>CM038346.1:32507905-33844155 GCA_021464625.1 Proterorhinus semilunaris
CGTCCCGGGCTTCCGCGCTGAAAACACTTAGTGCAAAAACCAGATCCGTGACCCTGATACTCAAAGAGTATCAGGGTCGCGGAATCGACTTTTGAGATTTGCACATCCACGGGTCCGGGCGGTCACCCTCTACCCGCCGGTACCACTCTTTCCGGGATTAAAAGCGTTTTTCTATTTTTTGGCATTTTTTTTCTCCGCGGGTGTTGTACGCCTATAACTCCGCGGGGGTGCGAGCCACCGCGCGGACACGCACATCAGCGTGACCGGGGGACTCTCCCGGACCGGCCCGTGTCCACCTTTTGAAAGAATAACCCAGGACTCGGCGTCTGCTGCCGCGGGAAGGGCGAGAACCTAGCGCTACGGAACTTTGAACCGTTAAAAGGGGCCTTTAACGGTGTCCCACCGGCCCAATTCCAGCACAGGCGTGTTCGGGAGGCTCGGCTCTATAACCCTGGATACTTTTAGTGTGGATTGAAAGTCGTTTTTGGGGGGGGGGGGGTTGGTTTGTTCCTGGGCTGTCCGAGGTGCTGAAGCCGAGCGCCTGTCTTAACCTCTTAACCCCCGCCTCCGCCGAGCGCTATTATACACGGTTTTACCCCGAAATAAAGCTCCAGGAAGCTCCAGGAAGCCCCGCCACTGGACACCGAATACAGGACAGTGTTACAGGCCGGGTTGGACAACTCCAGCCCGGTCCCCAACTCAGTCAGGCCGGGGAGAACTCATCCACGCCGGGGATAAGTCCTCCGGACTGGGGACTCCGGAGATAATAACTCCGCGGGGAAATGAGCCACCGCGCGGACACGCACATCTACGTGTCCGGGAGACTCTCCCGGACCGGACCGTGTCCACCTTTCGAAAGAATAACCCAGGACTACGCGTCTACTGCCGCGGGAACGGCGAGAACCGTTAAACGGGGCCGTTAACGGGCTCGCATCGGCCCGGTTCCGGTACCAGCGTGTGCGCAAGGGTCGACTCTATAACCCTGGATACTTTTGGTGTGGATTTAAGGGCGTTTTGGGGTGTGCTTTTGCCTCGCTCCGGCTGGCGCTTAGTCCTGGCCACGGTCCCAACCGCTTAACCCCCGCGCCCGCCGAGCGCTATTATACACGGTTTTACCCCGAAATAAAGCTCCAGGAAGCTCCAGGAAGCCCCGCCACTGGACACCGAATACAGGACAGTGTTACAGGCCGGGTTGGACACCTTCAGCCCGGTCCCCAACTCAGTCAGGCCGGGGAGAACTCATCCACGCCGGGGATAAGTCCTCCAGACTGGGGACTCCGGAGCTAATAACTCCGCGGGGAAATGAGCCACCGCGCGGACACGCACATCTACGTGTCCGGGAGACTCTCCCGGACCGGACCGTGTCCACCTTTCGAAAGAATAACCCAGGACTACGCGTCTGCTGCCGCGGGAACGGCGAGAACCGTTAAACGGGGCCGTTAACGGGCTCGCATCGGCCCGGTTCCTGCACCAGCGTGTGCGCAAGGGTCGACTCTATAACCCTGGATACTTTTGGTGTGGATTTAAGGGCGTTTTGGGGTGTGCTTTTGCCTCGCTCCGGCTGGCGCTTAGTCCTGGCGACGGTCCTAACCGCTTAACCCCCGCCTCCGCCGAGCGCTATTATACACGGTTTTACCCCGAAATAAAGCTCCAGGAAGCTCCAGGAAGCTCCAGGAAGCCCCGCCACTGGACACCGAATACAGGACAGTGTTACAGGCCGGGTTGGACACCTCCAGCCCGGTCCCCAACTCAGTCAGGCCGGGGAGAACTCATCCACGCCGGGGATAAGTCCTCCGGACTGGGGACTCCGGAGATAATAACTCCGCGGGGAAATGAGCCACCGCGCGGACACGCACATCTACGTGTCCGGGAGACTCTCCCGGACCGGTCCGTGTCCACCTTTCGAAAGAATAACCCAGGACTAGGCGTCTGCTGCCGCGGGAAGGGCGAGAACCGTTAAACGGGGCCGTTAACGGGCTCGCACCGGCCCGGTTCCGGTACCAGCGTGTGCGCAAGGGTCGACTCTATAACCCTGGATACTTTTGGTGTGGATTTAAGGGCGTTTTGGGGTGTGCTTTTGCCTCGCTCCGGCTGGCGCTTAGTCCTGGCGACGGTCCTAACCGCTTAACCCCCGCCTCCGCCGAGCGCTATTATACACGGTTTTACCCCGAAATAAAGCTCCAGGAAGCTCCAGGAAGCTCCAGGAAGCCCCGCCACTGGACACCGAATACAGGACAGTGTTACAGGCCGGGTTGGACACCTCCAGCCCGGTCCCCAACTCAGTCAGGCCGGGGAGAACTCATCCACGCCGGGGATAAGTCCTCCGGACTGGGGACTCCGGAGATAATAACTCCGCGGGGAAATGAGCCACCGCGCGGACACGCACATCTACGTGTCCGGGAGACTCTCCCGGACCGGTCCGTGTCCACCTTTCGAAAGAATAACCCAGGACTAGGCGTCTGCTGCCGCGGGAAGGGCGAGAACCGTTAAACGGGGCCGTTAACGGGCTCGCACCGGCCCGGTTCCGGTACCAGCGTGTGCGCAAGGGTCGACTCTATAACCCTGGATACTTTTGGTGTGGATTTAAGGGCGTTTTGGGGTGTGCTTTTGCCTCGCTCCGGCTGGCGCTTAGTCCTGGCGACGGTCCTAACCGCTTAACCCCCGCCTCCGCCGAGCGCTATTATACACGGTTTTACCCCGAAATAAAGCTCCAGGAAGCTCCAGGAAGCTCCAGGAAGCCCCGCCACTGGACACCGAATACAGGACAGTGTTACAGGCCGGGTTGGACACCTCCAGCCCGGTCCCCAACTCAGTCAGGCCGGGGAGAACTCATCCACGCCGGGGATAAGTCCTCCGGACTGGGGACTCCGGAGATAATAACTCCGCGGGGAAATGAGCCACCGCGCGGACACGCACATCTACGTGTCCGGGAGACTCTCCCGGACCGGTCCGTGTCCACCTTTCGAAAGAATAACCCAGGACTAGGCGTCTGCTGCCGCGGGAAGGGCGAGAACCGCTTAACCCCCGCGAGCTGTCCGAGGTGCTGATGCCGAGCGCCTGCCTTAACCGCCTAACCCCCGCGGCCCCCGAGCGCATTTATCCACAGTTTAAGCCCGAAATAAAGCTCTATGGAGCTCCACGGAGCTCCACGAAGCTCCAAGAAGCTCCACCACTGGTCTAACACCTCCAGCCCACTTCCCAGACGCCTTCGTCCGGGTCTAACAACTCCAGCCGGGCCCCCAAAACCTTCAACACAGTCCCAACACCTACATGCACCCACACATACGTGGTTTTATGGTTTATGTTGACCTTTTGGAAAAACCAACCCTGGTGTGGTTTAAGAGGACTATGGTTTCCCAAGGTCCTAGAGAGATAAGCTCTGGATAGACTAACTGTAAAAAATCTGAAAAAAATTTAGGTCTATTTAACATCCTTGTATCAGCTACGGTTGTCTATACACAGCCACCGACCAGAAGGTGGTTCATGAGGACCAAAGATGAATTATGAGGACTTTAAACATAACTGAACCACAATTCCCCTATGAGAGACCAACAGGCCCGTTTGGAACCATGAGGCCGTCCTTCCGTGGACCCACCACCTGCAGGAGGAGCCATAGGGGACTGGTGCTATGTGATTTGGGCAGCTCCAACGGCTGCCTCCACGACCCGGCAACGGACAAGTGGGAGAAAATGGATGGATGGATGAACCACAATTAGAGGCTGGAAAAGTTTTAATGTTCTTCATACATACACTCCATGCTTATCCATCTTTTACCTTTAGTTGTCTTTTATGTGCTAGTCCACGATTTCTCACAAAGTCTCTTATATTCTGCAGTGTTCTCTGACTTAAGGCCATTTCTGCTTGCTTACACTGAGTTACTTCATTTTTTGTGGCCAGTTTTCCTCTCTTGATGTGTTTTTTAAAATGCCGCATTACAGCTGCTTCTTCAGTCTTTGACCATGCTCTTTTTGTCACTCTGCGTTTTGGTCCAGGTTGCTTTGCAGGCCTCTGTGCTGCCTCTGAAAAGGAAAATTAGGAATTAATTTAAACAAAACAATGTGAATAAGTCAGAGCAAGACTACTACAAGAGTAAACAGAAGAACTTGCCTTCAAAATCAGAGGTATCTCCATCAGCTATGTCGATCGGGTCATCATCTATAACCACAGTTGCCGCTTGTTTCTCAGCAGAGTCCCCCGAGTCACTGTGACTCTCCTCTTCGGCCTCATCTGCACTGATGGGAATTTCATCTAAAAACAAAAGGGGGATTCAATTCAATCAGCCCGCTCCTAAAGCCACCAGGCCTGGGAAAACTCACCAAGGCTGGGGCTAAGATCCCCAGCCGGCTCCTAAAGCTACCAGCCCCGCACCAACATCCACCACAATGACCCACCCTCTACTCCACTTACACTACCCGGCTCAGGGCACTCCTACCCCGGCCTACGTGCACACACTCGCCCCCCTGGCTCCTCTGGACCTCCTCTGACCAGCCTGCTCCTAAAGCTACCAGCTCCGCACCAACATCCACCACAATGACCCACCCTCTACTCCACTTACACTACCCGGCTCAGGGCACTCCAACCCCGGCCTACGTGCACACACTCGCCCCCCTGGCTCCTCTGGACCTCCTCTGACCAGCCTGCTCCTAAAGCTACCAGCTCCGCACCAACATCCACCACAATGACCCACCCTCTACTCCACTTACACTACCCGGCTCAGGGCACTCCTACCCCGGCCCTACATGCACACCCAGATAAGAGATACATTTAACAAACCTTCAAGTTCAATCTCCTCCAGCGTCTTTCCTTTTAGCGAGGAAATGGATCCCTTCTCCATTAAAAGCAATACTTTGGATATCTTTGCAAGTTGTGTTGTTGGAACAGGCAGTCTGTAGAATTCCCTGTGTACGCGGATATCATGTCCAAGGAAGTCTGCCACCTGATCCAGCTCATTCTCCTGGAGGTTTAAGACTTGAGATAGCGTGGCCACATGTTTCCTGAGACCCGTCGACCGGAGGTGCTCGGGGTACTTTGTGTCGCACTGTGTGGAGAAACGTCTCAGGCAGTCACTTCCTCTATAATGGGTTGGTGCTTTGGGTCGTGCAAATAAGAATGGGTTTGAGGGAGACACACCACATTCTTTCCTCTTATTTGTGAGTAGTGTAAGACCATTGACAACAGGTCGGGGGAGAAGAACTGCAACTTTTCTCCCTCTTTTACCCATAATTTCCACGCGACTTAGATACCGGCAGAGCTTCTTTTCTGTGTCCGATAAACCAAGGCTTACATCCGCATGAAGTTGTTGATTATCCCTCTCCAGAAAATGTTTCAGAGGCATTTTGGAAACCTCTCCAGCTCGCCGACGGTTGAACACAATGATTTGTGTGAGCAACACCATGGCAAGACGGGCATAAGTTTGAGCATCATCTGTTTCTTGCAGTTTGCTTGTGGCCTCTTCTGCTGCCTTTTCCAAAAACTTGTGAAGTTTCACAACATCTTCAGTGAATGGTAAGGTTAACGGTTTATTAAACTTGGCATCACTCAGTGTGTTAAGGGCATTGTGAGATACATATTCTTTCCACTTGGTACTGAGCAACTTCTTAAATGTTTCAGTATACTTCACCAGCTTCTCATCTTCTGCCATCAAGCCCCGGCAGTGGATGATGTCGCAGATCTTATTCAGTGTGTGGCCGAGTTTAAGAGCAAGGCTCGGGGTTTTGTACGAAAGATTGTCATCATTAAAACCTGCTACCTTTTTGACCGCTTGTACCACTTTCTCAAAGTTTGCAGGCCTAACAGCATCTTCCAGGGTCGGCACAGAGAAATCTGTCCGCAAGCACAGCCGCAGACGTCCCACTTCTCTCAGTTTTTGTCTTATGTATTCATACTTTGTTGTATCTTGTCCATGAATGTTGTAAAGTGACTGGGCAAACTGGAGAATACAGAAGTCATTTCGCACAACTGATCCAACTTCATCCACGTTCAAAACACTGAGAAGCTTCCAAACCCCACCCGAGATTTGCGCACATAAGGCGGCATCCTGAGCTGATGCAGAGCCGAGGATCCTTCTCCTTCCAGACGTCTCTTCTTGGTTTGCATCTTCGGGTTTGTGAGGGCACCTGCGAGTATGCCTCCATAGTTCTTTGCGGAGAAACATGCCTTGACAATACATGCAGTGAATAAACTTTCCATCCAAAGCTTTTTTTTTGCATCGTCGCTTCACTTTCAATTGCCCTTTCCCACTTTGTAATACTGCTTGATTATGTAAAAAGTTCCCTTTATTCCTAATTTTTTCAATCCGTTTGTTGCGCTCCTTGACATCAGTAAGGGAAAAGACTTGTACAATCTCTGCATTGGTCTTGTGTGTTTTAAGATGTCTCGATATTTTCTTCTGGGGCTTACCGCAGACAAAGCAGTAATTTATGGAACTTGTCCGCTGTGGGTCTCCTCTTTGTGGACCATTCTCTGAATGCAACTCTGAGGTGTATGAAGAACTACCTTGCTGGCTGGTTCCCGGTGCACTAGAAGCAGGAGCAAGACTTGTATCCGACTTTTGTGTCAGCCATATATTTGGATGGGGGAGCTCATCTAAATCTTCATCACCCACATAGTCTGGGTCTGAGTCTGGGTTGTTTTTTTCTTGTGCCATCTCCTGCCTTTGGTCCTTCCCAGTGTCACTCTGAAAGATAAACAGACAATACTTGAACCTACAAAGAACCACCCAGGCTGGGGCTAAGTTCCACAGCCAGCTCCTAAACCCAATACCCCGGTCCCCAACTCATCAGGGCCGGGGAAAACTCACCAAGGCTGGGGCTAAGTTCCACAGCCTGCTCCTAAAGCTACCAGCCCCGCACCAACATCCACCACAATGACCCACCCTCTACTCCACTTACACTACCCGGCTCAGGGCACTCCAACCCCGGCCTACGTGCACACACTCGCCCCCCTGGCTCCTCTGGACCTCCTCTGACCAGCCTGCTCCTAAAGCTACCAGCTCCGCACCAACATCCACCACAATGACCCACCCTCTACTCCACTTACACTACCCGGCTCAGGGCACTCCAACCCCGGCCTACGTGCACACACTCGCCCCCCTGGCTCCTCTGGACCTCCTCTGACCAGCCTGCTCCTAAAGCTACCAGCCCCGCACCAACATCCACCACAATGACCCACCCTCTACTCCACTTACACTACCCGGCTCAGGGCACTCCTACCCCGGCCTACGTGCACACACTCGCCCCCCTGGCTCCTCTGGACCTCCTCTGACCAGCCTGCTCCTAAAGCTACCAGCTCCGCACCAACATCCACCACAATGACCCACCCTCTACTCCACTTACACTACCCGGCTCAGGGCACTCCTACCCCGGCCTACGTGCACACACTCGCCCCCCTGGCTCCTCTGGACCTCCTCTGACCAGCCTGCTCCTAAAGCTACCAGCTCCGCACCAACATCCACCACAATGACCCACCCTCTACTCCACTTACACTACCCGGCTCAGGGCACTCCTACCCCGGCCTACGTGCACACACTCGCCCCCCTGGCTCCTCTGGACCTCCTCTGACCAGCCTGCTCCTAAAGCTACCAGCTCCGCACCAACATCCACCACAATGACCCACCCTCTACTCCACTTACACTACCCGGCTCAGGGCACTCCAACCCCGGCCTACGTGCACACACTCGCCCCCCTGGCTCCTCTGGACCTCCTCTGACCAGCCTGCTCCTAAAGCTACCAGCCCCGCACCAACATCCACCACAATGACCCACCCTCTACTCCACTTACACTACCCGGCTCAGGGCACTCCTACCCCGGCCTACGTGCACACACTCGCCCCCCTGGCTCCTCTGGACCTCCTCTGACCAGCCTGCTCCTAAAGCTACCAGCTCCGCACCAACATCCACCACAATGACCCACCCTCTACTCCACTTACACTACCCGGCTCAGGGCACTCCTACCCCGGCCTACGTGCACACACTCGCCCCCCTGGCTCCTCTGGACCTCCTCTGACCAGCCTGCTCCTAAAGCTACCAGCTCCGCACCAACATCCACCACAATGACCCACCCTCTACTCCACTTACACTACCCGGCTCAGGGCACTCCTACCCCGGCCTACGTGCACACACTCGCCCCCCTGGCTCCTCTGGACCTTCTCTGACCAGCCTGCTCCTAAAGCTACCAGCTCCGCACCAACATCCACCACAATGACCCACCCTCTACTCCACTTACACTACCCGGCTCAGGGCACTCCAACCCCGGCCTACGTGCACACACTCGCCCCCCTGGCTCCTCTGGACCTCCTCTGACCAGCCTGCTCCTAAAGCTACCAGCCCCGCACCAACATCCACCACAATGACCCACCCTCTACTCCACTTACACTACCCGGCTCAGGGCACTCCTACCCCGGCCTACGTGCACACACTCGCCCCCCTGGCTCCTCTGGACCTCCTCTGACCAGCCTGCTCCTAAAGCTACCAGCTCCGCACCAACATCCACCACAATGACCCACCCTCTACTCCACTTACACTACCCGGCTCAGGGCACTCCTACCCCGGCCTACGTGCACACACTCGCCCCCCTGGCTCCTCTGGACCTCCTCTGACCAGCCTGCTCCTAAAGCTACCAGCTCCGCACCAACATCCACCACAATGACCCACCCTCTACTCCACTTACACTACCCGGCTCAGGGCACTCCAACCCCGGCCTACGTGCACACACTCGCCCCCCTGGCTCCTCTGGACCTCCTCTGACCAGCCTGCTCCTAAAGCTACCAGCCCCGCACCAACATCCACCACAATGACCCACCCTCTACTCCACTTACACTACCCGGCTCAGGGCACTCCTACCCCGGCCCTACATGCACACACTCGCCCCCCTGACTCCTCTGGACCTCCGGGGACACACAGCCCACATCTCGGACCCACTCTTAAGCACCCCTCCTCGGACTACACCCCCCAACTCATCCAGGCCGGGGAAAACTCACCAAGGCTGGGGCTAAGTTCCACAGCCAGCTCCAAAACCCAATAGCCCGGTCCCCATATCATCCAGCCCGGGGATAAATCCTCCAGGCCGGGGCTAAGTTCCATTCAGAAAATACTTGATAACGTATATTTAACAAGGACTAGATACTTACCAATATATTTTCTTGTCTTCTTTGGAGTGAACTTTCTCTTGGTCCTTCTTCTTCGCATTACCATTAGATGTCTTCCGAAATCACTCAACATGCCCGGACACATATCCCGCACGTGTCCCCATAAAGAACCAATCACAATGGAGCCTTCAATACCGCCAGAGTAGGGTAGGGGGAGCACATCATACACTCCATACACAAGAAGTCAGGTTGGGGTATTATATGGACGTCAAATAAACTTTCAATTTATGGTCTTTAAAAGCTAAGAATTTAAAAAAACTTGATATGTGCATGATATATTATCATTGAGCATTAAAAGGACTTCAGAAAAACAATGAAATTATGCTCTTTATATGCTAAAAATGAAAATACAAAATCTTGGTTTATGAGGACCGTAGCATAGTCCTGCTAATCCCCTTAGGTTCTCGTAGTGCTGGTGAGTAGTCAGGTCAATTGGCTCCATAAACCATATATACAGACACACTGGTGCTTGATGGGAAATCCTAGTGCGGGAGATGACGCACTGTTAACTCCCGCCTCCCCTGCTATGATTGGCTCGTCTTGGTTTTGCCGGAGTCAGCGAGATTCAAATCGCACAATTCCAGACTGTAACCCCATGTATCTCAACATGGAGGATCAGTCTGTCTCATGCCAGACTAGATGGTCAGTATAGCACATAGCTTCAAAATTGTGAATAAAGTAATAAAGGAATTAGTTAAACATTATGAGGAAGTTTTTTGTACTCTAGCATTAAATCCACCTTCGAATACAAAAAGATCACAATCAAAAAGAGTGAAAGTGCATAAGAGTAATGAAAACACAAATGATAGTCCGCTGCATCTCTCTGTCAGGTGTTGCACTGCAGCCTTTCGATTTTGTGGCCGACGCCTCGTGCGGCGCTGAGCAGCAGGACTTTGGCGTGTCCCTTTAAACCCTGACACATCTGGCCCCAAACCTGCACCGAACCATTTAATTTGACATGTCACCCGTTCGCGGCCAAACGCCAGCGGGTCCCTGCCAGTCTGTCCCTCATGTTTTGGAAACACAGGCGGCCTCCCATGGGGGTTTTCGTCTGATTCGTCTCCCTGTCTTAAAAGTGAAGCTGACAGATCGTAACACAGCGATATCCCCAACAAAGGCGCGGCGCTGGACCCGAGCCGAGGCCTCCCTCCGTCGGGGCTTAGTTCAGCTGTAATGGGTTTAGCAGCAGCGCATCGAGAGGTGAAAAAGTTTGGCTGTCAGGGGGAGCTGGCTGCCTTTGCCAAAGCTTTGTTTATATCTGGGTAATCTACACTTATACTAAACTGAGGGGAAAAAAATGACCGTCTTAAAAAAGATAAATGGCTTAAAAGGTGCTTGCTTTAGAGAATTTATGCTAACTATGTTTGTACTAACTTGATATATACGATTGCTATAATAGAGCAAGTCTTTGTTCGCTTGAAATAAGAAAGGCAACATTTCTAACGGGAAAAACAAAAAAGGGACGACAACACGGATCCGTTTTGTAAGTCTTAGCTTTCTAATGAGGCTTTACACTATAGGCTGTAAGCTCCAGCCGAGAAGCTTTTAGATTTGGGTAGAACTGAACTGGAGACAATTTGCTAGGTTAAGGCGGGTGTTAAGAGGTTAAAGTCAGTTCAATCTCAAAATCATCTCACATCTTTTTAACTTGCCTTTTCCTAATTCTAAGAAATTCTAAGACAATTATTTTTAAGATGAGCATGTCATATATTGCTGTTGTATATCGATTCTGTTTTTGTTATCCTCAAACTCACTCACACTATAGTTTATCTTTACTCAGGGGCACAACAACAATGTCAATGTTAACAATGTCCAAGTTTAGCAGATTGTATTCCTCACATCATATCATTGGGAAACTCGAGTAATGTGTCTAGGATGATTTCAACCTGAGAAGACTCACAGAGACCGAATGTGTTAGGAAGTTTTATTGAACATGGAACATGATTGGGGCTCAGACTCCGGCGGGAGATTGTGTTAATGATATGGAATACATGGCGATGATGGATGATAGCCAGAATCTTCCCCTGGAGCCCAGACACTGGTGGTGGTAGGAAGAGACCTGGGGTGGTCACGAGCAGAGCTGAGGAGAGGGGTGGAGGAGGGTCGCAGCACGGCTGAGGAAACGGCCAAGTGATTGACCGGAGCGCTTAAGAAGGGGATCCTGTGCGGTGAATGGCTGAAGTAAAAAGTTCCCAACTAAATCAAACCCTACGCTATGACGAATGCCTCCTGGACGAATGAGAGCCTTCACAAACGTCCAGTAAAACAGCCACAGCGGTCATCCTGCAGCACACCTGAAAAGTTACCATATTCAAGATAAAGTGACTTGAACTGACGTGATTCCCATTTCTGAACATATTGACGCAACCATATTTAAATGTGGCCACATTTTCTAAATTGTATTTATGTTTTACTCATGTTCTTTATTGTTTCTCCAGCTCCTTGTGAAGAGACGGTGGGGAATTCTCTACTTTTGTTCACGTTTTTATATTATATATACTATAAATTCCCTAAAACGTCAAGATTTTCATTTTTATCCCCAATATTGCTCACCATTGTTTTACTCAGAACTCTTTTTGAGAGGTTACTTTCACTTCCAGTCCCGACTATAGGTGCTAAACTGTTGAAACATTTATTACCCGCTCGGGGAGACAGAGGCTTTCTTCAGCTCTGACCGTGTGAGGGACGGGCTTCTTTCTCTCAACATCCGGTGATACAGACGCCACAGTTCTCTCTCGTCATCAGGTGACAAAAAACAACACGAGAAAAGGTTTTCCAGGCCCTGAGCCAGCTGGCCATTATACACGCCGCACTGTGGTCTTCTGCTCCCCCCCCCCCCCCCCCACCGGTGCTTTATCTGCCCCCCCACGGCCCACAGCAGAGGTCAGGGCAGAGGCAGGAGAGGAGCAAGGAGCAGGAGAGCGGAGGAGCAGCTGTTCTGTCCAGATGTGAGCGACGGGTCTTTTATTTTTTATTTTATTTTATTTTATTTTTTACAATCACTGAGACACTGTGGGAATGAAGAGAGCGTACAGGTTCACTCACTGTTGAGGGACTTCTAAATGTTCCTTAGAGTCGTCTTCTGCTGCTGCACTGGGTCGTAAGCAAAATTTCCCAATCCAGACGTAATGAATGTGTGTCTGTGTTTGACGGGACGGGTATTCTGCCAAGAAAAAAAATCAACCAATTTGTCATGAGACTTGTTTGCAATGGTTGTATTGGATTGATCAATGACACTAGCAAATATGACGTATGTCTTATCTTATGTAAAAATGACTTAATAGTGCTTGAATGTTGCACTAATATTAAGCAGGTTTGGACTATCTTTTTGCCAATGGAACAAGAATTATTGGTAACACTTTATAATAACTACATCTTATACGCCTTAATAAATGATAACACTTGATTCATCATGGACAATTCATTAGTTAAGTGTGAATAACACTTATTATAACTATGGTGGCGCAGATGGTAGAGCGGGTTGTCTCATGATCGGAAGGTTGGGGGTTCCAATCCCAGCTTCACCCACCTCGCTAGTGTCTCCATTGGTGATGAGAGTTTGAATGGGTGACTGGTTCCTTGCTGTGAAGCGCTTTGGGCCTGATAAGTTGAAACCATTTACTTGACAATGAATAGTATGTGAAGAACTATTCATTATGAGTTAGGCATTAACTGTAGTAGTTATGTAGTTATTAAGTGTTAGTCACACTTAACTAGTGAACTGTTCATGATTAATTAAGTGTTAACTCATCATTTAGTAAGGCTAAATAAGGTGTAGTTATAAATTGTTACCAATTTCCATTGCCTTTGACTTTTTGTTTGTGTTTTGTTCTTACTTTAAAATTGACAAGATAATTTCTCTCTTTTATTTGAAAGCCGGAATCGATCTGACAGAAATTAATCGCGAGAAGTGCATTTTTTTCATTGATTTTTTCCCCTCTTTATTGGAACAGCCGTGCAGCAAAGGGGAGCAACACGAGGAGGGAGGTAGTGGGAGGGGCTCATTTTAGCTCCCTCAGAAGATCAGGAAGTGAAACTACCGGATATTTTGTTTCCGCCGTTTTACATCAGTAATGCATTTTCTAATTGGCAAAGTGCGAGATGGTGATAAAGATATGATTATTACCAAATACTAAGAAAAACATAATATACAGACGACAACGCGCCATACAAGGGTGTGTGGCCTAGCCGAGGGGGAAGGAAATTTCTCATAGGAATCATCATTTTGCACTCTTTTTTTTAGCCGTTTTTTGTTGAACTATAAACTTATTTAATCACACACCAATAAAGTCAAGCCAAAATAGGGTGCATATGGATGTTTTTTCACAGCAAATTTTTCAGTAGAAGCGAAAAACAGCGCTCGTTAGCATCGCTTCGCTAACGTTAGCATACTTCCTGGTTAGCATTCTTCCTGGTTAGCATTGTCCGTTTTTATGGGATGCTGAACCACTTTGCTCCTCTCCATGACTCTGTATCTTTATTTAGTAGAAAAATATATCCATAATTCAGCATTTGTTAAAGTAATGGTAGCGAGATGCTCATCTTTGTTATCCCCCTGTGGCTGCGTCCGTATCTGTACCGCCTATATTACAAACACAGAAATCAGTGAAATAAACATCTGTCAGCATAACAGCCCAAAACGTGCATTTGATTGAATCTCATCAATATACAGGATGTTCGTAAGGGATTGTAGGAGCTAGAAACGAGTTGTTAAGCAAGTCAATTGTGCCCCTGCATGTTTTAAAACTCTTAACCATATTGTGGACCTCCAGGAGTATATAATGTGCCTTTGTTCCCCTCCTAAACCTCCTGGTCCCCTCTCACATGTGGGACACGTTACAGACTTAATGGTTTTTACAGAAGAACCATCCATTAGTCTGGCACAGGACAAGACTCATCTCTGTGCCATGAATTTACAATTATTAGATTTAATTGCATTTCCATACGTCCAGTTAAAAGAATATAACCTCTAATAGTTCACGGATTAAAGTCGTTGGAGAACTATCGCACGGCGTGAAAACCCAACATAGAGAAAGGTGCAAGTGGATTAGGAGTGAGCGCTATCAATCATCTGTCTCCCACGGGCGCCGTCACTTTCCTCTCGCTCCGTTGCTGCTGGGAGCATATAGGTCCTGGCCTTTCCCAGAAATCATTGCTTTCTCCCATAACTTTATCTGGGAGCAAAAAGGATCACAATTCCAGATCTGTGACAAGGTTGATATACAACAAGAGGGATTTACAACAAGAGGGTCTGCTTTGTTCATGTCTTGATGGTCCTAGGCAAAATGGAACAGTAGGTATCCAGCTAAGTGCATTGATGTTAGTCCCTGGTGATTTGTGGGCTGTTTTAAGTGTGCTCTTGTCACTCTATAACCCCCCTTTGGACTTGACTACTTCGTACGTAGAGTATGTTTTCAGTTGATAAAAGCCACAATCTTGTTAAGGTTTTAGAAAGTCAAAATGTGAAGAAACAAATGGCAACATAGATGAATGTGATTAGTGTGTTCTGTCTTTGTATCCTCCCTTTCAACGGTCCTTCATTATCTTGTTTATTTTTTATTACCCCAGCTATAATGACAAAGACAAACTAAATGTATAAATGTAGGCAAATGTGTAATAGTTAAATTGTGAATTTATGTTACTGCCAGCTTAGATGTTATTTTAAGATCTTAAAGCAGTACCGCTGTACTACCGTGCCGCCTAAACAAGGACAATCCCCCCCCCAAAAAAGGCATGGACATTATTTGAAATGTCTGGAATGTAAAACTACGGTCTAAAGGGCAGAGGAGGTGCGTTCACGTTCACACACCTTATACAGGGGGACAACAGAGAGCGTCCTCGCCAGCTGAATAAGGAAGAAGTAGATGAAGGAGAAACAGAAGGAGGAGGAGGACCAAGAGGAGAGAAGAGGAGGAGGAAAAGAAGAAGAAGGAAGAGAGGAGAAAAATAAGGAGGAAAAGAAGGAGGAGAAGAAGAACAAGAAGAGGGAAAAGAGGAGAGGAAAAGAAGAAGGAGGAGGATGAGGAGGAAGAAGAGGAGGAGGAGGAAAAGAAGAAGGAATAGAGGAGGAGAAGAGAAGAGGAAGGAGGATGAGAACGGAAGAAGGAGGAGGAAGAAGAGAAGAAGAAGGAAGAGAGGAGATGAAAAGAAGACGAAGGAAGAGAGGAGAGGAGGAGGAGAAGAAGGAGGAGTAGGAGGAGGAGAAGGATAAACTGTATGTATACAACACTTATCACAAGTGCTTTGCAGTGCACAAGTCAATCAAAAACAAAGAAAATATACATAAGTAGAATAGAAACAATAACAAGCTTGTCAACTAAAAAGTTGTCTGAGCTGCATCTTTTAAAAGAATCAACAGAGTCTGCCACACGTAGGGACAGAGGAAGGTAGGTCCGCAAGCAGAAAAGAACAGCTTCACCCGCCAGGCTATCATGAAGCTGAACTCTCTCCCTTCCCAAATATGATGTAAATATTTAGAATCTCATTGCATTTGAACCAAGGATTATTAGACACTCTCTAATAATTAGAGTGTAATTAGTGTAATTATTACACTCTAATTATTAAAGACACTTTCAGTTTCTCTGTTGATTGACAATAAACAATCTTCATCTTTTTTTTTGTATTGTTCCATTAAAAAATACAGCACGTTGAGTAAAGACGCGTGTTACAGTACTCATGTATGTCCACCAGAGGGCACTGTAGCTCGGTCAGCTCCTAAACGGGAGTGGGCGTGTCGGGTCAGCCCAGGGGGCGGGCTCCACGTGTGCGCTCCTTCAGTGAATCCCAAATCAGACCTGACCGTGTATGAACCTGGAGACGCTCCAGTCACCGCGGCCGCACACGGGATTACTGAGAGAAAATGCTCTCCAGGGGGAATAAAACAGGACTCAACCGCCGCAGAGAACATGGTAGGACGGAAGTTTTGACTTTCTTTGGACAAAGTTTACGTGAAGTTTTGTCTCAGAGAGTGCGCGCTGCCTGTAGCACATGGGCTGCTGCTGGGACAGGTTTGTTGTTGTTGTTGTGGTGGTGGGGGAAGGGGGTCGCTCCGAAAGGTGTGATCCTCAAATGCCGGGGGATTTACAGGGACATTTGCCGTTTACGTAAAATGTCCGCCGTCTTGTGGATGTAGCCAGCCTGTTGTCATGCCACTCCTAACCTGACACATTGTGCGAGTGATTAGTCTTTTCTGATTTGTAACGTTTTATTTTTTTAAACTTTATTTCTTCCCACCCCCTCAATAACGTGATCATGTGGTCATTTAACAACTAGCACCTGTTGATTAGCGTTATAATGCAAATCGTGTAGCTAACAATGTTGCTTGCTAATTATCCTGGACGGATTTTCCAGGATTTTCTTATATCAATGTAGAAACTTCATGCTGGTAGTGATCGTAGGGGTACACTTCTGTCAGAAAAGACTGTTGCACTGGATTATGCAATTGTGCAAATTCAGTGCCACAAAGCTATCCGCTTTTGTTGTAAATAAGTGCTAAAATGGGCAAAAGGCTGGCGATTTAGTTTGTCTTTGGCTACGTTCTACTTGCATTGACGTATAAGTTTCAGAAATGTTAAAACGTTTTCTTCCAGGAATGCAATGTGTTGTTTATAATGTGCTGCACATTTTGTGATAAAGGAACATGATGAAGGTCAAACAAATGGTCTGAAATCGTCTGGTATTTTAGACTTTAACTGTTCTGAACAATGCAGAAAGGGTCCATTGTCCTCGTGCACTATATGATGTGATTTAGATTAGATAAAGCTAGCATTGCGGTGATAGGGGCTTAAAGTCAATTAAAAACCTGTCAGTGTAGTGAGGAAAGGGCTGTTTTCTAATATAAAGCACTACTGTGTGTTTAGATAAAGCAGTGTATTCCCCTTCTTTTTTTTAAATAAGACAATGCAGTTAGTGGACTACTTTTAGTGCCCAAACCCAGACAAAATCATGACAAAGCTATCAACTGATCGGGGACCAGCCTCTTATAACAAGCCTGGGTAGCTCAATAATGAATTTACATGTTTGAGTCCCACCACGCGATGCCCACGCTCCAAGTTTAAGATTTTGAGTTTCACATGTTTAAAGTTCGTATCCCCACAACTACGCTTTTACAAAGCTGCATTTCTTGACACTTTACAAGACTGTCTGTCTGAAATTCCAAAGTGTTTTGAAAATGTGGGCTGCAAAGAGCAACAGTTTGGAGTTATGTCTGAAAAAAAAAATGTGGTGTGAGCCTCATAAACGATGACTCAAGTCTTGGCTGTAACTATGGATCTTTGCGGTTCGGTCTCACTTCTGTGCTTGTTCAGGCATCTATCATAACAGTTTGCAAGCGCCACAGGGCCGTTTTGTTTGTGTTGGTTTCGAGCCGTTGCTTTTATGCATAATTAAATTTTTGGTCCCATTGTTGTCATATTTTTCAATGCTGAATATGAGTACACTGTTTGATCAGACGTGCGCATCGTTTAGTCTGGATCTGGTTTGGATTGTGGCTTCTGTTTGTCTCTGCTGTCTTTTATGGTCCCGGGCTCTTTGGTGAGGTGTTTAGTTAGTTCTGTGAAACCTATAATCTGGACATTACTGTGGAGGGCAAGGCAAACAGTGTTCTGCTCTGCTCAGGATTTTGCTCCCGTGATGATAATGCAGGTTACTTCTGAGAGACTTCAAAGACCACAATAAAGGCATAGTACATGGCCTTTTTAGAATATTGAAAGTATGTACGTTGACAAATATTTGGCTGGGTGATTCGTTTTAAGGTTTCACGCTCAATATCTGCTTTCACAATATAGGCAAACCGCAATGCGTCATACAAGGAGATGTGGCCTAGGTGAGGGGGGTAAAATAACCCCTCATGGGACTCTCACTTGTCACTGTTTTAGCTGTTGAGCCAAAATCGGATCCATGTGGATGTTTTCACAATAACTTGTTCAGTAGTTAAGTGAAAAACGGCACTTGTGGCTAACGTTAGCACGTGTAGCGTGAAGCTAACATTAGCTTGCGGTTTAGCATTGCTCCTGTGATAATAATGCAGGTTACACTAGGTGGCTTATGTAGACTTCAAAGACTGCAATAAAGGCATAGTACATGTCCTTTTTAGAATATTCAAAGTGTACATGAGTTTAAAAAAAAAAAAAAAGGTCACTACAACACTACACATTTTAAATAGTTGGTTGTAGTCCTAACTATCCAAACGCATTCAGGCTTAGTCTTTTAGGGATGAGTTCATTAACACGTTTCACAACTTTCAAATTGATGTTTTCAATACAAATTGTTCAGTTCTACGTGAAAAACAGCACTTGTGGCTAATGTTAGCACATGTAGCATGGAGCTAAGGTTAGCTTCCGGGTTAGCATCGTCCATTTTTAAGTATTTATGGACTGTTGAATCACTTTGCTCCCCTCTGTGTTTCTGTATCTTTCTTTAGCAGAAAGATGTAGTCACAACTCAGCATTTGGCAAAGTAATTGTGGAGAAATGTAAGAAAGTTAATTTTAATGACCATATGGCAATTCCAAAGATGCTGTCTGTAGATATACTGAATGACTTTCACAAATATGATCAGATATCGGCTGAATTTATTTATTTTTAACTTTCTGTGTGGCCAATGTTCTCAACATATTTTAGGTATTGGCCATAGGCAATGTTATTATAGGCAAAGATTCCTGGTTTTATGTGCTGTCTTTGTCCTTTGGTTCCACCCCAGTTCTTGCTCGTCCACTCCTGGCTTCTCAACTCTGCCATAGATATTTTATTGTTGTTACGTTGCCAATTGGACTAAAGCTTTCAACCACGATTGGCTCTACTCAGCACTAATTACTCCCAATGCCAAGTTGCCCTTTTTAGAGACTGTTCCTTAAACTGGCCTCTCTCTCTTCCCCCATGTCATGACCCCGTTCAGATTGGACACGCTTAAAGACCAATTAGTCGTTTGTTTCTGTCTCTTTGCTAATTGGGCCCTCCAGGCGTTCGGTGAGATGATCACAGGTCTAGTTCTCATACCAAACATGCCATTTTAGTTTCTTCCTGGACATTTCACAAAGAAATCTATACCTAAAGCTGCGTAAACATTTATGGTGACATTTTGAAGGCCAAGTTCTTGGTTCTAAGGCAAAATGTACACAAAGCAAGAACGTCAGTGCTGTAAGGCTTGTCCCTTTGAGGCGAACCCAGAGTGAGTGTAATTACCTCTGACTAAAAGGCGCTGAAAGGTGCGACTCGCGGCTGTTTATGGTGTGCTCTTTTAAGAATGAGGCTGTATTGTTGGTCGATTTCCGTGTTTCTAGCGTTTGCCATAGAGACGGAGTGTGTTGTTGTACATGACAGTCGGTGAAGTGGGCGTGTGTGCCAAGACGTTCTGACTGAAACTCAATGACAGGTCTTAAGTTTGGACAGGCAAAATCTGGCTGTTGCATCTCCGCTTGATACAAAGGACATTCGTTTATACAGATAAAAAGCGTATCTCTTAGACTGGAAAGTATGAATTTGAATTTTTTCAACTCTTATTTTTTGTCGGTAATTGCTAAATTTATTTAGTTATTTTCAGATATGGAAAAAATTATTTCAATATAGCTGAAAATGAATAGGGGGGTCATGGTGATGTAATTATGCAGAATGGACTTTCTAAGAGCTTTTCACCATGTTACAAATGTAGTTCTCTCCGCCGCTAGTGTCCAAAGTACGGCCCGGGGGCCAAATGCGGCCTTCGGAACAACTCTTGGTGACCCTCTGCATTCTTGATTAATCACCAGAGATGGTCCTTTTTATTACAAGTTGAATAATTCTACACAGTTCTAACATAGCAACTAACATTTTAACAACTTAAACCCCTGCTAAATAAACCTAGTCCAAGGTTTCTCTGCACTGACCACTGATCCGTGGCCCTTCACCTCGTGTACGCTTCAATATGAGGCCCCCAATGAAAAACATTTGAACACCCCTGCGCTAGTGCATCTTTGAGTAATCTTTGAATCTTCTCCATGAGCTGGTTTTAGCACTCCGGTGATAGCCCCCGAAACACCCTGAGGTCCAGTATTATTAGGTAAGCATTATCTCATATGAGGCGATATGAGATTTCTATGGCAGTGGTTCTCAACTGGTGGATCTTGAGACTGGGGGGTCTTTGGTAAAATGACTGATTAATTGTTTTGATAGTTTGAACAGTAAGGAAATACAGTGTTTTGATCATTAATACAAAATCGGAGCCAAAGTGAAATGTAGTTCTTTTACTATTCATTTTTTTGTTTCGTTTTGGGTCACAGCTTGTCGTCAAACATCAAAGTTGAATTCCGGGTTTCTGCTGGCCATTAAGAGGCCTTAAATAAAAAAACAACAACATTAAATCGAATTTAGACTAGCATTAAATCTAAATCGATTGGAAAATTATGACATTGCTCAACAATCAAATGTATTTATTGTATTCTCTTAAATTCACGTTCTGTAGAAACAATGGATTTTTTTTAAATTGCCATTTTAACTCTCCTTGTAAGTGCTGAGCTGGTGCTCCTCTGCATCCTCTCCGTTCAGCATCAGTCTCTTTAGCACATGTGCCGCTCTGTGCAGATGGTAGATTTACATTCACTGCATGTTATGTCTTTGTCTTTATGAACCGGGACCATAAACCACGACATCTGCTTTTGTCCTGAGTGCATCACTTTAACCCTTTCATCGACCTTCAGCCCGGCTAATAGCAGCCCATTGATTTTTTTTTTTTTTTTACATTCCTCTGCTTTTAGTTGATTTTAGTCAAACGAGCCGCTTCTTTAGACCCACCACTTAACAAACAGCCTGATTTATAGATTTTTCTGATGCGTATCTGGAAGGCACATTTTTGCTTAAGTGAGTATTTATTTTAGATTTTTGCTATCACTTTCCTTGTTCTATTGGCGGCAAAACCAGTGGACATTTACGGATGAAGCGGGAAACAGATGTTTCATAAAAATGTCTCGAATCAATTTGTAACCTGATGAAGCAACAGTCTTTTCTTCAATATGGCGTAAACGATTTATGATATTTGACTAAAACGTTTTAACACGGTTCCACTCATGAAATTTCCACAAACTTCATAACCAGTTGGTTGTATGTCAATCAAACTTGTCAAAACTGGTGTTATAAATGCCGAACCAAGACGAGGCTAAAATGGAGCTAGATTTAGATAAACCGAACTGAACATTTGTACATTTTACATTTTGGTTTTGGGTTGGAGGCCTACTTGCAAGAAATGTGTCGATCTCAGTAGGATGGAACGTCTCGATTTTGTAATCTAGCCTACTTCGACTTCTTACGATATGGATATTTCATCACCAAATATTGCAATAACAATATGTGCAACCCTATTGCTAATATAGGGACCAACATCACCTGATGAGGTCATTTCGTATTGTATTCTTGTGACCCTCTCGTGAAAAAAAGGAAAAAAAGGGGAATCTAATCATTTATTTGAAAAAGCTTGTGTTCTAGTTCTTATTTTCTGTATCAGACTCAAAATGATAGAACACTCCAAGATTTAAAACACAATCTCGATAACAACAACAAAGATGATTACTAAATCTACTGACAGATGGCTCACGATTTTGTTAACTCTTGCATCTTGTCGGAGCCCGACTGTGCCTTTAATCCGTGTAAGGAGATTAGGAGAGGTGCATTGTTCCCGAAAACCATTTGACTAATTAGCACTGTATTTACTACTGAACAGGGACTGTGAAGGCATTATTCAATGTGTCTCGCCAAAATTCATTCATATTTTCCACCATATCCGGTTTAAAATGGTTCCAAATCTGAAAACATAGTGAGATTTGTGTTAGTCATGTAGTGCTCATCCAAAACAAAGCATAAATAAGTCTCTACACAATTGTGACTAATGTGTGACTAATGTGCTCCATTGAAACCTGGTAGTTCAAAAGGTTATGTGGAATTAAGATATTGCAAAAGGGATATGACTCTCTTTTCATAGTCGGTGAACAAGTTCATTGTTCCCAGCGTGCCTCTCCGTGTGGTTTGTGCAGCTTACAGGACATTTTATGAAGGCAAACTCATTAATTTTCCAGAATAAGTTTTGTGTCTGCCCTTTCTTGTGAAAAGCTCATTCGCTGGCTTTCTGCATTCTTAGTTAATATAAGGATGCCATGAGTGTGAGGACTGCTAACAATGCAGTCCTTCGTCTACAACAAACTGTCACTAAAAATAGGTTTGCCTGATAACCTTGAAAAGAGTGTTTGAGATTAATGTCATTTTTTCCTTTGTCTTGTAAAATTCCCTGAAACTGATCAAGGATAAAAGGAGGTCAGGATGGCCTTATGGTTAAAGGATAAAGGGACTGTAGCAGTACTTCCAAACCTGTACCCAACATGAGTATTGTTTCCTAGATGCCACCTAAATGAATGTGAATCTTGGAGATCGAATTAGGGTTGTGCCGATGGACAATATCGTCCATCGTGATGGACAATATCGTCCATCGTGATGGATGACGAACGTCACGATGGAGAGCCACCATCGTGACGCCACGCCCCCTCCTGTCAGAAACACGCGCTAATCTTCTGTGGGCCTTGTAAACCTACAAACTTGGCAGGGATTGCACGGTAAATTAAATCTCAGATATAGCTAATATGCACGCTAGTTTAAGAAGCCTACCAGAAGTCCGAAGACATGATATGTTGGCCGTAATTATTAAAATAAAGACGCAGCGCTGCTCTATTTCTGACGCGCGGGGCTCTCTCTCTAAAAGCAGCTACCGTTTAACAGCGTGGTTTCGCTTTTCTTTTCGTACGGAAACTAAACGGGTTTAAAATGCACGGAGGTACGAGGCTACGAGCACACGGACCGGGCGGTGTGTGGAGCAGCCTCAAAAACGTAGGCTCCAACGCAAACTTCTAAATATTGTCCCGTTCACCAGCTGTTTCTTAAACATTACGTTAAAATTGAGCAAATGCAAATAATAAGCTCCGATATACATTTGTATAAGTGTGATAAGAGCCTTGTTATTGAGGAGCAGATGACGCTCTGAGAAGTTGTTCTCCTCTTTTACGCACAAGTTTTAACGCATTTCTTTTGCAAAATTCGTGTTCCATGACTTTGTTCAGATCATGTTTAGTTTAGGTAAATTTATCCTGCAATCTCACATTTTTCCTATATGTAAATGTCTTTAAAAAATGCTTATACTGAGAGTTGTACGATATCATTGTCCATCACGATGGTTCACTGTAAACATCGCCCAACCCTAGTTCGAATCAGCACAGGTGAATATTCCTGACTTATTGCCTCACTATCATGTTCTCATATTTGATATTGTTGACGTCGTCCCTTGTTGCCACGACGCATTGATTGAACATTAAAGTTAAGCGTATTGGGACGTGTCGGGGCTGTTCCTCCCCGACTGTACCGCCCTCTGTGTCGGGACTTGTCAGGGGGCGGCCGCGTGAGGGAGAACGCTGGAATGTACCTCGCGTTTCACAACACAGAGACGAACTGACGGACGCAGGCGTGTGGAGGTCCCAGGTCATAATGCAGCGACATACAACAGGCATTCGGACATGTGCCACCTGTCAGCGCGTCATATCGCCACATGAGCGATTACGACGGGGAGGGCAGTGGTCTTCGATGGTAGGCATATGATGCATAATTGTAGTTTACAAACTGTCTTTTGGGCACCTTAGAAATGTCATGTTCTATAACTTGTCATAAACTCTATGAATCTTATCATGGAAGTGGTTGCTCACAGTTGCTCACTGAAATCCGTGCAAACATTTTTGCTCAAAGGTTTCCCCGAGTGTCCAATTTGCCTTTTAAATATCAAATTTTCCCGTCATTCTTTGGTTTTCTTGCATATATGAATCGAAATGTTTAGACACAATAGATTTTCTGCACTTAGACATTGAAATGGCAATAAAAAATACATAGTTTTGACTTCCAGTTGCCTGTATGTGCCATGTTAAGGGTTTTCTTCTCTCCATTTTCCGCCGTTTAAGATTGTCATAATTAATTGTGGAATGAGCTTATTGTCAAGTTCTTTACGGAGGAATTCCCCTGTCCCGCTCCCCTGACCCCGCTTCTCTTGTATTTGGCACACTGACCCATTGGGCCCTAAAGCTGCAGCCTGTTTTCTGCTCCGCTCTCGGGGTCAAGTATCTGAGAAACCCGGCCTATGTACATCTGCGCCGCAGCCCGACCGGAACCCCCTTCATCCCAGTGAAAGGAGCCCATTCAAGGCGTGTCACTGGAGGAAGATGTCCATTATCCACACTCGGGGGCGACCGTCATTCCTGGGAGACATTAAATCTAGTTGACAGTTGTGGACGAAGACCTGTTTTGTGGAGAATCCAAAGGCCAAATAATAAAATGGCACGGTTTCTTTTTGAGTGCCATCTACAATTATAAACCGATTTTCGCTAGTGTCAAGACACGATAGACAAAACATGAGTTTGCTGTTCATGGGTGCACTGCAGATGAAACGTAAAGGATCACGGAAGCATAATGGGTAGTATCAGGATGGGGCGCTGTAGGAACATTATGAATGTGCTTTTTATATGATGATAAACAAGCAAAATACGGCCCACAGGATGATGTTGATAAATAACATTATACATAAATAAAATACCTTGTAAAATACCTGCAATTAAAAATGCTGAAAATACTGTCAATTCCAATAGGGGACGCCCCCGAACCCCATGTTAGGTCAGATATGATACAACTCACGAGTGGGCCCTTTAGTCTTTTAATATACAAGTAAATCGGCCTGTTACAAAACAAACTTTCCTACCTCTATTCTATACTGATCAAAAATAAATAAATAAATGTTAAAATGGTCAGTAAGTGTTGTTTTGTACTTAAAAAATTATACTCAGTCAAAAGTGGACTAAGTGGCCATCAGAGGCTCTTTTGGGGCAGATTGGCACCCTCACTGCGGTTAGTCTACCCCAGGGCAGCTCTGGCTTCTTGTTGTGCTAGCAATGTATGTTGGACTGAATGAATTTGACCGTGAAGAGCGTCGGGCGACTTGTGTTCACGCTGTATCACAACTCGTATTCACCAAACCTTTTCAACACTGTACATTATGCCATCGAAAAGGTGCTTAAATGGTTAAAAACGACACTAAATTTAATTCAAGGCTAGCATGTGAAACTTTTGCCACATTTTCAAGTTGCCATTTGTTTTTGTGGTAAATCTCACTTGAAAGAACTTGACTTTGTGATATGGATGTTGTCTCACCTAAAATTACGCTAATAGTAACAATAGTTTGGCAATAAATTGTGCAGCCTCCTAAAGGCCTTGGTGGATTGCTTTTTAAAGATTTGAAACCTGGGGGCAATTTACAGCATTATCAGATTCTTTTATTTGAAATTTGAAAAATGTCAGCACTCATTATTTGAAGATGCTTGTGACACATGAGACAAAACGAGTACAAAAGCCTCTCCCTGTGTCAGTCGTACATGGATATCCTCGTTCAACTTTCTCCCTCTGAACTAAATCTCCCAAAAATGTTCCCGGGTTACACTTTGGGAGACGGTGTTGTTGCTCGGACGGCACAGTCCCGGGGCGATGGGTGCCGCACAATGCCTCTCTGTTTTTTGGCCGGAGAAGGTTCCTGTCTGCGTCTCTCGAGCGCATTTTGAAGCCTCTGTCATCCTCCGCTCCGTGTGAAACCTGAATCTGTGGCACCCCTCGTCCCGTCTGAGAAAACATCCCCTCTCCAAACGGGACACGCCC
The DNA here is from genome assembly GCA_021464625.1 of Proterorhinus semilunaris. Taxonomy (NCBI): domain Eukaryota; kingdom Metazoa; phylum Chordata; class Actinopteri; order Gobiiformes; family Gobiidae; genus Proterorhinus; species Proterorhinus semilunaris. Next base: position 32,533,744 of record CM038346.1, read on the forward strand.
ACCACCTGAAATCGACACCCCACAGACACGACTCCCATGGGGCTCGCGCACTATCTGACTCACTTAAGCATTAAGGGAAAGCACCCAAGAACCTGCAGGAGATGTCAATACTGAGGAGGATGTCGGATAGATAGATTAATGGTTATTGATTGATTGGAAACATTTTATTGTCGTAAACCGAAAGCAACTTGGGCCACGCACTGAATCGTGATATAAAAAAAATTGTTTTAGACAACATAATTACCTCTTGAATTAAAAGGAAATTGCCTCCATAGCAGGGATGCCGATTTGTTTTAGTTTCTTGGTAACACTTTTTAAACCTTAAAATTATTTAAAAAGCATTCAAGCAGATTAAAACGAACTCAAAATTTCGGAGACAAAATTATTTTTCCTTAGAGACAGACAATGACGATCAATTATTGGTACAAAACATTTGAATATCAAAATTCCCCCCATTCCTCTGTTTGATCGAAAGTTTATGGCAAGATTGTTTGCATTTGTGGCATTAAAAATATAGTATTTACACATTAAAGTGGCAAAACGCATTACATTTGACTTGCTGCCACCCGTAGAGTATATGCCCATGAACATCCCTACTCCATAGGGATTAATCCCGTATAAAAGCTTGTTGCAATATCCTTTTCTCCACCAGATCCATAATCATCTGCTTCCCCCTTGTCGCATTATAATAAATCCCAGATATTCCCTAAATGTCCTCACTATGTTGCACATGTGTCCTCAGTCACCTCTGTAACGCCAGCCGAAGACTCGCTGACATGTTCTGCCTCGCTGTAAAGAGGAAGAGGAACACACGGATAAACATAGCCTTTGAAAGGAGAGCCAAGAGCGTCAGGTGACCTTCCATTGGATTTATACACTGTAAATATCACGGGCCAGAACTGACTACCGGGGCTTCTGAGACGTTTGAGTTGATTAGAGCTGCATATTAAAGCTTAGGCGTACAAACCGATTTTATTTACTTATGTCTGGCACTTTTTATGGCCCGACACATCATTTTCATCACTTGGACAAACCATTTTGGCAGCAGACATGACTGGCACCGTCTTATCTGTTCCGAACACTAACGCAGTTGTTGTTCAGCGCGGACTGTAACTTAAACGGTCTGGAAAACAAGACACAAGACGTACCGGTTCTTCTTCTAATCAGCTTCCAACCACGGTTTATCTCATCAGATGTGGGCCGTTTGCTGCCGCACATTATAATGGGTTGAGCATGTGTGCGTTGATTTAGGGGCTCACCCCAGTTTTAAAGGTTGACGTGTAAGGCGGTGCACTTTGAACCGGACACCGGATCCAAATGCGGTATCAATCTTAGCTCTGTGTTGTCTACGGAGAATCCAGGGAATGCCAGTGATGTTGATGAACTTGATTACTTTAATATAGACACACGAGACAAATTAGTTTCCCACACAACCTTATTTTGAACTTGAATCTTGCTCCGGTCCATCTTTGATTTACATTATTTCTAATCTTGTTACTTTCCCTTCAAGGATTGTCGCAGCAAATCCTCTTCCATGTTGTTGCCTTTTGGTTTTAGTGCTGATTTTAAGACCGATGCCCTGACACAATCCACTCGATTCTTTTTTTTTGGGACTGGCTCAAGAGGATAATGTTGTTGACTTGTTGCTACTCGCTCTTCTTTACAAACCATTCAGAACAAAAACCTATTCTGATTCTGACCTGCACCATAAACTAGCACCAGTAGCCTGTGATCCCAAGTCGCTGTTCATGCTCTCTCCTTTTTAAAGTTTTGGATTAATTTGATGAAAATGTAAAATCTCTGCGTCAGTTGTCACCAACTTTGGCCCCGCAGAAGTGATTTGAAAGGTCACAAAAAGTCAGCTATGGGATTTGAGAAATGTCTAGTGATCTCGATCCATTGGACTTTTTCTGGAAGAATCTACAAGTGAGCGATTAGTGTAGAATGTGTTGTGTTTAGAGACATTGTTGGCACAGATTGGCAGCCACTTTTCTATCAATCAGATGCAGGGCAGCTAGGGAAAGGCATTAGTAAGAAAACAAAAAAACCTGGATGTGAAGGAACGAAAATATCCCTACCTATTGTCATATTGATTTTCAGAATGCGTTGGGCTGAGACGAGGGTTTCTCTCAGTCAGATGCCCTGAACGACGTCATTCCTAAACCAGCGTCAAGACTACGCTGCAGCAAATTGCAATCTTGCTTTATCAAGTCCATTCCCAGGTGCAGTCAAGGTCATCTCTGCCTTTATCAGACTCTGCTTCTGCACACGGCGCTGGTTCTTTGTCTGTTCTCTCGTGGACACAGCCAAGAGTTTGTTCCTCCCTCCTCCTTGACCCCCAAAGTCTGCCAAAAACGTAACAACTTCTGAGGTGTGAATCGCTGTGAAAACACTCCCCCGGAGCCCGATACAAAGACCGAGCAGGCTGCAAACAGGAGAGGCAGTTTGCAAAGAGTCTGTTCAGCAGGAAGCAACATCCCTAGAGTTTTATTAAAGCCATAGCAATGAAAAGAAACTATTAGTGAATGTTCAAGCTAAATCTCAATTTCTTTCCTCTACAGTAAAACTATAACCAGGAATTGTTTTAGGTGCAGCATTTGCCAAACTCTATAAGATTTATTTGTGCTATATTTTGCAATCCTTGTAATATTTCACTGTCAAGTTCAGATTTACACACAGCTGAGGTTAAGTTGAAGGTGTAAATTTTTTTGTCCCTGTAGGGAAATTTATCGGCTGCCTTTGAACCTTTTCATTTCCATTGGGACGTGTCAGGAGCAGTGGGCGACCGCAGTGCAGCGCCAGAGGACTCGGCTCTAGATCTGTAGGACCTTCTTGTTTTGAGGCTGCTTCCAAAGAATTTACACGACAACCTAGACTATATCATCCAAAATGACTTGTTTTGGATGTTGAGTTCTTGCAAACACTGTCGCTGAAGACATATCTTTGAACGTAGATGTTTTTTGACTATCACAGGAAACAAAAAACACATTCACAATTTACAGAAATGTCATGTAAAAATTAAAGCCGCAAGCGGCATCAAACGGCCCTAGCAGGCCGTGCCTCCATTGCCACGCCTCTGTAATCCTACCGAGGGCGCTAATGCGCCCACTACATTTTATTACTTTGGTAATGAGCCATTAATCTTTGTGAGTAAACATCAAAACTACAGTTTAGCCTCTCCATGTGAATAATAGCTCCTACCTGCAGGTGGCGCTAACGCGCCTAAAAGCTTTATTATTTCACCAGCACTGTCCACACACTCCTGACAGAGCGCGCTAACGTGCTGTCATTATGTGTAATGTGAGATTTATGTGTCCGTCCCATTAAAACAACATGGGGGGCTACGGTCGTCTCCATGGCAAAACCATACAAAATACGGTGTAATGACAGTTTGCCCCCATTAATTTTTCTGCAGTAAGAAGTAGAAAAGTCACTGTTTGGTGGTGAGTTTACGTTTGACTGGGGGACAGCGCTTTGCGCTGTTTTCGTGCGCTCCGTGCACTGCGTTGCGATTACAATAGGCCCTTGCGACGGCAGGCCGCTTGGGCCTAATTAGCTGAAGCTACAGACTTTGACCCAGGGGCAGTAAGTTTGGAAAAAGTGATCACTTATCAGGTCTTAAATCTCGCGCATATCTCTGCTCATGCCTTCGGGACGTCCCAATAACCCTTGAGTGGATTTATGCAATATGAAGAAGATAGTCTTTCAGTTACGACGGCACATAGCTCTTTCAACATTCCTCATGTGAGATCATGACTGCAGCACCGCTAATGGCAACAAAGGTACTGTACAGTTTTGATTTGGTGCAAAAATGATTGATTGTGTACAGATTTATAAGTAGCTGTAACTACGAGAAAATGTCATGGATTTGTTGTAGATCCACATGAATTTTTTGATCCATGGAAACTTTAGTCTTAAAACGAATAATTTGAATAAGATAAGAAATTTACTTGTAAGTAAAGTAAATGTACTTTATTGTCTCTGTTGGGAAATGTGTCCCTCGGTTGCTCAAAGTCTTGGCAATATAACAATTGCAAACAAAGACATACTTTCAGCGCTTCTATTTGTTACTTTGATATTTTTGCACTTAGACATCTCGTGTACTCCTCTCTGTCTATGGCCTCGAGCTCTTCTTAAAAACCTGTCTGACTTCTGCACAATACGGTACAATGTCAGAGAAAGACAAAAAAAAGTGATGTAAATGTGCACCAGATGAACGGCTGAGACAAAAGCTCTGTTCACATGGGAATAGCATTACCGAGCTTCAGATCATTTGTAATGATTGGGAAAAACAGAGCAAGCCAGTGTGCACCTAATCCTGCGCTGCAAAGGCAAATTCCACAACAAATAACGCCCGTGTTTCATCAAAGATCCTCTGATAACATTATTAATGCAGAGGAAATGAAGGTTTTTGGTAATATGAATCTTTGCAACTGTATCTGTCACTGATGGGGGTCATTTGAAAAAGCAAGCTGGGTCTTAAATCAGTGTGTTTTTTTGGGGGTCGATGGACCATTTTTAGTCTGTCACAACTGCGTAAAATTACTTTTAATAATTTTTTTTTAATGAATAATTTTTTTTTTCAGATTGTCCTATGTTTTGTTTATGGTAATCATGTCTCAATCAGACTTTAATGCCCAAAGAGACTTTCAAGCAACGTTACTCTTACTGGAGTTTATCTTTTGGCAAACAAATGCAAATTGAATTAAATGGAGACATTTCAACAGAACCAAAAGTAATAGCCGATGCCTTTAACAATTACTTTATTGAATCTGTAGCAGAAATCTCTAAGAACTTTACAGTAAAACAAAAAAAAGAATACTCATTGTCTGCTACACAGTCTTTTTTCATAACAAACATCACTGAGACCAAAGTCATTAACATAATTAAAACCCTCAAACCATCTAAGGCCAGGGATGTCTTTGGAATGGATACAAACATGCTTAAAGATTCAGGATCCGCTCTGGCTACTCCCATTGCTTCCATCATTAATCTCTCAATTTCCAGTGGTCACTTTCCAAAGGCCTGGAAATCTGCTATTGTTACACCAGTTTATAAATCTGGTGTTCCAACCTCTCTGAATAACTACCGACCCATAAGCATTCTTCCGACCATTTCCAAAGTTGCAGAAAAATGGGTGGCTGAGCAGGTTGTCCAGTATTTAAACAATAGCTCCCCCTCTTTTCACGCCATGCAGTTTGGTTTCAGATCCAAACACTCCACTGAAACGGCTACATGCCTTTTTATTGAGAAAATAAAATCTTCTCTTGACAAGGGTGGAGTAGTAGGGACGGTATTCTTGGATCTCAGGAAAGCTTTCGACACAGTAAACCACTCTGTTCTACTTACTAAGCTCTCACAGTTTAATTTCTCTCGTGACACTGTGAGTTGGTTTGAATCTTACCTGCATGATCGTACACAATCTGTATTAATTAACAACAGCAAGTCTGAGTCTCTTAGGCTAACCACCAGGGTTCCTCAGGGCTCAATATTAGGCCCCCTCTTATTTAGCCTTTATATTAATGATCTACCAACTGTCTGCTCTGAAGTTGAATGTTTGATGTATGCAGATGACACTGTTTTATTTGTTCACGGTCGCTCAAAGGACATTGTTGCTGCTAAACTCGCTAAAGCAATGAATCTTGTCACATCCTGGCTGCAGGAGAACTGCCTGCAGCTAAATATTTCAAAAACTGTAGGTATGTTTTTCAGTAAAGCCAATAGAGCCTCATTTAATCCTGACATACTAGTTGCTGGAAAAAAATTACAAATTGTAAATCAATACAAATATCTTGGGTTAGTAATCGACTCACACCTCTCCTTTAAAGCCCATATTGACAAATTATGCAAAAATATAAAATTTAATCTTGCAAATTTCCGCTCAATCCGTAATGAAATGTCAATCGAAGCTGCAATAATTTTTCTACATTCCATGATTCTCAGCCACTTTAACTACTGCCTAATAAGTTGGTCTCAGGCAAGTCAGAGCACCAAAAGACCTTTGGAAACATTATATAAACAAGCCATTAAAGTCATGGACAAAAAACCAAGACACTATCATCACTGTACAATTCTTAAAAAGTATAGCCTTTTAAACTGGGACAGTCTCCATAGATTTGCAGATCTGAGTCTCATATACAAAGTAATACATAATTTAGCCCCAGCTCCACTGGCAGAGTTCATCAGCCAAAGAAACAGCTCTGAGCGTGTCACTCGAGGCTCTGTAAGAGGCGACTGTGTAATCCCTCTGCGCAGGAGTGCCTTCAGTCGCTCGGCCTGGTCAGTGAGGGGCGTCGTTGAGTGGAACTCAATGCCTGAGGAGGTTAGACAGCTCACCACTTACAAGGCCTTTACGAAAAAATTGAAAAATTGGTACATTAACATGTACGTCTGCCAACATTAAAAGCTGAGCATGTTATGCTGTATTGTATATCTAACGTATCCTTTTAAACAAGTGTTTTTGTGTGTTTTTATATTGTAATCAGGTACTGTGTGCCTTTAGTTATTATACAGTGTCATTTATATTTTATATTGTTATTGATGTGTCAAAGAATTGTAATGTTTTATCATGCTTGTATTTTAATGCCTTTTTACATCTTGGCCAGGGGACTACAGATGAAAAATAGCCTTCTGGCTAATTCTGGCTTTTTTAACCATGTTTGTTCATGTGTTACATGAAATTGCACTGTCCCCTTTCAAATAAACCAATCTAATCTAATTTCCACAAAAATGAGCAGAATCCAAAACAAAAAAGGTCTCTCTCTCTCTCTTATGGTTCCGAGCTTATAAGCAAAAGTCTGCAACATAGGAATATTTAAAATAGGATCCGAGGTGTACAAACCTGTGACCAATTTTCACCGCGATGATTCTCCGCTCCGCTGAGGCCTAAGTAGTTGTGGAAGTCGATCCAGGGAGATATTTTACAATATCGGCCTGATATCGGCTATCGGCCGATATTGTAAAATACGATGTATTGGTCGACGTGAAGTAAACAGCCAAATTCTTCCTCTCTGTAATCAGAATGCCCTGCTTTGCAAAATGAGGAGAGGAGGAACAGAATTTTTAAAAGTAGACAATCGAGCTCTTCCTTCTCCCCTCCTGATTGGACCTGACAGGCTGGTTCACAGGAAAAGTTTGTCTCATTGGTCAGTGTGTGAGGATACTAGATTAGATTAGATGCTGAGATACAGGAAGGAGGGACTTTACAAAAAATATATATTATTAGTTTGCTTTACATCAAAATGCAAGACCAGGCGGTTAATTTTGAACATTTGATCAAACTGGTATTCCATTTAGACGTTCAGACTATCACTTTAAATGTATTACAATGTGAAGTCTTAAATGTCATTGACCAGTTTGTATTTGTTCAACCGTCTTTCCATTACCAAAGTAATGTATTCATCATGTCCTAAGCGTTGGCCTGAAATCTCTGATGTCCCCGTCTGCGCTGCCTTCCGTCTTCCCTCGCTCCTCTCTGACGAACAGCTGCTGTGTCTCGTCACTGGTGGAGAAGGGGGGGTGCAAGGTCACGTCTCCTGTGGGTCTTTAGCCAGCGCCCCTCAGTTTAGAGTTATGGCTCCGCCCTCTCTCTCCGGCGTGTCACTGTGATTGGTTACCAGCAAGGTCGTGACCCCTACTTTTAGGAAGGGACGACCTTGTTATGGTGAGCGTTGGTTAAGCACACTGACTCACCTCTTTGATGTGTTTACGTGTGGGCTGCGGACGCTGGGAGGCTGTGATTAAAGCACACTCCAACACCCAACACTTAGGATGCATTTAGGCAGGAGGAGTTCATGTGGGATGTCATGGAAGAGGACAGAGGACTTTTATATATTATGTTTTGTATTGTCAAATTATCAAGCATATGAGGCTTAAAGAATGGCTTCTAAACATTCTTTTGACTACAAGAGCAGTGATGTTTTTACATTTTATAATTTGTCTCCGAAACACAGTGAGGAGTTTGATTGGAACTCTTGTCACTTCTTGTGACCAGTCCTGGCCCCTCTCTCGAAAAAGTGATTTGATACTAGGGGTGGGCGATATGACAAAAATTGAATATCACGATTTTTGAATTATAAACTCCTGATTTCGATTTTATCACGATTTTTTTTATAGTAACTAAAATAACTTAAATTACAGACTGAAGAAGAAAAAGATTGAATTAATATACTAATTTATTCAACTTTGTGATAATCAACAAAGCAAAAACAGACTTAGAACTTAGACTAGACTTAGAACTACAGCAAACTAACTCTACATTAGAAAACACCATAAAACTAACAATAAAAGTAAAATACAACACTAAGTTTGGTAAAGGCTTGTTGTTGGTGTCTGTTGCTGTTTGGCATCTTTCCTGAGACGTCTCTCTCATGACGTCAAGTTGCGGTGATACAGCACTCTGTTGATGTCTGACCCTTTCACAATAAGAGTCTTACTAAAGCGATAACATACTGTGTCTTTTATTGTGTAAAAGGCTAACCGAAAGCAGATAGTTACCATAAGTTATTACTTTACCAAGTAATTCACCAAAGTTGGACAAGTCTTATATTTTCAAAGACATGGATAAACAGCGCATTTGTGAACACGGTCCAGGATTTAAATTAAACAAATAAGAAGGATGCGGCGCCTACAGAACTGTGAGGACGAAGGACACACTCGCTTCTTCGACTGCGGTAAAGTGGCCCTCCACTTCCAGACCCGCGGTAAAGTGGCCCACACTTGAAAAGATGTTTCGCTTTTTGCTGGTTACTTACGGTAATAGCAAATTTCCTCGTCTTTCCACAGCTTGCCTTTTCCATGACATTTCGCTATGAATAAAGTTGTGATCATCACTCTGTCGTAATGATGTGTGTTTATTAATTAAGGGTATCAGAATTCCTTGTGCGCGCACAGCTGTTAAAACTTCCTACTCCTACCACGGCAGTGGTCACGTGACGGCACACGCAGATCACCGGCGTGTGATGAGAATGTCCTTAGGAACTATAGAACAGCTGCTTAATTGAATAGGTAATACGGATCTAAATAAATAAACAAATACACTACACAATAATACAAGCATTGACACTCATCGTATGGATTGTCTTTTTTCTCATAACCACATGTTAGGTAGTTCCATCCTGACCCCTTATTTACATTCTTCTTCTTATCATTCTTTGTATTATTATTTATATTAATAATAATAAGATTATGAATAGTATAATTATTTTTGACTGGGCAACCACTGGGTTGTAGGATTACAAACAATCCTTATGAGGTTTGCAAAACGGATCAAAAAGCAATATTGAAACAAGTATTTAAAACCTTAAGGGGTTTGCGATCAGTTTTTCTGCAGCCATGGCCTCAGTGCTGCCTTCTATCACCCTGCCGAAATAAAATCCACTATTACTGTAGAACTTTGGGGAAACTTTATTTTGAAAATGGTCAAAATTGACCTAAATTCAGTTTTTGAACAATGATTTAAAAATATTCCTTCAAAGGTTTGCGACTAATTTCACTGCAGCCATGGCCTCAGTGCTGCCCTCTATCACCCTGCCGAAATAAAATCCACTTTTACTGTAGACATTTGGAGAAACTTTATTTTGAAAATGGTCAAACTTGACCTAAATTCAGTTTTTGAAAAATGATTTAAAAAAAACCTTCAAAGGTTTGCGACTAATTTCACTGCAGCCATGGCCTCAGTGCTGCCCTCTATCACCCTGCCACAATAAAATCCACTTTTACTGTAGAAATTTGGAGAAACTTTATTTTGAAAATGGTCAAAATGGACCTAAATTATGTTTTTGACAAATGATTTTAAAAAAAACCTTCAAAGGTTTGCGACTAATTTCACTGCAGCCATGGCCTCAGTGTTGCCCTCTATCACCCTGCCTAAATAAAATCCACTTTTACTGTAGAAATTTGGAGAAAATTCATGTTGAAAATGGTCAAATTTTAACAAAATGCAGTTTTTTAACAATTAAAATAAAATAATACTTAAAAGGTTTGCAACTAATTTCACTGCAGCCATGGCCTCAGTGCTGCCCTCCATCACCCTGCCACAATAAAATCCACTTTTACTGTAGAAATTTGGATAAACTTTATTTTGAAAATGGTCAAAATTGACCTAAATTATGTTTTTGACAAATGATTTTAAAAAAAACCTTCAAAGGTTTGCGACTAATTTCACTGCAGCCATGGCCTCAGTGTTGCCCTCTATCACCCTGCCTAAATAAAATCCACTTTTACTGTAGAAATTTGGAGAAAATGTATGTTGAAAATGGTCAAAATGGACCTAAATTCTGTTTTTGAAAAATGATTTAAAAAAAAACCTTCAAAGGTTTGCGACTAATCTCACTGCAGCCATGGCCTCAGTGCTGCCCTCTATCACCCTGCCACAATAAAATCCACTTTTACTGTAGACATTTGGAGAAAATTCATGTTGAAAATGGTCAAATTTTAACAAAATGCAGTTTTTTAACAATTAAAATAAAATAATACTTAAAAGGTTTGCAACTAATTTCACTGCAGCCATGGCCTCAGTGCTGCCCTCCATCACCCTGCCACAATAAAATCCACTTTTACTGTAGAAATTTGGATAAACTTTATTTTGAAAATGGTCAAAATGGACCTAAATTATGTTTTTGACAAATGATTTAAAAAAAAACCTTCAAAGGTTTGCGACTAATTTCACTGCGGCCATGGCCTCAGTGTTGCCCTCTATCACCCTGCCTAAATAAAATCCACTTTTACTGTAGAAATTTGGAGAAAATGTATGTTGAAAATGGTCAAAATGGACCTAAATTCTGTTTTTGAAAAATGATTTAAAAAAAACCTTCAAAGGTTTGCGACTAATTTCACTGCAGTCATGGCCTCAGTGCTGCCCTTTATCACCCTGCCACTATAAAATCCACTTTTACTGTAGAAATTTTGAGAAACTTTATTTTGAAAATGGTCAAAATGGACCTAAATTCTGTTTTTGACAAATGATTTAAAAAAAAACCTTCAAAGGTTTGCGACTAATTTCACTGCAGCCATGGCCACAGTGTTGCCCTCTATCACCCTGCCTAAATAAAATCCACTTTTACTGTAGAAATTTGGAGAAAATGTATGTTGAAAATGGTCAAAATGGACCTAAATTCTGTTTTTGAAAAATGATTTTAAAAAAACCTTCAAAGGTTTGCGACTAATTTCACTGCAGTCATGGCCTCAGTGCTGCCCTTTATCACCCTGCCACAATAAAATCCACTTTTACTGTAGACATTTGGAGAAAATTCATGTTGAAAATGGTCAAATTTTAACAAAATGCAGTTTTTTAACAATTAAAATAAAATAATACTTAAAAGGTTTGCAACTAATTTCACTGCAGCCATGGCCTCAGTGCTGCCCTCCATCACCCTGCCACAATAAAATCCACTTTTACTGTAGAAATTTGGATAAACTTTATTTTGAAAATGGTCAAAATGGACCTAAATTATGTTTTTGACAAATGATTTAAAAAAAAACCTTCAAAGGTTTGCGACTAATTTCACTGCAGCCATGGCCTCAGTGTTGCCCTCTATCACCCTGCCTAAATAAAATCCACTTTTACTGTAGAAATTTGGAGAAAATGTATGTTGAAAATGGTCAAAATGGACCTAAATTCTGTTTTTGAAAAATGATTTAAAAAAAACCTTCAAAGGTTTGCGACTAATTTCACTGCAGTCATGGCCTCAGTGCTGCCCTCTATCACCCTGCCACTATAAAATCCACTTTTACTGTAGAAATTTTGAGAAACTTTATTTTGAAAATGGTCAAAATGGACCTAAATTCTGTTTTTGACAAATGATTTAAAAAAAAACCTTCAAAGGTTTGCGACTAATTTCACTGCAGCCATGGCCTCAGTGCTGCCCTCTATCACCCTGCCACAATAAAATTCACTTTTACTGTAGAAATTTTGACTGACTTTTTTACAGAATTTTGACTTTCAAAAATTCATTTTGAAAATTGTCAAATTTTAACAAAATGCAGTTTTTTAACAATTATTTAAAAAAAATCCTTCGTAGGTTTGCGACTAATTTTACTAGAGCCATGGCCTCAGTGTTGCCCTTTATCACCCTGCCTAAATAAAATCCACTTTTACTGTAGAAAGTTGGAGAAAAATCATTTTTCAAAAACAGAATTTAGGTCCATTTTGACCATTTTCAAAATAAAGTTTATCCAAATTTCTACAGTAAAAGTGGATTTTATTTTGGCAGGGTGATAGAGGGCAGCACTGAGGCCATGGCTGCAGTTAAATTAGAATTATAAGAAGAAGAATGTAAATAAGGGGTCAGGATGGAACTACCTAACATGTGGTTATGAGAAAAAAGACAATCCAATGCTTGTATTACTGTATAGTTTATGTGTTTATTTATTTCGTATTAGCTACTCAATTAAGCAGCTATTATATAGTTCGCTAAGGACATTCTCGTCACACGCCGGTGATCTGCGTGTGCCGTCACGTGACCACTGCCGTGGTAGGAGTAGTAAGTTTTAACAGCTGTGCGCGCACAAGGAATTCTGATACCCTTAATTAATAAACACACATCATTACGACAGAGTGATGATCACAACTTTATTCATAGCGAAATGTCATGGAAAAGGCAAGCTGTGGAAAGACGAGGAAATTTGCTATTACCGTAAGTAACCGGCAAAAAGCGAAACATCTTTTCAAGTGTGGGCCACTTTACCGCGGGTCTGGAAGTGGAGGGCCACTTTACCGCAGTCTTCTTCGCACGTGTCGCCAGGTAAATAAATAAACACGCGCTGAGCAGAGCAGTGGCGTTACGGGGGAAAGACACTGACATAAATACCTCTGAAATAGAGACAGAACGCTGGGTTTAAAAGCTCTAGATTGAGGAACCTGATCGTGTATGCGACTGTAGAGGAGCGGCTCACTGCCAAACACTCGCATTAGCGTCCGACATTACGTAGCAGAAAGAGCGCGGCTTGGGTTTACGTCAGTGACGGTGAAAAGAGTCAACTGTGCAGAAGTGCTTAGAACCGTGATAAAACGATCCCACAAAAATGACAGATCATCCGCCCTGGAGATCGTAAGACGGTCTAATATCGTCATACCGCCCAGCCGTATTTGATACATCAATGTTTAATGAAATGAGCAGCTCCCAACTAGGGATGGGACGGTATGAGATAACCTTGATAAAAAATACCGCGATATCACGGTATACCGTGAAATTGCATGTTTTATATTTAAAAAGTAAAAAACCGGGTTTGCATTTAACAAACAGGGTTTGTTTATGGTACATTTGCAATTGCTTATGACTTTACATGTTGCTAAGGATCAATAAAGTATTATTATCCAAAATAACACTTTAAACAAAGGGATATTTTTACCTTAATCACTTTACTCACAGACTGAGCATGTTCGCTGATGCTCTAATCACGGTTTGTTCGATGTCTGCCCCAAAACTTCCAAAGGCAGGCTCGCTATTATAATTTGCTGCTTGATTTCTTACTAAAGTAGTCTGTGCATTCAATTAAAAAAATAATCCTAATAGTATAAGTTACAAAAAGTATTGTATCAAGCGGTCAAGAAACTTGAGTGCGTGTCTAATAATTGACCGACTAGCAAACTGCATCAGGTAAAGGTTCCACCTATGTTTAACCTTTATCCTGCAGTGATGATTAGAGGGTAAAGAATAATCATATCTGCCTGTGCGATGCATCAGATTATTGTTTGGGGAGACTTCAGCAGAGTAGTGCGTAGGTTTGTTTACATCACGTAGTGGCTAGTAGTAGTAGTAGCCCTCGCGGCGTGTGACAGCGAGTGGAGTTTGTAGCTAAATGAACATCTGTGTGTCTTTTGATGAGCATTTGGCAAAGGAAGGCTGAGCGTCTTCTGAAAAATAAAGCCTAAAACAGTGTGGTCTAAAGCGCGTCTGATAAACGATGGACTGGATGATGAACGATCCAAACGACAAAGCTAACAGGTTAGCGTAACAAGAGCTAAAGCGCTAAACAGCTGCTTCTCAGCCGCACTTGGCAGCTTTTAACGCGACCAATCCAAACAAAGCTTCATCTCAGAGGCAACGTTCATGTTCACAGAGGACAGGCAAGGCAAGTTTATTTGTAGAGCACAATTCATACACAAGGCAATTCAAAGTGCTTCACAGTTGCATAAAATTACAAGAAAACAGATAAAAATCAATCATTAAAACATCAACATAAAAATGTATCAATTACAGTAAAAGGCAAGAGTGCAGATAAAATACTTTCAGTTTACATATGCTCGGGTAAAAAGAGCTGTTTGACTTGACAGTGACTTTTTACTGCTACGGGCCATGTTCAACAGGCTGACGGCCGAGAGAGGGACTGCACCGTGGGGTCTAGTGAGGAGCAGCGGAGCAGAAGGGGAGAGCGGGGGTCAGGGAGTCTTCACAGTAGTGATACTGTAGCATTTTAATACCGTGGTATACCTTGAAACAGGTTATCGTCCCATCTCTACTCCCCACAAATTCACTGCCCCAGTTCCTTTTTTCTCCGCTTTCCTATTCACCAACGATATAGAACATCACCAAAGGATCGATGTTCTGTGTCAAGTTTGAAAATGTATAAGTTCCACATGTGAGACGGCAGTTGACAGATCAATAGCTCTGTGAGCAGATGAGTGGCTTTTTTGTTGCCTCCTCCTCTCTGATCACGCCCCCTCAGGAACTGGTTTGACCGTGGGCCGTCAGCGGGGCAGGTCTCCTGTGACTCATGGGCCTCTGGGGAGACGCTCCTTTGCCTGCCACTCACTCATTTAAACCGGGACGCACCGAGAGATTGGATTAGTCTGAACTAACAGGCTCCATCTTTGCTCCTGACAGGTGCTCTCTCTTTAAACGCTGCTCTGCACCCCACCATTGTTCCACTGGGACGACGTTTACGCTCCGACTGTCATGTTGTTTTAGTGACCAGTGCCTTTGACAGGGCGCAGTGGACTGTTTGAGAGACGTCGACTCCTCCTCCTGCAAAATGTAAACGATCCACTGTGCCGTAAACAGATTTAAAGGGCCTATAACATGCTGAGCTTCTGGACGTGTTGTAATGTTACGTCCTCATTAAAAAACATAACTGGAGTGGTATTTCATTTAATTTGTAGTTTTCGTAGTCTGTCTCCCACTTTCAAACTCCAAACGCCAGCCCACACTCTGATATACGTCACTCAGCGAAATCCACAAAGGTTTCCCTGCTCAGATTTCCATATTTGCGGTAGCTAAAGGGCCTGTCATAATTGGTTCACGGGCACTATGCGATCATTTGCGGCACTTTCTTTTGGCGCACGGGCATCTGCACGAGCGACCGCTATTGACCGCATGAAAAGGTGTGAATCGCAGTTGGATCATTAGTCATAGCTGAATGTCATGCATGCACAAAATTCAGTGGTCGATTGCGACTGAATATAGCCACTGCAGGCCGCTACAGCCGTGAGAAAGGTGAAAGATAAATCGTCTGTCGCGCAGATGGTGAGAGACTGGTGAGCGCCACTATCAGTCTCGTGCGATTCCTGCTGTAGCTACAGTGGGGGGGAAAAACTATTTAGTCAGCCAACAATTGTGCAAGTTCTTCCACTTAAATAGATGAGAGAGGTCTGTAATTTTCATCATGGGTATACCTCAACTATGAGAGACAAAATGTCTGACATTGTCTGATTTTTTTAATGAATTCATTTGCAAATTATGGTGGAAAATAAGTATTTGGTCACCTACAAACAAGCAAGATTTCTGGCTCTCACAGACCTGTAACTTCTCTGTCCTCCACGCGTTACCTGTATTAATGGCCCCTGTTTGAACTTGTTATCAGTATAAAACTGCTGTTTTTATGTACATTTGTGTTTTTATTGATGTCTATTATATCTTTTATTTCTATTCTGGAAAGCGCCCTGGGCACCTTCTGGCTGTTGTAAGGCGCTATACAAATAAAATTTGATTGATTGATTGATAAAAGACCTCAAACAGTCACGCTCCAAACTCCACTTTGGTCAAGACCAAAGAGCTGTCGAAAGACAACAGAAACAAGACCTGCACCAGGCTGGGAGGACTGAATCTGCAATTGGTAAGCAGCTTGTTGTGAAGAAATCAACTGTGGAAGCAATTATTAGAAAATGGAAGACGTACAAGACCACTGATAATCTCCCTCGATCTGGGGCTCCACGCAAGATCTCACCCCGTGGGGTCAAAATGATCACAAGAACGGTGAGCGAAAATCCCAGAACCACACGGGGGGACCTAGTGAATGACCTGCAGAGAGCTGGGACCAAAGTAACAAAGGCTACCGTCAGTAACACACTACGCCACCAGGGACTCAATTCCTGCAGTACCACATGTGTCCCCCTGCTTAAGCCAGTACATGTCCCGGCTCGTCTGAAGTTTGCTAGAGAGCATCTGGATGATCCAGAAGAGGACTGGGACAATGTCATATGGTCAGATGAAACCAAAATGGAACTTTCTGGAGAAAGAATGCTGAGTTGCATCCAAAGGACACTATACCTACTGTGAAGCATGGGGGTGGAAACATCATGCTTTGGGGCTGTTTTTCTGCAAAGGGACCAGGACGACTGTTCCGTATAAAGGAAAGAATGAATGGGGCCATGTATCGTGAGATTTTGAGTGAAAACCTCCTTCCATCAGCAAGGTCATTGCAAATTAAACGTGGCTGGTTCTTTCAGCAGGACAATGATCCCAAACACACTGCCCGGGCAACGAAGGAGTGGCTTCGTAAGGAGCATTTCAAGGTCCTGGAGTGGCCTAGCCAGTGTCCAGATCTCAACCCCATAGAAAATGTTTGGAGGGAGTTGAAAGTCCGTGTTGCCCAGCGCCTGCCCCGAAACATCACTGCTCTATAGGAGATCTGTATGGAGGAATGGGCCGAAATACCAGCAACAGTGTGTGAAGACTTACAGAAAACGTTTGAGATGAACTTTTTGTTATTGACCAAATACTTATTATTACTTAAAAAAAACAGACTTTCTGGATTTTTTTCCCCCTCATTTTGTCTCTCATAGTTGAGGTATACCTATGATGAAAATTACAGGCGCCTCTCATCTTTTTAAGTGGGAGAACTTGCACAATTGTTGGCTGACTAAATACTCCGGAAGAAGTGTGCCCTCTGCCGACATTTTGTTTAACTACATAACTATACTTTAGTTTTGTATTGTTTTTTTTTTCCCTTAAAGGTGCACTATGCAACTTTTTATGTAAACAATAAATAAAATAAAAAAATAAACCTGCAGCTGTATCTGACCCAGCGGATGCTTGGGTGGTTAGCTTAGCGCCTTTACTTTCCATTCCGGTGCTATGCTTCAGGATGAATTTTATTTCAGGTTTTTTAAGATTTCTGGTAGGTTTTCAGAATGGACGTAACCATGGATACGGTTCAATCAGCAGTGAAAACCTATAAAAAAAAACACTTGATCCTGTACCGTCCTACCGGCCATTGGGACTAGTAAAGTAAAGGCACTATGCTAACCACCCAAGCATCCACTCGGTCACTGAAAAGTCAAATACGTATCAACTTTTTTTTTAAACCTAAAAAGTTGCATAGTGCACCTTTTAACTTTGAAAATACCCCTAGTTCGCACCCTTAGCTTAGATCCTAGGGCCAGAACCTCCTCACTGTCCCAAGGACCCACTTTAAAACCAGAGGTGACTTGTCCTTTGAAGCTGTTGCTCCTAAACTGTGGAATGACCTTCCTCTGTCACTACGTGTGACCGACACTGTCGACTCCTTTAAAAAAAACAGCTGAAGACATGACTGTTAGGACGGGCTTTTAGTTGAAAAGGCTGTGATTGTTTTAATTAATTTTGTTTCAATACATTTCATATAATCTGTTATTTTGTGCCCCTGTGAAGCACTTTGTGATTTTGGGGCGACGGTGGCGCAAATGGTAGAGCGGGTCGTCTCGTGATCGGAAGGTCGGGGGTTCGAATCCCGCCTCCTGAAGGTGCACATTGTCGTTGTGTCCTTGGGCAAGACACTTCACCCTCCTTGCCTCCAGTGTCTGCGTACCCTGGTGTATGAGTGAGTGGCAGGTGGTGGGCCGATGGCGCAGACTGGCTGCCCCAGGGCAGCTGTCGCTGCAACAGCAGCTCACCACCAAGTATGGAGTGAATGAATAATGACGACAGTGTAGCGCTTTGAGAAACTTGGTAATACAGGCTTGTAAAGCGCAATATAAGTGTAAGGCATTATTTTATTATTTTTATTATTATTTTATCTGTGAAAGGTGCTATATAAATAAAGTTGTTTCTTCTTTTAAAACATGCATCAAGAATGTGTATAAATTTAAGTTACCGAAATGCCTGAAAAAAAGCAACATGTAGGACTTTTAAAAGGACATGAACTTACGAGCACTTGGTCACTGCTGGAGGTGAGGTAACAGGCCACAGAGGTTAAAATATGAAGCACACGTCATAGCTTTTTAAGGCATATGGCCCGGGGTTAAAAAACTCAAAGTGGCGGCATGTTGCAATAACCACTAACTTTACATTGTAATAAATGCACTTGAGAAGACTGGAGAAAATGATGTGTGGCAGTGCATACCAGTGCTTAAACCTTTTGGTAATGTCTCTCCATTTGTCCAAGAAAACATAGAGAACAGGAAAAGTTATTGCTTCTTACTAAAAATAATTATTATAATAGACTTGCCCAAATGTTGAACTTGTGAAACCGCTGTCCTCTGCCAACGTAATATCATGAGTCAGCATTGACTGGCTTTAGGTGGTGCCTGAATTGTCTGAACTCGGCCAAACCCTCCAGAGCAATGTTCAATGCATCTTCTTCTATTTGGAGCTGTAGCACAGTTACAATGCTGGTGTTAAAGCTTATATTTGTGCAGTTATTGAGCGGTGCCAGTCGGACCGGTCTGCCCTGTTGTCTGCCATTGTCCTGTTCCTTTAATAACACAAAATAATGTTTACTGTGACTCCTCCTGCCAATTACTGTTGCTTCCAGGCAGATACAGACTGGGAAAATAATATGCCAAGATTTCCAGTCATTTTCCAACTTTTCTCCTCCGTAATTTATTGTTTTTAAACTTAGACTGGACCCAAGATGGGCAGCTATCATGCAGAATGAGCGGAGTCTATGTAAACTAGTTTTCTCATTGATTAAACAAACAAAAAAAGGAAATTATAGGTGATCTTTATGGGCTTAATTTAGGACTAACCCCAAATGTGAATGTTCCACTAACAGCATCTAAACACCAAACTAGACTTCAGACTAAACGTCACTAGCTTTAAGTACTGAATACGACTGCTACTGCTAATGATATCTTTTACTACTACTTCTACAACTAAATAAAACACCAATTACTTTTTTTATTTGTTTTTTTTAGGACGACAGTTGATCAAAATCGTCTCTGACCATTAATTATCTAAACTAGGGTTGCAAAGGGGTGGCAAATTCCCGGTACATTTCCCGAATTTTTCAATGGGAACTTTAGCTCAGAAATGTGGGGGATTTTCAAACAAACTTTTTTTTTGACTAAACAATTGGTGAACTATTAGCTACCCATTATGTTTTTGAACCATAAAACATGCATTTGGGTGATGCCCCTGAACCGAGTGTGAGGACCATATCGTCATGTCATAACATAATCCTCAACTTTCCTAAACCTACATTCTTCTGCTTAATACTCTTTCTAATGAGTGGTGGGACAGATGGCAAGGTTTTATATCATGGTTTTGTGTTCTCACACTGTGAGGGGTTAACTTCCCCTGTCACCCACTCAGATCATGACAGACGCAGACGCTGTCCACTGACTGACAGTATGAGGAGTGGGCAGGGCCTTTGTCTGACATAGAGATTAAACAGAACCGACCTAGAATATAAACTTTACTGTAATACTGCACACACTTGATGAATATATCAAGATGGGCACAAACATTGAATTAGTATTTTATTCCATTTCCAAAAGCTCTTCTTTGTATGGACCACAGCACAAAATACTGTCCTCTTCAAACACTGGTACTCAAACATGGAATGATTTCTTTGAGACTTTTCATCTCTGCTGTGACAGATATTTCAGTCAAAAACCTTTTTATGCTTCAGTTCATATCTGCCTGTAAAAAACGTTCAGTTGTATTCATTTCCTGTCTATTCCCATTCATTCCCTTAGAACATTTTCAACGTTGAAAATCCCTGGAATTTTGCAACCCTAATCTAAACTATAAACTGTAGACCGGCGATCACTTAGTGTCCTAAGCCAAGGACAAACCCGTCCCCCCAAACTTGATGTGTCTATGAATACATGTGAAGTATTAGACTTTTGTACCTGCAACACAGTTTGAGAACTCCTGCTCTGGGGGTTCCAAACCACAGGAAATCCTATCCTTAACCTTTGACCCTGACCTTTTTTATTGGGCCACCTTTTTTAGCCATCTGAAGCTGCCATTTTTCTTTCTTTGTGCCCGGGCAAGAACTTGATCTGATCAAATTGCAAAAGACCAAATGAAATCAAGTTGAATTAGTGTTGTATTTATTGAGATTTGTGGATAATGAAGGCATTATTCAGCGTAGCGGCAGAGTGGGTGGCCTCCCGAGCTCTCCCATGGGAATCACAGTGAGGGGCTTTGAAGTCCCCCTTCTGTGTCGCTCTCTCCCAGCAGGCCTTTCTGTCGTCTTGATGCTCTAATCCACTCATTTATGGAAACAACGGGAGGCCGGCGTTGATTTGCATGTAGTACAGTTGACCCTTAGCTCCCAAACTCTCCGTCTGAAACAACTGCGATCGCACAGGCCCGATTGGTTCTGGCTTTTCACTGCTTCGCTTGACAAATCCGGAACAATCTTTTCACAACATTCGGGTTGTGACTATAAAATTGGCTTCATATGGGATGCAGATGTGCTCAACCAAGTCCTTTTTTTGACCGAGTGTTCCAAGCAGCTTCAGTACTTTTGGGGTTTTGGAATGCAATAGATTTCAGATAGATCTAGGGCTGTCACGATAATTACTACATCAACTAATCGTTTAATAAGTAAACAATGCATTTTTGGGCTTAGTACTTATGGTCTGTACATTTATTAAAATGTTTTTTCACATTTTTCTAATGCAATACTTTTTTTTTTTTGCCTATAGGTTGCATTTCATGTTTTATAGTGGGACATTTGTGGGAAGATTAAGTACTTTTCAAACAAAAATTTACTTTAAGTCTTAGAGTTATTTTCTATTGCATTAAAAGGTGTTCAATAATATCATTAATCACAATATTTTTGACTCCATGGAGATGTTGCTGCTTTATATCCAAACATTATGCAACTTTTTGTGTACATTTCTTTTATTAGTGTGTATTTCACCTTTCAGTGACCCAGCAGCTTTATGGGAGGTTAGCATGGCTGCTTTACTTTCCATCCCGGTGGCCCTGAAGACGCTTCAGGACCAATTATTTTTAGGGTTTCTGGAAGGTGTTCACTGCTGATTGAACCGTCTCCATTGTAACACTTTTGTTACATCCAGAAACCCTAGAAAAACAATTGATCCGTCACAGAGGCCACTGAGTTGGAAGTTCTTAAAATTGTCTGACATGGAGCTGCATTAAACAGAACCGACCTATGTCTAGTGACATAGCGACACAGGATATTGAGGATATTCTGAAATGTGGTTTTAAACGTATTTAATTTTGACCCTAAACCACTATTTAAGAACCACCTTTTTTCGAACCCTTCACTATTGTTTGATTTTGGATGCTGGCCTAGGCCTGCCACGATAATGTTTTTTTATTAGGGCGATATATCGTCTCTGGAAATATTGCGATAAACGATAATATTGGGTATAATGCAAAGACTGTAGGCAATAAAAAGAAAACTGTAAGCAACTATTTTATTGAAATGTACTGAACTGACATTGTTCCGCGATAAAGTTCACAGAAAGTGTCGGAATCAGCAAAGCTCTTTGCACGGCACTTTGTTTACTCCCCGCCTCTCTCCAAAAGCAGCGCTGATCTATAAATGATGTGGATACGCGAGGATACGGCTGATGTGCTCAATGATGTCTTTACGCAGTGGGTTGGACGGATACTCCGCTCACTCAGCGTTGTGATAGCGTTCATGTTTCTGTGTTTATTTTAAGCACACGCAGCACGTGCATTTATCGAGACGAAAAATGTTAAGTCGATATAGTAATTATCGTGGCAGGCCTACGCTGGCCTCGTTTTCCCATCGTGGTTACCTTAAACACGCCTTTTTGTTTACACTCACACTCACTATTTTGGCTCCCGTCGGTCCGTGCAGGCGTTTGCTCTGGGCT
Source organism: Proterorhinus semilunaris (assembly GCA_021464625.1). NCBI lineage: Eukaryota > Metazoa > Chordata > Actinopteri > Gobiiformes > Gobiidae > Proterorhinus > Proterorhinus semilunaris. Next base: position 32,555,987 of record CM038346.1, read on the forward strand.
CACATGTCGCCCTGGAGACATCTTTCCGGGATTAACTTCAGCTGACAGATTGATCAGTCAGTCTCCTTCTTCCTCTACCCTTTCACCGCTCCTCCTCCTCTACTCTTCTGTTATTCGATATCCCGTTGCTAATATTGGCCGTCGCTTCACATCCGGTGGCCAATTGTTGTAAGTCTCTCTGGCTGAGTCACAACCATAAAATTTCAATCTCTGCGTGAGCCAATAAAGTGGCCTCCTTGTTGCTACCGACAAATTACAAGCTTGTTGCCTTGACACCACCGGGTCCATTTTTGACATACCAATCCAAATTTGTTACTGTAAACCTTTTGTTCCTTTCAAGAGTTTTAATGACTCTCCATCTTCAAACACAAAGTGCTGCGCTGGAACACTTTTCTAGGAACTACATTGGTAGATTCAGCCAGGACTAAACAGACTGAATAGAGAAACATTTTTAACGAAGTGCGGGCAACAGGTGAAGCCAAGATAAATGGTGAATTTTTGGTTAATGTAACCTCTTAAAAGTGGATAATTTGTGAATTATTTACTCCTGCAGCTTTTTCTCTGCAGCCCCTCCTGGAACCGCCACCATAACGTGGTGAAGGGGTTTGAGCACCCGAATGATCCTGGGAGCTCTGTTGTCGGGGGCTTTGTGCCCCTGGTAGGGTCTCCCATGGCAAACAGGTCCTAGGTGACGGGTCAGACAAAGAGCGGTTCAGAAGCCCCTTATGAGAGACCAACAGGCCCGGCTAGAACCATGAGGCCGTCCTTCTGTGGACCCACCACCTGCAGGAGGAGCCATAGGGGCTGGTGCAATGTGACCCGGCAACGGACAAGTGGAAGAAAATGGATGGATGGATGGAGCTTTCTCTCATTTATATAAAGGATTTAGGGCACTTTGACTATAATCCACGTAGTTTCAAATTCTAAATTTGGTGTAACATGCCCTCAGAAATCTACATGCTGTTTTCCAGCTTGCCTAGCTCCTGTTGTAATAAATGTCAGCCATCCTCAGTTGACTTATTCCATTCCATCCAAAAAAATTAAAATAAATAAAAAATAACACAAAGTCCAACACAAAACATTTAGGTTATTGCTGATGTTGACTACTAAAATTATCTGATGCAACTGATTGTCCAAAGCTTGGATAATTGGGCAAGGTTGAGTTTACTGTCTGGGCATCAGGTGTAGAAACCAGATGTCCAAACCAAATGAACAAGAGCGTACTCCACTACCATGTTTATTAAAAACAGTAGTAGTTCTAGTACTTTATTAAAAATGTAGGGCAGTATTTGTTAATCGAAACCCAATCACGAGAAGCGCTCGCTGCCAGGGCCATTTTAAAACCCCCTCCTACCTCACGTTCTCACGCGCCAACAGGAATAGACGTGAAGATTAACCGCGATACATTAACATTCACATCCACTGAGTTCAGCATTAAGTGTGTCAGGACTTTGGAGCCAGTCTGGAGTATTTATACTTTTACCAGTCTGCTCTGCCCGCGGACCGCTGTAGATACTGTTTCAGCCCGGCACTGCACAGGGTCTCCCACTCGCACTCTCATGGCCTTCTGCCCAAAAAAACATTGACCAGCTTGTTTTTGTGGCGGGGCAGCCGCGCGTGCAGAGGACAGGCGTGCGGGCTCGGGATGAGAGCAGCTGGAGGCTAAAGACGACGATAAAAACGGCGAAAGTTGAGTCCGGACCCAGAATAGCACTGTGGGGTTTTTCAGGCGGTTTTTCAATGGATTACAGCGACTAAAGCAAGGCCTAATTGAGGACGCGGATTGAAGATGGTGTGGACCCAGGTCTCTGCCCATGTAAGGATTGTTTTCTATTGTGTGAATGAGTCATCTAATGAAAACTAAACCTTAGCACGTCTTTTAAGCTCACGCAGATTATATTGCACTCAATTTGCTTGAATTTGGCTACTACTATTTTGTACCGTCACTGACTCACTTCAGGAAATGTTTGCAGGTTTAACAAAGGCTCAGAAAAATAAGTTGCCACCTCAATTTCACTAACTGTTCTGATCTGGGGTTGCTGCAGTGGCTCAGGTCTATGTTCAGCAACACTATGAGCCCAAAGAACGAGATCAGCTGAACATCCTGAATGCCCAGGTTATTCCATCAATGGATTTCTTCTTCCCTGACGGCACGGCCATATTCCAAGATGACAATGCTAGTATTCATCAGGCTCACGTTGTGAAAGAGTGGTTTAGGGAGCATGAAGCGTCACATTCACTCATGGATTGGGCGCGCCACAGAGTGCAGACCTGAGCCCCATTTGAGAATCTTTGGGATGTGCTGGAGAGGTTTGTGCAGTGGTCGCGCTCTCCCATCGTCGATACAAGATCTTGGTGAAAAATGGACGCAGCACTGGATCTTTTGACATTGCAGAAGCTTACTGAGACAAAGCCACATCGAATTCCTGCTGTAATCAAAGTTAAACGGAATATTAGAGCGTGTGACCAGAGTATGTTAGCTATGCATCACTTATAACCATGGCTCCACACACTGTAATTTATAGACGGGTAATTATTTTTGTGTACTTTGTTCACTCTTCAGTCAAACCCGATAGTGTTGAGCTACACAGCTGCCATTTCATCTCTGACCACCACACTGGCACGCTAGCAGATGAGTGAAATGCCTTGCCCAACGTCAACACCAGTAAGCGAATCAACAAAGATATTTGCGCCTCATTGTATTGCAATAATGCATTTGAAGTATGGTTTTGCTACTGTGCTTTAAGCTGCAACAATGTTCTTCACATTTATTTTCATGTGATTTTGAGGCGTGTCTTTTGTCAGAAACATCTGGAACTGCTCAAACATCCTCTCAGATAGATGCCGCTTCTGTCACGCTCTCCCTTTCCCATAAGTCCAATCAGAAAATGCTCGCGCTCGTCTACCGTTTGCTCGCCGCAAGGAGTCGATTGAGGGTTACAGAAACGCTTTACAGTTGTGTGATGTTTCGAGTGGTTGCCGCAAGAGCACGGGAGCAGAACTCCATAAAGAAAGGAATTTTGTTTGTCTCAACCATTTCTGCGTTTCACAACACACCCACCTGCCAAAACAGAGGACAGAGACAGCCACAGCTCCACACACGAGGCACATCTGCAATCACAGACAAATGAGGAAAGATTATACATAATAAAATGTTCTGGGAAAGTTGACGCAAAAGGATAAATACCTGTGGGTTACTGTTGAAATAGTCAAAACCAAGTTAGCAATGATTAAGTGTTGTAGGAACGTCTCTTGCCATATTACGAGTTTGTTTCCCTTCACATCCACTTAAAATGGTGCTTTTACACCCCCTGGTCAATATCCCGTCATGTATTTTCCATGTCTTGATGTTTCTATATGTGCTTTGCCTTAACTTAACCTGATTGTAATTTCGCATATCTTCTTTTGTAAGGCGCATTGAGTTGCCTTGTGTATGAAATGCGCGGTATAAATAAAGTTGCCTTGCCTTGCCTTTAAAATGTAATTGAAAAACGAGATCCATACGAGCTGCATTTTGAAAAGACAAAATATATTGAGCGACTCTTCCCGTTTCCCCTGCAGGACTCTGAGTCTTTGGACCGGTGCATCCAGACGGCACTGACCGCCCTGTTCCCGCCGTTCCAGGACACGTCGCCCACGGTCCTCTGTCAGGTCCTCAGTGTGGTGGAGCGCTGTTACCGGGGGGACGGCCTACGCTACCTGCTGCACTTCCTGCTACCGGCCAAACAGTTCCTGCAGAGCCTTCAGCACGATGCGTGTGTGAGTGTCTACCTTCAAAACGCACACGCAACACAGCTGTAGGGGCTTTATCCACAGAAGCGACGTAGATTTGAACGATCTTGTATGAAAGAAATTTTGACCTTTTTTATTGTTCAATTTGGTTGTTAGTTGTGTGATTACAAACTCCACCAAACATAGACATTTCATTTGGTGAAGTAACGTACAGAGTAATGTTTTTAACATTGTTCAATGAGTGTCCATCAGTAACTCGCTGTCTGCCACAAAATCTTGAAATATGTGTTTATTTATTGTGCAAGACGTTATGAAACACTTGCTGGTATGAGTGAAGTGATTGATTTTTCATGCAGTGGTCATTGCTAGTTTTCTCCCTTAACATCTCAGTTTTAATGTCAGAGTGCGTTCCAGTCTTGTACTTAATATTATTGTTAAACAAAGTCTAATTCCCAGCCTGATTTATTCAATTTTGAACTGCAAAAACTTGATGAAATTTGAATTTTTATGGATTTTCTCCACTAATGACAGAAAACTTGCAATACATTTTTGTCTCATAGTTCATGTAATTTATGTACTTCACAGTAAATGTTTTAAATTGATGTTTCTAAATCTATCTCCTTACGTCATGACAATACCAGAAGTTAAAAGCCTGAATACAAATACAATCGATTTAATGAAGGATAAAAATTGCAGCATCAACTGAACTTTTATCTTTATTGTTCGTGCCTCCAAACTGCAGATGTGCTCGTAATTCATCACTGGAAAGAATGACTTCGGAAAGATAAAATATACAGATCTTGCCAACACTTTGTATCTTGCATAATTTTAGCTCCCGGGTATGTTTACCTCATAGGAGCCTCCTTTACATTTCCCCCAGTCAGACGGGTTCAGAGACGGCCGTAGCAGCACATTAGCGGTTATTTTTCTTTCACCTACGCAGACTAATTGGGGCAAACCCCAGACATTAAACTCATAGACACCGCAGCTTGAGTAATGGGATCACTGTATACTGTTAACACTGCAGCTGCAAATGTGTTTATACCCTCCAAATTCAATACCACACGTGAGGCAACAAACCAGACAGGGCCGAGAATCTGCTCGCTCAGCGCAAGTCCGCAAGTGCAGCCCGGAGATGTAAATATTTCAAACCCAAGTCACTTAAATGCCCTATGACTAAAAGGCAGGTTAAAACTAAGGCTCGAGTTGGTGGGTTCTTCAGTATTGCAACATTTCAAGAAATTCAATACAACACAAGAATATGTAATGTAGGGCTGAGAATTTGAAATATATACATTTTCATATAACATATCTAGTTTTCAAATCCACAGATCGAGCATGTTTTGTCCACAGAATGAGCATGTTTTGTAGATGGGAACAGTATGATCCAAAATGTTACGCAGTGCGCCTTTAATAGAACTAAACTAAACAGCGGGCCTGCCACGTGTAAACGTTGGGACATTGTTTCCGATCGCCCTCTCCATGGGGCCTTTTAAAATGTCCTCATGGGATTGATTTGTGATTTATCTTTTACATTGTCTTTGGCTTTTTTCTCCCGTTTGTTTACATTTGATGCAAGATGTTTGGTGAAGACTTTAGTTAGTCCCTGAGATTATAGCGCGCGGTATTGTGTTTGAGTGTTTCAGACTTGACTCTCACTGATTACTCAACAGCCTCTCTCCTTCTCTCCTGTGCCAGCACTAGTCTGTTCTTGCCCGCTGAACTCTTGCGTATTTGTGTCGTGTGTCATGTTTGGTTAAGGTGACTCTTAGGGATCGCCGCTCACCTGAGGGAGTGCTGCACCTACAAAGACCTCGGCTGTAAACAAAATCAAGGAAATGCTTGTCTGATATGTCAGTGTAATCATGCCGTTTATGGCACACTTCACTCTTATCACATGAGTAAAGGAGTTATTGCTTTGGATTTATTGCTCCAAATAATAAATACACTCATACAGGAAGTTGATAGTTTGTGTGTGCCACATTAATTGGTATGACTGACTTGAGAGCATGAAATATTGCATAGTGACATGCTAATTTCTAACTTTAGCCGTTCATATTTTAGCCTTGTTTCAAATGCTGATGCTCTCGAAAGAGTTTAAAATGTGAACTAAAACTTGCTGCCCAAAATTCTGCTGCCCTTGAAGGTTATAAACGGTTCTTTTGACACTTGAACTGAGCTTGTTCATGTTTTCAATCTCACACACTACCTTCTGTTTAACACAAATCTGTTCCCTCTCTTCTGTTCTCCTCTAGTTGCCGTACTGTGGTTTGCTCTTCCGTCACGAGGGCTGGCCGCTGTGCCTCCATGAAAAGGTCGTGATCCAGCTGTGCCACTTGGACCAGCGCTTGCTTCGTCCGGGAGACTTCTACCTCCTGGTGTCCCCCTCTTCCTCCTCCTCCTCCTCGTCCCGTCACAGCGCGTCCCGGCAAGGCCCCCCGACTCCGCGCCTCCTCCTGTGCAGCGTCTCCACGTGCAGCCGTCATGTGGAAGAGCAGGAGATCCCCGAGCTAGCCCTGAGCTCTCTCTTCACCATGGCTTGGCTGGACTCTGTCAATCGGGACCGCGAGCAGAGGGGGGTGTCCCGGATAGGGCGGGCTCTGCTTTCTGCGCACGGGGATGTCTTCAGGGTCCCATGGGAGGACATAGTTTACCCACAGTTCATAAACCGACCCGCAGCCCCGCTGAAAGAAGGTTCTGGAAAGGACGGGTGTGTCAGTGCATCCCCGGGACAAGATAAGACACAAGAGGGGGCTGTGTTGTGCTCGAGTGGGCACTCTTTGGAGCAAAACCATACCCCCTTGCCATGTCCTGTTGACCAATCAACGCCAAGCAGCGACGATTCAGACTCTGAAGGGGAATACGTCGAGCTGTCGGAGATGCCACTGCCGCGTTTTTCGCCGCAGAAAGGTTCGCTAACTCAACTGATCAGTCAGCAGCACAAAGCGCGGGCTGGCACTCAAAGCCCGGGCAAAAACAAGTCGCCAAACGTTCCCACACAATTTCAAAGCACTCAAAAACTCTCAAAGGACTCTCTTAGCTCATGTACAGAGGAGATGCGCAACGATTCAAAGCCCATTGAGGATAAAGACCGTGCTCTAGCTGTCCATGGACCTGTTATTCTTACACCCATTGCTCAGCCCGCAACTGGAGAGGTGTCCCAGTGTAGTGAGCGGCAAACGGAAGGTACACTCTCAAGTGAAAGTCTAGATCTAAGGCCAACAAAACAAGATTATAAAGAAGTCGCTGAAAACATGGACCTCATAGATTTAGATTGTTTAGATAACGTGATTTTGATCGAAGAAAGGAAAGATGGAGGGAGCGTTAGGCAAAGTGTAGCGGAGGAAGAGGAAGGAGAGTCGATTGGCCCAAACTGTTTGGAGGGAGACGAGGTGGCGCTAGAGGTTCAGGTGATTGAGCATCAGGAAACCGTTGAAACAAAAGATCAAGAAAGTGGACTTAAGGGGCAAAATGAGGATATAAATCTGGGAGAATTGCGATGTACAGCTGGACAGAATGCGCACACTGAAAATGGGCAAATGGCAGAAGATATTTTAGATGTCCACTCTGAACTTATGGACCTTGAACACACGCACTTTGAGGAGACCAATACGGAAAAATCTGAAATGATCATCACTCCAGAAAAAGCTTATCTTGAAACCGGAGAAAATGGGGAACCAGAGCTTTTACAAAAGCAACAATTCAAAAACACAGTAGAAATGTCAGAAAATAACAAACTTTCTTTAGACGCCTACATAGACGATCAATTGCAGAAGCACTCTGAAACGTCGCAAACGCGCATCATTTATTTAGAGGCGAGCGATGCAGGGGACTTTGAGCTTTTTCACTCACAAGATGCTAAAAGTGTGGAGAAAAAGGCAGATTTTGACGAGACCGAAATGCAATGTTCAGAGAAGGATAAGATGCGAGAGAGATTGATTGTTGAGGTCGACCAATCAATACCAGACACCACACACTGTGAAATGGCGGAACAGCAGAGATCTTTTGTTGAGGTACAACGTTTAGATGCTCAATTTGAGATTGCACAAAATACTCAAGTCGAAACGGTAGAAACTGAGGACGAGGACCCAAAAGCTTACTTGGAAAAAGACCATGTTGAGCAAATGGAGAATCAGGACAGGATTTCAACAGACGCAGACGACGTCATAGTGGATTTGAGCGTTGACGAGACAGAGATACAAAACGCTACTGGTGATTCGGAAGTGGACCAGGAAACGGTCTACGGAGAGGAAGCACTTTCTGATCAATGTAAACAAATTAAACTAGTATGTAACGCACAAAGGAGTCATTGTGAAGAACTAGAAACACTGGTTATGCCTTCGACTACGGAAACAGGGCAGTATACGAGCTCTGTAAAGGATTTGCCAAAGGATGACATTGAAATCAGTGACCTCAAGGTAGAAACGCTATCTTCAGACAGTGTCTCCAAACCACAAGATGAATTGGCTGAAATTTCTAAAGTGGAGGAAGGTCGGAGAACAGTTCCAGGCTCCAAAGCCCAGGACTTTGAAGATCTAGAAATCCGACATCTACTCTCTCAAATGGTGGACACAGTGGAAGGAGTTGAAAAGACAAAAAAGAAGAGCCCATGTAGGAGAACCAAACGCAACAGTACGCGTTACTTAAAGTGTAATGCAGAGGCAATGGTGCAACAGATCGATCTTTTGGAGATGGAATTCAAACTTCTGCAAAGTAAAATTCAACTAATGGGGCATCTGAAAAATCGCACTGAAGATACACCTAATGTAACCACTGAAGAAGCTGCTACATGCTGTGAAATTGCTGAGCCTAAAGACGACGAGAAGGTAGCCGATTCTGAAGAAAAAGAAAAGGTGGCGATTCTTTCAAGCACAACGTCTGCTCAAGGTGACGAGATCGATTCGCAAATTGAAATGGAAGGTCTACAGACGGAAGAGAAGACACAGCTCGCACAACACGGATCTATGCCAAACACAGAAAAGGATCTTCAAAGTGAGGAAACGCTTGAACCTTCTGAAGAGCAGCTCATGAAATCTCTTGGCGAAGCAACTAAAGCAATTGGAGAAACAATTGAAATTTCTGACCCCATGCTGTCAAAGGATACTGGTAATCCTTGCATCATTGCCCGGACATCTGATATAGAACAACAGGTCGTTAAAAAGGCAAAACCAGAGAGGTTATTGTCCAATTCGGAATCCATTCAGGTCAAAAGAGAAAACCAAGTGATGCAGCCTGAAATGTGTGACTTGCATAAGACGCAAGAAACCAAAGTGGATGTAATGTCAGAAAATGGGCCTAGAAGAGAAGATGTGAACGACATTGACAAGTTGGATAAAAAGCTTACAAACTCTGAATCAACCAAGTATCAAAATGGACAACTCGAGATGCCTAGAGTGCAACACACCAACTTACCCAAGCCCGGAAACGGGCCTAACGTGAAGATGGGAGAAACTAAGTGTATTTTTGAATCGAGGAAAGGACATAACCTAAACAAAGTCTCCTCTGAAGGTACAGAACCAGTGTGTCCGCCCCTACCCTCCTGCTGCAAACTCTGTCCCCTTCACCACCTCCTCTTCCTCCTCCACTACCTCCTTTATAACAAAACCCACGTTTGTCCTTCTATCTTTCTACCTTACACATAAACCTGCCGTCTTCCTCCTCCAACCTTGTAACAAATGACTTCTTTTTCTTACTTTTTACAGCCAATACTATCCAGTTTTCTTCAGTTTTGTCCCTAGTAATATATTTAGTAATCCTTAAAATGCAACATTTTGAAAGCCAAGTTATTCAAGTATGTGTGAATCATTGCTATCAGTTACTTTGTGAAAGGCTTTTGCATGGTTTGATCCAATGCTTCTAAGTTTTAACTTTGTGTTCAAATTGTCTAAAAACTAACCATATCTGTATCTTCGTTTTATGTTGAGTTGAGTTAAATGTCTTTTTTTTTTTTTCTGTACAGGTTATAATTCTGTGCATCTGAGCAACGGTTCAGTACCTAAACCTCTTGAAAACTTGCCTTTTGCTCGACACACACGCCACTCTGTCCCACAGCAGTTCTCCAAGTCGTCCCAGTCCAGATTTAACCAAATCCTGCTCAGCTCCGGAGTGCTCTGTCTGCCTGGTGAGATAAACGGTGCATTTTGAATTTCTATACGACCGGACATTGGTTACTTGATATTGTATGTGCAGGTGTGCCACTTAGGGACTCCACATTTTAAATGTGGTCATATTAATTCAGCCTTAAGGACTTCACAAATGTGGAAGCACAGAGAAGACAGATTCCGAATAAATTGACCATCATAGGATTTCTGTGCTGCTGAAAAGGCCGTTATTCCGTTATGTGTTTTTCTTGTCTTTTCAACAGGAACCAGAGACCGAAACGGACGGGCTCTGGTGACTGTAAACACCAGAAACACCGTGTGGTCCAGTCCTGACTGTGACAGTGCTGAACTGCTGCAAGTGCTGCTCTACTACACCTCCACTCTCAGGTTAAACTTATATGATATGATTTGTTGGTGTATTTGATACACTCAAAAATAGCAGTATTAACTTAACAGATCTACTAGATAAAATATTCATGTGCTTTTACTGTTGGAGTAGACCATGAACACAGATACAAAAAAAAAGGGAAGAAAGCTTAATAAATTTGAGAGGCAGCATCAATTAAATCTAAGCCTTTGTACGACACATTAGATTTCACATAAGAACATGTATTAATGAACTATGTCCTGTGGAGCAGGAAGGAGGTGCAAGCCCTGGGCCTGACTGTTTTGGTGGACGTCCGGAGAGTGCCCCCTGTGCCCGCCCTGTTCAATGCGCTCAGGTCGCTGCAGGTGAGGCGATCCTTTACCCTATCAAAACAGTTTACTGCTAAGTGCCGATGAAACCAGCAATCAACTGTCCTAGAGGTTTGACGCTTGCAAATGTTTAAACTGAGAAAGTGGTCAGTTTGTTTTAGTCGAAGTAAACATGCCATGACTGATGTGACTAGAGCGATGTGCTTTGATGCCATTCACGTGGAGTTTAATGTAATGTACTTCATAAAAGGATTACAGATTTCCCGTCACACTGTATCTGATCTGAACAATGGTACAAACTGAAAAGGTCTTCCTTTAATAATTTACTGTACAATTTAGAAATAAACTAAGGTTTGACTTGAGTTTTTGTTCCAAAGGATGACAATCATATTCGAATCGCAATTTAACAAAAACCTGGAATTTTGTAGGCTTTGCGATATTCTTGACAAAATAATATCCCTTTTCCATTGGGTCTTGTTATTTTTAAAAATGGTGCGCTATTAGTTCAGACCTCTGCAAACATTTCTAGTCTTGTCTCCAACGTTGCTTTTGAACTTGATTTGAAATGTGCACTATGAATCGAATCTTAAAGGGATATTTCAGGATTTTTGACATAGGGCCTCATTTCCTAGTTATCCAGAGTGGTGTTGATGTCTGGAGATATTTTTTTCTTAAATTCATGCAGTTCTTATATTTGAACAGCCGATTGGCGCTAGGCTAGTGCTAGGCTAATGCATTTCTATGATATCAGCAACCCTGCATTAAAAACAGTCTGGCGCACTCCACAGTGCACCTGAGGTAAATAACTTATAACGCCAGACAAACAATATAAGTGTCTGTGTCGATAGAGTAATTTTAACAATTTTGCATGTAAAATAACTTATATTTGAGCAGCATCAGCGTCGTGGTTGTAAGCTAGCGCAGCGGCGGAGTGATCTGCGAGAAAATAGTCCCTCAAAATGGGGTAATTCATGTGATACAAGGTCAGTTATATTTCAATCATTATTCTATTAACATAGACATTTATATGGGTAGTCTAGCGTTATAAGTGATTTGCCTCAGGCGCACTATGGAGTGGGTCAGACTGTTTTTAATGCAGGGTTGCTGATACTATAGAAATGCGTTAGCCTAGCATAGCGTAGCGCCACTAAGAACTGCATGAATTTAAGAACAAAATATCTCCAGAAATCAACAACACTCTGGATAACTAGGAAATGAGGCCCTATGTCAAAAATCCTGAAATATCCCTTAAGCCCTCCTGTTATGTTGCGGGTCAAATTGACGTATTTTAAAGTTTGAAGATCTAGGAAAAATAGTTAAAAGTATTTTTTCAGTATGAAACTTCTTCTGCTTGCCTTATTTAGTGTAATCAACATATAATATGAAAATGGTCAGGCAGACTTTACAAAATGAGCAGCCGAAGCAAAGGGATGACAGTCCAGGAGGCTCCGGAACTCTTCATTGATGATGACAGTGAAATAGAGGTGGATGTGTCTGAAGACAAAGACTATCTTGAGCTAAATTCTGATTCTAATTATTATTATTTTGAACCAGATGAGAGAATTGGTATTCCTATTCCTCCAAGCAAACATTCATGTCAAAGATTGTGAAATACAATGATCTTCATCCACAAATGTGTGTCAGGCATAACTGTCTGCAAAAAACATTATAAAGACAGTGCCAGGGCATTATTTATTTGATCATTTGAATGTGTCTTAAGCTCTATTTAAATCTATTGTTTGCTTGTTCAGGAATGCACCCCTGGCTCTGTCCACGCTGTGCTGCTGTTGCTGAATAAGGACTCACCGGCGCGGCCTGACAAACCGCCTTCTCTTCAGGTAACATCCACAATGCTTTAAAAATGTTCGCCTGATTGTATTTCCACATTCAAATAAACTGCCTGGCCAAATAATGGTTTAGATGCTGTGAGAATGATCCCTCTTTAGGCGGCAGTTTAATAGAGTAATAACTTAAAGTTCAAATTTTGTGTAAATAAATATGTAAAAATCTGCCTAATAAAACCCTAATTATGAATATTGTTTACACAGTCAATATTGCTTTGTACCTGGACAGTGATAAAGTCTCTTTAATTGTTGCAGGTGGAGACGTTGCACTCCATGAAGTCTCTACAGAAACATGTGGATCTGCGGCAGCTCCCGGTTGAGTTCGGAGGCTCCTTCAACTTCAGTCAGAGCAGCTGGCTCTGCTACAGGATGGTCAGTCAACAAACTACTGTTCACACGCAACCGTCTGAGTCTGGGAAGTCCATTGGATTTCTAATTTCCATCAATTGTACTGCGTGTGGAGCTTTCATCATAAAGTTTACAAATAAAAACTCGCTATAAAATTGATACAAATGTTTTAAAACGGCAAAGTGATTTGGTTCCAGTATTTTTATTTTGCGCATAAATGTTGACGATTGACATTCTTGAATAGTATCTACTGTCAGTATGGAAGCTAAATTTAATCATTTCTAGTAAAACATTGTTGATTAATTTTTATTGTTTTCCTTTTCTTCCAGAGAGTGGAGAACTTGACGAATCAGTGCAACAACGTGATCAGCCTCCTCCAGAAAACCATCCACGCCCTGGAGTCTGCAGCTCTGCCCAGCGATGCTCAGGTAAAACATTTGAACTAAACCGGCATATGGTGTGTTCCAGGGAACTTGTAACTGGTAAATTTCCGACCGCCCACTTGGAGATATGCCTTGGAATGCTTACTGAAGTAATAATTACTACATGTAAACTCGGAGATGTCCAGGCTACTCCAAGTTCAGATGCAAGATGAAGACAGAAACGGCGACCTCCAGTGGAGAATATGAAGCTAATGATAAAACTGTAACAAAACCACTGCACCAGCGAAGGGACCGTTACGTTTGGTCACAGCCTTCAACATAACGTTATGTAGCATGTTTTGTAATATATCTAGCAGAGATGGGGACTCGCGAGTCGGACTCGAGTCGGACTTAAGTCTCTATTTTTAGAGACTTGCAACTCGACTCGGACTTGTACCCTAAAGACTCGAGACTTGACTCGGACTCGTGGTCTGAGACTCGTGAACATTACGAGTCCCTCGCGCACTCATTACACACGCTGTTTGGACACTTGATTCTGGCTTTTTTGTCGGCTGCTCCCTTGTCTCTGTCTCCTTTGTGTGCGCTCTCTCTCTCTCACCCAGCACCGCGCTGCTCATCGGCTCTTTTGCCGTATGTCCCCCCTCCCTGCGTGCGCACGCTGCCCTGTCGTGGGTTTGTTGACATCGTGAGCGCACTATTCGGACTGTACTTCTAGCGATCACGGCGAAATACAACAGTTTCTCTCATTATTCATGTAAAGACCACCGCTGTAAACTTTCATTTGTGCAATAATTAGCGCCACAGCAAGAGTGAAGGAAAAAGGCGGAGGTATAAGGAGTTTGAGCAGCTGCATAAGTTGTAACTTAAAGCCACTCAGTAAAGTGATTAGTGATCAAATCATTACCATTACGAGGCTACCGTTTATTTAGGGAATATTTTGTCAAAGACCATTAGCTGGCAGTGGATATAGCGGGGTCCTGTAGCTACAGGCTGAGGATGGGACACTCATGTCAACAGTCTGTAAGCCTTCAAGGTAAGACTGGAAGTATTGGTATCCACAGTGGAGTTTTACTGTATGATAAAGGATGAATGAATGACACAGGGCCTGCCTTTGGCCACAACTGTAGACAGTGGTAAATAGTTCATATTATTTTAGTGTTTTCTTAACTTACCATTACATTGGGATTGACTGTGAATGGCCTTATGCTTCATAGAAATATTGAGATGTTGATTATTTGTGTGTGGAAGGCCTGGGCTCGTATTTGTCTGATAGTTGTTTTTAATTTACAGATGTTTATTGATTTTAAAATAGTTTTATTGTACTGTGATTTGAATCACAGTACAAGTAAAACTATTTACTTGTACTGTGTAAAACTATAAGTTTTACACAGTACAATCACAGTGTAAAACATAGAAACCATGGGACTTGGACTTGACTTGGACTTGCGGGGTCAGAGACTTGGACCTAGACTGGGACTTGGGGGGTCACAGACTCGGACTTGACTTGGACTTGTGGGTCAGGGACTTGGACTTGACTTGGACTTGCAGGTGAGGGACTTATCTCTGATATCTAGTGTGGAGAAACATTCATATAACGTTAGCATCGTATAAGCTAACACTAGCCGTTTGAGTTACATACAACTATTTTCAGCTGGAACGCTATGAGGTTGTATTTTGGGGGGGGGGACTGGGAAGATTGTAAGAATAGTTGGGAAGATGGATGGAGCCAAATACAGGGACATTTTGGAGGAAAACCTGCTGGAGTCAGCAAGAGAATTGAGGCTGGGGCGGAGATTCACCTTCCAGCAGGACAATGACCCTAAACACAAAGCTAAATCTACAATGGAATGGTTTAAAAACAAACATATTAATGTGTTAGAATGGCCCAGTCAAAGTCCTGACCTAAATCCTATTGAAAATCTGTGGAAAGACCTGAAAACTGCTGTTCACAAACGCTCTCCTTGTAATTTGACAGAGCTCGAGTTGTTTTGTAAAGAGGAATGGGCTAAAATGTCAGTCTCTAGATGTGCAAACCTTGCAGTCATACCCCAAAAGATTTGCTTCTGTTATTGCAGAAAAGGGGGTTCCACCAAGTATTATTTATGCTGTATGAATACTTATGCACGGCCGACTTTTCGGTTTTCTATTCTAAAAATAACAGAATCATGTATCATTTTGCTTTCACTTCACAGTTGTCTGTTACTTGTGTGTGAACTTTCAGTAAAACATTCAAAATAAAATCTTTATGTTTAGGGTTGAAAACATGACAAAATGTGCAAAGGTTCAAGGTGTATTAGTACTTTCGCAAGGCACTGTATATTATAAGTTTGACTTTGAGGGACTAATAGAATAATCTAGATTTTTGTTTTTTCCCAGAATGCTGAGCAGCTGCTGTCCCAATACAAAGTGGTGATGTGCAGCATTCTCCAGGACAGCCGACTGGTCCAGCTGCAGCAGGAGGGCGGGGCTTCGCTCTCGCGGCTCCGAAGAGACGAGAGCAGCATCTGCGCCACCGCCGACTACAGGTGACCAGCGCAGTCTGCCGCTAAAACGCTGGGAACAAGCACTTTAGATGTGTTTTTGTCGTGTTAATATGTCGTTTTGTTGCTAACAGGGCGGCCGTGGAGACGGTTTCCTCTCTGTACGATCAGGTGGACGAGCTGCTGCATCGACTGGTCACTTTGTCCAACTCCAAAACCCAAGAACTGCAGTTTATTTTGGAGTTCGCTGTACTGGAGTCGGGATTCAGTGAGGTCAGAATGGGCTTAAAACCTTTACCACTGTCAAAGTTTACATATGTTTTTTGCTGTTGACAAAATACTGCCTGTTTCCGGTTCTTTACGAACTGCAATGCCTTGACCCACTATTGTGAACTGAAGTCTCGAGTGCGATGGCCTTCTTTGTCCCCCAAGGAGGCTGGGACTTACTACTTGCATCAGTAATTTAATAACACCGACAAGTGTTATTCTTACTGCTTGCATTTGAACGGTCATTTGTTGCTTTGTGTTCCATTTGCCAGTACAGATCTGGGAAAAAAGGCTTCTGTCTACTGGAAACTTGATTCTCTCATTGCCTATAATGCAGATTGAGAGCACTTGAGACGACGTCCTTAAATTGTAGCTGTGATTTGTCATTTTAATTGGTGACTAGAGTATGTAATAAATGTGTGTAACTTTGGCCAAGACTCCCATGAAAAACTGTTTTTTTCCTGATTTTAAATAAAGCATAAAAAAAAAGAATAATAGACGATGCTTTTAGATGCGTATGCAAATTAATGTGAACTACTTAAGGTACGCACTATCCATAAGGCAAGAAGCTCCGATATATTGCAGATGGAAGCGCCGAACGTCTGACTGAGATGTACACAAATCCTTTTTCCTTTTCAAATCTATTTCCCCCTAAAAAAAAATGATGAAATTAATTATGAGAGAAAAAACTGCTTACTTTGTTAAAGTTGTTTAATGGAAAAGACTAGGTCGAAAACGTTTAGTAAAATATCGGAATTAAATTATGTTTGCCATATTAATATTTAAGACAGTATTTTTTTATTATTCTATGTTGTGGACATAAAAATATGTCTATACATTTCAATATTTGAAATGTATAGACATATTTTTAAATCATCTTTGATCACGTACAGTTATTTGGTGCAGCTTTAAAGAAGTACTAAGTAAATTGTTTACCTTAATAAATCCTTTTTGTAGTTCCTCCGGGGGTAATACAAGTATTAATAGGATGATTGGGGGGGTCTTTCATCTCCCCCTGGCGTGTCTGGCCAGAAAACCACAATTGCAACTTTCCTGCCTCCGGGTAGGAGTCACCAATACACACTAATGGAATCACGAAGAAGAAGCTAACAGGCAAAGCTAACTACGGGCTAGTGCCACTTAAACAGTATTTACAGCCAAGTTTGAGTGAAAAAAAAAGATCTCCATTGTGTAATTATATGTGCAAATTCCCTCTCTCCCTTTGTATTTGACGGTGTAGTATTTACTCTCACGGACAATTAATGAGTAAAAAAACGCAACATGCTACGACACTTGCAGTGGCGCTTTTGGCCTCTAGGCGCACGAGTTACTTGGTTCTGCTTTAATTTCCTACTGTTTTGTGGCTTTTTGAATTACTGTTCTCCTTTGAGGCAGGCGTTTAAATCCTGATCTTTATCTGATAATTTGTGGTCGTCCTGCAGGCTGCTTGTGAAGGAGGTAACCGCTTCCTGACAGATAGGATCTAAAGGTGGATTTGGGGGTGACCACGTGAGGAGGCGCTACAGGCTCAAGTTACAGCTTGTGTGGAGAGTTGGCATTATGAAATCTGGCTTTATTTTTTAATTGTATTGTTTTCCTTTATATTTTAGGTGAAATTAATAGCTTTGACCTGTTAATTCTGCTGTCAAAACTACCACTACTGCACCACCACATTGACGACTACAATTCAGGGGTTTTGGACTCCTCTTTGTGTCTGTCCTAAGCCTGAATAAATAAGGAATGCTCAAAAATCCATATGCCAAATGATCAATAAATGCACACAAGAAGGCAGTGGGTTTGTTTGGGTGACGCCTGAATGGAAAAAGTCAAAAGAAGTAAAGGTTAAAGGTCAGAAAACCAATCAAAGTTGTAGTTTGCATAATAAACAGGAAACTCGATGCCAGTGTAATGCATATTTGAATTCATGATGAACATATGGCCCAGAGAAGAAACATTAAAATGCAAAGCCTGAAGAGGGGAGTAGTGTAAACATTATTAAGTATTGGTAATAAAGCGTTATTTTCAGATTCTAGATTGGGCCCCATGTGACGTAAGGGGCTGGTGATTTTGTAATGGTGCAAATTGATGATCCCTGTTGTCTTTTGCAGGTGCGGGGTTGGCTGGAGGGGGAAGGAGAGGCGCGTCTAAAGAGTCTGGAAGAACCCGAGGATGCACTGGAGCTGCTCATCCAAAAACAGAGGGACTTCAAGGACTTCTGCACCACGGCGCATGTACGGCTTTGATTTATTCGGATCATGACAAAAACACAAGAATATTAATTTCAGGCTTCAAAATTGGATATTACCTGCATGTTTTTTTTTACTGGTGAGTTCATGTTCATAATAGTAATACACAGCGCTCCACACTATTTAAGCCCATAATCCAACATCAGGTTCTTAAGAGTTCTGTTAAAATATGTCCATCGTGGCGTGTTGGTCACTGAAAGTTTAAGTCATTCCAGCTGGTGCACGCAGAGGGAGCTCTATTCCAACTCCTCACCACCCTGGCCCCGTTTCACTGTCTTATCGACATTATTTCAAATTCAGAAGCTAAAAATAAATATCCTGTCCAATTTGCAGAAAGTGAGATTTTATTCATTAACAGGTGGGCTACATTAAAAACAAAACTTGCCCCCATGATGCCTATTTTATGATATTTGTCCATGAGCGAGGCAGAGAGATCCCGGAAGTTGCTCAACATCGCTTTGCAAAGCCAGCATTCCCACGTGTATTCATTCACAAATATTGACAGATCTTTCACCCATGTGTCCTGTGAAGGGTCATGGAGATGATGCTATCATACAAATATGGTATTTTTTTACTTCTGCGAGACACCCGGAGAAATGTGCCGCGCATTTTCTTTAAATTAGGTTTTTGCTCCAGTCATGCAATGAAATAACTACTATAGTAGATCCTGCGAACTGCAACCTTTCCAGTCTTGGGCTTAACAAGATTTTTAAATCTCTCTGGAAAAAAACTAAACTTTTTTCCACTCATTTCCAGCCTGATTCATTGAGGCAAAATTTTAGTTTTTACAGATTTCACCTAATGATTAGTGTATTCAAAACTAAACAAAATCCCCTCTGAAAACATCTTTGTTACTGATATATCAATAAAATAATATATATATATTTAAGTCTGGGTCTATCCATTATTTGGATTTCGTAGCTGAAAATATAAGCTTTGTTTTGCCGTTTTTATGCACAAAATGCCTTAATTTTATATGAAAACATAAAATGCAAGAAAATGTTCAATAAATTTTTTCTCATATTTATATCAGTAATGTTCAGCTAAAGTTTCCAATTGATATCTCCAATTTTTTTTCTCCCTATTCAGCTGCAGTGTCTCGCCTTATTCTAATATTTCAAGTTCCATATTTTCTTGTACATCTCACATTTCTGGTTGCATTCTTCCCCTCCCCTTCTGGACATCACCAGTTTGTAAACAAGCCACTTTGCGGAAAAAAAAACCCGAACTTGACTACCCTCTAGTGGCTGTCATATGTAGTGCACCGGTCCATCAATAGAACATCTTAAAAAATATGATGAATAAATTGTTCCAGAGTGTGAGCTGTGTCTTTATGGCTAAGTTTCTCCAGGTGGTGATTTTCCCCATTAGTTTCCAGTGTCCTATCAGAGAACACAGCTGACTCAGATGTTCAGAGGGGGGCTCCCTGTTTACATTCCTGCCTCGTGTCGAAACAAGAAATTATCACTTTATTGAAGCTGTAAATGTGTCCTGCCCAAACCTGCCGAGTCTAATGCATTTTCAAACTTATATCTGATACTGTATTTGAGGTTTTTTGCAGCGCTGAGAAACACTACGGTGTAACTTAGAGCGATTACGTAATTTCTTTTGTTTTGTGGTGAATAGTGAGAGCAGTGCCTGAGCAGAGGTTTACACTCTTTGCAACTTTGTGTCTTTGCACAATGATAAACATTTATTTCAACTGACATCCTTAAAAACCTACCGTACACAGTAAGGTAGGTTTTTAATATGACCATAAGCTCTTTAGCGATGCATAATAATCTTGTGGGTAGGAATATAAGCCCTTTGCTTAATTCTGAATTTGAACTTTCCAGGACTGGTGTAAGAAAGGCCAGGGTCTGCTGAAGCGCCTGGAGCCCTGGGACAGCATCTCCTCCGCAGATCTTCAGGCCTATGAGGGCAAAGTGCACGCCTTCTGGGCTCAGGTGCAGGACTTCTCCCAAAGAGTCACCACCACAGGGAAAAACATCGACCGTGCAGTCCACCTCTACAGCTTCTTAGACCAGGTAATGTCCACCCGTTTGCTCTTTATGGAAAGGGATGATATTGGTGTTTTCCAAATGCAACAGCAATGGCCTGTAATTTGGCTTTTGGTGGAGCCGCACAAGGACAACTTTTGATATGTGAAATTTTTTACTAGATGTTTTACTAATTAGTTTGGCAAATAGATAATATATACATAATTCATTCAATATTTAGTTTCTAAATGACATGGGCACTTTAAGGGGCTGCTGTTATTGGATAGTTTATGCTTAAAGGCCCTACACCTTTTAAAGTGATAGTCTGGAAGTCTAAATGTTTTACAAATGTAAAAAAATTTGCAAAATCAATCACCTGGTCTTGCATTTTGATGTAAAGGAAGTAATAATATGTATATTAATTTTGTAAAGTCCCTCATTCCTGGATCTCAGTAACTAATCAGAGTCTAGTATCCTCCCGCTTTGACCAATGAGATGAGCTTTTCCTGGGAACTGGCCTGTCGGGTCCAATCAGGAGGGTAAGGGGATGGAGCTTGATTGTTTACTTTGAAATTTTGCTCCTCACTTTGCAAACTTACAGACTGTCACTTTAATAGTACTGGAATAAAGCCTATTGTAAAAGAAAATATTTGTGCGAATGAGACTAATTTCAAACCCTCTTTCAATGGTGAAGTAGCAGCTAGTTGTTATAGTTTACATTACCGTTTTGTATCTTTTCTTATATACTGGCTTTTATTCTGTTCCGATTTTGCCTGAAACAAACAACACTGGAGCAAATTTAGAATGACGTTTGCCTTTAGGAGTATGTTCCTTTTTAAACAACCCACATTATAGCTGAACTTTGTGACAATAAAAATCTGCACATCTCACAAAACATTGTTTGGTTGGAAACAGCTGTACCATGTATTCCCACCCTTCAACTGACTTTAAGACTTATTTGGTCACAAAAGGCCTATGTTGATCAAGTTTAACGTAACACTCATTGTCCCTGTCCCAGAAGAAGCTCATTGTAAACATCAAATCATGTTGCAGTTACAATCTACAACACCAGTAGATGGCAGTGATTGACATTTTCCAATAGAGTTTCTGCAGTAACAAGTTCATTCATGCGTCCTCCTCCTCTATTTGCAAATTACTGGAGCTTATTTCTGCAACTTTGGGCTGTAGGCAGGACACACCCAGGGCAATGGAGTTCGAAGCCTCATTTTCACACTCTCTCCTTCAATAGAAGCAGTTTAGATTCATCGCTTCACAAAATAAATAAAAAGCACTTATCTATAATTGCTGGAGGCCCTGTCCCGTGTCAGCCTGACGCCCTCTGCTCCATCACGCTTCCCTCTCCCCCCTCAGACCCTCCTCTTTGGGACCAATGTGACAGTTTGTATTGAGGCCATAGCGGTGCGGTGCTGGGGAGGGGGTTCTTCTGTTGTCAATATTCTTTTCTAGTGAAGTGTGCGTGTCCTGAAGGGAGTGTCGGGGGCGATTGTCTGCGCCCACCCCAGCCTGTACAGTAACGGAGACGGAGAGGGAGCGCGCGTCATGTGTGGGACAGTCACTCAAAGCGGCACAAAGCATGAAATAAATGCAAATGACCAATGAGGTCCGCGGGGAATTGTCTGTTTTGTTAACTGACCAAGCAAACTTTCAAAAGAGCGAGTCGGTGCATTGTCAAGTCAGTACAACATGAAGAGTATTTTTGACCAAGCAGCTTAAGTATAACATTTCTGGGTATTAAAACGTCTTGAATTCCACTTGACAAAGAGTTCAGGATACGGTAGACAAAGTTGGATTATAGCATCTTCTCTTCTTATGAGTATGTTGTTGCAGTAAACCTTTTATATATGATTTTAACCTTTTACAGAAAACCATATCCTTAATTATTAATGTTTAGAGTCAGATGGTTGGTTGATTTTTAGGTCAGGACATTACCATAATGTCGTGTTAATGTCAGCTGTGTGATGAGCAGAAGGACATATGGTTACTCTCCCTCTGTGCTCTACTGTCAGTGGGCCCTTCCTCCAAAGCTCCAAACTGCTTTTGCCCGTAAAGTCAGTCTTTATTGTCTTATGTGAAAATGTATCTTTGGTATTTATTTATTTTTTTGGTAACTCACTTCAACCGCTACAAGCATTATTTAGTCTCTGTGTTCTCAGCAGAGTGCACATTTTTTTGATTGAATGCAAGTAAGCAAGGAAAATATTTATAAAGATTTAGATACAACACATCAGATTATTAATAATTCAAGGAGTTTTCATCATAGTCATTTGTTTAAGTAGTAAGTACAATATATATGTGTGTGTGTGTATATATATATATATATAACGCATCATAATAGGGGGCGTGGCGTAGCGACGGAAAAGTCCATTATGAAAATCATTATTTTTACACCCTTTTTAGACATTTCTTGCACACTGTTAGCATATTTAGCACACACAAATAGTCAAGTCTAAATTAGATCCTTATGAATGTTTTTACAGAGCAGATTGTCCAGTAGAAGTAAAAGAAAATGGCACCCGGAGTTAGCCGTAAGCTTGTAGCATGAAGCTAACATTAGCATTCTGGTTAGCATTCTCAGTTATTTTTTACTTTATGGGCTGTTGATCCACTTTGCTCATTTCTATGTCTCTGTATCTTTATTTGGTTTCATTTGTGGGCATTCCATGTAAACTTCCCAGTCATTGTTATTATTAGTTAAATGCGTTTAATCAGGGTTGCCAGGTACTGTGTCCTTAGCCAAACTTGTCCAAAAGCCTCTCTAATAAATGGCTCAAATCTGTGAACAATCACCGAGAGTCCAAACAACTTTTAAATTACAATAGCTATTTTACTTTTCATTACGTTACACTTGTGCTGCACCTTTCGAAAACTAGACGTATGTGTTAATTAAACCATAAAATCCCTCGGCTTTCGTGATGATGGGTTACATTGTGTAGCAAAGACACCTCCAACATCACATCCTGGATTACTATTGAATCCCTTTTTACGTCAACCTCTCTTTTTTTTCTTGTTGTACCTTTTTTCCCCTGAACCTAAATAAACAGAACGCGCCCGAACAGGAGTGTAAGCTGAGACCAGGCTTTTTGCTGCTGGTGCAACAGTCTTTTACTCTGTGTTTTTAAGCTCTGTAAATGACAAAGGAGAGCTTGATTATGCGGCTGGTTTTTGGGGAGAGTTTGAGCAGTGACCTGTTATTATTGACCTGACCCTTACGTCTGGCCGTCAGCTCCACACACAGCCCCAGCGTGAAGTCCACACATGACGGCAAAGGAAACTCCTCAGTCCGTAAAGTTAAACCAATTACATGTATTGGACCACCTCAGAGACTGTATGGCTTTAGCTTTGCCACCTAAAATGAATTTAACTAAAGGAGGCTGACTAAGAACTGCATTTCATACTGTATCCAGGACTAAACCAGCTAATATCAAAGTGCTTAGGAAGTTTTTGTCAAATAAAAGGTGCTCGTAAGTGTTTGAGAGGCAAAAATGTTATTTAAACTCTTTTAAAAATGTAAAAATGCTGCATGCTCGGTGTTTTCATCCCGACAAAACAGCCTTCTTCACGGCCAGTCCCAGGACTAAGCTACATACGCTAAGTGTGAACTATTTGTTACTGTACATGAATGCAGGTAATTGTTTTCAGACTTTACTTGATTTGACTATATCATGATCTATTTAGTTTGTATCCAAGTTGCGCCCCTATAGTTTTATTATAGTCTGTTTCATTTTGCCCCATTGGACCTTCCACTGACGATGGCAATAAAACGTATTCTGATTCTAAAATGAGCATAAGGTGCGACATAACAAGCAACTGCAACTATGCTGTACATAAGGGCCCTGAGTGAGTCCCAGCTCTATCATTGCAATAGAACCGCAAGCACTTGGACTCTTTTACTCCCATTCTTTTATCACTTACTGTATGTTATGTAAAGTTGGTTTGTTTGTGTCAGCTTTTCTTCATAAATCTGCCACGTAAACTCTAATTAGGATGAAATCATAACCACAGGCATTATCCCATCACGCCAAGTGATACTTCAAAAAATAAAAACCTGTCAAAGGTATAAATCAAATCGCAACTACCGTTTTATCTAGGAGTGTTTTATTTTGTGTTAATTGGGCCTAATGGATTTTTAAAAAGCTCTAACAATGGTGTGTTATGGCCCAAAAAACACAAAATTTGGCAAGTGATTTTTAGAATAAACACGTACAATAATCCAGCGTTTTTTATTTATATTGATTTTGCTGGAAAAACAATGTGTTGTAAAATGAAGCTAAAGCAACCAATTTAAAAACTTGAACAAAATTATCATCTGCAGCTTTATTAAACCGGGGCCTAATCTAAATTCAGCGAAATCTGAACCAAAGGAAGAATAAAACGGTTTGAGAGCGCCCCTTCCTTTTAAGAGGAATAACTCCACGATCTTGTCCAAACATGGGACCGTCCCGCGAAGTCATGTCCGTATTTACCTTCCCCATTCTCCCGTGTGCTCAGGCCAGGTATCACTGTAGTGCCAAATCTTTCTCTCTTCCCCCCCTCCTTTTCACTGCCACTTTCTTCGAGTCTTTGTCGCCCCCCCTCCCCCTGCGCCTCATTCCTCCTCCGGGGGCCGCCCATCTGCCATTGAGTGCGGTGAATGAGCGCGGGGCGGGGGGTGGGTCGTGTGGGTGGCCCCGGTGAAGCCCACAGCCTCGCTTCACTTGAGCTGTAGATCTTCAAACGCAAACACCAAGGTACGGCACTTTTTGACTTCTCGCTACTTTGATTCCTTAGGTCCTTTTTACTGCTCATTGTGAGTTGCCAGCTTTCTACTAATCACTCATCTCTTGCCAACTTTCCTTCACCTTTTCATGTCCTGACCGCCTTCTTTTGCCGTAAAGTTTGTCTCTTGCACAGTTGTGTATTGTCATATGGCTTGTATTACTATGTGCTGTTAGTCTATTCTTTTAGTGATGTTTTGCAAGTCTTTGCACATTTCCTTTAATCAGATTTCAACCTCTTTTCGCCAAGTTTCCTATGGTTTTAGATGTTGAATCTTTGCCACCATTTTACTCAAGTCCTAATACTATTGTTTTTTATTTACCATCTTTTACCTCTTGCTTTGTCTTGACTCAAAATCAATCTTTGTAGCTTTGGTGTGTGTGTGTGCATCGGAAATCAGTGCATCGCTTGACATTTAAGTCATGATTTGAAGTTTGACATCTTGAGCGCTATTATGCCTGATATTCAGTCAATCCTTGTAGTTTCCTTGGTTGTGAACTAACTGAGTGTAGCGTATAGCCAAGTTTAGTTTCCTTTTTCCTGTGTAATAAAGATTCTGCTTTTTAGGTCTATTGATTTAGGTTTTGTCCTTTTACACAGGGACTTTTAGCTTTGTTTGCAGTTGCGGTTGTTTTTCATTGGGCTTTGGGGGGGTCATTATCTCTAATTTCGGGTCACCGTACATGTGCTAGTTGATACATGTCAGATTTCTAGCCTATACACTTGCATATGACATAGATTTGTTTTACTCCTTTACCTCTAAAAGAAATCTAACTTTTGTGATGTGACCGTCTTTTCTTATCATGTGCAAATGCAATGTTTTGTCTGCGGTCCGGCTCATTGCTGTAAAACCTTTTTTTTTTTCAGTCTGCTGGCTTGACGTCGATCCCAGAGGTTTATTTATTTTATCTTTTTTTTATTGAGAAGCAGCTTGTGTTTCTCCTGAAAGTTAAACATTGGAGGTGCAGTCAGTTTGCGTTTGAGTGACTCAGTTTCCGGCGGTTATCAGCTGCATCGCCTGGCGTCATTAGCACGTTTATTTAATTTTTTTCTCTCTCTCTATTTTTGGACCGTAATCCATGGGAGTGGAGGTCATGCCAGAATTGTTGATTAGCCTCTTGATATGACCACATTGTTGGATATTAGCCTGTACAAAGAGCCGTGAAATGGCATAACATTAACGTGCATGTCACAGCTTTTGGCGCCTAACTTTCAACAAACTGTCACAAATCAAAGGGTTTCAACAAGTAGTCATCTGTACTGCTTGGGTTGTTTCAAATTGAAGACTTTTCGCCTGTCATCCAAGAATCTTTGTCAGTTCTAAAGTTCTTTTAAAGTTCTCAGAAACTGGAATTATGTATCAAGTTACTACTTTTTAAACTTTTGCTGCAATGGAACATGCCTGGATGACTAAACCATGCCATTAATGAATGAATGGAATTGATTGTACCCAAATTAAGGCCTTAAATGTACAATTTGAAATCCTGCTGCCTTTTAAATGTACATTTCTTGGGAAACAATTACATCGTATAGCTATTTTTACTGCATAAGTCTGTGAAAAAACCTAAATGGTGGTCTAAAACGCACTCAACTGCAGTTATGGCTGAAACTGTAGACATTTTTATTAATCAGCTTTTCAATATTGAAATTTCCTCTCATTCCTTTGTTTGATTTAATGTTTGCAAATCTTAAGAAATTACATATTCCCAGATTTAGGTATTAAACAAGGATTAAAAGCATTAAATTTGACTTTCTGCTATCTATGTAAACCCTGATTAGAGAGAACAAAGTGTATCAACTGCTGAAAGAATACAAGAAGATATGAAGTGGTCTTAGCTTTGGTTTTAAGTATATCAAGACCTCATGGAAACGTGATATTTTGTCGCTTGCAGAAGATATTATATGGCCTAAATAATTCCAGGCTTAATCGTGCAACTCTACTTGATGTGGTTGGTAAAAGGAATTGTTCACATATAGCAAAGAGGCCATTTGTCGTCATAAAAACCGTAAGTGACGATTGCGTCTTTAGGCGTCCACATCTGCGGACAGTGTCTGTTTAGTCTTGACAGTGACAGATCAATAAAAATGGCAGTAAAGCTCCAAATATTATGACCAAAACAAAAACAGTGTGGATGAAAGGAAAGACATTTTTTAAATCATGGAAATGGGCAGCTGTGAAGTGGGTTTATACGAGTCTGTCACGTAAACTTCGCCAATAAACACTTTTACTGCAAAGAGCTGGTGGGTCGACAGGCTGCAAACTTACGGCGCAATTTAGAGTTTGAAGTGGTTTGGAAAATTGAACGGCTAATCAACAGGATGAGTTATGAGCCATGCGTTGTATTATAATGTAATTTGTATGAAGAAAAATGGAAGTACTTTTGAAAAATGGAGTCATTGTTTCCTAGTTCATAAGTAGGAAAAGCATGACACATTTATTGCCATGTGTTTCCTATAATCTACAGTGGGATGAAAATGTATGTGAACGCTATGGAATTTCTCGCATTTCTGCCTAAATTGGTCATAAAATGTGGTCTGATCTTCATCAAAATCATAAGAATGAATAAACCGTGTCTGCTTAAACTAATACCACCCAAACATTTTCATTTTATGATATTTTTATTGGCCGAAACATGTAAACATTCACAGGACAGGGAGGAAAAAGTAAGTGAACCCAGGAATCTCGCTGAAGTGCAGCAGTTTTGTAAAGAGGAATGGTCCAAGATTCATCCTGATCGTTGTGAGCGTCTAATCTGCAACTACAGGAAAGCAGTTATACAAAAGAAGGGTCAGCCAGCTCTTTAATTCAAGGGTTCACTTACTTGTTCAATGCATGTTGTAAATGTCTTAGGTCTATCTGCAAAATATCTTCATAAACTTGTGAATTAATTTTTCTATTGATGATATCAAGTTGTTGCCCCTCCTGGAACTGCCACCTTAACGTGGTGGAGGGGTTTGAGCACTTGAATGATCCTGGGAGCTCTGTTGTCTCGGGCTTCGTGCCCCTGGTAGGGTCTCCCATGGCAAACAGGTCCTAGGTGACGGGTCAGACAAAGAGCGGTTCAGAAGCCCCTTATGAGAGACCAACAGGCCCGGTTAGAACCATGAGGCCGTCCTTCTGTGGACCCACCACCTGCAGGAGGAGCCATAGGGGCTGGTGCAATGTGATTTGGGCGGCTCCAATAGCTGCCCCCATGACCCGGCAACGGACAAGTGGCAGAAAATGGATGGATGGATATCAAGTTGTCCAGGCCCTGAGGCAACAGAACAGCCCCACACCATGATTCTCCCTGCCCCATAGTTCACAGTGAGGACAATTCAACTTTGGTTTGCGAAAGAGCACTTGGATGCTCCACAGCACTACTGGCAAAATATATCATATAACATCAAAACCCTATCCTCACTTTGTCTGACCCGTCACCTAGGACCTGTTTGCCATAGGAGACCCTACCAGGGGCACCAAGCCCCCGACAACAGAGCTCCCAGGATCATTCAGGCGCTCAAACCCCTCCACCACGTTAAGGTGGCGGTTCCAATAAAAATATGATAAAATGAAAATGTTTGGGTGGTATTAGTTTAAGCAGACACTGTTTGTTCATTCATTATGATTTTGATGAAGATCAGACCACATTTTATGACCAATTTAGGCAGGAATAAAAGAAATTCCAAAGCGATATGCGTACATTTTCATCTCACTGCATCTTGTGCTTGAAGGAGTTTTTCAAGTTGGTTATTTTAAAACATTATTGCCTTCTGCTTTTAACTAAGCCTTTCTTTATTGGCTTCAAGAAAAACTTTACAGTAGTGGCTCTCACTTCTTTGATCAGGACTGCGGCTGCAGGATGGATACAGACGGCGGGGGGAAACAAAATGGAAAAAAATGGACTTTCCCCCATTTCTCCAACATTACTTTTAACAAATGCTGAATTATGAGTGGATTTGTCTACTAAATAAATATGCAGAGACATGGAGAGGAGCAAAGTGGTTCAACAGCCCATAGATACTTGGCTTGACTTTATTGGTGTGTGATAAATATATTATAGTCCACCAGAAAACGTCTAAAAATAGTGAAAAATTGTGATTCCCATAAGAGGTCTTCTTCCCCCCAGGCCACGCCCCCTTGTATGATGCATTGCCGTCTGTATCTATGTGAGAAAATATATTGAATAACTGCCTTGCTATAACAATATTATCTATATTGTTTTACTAAACCATTTAAATCCGGTATGTTCAATCTTGATAAAAGGTCTGTATTTATAGTATATAGCACTTTTCCACCTACATTATGAAGTCAAAGCGCTTCACATCAAGAAACCACTCGTCCATTCACACTGTCATTCAAGGACACAACAACAATGTTTTAAACAATACAAAATCCGGACCAAAACAAGGTTAACATGGAACAAAATAGGGAAAAATGAAGTCTAAATCTGACCTTTGTGCTGTTGTTTTTGGCTGTTAGCAAAAACAAAAAATGTCATTTTCAATCAGATGGGAGAACTGGGGTTACTCGGGGTCATCCGCAATTTTAGTCTTTATTCATTTTATTAGTTTATGCGTCAGTAATGTATTTAAGCGAGGTGTGAAAGTTTGAGAACTTCCCCTAAAGTAACACCTTCTATTGCTTTGGTTTTCCTAAATGACCTTAGTTTTTCCGCGGCGTTAGCTTGTTGCAATATTGGCCTCTTCTTTGGCCCTACAATTAATCTGGCATTCAGAGCGTGGGTTGACATGAGTGGTTTCTTTCTTAAAACGTTTCCCATACATTAGGCCTCAGGAATGTCTGAGATGCTTTCAAGGACGCTCCATTCATTATGTTATTTTAGTGTTTGCCCTGACTTTGCTACTTCCCTACTTTTGTGCAACGGTTCCCAAACTGTGGCGTAGATTCGTCTACTGGTCCTTTTACTTGTTTCTTTCAGCTTTTCTTAATTGAATCCTTTAGGAGTGACGTTTGACTCGGTTCAGTACTGGTTCCACAAATTAATTAATTAATTAATCTATGCATTAAAGATTCTTTCTAGAGAATATTTACAATTGATAACAAAACTAATGCACATCATGTGTAACAAAAATGGTAAAAGTAATGCTGAATGAATTGTGCCTCATATCTTCATATGTCACTAAAAAGTATTTCATTTGATTACAACCAACATTAAATCTGAATTTCTTTGGAAATAGTGACATTGCTCTGTAATAGATTTTCTGCTTTTGTGTCATTCAATAAAGGCACCAAAGCTTCCTTCCTGCTCCTTGTGTAAACCCAGCGTTTGAATACTTAAAAGTGTTGTTAACACTTTTAACCTGACTTAACTAAATCATGCATAGCCAACGTGTTGCTCCCATCTCCCCTTTAAGCACTTTGGCCCAACATTAGACACACTCAGCTGACTATGACTATGACGCTGGGGCTCTCTCACTCCTCGCCCTCTTCTCCCATGTTTCCACAACAACAGCCTACAGGCTAAATGCGAGTTCACTTTTCGCACCTCCGAGGTGTTTCGAGCTCCTGCCATTCTGATGCATCCACACACTTCCTCCTTTCAATAAACATCATTTCCATTTGCAAAGAGCAAATCTTTTCTCGCCTTTTAGCCGCAGAAGGCGTGAGTGCTTCCTTTAAGCTGGACCCCAGGTGGTCACGATTGTCACTGCCTAATGTTGTTGAGTGCGCGGGGTTTGGAGGTGACTTAGCGATGTGAGTATTAGTGCAGTTGTTCAGAAAATATTTGATCTTTCAAGTTCCAAGTACCATCAGTCTTGGATCGAGACAAAATCAGGGCTTAAACTGAAATTGGACTGAAAACCATGTCTAAACAAAAAAAAAACTTAAATACACTACACTAACTTAAATGCATTCCTAAACTATCTGCATTTAAAATGAAAGCTTCCATTCAGCAATTCAATCTAGCTAATATAAAGTCCTTGGTAAAACCTAAAAATATCAAAACGGTGCTTGATTTTGAAGAATAAAATAAATTAATTCCTAAACCTCAGTTTTCCCAGCAGCAGTGGAAGAAAAACGTGCATTTCCCTGTGATTAGAGGATTTTTTTCCCCCTGACAAACTGGTTTTTGTGCTGCTTGAACGTCTCTGTTACCTTGAAATGTGAACTTTTCATAAACTGTGCTCGATCTTTTTCCCTTCGGGGGATGCAAAACATATTGTACTCAAGCCACAAGCCTGTGTACACACGCTCAATATAAATTATGTGATTTACTTTTTTATGCCAAGCGACGTGGGTTTAGGCAATGGTCTAGTATAGGTTTGTAACTGCATAAACGCGTGGAAGTTCAATCTAAACCCACCTATGAATCATACATCTCATAAATCCTATTCAACTTGTACATTCTTGTCACTTATAATCCAGGCAGAAAGTTGCCCTACATGAAATAGCTTTATTTATTTTTGTAATTGTGGCCCATTTAAAGGTTAAAATACCGGATTTCTTTCTTCAATCTGAACAGGAAGTTGAACGGTTTGCCATGGCCCAAGTCGTTTCTAGCTCTCACAAACCCTTCCGTACGCCCATATTCTTCATTTGCACACATTCATACGTTCATGCACATACTTAATTTTTCAAAACTGTCTCAAAACTGACCTTACTGTCACTGCAGCGCCTTCACATCTCTGCACATCTTAAGTTTTTCTCAATTGCTTATGTAAAATGATTGTCCAATAGCAACATTAGCTGATACAGATATGGAAATAGCCCTGCACATGAACAACCCAATGATTAAAGGCAGAAGAAATGATTCCCAGCCTTGGGTCATCTCGTGTCCTTAGTTCCTCCACTTCAACAAGGAAAATCCTAACCGTTTTTTGACAGTTCTGTCAGACGACACAAACCAGGTCTTTTCTCTCGATTCGCTCCAGGGACCACAAATTGCTCAGAACTCTAGGCTTATAACGACAACAATAATATCCTCAAATTGTCCCCATGACCTTGGATGTCACCCAGGAGACTTTGGTGAACACCCTCCGAAAGAATGCTCCGGTGTCGCCTTACAACCGCGCATGAGACGTCCACCGGCGAGCTCCAAATGTGGATTAATCTGCCACTTAAATACCCCGTTCACAAAAGAAACCACTTCCACTTTTTTCTACCCGTCTAAGCCCCAATCACCAGGCTCTTAAGAACTGCCACTCCGTCGAGGAAGATTAGAAGCGTGCCCTGCCCCCCTCAACTGTCAATTATAGCCCGTGATTTGCTTGTACTGCTTTCAAACACTAAACTTTACTCAGAAAAAGGGCAAATAGTTAAAGAACTGTCTTGGCAGAGTTTGGGAGTAATCTATACCTGAACTATGAGCTTTAGACTCACCCGTAACATGCGTCTTATTAGCTTATACGATAACAATCGGAGCGTGCAGGAAGTATTGTGAGAGCTACAAAGGAGTTGGGGTCAGCAGCAAACAATTTATTCTGTGCCTGGTTCTTCACTTTTGTTTCTCCTGAATTGGAGATAATTTTCTAATAACAGTAGATTTGAATGACGAGCCTCTTCCCCAGCTGAAGCAGAGAAAAGGCTCCCTGCCCCCCCTCCTCCCTATTAACCCTCGGCAGCCTTTTCTTTCATGTTTTTGAAGGCTTCGCTCCTTCCCTCCTCTGTGTCGTTGGTCGACTGGCTCCAGGAGTCCCGCAGGGCCACTGTCCCAAAACCCCAAGCCCAGTCTGAGGCCTGGTCAGCCCCTTCAAGACTCCACCAACCCCCTCCTTCCCCCCTCCCAAACACCACCACCACTTCTACTCCACAGTCTTCTGTTCAGGCCTGTCCGCATGGCACAATAACAGACGCACGTTATTTTAATTACAGCCAAACTGCTGCTGCTGCTGCTGCCCTGTAGTCATGGCGTTTCGGCCGGTCTTTGCATATTACAAACAGCTGACAATAATGCAGTGTTGGGGGATTTGTTGATGCTTGAAAGATATTAAACTTCTTGTAGTTGGTTTCGCCCAATTTACACTTCCCAGAAAGCAGTGAAATGACCTAATCTTTTGTGCATTTTCCTCCTGAAGAACGCCTTTAGGTCGCGGCAGAATATTCACGATATTTCAAATGTACTTTGAGCTTTTATAAGGAGATTAAGAATCTCTTTTTCCATCAGAATCCTGGCCCTAGAGAGCACCTTATTGTACATGTTTAAAGTGGTGGAACTAGACCAGCTTCTTGTCTTGCCGCCCAATTATCATGACGTTAATGGCTGTATGCGATCTGTTAGGCTTAACAAGAAAGGCATAGTTGGTGAGGTACGCGCAAATTGTTGTTTACTAAAAAGACTATGACGTCTACTTATATCCTTTGACATTTTTTATGTTGATTTTGTACTAGAAAAAAAAAAGATTGCATTTATGTTGAAGCACCCAAAGTTGCCTTTAAATAGGTGAAATATATGTTTTGCTGATCACATATTGCCTGTTTCCATAAAACTGTAGCGGTGGAAACTTTTAGCCTGGAAAAATCCAGACTCACCGCTGTACCAGCCGGTGAGTCTGGTCACCGTTGCGTCGAATCCATTTCCCACAGCGGTAGATACGCAAGCAAACAGGAAGCGGAGTAAACCAATCAGCGAAGGGCGGGCGTCTGCCGTTGATGTGGTGGTATTAGCGGTTTTGCGTTAATATTTGCGCAGGATTATGAATAACGAAACTCACCTACTGTCGATGTGTTTTTTGGTCATTTACCGCCGACTGGAGACACGCTTTCTCTCTTTCGTGCATCGTTCGTAGATTGTTCTTGAGGGACTTCCGCGTCCCGTGAGTGACGTTGCTCGCTAACACACGTCACGGCAAATAAACGAATCTGATTGGACGTGAACGGATTAATTTTGCGGAAGGCGCGAGCGTTGACTGGGTGACCAGACTGATCCCCCGCTGGATAAAAAAATACAGAGGGGAATCATTCTGGTCTCACCAGGCTAGGAAACTTTCTCTTGTTAAGTCATTGTTTTTGTAGCTTTGCTGTTTAATCCTTGTTACCTAAAAGCTTTTATTAGAGGAAGCTGCTGCCGTCATCAAAGCAAGTACATGCCTGGGCAGTCCAGAGTGTACCGTTCAAACAAACTTTTTCATTCACATTAAATACGTTAAAATTTGCCTGCTGCCCATCCCCATTGATTGTCCATGGACCAGGTGTATGCTCTCCAACAGTTTGGATTTGTGTAATAAAGCTTCTTTTATAAATGTATATCTATAAAGAAAAAAGTGCAAATGTTGAGTCCATTTGATAGTACAAGATTTTGTAAAAGATTTTACACTGCTTTCTTTAGTTTGACATTTTTAAATTTCCTGGTGAAATTAAGGTCATATAAATAATGAAGTCCCCATATTCCTCACCAACACCCCTTTACTTAAACTCTTTGGTACATTCCTTTTCACATTGAGTTGTTTTGACAGTAGCAGCCTGAAGCGTCATGTTTAACACTCTGGGATGTTTTGGTCGAGTGATTTCTGAACTGGACGGTGTTTGATATGACGGGACGCGCAGCCGCTCCGTTCCCACACGGCTCTGACCCACTGCCCCACTGCAGCACTGTACCAGAGTGGGCCACGTGGGCTTCATTGTTGGCAGTTTTCACACAATCTCATACATGGGTTACAAATGCAGTGCACATATTGTTTTTTTTTATGATTATTTTGTTACAGCCAAGTGACCGAATAGCTTTTTTTTTTTTCTGGAGCTGTATTATGGAAAGTTTTTAGTGGAACATCAGCAGCATTTAGTGAAAAGAATAAGTAACTGATCCGTCTGCTGGGAGTTTGACCCCAGGCCTGAGCCGGAGACATTATTACACTGTCCATGTGGTGTGGCCCAAAACTCCCTTATTGATTTCTGTGCTTTTTTTTTCCTTTTACAATCTGTGCCTGAAGTGAATCAATAGTCTTTGTGCGGGAGGTTTCTCTGAGGAGTGCCCTAAAGCATTTGACTATATTGGCAGTGAACAGTATGTGTTTTCATGAAATCTAACGCTGCACAGTTAATCACAGTCATATTGAAATTGCAATGTACACCCCTTTCCCAACACAATCATTATAAACCGCATTCTACAAAAACATAAACATGACTGGATTCCCTGTTTCTCACGTTATCATTACAAATGTCTCCGTCAATGACCCAGTATTCAGTTGTATTGTATTATGGTACAAGTCTGACT
Organism: Proterorhinus semilunaris; assembly: GCA_021464625.1. NCBI lineage: Eukaryota > Metazoa > Chordata > Actinopteri > Gobiiformes > Gobiidae > Proterorhinus > Proterorhinus semilunaris. The sequence continues at coordinate 32,590,993 of CM038346.1, forward strand.
CTTCTGACTTGGTGCAGATTCCCGGTTTCGTCTTTCAAAACGTGTTTTTACTCTGTGAGTGTATCGGATCACTAACGGGAAGTCGGCTATACATTTCTGAAGTATTTATGACTTGAGTTTCTGAATGGAATGACTAACCAAAGTGCTCGGAACGTTTACCTTTGGAAAGCATTTCTGAAATAAGCTGGGTATGACTGGATTTGGTCCTATATTCACGTCAAATGCATGTTTCTGTGACTGAATACTCCTTAAGAACGAAGGTCCCACGTTGCCTCCTGATGATGGAGATATTACAATCTTAAAATATAGGATTGTCATAATGAAAGTCACATTTGTAGGTAACTTGTGGCTGATTTATGCTGCCTTTCGTGATTTGTGGTAATGGCTCTAGATCATTTTTTTGGGGCATGTTTTATCAAATCTTTTTTTACAACTTGCTCAGTTTTGATTCAGGTTCGTTATTGCTCATTACAGGCTCGTGTTATCGAAGCTGTTCTCAGAATCTCCTGTTTAAATAAGAAAATAAAACCACTTAATTAAAGAAGACATCCATCCACTATCCCCCTCGCCGCTTCCTGTGCGCCTCGGGCTGAGCTCATTACTCCACGATCAGGTTTAAGATGGTGTGATTTAAGCTGATTTCCGTGGGGCCCGGTTTTGGGGGCGACCCGCTTCTGTCCCGGTCTCGCGTGAGGCACTTGTTGCCGTGGAGAGCGCTGTCTCCGTATGGGACCGTCCCGTTGGCTGGTTAGCGGCTGAGGTAATGTGTAAGTTGTCAGTGCGAGGGCAAAGGCTCTTTCAGTCCATCAGCGCAGTGTATAAAGCAAAGGGGCCTCCGCGCTTTTCATTATCCGCCCCAAAACACACACCGAGGCATGTTTGACTATCCCAGGGAGGACAGCTATATAGGCATAGTTCCTCTTGGGCGTTATGGGGCTGTTTGTTGGGGGTTGTACATATTCAACAACCAGAAAATTCAACTTGAACACAAAATGAAATCTAACATCTAGCCTATAAGTTTGCATATTTTGAAAACGTAGAATAATTCTCAATAAGTCACAGACCTCAGCACAAATTTCATTTTTTATGGTATCAAATGTAAATTTTGCGTTGATGTGTCCATTTCATATTCAATGTACATGTTCTGGTAGAACTTTACTTTACAGCACAACAGCAGCATTGTAATAGGGTGGAAATAGCCTGGTACCTATACAGTGATATGATATAATTACACACATGTCATTTATTTCATGTGTGTAATTAATTAATTAACTAATCCTAAGCCTAACCTTTACATTTCACCCGGTGAGAAGACTACAGAGGTTCATTCTGGGAAGGTGGCCTAGCGAGGGGGTAGGAAGTCTATCACTCTATTTAGTCACTCTATTTAGACCTTTTGTAGCGGACTGTAATCATATTTAGCAAACATAAATAAAGTCAAGTCCAAATTAGGCGCTTATGAATGTTTTGACACAGCAGATTGTCCACTAGACGCCCTCGAAGCTAGCCGTTAGCATGCAGCAGGACGGTAACGTTAGCATTATGGTTGGCATTAACTTTTATATGGACTCATTTGGGCCATTGAAGCACTTTGTCCTCCTCCACGTGTCTCTCCATCTTTATTTGGTAATAATATAGCATATGTTTAAGTAGGTGGGGTAATAGATGAAATGGTAGTTGGTTTTCCCCCTCTGGCAGCTTCGAAGGTGACCATTTGTGGGCGCTCCCAAAGATGCTGTCTGATGCTCTGAAAATGTTTTAGTATTTTCTTGGTGATAAAACAATGCTGTAAAATGTATCGTCGCTGATTATCCCTATGCTCTTGCTAAACTAAGTCTGTACTGAGCGCTTTTCTTAAAGGTTAGATCACAGTGAACGTATGGCACATCGTCTGCCTCCGCCTCGTAAGGTTTAATCCAGGGTCACAGAACCAAACAAGAAGTAATCCTTCAGCAACCACTACATCTCAATTGCAAATGACAGTAGTACCCATCCCATAGCTATGATTTTAGGTTTTTATATTTAAGAAATTTGTCACTTGAAATGAAAGTTGGGGGTCCATTGAAAGGCATATTAATTGTATCTTAGTTTAGTTCTTTAAAAGCGGGTCATATTTTGATCCCTCTAACAGGCCGACCTCCTGGTGAAGTCGTCTGTCCTTCAGTGGTCAGTTTGTGAAATAAAACACCAGTCAAACCCATGGCCAAACTCTCCATGTTGTGACCACACATCCATAAAAACATCTCTCCTCCCCCCTTCACCCTCCTCCCCCCGTCCCCGGGCGCTGAACAAAGAGGCTGTGGACGCCCGCTCTTTAGTGGCTCCAACACAAGCTTCAAAGAGCGACTTCGTGGGTGATGTCATTCTCCGACCGCGCCGCTGTCTCCCTCCGGCTTCCCTTGTTTTGACAAAAGAGGTGCCCAGCAATTACCCCGGCATCGAGCTCACAACACCCACCGGAGGTTTACATTTCTGCATTCGTTTAATCTTTTCACTCGAGATCCAAAGCCGTCCGTCAAACTGTCTGCTGTAAAAGCTTTGACTTGTTGCGTTGTCTTAGATGCACCGACACGAGGACTTTCCACTGTAAACAGTAGGCAACGTGCTTGTTTATGCTCGCAGGCGTATGAGAGTTGTCAATTGTAGCAAAGCATTAAATAAAACGTTTGGGTGGTGGCAACTGTAGGCACTTTTCCCTCACAGCAAGAAGGTCCCAGGTTCGATTCTTACGAATATTCAGCATAACATATTAGTAACCCACCCAATATTCTATTCCGAGCTTGGTATAGAGATTCCCTTTCGAACATGTTCTAACTCTCTCTCCTCTCCGCAGGCCTATGGCTGGGCTCTGGCGGGTATGCGGCACTTAGCGGGCGTCAGCATGGAGGACTGCACACTGCCCGACAAATGCCCCGTGGTGATCAGCTGCCTGGAGGAGTACAATCGTGTGCACCCGCCCATCTCCGACGCCCACTTCCAGGAGATGCGAGCCCTGGCCGGGGAGCTGCGGGGCGAGCGCGGCGTCCGGCAGTGGAGCTTCGCCTGGGCCAAGTGTCAGGAGACTAAAAAAATGTTCGACCGCAAAATGGAGGCGGCTTTGAGGACGCGGGACTCTGCCCAGCGGCGGCGTTCGGACTCGGTGCAAAGCAAGAGCTCGTCTGGGTTTTCTAGAAAGTCGTTGTCGGGACTATGGGGCGCTAAGGAGTCTGCTCAAATGTCACCTAACATCGATGATGACAGGCACAGCACCTGTTCTTCCTCCACTCCATCCCCGCCCAGGATTTCAAATGCTACACCTGTCACCTCCACCCCGCAGCACACGCCCCTGCTCCAGAGACTATTCCGAAGCCCCGCCTCACTGGACAACACAAAAGACTCAATGGAAATCCCGCCGTCGCCCGCCCCAAGCCTCCAGCGCCTCGACTCCTCCTGCAGCTTCACCTCCAGCTTCACCTCGCCGTCCCTCTGCTCCTCGTCCTTCACGCCGATGTGCAGGAGGCAGCAGCTACGCAAGACGCAGAGCTTCGACTGCCCGCCCACCCCGGAGTCGTCCCGCTACGGAGCCAGTCCGCGGACACTGAGCGAGCCGGCCCGCAGGGGCAACACAGGGGTCTTCATAAAGGGGCTGGAGGTGTCAAGCTCAGAGGCGGCTGACCGCACGCTCTGCCCCAGGACGGGAGCACACGGCTGGGCAGGACCTGCGTCCAGGAGTCCTAGCACTCAGAGCATCAACAGCGTGAGCTCAGCGGTGGAGCAGCGGCCCAGAGGGAGGTGCGTGTGTCAGGGGTTCGTTGTATGGTCGTTTAAATTAACAAAAGGATGCACATTTAGTGGTTTTAAAATGCATTACAACTGAACTTGGGCTTTCTTAAGCTGCAGCTGAGGACACAAATACAAGTTTTACTGTATACACTTGTTCCTCATTTTAAGAACCTCTAGTCCAGGAGAGAGTCCCTTAATGTTTCTAAATATTTGTGAAGAAATCAAAATTACTATTATCAGTAAGATTCCTGGCCAAATGTTGTATTTTTTACTTGTCATTTTAGAATGTTTAGCTTTTTGTGGAAATAATTAAATGAAAAAATAACCTTGTCAGTCAAACATTCATAAAACAAGAATGAACTGTGTGAATAAACACGATGTGTAACATTGACCAACGTTTTTATACACATGCATACTTGGCCTAATGCGCATCTGTATCTTCCCTGTAGTAAACTGCGGCACATCGTGGAGGAGATGGTGACCACGGAGCGCGAGTACGTGCGCTCTCTCCGCTACATCATCCACCAGTACTTCCCGGAGATGGAGCGGCCGGACATGCCCCAGGACCTGAGGGGGAAGCGCTCCGTGGTGTTTGGGAACCTGGAGAAGCTGCTGGACTTCCACAGCCAGTTCTTCCTCAAGGAGCTGGAGGCCTGCTGGAAACACCCGCTCAGAGTGCCACACTGCTTCATCAGACATGTAAGGGCGCACGTTTGTCTACCACAGTAAAACTAAATAAAGTGTAGTATTTAAAATTGTGGGGAAAAGTATTAAGGTGAGACATGGCAGGTTAAAACATAGATTTTTTTTCACACAGTCATTTTTGTTAGTTTTCTCACTTAAACTCTTAAACTATTTTGATTTCGTGACTTACATTTTAGGCAATGTTATGTATAAATTGCCCTATTTTTAAGTGAAAACATAAAACTTAAAGCAATATTTTTTTTTCTCTTATGTTTCATATTCATATCTGTTATTTTTTCTCATCGCATCAAGATTAGTTCTATAGAAAGTAACTTGCAACTCAAAAATAAAAGATCAAAACTAAGATTTTTCTTGAAATGGTCTTTTAATTAAGTTGGACCATTATTATTATAGATTTAGGATTTTATAAGGTTAAAAATGCAAATATTTGGATATCAGTTCAGGAAACCACATTTTCCTAAGATCTGCATAAGGTAAATTATAGCCTTAACATTTTTCCAACTTTATTGTAGTTTAAAAGCGAACCATTTAGGTTTTTGTCTCTCTACCAGGCCTAGAAAGACCTATTTAAAAAAGTGATCACTGAACCACATCGATCTTACTCGAAGTACACAAAAAAGTGCAGACATCAGCGAAGTCATGAGGAAAGCCGTGTTAATTAACCAACGCCAGCTGCAAATCTCTTCAAAAGGATCGAGCAGAGTGTTTTAATGCTTTGTTTACCTCGTTACCTCTGCTCTGTGTTCGTTGGATCTTAAGCTTTTGGGAGGACAAAGGAAATGGCACTTTTGCAAAGACAAAACATCCAACACTAATGAGCTTTTTAATGTTAGTTTCGTTAAGTGATGAGTGAATAAACGAGTTGTCGCACCACAGGACATCTAAGAAACTTTTCATCCTTTTCTCATATTCCTAACTCTAGAGTCAGTCTCGGTCGATGAATCTCAGGTGGAATGTCAATAGATTTTTTAAAGATGGCCAGAATAAAAAAAAATTGCACTGCAGGATAATAGCAGGAAACGTGCTGATAGGGCCAGTGAACGTATTAGAAAATACAATACAAGTCCATTTGAGTTCATATATTTTTCCTCTCTCTGTTTTATATAAAGTTGAAGATAAGTTGGATTGTGAGAAAGTTCAGTTTTTGTCATGATGTTGACCGTAGCTTAATTTTGGGCCATCCTGATTTTGTATTTTTTTCTTTTCTTTTTTTGACACCATTTCATAAAGAGATGAAAAAATAAGAAAAGGTTTTATAATTGTTTAATGTGTTGAACTTAGAAAAAGTCCCAATAATATTAAAGACAGTTGTCAAGTATTAATTTCTTTCTCTTATCGTGCAGCCCTATTGGTTTCCTCTGCGCTGTACTGAGTTGTTGTGTTTTGTTTTCTGCAGCGGGAGCAGTTCGGACTCTACGCGCTCTACAGCAAAAACAAGCCCAAGTCGGACGCCCTCCTGGCCCACCACGGGAACTCCTTCTTCAGGGTGAGGCACTGACCCCTCTCCCGTCCCGACACAGGCCGATCTTTGACCCCGGGCGGTCGCCGTTTGTCTCCACATTCCTCACATATTTAGGGAAAAGTCAGTGTGCCGCAGACACTCGTTCCTCCATTGTGTCCCGATTTCAACGGGTCATTCAGACCGGCCCTGTTCCCACCACTTGACATTTCTATCTTCATTCAGAGGTCTTGGTCATGGTAAAACGAATCAAGTTGGCATTACATTTTTTGTATTTTAAGTGCTGAAAACTTATTTCACTGGCGTGTCAAAAATTACTCAAATTAAGGCCCAAACTACATTTTTGTCCTCATGATTATCTTCAAAATGTATAAAAATTTCATTATGTCCTTTTTTAAGTATGAAGGACTAAAACAATCAATGTCTGTGTTGGCGAATAATTATTTCAATATCACCGCTAATCCTGAAATATTAATAATAAAAAGCAGGACATTCGTTTTTTTGTAGTGATTTGTGGTGATATTTTCCATTATGGACATTTATTAAATTTTTAGTTTTGGCAGTTTTTGTCTTGAAATAAAATGTGTGTGTAAAATAATTGAACCCTCTCCCTCTCGTCCGGCAGAGGAAACAGGTGGAGCTGGGGGATAAGATGGACCTCTCCTCGTACCTCCTGAAGCCCATACAGCGGATGAGTAAATACGCGCTGCTGCTGTCCGACCTCATCAAGGAGGTGGGCGTGTCCCAGTCCCAGGAGGCGGAGCTCGCCAACCTGCACGAAGCGACAAACATGGTCAAGTTTCAGTTGCGCCACGGCAACGACCTGCTGGCCATGGACGCCATCCGAGACTGCGACGTAAGGACGGGAAATGATGAGAATCGGATGTGTTTGGTTTAGGCCTGAGCTTGTAACTTGGGTCACTTTTTTTTTACTCTTATGGTTTGATCTATCGTTTTGTACCGCTCCATAGGGATTAGGTTTCCCCCCAATGGTTTCCAATTTTACACCCAAATAGTTTATGATGATGGGTATTGATTTAATTTTTTTTGCAACTAAATCAGTTCATTTTTGTACAGTCCAATATCACAACAACCGTGACCTCCAAGAACTTTCCAGAAATTGCTTATTTGATCAAATAGAAAAACAGTTTGGATATCGACAATGAGACAAAGTCACTGTCAAAAAGTCCTTTGTAAATAAAAGATTTTGGATTGTGAGGTCATCTACTGCTGTCTCCACTTGTACAGAAGGAAATGTTGTTCAACCTTGAAATCAAATCTCTATGGAGCGGTACCACACTGTCTTACTCTAGATAAAATACTTGGAGTAAGTAACGCAACTGAAACATTAAGAAATAGTGCTTTTATGTTTTGTTTTTTTGTACCAACACATGCATAACATTTATTTGCAATAATATTCCGAAAATGGTATTAAAGAGATAAATGTGTGTATTTTATTTTTTTTAGTAAACTTTCCCTTAGATTATATTAGGAAGTTTGAGTAATTAACATTTGAATTTCTCTTACGATTGTAATGCATGTTTGGTCTCTCCGTAGGTGAATCTGAAGGAGCAGGGTCAGCTGATTCGTCAGGATGAGTTCACGGTCTGGAGCGGGAGGAGGAAATGTCAGCGTCACGTGTTTCTGTTCGAGGACCTGGTTCTGTTCAGTAAACCCAAACGCATGGAGGGTGGGCTGGACGTCTACATTTATAAGCACTCCTTCAAGGTAACGACGACGCCAACGTGAAAATATTCAGACTCGTACATCGATCAGGCCACATAGACCTAGTAAATGTTTTATTCATTTTTCCAGACAGCTGATGTGGGTCTGACGGAGTCCACTGGAGATGATGGACTGCGCTTTGAGATTTGGTTCAGACGGAGAACCTCCAAGAACCAGACGTTCCTCCTGCAGGCCTTGAGCGCAGAGGTCAAACATGCCTGGACCAGCAACATCGCACGCCTGCTCTGGACTCAGGCCACGAGGAACAAAGGTAAACTATGCAAATGTATACGGATCGTGTTCAGTAACGACTTTCTTCTTTTTGTCAATATAGCCCATTATAGTTTAGTACCTGTATAGGTTGGATTTTATCTGGGCATGTTGGGACTTGTTGGTTGCCGAGTTGGCACACATTGCAAGAGGTGGTTCTTTTTACAGCAGGTGTAATAAAAACTCACATTTTTGTGTGAGAAAGATCTGGCTTTACGGTTCTAGGCCCAGATAGTGTGGTCCCATGGTTAAAACCGCTTTACTACATTCACCTCTGTGCTGTTTACACCTAAATATGAAGAATGAAAAAACTTACACAAGATGACTCGAGGTCTGTAAAACTGCAGTTCCTGTGAAGTGGGCTTGGTCTGCTTTGGGCATTTTCATTAGAAATTGCTTTAGACCTAGTTTAGTCCTGGATTAGTGCAGCTTTTGTGGGGTGTTCCTTCCTGACCTGCAGTGCTCAGGATCCTACATTTTGGTGTATATTACGATTACCACCTCACAGTAAATGGTAATGGTAAATATTAAAAATGTAAATTTAAGTGTAAATGTATTTTCCAGAGATGCGACTGAAGGAGATGGTGTCGATGGGCGTCGGGAGCAAACCGTTTCTGGACATTCAGCCGAGCGACGCCGCCATCAGCGACCGGGCCGTGCACTACATCATGAAGAGCAGAGGTAACACAAGAGACAAAATCAATCAAGCAAAACGGCACTTCTCACTATATTAAACCAGTTTTGATCAAGTTGTACATTTCCTCGTCCAATCCTCCAAAAAATAACATTGTGATTATGAACATTTACCCTGATGAATGATGCTTTGGTGGATCAATTCGAAAGACGTTGCAGCATGTCTTTTTAAAGTAATACTATTACTAAATGTATTAATTAACGTAGATAGTACATTTACTACTTGGCAAAATTGAAGCTTAAATTTCTCTTTGTCACTGCTTTATACTTAACAATATTCATGTTTTCACAGGTGCCAGAACCAGAGCGTCTATAGCCGTCTCTGTTTTCGACCACTCCAACCCATTTAAGAGATCTGTGACCTCTGACCCCTCTGCCGTCCCGGGACCGTCGTCCTGCAGCCTCCTGGGGCCCCTCAACCTGCACATGTTCAGGTACTGCCACGCGCCTACTCCCTAAAGGTTTATTCTGTGAAGCAGGATATCTCATGGTGTTGTCTCTCACAGTCAAATGCTGCCCCCTGCTGGCACCGCTGAGGGCTCTTTCATGAACTCGTGCATCGAGGAAGACGAGCAGGAGCACGAGACCAGCAGCCAGCCTTCAATGAGTGAGTTTCCTTCATATTTACCTCATCTAGCAATCGTGAAAGGAATATTTTTACAACCGTTTAATGCATTTCTTTCTCTCAGCCACAGAAAGCTCGGGCTCTTCGTCCCGCTGTCTCTCCGGATCCACAGGCTCAGACAGCGGCTGTGTGTCCTCCCACCTGCAGGAGGCGCTACAGGAGGAGCCCAACCCCAGCCAGGCCTCCTCATCCAACAAGCAGCACCTCAGTAGCCCATTCATTTCAACCGTGAGTTCAAACTTACCACCGTTAACTGCATTGTTTACTCAACCCGATATTTACTCAACTAGAGTAACAAAGTACTTGGATAAAGTTTGAGAGTAAATGTCTGATTCATGTCTCGGTAGTGACATAAATAATGAGAAACAAAACATGAAATTATGTAAGGTATTTTTTGTGGAAATATAAAAAACGTCAATACAAAATGCATCGATTTTACACATCAAAATGAGGATTTGTCACTTAAAGATTTACTCAGTGTGGCACAAGTTACAATTTTCTTTACTCCCTTTTTTAAAAACTACAGTTACACTTGCCTTGATACATTGTATCTACCAAATTTAGTACAAAGTATGTAACAATGCTTATTGAAAATGCTGATTCTTACGAGTCGACAATAAAATATTTTGAATGCTGAAACTTGAATTAACTTGTACCAATATAGTACATACATAATGAAATAATGTGTATTAGTACTTTGGAGTTACACAATGTAATAAGACCCTTATGCTGTGTTCCATTTGCTGGGAGGTTGAAGCTAGGAAAGTCATTTTTAGAGTTTCAGTGTTCCAGTTGTCAAGTCGGAAATTTTATATACACATGCTAGCAACTTGCATCCATCTAGACAGACTGTCGCCAAGTATTTTGGCTGAATTAATCAAAGATATTAGTCAATGTTAGCATCTAGAAGGAAACAACTAAATACCAACTGCCTCCGACCTTTCACGATGGCTCAAGACAAATTATTCCAGATTTGCCGGATTAGAAAGCAAACATCCAAACCACAACATATTTTAAAGACTATAATGTTCCACTACTGCCACCTACTGGGCATTTCTAGGAAACTGCACAGCACGGAATTATTATAAAAAACATTAAATAAAAAGTTATTAAAATAAGTAGATGGTCGGGTTAGGGTTTCATATTGCATCAGGTAACTCCAAACTATTTATACATTTTATTCCTATGGGTACAGGTACAAGTTAGTACATGTTACATACATTGTACTACATTTGGTTGGTACAACGTATCAAATAAAGTGTTACCAAAGGTACATACCCACTTCTGATTATAATGTAGTAGTTGTTTCTTTCTTAGTTATTTATGCCTCATATTCATGCTGCAATTAAAGTGAATTTATTCACAGCACAGTTCAGTTTTGTCATGCTTTATTTTGGCACTCAATAAGTGATTACTTTTTTCTTTTTTTTCCAACACCAACTAACTTTGTCTGTTGCATATTGGGCCTAATATAGATTTAAGCAGGAATACATATGTGCTGAAAATATAACACATCGAAACATTTATATTTTACAAAGTTTAAAACGTTTTATCTGCTTCTTGTATCAAAAGCAGCTCCACTTGTTGTTCCATAAATTAATCCTACCCTTTTCTCCAACTGTTATGATTCTCAAGGATTCTTGTTTACTAGAGCTTTGTGATGCGAGTAAAATATATTGTATAATTGTAGTGTATAATTTATGCCTTGTTCATTTTGTGCCAGAACGGAGGTCCAGCGACCATAGTGTGAGCCGACGAGGAGTTCAATAGTAAGCACTTTTTACGTGTGGTTTAACACCTAAATCTGAATCTAAAGTAGATTTGACCCATTTTCACTGGTGTTTTCCTTTGTTCCACAGGTCCTGACGCAGACACAGAGAGAGCACTGTTAAAGATTAACTTTTAGTTTGTTTTTTTTATTGTTGAAAGTATTTTGTTATTTATCTGTTCAGAGCTACAGTTCCAGTAGTTTGTTTTGTAAATATTTAAACAGTCATAGTTTATAAAGATGAGTTTGTTTCTTGTGTTGTTAAATGTTATGTTAAAGTCTTCCATAGCTGTAGCTTGGAGTGGATCGACTGTACATGCGTGTAAATATCAGCTGGAACTTTCTACTTGAAAATAAACACAACTTTGGGAGAAAAAAAAAAACTATGAATGTGTTACTTACAAATTTCTTTTACATTGAAGCACTAAAAGTAAGGTTTCTGCCAGAAGGAATAACGGGGAACAACTTGATTTAAAATACTCAATTTGTTGTGTGTAATCAAGGACATTACAAATAAATTAACCAAGAAAATCCTCTTTATTTGTATAGCCCTTTTTGAAAGTCAAAAAAAAAAAAAAAGTCAACCATCTTTTAGCATTGAGACGCACGTTATCATTGATCAAGGAAGTCCCTCTGTCGTTTCAGTTCATAGTTTTCTTTTAATGTCACCACCAAACGTTTCTTCATCCGCTCCTGAAAAAGTAGATGCCATAAACACCACGATGGCTTTGACATGATTAAACAGATCAAAGATGTGCATGTTTCCTATTGTGCACAGGACGGCTGGAGTAAGTGCTGTGTCCAGTTCAAAATAACATTCACTTTATTTTGTAATAAAAATGCAATTTGTGTGGGTGTCTAATGACAAGTATTTACAAACTGCATTACATGCTGTTCTATTGTTACATAATGTGCTGCTATAGCCAAGTGTTGGAGAGAATACTTGCCATAAAATGTATTTTGTCCTATCAAGAGTACAGTATTCTAAATACTTGGAATACTTTTTCAGGTCAATTTGCGTAATATTCATGCATACAAGTGGCGTATGATCAAAAACATGCAGCTACACGTGTTACAAACTCATTTAGTTCTATGTCATTCTGAATTAGTAAACAGATTTCAGCTCATATTCAAAAGAGCCAGGAAACAAATGATTGAGCACTGCAGTGTATTCCTTTGGTTTTAGGATAGTATTCTAAATACCCTAAAATGAAAGAGTATCTGGAATACAATTACTTAATACAGTTACTCAAAATGTGTATTCTAAATCTAAAATATATATTCTGAATACATGTATTCAGTTACAACGATAATAATAATGCGTTAGTCTTGTAGCGCTTTTCCAGATGCTCAAAGTCGCTTTACAATTTTGTGCATTATTCATTCACTCCATACTTGGTGGTAAGCAACTATTGTAGCCACAGCTGCCCTGGGGTAGACTGACAGATGGGAGGCAACCAGTCTGTGCCATTGGCACCTACGACCAGCACTAACACACTACATTTGCCAGTCTTCTTGGCTGGTGTTCCCCAAATGGTCTCCCATCCAAGAACCGACCAGGCCCTTCCTGCTTAGCTTCTGAGGTCTGACAGGGTCAGGCAGAGCAAAGCTGTAGCCAGTGAAACTACCCAATGCTAAAATAAAATATGGCTGAAAGTGGACTGCACACAAAATAGCACCGAACATAATTTGGTCTTTGTAGTGAATGAGTTAAATGAGTATAATATCAAATGTAAAGTCAATTAAAAAAAAGTAGATCATTGTAGAATTCGCTGACGCTCACCAGCTGCTGTTCACTTCTCTCCAGTCTCCTCCTGAGCACCGTCACTTCACTGTTCCCCAGCTTTAACCTAACTCCACCTTCATCTGGCAGAACCATCAGCTCTGACAGCAGGTCATAGGCTCCTTCTGAAACGGTCAAATAAAAACTGAGAAAACATGAATCCTACAGTTAAAATCTACAGTCCATTTACCGAGGAAGGCAGCGTTTCTTTGTAAAGACCTGGGTCCGGTCCAGTTCTTCTCCACCAGCTCCAGGAGTCGTCCCAGCGCCGCAGACATGTGAGACACCCCACAAGGACCACCAGGGGGCGCTCCTCTATCCTGAAATATGTGTAGACTCTGAAGGAATGGTTTTAGCCAAGTCCCTGTTGGCCAATGTAGGGTTCTTCTTATCAACATTTTGATGTAAATTAAAACGTTTCATAAAAAATGTTGCACATTGGAGAGGACCGTTTGGCTTTTTGTGTCTGACCTGCAGTGGTCTGTGTCTGGACACACAGGTCAAACTGGAGCCATTCCACAGCTCCAGTGCGGGACTGTCCTGAGAATGAGTGGCTTCTGTCAGATCTGAAACGAATGAAAACACTGAAGATGTGGAGGAACAAGCTCCTCTCGGGATGTTCTCCACTTGCATGTTCTTTCAGTTATGACGGACATATTGCACATTTATTCAATTTCTAAAGATTTTCAAACATTCCATCGAAAGAGGAATAAGGGAACATTAATTTATAAGTTATGTTCTTGGCCATACTTATGGTCAAGAACATAACTTATATTTTCAATAAACTTATGCAGTACAATTAGACATTGCAAATTTTAATTCCCTGCTAGAAAATAAGAGTTAGGGCTTTTAATATCTTTGAGGCATCATCTACCCATCACTAGAAGAGCCATACGAGTTATGATTCTACTTCAAAGTGTGTGTCACAGACTTTTACAAATTGTGTCGCAGTGTTGGTAGGCCTCTGCCTCTAGGCGCCATCTGGTGGTGAAAAAACATTCCTCATTCACAAATAAACAAAAATAAATCTGATAAATGCACTTTACACAGCATTTGTCATCCATTGTTCTGCACACTGGTTTTTCGTTTATACCAAAGCTCCTGGTTAGATGTGCACACTGGAACAGCACAGGCTGCACATCAGACACATGGCTATCACTACAGTTATAATAACCATTCTAATGGTAATTATTATTCAGAACCTCTTGACCTAGTCATAAAAGTAGTTCCAAAAATTACCCTTTTAATAGTGTCCCAAGATTTGGGCAGCCCACAGCGGGCGCTCGAGCCCAAGAGCACCCACAGGATCGGCGTGTTAACATTCCTGTCAATGGTGATACATAAATCTCAAATGACCCCAGTGTTGCTCTGGTTCAACTGGTGCGCCCCACTGCTGTCGGTCATGTGACTTTTCTTAACGTTCGGTGACACAGCTCGGCTGAGGCATTGCTTTCAGTGCATATCTGTCTGTGTATTGGTGCCTTGGGTCCTGAAAAATTCCAACAATCATGAGCTTCTTACCTGAAGTGAGAGCCATCAGTCTGCAGCGTCTCTCCATAAACTCTGTGCTGCCCCCTGCTGGTGAAGCTACACACAGTCCACCTGCAGAGCCCCACCGCCTCTCAGGTGAGGCCACGCCCACATCGCCTGCAGAGCCCCACCGCCTCTCAGGTGAGGCCACGCCCACATCGCCTGCAGAGCCCCGCCTCCTCTCCGGTGAGGCCACGCCCACATCGTCTGCAGAGCCTCGCCTCCTCTCCAGTGAGGCCACGCCCACATCGTTTGCAGAGCCCCGCCTCCTCTCAGGTGAGGCCACGCCCACATCGCCTGCAGAGCCCCGCCTCCTCTCCAGTGAGGCCACGCCCACATCGTCTGCAGAGCCCCGCCTCCTCTCAGGTGAGGCTGCGCCCACATGGTCTGCAGAGCCTCGCCTCCTCTCCGGTGAGGCCACGCCCACATCGCCTGCAGCGCCCCGCCTCCTCTCAGGTGAGATGAAGCGGACTCGGTTGGTGGTCCTGGTGGGTCCGGACCTCAGCGCTGAACGAAGAGGCCGCTCATCTTCCACCGTGAAAGGCAAAGTAACACAAAGCAGTGATTGTGTAACTTTTACATCGCTTTTTGCCACTTTTCTGTCACTCGTTGGTAGCTCTTTTGTGGTGTTTTTTTGTATGTTACTTTTTTGTCCCTTTTCTGTTGCTCTTGTGTGGCTTATTGTTGCTTGTTCGTCACTTTTTTGTCTCGTTGCCATTTGACATTTTTTCCAATAAGCTTTTTTGACTCCAAACTGCTTCAGTTCAGGTGGGGGTTAAGAAGTTAAAAGACTTACCATCTTCGCTGCTCTTCATCAGGACTTAAATATTTAAGACCTGGAGGAGACATGAGAGACGCCCAGAGTTGGGTGTGAATTATTCACATTTCACACTGTGCAATAACGAGAAGTGCAAAGCAATAAGATACAGTTACTCAAGCCACTAAACTTAAGTGTTATTCATTTTACATTGAGGTAGAAGTTGGCTGCAACTGTCTGAGCAGTAGAAATAGATGCACATAAACTGGCATGACTAAAGTTGTTACTGTCAATAGCATTTTTGCATAAACGTTTTTTTATGCTCACTTTATTTGTTGTGTACGTGTTTCCCATTAGGAGATTATTGTGCCTTTTCCACAGTCTTTTCACCACAAGCTGCACAATGAAAATGCTTTCGTTACCCAAATCATGCCCATGAAAAAAATAAGAACCGTTTAAAGATTAAATAGCAGCAATGTGAGACATTTTTACTCCACAACTTGTTTCGACATTGCAATTGGATCCAGCATATGAATACTGAGGAAAGCACAGAGTTAGTAAAAAAAAAAAACTCAAAGTAATAAAAGTCCTTCCTCACACGTTCCCAGCTGCAGGTGAAGGATCCTCCCGAGTCGCCCAGTCAGTGAAACGTTAAACCTCCGTCCTGCCCCAGTTGCCTCATGCGACCCCACTCTCGAGTTAAGATCCCTCTCCTCTAGAGTTCAGGTGCAGGACGCCACGACTCACACGGCCACTGTTTACAGGTCGTCATGGAGACACGTAGGTGAACCAGGAAGTAAACCAAAAGGTAAAATGTAGGGCAGCTGTTGGAGCTGCCCAAATCACATAGCACCAGCCCCCTATGGCTCCTCCACAGAAGGACGGCCTGGTTCCAAACGGGCCTGTCGGTCTCTCATAAGGGGCTTCACACTCATTCATACACCAGTGTACGCAGACACTGGAGGCAAGGAGGGTGAAGTGTCTTGCCCAAGGACACAACGACAATGTGCACCTTCAGGAGGCGGGATTCTAACCCCCGACCTTCCGATCATGAGACGACCCGCTCTACCATCTGTGCCACCGTCGCCCCAATGTACCTGGCGTAATCCAATTTGTAAATGAGAGGAAGCTGCATGAGGAAATAATGTGCTACTGATCCACTTTTGCACATACTACATAACACATGCATGAGCAAACGCTGGGTAAATATCCCAGAGTATATTCAACAGTACTGTATACTAGAGTAATATTATTTTGAAGAACCAACATGAGATCTACTCCAATCAAAAACGGTGTATTCACAACGTTTTTGTTGCGACTCTCAGCGAGTAGAACGCAAAATGAGACTCACACTCATACTAATCTTGAAATAAGTGAACATTTGAAGTAAATTTGTCTTTGATTTGAGACTTGGCTTAATTTAAGTGTAAATATTATACATCAAAACACCTACAACAGTATTTATTTCAATTACATTTTTCAGATAGTTTTGAGTGCCGTAATTTCTTTTTATCTTAATTTAAGCTCTTAACTTCCACCTGAAACCAGCACATTTTCTCCAGTTTGGCTTTACCAAAATCTAAAAGCTTCTTGAAAAAAAAACAAAAAAAACTTCAAAATGGAGACGAACACGCGCTGGTAAAAGCAACAAAAAATAGCCATGTCAAAAACACGACAAAAATGCTTCCAAAAAGGACAATGAAAAAGTGACAAAAACACAACAACAAAAGTCCGAACTGGAGAAAATGCGCTTCGGGCCGATTGCGATTGTGCCTCTGTGAGCTCTGGAGGTTCTTAGCTTTCAAATGACCAATGGCATGTTCACATACAGAAGCCTGGAAATCTTGGGCCTTTCTTTAAACCACTCAGCGTGCACTCTACAAAAACGTACCTCATTTCCAGTCAGATCCGTTCACCCCGAGTCAAAGAAATGGCACCAATGACGACACAATATGGTTTTGATGTGTTTATTAAAAAAATCATACAAAAAAAAAAATGACTTAGGAAGCTGCAGACACGGAGCGAGCAGACGGACCAGTCACGACTCAAATCAACAAGAAGCAGCTTTTTGCGTCTCCACTTCAAGCACAGTTTCCAAACAGCACACGGCAGTCTCCTTCACGGGGCAGTTTGGCGTCCCGGGACAACACAGAGCAGCAGATTATTGATACAAGAAGTTATGGAAGACATGTTGTAAAAAAAAAAAATTTAAAAAAATAAATCATCTTCCCAAAAGGATAGCATGAGGCTTTGTATTGCCCACCCACGTTTAGTTCCAAATGTCAAATTTCCCATGAATTCAGGCTGCACAATTAAATGCAAACCAGACTCGCAAAATGTTTGACATTTTCAGAGCTTGCGTTACCGAAATACTTTTACATGTTCCTGTCGTTTTGAGTTACACACGCTGAAATGCATTGTTTTGTATTTCTGTCTTTTATCGCCAATGTGAATGCTTCGTAATTAGAAAGCTTTTTCAAAATCGCTATTCAGACATTACTAAATTGTGCAGCCCTACCATTACGACCTTTCAAAAGAGGTTAGACGTTTAAATCTATTCACCTGCAAGGCAACAAGTCAACCATGAAATGACACTTTATATTTGCGATAAAAACTCAGATTGACCGTTTCTTACTTTGCCTTCTGGAATACTTCACACTATAATAACTACACCTTGTTTAAGCTTAATAAACGAGAAAACACTTAAATCATGAACCGTTCATTGCTTAAGTTTGACTCACACTTAATACTTCACACTGAATAAATCAAGTATAGTAACTATTCATTATGAGTTAGGCATTCACTGTAGTAGTCAAGTAGTTATTAAGTGTTAATTCATCATTTATTAAGGCTAAATAAGGTGTCGTTATTACAAAGTGTTATACATGTTGGACAATTAGCCTGATTTGAGACCGACAATACTGTACAAACTTCTGAGAATCATCAAAATATAAAAGCATTTTGATCGACAGCACAGATACTTTTGGGGGAAATAAAGTGATCACATTGATTGTGGTCATTAGAAAGGCACATTATGCAACTTTTTATGTGGGAAAAAAAAAGGTGACATTTGTTCGTATTTGAACTTTTAGTGACCACTGTGCGAGTAACCACTCATACAGCCGCTGGTTCAAATGCACGCGCATTGACTTTTTTTTCTTTTTTGCCTAAAAAGTTGCATAATGTGCCTTTAAGATGATCAAAGTCTGTGGGAAAATTAAGGTGAAATCTACTCGCAGAGCTGGAAACACTGATCTCTGTTTGTCAGGCCCGCCGTTGCTGTAGAACACAGGAGCTGCACATTCAGACACAGAGACTGATCTATTACAACAATCCGGTGCTAGTTTAGGGTTAAAATTCATTTCAAGTCCCAAAAAAAAAATCGTCCTTCATTACGACGACCCACCGGTCCGACTCCTTTGAAATTCAAATTAAAGCGTCAAACACATAAATACGATGCATATATTATTATAAAAATCAACCACTTTTCGGGTTAGAGCGTTAGCTAAGGTTAAAGTGCGGCTGTACAATAAAATAATCAGGAATACTGTGATCGGGGAAAGTATATACTGAAATGGACGAGTCACAAAGAGGAGGAGGAGGGGGAAAAAATGCCAGTCCACGTAGCTGTTCATTGTTCCATGTTTGCGAGAAGCAGTTTTTGAAGTTTTATTTGCTCAAAAAAATCGGCACCTTCAGATGTCTGTGAGCTCCTTAGCTCCATGGGAGGGTGAAGAGAGGGAGTGGGCCGTCCCGGAGCTTCTTTAGGCCGTGAGCTTCAATCGTCCTGCAAAGGAGAGGAGACATTTGAGTCCGTGGTTTATTGGGGGACGTCACCGTGGATGGAAATATAGGAACTGTTGTCATCTGCATTTTAGTTTGGTGTCGTTTACATCATGAAAATAATAGTCAAGTGGAAACGTCTCAAAAAAGGGCCTAGAAATCACTTTTGTGGTTCCAGAAAGTTAAGGGCTGGCAAACTTAAACTAAGCTAATAACTTCTGCGCTGTTGATAGAACTACAACATGGCGGCGCAGCGAGTGACGTAACCTTGTCAGGCCACTTGTTTACCGTGTGTGTCCAGCACCACCGCCTTTCGCGCAGAAAAGAAGTTTACCAGGTTTACCAGGCTACAATTAAGTTATTTTTTAAGAAAATCATTCCTATAGCCGCCAGTAGGAGGAGCCCCAGTCAAGATTTGCATCAGCTTTTTTGGCTGCATTTCATTGTTACCGTTTCATCTTTATATTTTAAGTTTTTATAATTTGAAAAAATGTCTAAGAGCTGAGGCAGCCAAAATAAAAAGTCCGTTTTTAAGCTCCATATGCATGACATGTCCACTTTAATGTCCAGTTCAGTTAGGTCGTTTTCCATCTTATGTTGCTAGCCAACTCTTTTTCACCATTCACTCATGATTGTTCATTGCTTGTTTTGACGAAATCTTGTAATTCCAACCTGCTCATCGACATGCAACTAGATGAACAGAAAAAACCCAAAGGCTCTCTAACATTTCAACTAAAGCGTGACATGTTTCAATTGTCCAAGGCTATACAACATTTTTGTTTGTTAATACAGACAATAAAAGAGTGCATCATTTTAAATATGTACTAGTGGTCCATTTTTGCCTTTCCCTGATTCTTCACAGGGACGAGTTTATAAGCACGTTTCACAACTTTCTAGGAACAATGGGTGTTAAATGGACGTTGATCGGGAAGTAGTTTTCATATTATTTTGTTGCCTTGTGATTTTTGAAGAAAATCAGAAAACGGATATATTAAAAGTACTGTATTAAGTCATTTCCTTAAAGTAGCTAAAAGAGAACTCCGCCATTTACATCTTCTTTCCCACAATTCTCTACACCTTTAGTTTCCAGCAGCTCTGGATGCAACATCTACTCATTCTACCCATCATCAATATCAATCCTTATCATGAAGATTTTAAACCGCTCGTCTTCAGACCATTATTCACGTAGCTAAACAGAACTACTGTATTTACAAGAGATTACTTTTTTTTTTTTAAAAGGTGCTTTAATTGGCTACCAATAACTCGACAACAGTCCCGTACATTTCCATCTTTGATTAATAGTGACCACAGAGTTAGATTTCACACACTTCTTTGCTCCTCAGCACAGGACCAGGCGACACAGAGCAACAGAAATGAGCAGAGAGTGAAGTGAGAGCCACAAAGTTCATTCATTCATCCACTCACTCGGCACCTGTTCAGACGAAAGGTGATGCTTGGTCAGTGATCCATCCCTTTGCTCCTATCACACATTTAACTCGGAGTATCCCTGGTCAGTATGAACACAACTATGTGATCATTTGTTCAGGTCTGCAGATGTGGATAGGAATAGTCTTGCCCTACAGTCACTCAAAGTAAAGATACATTATTTTGCTTATAAAATGAGCGACTATGGAGCAGTAGAAGAACATTTTTCCTATTCGGACAAAAGCGAAAATGCAGGAGAGATTGAAATATTTTCGACTGGGCTGATTGAGTTGAAGATGTTTTGCTTCCATCTTCAAAATGTAACACTGGTTATGCACACAAGCAAGAAGTCGATCTAAACTGGCCACTCCTGAGAGGAGAGGTCAGGAATGCCAAAACTCCTTTTCACATTAACATTGTTCCCAGCCCCCCTGCTGGGCTTGGGGGCCCCAGGCAGCCTGCCTTGCCTAATGGCAAGCTACGCCTCTGGTTGTTCCCGGGGCAAAACCGGGCGTTGTTGGGACCGGTTTACATTAAAGAACAGAAAATGCTTTTTGCAGGTATTTGGTTAGTATTAATATTTTCATCATATTGCACTTTGTTAGACATTAAATATTGATCTAGAACAGCTAAGCATCCAGTACTTTCACTACCTGATCCTCCGTGCTCAGGCTAAGCTAAAATAAGCCCTCACTTCTCCCTGCTCCTGCACACTTTCGCTGTGAAGCTGTTAATAAAGCAAAGGGGAGGAGAAAAGAGAAAATACACGCTTGGCTCGTGTAGCTGTAGTGAAGCTATGGCAAGTGTTTTTACTTTGCAAAGAGGATTAAGAAAGGTGAGGAAAGCATTTTCCGGATACGTAGGGGGAAGTTATGGGAACTGCCGCTGTGCTGCTATGAATAGCCACGCATCTCTACTGTAAGTATGTTTTTGAGAGAACACTGTAAAATGCTCTAAAGCACATATGTAAAAACACAAGATGATTTAATTTGGCCCATGACTTGCAGAGCATACATTCCTGAATAAGTCACACAAAAAAAAAAAGTATTTCTGTGCAGAGTTATTTTTTAAATAACCAGAATGCTCAATCTAGCCACTAGGGGCCAGCCAACATTTTAAAAAGGAAACAATTCCACACGTGTCCAGCAGAGAGCACCAACATGAGAGATCAGGATATAACCACCACATTAGCCACATGGTAAATGGTCAGTCTGCCCCAGGGCGGCTGCGGCTACAATAGTAGCTTACCACCAACAAGTGTGGAGTAAAAGGATAATAATGTGTCTTTGCACTTTGAGAAACTTGTGACACAGGCTTGTGAGGCGCAATACAAGTGTAAGCCATTATTAGTCTATAGTCCTGTCAGGATTCAGTCTTTCCCCGTTTACGTTATATGCGGCCCGTGACCCGGCACGGGAGGCAAATTTCGGCGCATGACAGTGTCTGAGCTACTGACGATGGAAGTAAATCATCATAAAATCAACCCTGCCCAGTCAACAATATTTAAATCTTTACTATAATGGAAAATTCTGGGACGACTGAGACCCTACACCAGGTATGGGCAAACCTTTTGATGCAAGGGCCACATTGGGTTTTCGAACTCGCCAGGAGGGCCGGACCAGTTTGGAGCATTTCAAACAACAACAACTCTCAATTTGACTGTAATGACACATTACAAAAGTGCAACAAATTGCAGCAGTTATGTAGTAATTTTCTTCATGTCAGTGAAAATATTGATATTGTTCACCCTTTAAATCAGCCGCATATAATGTAAACAGAAAAATACTATTGAAAAAATATTTTTCCAATAAATGAATAATAATGAGCTGTGATTTTATTGGTATTAGTGCTGATTTAGTCAAAAGACCGACAGGACTGTAATAAATGATAATAACGGCTTAAATGTTCTCAAAGTATTCATTATTCATTCACTCCACACTGTGTGGTGGTACGCTACTATTGTAGCCACAGCCGCCCTGAAGCAGACTGACCATTTACCACATGGCTGTAATGTGTTTATATCCCATCTCTTATTATGTCAGTGCCCTCTGCTGGACATGTGTAGAATTCTTTCCTTTTTTTTTTTAAATGTAAGCTGCCCCCTAGTGGCTGGAATGAGCACACAAAAATCATAACTCCCCACAGGAATGGGCTAGAGACGTACTTTTTTTTTGACACACAGGAATTTGTGCTCCACAAGTCAGGGGCCGGATTAAATCATCTTTAAAAAATCAGACTTAGTTTGCACACCTCTGTCCTACACAAACACCATATGGTAAAAAAAACAAACATGATATAAATCTTGAATAAAATAAACTGCAGTGTCGTAACTGACTGACCAAACATTGTTATACTTTCAGAACAGACTGTGGACACTCGCGCTTGGGGCCTTCGGTGGAGCCCCTCAGTCTCTCTGTCAGAGCCACAGTGTTTGGGGGGAGCGAGGACGGGGAAGGGGGTGTTAATGTTAGAGCCACAGTGTTTGGGGGGAGCGAGGGCGGGGAAGGGGGTGTTAATGTTAGAGCCACAGTGTTTGGGGGGAGCGAGGGCGGGGAAGGGGGTGTTAATGTTAGACCCACAGTGTTTGGGGGGAGCGAGGGCGGGGAAGGGGGTGTTAATGTTAGACCCACAGTGTTTGGGGGGAGCGAGGGCGGGGAAGGGAGGAGGGGGCCATGCCATGCCAAGCACGTCCATGCCAAGCTTTTTCCACCAAAACCGGCTTCTTCGAGCCCCCACCTACCTGCCCACCGTCCACCAATGGGCCGGCTCTGTCTACCTGCCTGTCTTTTGGCCGGCCAATCAGATGACAGAATGAGGAACAGAGAGGAACAGATGGGAAACACACCTGGATCTGGGCTAAAGACAAAACCTGTGTCTGAAATCACTGCGCAGAGTTCAAGTTCAGTTTACACAAAAACAAGTATTATACTTTTTGCAGGTATTTGATATTAATTTCAAGAACATCTTATACACTTTGTTGGTTAGAAAATGCCATTATGTTTCACTTCCTGGTTTTGAGCCAATCTCCCCACAAGTACCTCCCACCCACACACCCCTTCCTTATCTCGTTTAGCCTGGATACGTAGGATATAGATTACTGGGAGCTGTTGCAGCAATGCTAACAACAGCTACTGGGGAAGATTCAAAGATTACTCAAAGATGTGCTAGTGGTTCGAAACAACTCCGGGACCAGAATAAAAAGCTAAAAAAAAAAAAAGTTAAAATAAAAAAATCTTTGTTACAGTCAAAATGTGAGGCTGGCTTTTAATCTATCAGAATCTATATTTACGATTGGAAAGTCTTTAACACGTTTCAATCATACTTTCAAGCAAATACCAATGATAATTGTACATAATTACATGTTTTTTTTTACCAGAGGAAGCAGCAGTGATGTCGTCAGTGTTTTCTGCGTTACATGCATCACCTGAACCAGGTTTTATACCAATCCACTTTGTTTTGTTTTTAATAATACGTGCATGAAAAAATTAAGTGCTGCACATATATGTAAATGTAAAAAGTTGTCACACCAAGTATATACTTCAATGAAAAATAAAGATAGGACCTACAAAACACAACAAATAAAAATGCGTCAGATCATAAAAATCAATAATAAAAAAAAATACAAATAAATATATGTAATGAGTGAACACAATACTTACAGAGTTAAAAGCAGCTAAATAACATGACCCTACAATCTTCTCTAGTAACATTATATAACAGAGTGAAGTAAAACCCCTTTAAAAACATTGAAATTAAGAAATGCATGTCAAATATTAACCTAAAGCTTAAAGAGAGATCATAATAGGTCAGTGCTTGAGCAAAATAGCCTGATCTGTGCACACAAAAAATAAATAAATAAATACATTTAAATAAAAACGTGCCCAAAACTGCCCAGTGATTTCAGACACATTAACGTTCTCCTACACTCTCCACAATCCCCAGGGGCGTGTGGGTGTTACCTGCGGAGAGCTGGGACTGGGACCTCCGGCGAGATCCCGAGGGCGTCCGGGAGGCGGAGGACAGAGTGGAGCCCGCGCTGCTGGCTCTGGAGATGGGCAGAGGGCCAGGGGTGGAGGGGGGAGAGTCCAGCTGAGGACAGAGACAAATGCAAATCAACATTATTGCATTTGACAGGTCAACATTTAAAAGGCGCCGCGTTACCTCTACACTGTCATGGGTGGGAGAGGACGAGGTGGAGGAGTTTTCATGTTTCCTGGACGAGGAGGAGCTCAGTTCCACCGTCCGGACTCTCTGAGCAAACTTCAGCGAACACACCGACTCGCTCATGTTCGACGGCAACGGCGAAACCTGCAAAACAAAACATACAAAGAACACAAAAGAGATGAGACGTGTGAAAATACAGGTGTACGTGTTTTACTAATAGCAGAAAAGCAGTCTTGTTTGTAAAGTGTCCTTTGCCGCATGAAGTGGACTGGATTGCAGATTTGTTGCAATGGGACGATTTGGCCAGAAGGGGGCAGAAGAGTCATTTCCAAAAGTGCAGATATTTGTAATTTCTTGGGTACAGCTTCATTTCCTTGCCACATGTGCAGCTATTTGGCCATTAACTGAAAGGTGATCTAGACCTGCTTTTTCCTAGGTTACGTCCGCAGTAAATATTCTAATTAAAATTGGTAGAAGGTTGCAGAGATCCTTGACGTAGACACAAAAAATTAATCTATGAAGTACTGGCAACAATGTCTTATTTCAAGGTTTACAGATGCAGCAGCAGGTGCAATGCAATGCAAATGCAATGTTTTCATGTCTTTTTAATGCCTCAACAAAATATTTTCTTATGCCAAACACACACATTAGTTAAAAGATTTGCATAAATTCCAATAAAACCAGGAATGATGGAACTATAGGATATTTAAAAGGCATATTTTGTAACATTTTGGCGTATACCAGGGGCGGCTCTCGAGCCGCATGCGGCTCTTGGCCAATCAGAGTGCCGCTCTTTGCATGATTGGATATGTTTAATACAATGCAGCTCTTTGCAAAAGAATTGGTACATCTTTCCCATAAACTGTAACAGTCTTTAAGAATCTTTACCAAAAATCCAACCATTGTCCTACAGACTGTTTCCCAGCACTACACACATGAATGAAAGTCTGCATCTCTCCTTTTCGAGGTGGCGTGTAAAAGGTGCCCGTGCAGCAGCCTCACTCAAAGCGGGATGTAGGTTAAACAGTCAGGCAGATTGGGCGATCAGCTTCTGTGTGTTTCAAGTTTCTGATTAGCCTACTCTTTATTTGATGAAAGTCTGCCTCATATTCACAGAATAAGATCAAAATTAGGAAATGGAAAAAACGGAGCTCTAATGAAGCATATGATGCGAAGCGCGACGTCGCAACGCAAAGTCATTGACTTTACTGTCACAACTGTAACAAATGCAACATAAACAGAATCTCAGACGTCCTCCAGAGGCTCCTGATTTAAGTTTATGAACTTTGTGCAGCCTAAAGTTCGTTCTCTGCACAGTCCAGTCTGGACCAAGCTGCAGGCACTGAGCGCACAGGCCAGGGGCGAATCAAAGGAGGGGGCTCAGTGGGCAGGGCCCCTCACACAAACACACTCAGGCATTAAACATAAAAAAATATTATTCTGTCCCAGTCAGAACAGCACAAAACGTCAGTTAATTAATATATATATTTATTTCAATCTTGGTCAGGAGTAAAACCATTAAATCTAATACAATTATTGAAAAGAAAAAGGGCCAGGCATAAAGGTATAGTTTAT
Source organism: Proterorhinus semilunaris (assembly GCA_021464625.1). Lineage (NCBI taxonomy): Eukaryota > Metazoa > Chordata > Actinopteri > Gobiiformes > Gobiidae > Proterorhinus > Proterorhinus semilunaris. The sequence continues at coordinate 32,617,017 of CM038346.1, forward strand.
TGTGATTAAATATTACGGTCACATTACATTTAATCAGTTTAAACTACTGCGCCTGGATCTCGTGAATGGTCGGTGCCTTTGTGGCTCTTCACAGGATCAAGGTTGAACATTTTGGCTCTTGGTCTCTGACTAGTTGGCCACCCCTGGAGTATACTGTTACAAAACGTGCTCCTCAAGAGCAGCTAGACACAGATAATGCTTTTGTTGCAGTGGTTAATCAAAGAATGGATTTGGATGAGTGCCTAACTGATTTAAATCTCATATTTCCGCTGCCTTTAGTCAACATCTCCATGGAGACTAGCAGGAGAAGTCCCGCTTCCAGTAAAGTTTACAGTCAGGTCTAAGGAGAGTCGCTCACAGCAAACACACTTTTGCTCATTTAGGGATCTCTCAACAGTAAATATATCTGTAATAAAATAAATGGTTGTATTTTTGTCTATTTATTGGGTCAAATGTTACACGGTGTGGCTTGAAAAGCAAAGTGGGCTCAACAGGAAACTTTTAAGCAATTTTTTTTTTTTTTGTATTTTCAATTAACATCTGGTCTAAAACGTTAAGCAATGACTGCGTCCAAAGAAATGTAGATTGAAGGCCTGTTGAAATCAAATGGAATGCTTTGTAATGACATTTAAGGCTTAACTTAAGTAATGACTTAAGTTAAGCCTTAATGTTGTGTTTCAATGACGTCGCAGAAACCCTGTATTCGAGTTACTATCCCAATTAAATTCTGCTTGTGCTGGTACAGTATAGTATAGTTGATAGTCTCTGAACAGACCTGGACCATCATGAGGGTCTTGCTGTCCCCGCTCAGACTGTCCTGCAGCAGGTAGGTGAGGCGCGAGTTCCTGAACGGGACGTGGGAGTGTTTGCACCGCAGCGCGTTGATGACGTCGCCGAGCGCCGACAGAGACTTGTTGATGCACTGGGCCTCTCGGAGCCGGCTGCCCTCCGCTCCAGACTTACTGATGCGCTCCGAGCCCGCCAGGTCTACCAGGTTGAGCTTACCTACGGGACCACAGGGAGATTTATTGGAGATCGATCAGCTTTGGTTTAGAGCGCAGCTTATAAATTATCATTCAACTAGAGCATTTGGTAAAAAGAGACACTGCTGGAAAAACTAATGATCTACAATCTTCAGTTTTGGGCCAGATTGGGCTCTAGCCGTGCTTTCACCTGGAAACAGAAATACCTTGCTGAAATCCAAATTTCAGGCTCCAGGATCAATTGTTTTTCACTGCCGACTCCTACAAAACAATTGATCCTGGCGCGTCCTAGAGGCCACTGGGATTGAAAGCAAAGGCGCCGAGCTTAACCACCCATACAGGCACTGCGTCACTGAAAGGTCAAATACGCACTGATGAACTTTTTTTTTTACACATAAAAAGCTGCATAATGCACCTTTAAGTAGACTATGAAGTGCTTTCCTTAATAAAATAGTGACGATGCGTTCCCTCAGGAGTGTATTCGTATGTGCTGTACCTTGCGTGTGCGTGTTGGTGGTGCCGTTGTAGCCGGTCACGGTGATGATGAGCAGCGCGTGAGAGCGGGAGCTGTGTTCGTTCAAGTTGGTGCAGGCCGTGGCTCTGTTCATGTGGCCCAGCTCAAATACCTACAGCACAACATCACAAATACATTCAATTATTGCAATATCATATCCAGGCGACGCACTGCAGGTGAACAGGGAAATTAATGTAAACTTGGAGAGCAACTTTTAGAAAACATTATGGACAAAAAAAATGCCAAAAATATATTGTGTCAAATCAAAAGAAACCATTGACAAAATTGCTTATATTTTCGATGACTAAATAATAATAGTGGATAGAACCAGGCTTACATTTATATTTGTATTTTGTTGACATTAATTACAAAAGATTTGCTCACAGGGAATTCTGTCAGTTTTTGAATGATCCAATAGTGAAAAAAAAGAAAAAACTAAAACATATATATAAAAAAATAATAAAAATTAAAAAAAAGGACAAAAAGAATAAAAAGACAAAAATTCTAACTTTAATACCTGCCTTAAATGACCACATAACCTCCAGTTTGGCTTTACCCAAATCTAAACTTCTTGGAAAAAAAGAGTCAAAATAGCAACAAAAATTTGAAGAAAACCAGGGTGAAAACGTAATAAAAATGTTACAAAAAAGTAAAAAAATTAAATTAAAAAAAAAAGGCGAAAAAAGCGACGAAGCAACAAAAAACAAAGTAAAAAGTTACAAAGATGCAACAAAAAAGCATCCAAAAAGCGACAAAAACACACACAAAAAAGGTGACGAAAAAGAAAAAACCTTTGACAAAAGAATGAGGAAAAATCTTGGCTCATTTGAAAGCTAAGGCCTACCAAACTGATCTGTTACACTGGCCTATACAGTAGGAAGAAAATGAGTTCTACCTTAGGAACCAAATCAGGACTAAACCAGGGATAAAAACCAAGACAAAAACAACAACTGCAGCAGGACTAAACCAAGAGAAAACCAGGTCTGAGCAGAGGTACACGCACCTCCAGAGCAAACTAAAGCATGAATATAAAGCCATGAACGGATCCGTTACCCTGTTAATATCCTGAGGACTGTCCACTGTGAACTTGGCGAGTCCCGGGACGTATAGCTGTCCACTGCCGTCGGGGTGCATTTTTATGTCCAACTTCTCACTGGGACTGTCCCCCAGCAAATCCCTGTAGGAGAACAGACAGATTTAAGGTGAGAAAAATGAACCCAAGTGACTAGATAAATGGATAAAAGTGCAGATGTGTGAACATTTCATCAAACCGAGGCATGAGCGGCATAAGCATACAAGGGGGAACTTTTGAGCAAAACATTGTTTCAATTTCAGCCAAAACAGCATTTGATTTTTACTTTTTTATGAACTTGTGCAGTAAAAAAATAAATAAGCAATGTCATTTCCCCTCAAGAAGTTTAAATTTAATGCCATTTTAGTCAAATTTATGACGACATTCTCGACTCTTAATTAGAGATGCACCCATCCAGCTTTTTTGCAATAAAGTCTGATCTTTTCTTGTCATGATGTTACAGCTCAATTATCAATAAACTAATGGGAAATCATTTAACAAGGATCACTGGATTTTCAACACTATCCTCTGGACAGGCTATCGTACATTAATATAAACAGCTCACCTAAAGTGATCTGACCCAGCCTTGATTATTTTCCGTTAGCATTAGCATGCTCCCGCTAGCTTTAGCATAATGTTGCAAAAATATGTTTGCTGAGGTTATTTCAACTCTGTCAATTACAACTCAGTAATTGACAATTACTGAGTTGAAATTGACAATGTGGAAGTGAATTATCCAGGTTCTTAGCTTCAAGCATGTCCATATTCACTTCAGTTTAGTGAAAGTTGTGTTTTTTTTAAAGCGGTAAGCACCAAAACTGGTATCGGTTCAGTATAGGGCTGAACAATTAACAGTGAAAATATCACCGTTTATCATGCAGCCACCGCGAAGGACTATTGCTTTCTTCTCCGTTAGCATTGCGTTAGCCGCAGCGCTAATCACGCCATTCTCTCGCTGCTGCTACACGCTCTGATGATCACAGAAACTCCCTCACTTCCGGATTCACAAGTCTCTGCCTCCACAGAGATATAGGTGAGCCTGTGCTGCTTGTAAAGAGTCGTTTGTTTCTCAGTTTAGGAGAATTATGTTTGGGAATGTTGTGGATAAAGAACTTATCTCAAAAGCATAATGACGTTTCATGACCATAAAGTAGCCGCGGAGGCGATGTACCTTTATTTAACTTTGCATCTACCGCATAGGAGCTCCCGTAGGTCGTACAGACGCAAGATATAAACACCAAACTGCAGTATGAAAAGGGTTGGTAACTAAGGTCCGAGGCAGGAGGCCGTGTCATGTCTTATTTTGCTGAGGAAATGTGCTGTTTAAGCTGAAATGTCACTAAATGGCTGCAAGTCAAAGATGCGTGTCTGTGTTTGGCCTCATGTCGCCGTCTCCTTGCGTCAATGTTCTTCTCTTTCTTCATATTGTCCAAAGTTACATCCCAAAACCAAAATGCTGCTCCTAATTCCACTGTGTTTTGGCGTGTCCTCCATCTGGCCTCTCCGTGTCCATCAATAACGCGCATCTGAAGCAACTACCAGTCGAATCTCAGACCGGTATTTGATTGGCCAAAATAAATCGTTTATTTTGTATTCATTGGGAGTTTGATTTCCTAAAACCTTTCCAACTAGTTAAAGCAGACATTTGTTCTTACTTTTCCTGCACTTTAGTGGGTGATGTTACTGACTGGATCAGTACACACACACACACACGCACCTATTTTGTTTGCTTTATTGTTGCAATTTTCACTTCAAATTAATCTAATATTGTTTATTATGAAACAGACCGATTTATTGCTTGCAACAATAATCGCATATTTAATCGCAATCGCAATATTGAAGACAAATCGCAATTAGATTTTCCAAAATTGTTCAGCCCTAGTTCAGTATCAGACATCTAGTCAACACCAAATATTGTATTGTTTTCAGTATTGGCGCCAATATATGATACCGGATCAGATTGGTCCAACGCTACTTTTATTGCTGGACAGAAACCCAGATGTAGTCTAATACAATTCCGGTCAAATTATTTCTTACTTCAGCAATTTTTAGTCCAGTCAAATGGATCCAACTGGGGTTGGTCACTCTTAGGGCTGGATAACACTTTATGTCCTCCTTGGCAAATCAATGAAATGCCGATGTTCCCTGTGCGCTGAACTGTACCCTTCCCATTTGTGACATAAAGATAATGTTGCAGATGATCCTCAGAGGACACTGTACATTTACGGAGCGGAAGACGAGACCGAACGTTTGAGAAGCAGCAGAAGATAAAAAAACTAGATAATCCAAGAGTCTAGATCTGAGTGAGAAGGGCAAGATTAGCTGTTTAAACTGTGCACTTCCTGGTTCCAGATGTGCCCCTACTGATGCTACGGGGATTTACAGATTTTGCCGGTGATGTAACGGGATGACAGATGTGAAACAGATGTTTGCAAATTTACGTAACAACTGCTTCTGGGATGATCGTTGTAAAGATAGCACAGGCCTAACAACCAACAAGACCCGTTAGACGACTGAGCAGCTTAGAACAGTTTTTATCCCGGATTTAACCAGGTTTTTATCTCTGAAACACTTTGGGTTACCAAAGACCTAACCCTATTTAAATCTCATACGTGGCTGCTTTTAATCCGGCGTTTCTGAGCCTCACCTCAGGATCTCGTTGTAGATCTCCACCATGCTCACAGAGATCTTATAATCCCAGTCCGTCTTCTCCGTCACCTCGGAGAACAGCAGCTGCAGCGCACGCTGGTTTATGCCGGGGTTCTCTGGTACACCCTGAAAGAGATCGAAATTACACACACACACACAAACAAACAAACAAAGGAGGGTTTTCACGTGTTTAGTGCGACTTTAGATTTAGGAGCAAAGTTAAAGAAAGTTGTGCATGCTCTATCTGAACGAGGCAATATGAAGTGGATTTACACTTTTTTCTTAAGTTGTCGCCGCCATAAAACCTCAAAGAAGAAGAACGAAGTGGATTTATTAATCACGGATATTTGGCGCCGCTTCCTCATGAAGAGCCTTGATAGGAAAGCAGGGACAGCGGGACAGAGACGCTTTGCTCCCCAGACAGCAGAACACTTTCCCGGCCGCAGCTTCAGCGCTAAAAAAGCATCCCGCAAAGCACCAAACTGCAAGTGTAGTATCTTTTTATTACGGTGGATGTTGCGTTTGAGTTAATCTCCGATTTCTCACTCGTCTCCACCGTCATGCGTTTCCTTTTGTTGTTTGGGGAGGAGGCACCGCTGCTTTGGTTTGCGTTGTTGACACATCCTTTAGCGAACAAATGCCACGCAAAAAAGGCAGTTTTATACATACGCCTATTGTCGATCAGTTTATGTGCGTTTGAGTGAGTGAACGCAAGGCCTGGAGGACTGAAACCCCACACACATGACTCAACGGGGGGAGCTTTACAGCGGTGTGGCTTTTCTAAATGAGACGTAAATTAGCCCCATTGTCCCTCGGAGCAGCAGAGAGAGGTGAGAAGTGCCCAAACTTTCTACATTCAAAATTGCCACATCTTCTTCAAATATTATCAGATTTCCATGTGTTACACATTGTTGGAAACTTTGGAGACGACACTTTCATAATCTATGTCCAACTCAAAATGCCCCAAAACCGTTCTCGCGAGTGGGCACATTTATTTAAGGTGAGACGTTAATTTTCGGCTGTAGATTACCGACATTAATATGAGAACACATATATTGCAAGTCTTCTGTAATTGTATGTTTTCATATAAAGAGACATTTTATTTGGATCTTGTTTAGTTTTTGAATAGGCCATTTATTAAGTGAAAAAATAAAAAAATAAATTGAATCTATATTTTCACCTCACCTTAAAGTTATCCATATCATAATAGCGTTGTTTACCTCCATGGTGTACGTTTTCCCGGACCCCGTTTGTCCGTAGGCGAAGATACAGACGTTAAAGCCATCGATGCAGGAAGTGACCAGGGACTGCACTTCCTGGAACACCTGCTCCACCAATCAGAGCAGAGAGAAAATGGGATGACTGACTGATGTAACGTGAACAAATGTGCTTACAATCAAAGCGTCCCACTGACCTCCTCCTGTGTGGACTTGGGCGGGAAAACCCTGTCCAGTTCGAAGTTCATGACCTTGCCCTTGTTGGAGAGGTAGAGGATGGAGTCGTCGTCCGAGTCAAAGCTGAGCATGGTTTTAGCGTCAGCGGAGTCCTGCTCCTCCTGACTGACCGGGCGCACGCGGCAGAACACGCGGATGTTTCCTAAAAACGTAAAGACAGTTGGATCAAAAACATTTCCGTTTCTGAAGAATTTTAAATAGTTGGGGTCATTTTTATCTATTTATTAACTGCCTAGATTAACGTAATTTGCCCAATTTTGCAGTTTAAACATGGACAAGTGAAAAGAAGTCCAGCCAGCTGCCCAAAAAAGTTAAATAAGGATTTATGTTCCGTGAATACACCCGTTTCACTAATAGGTACAAAAATGAGTAGTCTGAATGATTTGCAGAAAGTCAAACTATAAAAGAACAACTATTTAATAAACTCTGGCAGCACCTTTGAGTCGGACCAGCTCGTTGTGGCATTTCTTCCTCAGGTTCATCTCTCGTTTGTATTTGCGCAGCAGCTCCTGGTTGGTGCTGCTCACTTCGCTGATCACCTGACAGATCTACAAACACAAAACCACTCGCGGTTAGCCCAAAAGGTCTTTCGTCTTCCTAACACTTGGTAAACGTCTCCAACGCACCTCCTGCTTGGCCTCCGTGATGGCCTTGTCCAGCATGAAGGGGAACTCCTGGACCTGTCTCTTTAGGCTGTTGTAGTCACTGGTCAGAGTCCTCAGAGCCGGCTGCAGACTCAGCAGGTTCATGCGCACTCCTGGGGTCACAACCAAGAACACATTCTCAACACTCGTGATGTCTAATTGAGCAAACGTTCATCCATTTGGTTTGAATACGTTTAGTAAAATATCACAACATCATCCTTATTGAGACGTCAAAGAGAATTACTGAATTATGTAGCCGTCGCACTTCAACTTTAATATAGCCCAAGTCCCCAAGTGCTTCAGTAAACGGAGCACAGCATGTCCCTACTGGGCCACAGTATCTCTGTCTTCAAAGAATGTAAACAGAGATGTGAAGCCAAATGTACTAATCAGATATGTTAAAATAAAAGGACTTCACAGTGCTTGAATTAAGGAAATTTGTGCAGATTTTTAGCAGGTTTGGATTATTTTGAAATGGATTGCAAATGGAACAAGCTAAGAGAACTTGTTTTGTTAAAATAAGAACATTGAAAAGATAAAAACAACAAGTAAATAAAGTAATTTAAAAGTGCTAAGACAAAAGACAGCTAAAGGCTAATGAAAATGAGCTACAGGAACCTAGTCCAGATTAAAACTGTTGTGCACTCTGAATCTCTGGCCGAACGTCTGTGAACATTGCGTTTAGTAACTATTCGGCTTAGTTTGGCCCAAAGGGGAAGACGGTACTAAAAAAGTGCCAGGTCCAAAGTTTATGCAGAGGTCGACCGATATGTTTTTTTCTAAGGCCGATGCCGAATTTCAGGGATTTGTATTGGCCGAGGACGATATGCCCTGCTGATATTTTTGGCTAATCCTGTAAAAAACAAATACTTGGCCACTCCAGCAGTGGCCGATTTTATTTGATCAGTTTAGGCGATTCAGTCGTAGTTTTTGTCCCAGCCCTGATTAGCTGCCGTTAGCATTAGCATACTGTTGCTAGCCGTGGTATTTTGCGATCAAAAATACAAATGCGGAGGATCAACTAACTCGATTGAATTCTCCATATTGACTTTTAGTTGGTGAAACTTGTGTTACTGTTTAACAAACAGGTAACCAAGTTTCATGGTGATCGTTTTCGGTCCCGGACATATCGGCTTTTATCGACCGATAGCCGATATTGTAAAATACCCATATATTAGCCCAATATATTAGTTGACCTCTGGTATGCACCAGGTGAAAATATAAGCTGGTTAAATATGTGTAATATGTATGTATTTGGAATAAGTGGAAAAAGCGTATATATATATATATATATATATATTTTTTTTTTTATTTATTAAACAAACGTCTAATCCTGAAGTCATGCACTGTGTTACTAGCTAGCCCTTTATGTGCAGTACGTAGACCAAACTATACTTTATTCCAGGGTTGTTTCAGACCTGCCAGGTTTTGGTGCACGGCCTTCATCTCGCTCTCCGCTCTGATAAAAGCCTCTTCGATCACGCGGTTCTTTTCCTCTTCCAAATTCTGCATCTCGGCCTCCAGTCTGCCCTGGGCCCGCTCCATCTCGCCCTCGTACACCAGGATCTGTGGAGGGAGAAGGAAAAGAAATCAACAAACATGATAACAAGAGGGAAACAGCCGAAAGGATAATAAACCATTTAAACGACCTAAATCACAATCTTATTACACTTTTATGTATTACTCCTGCAGTAGTGCCGTGCTATTACTGTGTAGCAGTGGAAAGAGCAACTCAAATCTTTTTTAAAAACAGTCCATTATAGAGACAAAAAGAAAAACTTAGAAACAAAGCCTAAAACACAACTAGGTTAAAACCTATAAACACATGTACTTGGAGTATAATCTAGTGCATTGTGTACAACGACACAAAAGGTTCACACAGGGATAAGAGGGAGTAATGGGAGCTAATGAACGTTTTACTAAATCTAGATCCACGTTTTGATGCCATTGGTCCAGAAACATTATAAGTGACTTAGTGGTTTCATCTCAAATATTTATTTATTTTTTGCCCAATTTTCTTCCCTTTTTTCCAAATTTTACCCCTAATTTTTACAAATTTTTTATTACTAATACTTTTCCTATTCATTTTTTCCCCCTAATTTGTTTACAGAATTTTCCCTTGACATTGGAGATGTCTCTAAAATGGTAGATTTTCAGATGCTGAAGCAGATTTTGAATCACTATATGAACCTTTCCTCATATGAAGTAAACCCAGCCCTTGATCGTCGACAGGTGCTGGGATTGTGGAGGCACAAAAGTCCAATAACTGCTATTAGCAACTTCTCCTGCCAACATCAAGTAAAGAAGAAAAGGATGCCGACTACAATTAATAGAAATTAATTCAAAGCTCTATAGGATAAATACAGTATATAGGGGATGGTGGGAGCAGACGCCATCAGGGAGCAGGGATCCACAAAAAACCCACAATTATCTGACAGGTCCCAAAAGCTTTATCTTTAAATATTGTGCTGTTAAACAACTACTCATCTTAGATCAAATAAAACCAACAGAGTGAGCTACATCTCATCACTTCTGAACTTTGTGTTGCCTTTTATTCATTACGAGTGACGGACTGCTTTGGAACCTGTAAGATTTTTTCTGAGGGTGACATCTCTGTTTTGGGAGCGGACCTTGGACAATCTACAAATGACCTCATTGTTGCCCACAGCTTTAGTGAGAAAACCGTACAAGCGCCCGCGGTCTGAGTGCAGCTGGGGACAGGCGGGAGAGATAATCGCAGAGTCAAAATGAGTCTGGGAGCACAGGCAGAGGGATTGGACCTGCGTGACTCGCTCACCTGGGTGCGTAGCTGCGTGCATGCCCGCTGCGAGTCGTGGAGCTGTGTCTCGAGCTCCCGCAGCAGCTGCCTCTGCACACACACCTGCTCCTGGAGCGCAGAGTTTTTCCCCTGAAGCTCCGACAGGGCTTTGTGAGATTCTACAGACTGTACCTCCACCGTCTGGGTCACATACTGCGGACGAGAAAGGGCAGGCTAGTTAGTTATGGGCATTGTGTAGCATTTTACAAAAAACAGTGAATTTGTAGAGAGTACTGCCATGTGGAACAACATGGGCGACCCGTTCCCGGCCAGACCTTGTCCCGTGTCTGCATAGGTTTCGACCGGGTGCTCCAGTTTCCCCACCACTAAAAATATGTACAATACGTTTTCCCTCTGTAGCCAGGACTCCCCTGGAAATGAGATTTCTAATCTCAGTGGGACTTTCCTGGTTAAATAAAGGTCAAATAAAGAAATACATGTGTGTACGATATGCACAGAATACTATGATTTAATAACAGTCTATGTATAGGTCACTGTCTTTATAAGAAAAGACCGCTTAAAATAGACGCAATAATAGTTTGGGGCCTCAGCACTGATATTTCATGTTTTATAATTTTGAATAGTGTCTGTAAGAATTAAAAAGTAAGGCCTAGAGCTGTTGAAGACTTTGCCTGGGGCTCCTCCTGGTGGCAGCTTTGGGAATAACTTATTTAAAAAGTATCTCCGTTTTGATTTACAACGTGGTTAACAGCTTTGTGATCGACACACTTTGAGCACGGGACAGGTCAGAACCGGAACGGAACAATATTGAATTAAGTGCTTCAAAAATGTGGACGACAGTTTTGGGTTTTAACAGTGACTTAGAATAAAGCATTGTAACCGTCGAAGAAGCACAAACTACTCCCGTAAATTAAAAAGGATTACTCAAAATTGCATGAATATAGTGAAATACTACTCCAGGTTGATTTTGGATGAGGGAACAAGGTTATAACATAATTTCAAGCTAAAAAAAGTTGATTTTGCATGATATATACAGACTCCACTGACTACCACTCCTTGGACACATCAGCAGAATGAGCCAGGGCACCAGTCTTTAATATACCACAAGTGTTCCCCCACCTTGACTCTAGGTGGCGCCGTGGCCTGCCGGCTCAGCTCCTCCTCGCACTCCAGTATGCGGCGGTTCAGTTTGCCCTCGGCCTCGGTCTGGCAGCGCTCGGACTCCTGCAGCTGTCTGGTGGCCTGGTCCAGCTCGCGGTGAAGACGCTCCACTTTAGAGCTCTTCTCCTGGACCTCCAGCTCCAGCTCGGCCAGGCGGCGCTCCCTCTGCCGTGCCTGGCTCTCCCAGCGGGACACCTCCCTCTGAAGGGTCTCTGCATTCTGCAAAACATAGTTCGCAATCATTAAGGTTTTGTGGATTTAGGTAGAACAAGTCTCCGTCATATGGAAAACCTCAGTGAGATATTTTGCGATATATTGTGCAGCCTTATTAGAGGAACTCAGAAAATGCTCGTCCGGTTTTTACCTGGCTGTGGGGGCAGTTGGGGCAGTTTTCGGAGGCGGGGTCGGAGCTCTTGCATGTTTTCAGCTCCTGCTTCAGACGCTGGTTCTCGACCACCAGCCGCTCCAACTGCTTCTCCAGGTCTGTCGCCCCCTGCAGGACAAACATGTGCAACACTTGAACCCTGCAGTACTAAAGTGCTGTAGCCAAGGCCCGAAAATATTCACCAAGTTACACAATAGTTGGAGCAAGCGAGATCAATAGTGGCAACGTCGACTGGTTTGTCGACGCTAGGCAGTAAAGTTGTGACAAACAGAACATACATGCACATATACAAACTTTATTGTGGCATCAGAAAACTAAATGTTTATACAAAAAAAGGGTGTCCAATATGTCATATGCACTTTAAACATTGTCGACGGGACTGGGCTGATCCAGTAGAAGACGTTCATGCAGTAGCTGATATCTACCATGAAAACTGCCACACAAGTCTCAGACTGAAGTCAGAGGTACAAGGGAGGGAAGTACATCATCGCGTTGTCCCACATGATTAAAAACAATGGCTGGGAATGAGCAGGAAGGGGCATCCGGTGAAGAGCCAATGAACGTGCCACACTTTTACTTTGTGCGGTTTTGAAAAGAAGGATGTGCAGCTTCTTCTTTTGTCTGTTCTCCACGTTTGCTCAGCAACTGCGGCAACACTTGCTGGTGTCGATGTCCCAGCTGCTTGTGCGGGCTGGGACATGTGTCTAATGAGTAACTAGGACATGCAATCACAGTGGCATGTCGGGTTTATACGGGATGGTTTCGCTACATACCCTTTATCAGAAGCCTCGACATATAATGGAGGTTGTGTCTTTCATACAAAACAGATCCAATCACTCATTTTTAACTAGCTTTTTCTTGCATATGCTTTTATCAAGCTGCACCGCTGGGACTCACTTTCTCCTTCCCAAGTTCCCCTCGCAGATTTTCTTTCCCGTGACCCGCTTTGCAGCTTTAGACGCGACACACTTTCACCGTTCTTCAGGAATGCGGCTCTTACCAGTTCAGAGCGCAGTCTCTCCACCTCCTGGGTCTGATCCAGCAGCTTCTCCTCCAGCTCCTCCACCTGCAAAACCAAACAGACGCATGCGCATTCAACGATAAGCAACACCAGAAACACAAAGGCGTTTTATGAGGTTTGGGTGGGGATTTTGAACTGTCAATCATAAATGAATTGATGCGAGAATATTCGTATTGCCCTGCAGGCATATGGCAAGTGCGAGAGCAACAGCTCTATTCAAATATTCTGCATCACGGACGTGAGTGTTTGCTTTAAAAAAGGTACTTGCATGGAGTAAACTGAAAATTGGACACAACGGGAAACCTTTGAGTAAAAATATCTGTAAAATTTACATATTTACAGGAATTTTCAGCAAAATCTGCAACTGAGTGTGCGTTTGGATAGGGCTGTGAACAGTTACAGTTTATTTCCATACCAGTACTTTAATGACACTTGGTTTTCGATACCAATACCTGATACTAAAATATTTGTCATCTAGAACGAGAAAACTATTGTATCGTGGCCATACCGCCTTTGCTCTGCCCGATCCCATCAGACCTTAGAAGCTAAGCAGGGAAGGGCCTGGTCAGTACTTGGATGGGAGACCGTTTGGCAACACCAGGAAGCCTAGTGAATGGAGAGAGTGAGTGGTTGGTGGTGGTCGGAGGGGCCAATGGCGCAAACTGGTTGCCTCGCTTCCGTCAGTCTACCCCAGGGCAGCTGTGGCTACAATAGTGGCTTAACATCACCAAGTTTGGAGTGAATGAATAATGCAATGTAAAGCGTCTTTGAGTGTCCAGAAAAGCGCTATATAAAACAGACGCTGCATCATCATCAAAAAACCATAAGGGCCTCATAGACCTCCCGACGGATGGCATCAGGGCCAAGCAAAGCGCTATATAAAACCAATGGCCGCTGACTGCTCTGCTTTTTGACTACGACACTGGAGGCCGCCATTGCTCCATCTTTGCTGTAGTACCTCCATATGACCGCTATCCCCCCATTGCAATGCATTGGACTTTAGACACGTTAAAAACAACGTTAATGCCTGGTGCTTAATGGTTTAGAAGTGGCTAGAGCTATTTATTCCTCCTGTGATTACGCCGGGTTAAAAACAATATGAAGCACCAGGGTTTTTATCGTAGATAAGAATTTTAGAAATCTTGCGTAATTAATGAGGCCTGACTTTGATTGACAGGCCGTTTACGTCGCTGCCTGGCCATGGGCGCGATTACAACAGAAATACACGCCCATTACACGCCCCGCGAGGGCCGAGCAGGGCCGGGTCTACAGTCAAGATCCCGCCCTTATCCCTTTTTAGGAACATGCTTCGTCAGAGCTGGAGAGGAGGAGCCTGTAAATCCGCCATGATTTCCCCCACGAACGTGGTCATTTTCGTAAACGGGGAGGAGTGAGGAGGAGCTGTCTATTCTTTATACAGTCTATGTATAAAACTAATGCATTATTCATTATAATCAATAATATATATTTTATCATTATTATGATTATAATTTTAAAATTGGGAAAAAATTATGTATTTGAGCTGAAACAACCAAGTCACTTCCTTTAATGCTGGGCCAACAGCGTCAAAACTTGGATCTAAAAATAAGACTTCTGAGTATGTTTTAGCACAATTCTTTCGATGAGTTTTTAATGCACCACATTGGTGTCACCACTATGACACCAATTGAAATGTGTGTTTTTAATGTTTTCAATGTTTGGATGATGCATTTACTGAACACAAAATGTATGGGGAAAAACAGAACCCACAGAGATTAACCTAAACCCTCTCACAAAAATATCTCAACTGTAAATCTATAAACATCATAACTTGTACTTCAGATGTTTAAGTTTTATTTGGAGTCAGCGCTCTGGACAACAACATCATGTCAAAGCAGCAGCAGCAGCAGCAGCGTGAAGCAGAGAACAAGGGAGTGTTTATTGCTTTTATTAGATCAGTGAAACAGTCGTCACTGTGATGTTTCACACGGCTCTGAACAGACTGTTTAAAATAAACTCTGTCACTTCTGTTAGAGGAACATCAGGCTGACATTTGGTGCAGGTGGAAGCATTGACGCCATTTATGTAATTCTAGGGTGAACCAAATAGAGTTAATGAAGGATAAATAAAGCTCAACAATATGATATTTACTTTTTCACATTTTTCTTTTTGCTCCAGCGCAGAAATAAATAATTGTCAATACTGTGCATTATGTTTGACGTGCAAGTTATGTTGCATGTGGACAGTTTGTGTAGTGAATGGCTCACGGTGTTTGGGACAGACCTGTGTGCGCAGCCGGCTCACGAGCTGCTCCTCCTCTGGACTGGGACTGACCACAGACTCACTGTGCTCCGACAGCGGGACACCTGCGGCCAGAAGACATGTTTAGTTGGTGGCCAAATAATATGTGTTAAATGGAGGAAGGTAGTTTTGACCAAAAAAATAAAAAAAAGTCTGAATCCTAGTGTGCAGTGCCTTTTTTATTGTAATAAATATTCATCAGTTTTTAGGGCATGAGCGTTCAGTTCCAGTCATCCATATTGTTTGTCGCTTTATTTGTCATTATACAGCTGTACAATGAAATGTGTCCTCTGCATTTAACTCCTCCCTCGACGCCAAGTGCTGCGCCCGGGGACCCATCTCCATGATGTGAAAAAAAAAATTGGGAGTTTTTTTTTTAACCCTTTTGTAGTCTATTTGGGACAATTATCTTTTTAAAATACTGAGGTATTCATTTTTGTCAACATCACCCAGCCCGATTTGTTACATATTCATTCCTCCCAATTGTCAACATTCAACAAACCTTGTATTTTCGGCTTTGATTGTGTGATTGCGTGTCAAACCTTTCCCTGAACTGCTCACCGTTACAGCGGGCTGGTGGAGGCGAGTCCTTCAGCGGATCAGCGGTTTTCCCCTCAGAGTTTTGCTGCTGCAGCTGCTGCAACAGAAGGTGCCGAGTGACTTCTTCGGAGCGCAGCCGGGTCTGGAACTCACACACCTTCTCCTGAAGAGTCTGAGGCACACAGGCAACAAAAGTATGACTGTATATCGTCACAAAGCGTACGTTTGATCTAGAGGACACTTTCTGGGGACATGACCTTTGGAGGGGGGCTAATTACAGAACACAAACACCATCCATCCAGGACGATTGAAAAAAAAAAAAAAAAAATCATTTAACAAAGCAGAACACGGAGAAGAATGGAGGGTGGACAAGGAAAGGGACTATGAAGAAAAATGAAGAGGTTTTTACATTGGCTGAAGTCCACAGACATGACCAGGTGACTTTCTGAGAACAGCAGAGTGAAGGGACGAGGAAACGTCGGACGACACAATGGAGACAAAAGAGTAATGTGACGATAATGAGGACAAAATGCACAGATGAGCCAACAGTCTTAACATTACGAACAATGACGGGTAGAGAGGTTAATGGCTCAGCAGCTGACATTTCAGGCCTTCATTTTGGTATACAGTGGGATGAAAATGTATGAACGCTTTGGAATTTCACACATTTCTGCCTAAATTGGTCATAAAATGTGGTCTGATCTTCATCAAAATCATAAGAATGAATAAACAGTGTCTGCTTAAACTAATACCATCCTCCTAAACTGTTCAACTTTGGGTCCAACAGTCCACAGCATATTGATCCAGTAGTGCAGTGGCGCATCCAAGAGCTCTTTCGCAGTTTAGGAGGAACACACAACGTCATGTGTGGAGGACAAATGGAACGGCACATCAACGTCAAAACCCTATGCTCATTTTGAAGTATAGAGCCGGGAAAATCATGGTGTGGGGCTGTTCTGTTGCCTCAGGCCCTGGACAACGTGCCATCATCAATAGAAAAAAAGAATTCACAAGTTTATGAAGATATTTGGCAGAAAGACCCAAGACATTCACAACATGCATGGAATAAATAAGTGAACCCCTATATTAAAGAGCTGGCTGACCCTTCTTTTGTAGCAATAACTGCCATCCTGTAGTTGCAGATTAGACGCTCACAAAGATCAGGATGAATCTTGGACCGTTCCTCTTTACAAAACTGCTGCAGTTCAGCGAGATTCCTGGGTTCACTTACTTTTTCCTCCCTGTCCTGTGAATGTTTACATGTTACGGCCAATAAAAATATGATAAAATGAAAATGTTTGGGTTGTATTAGTTTAAGCAGACACTGTTTATTCATTCTTATGATTTTGATGAAGATCAGACCACATTTTATGACCAATGTAGGCAGAAATGCGAGAAATTCCAACGCGTTGACATACATTTTCATCCCACAGGCTTTGATTAAAGCTCCCGGTATTGTTAAAAATAAACACACACACACACACAGCAAATATAAGAGCACGGCTTTACACTGTTCAAATCACGCGCTTTCATATGCAACCCCAATGGTAAAAAAATGTGGTACATTTTTTGCATGTGTCCAATGCTCTAAAACAAAATAAGTAAAGAGCAGTGTTTTGGGACCTGTGTGCAGAAGTAGAAAGCCGACATTTTGAACTGACGGTCATGATGTCATTAAGAAAAACAGAGCAAAATGTGTGACCTTGAAGTGAAACGCACAGTCACAGAGTCACTTAATTGTCCCTGGTGTGACAGAAGTGAAGTGAGCGACGTCCCGCAGGAGCAGAACCCACGGGTCAGCAGAAGTTAGCGCTGAGGAGGGGCAGTGACTCAGTGGTTTGAGAGTGTAGCTTTAGGCCACTGTCAAACTACATTATTATAGAGGGAGGATGTTCGTTTGGCCGTCACTCAAAGGAGGCTTATGTTGGACGTTTCTATTCTGTTTTATTTAACATTACTCATAAGTAGGGGTGTCACGATTTCAATTTTTTGAGTCACGATTATTGTGAGAGAAAATATTGCGATTTTACGATTATTGACCAAATGAAAAGAACTGATATTTTTAGTTTGTCTTTAAAAAGCTTTAATACTTAAAGCATTTTTCATTTTTAGAAACGGTGAATGTTTACAAGTTTAAGATTGTTTTGCATTAAAATAAATAGGCCCACATTGAATAACAATGTCAACTTACTTCTTTGTACTGACCATAATTATTTTACTATACATTATTAGGCCACAGTCTAGGCTAGGTTTTATGTTCTCAAAAGTTATGCTGCTTAATTATTTGTCAGATGTTTTGATGAACAGAGAATGAAACGTGTTTACAAAATGACTAAGGAGACTCTTTTGAACAGCTCATCTCCACATGTGCGCGGTTTCACTTTCCTTTCTTTTACTGAAGCAGAGCGGTGCATGTTAGCTTTTTGTTTACATCCGGAGCCAGTTGTGGCGGCTATTTCAGAACATTTGGTCAACTTTTTTGGGAATTATGCATTTCGTTACCTGGACATTTACAGCGACGGATTATCTCCAAGATGATGTTTCATATTCGACGTAGCCGATATCAGCTCATTTTGTGGCAACTTCCTGACGACAGGATTTGCATAACTGATGTCCATCGACAACAACGCCCGAGTTATCTTTTGGATCCTAAAGAGGTCCCACTCTGCTGACTTCAATCGTTTTTGGGTGGATACAACCAGGGTGCGATTTGCTGGAAGGGATGGTTTTCTGGTTTTGTCCCCGTTTGTTTCCTTTATCCCTATCCCTACTTCTGCTGTAATATTGTATTAAACGTAGGGGGGGGATAGAATTGTAAAATTGGCTGTGTGTTCAAGGTCCGTGCACCTGCTGGACAATTGATTTCATTTTACATGAGACGCGGGTGATCTGGGCTTTGATGTGCACGGGGTCTACACTCTGCAGATGCTGCAGAGTGCGAGGGTCTGCGGAGTCAGAAACACTCGCTTGTCTCGTCACCTGCACCAGGATTTTTGCAGAACGTGTTTTTTGTTATGAATGCCTGAAAACCGACGCGCTCCCGGGATGGCACAGGCCCTGGGAACTATATTGTGAGAGTGGACTTTTTAAGTGTAGCCTATAAGGCGACTGCATGTGTCATTTCTGATGAATGAATATGCACAGGGAACTTATGTATCCTGATTGACCTTATGATCAGTTAAATCTATTTTTAGCAGCGGCTCGTGCGTCAACGTGAAACATTTCTGCGGTAAACTGTGGCTTCTGAAATCGTGTCCTTTTATAATCATAATAAGTGATGGTATGTATTCATCTGTCTTTTGTGTTCTGTGAAACAACCCGTGCATGTTCAAATCTGACAACATTGACTAACAAAGTGCTCCCCGTATCCATCATCTCATCTCTCTTCACTGTAAAAAGTCTTTGAGTGCATTACCTGAATGAGCAGGTGCTGCGACGGGGAGGGGGCTTCTTTCAGCTCGGCGCTCAGAGACGATCTCCGTGGAAACGCTGACGACGGTAACGACAAAAACGAAGCGTCCTCCTCCTCACCAACACTCATCAGGAAGTCCACCGAGCTCGCTGCGGAACCAACAGCGGGCAACGTGAGAAACTTCGACAGGAAACATGGCTTTGCTGCTGAACCTCCGACCCCGCGCCTTAAACCGAGTGCATTTTCTCCAGTTCGGCCTAACCCTTTACCCAAATCTAAAAGCTTCTCGACTGGAGAGCAACTGTGTAATGCCTCATTTGAAAGCTAAGGCCTACAAAACGGATCCCAACCCTGTTGCGTTGTCACAGTAATTTTGTCATATTTTTTTATGTGCGTTTGTGTCATGTTATCGCTTTTTTGCCATGGTTTGGTTGGTTCTTTGCTTCCTTTTTGGTTTTCTGGCACGTTTTTGTCGTTCTTGTCACTTTTTTTGCGTTTTCATTTTCAACGCTATTTTGAGGCTTTTTTCAAGAAGTTTTAAGATTTGGGTAAATGCCAAACTGGAGCGCTGCAAAAAGTAAATCAAGAAATAAGTTAAAACAAATTATGTTTTTCTTATTTCAAGTAAATTAAAATGTTATACATTTGATTTTGAGTGTGATGTTTAAGAATTTAAATAACGTGCGTCATGGACAGATTTCTTGAAATGAGTTTCTCAAATCAAGGACAAATTTAATGTTTTCAAGATGACTGTACATACTTCTAGATTTTATTTTTACGTTAATTTTTAGCACAAAGGGCTTGGACACAACACACAAAAATATAAAATAAAAAAGTAGCACATCACCAACTGTGCAAGGTATTTTTGTTTTGTCACAGACTCCCTTGCACACCTAATACAAGATTGATTCCACAGCTGTGAGTTGTCCCAGTTACGTTTTTCCACTGCTGCTCGGCAATAAAGAATGGTTTTATACCCCGAGCTCCATTTGCAACGTGTTTCAGAGCACACCCACCTTTTTCTAAACCAGGGGAGCCAAATGCCAACTGCTGCCGAGCGCTGGCCTTAATACCACACACACCTCCTTCTCCAACTCCTATCTTCATTCATATAATCTCATTAGAGGTTCACCAATGTGCAATACTAACCATCTGAATGACTTTCGGGAGGAAAGAAAGTTAGAAAAGTACTGTCGCTTTCAAACACAAAGAGCAAGTTTTAAAAGGGACATTGGAATGATGGGGAACGATATAAAATGCACAAGTATATTGCCATTTTAATTTAAATCTGCAGCAGACTTTTAAATTGCGGTCTAGTTCATGAGCCGCTGTTCTTCGCAGTCGAAATTTTCCGGTATAGAACTACAATTAAGCAAGAAAACATATTGAAAAGAACATTAAATAAAAGTGGGTTGCAGCGCGGGTCACATGATCAACACGAGAACAATCGCTTCACAGTGGGGAAAAAAAAATCTGGGCATTAACACGGCTCAGCACAACCGTATGCAGAACGGGACTGGCTGGAAGAAATGTCGACTAGAAACTGATTTAAATGTAAATTGCACAGCCCTGGTCTCGTGTACCCATGTAGTTTGTATGTGTTTTAGCTCTACATTTTCTGATACTATTTGGTACTCTTTATAAATTAGCACACATTAATGAATGCATACATTTTCTTCTGTGGCATGTTTGGCCCATTTTAGAAAGTGAAAGTGTGTCCAAGACCAAGTAGATGTAGTGGATTTAGCCTCTTGTGGGTGCGATCAGCCTTTCAGTCATCAGCTGTGTTCAGGCATGCCCCGTTTCATCGTGATCATATTTTACGAGCATTAGTGAGCTGTCAGGACAAAACAGTAGGAGCATGTTGATAGCAACCACAATATCACGAGATCACCTTTTCTGCCATCTATAGAGTTGAAGTTGTGAACACTTTAAGGCAGGAGTAGGTAGGGCCTTTTTCCCCCCCTTTCTTATACTATAGATGAGGGGCCGATATAACCTCCTATGCCCCAGAGGAAGCAGCACTTTGTACAAAAACTTGGATGTGTAATAGACCTAACACGAGGGTCAGGAAAATGTTAAAAGAAGCAACAATATTTCAAATGCTTGCGGCACACTTTTAACATGTGTCCTATAACCAACTAGCTTAAAATGGATAATCCACAAAACATTTAGTACTTATTTTCAAATATTACAAAGTGGAATCCATAGATACACTAGAACACTTTCCTGTTTGGAACATGTATTAGATTACATGAAGTTTAGGGCATTTGTTTTTGACTAAAAACATTTCATTCACACAGACTGGTAGCTTTGAACTGTGACAGTGAACAAAAGTTACGAACCTATTGTCAGCCGAAAGCGGTGCATACAGTGTCTCCTATACATATAGGAGAGAGCACACAGGAGCTGAATCACCCTTTGAACCCCACCTTACACTGTGTGTCACTTTCTGCCTGCACTATTGCTAAAATTAACCTTTTAATACAATGTTAATGTAATACGTTGAATGGAGAAACTGTATAAAAGGAGCCGTGATCCTCATGCCCGTTTCCCTGTTTGAGCCACAATAGCTGTTGTGTTGCAACCCTGATCCTTTGCTCTCCCGGGACAGAGGGTGTAAGGCGATCAGTTTCTATGCACTCACCGCAAAATGACAAGAAAACCATACACAAACATAGAAACGAGTGGCATTTTAGGCTGTCGTAGCATTAGTAGCTTACCTGTCTGCTGCAGTGGCGATGACACCTTTAGCTTACTTTCACTGGAGTCCCATTCATTAAAAAAAAAAGGTAACCGACCCCTCCCTCCCTCCCTCCACACAACACAACAGACACGACAAAAATGCGGCCACGCTGGGTCCTCCTGGTCACACCCACTCCACACTCACCGTCCAATGAGAGGTCGTTCTTCCAGAGCTCCTGCAGGCTGGGGGCGTGGCCGTCGAGGTCCCAGGTCTTTCTTGTGCCAAACATGACCGCAGGGCTGAGCAGAGCACTGGACCGCTGGACCGGCTGAGGGGAGAGTGAGAGAGAGGGGGATTAGCTACGTTCAACCAGGTCTGCCAGCAAAACAAAACAAAAATCTAAAGAATAAAACTGGGAATTTTTTAAATATATATAAATAAATAAAAAGGAAAAAAACTGACAGGCTGACAACTGACTAAGTGACCGGAGAATTCTTTGGGCAGGGGACGGACCTGTTCAGCAATTACACAGTGCCCAGGCAAAGAGGTAACTCGATTACAAATCACAATACATAAACATCTTAATATTGAGTATCAAAAATATAGAAGCATTACATTGGCGAGCTCAATGAGAATCTTTTCTGCACTTAAAAGTCTCTTTAACATAGAAAGTGAGACCAGTGGCGTTGAGCTAAAAGAGTTTATTCCAGGAAAAAGGAGCTGCGAGTTCTGACTCTTTATACAGACTGAGACAACATGAGAAATTCTGAGATCTCAGGTTATAGTCACCTGTCCTGGGCAGAATACACGGACGGATGCTGAGGGAGGAGCCCGAACATGGATTTATAAATGAAGAGGTACCAGTGTGTGTCATTCAAAATGAATAAAGTCTAAAATTGTAGATAAATGGTCTCAACTTGTATAGCGCTTTTCTACCTCCAGCGCACACTGCTGGAGGCAAGGTGGGTGAAGTGTTTTTCCCAAGGACACAATGACAGTGTGCACCTGTGGGCGCTGGGATTCGAACTCCCGACCATGAGAAGACCTGCTCTACCATCTGCGCCACTGACCCCGACTAGTACCACCTGAAGAGGTAGCGCCAATGGTACATATAACAGTTCGAGAATCCCTAATCCATATAATAAAGCCCTTTCTAAACCTCATTCCTCAGACTTGTTTTACAGACAGCAACAGACACTTGAATCTCATGGCTAATCCAACTAAACAAAGCAGCCGAACGAGCTCTTCGATGACTCAACACACTTGTGACTTGTCCCACTCTTTAATTTCCTACCAGTCCACGCCTCGCTGCTTTCCTCCTGTCCAGCGCCCCGCCATCTCCGTCTCTGTCCACCCAGCGTTTATGGATGAGGCTCCCCACCCACCCCAGCATCACGCCAAAGCTTCTACATCCATTCTTCACATTACCCACCGGCTCTACACGCCTCTGACAGAAGAGTACGCAGCACGGCGACCGCCCCCAGTATCAGGTGATCCTCTGTCCCACAGCTAAACTGATCTGGAGTCAGCTCTTCCCAACAAAAGATCTAAACACGGATTACGTTAAAACAGATCTAAAGCCTGTGGACAAACAGCGACCGTAATCGGAGTTAATCCCGGGGCAGATGGCCTGGTTAACCCTGGAGTGCTCCATACGCCACAGTCCACGTTAGGCTCATTAAAAGAGTTAACAAATTCATTAAGCTTTCACTGCCGCCATTCAAGAAAGTGCTCACGGCAAACGTCGTGTGAAGAGGTGAATTAAAAGAAAGAATTGAGAACAACAATTCATCTGACAATCCATATGATTTAGGACTGCATGATTGTGATATATGATGCCTACACACTGCCATGCATTAAGATGCTCTTTCTGTCCCGTTATTTCCCCACGAGTTATGGTGCGTTCCAGTCAATTGGTAAATTTCCCCATCTCCCACTTGGAAAAATGCCTCGGAATGCCACTCAAAATGGTAATACAACTTGTAAACTCTGAGATGTCCAGAGAGCTCCGAGTTCGAATACGAGATGAAGACAGCAATGGCGCCCCCCAGTGGACGAGTGGAACGAATGATAAAACTAACAAAACCACAGCATCAGTGATGTGAACATTACTTTTAGTCACAGCTTTCAACATTACGTTATGTCGCATGTTTTGAATTGTATCTGGTTTCGGAGAAATATTCATATAAATTAGCGCCGTATGAGCCAACTGTTGTAGCATTAGCCGTTTTGTTTACATACAAGTTTAATCACCTAGAATGCTCCGAGGTCCCAAGTCGTAATTTTTAAGTGGGAAAGACACCGGTTACCAGTTGCGCTGTATTTGTGGGGTCTTGTCCATATAAATAAACAGCTCAAGATTACGTGGCAAGCAGTGAGTTACTGATGGACTGTCACTAGCATCATGCTAACGGCTAACATTTCATACAAATTTTAATAGCGCCAACATTTTTAACAAGACGCTCAAAAACAGAATAGGCCAGTCTTAAATACTTTAATTTTTGTGGTGTTTTTGATACTAGCCGCTAGCTCAGTCCAATAGTTACATCTAACGTAATGTTTTTAACACTCGGTGACTTCCCATCAGTATCTCACGATCCATGATGTTTTCTGCAATCTATTGGTGATTT
Organism: Proterorhinus semilunaris; assembly: GCA_021464625.1. Classification (NCBI taxonomy): domain Eukaryota; kingdom Metazoa; phylum Chordata; class Actinopteri; order Gobiiformes; family Gobiidae; genus Proterorhinus; species Proterorhinus semilunaris. The sequence continues at coordinate 32,641,227 of CM038346.1, forward strand.
GTGCAAGACATCGCTAATCCTTATTGGGAAAATAGCAACCAAGGAAGGACCGCACGACCTCCGGAGATCGCACTCGGAAGTCACATGTCTAGTGATAATGATACATTGACAATATATTGTGCAGCCCGATTAACGTAATACATTATTAGTCTCATATAGCGCTTTTAAAATGTCATTCCGTCCACCCATCTTCCACACGCTGAAGTCATAAGCCAATTCTGTAGCCACAGTGCCTGTGGGTAGACCAACAGAACATGGCTGCCAATCTGAGTTTACAGCCCCGCGACCACCACCGCTCATTTCATCCATGCGTACACTGGCGAGGTTTGTGAAACGTCTTGTCAACAAAACACAATAAGCCCTGGTCAGAGCAAGAATCAACCACAAACCTTCAGATTTCAAACGCTTGCACACCTGAGCCACATTGACACTCTTAAGCTGGTTTGCTTCGTCTTTTCTATAATAAGTTGTAAATGTGAGCCTGAATTTTCGCAGATATCCTGAAAAGGCCCTAGTATATTATCTGCCATATGGACATTTGTGGGTGAAATCGGTTTTGCAAACTTGTCAACCTATCGTGTTTTTTTATCAATTCAAAAACCCGACATCAATATTCCCTCTTTTCCCATTCTCAAGTGTGTAACCCTGTACAAATATCGCCCATAGGATAAAGCCGGAGGAGTTGGACTTTGCGCTGCGTTTCCTGCTGCAGAGTAAGAAGGGATTATGCAGCTGCCGACACCCTCAAATGTACAAAAAGAAATGTATGTGGAGAGAGTGGGGTTTAAAGCACTGGGGAAAAAGGCATATAGAGCCAGGGCTTAAGGCTTGTTAATACTCCCGAGGTTACAACAAAACCCCCAAAAAATTAAAGTATCAACGAAACGTCACATGCACAAGAGTTTACAGGGCCTATGCCATTTTAATGACCAAATTCTTTATTTTATTTCATGGGCCCCAAAAATCAGCATATTTCACTCGTTAAGATTTGCATACATTCCATTTATCAGAGGAATGTCAATACTCAAACTGAAATTGGAAACGATGCATAACTTTAGGAGTAAAATAAATAGTATAATTTCAATCAAAACTGCTTTGAATGCGTTTTAGACCATAATATTTGTGCTTTTAATGAACCCATGTAGGAAAAAAAAAGTGGAGTAGTATCTCTTTTACAACAAATGAATTCAATATCAGCTTGAATCTGACTGAATTTAAATGATTTTGGCGCAATTAATTTGACTTTTAAATGATTTTAAAGCGTTGCGGCAGCCCCATTTTACATCAGCTATGGTTATATTTCAAAGAAAAAAGAAGAAGTGATGATTTTCACTTCTTATAATTTCTGATTTGAAATACAATTTCAAATCAGTCACATGGTTTGACAAATAAAAAAAGCTTCTCCCACATCTTACTGTGAGAAAGTCGACATAATGGACATAATTAACATTTTGGGGTTTTGTTCCTAAAGCGAGCACAGTGGATATTAAAGTCGCAGTGGAAACAGAGATGCCACACACAGAGACGGTCTGAGGCGGTTATTAAAGATGGCAGCTGCTGACACATCTGTCTCGGTCTGAACCACAGCTTCACAGAATACTAAAAACAGGAACACACCAGCAGTTTGAAACATGCAAAGACATTTTACAGTTTGTTATTTACACTGTTTTGAAATAAGTTAACTCACGAGTTAGGCAAAAAACGTTGAGTTATTTGCCAGCAAGGAAGCTCAAAAGTCACCGTTAAGAAGCAGACTTGGCATCGATGGCGGTCATGTGGAGGGTTTGTTTGCAGCGTAAGGCTTTCCCATACGGTTTCCTGGCAGCGAACGCAACACTGAGCATCTGCCGTCGTCTGGCACCTTCACGCTTCAACACAGACCTTGTGCCACTCAAAAGTGACTGTACTTTGACGGACACCAACGTCGCCGAGTCATTACTGCACTTCATTTTGCAGGAATTTGTATTCCTATTTTTTTTTAACATAGATGTTTGGGTATAGATAATGCGGACAGTGAGAAAAAGAAAAATGTATGAGCCAATAACCACATGCACACAAAAATAATGTAATATTTAGCTTTCTATTGTGCAGATTTCACAATAGAAATATCAACATCATAGCATCAACAAGACTCCAGCTAGGGGTTATATTCAGCTCCAATCTTCTTTATTGAGCTGTTCTTATTGGTGACAAAGAGTCTATACCAGAAACTAATTTACAAATAACAAAAATGATTAGATCAATAACCTATAGTGCGGTCTTGGAAGTAGACATCCAAAGCACTTCACAACTGAGTCTCTGCCTTCTTGGCTTGCCACAATCCAAGTGCGTCTGCACTTGGATTGTGGCAAGCTTTTATGCAGTCATGCACTGGAATAGACTGTCAAAGAGTGGGCAACCATACCATACCGTGGCATTGTGTCTCCAACCAAAACAACAGGGCACAACATTAGTGAATTGAGACTGGGCAAGAAAGCAAATAAAATAAAATGCAAAAAAAAAAAAGGCACCACAAAAAAGGCCATTACAGCACATACGCTGTGGCATAGTTTCAATAAGCTTCTGCGATGTCAAAAGATCCAGTGTTGCTTTCATTTTTCACCAAGATCTTGTATTGATGATGGGAGAGTGTGACCACTGTGCAACGCCGTCTCCAGCACATCCCAAAGATTCTCAATGCGGTTAAGATTTGATTGAAGTGATTCAAGAGAGCCCAGAGGAGGCGCAGCAGAGACACCACACACCCATCACTGCTCCCGAGCCAGAGGGCCCCTTCAGAGGAAACATTGGGAAAGCCTAAAAATATAACAAACCATCTAAAAACACTCATAAGAGTTTAAAATCCAGAAGTAAAAGCAATTAATGAAGCTAGATAAATAAATACATATATATTATATTAGGAATATGCCATATCTGTTTTTAATACAAAAAGAGAAATCCCCATATTGCTCTACAGTATATAAATGTAACCCATTCAGGAAAAAGACTGCATTAGCATTGGCACAAACAACCAGCTCTGGCTTTTCAGGAGCTTAAACAGATCTACTCAAACCACTGACAGATTCTAGATTTACTGTCGCTAAAGCAACCGCAATGATTGCTCCATTCATTTTTCATGCACGCGCTCTTCATCATTTCCAGTCGTTTTGCCGAGTCAGCGGGAGAGCCCAGGGGAGGGCAGCACCAAGAGGGAGATGTGGCCCGATTTCTACAAAACTCAAATCTGAAACATGTCAAAACGAGACGCTAATCCGCCGTCAGACGGTGCGGCTCCTTCAGGTTTTTTTTCTTCATCCAGAAAATTGGGTCAAACCGTGCTTTGTCTCATCCTCGTGTGCTCCCCGACTGCTCATTGAGTCACGGTTGTTTACTATCGCAACCGGTAGAGCTACTGTACACGAGGGAGCGGCCAGTGTTGACAGGGAGCAGGTGCACCGGGAGTTATGTACTGATATCTCAAAACAGATTATATTAATGTGCCAACACAAGCAACATGTTTATCAAGCGCAGCAGGATCGGGATTACACAGGAAGCAGCAGGTCATGCTAGTAATGCTTTTAATGCTCAGATACAACATTTTAAAGCCACAAACTTAACAAAACTGTGCATTAATCATTTCTGAAGATAACAATACATCGGTTTTATAGCGCTTTTCTGGACACTCAAAGACACTTTACATGGTATTATTCATTCACTCCATACTTGGTGGTGGTGAGCTACTATTGTAGCCACAGCTGCCCTGGGGCAGACTGACGGAAGCGGGGCAACCAGTCTGCACCATCGGCCCCTCCGACCACCACTAACCACTCACTCCCTACCTTCGCTAGGCTTCCTTGTGTTTTTATTTTAAAGTAAATTTATGGCGTAAAAAGATCAAAAGCAGCCTTAATTTAACCCAATACTGACCACAATTTATGAGATGACTTGAGTACTGCTATTGGGATAAGATTAAAAAGTTTGTGTTTTTTTTTTACAACAAAGCTAGTAAATCAAAATATTCCTGATTACGTTACATAATTTTCTTCATTAAACTACTTTTGAAAGAGAAACAAAAAACAGGCCTGTCCTGATTAAACGGTGCCAAACGTCTGGCAGGTTTGTAGACAAATTCCATCCAAGTTTGGTCTATTTCAGTGCTCTCTCTCAGACGCTAATGCTCCTTTGAAAAGCGTCAGAAGAATTACCATCTAGATTTCAACATAAAATTGCAACTCTAATCTAAATGCAGTAGCAGATCTCACACCTCCTCATGACTTCAACTCATTTGTATGAAATTGAGAAAACCCCACACAACTTATTATACAGCCACATTCTGACCTGTTTGTTGAAGATGCCAAAGATGAAAAGTTGACAGGAGTTCATTCATAAGAAGCTAAAACATTTGCAGTTCTCTCCTTGGACCCGTCTTCACTGCAGACCCCACTCGGACTACGCGTAACATTATCCACGCCAGGTGTCCCTCTGCACCTGAAATTAGCTCCGCCCCCAAAGACTTCACTGCTCCCATCTCCAAGGCAACGGGACCCCTATCGATGACCCATTAAAATTAAAGGAAGTCGTATCATTAAGATGCATCGGTGGATAAGCGTCAAGTGTCGCAAAGTATTCTGATCTAAATGTAGCCATTCCCCTGGAGATGGAGCGAGTCACCAGGTCGTCTCGGTGAAAACAAACGGGTTCGATTTTAGCAGGGACTGCATGGAGACCTTTTCAAGTCTCCAAGCAGTCTCCATGTGCGCAGTCTCAAGAAGGTGTGTCGCGAATACTACTTGTTGCAATGTCTGAGATCTCCTTGGTATCCGACAGGTCTCAGAGACATTGCCGGGACGTCACAGTAACGTCTTACAGGTTGAGAACCACCAACAGTGGTCACAACTGCTTGAGGCCACGGAGACCTCTCGGAGACTCCGCTGAAATCGAACCCGTTCCATTTTCACCGTGATTTGGAGACTCTCCTCATCTCCAGAGACGTCTCCGTGACCAACTGCAAGTCGCGTCTCCAACTAGTCTCTAGGCCGGTGAGATAGGCCCTTGAGTGAAATAGCCTGAGGTTTCTCAGCTGACTAAGACTTGCCCATTTTTAATAAAACACAGCTGAAAATAAAAACACATGCTTAGTTTTTGTCATTACATCCCAATTTTTTTTCAAAATGAGTCATGTTTTGGCCCTGATTTAGTAGCACAGTAGTGCATGTTTTTTAGCAAAATTTGAAAGAAAAAAACAATTTGCTAACAGTCCGTTTAAATTTCATGTTACCGTGTAATATTTAAGTGAGAAAAGAGAAGCAACGCACACCAGAAGTAGTCTTCGAGGTGCAGATGTAGAGGAAAGTCTTCATAAATCAAAAAACAACATCGCACACTCATGAGCCGATGTCCACATTTTTAATGATAGTGATTACGTTTCGGCATTAGCCTTCATCAGATCTTTGTTTTTTCTTCTTTAAACCAAAATGTGTAATATTTATACAGCATTTTTTTACTCGTACACATGAACATATTTCTGGGTTTTTTTAACAATGAAGCAATATTTTTGCAAACCCTCTGCAATATGGGAAAAAGGTGCAATATAGAAAAATAGTCTAGATAAAAAAAATAAAAAAAAAGCAGTAATAAAGCACTTTATCCCTTTTTTGAGAGATTACACATCAAGTATATTTTATTTCAAACCCTAGCAGCCGTTCATGCAACGTTTTTGTTGGTTCCTTGACATTTGAGACAAACTCGATAGTTAATTTGTGTATCTTCCAAAACAACAATGTTGGCATCATCTTGTAGACAACGTATATAGAAATCACAAAGTGTATATTGTTATTGTGGCATTTTGATATAACTATGGTGCCAACTGTGTGACAAAACCTGTTCAGTGACTACACAGACAATTGGCAATTACAAAATTAATTGCAGATTATTATTTCAACAATGGATTATTCACAGAATGAAATTAATCCTATTGAGAAACACTGCCAATTTCAGAATGATGGCTATTCAATTATTTATAAAAACAAATGCATTATTGGGTTTTGCACTTCATGAGCTTCAGCAACATTGAAGAAAACCAGTGTATAGCGCTTTACGATAAAGCACTGAAATCGATTAAGTTAATTGGAAATGACGTCTATACTATGACTCATACGTCCTCATGATCCACTGTTGAGGCTAGTGCAGTAAAACATGTCTGCTGTATAATTTGCTTGGCTATAGAGGGGACATTCACATACGTTTTTATTTCCTAATAGACCTGAGTGGCAAAAAACAAGCAAAATCTTCCATGAGTCAAAAGTGAAATTTCTGCCACTCACTGCAAAACATTATGACATTGATTATTCGTAATATCTTCTGGGTCTTATGTAGAGATGCACCGATACACCGATACAGCTTTTTGCTTTTGATACTGGGGATTCAAGTATCGGCCGATATCCGATATTTACTGATACCAGAGGCTTTCTTAAAAGTGGCTGCTGTGACTGGCCCTTTTCTCTCCAGAGTGAGTCTAATCTTTTCTTGCAAACGAGATGTTATCAATTATAGGCCATTTCTTAATCAACTGTAATGGATGAACATTAAACAAGAACTTTACTACACAAAATCTTTGGCTACATCTGATCATTACAAATATGTTACATCTGTCATTTCATAGACTAAAAATTAGCCTTAGCATACAGTCGCTAGCATTAGCATGCTGTTGCGCGCCAATCGAAAATACATGCAGGATTTAAAACGAACTCAGTGACTGAATTCTCCTGGTTCTGTGCTTCAAAATGACATGTAGAGCATTCACTGAGATTTTGTTGTGTCGTTTAAAAAAAGTTGTGTTTTTAAAAACAGTGAGCGCCAAAACAGGTATCTGTTCAGTATATCTGTAGGCAATACCAGATATCGTAATTTTTTCAGTATCAGATCAGTGCATGACTAGTCTTAGGTTTAAAACCAGTACAATACCATTACTTGTTAGAAAATTCACAAAATGTTACACGAACCAAGCCAATTCACAATTACACATTTCTTCTGTTTTGGCAAATGACTAAAGTGAGCAACAGCCTCCAAGTGTTGCGTCATACGTTAGCTTGACCATTGTGACTGTCAAGGTTATATTGATCCATGTTTGGGCACAGATATTCATATTGATGCTCTTCCAGCTCCAAAAGGCTGATATATGGATACAAAATAAAAAGGACATCGATCAGCTGCAGTGTAAGAGACATGCACTGCAGCTGTAAAAAGAAGCCGTAAAAGGGTGTCAAAAACATTGATAAAACCCAATAAAGGGCTATAAAAGCTAAATAAGAGCATGCAGGAAGTTGAAAGTAAAAACGCACTTATCCGATTACTAAGCTTCTGGGTAAAGATACAGTAAGGAAAGCTTCTAAAAAAGGAGTGTAACACAATTTCTGCATAATCAATTCAATTAACTTGCATCATCTGCAAATGGATGTGCCTCTCACCGAGACGCACATTACTTCCAGAATTGCGTCTAGACCCCGCAGGCAGGTCATTTGTACAAGTACAGTATTGCAAGCCCTGACTAATTTGGAAATAAAATGATTGAAAACGTGCACAAAAATAGTGATAAATTGCAGAAAAGGCTCCATAGACACACACGCTGTCTACAGTAACCTTGAGGGGGTGGGGGGGTTCTATTTATACACTGTGCTACAATAAGCAAATTTTTCTTCTCTTGAGGGCATGGTTGGCCTTTTTAGCACTGAATGAAGCAGCGATTTTAGCAGCATAAATCTACTGTACGAGCCTCTGTTTAAATGCCCAGCCATCTACGGGCACAATCCGAGTCAAATGAAGAAGAAAAATGAAATCAAAAGTGAGAAATAATCCATCATTTTTATAGTGCGAGATTATGAGTTTACTACAGCATATGATCTGCCCCCATTTCAACAATAGTGGACCCCTCTTCACTAAATTGCACATAGCTATGCACATCTAAAAAGGGGGTGATTATGCTGAGCCGCTGATGCATGAAAAATATCAGAACAGAGGGTCGCTGGAGCTGTCATACATGTCGGCCGTAATACTAGCAGCTGCATCAGGTTACGGAGCAGCCTCATCACTTCCTCCCTCCTCCTCTCCTATTCAACACGTCTCCCTGCCATTTTTTTTTCTGCCCAACTCATTTTTGCATAATCTTTACCTCTCTCCCCGCGGCCCGTCGTCTGCATCATCCCGTCATGGCAGAGAAAAAAAAAAAACAACCCTCCTCAACCGCACCACGAATGTCACTGCCGCTAAATGCGCCGCTCTCTCCCTCCCCCGTCTCTATCTCTCCCTATACCCTCCCATCAGTTCCCATGGCAACTGCACACCACGTCTGGCCCCTCCCACAGCGCCCCCTCCCGTCACATATTAATATTTCAGGTCGTGACTGACAAGTCAAGCGCTCGGCTCCTCCCTCTCTCCCGTGAGATGAAATATTTAGCAGCGGTAGTCTGTTTGCATGGGAGACAAAGCCAGGGAAACGTAAGGTTCATGGGCCAAAAAAGAGACCGTATTTTGAGCAATAAAAGGAAACATAATACTGGGGTGAAAATAAATTGACAAGGGAAAAAACTGGCATAACGCACTGGTAAGATGCAAGAGCTTTACAACACAATAAAACAATTAGATACAAGTGTCGGAAGGAGAGAATCGTTCTTACTTTAGGGCGGCACCACATGTCACCAAATTATTGTTTTCGTAATATTGGTTGATGCAATACATCACCAAGATCACTGAGGTCATCCATCTGACTAAGAAATACACATGGTAACATAAAAAAATATATAGCAAAAGTTCAGTTTTAGACAGTTTCCCAATTCTAACCTTATTTTGACACAATTCAATGAATAAAACAAGTTGTTTAATTTAATGAAAAGCACCCTGTTGAAATGGTTCTGGAAAGTACAACAATGACTGTATTGACGCCAGTTATTGAATATTGTAATGTTTTCTCATATCTTGCAGCACTAGCTTCGTGTATTGATATATTGATTGGAATATGATTCAGTGCCGACATTTCAGGTGGCTAACTTTTGGATTGCATTCAAAGTTAGGTAATGTTGTGGAATAGAGGTTATGCAGATCCCATTCCTATTTAAATACAAAATAGAAATTGAGGAAACAGCCACTCAATTTTGTTACGACATCACACGCATAAGCTCTATTAAAAAGGGGCTAGATGCAAGTTGGCCATTTTACACTCACTACTGCCACCTCAGGTCATACATGTAACTGCACCTTCTATATTAAACTCGTGCGTGACGGCAATTCGGACCCGAAGCAACAACTTTTTAAATGACAGTGCAGGATTTTAGAGGCAGTTGTGGTGAACAGGTCTGGGCTCATTCTACACATTTAAACTCCTTATAGTCCCTTTAAGCAAGTCTATATGAAACAGTAACAGTACTTGGTCAAAGTTTCTTTTTTGTGTGTGTTTTTTTTACCCAAATACTGATCAAATTAAATGAAATAAGAAAAATATGAGCGACTGCTTTATGCATACACCTTATTTGCACACTACAACATCTTCACCAAAAGTGGCATTAATTTCTTTGCACGTTATGTGAAGGTGATGTAACGCACCCGTCTTTATTGCACATTTTGGGCATAAATCTTTTCGCTCCACTTAAACCAAAACTAAAGCGCCATCAATCCATTACAGACAAAGATGAATGCGTTTTATCCGCGTCGTCGCAGAGATTAAAAAGTGGATCTGCGTGAGAATCTAAACATGCTGAAGCTGATGAGGTCTGAGGTCAGAGATACAGGAGTTGCATAACAGTGACATGACCAAAGGATTATTATTATTATGACATTTATATCTGAAGGGAACGTCCACTGGGCATTAGACAACCATCGTCAGAGCAGGTCAACTTCGATCATGACACAGGGGAAAAGGCAGCGGGGAGAATAAACAAACAACCTGTAATAAAAGTTTGATGTGAGCGCTAAACTATTGAGCAAAATTAAAAAGTTTTTACAAAGTATTGACCATGGTTCCTGTAAACCCATTGCTCAGCATTTCTATGGCACATTTGCATATTACAGATACAAAATCTTTGCTCGCTGTGGTAAGCTTTATTTATTGTAAACTTTATTTACTGCTGACATTTAAGAAAGATAAATGAATGCTGCTGCTACTTTGTTCTTTTTTTTCCCTTATATAGCTTAGGTCATTACAGTCAGTTTGAGAATTGTACTTTTTTGACAAGCCCGCCAAGCTTCCACCATTAGCCCCTGCACAGAGCAAAAAACAAATGTGGCGCTTGAAACAAAAGGTTTGCCCAGGTCTGCTCTCGTTCTAGGTTGTGGTGCATTTCTACGTCTCCCAAATGATTTGACAATCACTTTATCACCTTCTTGTCCCTGATCAAAAGTGGCTCACAGTCTTTCACTAAAAATAGTCCTCCATCTAGTGAGTCCTACTTTCCCTTCAATGCCTGACGTGTCGCCTAGTGGGAGAGCTCTGCACATGTTTAGCCCTTTGAGATGTGCCACCTCGTTTTTGAGGGGCGTATGTTGAGATTGAAAGGAGAAACTGATTAAGAGGAAGTGAGATCAACATTATTATTCTGATTGAGGAGCAATGAACTTAAATGCAATTGAAGCAACATGTATAGTAAAAGTATCCAGGCCAGTTCCAACAAACCCCTCAATATGGACTTCAATATTCAAAACGTACCAAACACAAAGCAGCAGTAGATGTTTGTTTGTTTGTCTAAAACTTCAGGCACACACTTTGGATCTCTTTTAAAATCTTCAACTATTTCAAAGTTCAATAGAATCGAAAGTTGTAAAGTTGAAAAGGTTGTAATCTAAAACGTCAGCAAAAGCAATGTCATCGCTTCTGCCATTATCCTAAAGTTTGCTTTGCAGAAGCAGCGTAACTTGGTCACGTCCCTTTATCGTAGATAAAAGCAGATTAAACTGACGGCTTCGCCTCTGCAACTTTACGAACCCTCATGGGGTCCTTCAATTGTGCACCCTTTAAAAGACCCTAATGTCACAAAATTTACACTTCAAAAAAAAGAGCCTGAAAATGACCACACATTCATATTTTTTTCTGCTTCTTTTTACAAAAATCCAGCAGTGGCTTTTGGGCCATTTGGATGGGCGGCGGCTCCAGTGGCTTTCGGGTCAAAATAACACAAGGACCACACGAGGGCTAAAAACAGAACTCCCAAAAAAACTTAGAAAAACTATTCACCTTTTGTTTGGAAAATCTAGAATGTTGTCAAGTTGCTTCAGGGTGGTGCTGGACTTCCAAATAACAAAAATATAACTTGTAAATTTGAGCAAAAATGTGGGATTGAGGTAAAAAAATTAAAAAAATAAAAATTAAAAAAAAGGTATGAACTGACCAAGACTGCAACAAGTCACAATAGAAACAAAACTAAAGAATGAACCACTTTACAAATACATTACTCGACAATACATTTTCCAATTCTTACCCGTCCTTTCTTCCGAGCATTTGGCGCGCCAGCCCTCCTCTTCTTCGGTCCAGGTTTGTAGCCACCACTGACCCCTCGTCCCAAAGCCCACTCAGTCGCTGTCCCGTCCTGAGATGGACCTCTTCCATGTTTGGTCGCCCCCTTGGCCTCTACATCCTCTGGGCCCCTCTCTATCGCCTTATTCAGACGGTTTTTAAACAGGCTGTGGATGGTCAAAACCGCCAGGGTGCACAAGATGTACATGGCGGCATCCAAAAAGAACCCCAGTTCAACTCAACAGCAATGTCGGAAAAGGCGACGTCTTATGGAGATGGTTACATGATGACCAGCTCGAGTGCCATCAGGTTTAGTCCACAATTTGCTACATTTTGGAAAACGATGATTAAAAATGGCCAATGCTTTCTAACTATTGGCTAACTCTGGTCTGGCAATAGACACGGGAAGAGTTGTTCCATCTGAGATCAGCCCAAAAAAACTCCAATTAATGAGGAATAAAATGATCGTCAGGATCAAAAGTAGAACTAAACCAAGTCAAGTTTGTCATGTAAAGCACATTTAAAATTGGTGCTGCCCAAAGTGCTGTACACAAGTAAAAAAAGAAAGAAAAAAAGAAAACAATTTAAAAATATTTAAAAAAAAGGAATAAATTCACACAACGAAATACAGAGAATTTCAATAATGACCAGGGCGAATCCTAAACGATCAAATCAGAACTCAAAAACAGCGTTACGCCGCGACTAAACCACTAGGACCCACAGGCAAGTCAAAACTGTGTGCTTGTCTTCCCAGTAATAATCGCTTATATCACGGCGTGCCTCACCCGTTTGACCCCATCTCCGCCCATTCCAAAGCCAACAACATTTCTACAGAAGCGATAAAGCTCCTCGTGAACCTTGTCCCGCAGCCCGTCCCTTTGGCACTCGCCGTTGTCACGTAACGGGACGGTAACTCTAGGCCCCCGCAAGGTGTCGAACTTCGATCCAGATGAAACTATAGATGTGACTTGGGATAGTAATGTGTAAAGCAGAAGTTGAAGCCAAGGGAAGGTTCACTCAACTATGTCTGAGTCCGGGTTGGTAATTAACTTGGTGGTGCAAGGTTGGTCAAAAACAAATAAAAGGAATACAAAGTTATCAAAGGGGGAAGTTTGGGTGTTGGTTGAAAACATAGTTGTAAAATTTAACCATACCTGCACATTAACTGTCAATCGAGTTTGAAAATAATTGACTAAAATTGACAACATTCATCAAAATAAAGTTGCTCAGAAACACCATACGATTTCGATAATGAATCGCCTAGAAACTTGCCAACAAGCATTTATCATTGCAAAAAATATAAGGAAACGTTTTTATATTGAAGTGTCTTGAATATTGCGATAATTAATGATAATCTGATATTTAACCAAACGATTTCAACACAGTAGGTTATATTAAATCCCACCAAAACTTGTACAGCAGCAAATTGTCAAATAAAGACTTGTCGGGACTAAAATTGGAACTAAAACGGAACTGATGCAAATTTTTAAGTTGTTGTTTTAGGCTGTTTGTAGAAAATGTGTAAATCTCTTCTTACTGTATGGATATTGCGATAACTGTAATTTGGAAATGTAAGCTATTGTGCAGCCCTAAAAACGGAACCAAGTGTAACAAGACTTACTTTAAAGCAACAATGACATGACCCAAGTCTGAAATGGGACTAAAATATGAAGAGTCTGATCGTCACATCCAGCAGCCCATTCACCCCAGACGAACAGCTATAAGATGCCAACTTATCAACCGCTAATCTCTTCCCTTGTATAATAAAAAGTATCCAAGCCAGTTCCAACGAATCCCTCAATATGGACTTCAACATCCAGACATACCAAACACAAAGCAGCAGTAGAAGTGTGTTGGTCTAAAACTTCAAGCGTACATCTTTAAAGATTTTAAAAGAGAACCAACGTTTTCAATAGAAATCAAAAGTTGCCAAGAAGTTGAAAAGCTTGTAATCCAAAACGTCAGCCAAGGCAATGTCATCCCTTCAAAATAAATAAAAGGTCTTCCATTATCCTAAAGTTTGATCGAGGCTTTGCAGAAGCAGCGTATTCCTGACAGTCATGACGTTGGCCGCGTCCCGTTAGCGTAGATAAAAGCAGATTAAACTGATGGCTTCACCTCTGCCAGAGAGAGAGGGAATGAGGGATGGAGAGAGGAGGGGGAGAGGTGTACTCTGAATGGGACCTTTTCGCTAGCCCCCCCCCCCCCCCCTCCTGTGTCCTGGGACCATCTGTGACACAGCAGGATCAGCTCTGACAGTCACCGCTGATGTAACTCAGGACGATACCAAGAAATGCATTTGTATCTGTACATTAGGGCGGCAAGATCAAATCGAAATGAACAGATAAGAGAATATCCAGGGATGCTTATCTTTAAGTTACCATGCGTCTCAGCTTAAAATGTGTACATTTCAGTTAATCGAGATTGATATTGCAATATATTGTGGTTGTGATATGGATTTTGCGGCAACTAATAGTATGACGGCAACAAATAACTTGGCAACTAATGCGCAGATCAAATATTATCCTTCACAAAAAAACAACATTAACCCTAAAATTCAGAACTCCAACCTCCACACATGGCAGAAAGACCATATTGGATAATTTTTCTAAAGCAAATTATGTCAAACAACCCCAATTTAAATCACGGCGGCTCTCACTGGAATTATTACACCCAAGGGCACAAAATACAAAGTATTTAGCTTTAAATGCTAACGAATGATTAGCAACTGTGCTTAGCTTACAGGTCTAACATAATGGAATATAAATAAAGTCTTCTGGCAACAAAAGGATGCCATGTAAAGAAATGTGTCTATGGAAGTGCTGCTTGCCAAAAAGCAATATGTAATTTCAAACGCAGTTTCTGCCGACATCAAGTTCAGGGAAAGCGGTCCATTATCCCCCAGTACGGTGCGGACCATAGAAATAAAAAAGGACAGTTAGCAAGTAGGCTAGTCCGGGAGACTTTTCAGAGTCCGTAAGCCTGCACACAATGTATTATATCCTATAGCCGTTTGCATTAACCACCAAATTATGAACGATCCAGATGTTTTCAGCTGTTGTCAACCCATCGACTATTTAGATCAAAAAGCCTAGTTAGAAATCATTAATGAACACAGACGATTTTACTCTAGATACATATTTGTGTGTGAATGCGTCCTCTGAGCTAAATGCTAACTGAAATTCAGTTATGTTTCTGCTTTTTGTGGGGTTGGATACACATCCAGTGGCCACTAAACTAATTAATGATAAAGAAACCACAGAAATTATATGAATGCCATTAATGCCCATTACATTTGTAGGGGGTAAAATGTTACATTTAGTTCCAGGATTCGACTGCCAACAAAATGTGCGGATTTGTAGCAACAGGCTCAGGTAGGGCATTTCTGTGATTTCTAAGACTGTCCTGTGGCTGTCCTGCATCACCATGGAGATCAGCTGCAAACTTCACTCAAACTGTAATGCTCCTCATAGTGTGTTTAAAACTGTAGGCCATCTTGATTTTAAAGCTTCAAAGGAATAAAAAAATATTAATAAATAAAATGGTGCCGCCCATCATGACCGCCACAAACAGAGAATCTAATCGCTGTTCAAAAAAAGCTTGGTAATGAAATGGCACTTTGTAGTTCATTGATCAGGGAGCGTAGAACAGCGTGCCCTTGAAGTTCATCCTTTGGAAAACCTCCCTCTCAAAGTTCAGTGCTGAGAGGACAGGGCTGGGAACTGTCCATGGGAATCCTACAGTGTCCTCAGGAAAGCCTCTGTATTTAGCACAAATGTGGTGTAAACAGAGCCGAGATGTTACTGTTGAGCACGAATGAAAGGAGTATGCTTTCAGACCAGTGACTCTTTTCATGTGGCTAATGAGGAGGAGCCTCGCAGAGACACTAGCTGCCATTCAGACCGCCATGACTGCATAATGTAACACTGGGGTCGGCCTTGGATACAAAGTATTAAAGAGGACTTTCGAGGATTTGTTTACAACAGCCTGTCTCCAAAAAAGATTCATACTATATACACAACTTAGTAACTTTGCTTCTTCAAATACAGTGCCTGACCAAAGGTTGCCATTACAGCACGCATTCTCTGTGGCACCTTTTTAATAAACTTCTGTGATGTCAAAAGATCCAGTGTTGTGTTCATTTTTCACCAAGATCTTGTGTTGATGATGGGAGAGTGCATGACCACAGTGCAAAGCCTTCTCCAGCACATCCCAAATATTATTATGAATAACGTCGCATGCTCCCTGAACCACTCTTTCACAATCCGAGCTAGATGAATCTTAGCATATTGTCATCTTGGAATATGGCCGACCCATCAGGGAAGAAGAAATCCATTAATGTGATAACCTGAATGATCCGGTAGTCGGCTGCCTGATCTCATTCTTTTTTTCAGTGAAGTCTAGTATTTTGCAGACAGGTAAACAGGGCTGAGGCGTGGTGCAGGTCATTTCATGATCCATTGGAAGTTTTAAATCCTTGATATCGAACCACAATAAAAATCGAGGCTTGTGTAAAAAGTGAAAACATTTCCACACCGAGGTTATCAAAGGCCATGGGGTTGATTGGTCAAACATGACGGTGGTTATTACAGAGAGCAATAAAACCAAATCCATAAATATAAACTACAGTGCAGATGTAAAGTTGCATAAAGCATTGAATTGTGAATCAAATCCTGATTAAATCTATGCTCAATGTCAATTATCAGCATGGTGATCTGCAATGAACAGCATAGTGAGGCAGTAACAGCTCATAGTTGGACGTAGAGTTTGGATAAGTTTGTATAGTAACGAAGTATAATTTGGAAACTCTTTTGTGGTTCAAAAGAAAAATCTAAAAGTTGAAAATTAACGTCTATCCCAGGAACCATAATAGATAACAATATTTAGTTTATGTTAAAAAAAATTAAAATTAATTATTGAATAAAATATTGTGATCACTCAGTTGATTGGGGATTTTTTTAAATTATAGTTATGATTGAATATTATGAGTAGTATGATTATAATACGTGCTGACTTGACCTACAGTATTTGTCCAAAATATGCATCTAAGCTGGAGCAGTCAGGCCAGGAAGTACCGCAACGTGGGTTACCTTGGATAAAAATAGAATGGAAGACAATTGAGAAAAGAGAAAAAGTTACCGCTTTTGAAATTCCCATTGATGGATATTGTATGGACGGGGATTTCTGTGGGTTGTATTTCAACAATAGAGACTATAACAACAGGCAGCATTTGCCACAATGACAGATCGTTTGGAACAAAGAACAAAAGCTTATCAGGTCAAAAACATATTCAAGTTTGAAGCCTAAATAGATAGCCAGTTTAATTTTAGAGAGGTTTTGAAGTGCAGTTTACGAAATGCCGTCTGGTCAAGAAAATCTCAATTGTTTACAAATAAGGCTAGAGTCACCCAATAAGCGCCGAGTTGAGAGCAGTCATTTTCTAGAGGTTTCCTTTGGCCTAAGGAACACACCCATCTCCTCTTCTCCTTGCGAGTTATTTCAGGAGATAATTACAGAGTGTGCACAGATGTTTTTATACCAGGACTAAACCATGACATCAGCCATAAACAGGAAAGGCCCCGTCAGTGGGAGAGAGATGGAGCAGCTAAGTGGGTAAAATAATGTAAAAGCCATGAACATCCACATTTTTTACATCTTTAACTAGTTTCAGCTAAAATGTTATAACATTATTTACTACAAGGCGTTTCCAAACTTTCAGGCTAATGACACGCAAAACCAAAAATTTGGGACACTCAAATTAAAAATTAGGGAGTAAATACTACACTGACAGAAAAGACAAAGGGAGGGAGGGATATTGTACATCCAATTAGATAGGTTTTTTCACTCAAACTTGGCTGTAAATACAGTATTTAGCATTTAGCCGCAGTTAGCTTCTTCTTCGTGATTCTATTAGTGTATTGGTGGCTCCGACCCGGTGGCAGACAAGTTGCAATTGTGGTTTTCTGGCCAGAGACACCGGGGGAGATGAAAGAATGATCATCCCATTAACTTTTGTATTACCCTCAAAGGGACTACGAAAAGGATTTACATTGTTTACTTTGCAAATTATATATTACCTTCACTCAGATATGCCATTTTCAATTAATAAAAATAAATAAATAAATTTTTTGCGTCTTGAGACGCCCTGGAGGGTCCCGACCTCCACTTTGAGACCAATTGGTCAATAGAATACATCTACCATTAGTCTTAAGTCAATCACAACAACTCGAAATTTAAAATGGGAAACGCCGCTGGTGCAGGAAAACCAGCCTCTTCTTTTGTGATATTAGTAACACATAAATAAAACGCACTCAAGAGTAAAGTCAGAGAAACAATGGGGCCGTACACACATACAATAGACAAAGGAAGTGTAGTAACCTCGCAAAGATTTCATTGAGTTTAGAGCCAGACAGGAAGCGATGCCATAGACCAGCTGTTTACAAAAGCATGGAATGTAAACACAGGGACAGAGTGAAGAAAACTTGTCAACTCTCCTCCTGCCACAAAAAAAAAAAAAAAAACTCACAAGCTCCAAGGACGCTAGGCTACAAAAACCCAAAGCAGTCTTAAAATCCTTTAAGAAATCAAATAATCTCTACATCAAGCCGCAGGAGGACAGGTTTAGTTCTCATCAGTTACAAACTAAAACACATTCAAGTTAATGACATGCTTTATGTTCTGTGGCTCTAAATGATATTACATTTGAATGACTTGACTCCGAACATTAGCTGCATTTCATTAAACAAGAATTTCGCTGGTCTTTGCCTTATTCCAAGCCCTTCATCTGGTAACTCTTTGGCTGAAGTTTGCAAGATTTGTAGAAATGCACAGGAAATGAAGTCTGGCTCAGTTTTAGATCCTGAAGCAGTAAATCAGCTCCAGCTCAGTGGCGCCCTCTACTGATGGGAAACGGGACAGGCACATCTGGCACAGTTAAATCTGTGTTTGATTGAACACAGATGTTATGAAGGTTTCACACTAAAGACATTTCCAACACAAAATAATGTTACTAGGTGCCTTTTTGAATAGGGAAAAATGTTACAAAATGGATAAATGCTTTAAAATGGTTGACTTTGCATAGCTACGTCTAGGGTTGCAAACGGACCTAAAATTCCTGATAAATTTCCTAAAACTTTCAATGAGAACATTTGCCCTGAAATTGTGGGCATATTCAAAATTCAAGAACTGTCAAAGCACTTAAACTCAACATTAGATATTAGCATTTTCTGGTGAATAAACTTTAACCTCTTAACCCCCACCTTAACCAAGCGCATTTACTCCAGTTCGGCTTTACCCAAATCTAAAAGGCGTAAAAAAAATAAAAAGCATCAAAATGGCAACGAAAACAAGGATAAAAACAAACAAAAAACAGAACCTTGGCAAAACAAAAGAGCAAAAAAAACATACCGGAAAGCAACAAAAGAGTTACAAAAACACGACAAACGCTTACATTTTTTATGACAATAACGCAGCGACAACGTGACAGAAAAGTCATCACTTTTGTAGGTCTCCACACTGTTGCTCTCCAGCTGAGAAGCTTTTAGAGGGTAAGAGGTTGATCGTTGAGTGAACTATTTGTTACCCTTTAATTATGATATATTGAACCATAAAACATGCATTTTGAGTTAGGTCATCTTCAGTTAATTCCCCAAAAGGAAATTTCCAACATTGAAAATTCCGACACAGCTTACATAGCCCTGGATTTCTTTTTCCTGTTGATCCAAAACATCGCCTTGGTTTCAGAGTGTTGAGACTTCTTCAGCAGTGGTCATATGTGGGCACTTTAATAAAGAGCTGATGCACCTGCCTGAACTTGCCCCGGGGCACTTTGATGGAACTAACCTGGATCATGTTTGACAAGTCGCTCCAGATCTTTTCATATAGAAATCTAAGCCTCCAAAACTTCCATCGGTTCATTCTTCGTGTTATTTGCCGGGATCATTGCAACAACAAAAAACTTACTTTTGTTTGGATATAATAAACAACTTCTCTAATACAACAAAGTTTGTGGTTTGTCAATGAATGGTCAAAGTGATGCGTCATTGTGTGGAAAATGACCTATGAATAGAATTTTTTGACAAGACTTTTTTTCCACAAATCCAACCTGGCTCCAGCGTCACACTAAGACAAACACATAAACGGAAAAGCACTCAGCGGTACGAGCGCCTTCGTAAACATCGGAAGGTATTTTTTTAGGGCTCGCAGCCGTTTTATAAATGACTTTCAAATGGATCGAAGTGTCCGTCATTGTTGTCGGTGATCAACAGAGAATTAATGGATAATATGAAGTTTGTGTGTAAACCACAGGGGGCTGAGTAAGAGCCGCAGAGATCTGACGAATCGGGTGTGACCAAAATACGTCTGTGTGGCTTTAACAAAAAGGCATTGAGTGTAGAGCGGGACAGTCACGTCGGGTCACATGACAAAAACGCAATTCTTTACGATACAGTGGCATAGTAGTGGTTAGTTCTAGCACTAGAACTGAGCAGAATGAGGCCCCCCAAGTTCAACTCCTTAAATCCATTCCTGAGAGTTTTATTCTAAATCACCAACTTAAACAAAATACTCCTCATCCTAAATCACACAAACCACGATGATCCTGGTGCGCCTGCGCTGGCTGAAGATCGGAGATTATGGTTGAGAAAAAAAAAATAGCCAAGATGATCTAAAAGTGCACAAATCAGACATTAATGTTGCATCCACTCATCACAAACAAACCCGAGTAAGTAGTATTTCACTTTATTCCTGCAATTTTTTGTAATTCCGTTTATGCTTTCTGTCAAAGAAATGAAAGCACAGTTGGGAATCCTACTGACTTTGAATACGTTAACTGGTTTCACACAAAATCTTCTTTCGTTTCATCAGAAGAGAAGATTTCAGCCTGGAGTCCGGTTTAAACCTGCACTCGCTCCGTGAAATTTCACACCTTGGTCAATGCAAATGGTTTCCAGGCTTTGTTTTCAGGCACAAAACTATTCCCGGAATCTGCCCTCACGTTAAGGCTTTTTAAAACACACAGCTCTGCCCAATCACAATTTCTCCAGAAGGTTTCTCCTCCACCGAGTCAAAACGGAGCAGATTGAATGATAAGCACAAAAGGTAGCGGCATTAGGTTATCTCACACATTGGGCTGCTGCATTCCTCGCAATGTAAACACTTTTCCACTTGACGACCGTGACCCCAGATTCTAATCCAAACGCCACCAATGCAGGATAAACTAGTCGTTGGTGAAATTAGTGAGGCTACCCGTCAAGCAGCAGCTGATCTAAAAATAATGATTCCTGCCCTCCCCTTCTAACCTAATGATCTGCCTCCATTTTCAGTCCCGTCAAGTCGGCAGCAAAAAGCTCACCCGAATGTATAAAGAGGACAGTAGTTTAAACGTTACCATTTGTTACGTCGATACCGGTTCAGTGTGACGCGTTTATCTACAGCTGATAACATTCTTCTAAAGGTTCCAGACCCTCGTCAACCTTCACAAACACGGGGTTAATATTTAAGCACAACATGATGTACTGACAAGAGCCCTGTTTTACTACAGACCGAGTACGGCTAATAAGCAAAAGGCAATACATATTCAAGTGTGAAATTTGATGAATATCAAAATGCCAATCCCATCTTTCCATTTAGAGAAGCTGCCATGTCAAACTAAATGTCCCAAAGTGGAGGCTGGGAAACATAGACGTGTCATAATAACTAAATGTAGCGGCTTACAAAAGACAAATACTATTCCAATCCCATTTAAACCCACAAGGCATTAGACCAGGGGTGGGGAACCTTTTCCAAATCAAGGGCCAAATAAATATTTATAAAGTCCTCAAAGGGCCTAACAATTTAGAGACATACACTCTAGAGTTCATGCAACACTGAGGTAGGACTGATAGTATGGAGGATCGTCATTTCCACACATGTCAGACTCACACAATGCGATGGCTGGAACGGTTTATCTTGGTTGAGGTGTCTGACGTCAGCTGGCAGTGATGATGATGATGCTGCTATTCCAAGCTGGTTTTCCAAGTTTGGGTCAGTCTTGTGAGACACCAACTCCGACAAAGCGCATTAATTTTATTTTGTGGGGGTGCTGAATCTGGGCGGCTGGACGTTCTTTAAAAGACTCTTTTTGTTACTGTATTTTGATTTTCATATACAAACAGAAAATGTTTCTAATGTCTCCAACTCAAAAATGAACATGAATAAAAACAATACATTTTCTTAACCCGTCTCTGTCCTACCTAGTCCAACGAATGTGTGTGAAGTCAATACTGGGTCCTCTCACCAGTAATTCAGAGAGGCGTTGTGATTAAAGCACAAACTTAAGTTAATGTAATGGGTTAACCAACTAGCCACTGCCTCGGTCTGCTACATTTTGCCGGTTTCACCCCTGCATTAAACAAAAGAATGTTGTATGTTGTATCGTAAAGCCAAAATACATAATAAAAAAAAAAACTAATACAAAATCAATAAATCGAGTCTAAAAAAATAAATAAACATAATTGCTACCTTATGGATTAACTGCGAAACAGTGTCAATTACTACTGGGATAGAAAGTAAAGATTTAGTTTTTTGCAATTTACGATACATTTTTTGGACACATTTTTAGTCCTTCACCTGGACTCAACTTCCGAGGTCTTTTGATCGGAAACAAAACGGAGCCCATGTCCTTCAAATCTTGATTAGTGGAGCATTTGCGCGCTCACGTCCTTCCTGTGTGATAAGTGCATCCGAGGAACACACCGGACACGGGACTGACGGCGCAGCGGAAACAGTGGCTCCTCTGTTGAACTCGGCATCCCTGGAATGTAATCATGTTGGCGACGTTAGCATGTTAGCGCCGCTTCACGGGGAGAGGTTTTACAGTAATAATTTTTTTTTTAAAAAGCCCTATTCTGGTCCGAGCTCATTCCAAACTTTCACCATCCCGTTTCTTCACAGGCACGAGTTTACGAGAATGTTTCACAAGATTTAGGTTGAAATCCTGTCACGGTAACAACTAGCTAGCTCACAATGGATGATAAAAAGGCTTTATAATTAGAAGCCCAGCGCACCAAGGTGATGCATTTCATACTTGGACGAGACAAATTGTGCTCCAAGAGTTGAACACTCTTGACTTTTGTCATTTCAGCTACAAAACTATTTTTTTTTTCCACATTCCTGTTGGATGAGAGAAAGAAAACGTCTTCAATCCTCATATCCCCAAACATACCAAAACATATTAAGATATTCCTTTCGGTCAACTGCTCATCCCTTATGAAAAACATTCTGGGAGTTTAACCACTGTCTGTTTTGGTCATTTGCACTTTGGGCCTGGTATGCGGCCGACTTCTTTGGCCTGCACAGACTGACACGCCTCAGTCCATTGAGCTCACAAGTGGAAACTCTGTTGTGATCTGAAGGCAACACGGCTTCACTTACAAGTCAAGCAGAAGGACGGACGGATTAGATAAATTTGGAAGGATTTACTGAAAATGCAAAAGCTGGAAGCCAGTCTGTCCACATACAAATCAAGGACTTAGAGATAGCCACAAGGATAAGTTAGTTGTACAACTTAATAGCAGTTTTTTCCCCCATGCAGGTGATCCTTTTCCCTCCGTTTTATGGTAGTTTGTTCCTGCCAAACTTGTAAATCCAAATGTGCTGAGCTCCTATAAACCCTAATGGCCTCGATGCATAATTAAGATATCTTTAATTGAACCACCTTGTTTGGCTGTAGATGCAACTTTTACACTTGCGTCTGGTTTTACTCATGCATACATTTACAGTCACGGGCACTCGAGATTGATTTCTGTACACTTAGAGCATTCCTTTGGGTGTCGCTTCGACATTTCACATTATTTAGGCCCTTTAAAAAACAGATAAATCTATCCAGCAGAGTGCAAGACATTAATTACAGCCCAATCTTGAGTCCTGAAACAGAGCCTGTAGTTTCAAACATGGTGAAGCCACGTGGAGCTGTTTCTCTCTGTGCGATTTATCACTTTTTCCGCTTCCAGTGGAGTCATTTGGGACACAGACACACTTCGCAACTTCCTGTGCGTTCCTGTAACTGTCTGCAAGGACAGAGCAAGAGCAGAGCAACATTTTCCAACATATTCTCAGACCAAGTAACATTGAGGACTGTATGCATAAGAGGAGACCAAATCAAATTCAAAACATTTGTTAAAACCAGGACTATGCATTGTAGATCTAAGGTCTTACAAAATAAACAAAACCGGTAAAGATGTTACTAAGTGCAGGATTAAACGCATGGCAAGATCATACATGGCTCCATTCAAGTCATTTACACAGATACAGCGCCAACACACCCCCTACCATACAGCGTCAAATAAAACACAGAAAGTCTCACAACACGGCCGAGTAGCTGACATCTCCACGGTGCCAGTGACACACGACTACACTTCGATTCCTCCTTCCCTGGGCGGGATCGGGGAATGATCCGCTTATCAGATCGGTGTGTGCTCATGACGTGGAGTTCTACTTTTACAAAAAAGTGGAGGTTCAAGTGAAAAATATACTTGTTTACACCAAAATTACAAACAATTCTAAAATCAGCAGATATACAATTTATCAGCAGAAAAAAAGTTGGTTTGTCCTTTGCTCTTTAAAAAAAAAAAAAGGAAATCATTGTTTTTTTCCCCACTCTCTTTTTAAATGTTTTCTGGTGGGCTATGGGCATAATAAGCACACGCAAATAAGGTTAAGTCAAAATTGGGTCATTATGAATGTTTTTTGACAGTAGATTGTCCACTAAAAAAAAACAGTACTCGGAGCTAGCGGTTAGCATTAGCATGAAGCTAATGTTAGAATTATTGTTAGCATTATTCCCATCTATACTCGAGTTCCTTTCCTTGTCTCTGTGTTTTAATTAGTTTGAAAAGCGACTGTTAAAAAGGTACTTGTGGAATAACAGGTGGTTGTTTGTTTTTCTCCTTTATTGACATTCCCAAAGATGCAGTTTGAATCTATTGCATAATTTATTCACATTCACTTTGCACATTCGGTGAATAACTACTACAGTACTCATACCTGCCCTGGGGCTCGCTGATGGAGACATGACAGCCAATGTGCGCCAACAGCTCCTCTGACCACCACCTATCCTTCACTCACAAATACATTTACAAAAAGGCAAGGTGGGTAAAGCGTCTTGCCCAAGGACAAAACAGCAGCCTGCACTGGTCAACTCTGCATCACATCGAGGACTAAACGGGGAACAACATTTCTATATTCTTTTGAGATGAGGAACATAATTCCTCATCTCACATTAGTTTGAGATCCCAGAGCAGAGCAGTATTAAAGCCTTTTCCCCGTCCCTCTGCGGTGCTGCTGGGTGTGTCCGTTCTGACCGCTACTGAAGACAGGACTCTAAAAATAACTGTTCTGTCTTTTTCTGTGACTCTGAGGTGGAGCGGCCTCACCAGCGGGAAGCACGTCCTGAACATATAAATCACCGTGCAGGAGGAGAAAGGACAAGTTTGTTGGTTTAGAGTTGCAAAATTAAAAATCGCAATTTGAAGCGTAGTCAGTTTCTAATCAGTAGATTTGTGTACAACCAGGCCCTGTAGTTCACAAATGTCATATGTTCCATCTGAATGTAAAATCCTGCATTGGCTTGGTTGAGAACATTTGTGTTTAAAATGTAAAATATGTAATTTCATTGCACATTTTACAAGCAACGTTCATCCTCCATCCCTCCCCGAGTCATCTCTCAGCTAAAAATGATGCAACTGGACAGTAAAGCCACAAAATACCTCTTAAACTGTAATTAAAAAGATGCATCTTCTGGTCCTGCAAACAGCTAGGCAGTTCAGGGACATTTTAATACGAGATAAAAACACGATACATGGGGCCTTGAAGTATCTCGGACGCATGTCACCAGTAGAACGTTGATATGCCAATGATCAACAGTTCTTAAAACAGGAACAAACGGATTACATTAATCTAAATCAAGGTATTCTGTGTCGTATATTGGTCACGTGCCCTCAATGGAGAAGGCCATTAATGTCTGATAATAAAGCACAATGGTACGTAGAAGATCCCAGTAATACAGGGCTGTGGTAGAAAATAAAATGAGTACATTTTTGCACAATGCCGGGTGTTGTCATTTTTTTTAATGCTTTTAGTTAAAGGGACTAGATAGTTGGTCACTTTTATACTCGCTACTGCCACCTCATGACTAATGTGTAACTGCAGTTTCTGTATTAAGCTCATGCATGACGGCATTTCGGACCCGAATTAACACCTTTTTGAGTGACAGGATTTTAGAGGCAGTTGTGGTGAACAGGTCTGGGCTCATTCTACACATTAGGACATGGCTAGAACATGTAGGGGGAGGAAAATACTTAATTTTAACATTTTTAAAGTCCGTATAGTCCTTTTAATAGTTATATTCAGTAGTACTGACTTAAGAAAAGGCCAATAGATGTCTATCATCAACTCTCTGCAGCTTGAGCCGTGTAATGTTTCTTATTTACCGAAGGTGGTTGTATACTCTGCAAATGAAAATGTCTCACAAGAACAAGTTTTGTGTTGCAACTTCCAAATGAGATCAGGGCGGAGATTGCCACTGCACAAGGCAAAGGGCATCTTTTCAAACAAAGCCTACAAGAAAATACTGTTGTTTTTTTTAGCAATAAATTCTTTACCACATATCCATATAGTGAGATCGTCCCTTTATGCAATAGAGCCATATAGGAACCCATGTGTTGTCAGCTAAATTTGGATAAAACTATGACTAAAGCAGGACAAACCAGACCTGAAGCAGAAAAATAAGACCATGATTTTTAGTCACCTCCACATAAAGCAATGAGGGCCAAACCAAGGCTAATCAAGAGAGAAAAAAAAAAACCTTAAAGACAACATCTAGATACTAAATCTTACATTAGGCCTGCCGCGATAATTACTATATCAACTTATCGCTCGATAAGTAAAATAAAGGACGATAAAAACGTTTGTCTCGGTAAATGCACGTGTGCTTAAAATAAATACAGAAGAATGAACGCTCTCACAGAGCTGAGTGAGTGGAGTATCCATCCAACCCACTGCGTAAAGACGGCATTGAGCACATCAGCCGTATCCACATCATTTATAGATCAGCGCTGCTTTTGGAGAGAGGCGGGGTGTAAACAAAGTGCCGTGAACTACGGAGCTTTGCTGATTCCGACACTTTCTGTGAACTTTATCGCGGAACAAGAGGCAAAAGAACGCCTCACGGAAAGAACCACAACATTAATGTGCACTGCAGGTATGTCCAACGTGAGAACAAAACGGAACCCACGGCCAGTCCGTGTATCAACGCTAATCAGCGCTACGGATCGCTTTAGCCACTATCCAAATACAAGCGCGATAGTCCTGAGAACAACACCTAACACTCAGTGCTTAGGTCTACTAGTGTTACTGTTCAGACGACAGAAATGCTGCCGCGGTTTGACGAAGAGTCAACAAGTTTCCCAAAAAAGCTGCTTCACCCCGACAGCCGTGTGTACAAGAAAAGAAAAAACAAAACATCTCTTGTCTCTACTTTTGCAGTAATGCAGTATTGTCTGAATCCATATATTTAATATTCATTTTATTCTAACCAGGTTTATTTGAACACAGAATTGAGTTTTGTCAAGAAATATTTAACCAGAATAATGCAGATGAAATATTTATCTTCAATGAAGGTACTTGATTCATCTTCTGTACTCAGTAGCTGAAGTCTTCGAACGTTTCGCCTCTCATCCAAAAGGCTTCGTCAGCGTCAAAAGTCCCACTCTGGCCACAGCTGAAGATATAGACCAACGGGGAGGAGTTAGGGTTGACCCGGCTCCTCCCCTCTAATCACAGGTACTATCTGCTCACCTCAGTATCGGTCAGTCCTGTCCTATTCATAGATGATCACTGCCCAGTGTCTGTCCCATGAAATATGAATATTATTGGGATATTTTTAAAGATGATACTGTATAGACATTTTTTTAAATGTCGTGACAGGAATAGTTAAAATGCATAATCTGGGGAGAGTGTAAGTTATGTTAAAAGCTTGAGAAGCTCAGATGGATACAGTCACATAGAATTCGACCCTTCTAGTTTGCATTTTTGTTTGGTATAAGGTGTTAATATTGAACGCTAGAAGTTCAATAGATTTCAATTAAAATAGTTGCTTACAGTTTTCTTTTTATTGCCTACAGTATTTGCATTATACTCAATATTATCATTTATAATCGCAATATTTTCTATATATGGTCTTAAAAAAAAAAAATATTGTGGCAGGCCTAATCTTACATCTAAATTAACTTCCAAACATAGTCACTTGAAAATTGCATTATAACATTATGAGAAACAGGAGATGATCCTATAAAATGTCTGAATCTGATTTTTTTTGGCATGGAAATCATCATCGTAAGATAAGAAAAGATAATCCTTTATTGATCTCACAATGGAGAAATTCACTTGGTAAATCAGCTCTTAGAAAAACACTTAGGGTGTGCAATAAAAGACAGGAAATGTGAGTCAATAAAATAGTAAGTAGGGCTATATATACAATAAATGCAAATGATTAATAAATTAAGAATATAGAGTAAGGTTAACGCAGACTATATAAAAAAGGTAAAGGGACATTGATGGAGGTAGAAATGACGCTTCTCCAGGGGTTATTGCACATGAGTTACTTTACCGTCTTGTTGTACAGTCTAACAGCACTGAGGATGAAGGACTTGCGGTAGCACGCGTTCTTGCACTGAGGGTGTCACAGTCTTCCACTGAAAGAGCTGCTCAGCTCCTCTACAGTCCTGTGCAGTGGGTGGGAGGTGTTGTCCGTGATGGAGGTGAGCTTGGCTAATACCCTCCTGTCCCCCACCTCCTCCACGGAGTCCAGGGAGTAGCCTAGGATGGAGCTGGCCCTCCTGACCAGCTTGTTCAGTCTGTTCTTGTCCCGCTCTGTGCTGCCGGGGCCCAGCACACGGCAGCGTAGTGGAGAGCAGAGGCTTCCACAGAGTCATAAAAAGTCCTGAGCAGAGGCCTGCTCACTCCAAAGTCTCCTCAGAAGGACCTCAGTCTCCTCAGAAGGACCTCAGTCTCCTCAGAAGGTGGAGGCAACTTTGGCCGTTCTTGTACAGGGCGTTAGTGTTGTGGGACCAGTGCAGTTCACGGTTAAGGTGAACACCCAGGTACTTGAAACTGTCCATTAATATTGTGTATTAAATTTGCCATTGTCAGTATCGACATCGAGTTGGATTTTTTTGTATCGTGACCACACCAAGCAGAGCTAAAGCAGGCAGAACTATACCAAGACTGTACCAGGGCCAAATTATGAAATATTCCCCTTGTAGACAAGACTTCCTGACTTTTCAAACGCACATTGTTTCTTACCAATCCCAGCGCCTTGTCCTGCTGTGAAAGCGGGAGAAATTCTCACTCGTGACGCTGCGCATTACTGTGAACCACCCATAGACCGTTACCACCACGTCAAAATGAAAAATACGAACCAGCAGCAGCCGCCTTTCAATCGGCAGCACCAGCTCTATAGAAAACAACACGTGTGCGCCAGTCAGCCCAGGTGAAGCATTGTTTCAAATAAAAACCCGCTGCGTAAAAGGGGGAGAGGGAGAGAAAGGCATTGAAGCGATGGAAAGTGCTGGACCACCGCATGAAAAGGGCGCCCACAAAAACTGCGAAATTGCATTGTTTGTCACGTTTATCCAGCAAACAATTGGACGACAGCGGCTCCACGGCATGTTTCACGCGCAAATGCACAGTGTTGATACAATATGGACAAACCAAAGCGTGCGTAAAACTGTCAAAAGGAAATAGAAAAGTTAAGTCCGTCTTACCCTGGTCCAAAGACTCCTCTCCCGGGGTCTTCCTTCAGGCTTTTGGCGAATAATCCAGGGACATTTCACACAAGCAAGACGCAAACAAAGCGCACACCGGTGCAAACTTGAATCAAAAGCCTAGATTTGGTGCTGACAGCGTCTAGTACCCAGTTTTCCAGCCGTGGTGGTGTTCCAGGGACGCGGGCAGCAGCTCTTGGAGGAGTCAAGTCTGAGCGTCCCCGGTGCCAGTAAGTAAAGTGTGACTGTGCTGGTGCTGCGTTCACTGAGCGGAGGAATTCCGAAGGCCGAGCGCATGGGCGGAAAAAAACGCAGTCAATTTATGGACACGGGGCGTGGGCTGGGATCTGTGGGAATGTAACAAGACCACAGCAAACAGACACACATGCTTTGAGTTTATATGGAAATCGGGCAGCCTCTATAGAAAATTGTTTGTCATTCAACTGTGCTTTAGGTGGCTCTTTTTTGTGCGAGCTTTTGTTATTTGAACCAAGCAACAGTTTAGACCTTTTTTTTTGCAAATTACTGCACACTATATGTAATTTGTTTGGACATCTTAATTCACAATTCTAACAAAAAATTCAATGCCCCATCAGAGTTGTCAAAGACTGTGCTCCCTGCTTTGCATCAGAACTGATGCAAAGCAGAGAAGTGAAGTAGACAATTTTAAGTTTAGACAACATTGCATTAATCAAGAAACTCAATGTGAAAAGCGTTTAGAACTAAGATGCCTGAGGCTCGTACATTTTTTTAAATCATTATTATTTACATTTGACCGATAAAGCCACTACATTCGTGTCTAGGCAAGTTAACATCTAATTAGCTGAATGAGTTTTTACGTGCCTGACAGAAGAAGGTTATTAAACTTGCATATAACTCTGTAGTGTTTAATAAGCTTGTGAATGAAAGCAGCTTTACAGCCAATAAAACCCCCAAAATTCAGAGGCCCGATTCTCCAAAGCAGAAGTTTACGATTGTCTTTGAAGGCGAAAGCAGCTGAGCTCAAAGACACACACACACACACAGATGTTTGCTTTGCTGTCAATACAAGGACACGGTCTGGCATCATGAATTATCTGGACAAATTTGACCTTTAAAAAGCTTCATCATATCATTATCAAGTCAGGGCAACATTAATCAACTCAGTTTGAGCCACTAGGGGTGTGACAACATAGGTAGATGTTGCCATAATATCGCGACATTTTGCGGGGGGGATACGATACCGATACTTTTAATTCCGATATCGACACTGTTGATGACGTCATGCATATCAATGAGCGGCATCATGCATATTAATACGGCAGCAGTGCTCCACAGTTTTCACAGTCAATAGAGGCCAATAATGATCAAGAATTCAGTCCGGACAGTAGAGGGCAGCACTTGGGCCAAACTCTGTCACACAGTTGTATTACTTTTAATAATAGTTTTTATAATTATGAATAATGTGTATTTGAGGTTGATTTATTCCTTTTGAAACAGGACTGTGGTTTCATGTTTATTTAAATGTCAATATGCCACTGCCACCGCCCATTTTCAGTGTGTAAGTCAGGGATCATTTATTCACTTATTTATTTATTCATTCATTTACAAAAAGGCACATGCACATGAAAACAAATGTAAATCATGAACAATATGTTGTATGTTTAAAAAAAACGGCATGTTCTTTTAAAAATCGTGATGTATCGTAGGTTATTTTTGTGCAATGTGTCGATTATCGCAGTATGGGCGTATCGTGAGATTATCGTTATCGTGAGCCATGCATCGCGTATCGTTTCATAGTCGTGAGGTACCCAGAGGTTCCCACCCGCATAACGCACTGACGTTGTATTAGGAACATTGAAGTAAATTGATTGTTAATGTTTAAAAACAGTGAAAGAAGAAACATGTAAAATGTTGATTGTTAGTTGTGGTACAAACAAACAACAACACCACCAAGCTGCTGGTTCATCAATGACAATTCTTTATAGGATACAGGGCCTTATCGTCTGTTTGTCTGCTTTCAAAAGATACTGAAGGACATATAGCTTATTGAAAAAGATGTATGCAACTCACTCATACATTTTAAGGTTTTATTTTATGATTTCACACATCGCCTCCCATGTGACGCTTATCTAATCCTTTATCGCCGTTCAGTTTACCGTTGAGCCAGTGTGAAGCTGAAGGGAAACATTTTTGTTACAGATTGAAGTAAGCTTTTTCAGCAGGTTGAGCGTCATGTGGCCTTGATGTGGCTCTTCTTGAACTGACAGTAAAGTGGCAGGCGCAAACTGGAATAAAGGGTCATGTTTTTTTTGTTTTTTTGTTTTTTACACTGTCTGGGTTAAAAAGAAGCAGTATCAACAGACTGTACCCAACAAGGAAACATGCATATGGCAGAAATTGTGGAGAAAAAATGTATTTCTCCACAATGGCTTTCTCTGTGTGGACTTTTGCATGTTCTCCTTGAGTCTTTGGGTTTCCTCCGGGCACAGGGTTTCCTCTACTGCTTAAGATTATGTACAATAGGATCCATTCTGGGGCTCGGACTGCTTTGAAGACAAGATTCTGCATCTTTGCGGGACTTTCTGGATTACATTTTGAAAAAAAGAACGGGGCGGGGAGAGACAAGCTTAGATTTCATTGTAATGTATGGATCCACAATGGATAGGAAATCTTCCATATGAAATAATTATTATGTAAAATGAGAAGTAAATGTGTTAAGTGCATGTTAGTTAACCTACATAACCTTTTTTGGCCAAGTAAAAGTATGATTCCTCACTGCTGTTTGTGCAGTCAGTCCAGTTTTGTCTACTGAAGCTGTTTAGTTTTCCCAGATGGAAACAGGAATTCGTAGGACCAAAACAACTACAGTACATTTATTCTCTGTGGGTTGCCAGAACTCGACTTAAAGGAATAGGCCACAGTTTTTACACACTGAGATATGTTCTTACCTCAGCTTAGATGAGTTGATGTGCACCTGTCTGGTCTTTGTGCGTGCGCTCTGCCACACAAATGTTGTTAGCATTTAGCCTCTCCTAGCAAAGGTATAGCCCCAAACTGGGGTGAAGTTAGAAGCTACCAAGCTGTTCCACGTTTTCCCAATTTAAATACAGTTACGTGAAAAGTTACATGATCCAAGTCTAGTTGCACAACATTAAACATGTCGATATTCTAAGCGGAAAAAAAGGGGTACTATATTGTGAGGCGTAATAACACTTGGAGTACTTCGACGCCTCACAATATAGTACCTCTTTTTATCCACTTAGAAAATTGTTATGTTTAATTTTGTGTAACTAGACTTGGATCGTGTAAAGGCTCACGTAACTGTATTTAAATACAGAAAACGTGGAACAGCTTGGTAGCTTCCAACTTCACCCCAGTCTGGGGTTTAGCCTCTCCCTTTGCTGTGTGACTGAGCGCACGCACAGCTCGTCTACGCTAAGGTAAGAACATATCTCAGTATGGAAAAACGATGGCCTATTCCTTTAATGATTTTTATTTGAAAAACAAATAACCGACTTAAAAAACAAAACAAAACGCTAAATGTGTTTTCTCTATGGCATCAGCAATACCGCAAAAACGCTTATTTCCGACAACCAGTTTCACACAATGATTTTCTTTCCCAGAGCTTCTTCTTCATGAATAAAGGACTCACGGATTACTTTGAGATTTGCTGTTGAGTAAAAGTAAAATTAAGTGAACTTATCCTGGGTCAGTTCAAATCCCATGGGCCCGGAGCCGAGCTTACAATGGGGGTTATATAGCTCTTATATAGCCCTATATTTACAGAACTCAACAAGGGGCTGTTCCTCTCGTGGGCTCAAATGTGCTACCAACGTTGCAGTCTCAAGTTTTTTTTTTTTGACTCCACAAATCCAGAAATATCCAATACATTCAAAATAGGGGACAGCAGAGCGAGAGAAGAGGAAAGTTCAGCTTCCTGACAGTTGATGAAGTTGTCCTGTAGTGAAGATTGAGGTCTCCTTTCTCCACTTTTCTCCAGGTCGTTTAACACAATGCTTAAAGTAAAGGCAGGATAAAGTATGTGGGTCTTATATCTCCAAATCCCATCATGTTAAATCAAATCAAGCTCGGACATTTGGAATATCATATTTGAGTTCACTGTATCTGTTTTAAGTTACCAGAAGGATATAGATTTGAGGAGCAAGGACATCGGCAGTTATCTGCAAGAAGAGACCGCTCGCTTCCAAGACCAGATAAATCTTGCTTGGACGCCTTTCGATAACGTGTAACATTTTTTAAACAGTTTTCATTTTCTGGAACGCCACTGCAATGACAAAGGGTTTTTACATGTCTGATGCCTTTCCCAGCACAACCCTCCTAACGGCAAATTGGTCAAAGAATCATTTTAAACGAACCATTACCTTTGTCATATCCAAATATTCCCAAAAGCTGAGACCATATGGGCTCCTGCTGACTTCACTGGAGTTGGTTCCTGTTTCCGGACCCTGTATTCTTTCAGTATTTTCTCTCATTTGTGCTTCCCCTGAGTGCGGAAGGAAGGAAGCGTCCCCTGCTGATCACACTCTCTCGAAGACTCGTAATGCTAAGGGCTTATTACTGTGAGCAGCATGGAGCAGGGGTCGGGCTCTTCACCGTCAGGGCTGGCATTAAGGGAGTCAGTAACTATAGGTACATTTACTATGGTACTGTACTTGAGTAGAGATTCTGAGGATCTTGAGTAGTATTTTTTGTTGAGAACTCATTACTTTTACTCCACTGCATTTGAAAGATAATCACAACACTTTCTATTCCACTACATGTATTAAAAGGCTCCAAAGTAAAAAGTAAATTGAACAGTAGTCGGCGCTGTGCAGATGTTGTGTCAATGACTCACGACTAGGAAGAAAGTTTGTTCCCGTCGTGTTGCCGTACAGGTGCAGAATTTTGGGCCCCAAATTTATTTTTATTTATATTTAAACAAACTTTCTACTTACAATTTGACCTTTTTTTTCTGTAATATTTGACCAGTGTTACCTGTACTTTTACTCGAGTAACGCACTTTGATCACCACTGGTTTCTGTCACTGTACTAATTACGTAATATCCTATGCTATGATATAAAAAGATTTATGACATAGTATTACTGGATGAGGAAGTTGGGAGTCCCAACCACAAGGGTCTTTGTTGTGGTTGGTCTGACAAACACATCCAAAAATGATTATGACAATTGTTAGTGAGTTGGAAACTAGGGCTGGGCATCGTTACATTTTATTTAATACCAGTAACTATACTTGGTTTACGATACCCGAACGATACTTTTGTCAGTACCTATATAGGCTACTAAAATTATTGTCATCTAGAACTAGAAAACAGAACAATAATGTTGGTTTATTCTATAAAAGACCATTCCTTAAAAATTTTTTATTATTTATTTGAGCTGAAACAACTACGTAACTTTGATGTTGTCCCTGGACCAACAGGCATCACAGATACAGTGCCTTGCAAAAGTACTAATACACCTTGAACTTTAACACATTTTGTCATGTTTACAACCCTAAACATAAATCTTCAATGAAGGTACTTGAGTCATCTTCTGTACTCAGTAGTTGAAGTCTTCGAACGTTTCGCCTCTCATCCAAAAGGCTTCGTCAGCGACAAAAGTCCCGCTCAGCCCGCAGCTGAAGATATAGACCAACAGGGAGGAGTTAGGGTTGACCCGGCTCCTCCCCTCTAATCACAGCTACTCTCACCCGTGGGTAAACACCTTTGAAGTAGAGCGTCTCTAACAAATACAAATAGCA
This sequence comes from Proterorhinus semilunaris, assembly GCA_021464625.1. NCBI lineage: Eukaryota > Metazoa > Chordata > Actinopteri > Gobiiformes > Gobiidae > Proterorhinus > Proterorhinus semilunaris. The sequence continues at coordinate 32,676,247 of CM038346.1, forward strand.
GAATTTTTAAATTCTGCTATTTAAAAAAAAATAGAAAAGAGAAAATTCAAAATAAAATCTTTATGTTTAGGGTTGTAAACATGACAAAATGTGTAAAAGTTCAAGGTGTATTAGTACTTTCGCAAGGCACTGTATAGTACTTTTTGATACCAGTTTTATCAACACCATACTACAATCTTTTTTGAACATTTTAACATAACTGGACTTGGAAAGAGACTAGAATCGACTTCATTTGGTTTAATCTTTTTTTCTTTAAGTAATTTATATTTCTTGATATCCTGTGGAGAAGACGGGTGTGATATGGGTTTTTCTATTTCTATTTCTGTTGCTTGTGTTTTTGTTTTCCTTTATAATTAAATAAATATAACAATATATAAGTATAAAAGATGCAATAAAAGGTTATGAACCAACAAGCCCTGACCCTGAGGGCAGAATAAGAAAGTCCAATCACAGTACGGGGAGAAGCTCATATTATTATCATTACACACAAACATTCATTGGACATTTTAGTTCCCGTCGCTTCTCACACATGACTCAAAAGTTTAGAATTTGTCCAACTTTTATTGCGATTTTTTTACAAAATTTCAGAGCATTTTCGATATGATTATTTACATCCTATTTGTTGTTACGAGACACAATGTTCAAGTGCGTGACAATGATAAATGCGCTCTAGGGTTTAGTGTAATTAACTCACAGCTGTAAACAAAAGCTTTGAGGAATCTCTATGATCGTCTTCATTCGAGTCATAATGTTCAAACACTGCACCATGTCATGAACTACCATCATCTCTATTAACAAGCAGCAAAAAGTTGACAATATCAGGCTCATCGAGGGGAAAAGGAGACGTCAAAAGTCAATCTTCCAAAGTGCGATCGGTGAAGCAACAAGCACTTCCTATGACTTTCTTTTTTTTTCCTTCAACAGAATCATGGCAAAAAAAAAAAAAAAAAATCACGAAAAGCTAGCAAACATGTTAAGTTATCTATTATTAAGCTGACAATGTAGAAGATAGAAAAAGTCCATATAAAAGCGAGTTTGAAACTGAACTACACTTCCCAAGCTGCATTTCCCTGAGACATATTAAACAATACAACTATTGAAATGTAGCTCAGACTCGATTATTTAAAGTAGCTGTAGTAAAGTAGATTTTATGGTAACGAAAACGCAATTGTGCCTCTGATAATATGTTGGTACACGTTTGAATAGTCTTATGATTAGGCGCTTTGAGTTTGTAGAGCTTGCAGACTTTGGTGACACCCGGTGGCAGAAGAGCGAATTACAATAACCAAAATTTTGACTTTAATCATCCACAAAAAAAAAAAAAAAAATCATAAACATAAAGCAAAAATGACGTTCCATATGAGCAAAAGTTAATTTATTGGATTGGAAAATAATATAATTTTGTTGGTGTGTGTGTTTTCTATTCGTTGACTATTCGTTCTTTGCAGGTGTTGCTGCCAGATTTTAACTTTCTAAACTCATCCAAACACAAGGAGAGCACCACAAATAAGCAACTTAATTCATATTAGGCTACAAGCTTGATGTATTATTAACTAAACTTATTTTCCCATGTTTTCAGACATGACGATAAAAAGAATATTGCCAAAGCTGTTCTTTTCAAACAGTTGACCATTAAAACTAAATATAAGAAACAATTTGTAAGAGAAAGTACATTATTTAACCGTTAAATATATTCAAGTTTAAAGTCACTGTTTGGAGCTGCTTTATTTGTGATTTAGTCCATTTCAGCCCAAGTATAGGCCTGGTATAGTGCAGTTATAGACCTTAAAGACCGTTTTTTTCTTAGTCAGAACCATGAACTTATCGTTAACAAATGAGTTATGTCACTTCACAACAATATTGCTCAAGTAGAAGTAAAAAAAAAAAAACTCTTTGAGAGTGCAGTTTCTTTTTGGACATGTCCTATAAACCCCCTGACGGTCCTCTGCTTCACTTGTCCTGTGCGTCCTCCTCTGCCGGGCTGACCTCCACGCTCAGCACCTCCTCGCCCTCTCTGCGGGGCGTCATGCGGATGATGAGGGAGCTGTCCGCTGTCTCCGCCACCGTGTCGTCGTCCTCCTGGACCCTGAACACCGGGATGGGGCTGCGGCGGTGCATCGGCGACGGGGGAGGCTGCGCGGGCAGGGTGGAGGGGGGCTGAGGAAATAATAAAAAGTATCTGCAGATTCAGTCAACTGTAAACACAAGTGCCACACTGCACTGCAAAGTTCACGAGTTCAATTCCCGGATTGTGTGGGCCCCTCTATTGACTGATTTTGATTGGCCCTCAGGTGTCTGACATCACCAAAGATGGTACCTTTTATTGCAAGTTCATCAATACTACACAATTTTAACCTCAATAACTAGTGTGAGACAGAGCTGCATTAAAGTGGACATATCCGGCATGTTGGGCTTACAAATAGTGCTGTGGCATTTTTGGTGCCACAGCATTGATATTTTATATTTCATAACCTGAAATTAGGTATTAATTGAAAGATAAGCGCAAGAGTTGGTGATCACTTTGACTCCTCCTGCTGGCAGATGTTGGAATAACTTAAAAAACAAAAAACATTCAGTTTTGATTTACGGCGTGGTTTACAGCTTCAGCACAACCTGATTAACACACTTTGAACAAAGAACGGCTCAAAAACAATACAATGTTGGATTATGGGCTTTAAAAATGTGGAGAACAGTTTAGGGTTTTAACAGTGACTAACAACAAATAACAATTCAAGTACAGAACGAGGTGCTGACACCGTAGAAGAAGAAACTAATTAAACAGGATTACTCAGAACTGCGTGAATGTATACACTTCAATATGCGTCCTCTGACACCCCTGGGCTAATCCTTCAGCTAAGTTTTGGCTCAAAACCTGTAGACTGGGTCCCTGTAGACTGGGTCCCTAAATCTTTGCATAAACCCTACTCGTTAGGGGTAGTTGCTATTAGATAATATTAGATATTTGCTGTATAATTGTTTGATTCAAATGAGCCTTGCTGGAGAAAGTAATCAGTGAAATTTGCTGATTTGTTCTGGTTGAAGACTTGAAGTTTCTAAATGCAAATGTCACCTGGTTTAAAGGTAATTAAATGTAATAATTTGACTTTTACGCACCAAAAAGCTACAACAATCAACATGTAAGTAAGAAGGGAATGAAACCCCAGCCCAGCCGTACCTCGTCGGTCTCTGACGGTTTGTAGGTGGCCTTCAGTTTGGCGAACGTGCCCTCGATGCCGGCCTGTTCAGTCACCTTCAGCGCCGCCTTGAACATCTTGGGCGTCTCTGGTCTGGGGGGGATCACCTGCACCGCCTCCCTACCCCCGTCCTTCTCGTCGGGCTTCTTATCCTTCGTCAGCATCTTCCTGTGAAATGGGAAAAGTGCAGTGACTGGATCAAGGTTTAGGCAGTAACAATGGAACCGGGAGTGGAATGAAAGATAACAAAACAAACGCACACACATTATCGTTTGAAAGAGCACTGAAATATGAACTCTGAAAAATGGTAATGTGTATTTGAACAGGTTAGAGATCATCTTGAGAGCCAGAGAATTTTGCTTCAGGGGCCGTATTTTGGTTTCTAATTCCGTTGAGTGAAACGACAACCATTGACCTAATTACTATAGCTGTATGTTTAGCTTGTTCTTTAGAGCTGCCATATGTCTAAGGGATTCAGAGGAACCAGTAACCAGTGTCTCTTTTAGATAACAAAACGACCAACGCACAGCTCATGTCAAAGTCATCACGGTTTCATTACATTTCTTTCAAAAGACTTTACTCTTTCATTATTTAATCAAATTTACCAAAGTGAAACTGTCACATAGTCATTTGGTGGGTTGTTATTTTTTAGCCAGACGTCAAAATCAGCTACGCGGAAGAAAGTAAGCAACATAAAAACTATTTTTGCCTGAGGACACAACAATCAGTAAATACGGTAGCTCAAATTTGTGATTAATGTTTTCAAATGCATTATTATTGCAGCCTTTTGTGCTAACTGCAATCATTAACATTTCAATCCGATTGCAATTTTATCTGGCAATACTAATATTTAGCCCAAGTGATGAAAAGTGCAGTCTCATTATTAACATGAACAGCTAGAAACGGACTTTGAGCATGCGTGCCATAGATGACACACGGATTGAGAACCACACAAGTTGTTACTAACCTGTTCCTGTCTCCAACAAAAAAGAAAAACATATCCATCTCAAATGCTACATCATCCACTCGCTCGTAGCGCACAGTATGTTCATGACTGGAGCTAAACCTAAAAAGAAGCTGCGTCCTGAGTCACTGTCTGTCTGCCCCGTCCCTGAAGCCTCAATGGCCTGACACCTGAGAAGCTTAGACCCACAGAGGCTAATCCCGACTGGGACACAGCAGATCAACTGAGAGCATGACCGAGGTGGGAGACAGCAGGGATGACCCAGACAGGCGTTTTCTATACGCCCTTCATATACAGTGTTGGGAAAAAATATGTGAACCCTTTGGAATTTCTCACATTTCTGCATAGATTGGTCATAAAATGTGGTCAGATCTTTATTTAAATCATAAAAATGATTAAACAGAGTCTGCTTAAACTAATACCACCCAATCATTTAAATGTTAGAACATTTTTATTGGCCCTAACATGTAAACATTCACAAGACAGGGAGGAAAAAGTAGGTGAACCCTTGGATTCAATAGCTGGTTGACCCTCCTTTGGAAGCAATGACTTAATCCTGATGTTTTCCTGTAGTTGCAGATTAGACGTGCACAACAATCAGGATGAATCTTAGACTATTCCTCTTTACAAAACTGTTCCAGTTCAGTAATATTCCTGGGATGTCTGGTGTGAATGGTTTTCTTGAGGTCATGCCACAGCATCTCAATCGGGTTTGGGTGAGGATTTTGACTGGGCCATTCCAGAACATGTATTTGGGTGGTATTATTTCAACCGTATTCGCCGGTCAAGCAGCAGCAGAATACGACAGCGTGTACCAGTTCCCACTAATATCCAGCAACTTCGCACAGCCATTGAAGAGGAGTGGACCAACATTCCACAGGCCACCATTGACAATCTGATAAACTCTATGTGAAGAAGATGTGTTGCACTGCATGAGGCAAATGGTGGTCACACCAGATACTGACTGGTTCTGAGTCCCCAGACCCCCAATAAAGCAAAAAACTGCCCATTTCAGGGTGGCCTTTTATTGTGGGCAGTATAAGGTACACCTGTGCACTAGTCATGATGTCAGATCAGCATCTTGATGTGGCACACCTGTGAGGTGGGATGGATTGTCTCGGCAGAGCAGAAGTGCTCACTATCACACATTTGGACTGATTTGTGAACAATGTTTGAGAGAAAAGGTAATATTGTGTATCTGGAATGAATTTTGGATCTTTAAGTCCATCTCATGAAAAATGGGAGCAGAAACAAAGGTGTTGCGTTTATATTTTTGTTGAGTGTGTGTGTGTGTGTGTGTGTGTGTGTGTGTGTGTGTGTGTGTGTATTTATGTATGTAATTATGTATGTATGTATGTATGTATGTATGTATGTATGTATATATATATATATATATATGTATGTATATATATGGATGTATGATGCGAGGTGTACTGTTTTAAATGTTGTAATCTTTAAAGCACTTTGTGATACCTTTCGGTATGAAAAGTGCTTTATAAATAAAGTTTGATTGATTGATTATATATTACTTAACATGGGTAGTTTAGGTCCCCAGAAAGTTTGAGATAATTACGTTACAGAGGTTCTTTCCTGGAATGCCAAATTTTGCCCAGGGGCCTGATGTTTCCCTCATCTCGCCTCAAGGTGAGGCCTCAGCACATATGCTGGAAACTCAAACTGTATCAGTGTACAGTGAGATTGATTGCCGGCTTCAACAATTTGCAGAATGTTAATGTATTATGTTTATGTTCTTACTGAGCAATGAAATATCTTCTTAGTTCCTTCTTCAGAGTTAATGAACGTAGCAGCGAGTCAATGTAATGACTATGCAACATCCAGCATTTTAATAATAATTTAGACATTTAAAATCAAGTTGGACATAACGGGCAACTTTTGAGCAAAGCAAAAGCTGCTGTTGAATGCAATTTGAACAATCATTTTTGTATTTTCATTATGTTTTAAGAAATTCTGATTTAATGCCAGTTTGAATCCACAATTCATTGATTTCTCCCCCTTTCTCTTTTTTTTTGACACATGGCACACTTTTATGTTGAAACCGCCATCTAAATATATCCTAACAAAATAACACCATGTAGAAAAGAAAATATGGTGCTACAAATCTCAGGCGGTGGTAAAACTTTGCAGCGAGTTGTTAAACAAAATGACTGTGTGAAGCGGACCATTGAAATTGAAAATGTTTCCAAGACGCACTTGACGATCAAGGCGGGTAAAAAGTGGATGTGTCTTATGTGAGAGTGGGCGTGGCCTTGTTGTCAGTGGGCAGGACTCACTTGGCCTTCTTGCGCAGCAGTTTCTGGGACTCTGGATAGTGGACCAGGATCTCGGCAAGATCTTTCTTGTCCAGGATCATGAGGTTAGCAAAGCCATGAGCCTTCACGTTAGCTGTGCGTCTGTTTCCTCCGCCCCCGGCTAACAGACTGACCAAACATAGAAGAGCACTGTCAGTAAACATTAGTTGGCACAGATTTTATAATAAACAATCAATCATTAGACACATTTGCACTGTGTAGTTACATTATGGCAAACTAATATATACTTTTCTTTAGGCCATTGTAAAATAACGTTGTATACATTTTAGTTGCTAAACTCACTTATAGCCAGTTTAAAGTTGTTTAATAGATTACTGTCCACCAAAATCGTGTCACTGGTGGTACATTGGACTTAAAACATGGTCCACTCTATTAACCAAAACAGAAAAAAAATCGAATACTAAATGAATAAGATAAAAAGTTATGATGCCAAATCCAAGCATTTCGCTCTATTAAAATCCTTGTTTTTACTGTATACAAATATTGGCGTTTAGTTGTTCAGTCGAGTTTTCCATAGTTGACAAAGGTTCTTAATTCGTCATCTGTTCTGGGCAGCTTTAGTGTTGAAGACATTTTGCGTCTCACTTCAAGAGGCTTCGTCAGCAAACGCACAATCTTTTAACAGCTGGCTGAATATATGACAATCTAGAAGTGAGGGGAAGTTTACTTTGTGACTGATATCATCCATCTTTATTCTAAGAAGCTAGTCTCAACTTGTTCAATAGTGAGTAATAGTATCTCTTGCATTGAATTGCATTGACAACTGAACAACTCAGCTAATGACATAAATGAATAATAATACGCCTTAAACAATCATCTTGTTTTGTAGTATTGTAAAATACTACAGAGTTAACCCTGAAGTCACTTGGCCAACTCTGCGATCCCGGTTCATGTAGCCCTGGAAACCTGCCCATAATCCTCGGCCCTGAGTGTGCCGGTGGTAATCTGTGCATGAGGTCATAGTTTAAGTGGATGAGTCTGACCTGATCTCCCCGAACACAGAGCCGGCTCTGATGGTCACAAACACAGTGGCCAGGTCGGGACCTCCCACCACCTGCACCTCGCCCTGCTTTATGATGTACATCTCTCTGCCGATCTCGCCCTGAAAACCAACAGGAAAGGTAAAAAACAAATGTGCACTTCACATTTTGCCATTTAGATACATTTTTAAGTAGGACTGAAACAACGAATCAATTATTGAAATAGTTGACAACTATTTTAGTTATCAATGAATTGTTTAGTTGCATTCACAAACTCAAAAAGATATAAAATGACATGAAAATGTTGCACTTCTGATAAATAATGCACCTTTAATCCTGAATATGTCTACAGTTTTTCCAAATGTATTGCTTTTTAATCATAGTAAATTACATATAGTATATCTGGTTAAATTTATATTAAATAATAGTCGATTAAGTCTAGGCGCATTGAGTTGCCTTGTGTACGAAATGCGCGGTATAAATAAAGTTGCCTTGCCTTGCCTTGTAAAGGTATAGTAACTATATGTTTTTGTTTTGTGATATTGCTTTGGATCTTTCAAGATTGTGAAATCTTGAAAGATACTATACAGTAGTTATAGTATAGATATATAAATACCTTTTTACAGACAAAGTCCCCGGGCAGGAAGACCACAGACTTGAGCCTGGTGAGCATGTCGAACACCATCTGTCTGTCACAGCCCTGGTTCACAAACACATGCTGCATATTAATATCATGAGGGTTAGCGTGTCCTGGATCCGTCATAAGACCTCATGCTCAAACCTATTAGGCCACTGGTAAATAACATAAGGATCTAAGAACTGGGACAGAAAAAGGACTCCATAGAGGGTGAACATGCCAAATTACAGGGTAGATGTTGACTTGTGATGCATCTTTTAAAAAGATATATATGTAGATATTTAATTGTAACATTTACAAGCAATAGCTAAGTGGCCTACATCAGGGGTTCCCAAATGTTCACTAATTTCACTAAAATACACATATTTTTTTATATTTTGAAATAAAAAAAATACATCAAATTACATTATTGTAGAAAATCTACACCGGTGGTAAAATATAAACTTGGTACAGAAAGGATGTTGAGGATATGGGTAAACAAAAGACTCTCTCACTGACCTGAAACAAGGCGACTTTACTGACGATGCTGTAGTTGACGTCCACAGCGATGTCCTGCCTCATTTTAATAGGAAGCTGGATCAACAACTCCTGCTCATCTGAGAAAAAGAGAGAAAAAGGAACGTCAAGTTTCGGCATTTTGTCACAGGGAAATCTGTCTTCTGCATTTGACCCAGCCCTTCAATCAGAGCCAGTGGTTGTCAAAAAAACAATGAGTGACAGTAGTACAATACAGGGGATCAATCTGTGCAAGGGTGCCCAAAGGGCGGCCCGTGGGGCAAAATGCAGCCCTCAGACTAACTTTTGGTGGCCTAGGCTTCTTGTTGAATTGGCACACAATGCCAGAGATGGTACATTTTACAAAAAGATGAGCAATAATTCCAAACGATTAAAACCTCAAAAACTAATATTTTGTTGCGAGACAGAGCTGACATTATTGTTCCAAACTTAAATAAATGTGCGGAGAACAGATTTGCGAGGCCCTGGGTGGGGCCTCAAGATCATTTCAAGATTAAATAAAAAAAAATATATATATATATATATATGCCTCTGTTTTTAGTGTAATACCGCCTTTAAATTTGAAAAATCCATTAAAATATTCAAAAATAAATCCATTAATTAATTCAAATACATGAATTTATATAACTGTTGCATAAGAGGCAATCATTTTAACAATGGGGTACTGGGTGTTTTGCGTGGCAATTTTTGGGGTTACAACCAAAAAAGTTTAGGAATCATTAAAAGTAATATATTTGTATGACAGTGCTTACAATTGTAGTGCTGCCCTCTACTGTTCTGACTGAATCCTTGATCATTATTGGCCTGTATTCACTGTGAAAACAGTGCAGCACTGCTACATCATTAATATGCGGGACATCGTCAAAAAGTATAAAAAGTATTGTATCATCCTGCAAAATATTGCAAAATCGATTTATTGTCACACCTCTAATCTAGAAGGAAGATTTAACCTGTTGTGCATGTTTTATAGGCAGCTGGGACAAAACAGAGCCCAGCCAGACAAGCAGAAACATGGAACCTTCTGACTGAGAGGCTATAAGGGCCGTAATGAAAGACCTCATCCCATCAGCTGACATGTTTTCTCGTGGTTTCCTTACCCAGCATGCCCTGGCTCATCCAGGTGTAGTCGTACCAGGTCTTGATGCGGTTCTGCACGTCTCGCGGGATGTTGTAGGACGTCATGTATTTGCTCGTGCTGTCCATACAGGCGCGGTAGTAGTTCTCTCCGGCCGTCGCTGCCCCCACAACGTCTCTCATCTGTCACACAGTAAAGTCGAAATTCATCTCATTCATCAGTCAATAGCAACAACTTTAGGGCAAATGACATCAACAGAAGGCAAACGCACGCTTTTGGATGAGGATATCAGGCACAGGTGTTGCATGTTTTTCCAAATGCAACTGTAAATTGCATTTTCCTATCTTAAACTTGAATCTGAGTGCGGTGGGCCTAATCGTAACGCGCCTGATTGAAATTAAATTATAGGGCGTAAGGAGATCAGCAGATGCACATGTCTCTAACAAAGTGTTTGGATAAATTACCGACCTGCCCGATCATGATGGAGAAAGCAAAGACTCCCACAAAGTAATTTATGAGCTGGAAAAAGATCTCGAAGACGGTGGTGGGGTCCGGCAGCCCTCCGATGGTGATCAGGGTCTTTACGGCAAAGTAGTAACAACGAATGTACCTTAATGGAGGAGGGAATTGTAAAAATGCATACAGAATTTCAACAAGAACACAATTCCAGACTCTTTGGAAAAAAAAATTAATATTAGGATAAAGGGGACTTACGCGTTCCCTTTTCCATTATAGACCCATTTAGTGGAGCCCAGACCTTCATAGTCAGAGCCCCAGTAAAACAGACAGGCGTTAATGTGCAGAGAGTACAGCAGGTAGGAGGAGGTCCGGATCACCCTGGGAAGACAAATACAAGGCTTATGCACATGTTTGGGGTAACCTCTCAGTCATCCAGGAGTTTTCCATCATAGAAAAAAGTCGTTTTCTGGGTTGGATTGTTTTGAACTGAATCCAAGAGGCATATGTTGAAAACGTATTCATGCCATGGTTTATGCACGCACTTATTCTTTCTTATGGTTTGTAAACGTATATCCCTAATAAAGGAATGAGGGGACCATTTTTTGGAATTTACTTGGCCAAAACGGACAGAAAATTGGTGAAGCTGACAGAAAACCTCCCAAATCATTTGCAGTATGGATAACTTTTTGATATTTTTGATGAACCTTAAAGGCACATTGCGTAACATTTTGGATTATACAATGACCAGCTATTCACAAAAAGGGCTTAATGTAGGTAGCGGATAATTAAAGGTAAAGGAATTAATTTGGATGAGGACTTCAAATATTCAAATCTCATATTTGGCTGCCTTTTGTCAGCATGATGAGCTGGAGACCCCCCCCCCCCCAGTAAAGTTACAGTCAGGTCGTAGGAGAGGTGAGCCGCTAGAAGCAAAGAAACACTTTTTTTTTTAGGTATTTTTCAACAAGAACAATATCTGTAATAAAATAAATGCATGTATCTTATACTATTTATTGGGTGAAATGTTACGCCGTGTGGCTTTAAAGGGACTATACAGAGTTGAAATGTTAAAATTATGTATTTTCCGCCCCCTACATGCTATGTCCTAATGTGTAGAATGAGCCCAGACCTGCCTCTAAAATCCTGCACTGTCACTGACAATGCTGTTAATTCTGGTCCGAATTGCCGTCATGCACAAGCTTAAGATAGAGACTGCAGTTACACGTAAGACCTGAGGTCGTGCATGAGGGCACTTCGGACCCGAAGTAACAACTTTTTGAGTGACATTGCAGGATTTTAGAGGCAGTTGTGGTGTGTTCACCACAACTGCCCAGGTCTGGGCTCATTCTGCACATTAGGACATGGCTGGAACGTGTAGGGGGATGAAATAACTTAGATTTAAAATTTTTAAACTCTGTATAGTCCCTTGAAGTTTAAAAAAAATAAAATAAGCAATGTCATTTAAATAAAATTAGGATTAAATGCTGATTTGAATCCAATTGCATTTTTTAATGTCACGTGGAAACCCCGGTAATTGTTCTTGTATAGGGACATTGCCGTGTTCGTACCTGTAAATATAAGCTTTCTTCATCACTGCCTCCATTCGGTCGTTGAACTCACTGAAAACCATGTACTAAAATACACAGACAAAAACAATGAGCTGATGATTTTTCTTAAACCAGGAAGAGTGTAGTTTAAATAAGTCCTGACCTTGAGCAGTCGGGGGAAACGTAGCAGCGAGTTGACTCCGGTGAAGTAATAAAATATCTCCATTGGAAACAAACTGATCACATCCATCTGGAAACACAGGCTCATAATGCAGGGGTTCATACAGACATCAGCAGGTTAAATGTGATGATTTTTAAAGCAATTTCAATGACCAAATCGTGCCAAAACGCAAGAAAAGTATATGTTTTCATAATTTCTTTAGAAGTCCAGACAGTCATCAAACAGAGGAATAAAGGGAAATTTAGATATTCAAATGCAAACTGGACACAAGGGCACATTTTTGTGCAAAACCGACTCCAGAACCAATATGTTTTGGACCATTATCCTCTTTTAATGTATGGATTAAAAAGATGGTTGAGAAATGTAATTATTTAGAAATTATTTAAGAAATTTAGATTTAATGCCATTTAAAATCAAATGTACTATATTTTTTAAAGACATTTATGGCCTTATTTTTGGCACAATTGATTTAATAACTTTTTAATGTCCTGCAGAAACCTTTTTAACTCACCTTGAATCGCTCTGTTGTCATGTAGTGCTCTCTCATGTCCTTTTTATCACACTGTAAATATATGGGAGGGAAAAAAACAGGTTTTAATGAACGTACATTTTGAACATTTTTTGCTTTTTGCTTTTCATGATATTCTATGATAACTCATGCTACAACATGCTACGTCTGCCACAGGCTTGGAATTGGTTGATCAAAATTGGACCAATTGCACAGTCCTAACCACTGACTGAGACACTGACCACAATGTCTCCCGCCCGTACGAACTGCAGGCGCGGCTGGAACACCAGGATGTCCAGGATGTAGATGAGGTCGCAGGAGTAGTCGGCCAGGAGCCAGAGGTGCAGGTTTTCGTCTGTCTGATACGGAAAGGCCCATCGCACCGGGATCAGCCACACGTTCCAGTTCCACGCGGCCACCACCAGGAACAGCCAAAACACGTAGATCAGGTCTGAGGAGAAGAGAGTGCAGACATTAAACAAGGATAAAGTCCAGCCCAGAACCAGGCAGTTGTTGGTCACAGGGAAATCTGCTTGTTTTTACAGTGTTATATTCATTTAATTGCAGAGTAATTTCACTGGTATGTTAACTGTCATTTTCTGTGAATTAGTAAAAAGTAGTCACCAGTGAACGGGTCTATGCTGGAGGGGAAGCGGTACGCCAGAATGGACCGGAGCCAGTCGGGCATTGGCGGAGGTTTGGGGAGGGTCAGTTTTAATGGCTGCCCCAAAAGTTCAAACTCTAACTCCATCAATTCGTCTTTCTCCTCTTCACCATCAGGGGGCTCGTCCTTCTTCTCGTCTCCCGGGGGAGGCGGGGGTGGAGGGGGAGGCGCTTTGGCTGGAGCTGGAAACAACAACAAAAATAAATGTTATAGTTTGGGGGGGAGGAACTTGGATGATAACTAAAGTAAGGAACTGCGTCAGTGAACAAAACACTACAAAGGAGGTTAAAAATTATCTTTATTATAGCCAAAAAGACTAAAGACTATTTTACCCAACGTGCACCTAAGCAAATAGACCTTTACTGTCACTATCGCCTCGAGTCCCACTCTGGTTCCAGTTTCTTCATAGATTTTTCTAAAATTGAAAATTAATGCAACTTTCTATAATGTACTATCTAAAAGCAAAGTGAAATTGTGTTCTATGGTACAGTGTTTCTGAAAGGTCTTTGGGAAATAATCTATGTCCTGTATTTATCTATTTGTGAATCCAGAGCAGGTTTGAGTGGTGGGAGCGACTGTTAAGCGCCATTGCATATTGAATGCTACTCATCATTTCCGTTTCACTTTTTGCATTGTTTTTATATTTTTATATTACAACTGCATTGGACAAACCAGATACGTTGTTTTTAGTGTTATAGCAAAACTGCTAATTTGCAACACTTGTCCATAGGAGGCTACACATTTCACAAAACACAATGCAAGACAGTACACATTACAATATTTAAAAAGGTAAACAATACACATCATAATGTATATTATACATTTCATACAGCGTCACCATGTGAGAAGCTTTGACTTGACTTCAGCCATTGTTTCAGACCTCTGTCCACTGATTTAAAACTGCAGACTGACATGAACAATTTTTACAGAGAGTTCCACAGTCGGGATCCATTAAAAGAGAAACTGGACTGTTCAAAAGATTTTTGTAAATTTTGGGAGAACACAGTCCCCACTGACTGAGGCTCCGGTGGAGGGTCTGTGGGAGTCCTGACGCCAAACAATGAGAGCGGAAAACAGCGGCAACACATGACTGTTCAAACATTTAAAGACCAATTTCAGAGTACAAAAATGTATAAAGTTTTCGCAAGTAAAAGATTATGTCACAGTGATGCCATCTCATAGGTTTTCTGTCAAAGACTGCCTGTTTGTGCAATGAAACAACCGGCTTGAGTGTGGACGGGGAGGTTTGTGACCATGATGTGACGCAGTAGGACAGATGTGAAAAAATCATGGCATGCATGTATAACAGCATGCCATGCTGTTATACAGGAGGGATCTGTCTGATGGGACAGATCCCTCCTGATGAAACGAAAACAGTTCACGTTGGATTTGACCTTTTTATGCACATTTTTGACTTGACTTTGAAATTTAAGGTTGTTATCAAGAATAATTCCAAGATATTTGGTCTCTTTTGCTTCTTGTATGATTTCATTGTTTATGCTTACTTCAAAGGTGCTGTTAGAAGGTCTTGTTTTAATTGAGGAACAGACAGCAACGGTTTTCTTCACGTTTAAGCTTAGGTGAGACAACCTGAGCCATTTAGAGATGTTTACTAGAACAAGTGTCATCTGCTGCACTGCCAGAGCTGGATTTTTAGCAGACAGATGAATTACTGTATCATCTGCGTACAGCTGGCAGTTGACACCGTGGCACCTATCAGGGAGGTCATTGTTGTACTGGGGCCATTGTGAACAACAATGGCCCCAGTACTGATCCTTGAGCAAAACCCATGTTGTTAGGAAAGAGAGCTGACATCACCCCATTAATCTTAACGCACTGCTGTCTTCCCTCAAAATATGATTTTAACAATGCTAAAGAGCTTGGTGGAGTTGGAGTTTGTTAAATAGCACGCTGTGATCCACAGTGTCAAAAGCTTTTTTAGGTCTAGAAATACTGCACCAACTACTTGCCCTTTGTCTAGAGGCCCTTTGATTTTCTCAAGCAAGAATCAGTTAGCTGTTTCGGTGCTGTATTTGCACCTAAAACCAAATTTTAAACCAAATATTAATAATTTTTCAATTATTGATAGTATGCGCTGGTGTAGTAGTTGCACACTGACATTAACTAAAGTAGCCTCTAACAGATTTAATTAATTAAAGATATATATATATATTAATTCCACCGAAGGGAGAGAAACTGATCAGTCAAAGACGATTTCTTTCTACTTGAGTCCATTTGTGACTTACTGCGTAGACATAATAAGTACATGCCCACTGCCCAGTGCAGTACTCACAGGCTGAGGGACTCTCCTCGGACTCGTCAGGATCCACCAGTCGATCTTTCTTCATCTCCGTGCGGCCTTTGAACAGACGCACCAGTTCATTCAGACGCTCCTGCACCACCACACTGCCCACACTGGCAACAGACGAAGGGCGCCCCCTACAGGAAAATACATACACATTCGTTCTATCGAATGAACATATCTCTAGCTTTGTTTAATTTCATTCACCTTCATGGCCTGAGTTAGTCCATGTTTAAAATACTTTATCCAAAACTACTCATTTTACTTTTTAGGTAAGTTTATGCTTGTATTGCCTTGTTGTAGCTTGGTTTATATCTGGTAATATAAGTGGTACTTAGTGTGTAACTTTTTGGAATGTGATTGTGGGTAGGAGAAAAAGGAAGTCACTCAAGCACTTGTTCTTACATGAAAAGCATTTTCAAAATTAACTTTAACGGTATAAAGTGGGCTATAAAAGAAGCAATTATGTAATTTTGTTATGCAAGTAGTGTGTGTATTTAAATATACAAATTGAGCATTGTAAGTGCTGTAGAATTTTAGAGGAGCTGCACTCTACTTGAGTAGTACTTTGGCGAAAACTTACTAAATTACTTTTACTCCATTACATTTGAAAATTAAATATAATACTTTCTAGTCCACTTCAGTTCTAAAATGCTAAGTAAAAAAAATGTGTCCATGTGTTTAGTTGGCCTAATACAACCCTAATAATACACACTCTATGAACAGTAGGTGGCGCTGTGCAGATGCACTGTCAAATGCCAATGAATCGCAACAGGAATGAAGGTTTGTCCTGGTCGTGTTGTCCTACAATTGGGGAATTTGGCAAAATGTTTGTGGTTTTGAAGCTGCAAATGTATTATTTATAAAACTTATTTAAACTGATTTGTACTTTCTATTTTGAATACTTTTGAAAACTTTTACTTTGATCGGAGAACTATTTAACCAGTAGTATCTGTACTTTGACTCATGTAACGAAATCAAGTGAGGACCGAAGTGAATGATCCCTTACTCTTCGTCGGCACTGAGCAAGTCGCCGTGACTGCCCCCTGACTTGGGCGGTTCATCCTCATTTTCAGAAAACATCTGTTCACCCGTCGGACTGAGGATATTAAAATGAGATCATTTTTCAAACGCAGGTGTTTAACATTTTTGACCCTTTACGTGATTAATTATTGGTTGTTACCTGAGCCTGATGGATCTGGGCACGGTCAAAGTGCTGGTCTCGTCTTCTGGAGTCGTCACAATTTGAGGGATGGTCAGGGTTCTTCTTTGTCCCGAGTCTTGATCCACATGCTCCACAGTCAGCACTGGCGTTTTCACAAGAATCCCTGAGACGAAAGGAATGGGAAAAAACAAGTGACACTGAGTTCTGCTTATGGCCTTTTGACTTTAGTTATTTTAACAAAAGCAAGAGTTACATTTTATATGTTTCTAATACACACTTGGCTAGACAGTTGTGTAGTGGCGGAGTAACATTTTGATTGAAAAAAAATGACAATGTTTGACACAACTGATAATGATTTTATGGTAACACACTGGTTGAGGAACCCTGAATGCTCAAAGACAAAATAACACATTTCATCATTTCACTCTTTGGCTTCTGATACCATGCTGTGACCTAATATGCATGCCCTCTACAGTTCATTACAATAAAACAATGATTAATTTAATGTATTTATTTTTTTAGTCTCCTCCGTAAAATATGATCAATTATTCATCTGCTTGGGACAGTACATCATTATTCCTTGTGAAATGAGAAATTTTAGTTGTATAGCGTTCGGGAAATTCCACAGTTACCATGGAGATCAGCCATCTTTGCAGCTGTTAGCACACATTTCCATTGACTAACATTATCTAAAAACAGTATAAAAAGTGGAGAAAAAAGACGTGGAACTGCCGAGTTACTGCTGGTAAATACATCTAACACACTGTGGTGTCCAAGTGTTTTAATGTAAACAATAACAATAACTAGTATTTTAACTTTTAAAATCTCCATTAGTTTACAAATGCTGCTAATCCCATAATGCATAGCGATATGACATCACATTCCCGAACTCTATTGATTTTCGGGATGGCCGCTTATAAGCTCTTGCTTCAGCCCACTCCTTTTGAGCAGAATGTTTACTGCTTAAAATAACTAATAAACTAAACTAATTTATCATTTAGTTTTACATGTTCTCTTGTTACCTTTTCAGAGTTAAGCAAAATGAGGAGAGATAAATGTTTATTTTAATCTAGACAATCCAGCTCATAGAAATAATTGAAATGCCTTTAGCTATCTGAGCCTGTTCCTATAAATGTGTGCATTTCGTTAGTTAGCGGACATTGGATCAGAGCACAGGGGCCACCTTTAGACGCTAATTTGCATCTAAAGTAAAATCTCCAAATCCATTTATTTTGGATTTCTACCTCCACATTGACTTCACTTCACTTTAATATGGTGGATGGGTTGACAACAGCTGAAAACAACTGGATTGTTCTGGATGATTTGCGATGTTTGATGGCTAATGCTAACGGCTATAGGAGAAATACAGGCTCTGAAAAGTTTCCCGGACTAGCCTACTTGCTAACTGTCTGACGTTAGAATTGAACACATGACAGTCACCATTGCATAAATTACCTGCAAAAGCTCAGCAAAGCATTACACAGCACGTAGACACATTAACTACGACTATAGATCACCTGAGCAGCAGCCTCTTGTTCAAGCAATGCATGATGGGAGTGACCATGAGCGGGATTCAGGGAGGTCGGAGGAGTGAAGTTGAGGTTTAGTGGTGACAGTAACAGAGGAAGTAATGGCAGTAGTAGTGGCTGTATAAGTAGAAGACGTTCTAGTAGAAATAGTGAAAGTCATAGTAGTAGTGATGACGGTGGTGGGAAGTCGACAGTTTGATCCCTGTCGCTGTGTCCTGGAGCAAGACACTTAATTCAAAAGGATGAATGATTGGTCGGTGATTGTCGGAGAGGATGATTAGCGCAGATTGGCCGCCATATTTTAGTCAGTCAGACCGAGGGAAGCTGTGGCTACAGTGCAGAGGTGGGTAGTAGTTGTAGTACATGTTTTTGTGTAACCTTACTTAACTAATGTTTACTTCTTAGAGTGATTTCATCATACAGTACTTTTTACTTTGACTAGAGTAATATTATTATGAAGTATCTGTGCTCTTTCACTGTGACTTTTTCTTTGAGTGGCAAAAGCTTCATGCTGACGTATAAAATAGATGTGGTTTGTGTTTCATGGACTTCATTCTGAAGAATTATTACTTTTATATATATTGTAAGCTCTCAGTCGTACAGGAGTTGTCCATCTTCAATGAAGGTACTTGAGTCATCTTCTGTACTCAGTAGTGGAAGTCTTCGAACGTTTTGCCTCTTCTCCAAAAGGATTTTATAAATATTGTTATGTTGTTTTATTTTGAAATACTAGAATTTTCACATAAGTTTTGTTTTTCATAATTTAGGTCAGCTGGTACCATATGGGGCTTAGAAACAGGCTAAAACATTCAGTTCCTCAGAATTTATATTTTACATTTTATCATTTGAAATAGGCTAATGTCTGTGTAAGGATTAGACAGATGCATTTAGGCCAGGGCTGGTGAGGATATCGCCAGGAGCTCCCTCTATAGGCAGCAGTGGGAACAACACAGATCCATTGTTGGATTATGGGCTTTAAAAATAACAATTTGTATTTGTCCTACAAAACAAAGTAAGGACCAAAGTGAAACAGGGAAATTGTCTGAATGAAGAGAAATATTGCACCAGGTCTGTTTTTGAACAAAGAACAACACTGCGACATTGTTGTTCAAAACGAAATAAAGTACATTTTGCCTAATATGTTTTCTTTAATATATTGGCTGCTCTATCTACCTCTGCCACGGTAAAAACAGTGAAACTACTACAGGATGAATAGAATTTTCAGCGAATGTGCATAAAGTGCGAGCAAGTACAGTATTTTATCTATTATTATTGCATTATTAATTAGTACTAATAGCAGAAAGTGGCAGTAAAAGTATAGGAGCTTAGCGTTTGGCACTTTTTAAAAACTGCATATTCCCAAATTGCAACAAATGACGACTACCCTATAAGTGTAAGTAACTGCTATTCGTGTAGGCTGAGGTTAAGGCTACTGCTGGGCCGGTTGTGGAGACTGCTTTGTTGCTTGCACTTTTTGCTCGTTCGGCTGGCTCTGAAAGTTCGTATTAAGGCCTTTGATCTTGTTGATGATGCCCGTGCAGTACTGCTGCACTTGCTTGGGCAGCTCCGCTATCTCTTGGGTCAGCAGGGCCAGTTCCGGAGGGGGTGTGGGCAGGGTTAGTGTGGGGGGGGTCAGGTAGTGGTCGTGAAGCAGCTTCTTGCAGCTCTCCAGGTACTCGCCGGCCAGCGGGAAACGAAGCAAGAAAGTCCGGATGGGGGAGCAGATAGCGAGGGCTGCGCAAAAGAAATGACAGAGTTTTGAGAGATGTCGCCGCTTGGTTGGATTAGAGCTGCATGTTTTAAGAAAAAAAGTGAAATTGAAAATGCATTTTGTCTGGTGTATACTGTCCTCAAATAGCATCACTTTAGATTTAGTTATGGTTTAAACTTTGGGGGAAAAGTAAATTTTTCCACAGCCTATTGATTAATTGTAAAAAAAAAAAAACTGCCACATAAATAAATGGCAATTGCAGCCCAGCATACAGCATTTCACCAGTGCGTTCCCGTGTATTAAGCCTCTTACAACAAAATTGTAAAGCAATTTGTTCCCGTATCAAACGGTTTCGAAAATAAAATGTGAGGACAAAAATTAAATATTGGAACCAAATTAGGAAGATCGTGAACGAACCTGGACTTTTTTCAATCATTTAAGTTACTGGGCAGCAATGCGGATATTATGTCGATGACGACTAATATGGCATTAATGATTGGTATGTGATACTAGATTGTGCAGCTCATGTTTGAAAGCAGCGGGTGAATTAGCATCGATCATTAAAGCAGTGGCAAAAAAGCAAAGTGAAGCGAGTTAAGAAATCAGAGTCCTATTAGGATAGAAATACAAGATAAGAAAGATTGTGTTGTAGAAATCAGTTTTGAATTTGCAATAAATTGAAAATCTTACTTCCACACCCAGTTTCCTCTGTTGCTGCAGTTGTGGCCTGGTGAAAAAAGGGGGAAAATAGCAAGACTCATAAGTATTAAAAATGTCTGTCTATCTGTTTTCCAATGCAAATGCGTTTACAAAATATTTCAATATGCATTATGAGGCTGTAATCTTAGGGCAACAGTGAGCTGGCTACGATCAGTGCTCTATGCTGTTGTGTCCTTGGGCAAGAGACTTCACTCGCCACCTTGCCTATGATCGTGGAGTGTGAGTCAGAGGTTGGTGGGCACATAAGGTGGATAGAAAATGGCCCCTTTGTAAAGCCTTTGTGAATTAAAAAAAACATTAACAGCAATCTTATTCTAAGTAAATTAAGATGAGTTCAATCTCATTTTGAGTGCTTTTTTATTAAAGGCCCTATACCTGATTTTTTTTTTTTTCCTCCATTACAAACAATGAAACATGAAGCCACTACAAAATGTTAAACTGTCCAAACTCACAACTAGTAATAACATCCATATTCCTTACAGGGGTGAGTTTATAGACACATTTCATAACGTACAAGTTTCACTTTTCAGGGTAACTTTCATAGAAATGCAAGAAAACTCAGCTACAAGTTCATAAAATGTATACAAGTGCTTTATAATTAGAAGCAAAGTGTTTTTTGCTATCTGAGTTCAAAGGAGGAAAGTCCAGTATAGTGCCTTTAACTTAAGTGTGAAAAATCATTGCAGCACGGTAGTACAGCGGTTAGCGCTCGTGCTTCACAGCTAGAAGCTCTGGGTTCGATTCCCACCTGGACGGGCTCTTTCTGTGTGGAGTTTGCATGTTCTCCCCGTGTCTGCATAGGTTTCCCCTACCACTAAAAACATGTACAATAGGCCAGGATGAATGGGAGTGTGCAGACCCATGTATGTTCATTAACATGCACTGTCCCGATCAAATAAACCAATAAAAAAAAATTGCTGTTGTGACACTAGTGAAACTTATGTAGCTTCAAATATGTTTTCTGTTTAGTTTTCAGGTTAGACTTACCTGTTCGGTGTTGGTGGGCGGCTCAGGCTGTTGAATGATTGGTTTAGAATCTGACTCTTGCTTCTCAGTGATTGGCGCCTCTTGCTGCGCTCCCGCCGCCGGAGTTACTGTTGCCTCTGCAGTTTTGTTATCGCTCACCAGCTCCATCTTCGTCGCGGAGGGAGTCACCTCTTTCGGAGGCTCGACCACCTCAGGAGCTGGGCCCTTTGGATCCGGGGCAGGTGCGGCGTCGGCAGGACAAACGTCGAGGAGAGACCTGGGCATGAAAAAGGAATGCATGAAGCTTAAAGTCTTTTTTGTCTTTCCATGATTACTACGGCATTCAAAAGTTATTAGCCGATGTCACAAGCCAGATTTACTTACTTTATTACTTTACTTTATTACAGTTGTTAAGATAAGATAAATTTGTGGAATTTTGTTTGTACAACAGTTAGAGAATAGAATTATATCACTATTTATCATATTGGGTCATGCCGCACAGTCACATCATCATAGTATGCGCAATGTTTTGAGTTCACGTCTCCGGGTCCCGCACCATTTGTTAAGATAAAAAACAGATAGATGAGAAACAGGCAGGAGTCTGGACGCCTTATGCAGGAGAAGTTTATTTACCATCAGTGTAGGACCCCGGAGGCATGAACTCCAGACATTGCGCTTGTCTGAGCATTCAAGTCTGGCTATGCTTCTACATGAATAACCTCTGTTGTGCGTCACACTGATATGCAAGCCAAAACATGCAGTGCCTGAGAGACAAAGCTATGGCTACATGACAGAGATGGTACAACCGCACAACATGACCCAATATGAAAACAGGCTATTTTTTTATATTCTCAAACAAAATCGGCTTTAAAACATTGATGTACTTGAATTTGAAGCATTATGGATGTTTAAAGCCACACTGTGTAACAATCACTTAATAAATAGAATGAAACACCAGCATTTATTTCATTAGGGTTGTTATTATTGCCAAACAAATGCATAAAATAACTCCTTTATGCGTGTTTACTGTGAAGGGGCCTCTTCTCAGACCAGGCTCAAAACTCAGCTGGGACCGGTACATAACCAGCTCAACTCCATGAAGATGTTGCTGGCCTGTTATGACCACAGGTGCCGGTGCGTTCATGAACAGAGGTTTATGAAAGTTTTAGGAGCTTTTGTGTCATAGCGACAACCTGGAATGTTCCGCAGTGTGGCTTTAAACACGTCACAGTGGTAAAATGTACAGTTTTCCGACGCAGAACCTACCTTTTAAGGGCCGCTCTGACACAATGTAAATGAAATTAAAGAAGCAACACAAATGACAGATTTCAGATGTAAATTTAATTGTTCAAAACTGACCACTGTAGATGCAAATACATAGTTTAATAATGCATGTAAAAGGATGGAAGCAGAAAACGGAGCTACTGGAGTTAAGCCCCAAAGTTATTAGCCAGTTAGCTTAGCCCAAGCTTCTAATGCAAAAAAATTAATTAAAAATCTTTGTCATTCATTCTTGAAGCAGCTAACTATGAGACAGCATCTCCGGTCTTACTGATCCACAGTTTTCTGCTCTTTGGTCAAGTCAGTGCTGTCGTCACTGTCCTCCTGCAGCGTTTGCAACCTGGATGTTTGAACATGGAGACTCATCAATCCCATGTACAATGAATGACCTTTCTAAATACTACAGTTGATGGATGCAATCTGAATATTGCCAGCGGGAGCTTAATGCAAAAAACAACATCTGCAAGCAAACAAATGCAGTTCGGAGCTAACTCAATGTTTACCAGCAGAGGGCAGCAAATCATATGCACTACAGAGTCAGGCCAAACTAAAAGTCTATATTACTGGTAAACAGACTTGGAGATTTAACATATCAATTGATAACTGCCATGACAACCCCCCAAAAAATACAGTTTGAAACTTAAAGGTGCACTATGCAACTTTTTAGGTTAAAAACAAGTTTGTATTAGTACCTATTTGACCTTTCAGTGACCCAGCGGCTGTATGGGTGGTTAGCTTGATGCCTTCGCTTTCCATCCCGGTGGCTCCTATGATGCTTCAGGATCAATTTCATTTTTTTTTAGGATTTCTGGTAGGTTCTCTGAACTGAATGTATATGTAACCCTGGATACGGTTCAATCAGCATCGAAAACCTAAAAAAGCAATTGATCCTGAAGTGTCCTACAGGCCTTCGGGATGACAAGTAAAGGCGCTATGCTAAACACCCAAGCATCTGCTGGGTCACTGAAAGGTCAAATACGCACTAATACAAATTTTTAAACATAAAAAGTTGCATAGTGCACCTTTAAATTACCAGAGTGCAATATAATATTTTACACTGAAGACAGGCTGTACAACCTAGCAGAGGTGGTCAATAACAAAGTACATTTACCTAAATTTTCATGATTTGAAGCTGCAAAGTAATTATTGCTAACAGTTACTGTGGACAGAGCAGAAGTATCTGTACTTTTACTCAAGTATTAAAATTCAGTACTTTGACCACCTCTACAAACTAGTCAAGTTAAATCTCAAAAACTGTGATTGAGGACCTTATTTAAAGAGCGAAGCATACGTTTTCCATAAATGAACTACACAAAAGCCAAGCTGCGTATTGCTTGGAGACTGAATTCTAACTTACTCGGGGTCATCCTCATTCTCCTCCTCCAGGATGTTGGGCAGACTGCACCACACAGACATGAGTGAAGCCGCAGGCAGGACAGTGTTCGTAAGTGAAAACGTGTAAAATGCACTCACTGGTCTTGTGGCTCAGGAATGGAGTCTATGATGATTTTGGCCGCCTGCTCCACCTCCAGTTGCCTCACCGCCTCCTCCGCTGCTTTGAGAGCCAGCTCCTCTGCTGCACGGGCCTCCACCAGACGCTCCTGCTGCAGTCTGCCGCACAGTCAGGGATTCCAATAAATGTATGGATGTACAGTGAGTGCAGTGTGGTTTCTACAACTGGTCCAGACACGATGAGTTGCCTTTAGCTTACAGGTAAAAGGCAGCAAACTAGTTACAGGCATTTTACTCTTATTATTTTTATGATAGTGTTTTTCAGGAGGCAAAGTTGTCCTCGTTCATGACAAAGGCGATCCTGATGCTAACTTCTGCCCTGTTTGTGTTTTAAGATTTGATAACTTAAAATATTTTAGTATTTGTTTTGACTCGCTTTGAATCACTATCTCTTGGTAAGAAAATGCAATATTGATCTAAAACAGCTGAAACAAAACATACAGTAGTTTCATTTCCTGATCCAATGAGTGAGCTGACATAAACCCCTCCCACCACCCACCCCCACCTCTGGCTCCTCTTCGCTGTGCAGCTGTTTCAATAAAGAGGAAAAAAAGGAAGCAAAGCATTTTCTGGATATGTAGAACCTCAGGAGGGGCTTTTTGGGAAAAGGAGGAGTTTTTTGGGAGCTGTCGCTGCAATGCACAGAACAGCTACTGGAGAAGATTTAAAGATTGCGGTAAGATGCGCAAGTGGCTCGAAACACAGTTCCGGGTTTGTTTTTGAAGACAGAGCAACATTGTGACATGGTAAAATGCTATAAAAAGTGCACAATACCCCCTTTAAGCAAAAAAAAACAAAAAAACTAATCAGTATCATTGTAAACTTGCAATTATTTACTCAAGATTTGTGCTTATCTATGACCATTTCCCAGTATTTGTTCATGTTTGGTCACAATGAAATTAAAGCTAAATTTGAGATAGTACATGACCTGTAATATACTGATTCTAGGGAAGGCCAGTGCCCCTCTCTGGCCATCCCCATGATGCAGAGCATTCTTTTACTTTTATGGGGTATGTATGATACACACAAAGTCACTGAAATGTTCACACTACCCACCTCTCCTCCACTTTGGCCAGCACCGCCTCCTCCGTCTCCTTCTTGATGCTCTCCCTCAGTGGACCCTGCTCCGTCTGAGGATGAGAACGCATCAAAAAAAGGATCAAAGGAGCAACAAATACGCACCAAAACAGGCAACAAAAAAGTGATGAAAAAGCAACAAAAAAAGCGAGGCGCTACATCGGGCTTTAAGCTCCAGTCAAGAAGCTTTTAGATGTGGGTAAAGCTGAACTGGAGAAAATGTGCTTGGTTAAAGTGGGGGGTAAGAGGTTAAAATACTGTATATGTGAAGTGTCTTCACTTCATGACTTACCTGTTTGTTCATCTTCTTCTCCTCTTTTGTCTGAGCAGGTGCTTCTTGCTTTTCATTGTTTTGCTCCAGATCTTCCAAAACCAGATCGTTTTTGCTCGTGCTGATGTTGACTGCAGCCACAGTAAAATACAGTATTTTAAGTTTGGATAATTGATAATGATGTATCTGTACTTGCTTTTATTGAGACTGTGGTGCGACATGGATAAAAACCTTCTCTGTCCGTGTGTGCAGGGTTTATGAAACAAAATGGTTGACTGACTTTGGCCACTGCTTTGAACACATTTTTTCCATCACAAAACTCTCAAGGAATTATAACTAGAATTTTTTTTTTATTTTTTTTTATTGAATTTATTCATCATGTAAAATATATATTGTTTGTCATTTATATTTACAGATTATATTCATTTACATTTATTGCAGTTTATTTACATGTAAATAAAGTAACATTATAAAACAGCATTGGTTGGAAAGATGGACCAGCACCAAAAGACTTTGTAAGTTGTTAGATTCAGGAAACAGGTGGAACACTGGAAAAAGGTGGTTTGTGATCTCATCTGGTCATAATGTTACAAAACAAATAATGTCATAGAAATCTATCGTATTTGTGACATTACCATCAAATAAAGTAGTTTAAATATTTGAAATAGTTACAGTAAGTAGAAAAAGTCCTCCAGGAGAATCCTATAGTCATTATTACGTTTTATCGAGGCTGAAGCGGCAGCATCTTTTCAAAACTGCTTACTTCAAGAGTGACTATCTAAATATATATATTTCAGAGCTGGAGGTGGACTGAGCTGGGCAATGGTTTCTGCTCTTTTGCTGGCTAAATCTTAAATGTGCATATATTAAAATAAACATAAGACAGTTAGTGATCCACTTCCTGACTTCGGTATTTAAACCCACATGTCAGGATATTCAGTGCTTTGAGTTGACACAAATGACACAAATAACTGTGTTTAGAGACAGTGTTTGCACGCGAGGACAAAGTATAAAGAACTTCTCTATAAAATGAATATTCATTTGTTCTATTCACCACTTTGTCAATGGCTTTATATGGATCTCCACTTGACTAAATCAGTACAATCTTTTCTGTCAGTAGGTGCTTCTTACATCAGCTTCATTATTTCACAGTAATAACCCTTTGTTACGATATTATACATGTTTTAAATGAGATATTAAATGTAAAGGTGTGGATCTCGAGGGTCGTGGCTCAGTGTGGGTCGGTCTGAGGGGCTCTATCCACCTGTTCCCCCTGAAACACAGAGAGAAGAGGGTTAGAGCCCGCCTCAGAGCGACCCTTGCACCGGCCGATCAGCGGCAGCCGCCAAAACCAATCACCCAATCAGGCTTCTCCATAATGCCACTAACCCAGCAAGTGTCTCGAGAGTACATTTATCAGGAACATTTTGTGCCTGTCCTAGTTGCAAAAAATAAAATAATTTGCTACTTACGGTTTTGTCCACTGTCACCACCGTCCTGTAAAGGAACACAAGTACATGAACTAACTTTTTGAAGAAATTGTACTTCTTAGAGTAGATTTATCATACTGTACGTTTTATTTTTACTTGAGTAAAATTACAATGAAATATCTGTACTGTTACTTGAGTAATGTAAACAATTTTTGTATATAACTATGACCCACCGTTTTGAGAACAGGCTGCGGCAGCATCCGTCCGAGTCCGTTGACGATCCACCCGACCACACTGGAAAAGCACAGGATCGACATGAGTACAAAGTAAACAAAGCGAAACTGAACGATCGAAACTACACTTACTTGGGTTGTTGCTCTGTTGACGGCCTGGGAGAAACAAGAAATAGGAAAGTTAACCATTTTAAATCCTACATAATAAATGAAATCAAAATGTCTTTATAAAAGCGAGTGCACTATGTTCATCTTGATTCATTTGTGTGTACGAAGTAATTCCAACAGAATTCTGCTCAGACTTTGGGGGGCCAGTGATTCTGATCGTAACCTTTTTTTTTTTTTCAGCAAAAATGTCATAAATGAATTAGTGTCTCTATTTGATTTTTCAGGTTCAGTTTTGGGTGTCTTTATTAGTACCTGTAAGTAAATTAGACTGCAGTTCAAGAAAGGCGTCATCATCAACACACATACATTCAACAATTACACAAAAAGCGCAAGGTTTAAACCACTCTCTTTGCTCAGTATGATATAATAGTATACAGTTTATGTCAGTTTAAGAAGCAAAAAGTGTTGTTGTTCATTCCTGCATCTTACTTTTAGCCTATGGGGGAGACAATGAGACTATGGCCAGGCAGACAATCTTGCTTTCTGTTCCCAAGTAGCAGGATCTGACTGGGACCGAACTGGAGAAAATACTCGGTTAAGGCCCCGCCTTAACCGAGTATAAGAGGTTTATCAAACTGTTCACAGATGAAAATTTGTTATGTGTCACTTGAATCCAGAAGCTTCTCTCAAAGGCCATATCACTCAGAATGAACTTTCTCTCACCTGTGATTAAAACAGTTTAGTCGTTTAATTTTTGATTTGGCAGAAAATGGTGCTGCTGTTGTTGTTTTGATATGGACGGACAAAGCATTTCTTTGATTGGTTAACCTCTTAACCCCTTCCTAAACCAAGCACATTTTCTCCAGTTTGGCTTTACCCAAATCTAAAAGCTTCTTGAAAAAATAGCGGCATAAATGACGGAAGCGGAACCGAAGATACCTGTACTTGGTTATTGCGGGGGTTAGGAGGTTAATCCACCTGTCAGAACTCGATATGACGGAGATGACGCTGGACGCCTGACTTAAGTGTGAGGTCCGGCTGGTCAGGCTAATCATAGTCTCCTCTATAAATGAGAAACCCTATAGTGTGATGTATGTAAAGGTGGTTTATTTGTTTTTGGAGCTTAGATCAAAAATATAATTCGTTTTTTGAGAATAAAGTAAAATCACGGCCCACTTACGTCTCGTCTGAGGCTGCTTTCGGAGCTGGAGGGGGCGGGGCTTCCACTGAAAACATCACAGTTAGGTTAAAAACGACAGGATAAATTAACGTAACCGTGAGGCTAAAAGTAGTATAATTTTTACCCCAAATATCTAAACATAAACATTTCTGTTTTTTTTGTACCTTTGGGAGGGGCCTCGTTGTCTGCCTTCGCCTTCAGGTGCTCGGGCTGAGGGACCACTTTCTCTATGCCCAGCTTTATCCACTCGATCATACTGAGGGAACAACCAAGCGTTACAAGAATGAGCTGATGTGAAAGAATTGGAAATAGGAGGCAATATGTATTTAGCTGAATGAGCTTTAGGGCCTTCAGCCTATATTTTTGATTGGGTGTGCTGCTTTACCTTGTTTTGTTCTCATTTTTGTCTTCTGTGCCTGGCTTTACTTCCACAGGCGCCGACGCAGCTACACATAACGACACGCTCAATATGTTTAGACCGTTAAAGAGAAAGCCGTTTTTTATGTATTTTTTTTATTTTATAGATCTGACCTGGTGCTGTGGCCGGTCGGACCTGCACAGGTTTCTCTGCTGGATTAGCCTCTTTGTTTTTCAGCTCTGGGTGAGGAACAATATTCTCTAAGCCCTGAGAGATCCACGAAATCACCCCTTTACTGTAAAAAAGAAGGTGATACTCTGTAAACACATACATTTTTTTTGCACTATTTCTTCAGAAAGCAAAAACTCACTCAAGCATGCAACTTTTTTTTCTACTTGCCAGTAAAAAAAACAATTAATAAAGCTTATTCTGTCTCTTACTAGCGGCAAGCAAATCAGTCAAAGGGGAAGTATCACAAAAAATGTTAAGCTTTTATACAGTCCTGTGCACTTTGATCAGTTCAGGTTTGATCTGTATTTCCTGGATTTTATAGCAAAATCTTTAAAGCCCGTAATGTACCAATGATTTGTGAACGTGCCATTAGATTAAAGTGAAAGCTTGTTTTCACTGTTTATTACATGTCATTCCCAATATTTGCCAAGTCCTAATCCTGACCCCGCTCTCCTGACTGTCTTTTCCTTTAACTGATATTATTTCACAACAAAAAATGTAAAAAAAAGAAAAAACAATTCTGAAAAATACCCAGAAATATATTTTGTTGCCTTAAAGGTGCATTACGCAACTTTTATGTGAAAAAAAAAGTTTGATATTTGTGTGTATTTAACCTTGTAGTGACCTAGCAGCTGTATGAGTGGTCTCTAAGACGCTCCAGGATCAATCGTTCGATCGAAGGTTTCCACTGCTGACGGAGGAGCCCCTCTCCAGAAAACCTACGAAACAATTGATCCTGGAGCATTCTAGAGACCACTGTGATGGAAAGTAAAGGCGCCATGCTGACCACTCATACAGTCGCTGGGTCACTACAAGGTCAAATACGCACAAATATCAACCTTCTTTTCCACATAAAAGTTGCATAATGCAACTTTAAATATGCGTGATACCAAATACCGTCATACCAAATAGCAAACAGATAGGACACCGTATGCTGAGTGTTCTTAATTTCACGAGTTGGACATTTTCTTTTATACAATGCGGAGCTTGGTAGAAAAGCAGCTAAATATAGCAACAGCATTTTTATCATTCACTAAAAGCCGCAAATGTTAACCACAGTTACTCACTCGTCTTCCGGACTATCACTTTTGTCAAGGATGGAAAGACAAAGGATTCGTCACTTATACAATTTTTACCTATTTGGACACATACATATATAGTGTTCACTTTTTTTCCCTCCAAAACACTGGAAAATGGCATACGAAATATTGGCCAAAAGTTGTCGGAATAGCTACCTTGGTGGCGAGCTTTCCTCCTGTAATACACAAACATACATGTATTGCCGTTGAGCATGGTATGTACGGGGGATTGTCGTATCAAATGTGTAAGAGTTTCCCTGACCTTGTTCACAGCGTTGTTTGCGTTCACCGGTTGGGGCATGGCATTACTGATCCAAGACAAGACTGCAGTCCCCGGCCTGAGAACAGAGCGAGAGAGAGAGGCATGTGGACGTTTAGGAAAAGACAGACAGAGGTTCAGGCAACATATCGTCAAATTACTGGTATCGCAATATTAGAAGTTGAATAGCCACATCGAAAGAAGCCAAAAATATACCACAAAATCTTCCATCTGACTGAGATTTACACAAACCAAGCCTTAAACAAAAATGAGAGATAACTTTAAGTGTGCAGAAGCTCTTTTTTAAGTTTTATTTTAGCCTGGTTTAAGACTTGTTTAGGCACGATTTGCTGAAAAACCAAATAGCTTTTTTGCTTTAAATTTATTGAAAGGTTGAATTGATTCAGTAAGACATTGCACTAATAATGTCATCGCAATATTTAACTCAACTCAATGTGTAGTCAATGTTCACATTACTAACCTGCTTCCTTCAGTGGCTGTAGCATTGTGGGTTTGGTCTGCATTTGGAACTGCTGATGGGAAATAAACAATAAACGTAATACTATATACAACTAAGAACCTCAACCCTAAAAGTAAGAATGTTAATCTTACCTTCATCTTTGAATGTCACTTTCTTCTCCTGTTGAAGTAATACAAAATAACGGCAAAAGGAATTTAATCATGAACTAAAAAATGAAAGCCATCAATGAAAATCCATTTTCAAATGTGGACATGTCTTACATTCGGGGCGGCGGGCGGAGCGGCTGGCGCCTCCTCGTTGGTGTCGCTGTTTTTGGGCAGGTCCGGAGGATGGGGCACCACTTTCACCACCCAACTCAACATCCTGAAACGCACAAACACATGGACTCATATCATCGACAGGGGAACATGCTCACAAATCTGTAGAAAGGACTACTTTTACTTATAGTGAAGTACTCCCAGGTACTCTAACGATTTGATCACTATGTTGGAACAAATGGATCTTTCACAACTTGTTTGAAAATAATAAACTATAGGGTCAGCAAGTTTTAGTGTATTGTATTTCTTATCTGCACACCAGTCTATGATGCTGCTATGCCAACCGATATATTCCAATCGGAGCATTATAGGCACATTTTGTCCCGCATGTTGTAGATTACTTATGACATAATATTGAAATTTTAAACCGTACCGTCCAGCAGCGCAGTGCTTTGACTGTTCTGAGTCAGGATCAGTGTCACTTTGAGTTACAGCTGACGCAGCGTGACCCTAATCTCAACTGGTCGGCTAGACTCTACTACTACACATGTATATACTGTATAAACCACCGCAGTCACCAGTTTGCCCAAAAGCACCCCAAATAGTACTTTTTCAGGCAAAACTCCCATTAAGACTTATGCTTCAGTGGTGCTGGGACAACATGTAAAGAGCAGTGGTGAAGACCCCTGTCCTGATCTTAAGCGTGGGACATGGTCAGAATCACAAAGATGGAGGATTGACCTATTGTGCTTGTTTTGGGTTAATGGGAGAATCCCGGGGACGCGGATGAAACCTCCTCAGACATGGCGAGAACATACAGTGCCTGACCAAAAACAAAAGTCTCCACCTGGATTGAACTGTTCTGATCTGGGGTTTCTGCAATTGGTTCAGCAACACTATTGGAGTGTTTCCACTGGCAAAACCTACCCAGCTCACACAATTTTTCATAGCCGTTCGGTTTTTCCTTCAATAATGTGTATTCATCAACATCAACATAGCGGGCAAATTCCAAGATGACAATTCATCGGGCTCACAAAAAAGAATGAGAGAATGAGAAATCATTTGAACTTTTTTTTTGGTCAGGCCTTGGTACAAACTCCCCACAGAAAGGCCGCCAGTATCTGATCCTTTGCTTTGGATGCCATAATATCACTAATAAGAATCATTAGTCTGGTGAGTAATGTTATATCACCTGCACTAGAGTCATTTAGCCTATGAACAGACAAGGAAGGCTTTACTGAAGAACCAATGGAACTACAGTCAGTCAATAGCATTTACCATCTGCACAATAGCATTTTTACTCATACTCATACAACCCGTACCTTCTGTGCCCACCCTTCATTGATTTCTAAAATATGCCAAAGAGTCCGTGTCAACCCATTTCAATTCAAATTCAGTCCAGTGGGACCAGAAGCAAGACTACACTACAAGACTGACCCAAAAAGACACACCACACTCCTTGAAATGAACCTTAGAATGCAAACAAACACACACACAAAAACTACATCTACTGTAATGGTTTTCTTCTGCTAGATGGTCCCACTTTTGGATAAGCCTGGTAAACCTTTAGAGTGATGTGTGACTTATTTACTGTAATATGTTATGAAGTGTTTATGATTTATAAAATGATTATGCTGATGTGCATGATTGATGTAGGATAATTGATTCTAACATGACTGTACATTAATTTATAAGGTTTCCAAAAGTTCATAAGGTACGGTAAAATGTGTTCTTCAAAATGCAGAGAATGATTTATTTTGGTGACCTGGGAGCGTTTGATTGTGACGGGAGCTTTACTGGCACTGTCCACATTTTGTGTTGCCATCTTAACTGTTCAAATGACAACGGCAAGTTCAGGTCTCTCTTTGTTCAGTACAACATCAACTGTAATGTTCAGCAAAGACAGCCGAGACTGCGCCATGATTGAAGAAGCTTCATGTTCACCCTGTGCCTGCGTAGGTTTCCACCACTTCCAAAACATGTACAAGAGATTCTCCTTAGGGGCCAAACTCTCAATCTCAGGGGGTCTTTGTTCTCTACGGAAACAAATGATTTCCACATGTATTGAGATTAGGCCTGCAACATATTTATATTCAGGCGAGATTCAGGTGATATATCTCCAGCATATCCAAGAGCATTAATATTTCACAACAACAATGTGATTGCAAATGATCTCGCTGTCCTGCTTAGGAAGACAAGCGTGTCTGCAGTTCAAAAAATCACATACCGGTACGATGTAAACAAGCGTCTGCCTTCCCAGGTAAAGGCTGAGCTCGTTTGCAGATTGACATTTTGCAGCTAATCCAGAGACCGTTAAACTGTTTGTTGGGTTCAAAGGCCAGGGGATTTAAGTTATTATCCCCATGTTTACCGTCTTCAGTTTTACTTTTATTGAATCTAGCTTTTTAGTTTGTAGGTTTGGCTCATAATTTGAATTAGTCAAATCAAGCCATTTTCAAGCACTTATGAGCGATGCGCTTTTCAACATGGCATCAAAGCTGAACTAAGCTATGAATTTACCACTGAAGGCAATAAAAGTCAAGCATTTTCAATGATTAATAATCAGAAGAGACATGGCACTTTTTTTTCTCACTTTTTGATTTCCTTGGTTAATAGATGTATTACTACTGTGTCTAATCTCATTCAGAGAACAGGATCCAGAAAAGAACGTGGCTGTGTTTTAGCTGGACGTTGATCACGAGTCTGGAGAAAGTCCGCTGCATAACAAAAAGGATTCACTTTTGACACTTTATTTGACGAGTCTTTTTTTTTAATGCTCTGCTCTATTCTAGTTGTTTCAACGTTTAGCTAATGACAAACATTTACAAAGAAAAACACTATCAATGTTGAGAAAATGCTACATTAAAATAGAAAACCTATTTGACTGTTTAGTGTTTGTTTTGAATATGCTAAGCTTCTTGTTTGTTGAAGCCGTTCATAGTAAGCAACTGTTCAGTTTTAGAATACATACAGTATGTTTTTTTAGG
Organism: Proterorhinus semilunaris; assembly: GCA_021464625.1. Taxonomy (NCBI): domain Eukaryota; kingdom Metazoa; phylum Chordata; class Actinopteri; order Gobiiformes; family Gobiidae; genus Proterorhinus; species Proterorhinus semilunaris. Next base: position 32,710,439 of record CM038346.1, read on the forward strand.
TTCAGGTTATCCCAACAGTGGATGAGACAATGCAGTGAACTAGTTTTACCTAGCTATCGTCAATAAGCTCTTCTCAAATCTAAAATGACCCCAGAGGAACCCAGAAAATATATGAACAGACGATGAACAACTCCACTATAGACTGGAAATGTCTGCACCTTTTCTATTACTACAGTCAAAGGTTTTTAAGTATAAAGATTGTGGCGGACAAGTTTGGCCTGATCAAATAGATAAATAATGACTATAAACGGTCTAAAATCCAGACATAAAAGGCTGAGATTCAAAATAAACCTTGCAGCACGGTGGCCATCTAATACAGTCTAGTTTAGTGGCCAGAATACACCTGAAAACATAAAGAAATTAGAAGGCTTAAACTAAGACTTTCTGAAATAAATTAGCTGTAAAAGTCCCCAACATTTTTGCAGTGCCGCGATGGTAGAACATTGTCCCGTGCTGGTGGTGGGAGTGGTCACAGAGAGAGGTCCTACCTGAGTCCAGAGGGTCCAGCTGCGTCCCCAAACAGAGCGACTGCCGAGCAGAGCCTGCGACAGGCGCTAGTCCGGGATTACGGGACTGTATAACTGGATTAGGGCAGGACTGAAGCACTGAAGGGCAGGGACGCCTCAGAACAGGCCCAGACAGACTGGGGGACACCACTGGCAAAGAAAAACACAGTTCAGTGAATATTGATATTCACGGTTTGAGCTATTCTCAGATGTGACAGCGGCTCAGACAATAGAGTGGGTCGCCTCAGGACTAGAAGGTTGGAGGTTTGACAGTTTACCCACCTTCCAGTGTGTGAGTGAGTTGGTGGTCGGAAGGGCCAAAGGTGCATTTCAGCAGCCTCACTCGTAGTCTAGCCCAAGGCAGCTATGGCTACAATAGTCGCTTACCACCAAGTATGGAATGAATAATGACAATATTGTAGCGCTTTTTGAAGCTTGGCCCTGGTCTGCCTACACATTGGACAGTACATTTGCAATTTGCAACATTCTAGGTTGACATGTCATAATGTCAGTTGGAGCTGCGACCTATTCACCTCTATTGGAGATGAACCGTTTTGGAGAGAAATCCCAAACACAAAATCTACAAACGTTTCCTAATCATTATTTGGAAGTGATTTGATTCACAAACCTGCCACATTCGTCTCACAGCTGAAAGTCCTTTCGTCTGACCAACACAGCAGCACATCATTTTGAAAACTGCCACCCCTTTTGGACTTTATTTTCTTTATTTCACTTAAGTTCATATGTGCTGAGAGACTTTGGCCATTGTTACATTGTTTCATGTGAATAGTAGGACGATACAATTTTGTCACGGTCCGATACGTATCTCGATACTCAGCAGCCGATCCGATACGTATTGCGATACAGAATGATAAGTAATATTTAATTTAAAATGTATAAAAAGAAAACAGTCATGTGTCCAAAGTTAATAAACCAAATGTGATTTGACATTTATTAAGTGTTAAGATTGAAAAGTGCATTAACACAAAATGTAACAAAGTGCTGTGTAACTGTTTCTGGAAAACAAAGGAGTGTGTGATAAAAATGCCTCCAAACGCAAGTATTCAAAGTATTGCAATAGTTGACAAAGTATCAATACTTGGTATTGCAGCAAAAAGTGATGCAATCTGAAGTGAATAGGTCCAGCCATTACAGAGATATTAACCATGAACCAAGCTGAAGACACCATAGTTACCATAATAGGGTTTAAGGCTGCACCAACTCAATTTTAAATCATAAACTGTTTACAATGTTGTGAATGCAACCTGTGTGATAAAACTGTCACATAGTGTCTTGCCCCAGTACACACTAGCATTAGCACAATGTATATTCTAGGTGCAAAGAAACACTGCCGTCAATGTAGGCCAAGGCAGGATAGCCGAGCGGAAGAGTCTTTGGAGGTCTAAAAATTAGTGTCCCACAGGAGCCTTTTCGACCCCTGCATCCTCCAGTCCACAGAGCTGCTCAGGTATGGAGCAGCAGCTCAATCCTCTGTTTTGCTGACACCGGCTTTAACCTTGTTAGCAGCTAATCCTCCTCAGGCCTGCTCTAACATCCGCTTTAGCAGCAACTCAGCGCAGCAGGCTCCGAGAGAGGAACTGGCATCAATATCAATGTGAAGGCTGATCAGTCTGGAGAGCTGCAGCCCACCCAAAAGGACCCACTTAAAACATCATCTGCATATACTGTATTTGTCTGCATAGTCTGAAGCAGTGTTAGTCGGCCTTTTGGATAGTAATTAGATAGTAACACTTTGATGAATATATCTGGAGTACTTTATTTTATTTTTATTTATTTATTTATTGGTTTATCTGGTCGGGACAGTGCATGTTAATGAACAAACATGGGTCTCATGCATGTACACAAGCCACACCGGATTGTAGCCTTGGGCTAATTTCCATCCGTCGTCCCCCATGCGCACTCTCAAACACACTCTCACTCATCCTGGCCTATTGTACATGTTTTTTTTAATGGTAGGGGAAACCGGAGTACCCGGAGGAAACCTATGCAGACACAGGGAGAACTTGAAAACTCCACACAGAAAGGCCCCATCCAGGTGGGAATCAAACCCGGGACCTTCTTACTGTGAAGCACGAGCGCTAACCGCTGTACTACCACGCCGCCCATCATTATCATTTTCTCTTGTGCACTTTGAGCTAAAGAACTCATATTCATTAGGCCTACTTTAGTTAGATGAGGTAATGCCAATGGTATAGTAGACTATTAATTAAAGATTTATATCAGTGAAATGACAATGTTGCAATTTTCATAGTCTAATAACAACAACAAATAATGTGCTTTGCTGGTGCTCAAGGATGAATGATAAAGTAAAAAAAAAGCAACGCTTTTCAGCTAAATATGTCTCATGACAAGAAGCTCTTTGTTTTCTTTTTTGCAGATTGTGATTTTAAAAATACTATAAATTAAGTACTTAGCATCTCCTGCTTGCACAACCCCCGCCTGGGGTTTGTTTCAAAAACCTTCATTGGTCGCAGTTCTCATAGGGAACCTAAACAAAATCAACATAACAAGGTAAATGCTGTACCCCCAACCTTAACACTTTCACAGTAACAGACTAGTACTATACATTTTTGTAGATTTTACATTTTATTACACTAGAGGTCGCTGTAGTCTGGAAGAATTCTCTTTGCACGATTTCTAGCATACGACTTAACAACTAACAAACTACTACACCAATTACTTTTTCGTTTTTATAAAATCAATCTTGTAGCAGTATTTAGGCTAGCTGATTAGATAGTAGCTGTTAGTTAGCTGCAGTTAGCTTTACCCAAAGGTTCATTTTAGGCCAACATTCTGCTTAAAGTGGATGTCATCTTTTATTTGTTATGGTCTGGAAATAAACATTTGATAAACAGTCAAAAAGAGACACCAAATTCTATTGTACTGAACTTACCAGCGGCTACCCCTTATTCCGACAAACCTCCATTTAGACAGCCCTTTTGATACAATAGTTAGGGTTAATTGCTCCTTGTACTCTACTTGGCCCATGTATTTTTTAGAATTATCTTGTGTGTCGAAATAGCAGGACGTTGCACAAAAGGTAAAGGCTGATTCCGAAACCACTAAATTGGTAAGAGGTCTTACGCCAAACCGGATGTGCGTCAGCGTCCGCCATAACGAGAAGCCTCCGGCTGTCGATGATTAGGAAGGAGCATGGATCTATTGGGAAGGAGTTAGGAAAAGGAGCCTCCATGCTAACTATCATAACCACTTTAGCATAGGGATTTCTGATGCTACCATGATTCTTTTTTTCTTTTTTTTTTTTATTGACAAAATATATAGCCAGGGGTACACAAGACAAAATACAATACAAAGACAAATAACAGAACAAGAAACAACATAACAGTTATACAGCATTTTGTTACATTTGATGTAAATGCATTTTTCAATCTTAACACCTCAAACAAAAGTCAAGGGGCATTTGGTTTACCAACTTTGAACATATGGCTTTTTACACACACACACACACACACTAGGTTCCCTCTGGGGCCAGGAGATTCCCAATCTCGGTGGGATTTCCTGGTTGAATAAAGATTTTTAAAACATGATAATTGCTTTACGCCATACTATTTACTCACTGGTAAACTTATCGCAGACATTTTTAGTTTTGATCGCCTTAATATTTTCTATCGGGGCCAGGGAATGTAAGTATGGTGTCAGATTCTTATGAACCACGGTGAACATCAGCTTACTGCTAGAAAATGTGGATTTTATGAATATGAAATTTTGCTAATAATAGTAGAAGATTTACAAAAAACTCTTTGTCTTTATCTTGTATTCTATTAAGGCATCCAAAGATAATATGCTCGTACAATAAATTTAGGTTTAGATGTAGTTTGTTGTGTATGAATTTTGATACATCTTTCCAAAAGGTTTTAGTGACAGTGCCAAAAGAGGTGGGGGACTGTTTCAGGCAGCGCAGAGCAAACGGAGCAGGACGTATCAATGTCTTTTTTTAACTTTGTCATAAAGAGCTTTACAGGGTAAATTTAATGTAAAATTTTAAACGAAATCTCTCTGACTTTGCTTGAAAGTACGTATTTATGAGGCAAGAGCCAGACCTTTTCCCAAGCTATATCGTTTTTGAATTGAGCCCAATAATTGGTCACGTAAGGTTTTGTTGCGATCTCCCTCTGGAATAAGTGACGAATTGCTCGATTATTGTTTCTGTGCCCGAAACAGACTTTGCCACATAATGTTTCTTGTGGTTTCATAACAGACACAGACACACCTGACAACTGAAAATCATTCCCACACAAATTTACAAAACCAGCTGGGATGGCGTTCATAACTTGATAAAACTGTCGAGGGGAAACAGCAAGATTATATGCATGTACAAACTCATCATAGCTCAATGGATGACCATCTGTTTTAAACAACTGAATAACTAAATGTATATTTCTGTCCACCCAATTTGTTAGAAACATGCTCCTTATTTTATGCAACAGACCACCATTGTTCCAAATATAATATCTTTAAGGTGAGAAGTTGTGCTTGTAAATCATTTTCCATGCAAGCAAAACTTATTTATGAAAATCTGACAGTTTTATGGGTATCTTATTTATCTGATAATTACACACTAGCAAGTAAGGGAGACCACCTATTTGATTGAATACAAATTTGGGGATGAAGTTCCATAATGTAGAGTCGTTTTTAAGGAAATACTTTAACCAATTAATCTTAAATACATTGTTTAAGGAAAAGAAGTCCAAAAAGTCAAGTCCTCCATTCTTACAGGTGTTAATTACCACAGATTTTCTAATATAATGAGTTTTTTTCCTCCATAAAAAATTGAACATTTGGTCAATTCTTTTTATTGTGAGACTGTCCAGAGCCAGAGACGAGGCAGCATAAATAAGCCTAGAGATTCCCTCTGCCTTGGACAGTAGCACACGTCTGTGACCACTGGTTGAATCTGTTCTCTGCCTTTTTTATTCTGGGGTCAAGATTAAAGAGCATCTCTCCTGCTGATCCTTCGTAATGGTAATACACAAGTAATTTACACTACTCTTGACAGCGATATCATCAATGGAAGTTATATCACTATACTTTAGAGCACCTTGCACCTCCTGCTGGGTAATTGGAGAATCACACAACAGCGTATCAGTCTGACCAATTGTTTTGATAGAATCAATACAACTGAAAAAGGACAACATAGCATTATGATTAAATTTAGATTTGTATAGAGAAGAAAAATAGCAATAACAGAAATCAGATATTTCTCTCTTATTGTTGGTAATGGCTCCATTAATGTTAAGCTCAAGTAAAGAATTGTATTTGGCCAGTGATCTTTCCAATTTAAAAAAGTATGACGTCATTTGTTCTCCTTCTTATATATGTTCTCTCTCTGTGCTCTGTCCCAATAACTCTTAATTAGCCTGGTTAATTCCAAGTTGACAGATTTATGATACAACAATTAACTATTTAATTTCCAGTAAGTGCAGTTTTGGGAGATTTTATTATAGGCAAAGATTAATTTTAATAGAGACTTATGATCTGTCAAAGGCGTTGGCACAATAATGACTGTAATGGCACTGTTGTCCAGAGATTTTGAAATGAGCCAATAGTCTAATCTGGACTGTCTGGAGGCATCTTTGTTGCTCCAAGTGTATACTCCGTCATTTGGATTTTTGTCCCTCCACACATCTTTGAGATCATATTTACTTATTAACATTTTCAAAGAAGAGTTTGCCAGCGAGGGTTTACCGGGAGGCCATCTGTCCTGAGTCTCATTCATAACATCATTAAAGTCTCCTCCGACTATCACATATGCATCAGGATATTTTAGTGATAAAGAGGTGGGTTTAGAATCTAAAGTTTCAAGGAGATTATCGTTATCTGCCCTGGCATTGTAGCCATAAACGTTGACCAATATGAAGATTTTACCATTGAGGTTGCAAACCCTACAGACAAAATGACCCAATTTGTCACACATAGTGTATAAAGTGTCTCCCCTAAAATTATATTTGCAGCTAGACACCCCCGCAGAATGCTCTGAACCACGTGAAAACCAAATGTTGTTGCCCCCATTGTGTATTCCAAAAGTTTGAATCCTTTGTAACAGAATGCTACCATGATGCTACCTCACTGGCGATTAGGAGCCATGTGCCATCCCATAAGCCACCATGCCGCATGTCCGCCCCTCTCGCCCCCACCCTCAAGTGATTCTTCATGCTGTTGATTGACAGGTGCACAATTAATTAAAAATATATATATAAGAGATTCTGCACAAGCCAAACTTTATAAAAGTGACGAAATACATGTTGTCGTCACCGCGGCACAGTCACATGTCAGTGTTTTAAAGAGCGGCCTCAGTAAATGGCTTAAATGAAGGCAGTTTGTGCTTTTTCTTTCATTTAGTAGAAACTTAAGCCACAGGGCTAACTTGCATACTGTAGCTTTATGAAACAGCTGTTGAGATAAATAAGGCTAAAGGAAAATGTGATGGCTCATTTGGATTCTTTTTTTTCTTTTGTTTTCTTTATGTGGACACTATGTTGTTGCATATGCAATACAGTAGGTAGCGGCATGCGCTTTTGTTTGCCTGCCAATATCCTTAAAGAAGAAAAACAGCTGTTGGTGATGTCACTTCCCCTTCCCCTGGGTAAGGACGGTCGAATTGGGCAAACGCTGCTGAAGCAGAAGTTCAGTAGCTGCATAGGGATCTAACAGTTTATCCCATGACAGGTTAAGGATTATTTGCTAGTGTTACTACTTAGAGGCGATCCCTTAATGGTTTCGGCCAAAGTGTCACCACTCCAACAAAGTAGGGGGGAAAAAATGTCGGAGTGTGGGGACGTTTGATAAAAAAAAATGGAAATGTCCCCACTCCAGGGTTGCCAGGTCTGGGCAGCCAAACCCGCTCAAAAATATCAGAAAACCCGCGGACATACAGGAATACTGGAATTTTCAATATTGTTTACCAGTAAACGAACCCATGTGCTCCCGCGATGATGAGAAACCGCCCCTTTCTCCCTCTCTTATTGAAAAAGCAGATCACAGAGCCTTGAGATTTTGTCATTCGTAATAGTGATTTTGATCGAAAAATAAGATAGAAATAGCCAATTGGATTTTCGGAAAAGCTGAGTTCAGTTTCATTGGTCACTCCCATTGGCCCGATCACCACCAATGTTCTTGAATCAAGGAAATATCACTTTTTGACCGGTCAGATTAATAAAGTAGGCTACAAAATCTCATATGAAAACCTATAATGACACGAAATGACTCCAAGAGTGCAACGACGACTCATCCAGGAGGTCACCAAAAACCACTGCTGACAAATAAGAAAGCAACAGCTCGTCTCATTTGCCAAAAAACATCTGGATGACTCTCAGACAAAATGTTCTGTCGAAGCATATTTTTAAAGGAGAAGGAAACTAAGATTATTGCACAACTTAGAAACCAAAAGCTCTAAAAGTAACTGAGGTGTTTTACTTTTATAAGCAACAGCATTGTGAGGTCATTACGTTTTTCCTTTCTAAGAACAGAGTCAATCATTATCCATAGAACCACAGGCGTTGAGTAACTCTTGTAAGAGATTTCCTTCCTCTTTACGTGAAGCCCAGTGGTTTAAACAAAGCCGCTATCACTTTAAACACTTAATACCACTTTAAATGCCAAAACATCTGTATATACAACCGCTGTTGTTCATTGTCAAATTGTTGTTGTCTTAACATATGTCACTTTATTTTATCTTATTTATTTAATATTTTTTATTTTATGCATGCCCTTATAACCTTATAGTTTAACGTTCTTAGCTTATTTTTTATCTTAATTCTGTGTTATATGTTTCATGTCGCACGTTTGCACCAAGTAAAATTCCTAGTTTGTAAACCTTGTTCACAAACCTTGGCAATAAAACGAATTCTGATTCTGATTCTGATTCTGACTGGCGTTCATATAGTAGCAATTCACCAGACCAGTGTTTGGTCGTAGAATGCCATTTAGGCAATGAGAAAATGCTATGAAACAGTTTCCGTTATGCTTTTGGGGTTTTATTGCAACCAGTGGCAGAGGGACCATTTCAGGGGTTAAGGTAAAGAATGGAGTAACTTGAATTCAGACCAATTGTGGAAGCAAGCGCAAAGAGAGAATGGGGCACTTTTGCATGCCACTGTACTTGGAAATTACCTTTTTGTGAAACGTAGGAAAGCCGACGCTCCTTTGTTGTTTTTTCCACTCCCTGACTTTACCGATCACCCACGTTCATACTGTATTTCAGTCAAACCGGTTAGACACAGTGACAGTGTTATTTTCGCCGCTTTTCTGTCCCGTCTGATGTAAAACAAAGCAGCAAACACTAGCTTCGAGGCAGTCTTCAGAGACCGTCATTTACTGTCTGTCGGAGAGTCCAGAGTTATGTACAGTGCGGAGGGGAAAGAACAGAAAGACAAGGTCACATTGTTTGATGTTATAAGATGGAGGGTTTGGTCCTATGAGTGATTTACTGTTTGGGAGTGTCAAAACAATACATTTGGTTATGTTTAATCTAACCAAAGTCTCATTTAATAATCATAATAACCATAATAATAAACTGTAATTATATTGCACGTAGAGTCTTGTCTCCCTATAGTGCGTGTGTCATGTGGAATAGGATATAGATCATAAACCAGGTCAACACTTCTGCATTTTGATGGCTAAAACGCACATTTCTCCAAAAGATTCTGGATTCCGGATTTTACAGTGGTACCGTGCCACTTGAATGCAACTAATCTACGTAAATCATATAATTAAAAAGACAGTTTTTTTCACTGGCTTTATTTTTACAATACAGACACCTTCTATATACCCAATGCGGTATATTTTTGATGCATAAGATGTGACTCGCACTGAAGATTAAGAAAAATCTCTAAATGTTTTTAATTTTTTGACTTTGTAAAATGAAAACACACTGAAAACGGGACATGTGTAATGTGTGGTTCCGTTTTAGAGAGAGATTAATATTGGTACAGCCCTGTGTAAAACTCTTGTCCAGAGAATTAGATTACATAACTATTTATCATATTGGGTCTTACTGTACTGGTATACCATGTATGTTGTATATAACTCTTGGCTTTTAGGCACAGTATGCGGTGGTATGGTTAGTAAAAGCGCCACACTAACCACCCAGACAGCCACTGGGTCACAAAAAGGACAAATACGCACTAATATCAACTTTTTTCCCCGCATAAAAAGTTCCCTAATGACCTTTGTGGTCCGACAAGCACGATAGTTATTGTAATACGACGGTGCGCAGATGGTAGAGTGGGTCGTCTCATGATCGGAAGGTCGGGGGTTCGAATCCCGCCTCCTGAAGGTGCACATTGTCGTTGTGTCCTTGGGCAAGACACTTCACCCTCCTTGCCTCCAGTGTCTGCGTACACTGGTGTATGAGTGAGTGGCAGGTGGTGGGCCGATGGCGCAGACTGGCTGCCCCAGGGCAGCTGTGGCTGCAACAGCAGCTCACCACCAAGTATGGAGTGAATGAATAATGACGACAGTGTAGCGCTTTGAGAAACTTGGTAATACAGGCTTGTAAAGCGCAATATAAGTGTAAGGCATTATTATTATTATTAATAAACGTTTCCTGCGTAACACATCCAAACTCCTATCTGTTACATCCCCTCGGGCTATTTGGTTTCCCCCAACAATTGGGTGTCTGATAATTCATATTATGTACATATTACTGAAGGCATTCAACTTTTTCCATTTGTGTTTTTGCGTAAGATCAAGGAAACAAATGACCAAAAGTTTCTCTTGCAAAGACAGAAGGGTAGAGAGGAGGGAGGAGCAGACTGACAGTACTACATCTGGACATTTTTTTCTGATGCTTGTGGCAAAAGTTAATGCAGAATACTGTTGATCTCTCACAATAGACTGCAATTTATTTAGCGTTATTGCAGCTCATTGCAGCAAGGTACAAAAAGCCAGCTGCCCGCAAAGAGTAGCTTTGTAAATAAATAGCAAGTTAACCATCAGTAGTAAGTTTTTTTTTATTTTAAAGTTCTTTTAATGGTTTTTAAATGTCCTAATGGTCTTGGTCCATCTTATCTTTCAGAATTGCTTTTACCTTATGAACCTTCACAGCCCCTTCGTTCCTCCGGCGGGGGTTTCCAGTTATTCCTAAAGTCAACAGAAAGACTCACGGTGAGGCGTTGTTCCAGTATTACGGCCCTCGCCTCTGGAACGACCTGCCGGAGGAGCTCAGGACCGCAGAGAACGTTCATGTTTTTAAGAGCAGGTTCAAGACCCACCTCTTTAGTTTAGCTTTTAACTGATATTTATTCTTGCTAGGCCTATTTATTTATCTCAGCACCTTATAATTAAGTTAATTGATGTTTAATTTGTATTAATATTTATTTTGTATTTATGTATTTTACCTCTCGGTCTTATTTTAGTGATCCTCTTATTCGATTTCACTTTTTATTTATTTAAAAAAAATTATGCTCTCCCAGTTTCCTCTGGAGGAGCCCTCTGCCTCGGGAGCGGGTGGTGTTTCTACCGCGCCTCCTCCAGGCGCCCTGTGTTGGTGCCCTGTGGCTACGGCCGAGGTGCTGCTTCCGATGCAGACGGCTCCTTGGATAGTGTTTCCTTACCTGGTTTATCTGTACCCAGCCTTACCCCAGCCTTATGTCCATTGCGTCCATTGTTTTACCTTGAGTGTGTGTGGTGTGTCTCTGGGGAGGTGGGTGGGGAGAGTGTGAATACAACAATGTGTTGTATGTGTGGGAGGAGGTGGGTGTGAGAGAATGTTTTTAAATCTGTAAAGCACTTTGTGTTGCATGAAATGTATGAAAAGCGCTATATAAATAAAGATTGATTGACTGATGGATGAATGAACAAATGTTTAAACTTTGCGTTTTTTGGGCTCATTATGGCTTTGTTATTAATTAAGATAAACCTATGTCATTTAGATCTATCTCATCTTCATTTCAATCCAAACAGCAAGTCAAATATAGTTTGACATTTTTTATTAATGTTATAAATACAGTATGAGGCAGAACGTAGTTCACATATTACCTACATATTGGACACTGAAGTCATCTAATTTTAAACAGTGACAGGTACATTCACAGTAAAGGTGCTTAAACAATAGTCACATTTTATAAAAGAAAATAAATAAGTTACAGTATGCATAGTAGATCTATTTACACTTCTCTTTTAGATTTAAAAGTCCTTCATTTGACCGTAATTATTGCACATTTACAAAAGTAAAGTTTATTTGACCGAGGTTTGTCCATGGCATCCTGTTTTAGGATAAATTTAGCAGCATCACTGGTATAAAAGACTAAAACAGTCTACTTTCTCATTCTCGGATTCATTTACAGGACAGGGCGGTGTGAAACAGGGTGAAAAGTGGAGAGTGATATAATCATAATAGGTTTTCGAGTTAAGACTCCATGACGCCATGGCAGGTATTTCCTTGCTTCCTTGCATGTGCACTATGACCTAACCTCTCGGCCACATAAGGGCATTTGAGTTATGTAAGTTCTAGGCTCATTATTTAATATAGCTCTGCTCTCAAATTACTTTTCACTCAAATGAGGTCAAATGACCGATGCACAAAGGAGCAATGTGACCGTGGCTCTTTGCCACAGGGCTTAGACCTCCATAACTGATGAAACATGTACAGAAAAGTGTTCACTGTGCGGACGTCTTAGGCCAGACATGCTCAGGCTTAAGGTAAACATATGGAGAAAAAGACTCCATCCCAGAGTCAGCCCAGTAAATCGGGTCATAATCCTCCTCCATGTGATCTTCAAAGTCTTCATAGAGGGGTTCATCGCAGCTTTGCTCCTCTTCATCAGAGCGCAGCCCGCTGCTGTCCCCACGGCCCCTGCTGTCCTCGCGGCCCCTGCTGTCCTCGCGGCCCCTGCTGTCCTCAATCAGGCCAAAGTGGCACTTCCCGCACACTCTCAGCTGCTTGGTCGGATGGATGTGATCAATCACTGCTCGCTTTCTGGAGCACACTCCACAGACCAGGAAGCCACATTTTCTGCAGTGGTGCCGGCGGTGGGTGACGGTGAACTTCCGGGTGCAGCGCATGCAGATGGCGGAGGCAGGGTCAGGGATCCAGGTGACGGCGAAGATGGATGAGGCTCTGCGGCCACTGCTCTGGAGGACACGAGCCTTACACAGCTCTATGTGCTCCATCCAGGCCTGTTTCTCCTCATGAGACGCAGCTGAGACATAGAAGGACTTCTGTGGAGTTTTCACCAGCCACTGGTTCTTCATCTGGAAACCGTTCTCCAGATCCTCCAGCTCAATGTCCTCTGAAAAGACAACATTTAAGATGAGTTCAATGCAAGGATTAAGAGACTTTCAGCGTTTCTCATTGGGAATCAATCACTTAATTTGATCACTACTCAGGGCTCACTCTTAAGACTAATTTGTCCTTCTTTTGAAACATAACTAGTTTCATAAATAATACCAGTAATGCTTATGCCACTGGCTGTAAAAGCCCCACCAATCAGATAAAGCACATCATATCAGACATATCAGATTGCCATCAGTAAACAGGTTCAGCTATTGTTTGCTGTAATGTACCGCCCTCATTATACAAGTAAGCTTTCAAACCCCATTAGAGCTTTTCAGACCAGTGTGCAAAATGAAAGATGAAAAAAAGTTTTCAATTCTTTCACTACTCACCAAGAGCTATGACCTTCTGCCTCTTGAACCAGCGTCCGTTGATCACGATGCTGCCGTAGACCAACATGTCGTTGAACAGGAAAAAGGCTTTTGGCTGTGGCCCACGACGGCTCTGCTTCATCAGGCGCCCCTCTCCGATCAAAACACGGTCTGGGTCCACAAGACGTATCCCGACCGGCCGGAAAGACTTCTCCACAGCCTCGATTCGCTTCTGGTTTTCCACCTTAAAAGACATCTGGTGTGTCATTGTGCCCAGTTAGAAGTAACGTCCAGCTTGTACTTCTGAATTGGCTTGCGGCTTATAGACGGCTTAAAGCTGTCTGAGCTGAAGACAGTGCAGCAGAGGCTTAAGTGTGTGACGAAAAGTTGAACAACTGGTTCATCGCAGCCGAAAGAGGTGGGACCTTTACTGACAAGCAGAAACACACAAGAAATAGGTGCAACTTTTTCCTGGTTTTTGCACTGGAACTTTTTTTTTTTTTCTAGACAAGAAGTTGAAAGGTGAATTACTGGCATAAAATGTGGGAATCGTTATTGCAAATTTCCAGAACGTTTCCCCGTGTCCTGGTCAGTTGTTGGACAAACTGGGTTCATTAAGGACATTGGTTGATGGTTTGACCCCAGTTGCAAGCATTTCATACTGTTGTTGTGTGGTTGAGATAGACACTTCACTTTGCCTGAATGGATCTGTGAGTGAGTACTTCATATTTTGATTTAAGCTATTTATGTCAGGACACCGAATAAATGAGATGAAGCAATGAGTTTGAACAATCTTCCCTGTTCCTTTTTGTCCATAATACAAATTGAATATTTACATATTTGTTCAAAATAATATTAATACTATTGTGTACTGACATGACAAGGACATGACATGAACAAATAAATAAATAAGTTTGTCAGAGCCAGGAGTAAATTTCACAGGGATCCTCAACTCAAGCTGAAACCCAGAGCTAACCAATAATCAACATTTAAATTGTATATGTTCATTGTATTGCAAATTTAGTGGTTGATTTAGCCATTGATAGTAAGTATATTGAGACAAAATGGTTTGGGTTTTGATCTGGTCAGACACTTGCAGAGTCCTCGAGAAACCACAGAACAGCACTCCCCATAACATACATCAGCTACTTTTTTGAGCGCTTGCAAAGGAGACAGAGCTTTAAAAAGCCAATGAGACATATTACACTACATGCCATTTAAAGAAGAGCCTTGTATCCAGTGTGTCTGAGCTGGAACAGAGAGCTGGAACAGTGTCTGAGGAAATCCCCTGTAGTATTTGTCAAGTGCATTTCAGTGTTGAAATCCCCAGTATCAAAATGATTATGGAGCTACAAGCTGCACCACAGAGAATCATGTCTGTGACTGGACAGAATTGGTAATGTGTTGGTTTATGTCACAGAGGTTAGCCTCTGTTGTTTTATAATTGTTTTGATTTCTCAATGTCTTCTATACAGTTTTGTTTGCGAATCTCTGACACACTTTAATCTTCTATTTTTTTGTCATCAAGATTAAATCATTTTCTACCTAGTCAGCACAGCTTAAACTTCACTCCATCCATTTACTATGGGCAGTTTGGGTTATGTTTATAGTATATTTGTGTGGAATAGAAGAAACTTAACTTGAAAATTGGCAGATCAGTAGTTTACAAAAAACATAACCATGAATCATGGTCACAATCAAGTAATTTGAGCCACCACCAGTAACAGGAACATGTTTATGGATCATGGGAGGAAAGTAATGTGGGGATTTTTCATTCACAATATTAATGACATATATTTTTTGCAAAACAAATGACATCCAGACGGTACTTTTCCCAGCAGGTTCCACGAGCATAACATGATGAATTACCCAAACATTAACAATCAATAAAACGTAGGTTAAAGAATTACAGAAGTACCACTGATATAGACCAAAAGAGATCCTGCAAAATGATGCACTGCAACCTCCTTTTGAAACGCGAGCCCGCCTCACTTTTAGTATATCACAAGTTACTTTAGCGACAAGCATCCCTTCATTTCCCTCGTGTTGAAGGCTGGACTGACGTGAGATTTCGAAACTCACAAAAATCTGTCTTGTGCATTTTTTGGGGATATCGGCTGAAAACCTAACAATATTTACTGAACACAAAAATGATTGTTTTTAACTGTACATTTTGTATTGATGACAGATGCAAGTGCGTGGAAATACAACTCCAGGTTGTCTGTGTACGTTCTCAGTCGTACAGGAGTTGTCCATCTTCGATGAAGGTACTTGAGACATCTTCTGTACTCCAGGTTGTTTTTTTTGTGTGTGAGAAAAAGTTGATTTTGTATAACAGCCACCCCGCTTTAAAATGCAGGATGGAAACAGCATTGCCACCATACTCTATGCAGCTTGTTGAAACTAACACTGTTCTGCTTTACTTTTAAACACAGAGTACATAAGTTCCAAAAGATGTATTACAGTCACATTATACAGGTGTGAAGGGTTAGTTTTCACCAGAGACAAAACTTTGGCACAAAGCCAAAGGCACAAAGTCGTTGAACAGGTTTGGAAAGAAAACAAGAAGTCAGTGTTTCAGTTACATAAAAGTGGGAAGGAAGTACATTGTGTCAGAGATGTAAGAACACAGATTAAGGTCCTATTTATCACAATCATTTCGTTTTTTTAAGTAGGGTATAATCATAAGACTATAGTGTCTCAATCAAGTCACACTGAAGAAAAACAGATTATACAAAAATGTGGTTCCTGTTTGTGATCACAGTCAAGACTGAAACGGTTTGTTGGTGTGACTAATCATTTTGCCAAAACATTAATTAACCAAACTCAATTTACTGAATCTTGACTTCATAGATTTATTTGACCGTTTAAACATGGCCTCACTATAAGCCGAATGCCCATCTCGAATGCGCATGCGTGAGGCAATCAGGCTCCTAATTTCGGCTACCAAACAAACCACACCGCCATTGAAATGTGTGAGCAAGTTCAGGTAGTGGAGTGTGAACACTGAAGTATATTGAGCCATAACCGAGAACCGTAAGGCTTATGGGCACGGGTTTAAAGCGACCAATTAGCTAAGTTGTACACCAACAGATCACTCGTAAAAAAAAAAAAAAAAAAAGTACATTTAGATGGCATAGCAGTGCCTTGCGAAAGTACTAATACTCCTTGAACCTTTGCACATTTTGTCATGTTTACAACCCTAAACGTAAAGACTTTATTTTGAATGTTTTACTGAAAGTTCACACACAATAAACAGACAACTGTGAAGTGAAAGCAAAATGATACATGATTCTGTTATTTTACAAATAATAGAAAACCGAAAAGTGGGGCGTGCACAAGTATTCATACAGCATGACTTAATACTTTGTGGAATCCCCTTTTACTGCAATAATAGCAGCAAGTCTTCTGGGGTCTGACTCTACAAGATTTCTAGAGACTGACATTTTAGCCCATTCCTCTTTACAAAACAACTCAAGCTCTGTCAAATTAGAAGGAGAGCGTTTGTGAACAGCAGTTTTCAGGTCTTTCCACAGATTTTCAATAGGATTTAGGTCAGGACTTTGACTGGGCCATTCTAACACATTAATATGTTTGTTTTTAAACCATTCCATTGTAGATTGAGCTTTGTGTTTAGGGTCATTGTCCTGCTGGAAGGTGAATCTCCGCCCCAGCCTCAATTCTCTTACTGACTCCAGCAGGTTTTCCTCCAAAATGTCCCTGTATTTGGCTCCATCCATCTTCCCAACTATTCTTACAATCATCCCAGTTCCCGCTGAGGAAAAGCAGCCCCATAGCATGATTCTCCCCCCACCATATTTGACACTGGGGATGGTGCACTCAGGACTATGAGCAGTGTTAGGTTTGCTCCATACATAACGTTTTGCATTTGGGCCAAAAAGTTCAATTTTTGTCTCATCTGACCAAA
The DNA here is from genome assembly GCA_021464625.1 of Proterorhinus semilunaris. Classification (NCBI taxonomy): domain Eukaryota; kingdom Metazoa; phylum Chordata; class Actinopteri; order Gobiiformes; family Gobiidae; genus Proterorhinus; species Proterorhinus semilunaris. The sequence goes on from CM038346.1 coordinate 32,727,500, forward strand.
GCACCTTCTTCCACATGGTAGCTGTGTCCTCCATATGACTTCTAGCAAACTTCAAACAGGATTTCTTATGGCCTCCTTTCAATAATGGCTTTCTTCTTGCCACTCGTCCATGAAGGCCAGATTTGTGTAGAGTACGACTTATAGTTGTCCCATGTACAGATTCCCCCAGCTCAGCGGTAGTACGTCGCAGCTCCTCCAGAGTTATCTTAGGGCACTTGGTTGCATTTCTGACCAGTGCTCTCCTTGTTCGGTCTGTTAGTTTAGGTGGACGGCCGTGTCTTGGTAAGTTTGCAGTGGTGCTATACTCTTTCCATTTCCCAATGATGGATTGAACAGTGCTCCGTGAGATGTTCAAATCTTGGGAAATCTTTGTATAACTTAACACTGCTTTAAACTTCTCCACAGCTTTATCCCTGACCTCTCTGGTGAGCTCCTTGGCCTTCATGATGTTGCTTAGTGACCAATACACTCTGACCATAGCTCTGAGGCCCTCACAGAACAGCTGGATTTATACTGAGAGTAGATTACACACAGGTGGCCTCTATTTAATGGTTAGGGCAAGGTGAGAACATTCTGCAGTCATTAGGAATGTTATAAAGGTAATTTAATGTACTCTGAAAAATGCTGTATGAATACTCATGCACGCCACACTTTTCCCTTTTCTATTTTTTGAAAAATAACAGAATCATGTTTAATTTTGCTTTCACTTCACAGTTGTCTGTTACTTGCGTGTGAAAATCTTGACAAAATGTGCAAAAGTTCAAGGTGTATTATCACTTTCGCAAGGCACTGTATGCTGCTTCACACTCAGCTGTGATCTGTCATTGTTTAGAGAGGTATTGCTTTACTCGATTAGTCATTTTCACAAATTAATCACTGGAATGTGTTATGGCCTAATGGTGGCGGACCCAAAAAGTAGACGGAGAGAAAGTAGGTACAAGTATTATTTACAAATAATTGGGAAATGGCTGAAGATAGGTTGGGCGAGGCTGGGGTGGTAGTGGTTCGGAGCAGGCCGTATGGAGGAGGTCGGAGTGGAGCAGGTAGGTAAGGGCTGGTGCTGGTATCCGGTGTGGGCAGGTGAGTATTGGCAGGATGGTGGCTAACAGGCACGGAGATCTGACAAGGAGCAGGAAAAACACGATTAGTCTCAAAATAGAGTCACAAAAAACAGCTACTACTAAATAGGCCTGAAAAGGCTTCTCCCGAAAGTAGACTGACAATCTGGCAGGGATGTGAAGGAGAGCCCGTGCTTAAATACTGCATGTGTTGAATGGATTCTGGTGTGCCCATTAGCCAGCCAGGGAGGAGGAGCAGCCACACCCACCAGGGAACAGGAGGCAGATCCCAATGCCACGCCCCCACAGCAGCGACAGACAGGACAGACAAAACACACACTACAACAGAATGACTCCCACATCTGAGTTTCATGTTAGAGCTGTGGGCCAAAAACACTGAGTCACGCTCTCCTTTCAAAACAACATAAGGTATCAGATGTGGTTTCAGTGAGAGCAGTGGCAGTGGGAGTGAAGGATTGCCAGATGAAGCTATAGAAGTGTCACAACGTCGTCTGCTTAAAAGGATCAGCTGTGTCCCAGTAAATAAAGTTAAGGCCTTAAATGTCATTAAAAAAATTCAAGTCTGTAAGATTAAAAAAAGCAGAGAGAGAGACAGAAGTAAACATTCAGGCTCCCTCCCGATGGGACCTGAAAGCCCCTCCTCGTTCCTTGTGCACGACATTGAAAGACCGGTTCACAGGGAAGCTCACCTCATTGGTCAAAGTGATGGCAATAGGGACTTTAGACAAAAATATAATAATTTATTATCACTTACATAACATCAGATTGCAAGCCCAAACAGTCAATTTATACACAATTAAGTTTTTTATATAAACTTAATTGTGTATAATGAAAGTACTTGATTCATCTTCTGTACTCAGTAGTTGAAGTCTTCGAACGTTTCGCCTCTCATCCAAAAGGCTTCGTCAGCGACAAAGGTCACAATCTGCACGGGTAGGCCCGTCTCCTCCCCTCTAATCACAGCTACTCTCACCCGTGGGTAAACCCCTTTGAAGTAGAGTGTCTCTAACGATCTGCTCACCTCAGTATTGGTCAGTGTTGTCCTATTCATAGATGATCACTTAATTGTGTATAATTAAGTTCATACACTTAATTATACACAATTAAGTTTATTTGTGTCTGCGCACATCGGTGCATGAATGAGAAGTGTGCTTCCTTGCTGTGAAGCGCTGTGAGTGTGCAAAAGCGATATATAAGTTGAGACTATTTACCATTTAATTTGTGAGATATTTAAAATTGGATTTTAAAGCAGAACTACGTAACTTTTGCTCCTAGAGGCCACAAGCGCCACTACAGCTGTTGTGGCGTTTTTTTGTTTTTTTTTCAAGTCTGACGAAGGGCTGATTTGTGGCCCGAAACGTCACTTTTGTGGTGTGCGAAATAAAAATTGACTGGGAGCATTCAAGCTGTACGGATCTTTTTGTCTTTTTTAAGGCTTTTTTTTTTACCCTTTAAAGCTGGGGAACCTGATTTTTTGGTGTTGTAGAATATATTTATATTTTCCACCTCAGAGTATGTTGTAAACACAGCAAAACACAGAGATTGTTGTATTGTCGTCACCTAAACTTTTATTGAGCAATGGATGATAGAAGTTTAATCTAAATTAGTGGAATTTATCTTGGGGGGTGGCCGCCCCCGCTTCACTTTGTCACCACTCAATGCTGTATATGGGTGTGAAATGTGCATATAATTACATTCTTTTAACTATTTGAATACACAGGAGAGACTATGAGAGCTAAAAACAAGTTTGGGCCAAAACAAAAAATGTCACTGTTTGAACAGGAAAAATCAGGTATGCCAGCTTTAAATAAGTAATAAGTAAATACTACGCTGAGAAAAGACAAAGGGAGAGAGGGATATTGTACATATAAAAAAAATCTGCTCAAACTTGGCTGTAAATACTGCTAAAGTGGTGCTAGCCCACAGTTATCTTTGTCTGTTAGCCTGTTAGCTTCTTCTGATCGTGATAAACCAAATAACGTTTTGCAAAATGTTCATCAACAATCCAAAAGCTGTAGACAGAATAGTCAGGATTTACCTGTACCATTTTATAAACCTCAGAATTATTACACAACTGAGAGCAGCGAGGGAGATGTTTTCCATTAATGTTTTTTTGGTGGAAATAATGACATTGCTTAACTTATACAAAAATACAGACAAAAATATACGATCCAAAACACATTCATCCTCTCCTGGAACCGCCACCTTAACGTGGTGGAGGGGTTTGAGCGCCCGAATGATCCTGGGAGATCTGTTGTCGGGGGCTTCGTGCCCCTGGTAGGGTCTCCCATGGCAAACAGGTCCTAGGTGACGGGTCAGACAAAGAGCGGTTCAGAAGCCCCTTATGAGAGACCAACAGGCCCGGTTACTATCGGAAAGCCATCCTTCTGTGGACCCACCACCTGCAGGAGGAGCCATAGCGGGCTGGTGCAATGTGATTTGGGCAGCTCCAACAGCCGACCCCACGACCCGGCAAGTAAAAGAAAATGGATGGAAAGATGTAACACATTCACAGCTGATTTTTCTTTTATTTATTCATTTTCTCAAAGTTGCACGGTTGTATCCAATTTACTTTAACTTTACGTCAAATGTCTTGCCATTCCTTTGTTTATGGACAGTTTTCAAGTCTTAAAACACACGCACACACTTTATTTTCTTTTTGACATCGGTAGCATTAAAATTTATTATTTCGGCATTAAGATGGAATTAAAAAGCATTGAATTTGACTTGCTGCTAATCCCTATAAACCACTGTAGCATCTTTAGGTCAAGTCCTGCATCCGATTGTTGCACCTCAATCGGGACACTCTGGGCAATAGGATCTATAAATGTCATAGCCTGTATGTAACTCCATTTTGTGCAAATGAAGGAGAGATGTGTAAACGCATGTACAGAAATGGAAAAAAGGTGTGCCTCTTTCCATTTCTGTACATGTACACTGGCGTGAGGACTGGGCAGTCTATTTTCAAGTATTTCACCCTTTACACTTTACACATGGAAAAATTCAGCCTATATAATAACAGTGTATGAGGAAGATAAAGCTTAAAGGTTTATACAGGTGCTTTTTAATGTCATTTTCTTGCCTAAATCCTCTATTTTTAATGGAACAACAGAAAAACATCCGAGCATATTTTAAACATTATTTCACCTCATTCCTCTGAATGAGGCGAAATGTCCATATTCAAAAGCAAATGTGTGCAATTTCACCCCAAAACTGCAGCTGAGTGTGTTCAATATTTATTTATTTTTAATTTTTTTTGTGCATCAAAAATTTTTGAGCAATGTCTTTATTTTCCAGGAAATCTTGATGCCAGTTTGAATCCAATCTATTGTTTTATAATTACATTTTTTTTATGATTGTAAAGAGGGGGTATTGTGCTTTTTGCAGGTATTTGGTAATGATGTCAAACACATCTTTATCTCTGTTTGTTGGTTAGAAAATGCAATACTGATGTCAAAGTGTCATTTCCTGAATTTGTGCGTTATCTCACTTCCCCCATACTCTTGACATCCTTGTACGTTTTAACTTAAGATATTATACACTGCTCATTAAGAATTCCCAAGAGATATTGTGTCTTCTCGGCTGAACAAAATAAAACAATTATATTGAAATATATCAAGTGCTATTCTAACAAATTCTCAGACACAGTGTCATGGTTTGGTGGAGTGAAGAAAATAAACCCAAAATGCTGGACCGCAACAAAACTGGTGATGTTTAATGAATGACAAAAACCATGACAAAATCCAGAGAAGCCAAAAACTCAAACAAACCAGGGCTGACGTAGACAATGACACGACAATATACAAAAACAGGGGAACAAAAGATGAATCATGACACACAGGTGCTTTCCATTGTATTTACTGCAGTAAATACGAAGAAATATTCCATGGAATATTTCCTCCACCCTATTTACTGCAGTAAATACAATGGAATATTACATGGAATATTTCCTCCACCCCACTTTCATCGGCCAATAGCGCCACACTATGAACCAGAGCCATGCCTTCAGATATCGATAAGTGACACAGCCTTTTTTTTTACACATTATCGTGAGGGAATTAATAAAAGAGAAATAACTTTTAGGGATATGTGTGGAGAAACAGTTCGAGTGGCAGCTGCGAATGAAGTATAAGAGGGACAACACCAGGCAGGGCTTTCTGTGAGGAGATGACATGCTTAATCCAGATATGTCTGACTATGTATGGTATGGCATGGTATGTAGGGATGCCACGGTTACCGGTGTAGCGGTAAACCCCGGTGTTGATGGTAATAATTACCGTCTTGTTTTTGAAAAACTATATTTTCTCGGTGGATTACCGCAGCCGCGGTATCGGCAAAGTGAGCCTCACCGGCCGCCGTCTCATCTGCTGAAGTTGCTGAAGGCGCACTCGTAGCTTACAACCAAAACAAAGCTTTCTCGAAGCTGGAATCATGTTCGAGACGACAGCGCTCAGGACGTCTATCAGCTTCAAACAGGACCAAGTCTGAAGTCTGGGAATATTTTGGGTATTTTAATAAAGCTGAAGGACAGATGATAGAAGACAGTTATCCTGTTTGTGGAACGTGCAGGAAAAAAAGTGTCTCTAAAGGCAGCGATACTTCGAACCTCATGACTCACCTGCGTGACCGTCACCACAACTATAGCCAATGCAAGTAAGCTAACGTTAGCGCTTTAGCTGAAATGCTGATGTGGCCCCATAGTGCAGCCACAGCGCCACCGCCAGCATAAGCCATGTCGCGGATACAAATGAGTTACAGGGCTGCTGGAGGGCAGATAAAAGTTGGTCGCCAATGCACTCTCGCCGCATTATTATGAATTTGACAATGATTACTGTCTGTTGGCATTTTCCCAAATCTGCAGAGCGAAAGAACACTAGAAGGTTACAAAAAGAACAATATTCCTGATATAGAGGGGTTATCTAGTAAAAAAATAAAAAATTCTAACACGGTTCTGGCGCTATAAATAGTACATGTAATACCCTCCAAACGATCACCAATTCATAGTCATAGTTCCTTTTACTTTGATGTGAAAAGTTGCACTGTTGATATGGCTTTGACTGTATTTTTTAAATATAACAAACACTGTTACACATTTTTGAAACGATTTCAGTTTGTGTAGGACTATCAATGCTTTCTGAACTTATTAATACACATAAAAAAATACAGCGATAATACCGAAAACCATGATAATTTTAACCGTGAGGTAAAATGTTCATACCGTGACATAATGGTATGTAGGTCAGCTCATTTGAATACACAAACCTCCAAAAAAACAAAATAATTTCCTAGTGAGAAGCAACACAAAATGGAATGAGGAAATGGAGATACAAACCAGACAAAACCACCTGCTGGTTTCTAAAGCAGATTATTCATTTATCGAAAATCAGTTGCTTTCGGCATTTTATAAATATTTTGTGTCAGCAGGATTGGACACAAACACTAACCAACAGATTACAACTTTTGCTAATCTTACAAGCCTTTTTTTGTGTGCAAAATTCTCATTTGGAAGTCCATAACCACCACCCTCATTCTGGCCCTGACCTTAACCATAGTCTTAACCACAACTAGGCCTTAATCCTAATCTGTTTCCAAAACCCTAACCCTAAAACACGGACAGTACAAAGACAAGCTGCAACAACTGCTTTGTAAATAAAGACAAGGCAACCCGTACGATAGCGATGATGATGATAATGATGATGACAGACTTGAAGATGCAATCTGAATATGACAAAAGGCTCAGACCGACTTTGCAGGTCGGACTGGTCCTCACCGAGATTGGCCGCCTTTCAAAACAAAAACAAAATGGCTGCGCTGGAGCTGCTTATACAACGCTAGGTTTAGGGACCTTGGAGAACAAGTCCAGGCATTTCCCCACTGTTTCACATGCACTGTCACAGTTTGCAAAGACATTTTGTTTTTTCTATTTTCCTAACACCCCAGATCACAAAAACATCACACAATTTACTTTAAAATAATCAACTGTGGATGTTTGAGATTAGATGCCTTTGACTTTGGAAACTTTGGGCAAATAAAGGGCAGTGTGCTGTGCCCTATACTGATAAGGAGGTCAAACCTTTCTTGTCAAGTACAAACTATGACAAAATTGAGCGTTCTGAGTTTTAGTATCAAATCTACCTCAGGTTTACACTAAGACTAAACAGTAACTGAACCACAATATAATAAGATGTCTGGCAAATCATGAATCTGTGTCTGAATCATAATGACAGATTCCCCTTGGCACATTATCTGCCTGTCAATCTGCCGATGTTGAATGTTTGGCTGCATTGACTAAAAACACTTCAATAAAGGTTTGGATACACCTGGAAATCCATTTATTTTAATCTATGTGTAAACCTTTATATTGGACTTTTCACTGTCGTCTGTCAATATTCTCAAACAGTAAAGAAAAAGGAAGAGTTTATAGTCTTTGTTTATAATGTGTTTTATTTAAAATGCAAACATGAGACAGGTACAAAAACATGTTAGTATTATAGGTCATAAGTGACAACAGTAGAGTCATATTATCAATACTCATACACAGTAATGCCAAAATAGATCAATAAATTAGTATAACATTACAAACATTACAAACAAGTCCTTCATGAATAATGATCATTTTAAAAACGGTTCCAGTGGCACATGTACACATTAGTTACATCTTTAACCGTTGTGCAGCCCAAACAGGCAGCGCCTCAGTGGAGTTGTACAGAGCAGCATCAGATATTTGCAGTGAGCTACATACAGTGTTTAACAATAAACTTTGCGATTCTGCTCCGCTGCCGACAATACTTAAGTCGTCTTGGCGACCTATGATTGCAGAGCTACACTTTTGTTGCATTGACGTGGCTTGTCTTGTCAGCCCTTCAGCAACCATTTATTGTGGTCATGGATGTCATATGTTTCCAAGTGTTCACGTACGGGACCACACGTGCTCGGGCTTGAGGTAGACGTATGTAGAGAAAGAGTCCATGGCCGGGTCAGCCCAGTGAATCGGGTCACATTCTTCATCTGTGAGGTTTTCATAGGTAGTTTCCTCACAGCTGTGCTCGTCTTCATCAGAGTGCGGCTCGATGCTGTCCCCGCGGCCCCTGACCTCCTCGCTCAGGCCGCTGTGGCACTTCACGCACACCCTCAGCCGCTTGGTCGGGTGGATGTGGTCGATCACCGCGCGCTTTTGGGAGCACGCTCCGCAGACCAGGAAGCCGCACTTCCTGCAGTGGTGCCGCCGCTGGGTGACGGTGAAGTTGCGGGTGCAGCGCATGCAGATGGCGGAGGCGTGGTCAGGGATCCAGGACATGGCCACCGGGCGGTCGCTGCTCGGGAGGCGGGTCTTACACTCCTCGATGTGGTCGATCCACTCCTGTTTCTCCTCTTGGGACGCGGCCGAGACATAGAAGGACTTCCCAGGGGTTTTGATCAGCCACTGGTACTTCATGTAGCCATCCTCCAGGTCCTCCAGCTTTATGTCCGCTGAAAACAAATGGTAAACATTCAATATAATGCACAGTCAACAGAGAGAGCGAGTTGAAAAGGGTAGAGTAGAAAGCACATCCTTGCACTGGGTACTTTAACTACTTTGCCTACACTTTGTCAACACTTTTTTTTTTTCCTGAAAAACATCAATAAAACTTCAGCTAGGAAGTCCTGACCAAAGGTTATTCCAGATATGGAGATGTTTCCCCAGGCTTCTGACAGGTTGCACCAGTGAAATTTAGGGATGAAGAAAGAAGATGAAAGTATCAAATGAATATCAAATGAGTTCTAGAGATTCTAACTCTCATTGCTCACCTATTGGAACAATCTTTTGTCTCTTGAACCAGCGGCCGTTGATGACGATGCTGCCGTAGACCAGCATGTCGTTGAACAGGAAAAAGGCTTTTGGCTGTGGCCCACGCCGGCTCTGCTTCATCAGTCGCCCCTCTCCGATCAACATCCGTTCTGGGTCCATGAGACGCACCCCTGCTGGTCCGAAAGACTTCTCCACGGCCCTGATTCGCCTCTGGTTATCGTTTGAGCACAAAAGCGTTTCTCCCATTGTGACTTTTAGTGGGTTCAGTTCAGTAGTTTGCAGTGTGTTTTCCTGTGTGCATGTGAGTAGTTGTCTGCCTGTGTTGAAAGCTGCAGCTAGCTTATAAAGAGTTTGTGATGCAATGGGGTTTCCAGCATTCAACCGGTTTCTCTAGAAAAGGAGGAGCTACAGTTTCAATATATACAAGGAAGAGAGTGGCAGTTAAAATAAAAGTGTCAGTGTCAGCCTTTTCAGGGAAATTTGTCATACATGGACTTTGTAGCCACCGGGCAGCACACATAACATTCCCAAACTTTCCCTACTGAACAGCGCTGCAAGCAATGCAAGCCTACGTGGAAACAAAGACATTTTCAATCTTTCCAATAAAGTGTTTTATTATTTCACTGTTTCACAGTATCAACTTTCCTAAAGGTTTATATGGACATTTGTAAATGCAAAGGCTATTTTCCTGAAATACATTTTTCTGACAGTCTAGGAACAAAATCTCCACAACAGAATCCCCAGAATACTTCCTCTCCTGATTCATCTATATTTAACATTTTATCTAAAAAAAAAAGCGGTTAGCGCTGGTGCTTCACAGTCTAAAGCTTGGTATTTTTTGGCATAAAAACTCAATTTACCAATTTAAAATTTATATTGTTGTTGTGTCTTCGGGCAAGACCAGGGGCCAGTGGCACAGATTGACAAAAAGATCTTAGTCAGTCTAACCCCCGGGAATGACTAATGCGTGAAACTGTACAACGAGGGTTAGCATCTGGTAAACTGCTTATTACAGGCTTGCTAATTCTTATGTTTAGATCCATGTAATGTGAGCAGTTAAGAATTCAAAACTAAATAATCTTGTGAATGGTTCTTCCATAACAACAAACTCATCCATATGTTTTACACTGGTTTTTATTGCAGACGCAACCCTCTATACTAAATTTCTATTCATTTGCTCACATTTTAGTCATCATTATTTCCGGATGTAATTATATCTCACTGTAAAATAAGCATGAAAAAGGGCGAGTTCACACTTCGTCATCATACCTGTAATACAAAACCAAAATCCCCTAAGGCTCGAGTCCAAACACTGCTTGTCATCTGTCATCAGTAAGCGGTAAATAAACTATGCTAAACGTGAGCTCAAGTTTTCTGTCGACGGCAAGACTCAGAACCGGTTTTTCCTATACGCAAACTACGCAAGGTGCTTAGGGCCCCTGCAGCCGCAAGGGCCCCTCATCTCGGTCAAATTACGGCGTTGTTTCGCTAATTAATGAACGCGTTCATGAAAGATCTATGGGCTTCGCTATTGATTATAACCCGAGGCATCGCCTCGTGCCTGAGAGATAAAAACATCTACCCGCTCCAATCATGTCAAGGTGATGGCATATCCATCTGGGTTATATAAACCCTGTGCTGTCTCCCAAGAACTTTTAAAGTTATTTCACAGTGTTGCACTACCCTCTTGTGGTGAGTCTGTTCATGACATGTTGTGTGAAAGGAAGTTGTTCGGCCGCCATCTTTGTTGTTTAAAAAGTGAACACAAGCAGTAGTTGCTGTAGGGCTGCTCTCGTGCAAATAGCTTCAACGGAGCTTTTGGGAGCATATGCCTGTAAGTTGTTAATTTAAGGTGTGGTGTACGAACAGGTCTAATGTTATTGTTATGCAAAAACGGTTTCGATTGTTATGCTAATTAGCCGCGGCTAAGCTAGCGGACTTTCTCCTTTATTTTTGCATGTGATATTAGTTTCAGCTACAAGCGTTTTATAAGCCATATTTGTGACATACTGTCAGCTGTTTTTTATGCAAATACTGACGGCATTTTTATGTTTGTTTATTTGCAGTTTTACAAAACTTTTGAGTGGAGCAATAAACGAAGTCATTCAGCATTGTCTTCATGTCAAATCTGTTCGCTATCTGCCAAACTACACCCCAACATCGTCTAGGGAGGGCAGAATAGTAAAAAGGCATCCATCCATAAAGCTCCACCACGAAGATATCACGCCGAAGACCGCAGCCGCCATGGCTACTTCACAAGATAAAGCTTGCGAGCTAGAGGAAACGCTGGAGACCAGATCGAGATGGGCCAGGTCCAGCCAACTCACCACGTCATCTGTTGCCGCAACCAGGGCACGGGCGAAGGCAGAAGCCGCCATCGCTCAACTCTCGTATGCTCAAAAAGAAGCTGAGTTATTAAAGGAGCAAGCTGAACAGCTCAAGAAGAAGGCTGAACTGGATGCGGATCTGCACCTACTCAAATCAAGAAAAGAGGTAGCAGCAGCGCTAGCTGAGGCTCAAGCTTGGGAATCGTCCATGCAGGAAAATGGAGACCCACAACAGTCCAGACTAGACATTTTGCCACCTATTGATCCTGATAAAAGGACACACGAGTATGTGCAGCAACAAGCAGAGCTACTAAACGGGATACAGACGCTCCGCATAGCAAATACTGAGCCGACACAGCTGCCACCCGTCGCAAACAACAAAATAACAATCGAAGGAGAGATAAGTGAACACCAGTTTAGTCAAGAGTTCCAACCGCTACCACAAGCACAGGCACATACCAACGCCGTACAACAGCCCCACGTTCTCTACAATCCTGATAACGTGCAGTACAGCAGGTATTACACCCCCTATGCAGCAAAACAGAACAGTGGTAACCAAACTCGCTATCCTCAGTACACTATGCCTACACCCAGACCTACAGACAGTAGCCCCGCAGATACATCAGGTCTAGCTAAGTATCTCATGAGAAGAGAAATGGTCAGTTCAGGATTACTAAAATTTGATGACCAACCAGAAAATTACTGGGCTTGGAAATCCTCTTTTCAGAGTACAGTACAAGAACTGAACTTGTTACCACAAGAGGAGCTAGACCTGCTTTCCAAATGGCTTGGACCTCAGTCTGCTGCACAGGCCAAACGTATCAGAGCTGCTTATGTAGGCAACCCCATGGTAGGTCTGCACATGGTATGGCAAAGATTAGAGGACTGTTTTGGGGCACCCGAAATCATAGAACATGCCCTGCTAAAGAAAATTGAAGACTTCCCAAAGATATCAAACAGGGAAAACCATTGTCTGAGAGAACTAGGGGACATTTTGACAGAGCTCCAAGCAGCCAAATTAAACGGCTTCCTCCCAGGACTCTCCCATCTGGACACGGCACATGGTGTTAACCCTATTCTAGCCAAACTGCCTTACAATCTTCAAGAAAGGTGGGTGACAAATGCCTCTAGATTCAAAAGAGAGAAAAGAGTGTCGTATCCCCCATTCTCATTCTTCGTAGACTTTATAAACGATGAAGCCAAAACGCGCAACGACCCCAGCTTTGCTTGCGTCACAGGAGCATTTGCAATGGGCAACAAAACAGAAAAGACATTCAAACCAAAATATCAAACACCTGTCTCAGTTAGAAAGACCGAGGTGTCACAGGCAACAGGGACAAACCAAAAGACAAATGAAAGAGACAACGCAGATCCAGAAAAGGACTGTCCACTTCACCACAAGCCTCATCCACTGAAAAAATGTAGGCTGTTCAGAAGTAAGAGTCTAGCAGAAAGGAAAAACATTCTTAAAGAGAAAAATATCTGCTTCAGATGCTGCTCCTCTGCACGTCACATGGCCAAAGATTGTACCAAGCCGATAAAATGTGCAGAGTGTAATAGTGAGAACCATGCCACAGCTTTACACCCTGAGCCCCTTTCATTCAAAACAGAGAGCCCTGCTGCCACTGAAGATCATGGCGGGGAGCAAAAAGAGACCCGTACTATTGACGTGACATCTAAATGCACTGAGGTATGTGGAAATTCATTAGGTCCAAGGTCATGCTCTAAAATAATCTTAGCTAAAGTGTTCCCTGCTGGCCAGCCAAACAGAGCAGTCAAACTGTATGCTGTCCTTGATGAGCAAAGCAATCCCTCATTAGCAAAAACAGACTTTTTTGATATATTTGGCATCAACGGAGTGTTGGAGCCATACACACTAAAAACGTGTGCAGGTGTCATGGATGTCACAGGCAGGCTTGCAAACAACTTTGTAATCGAATCGCTAGACAGCTCAGTACAAATCCCACTTCCTGCCCTCTTAGAGTGTGACATGCTACCTGATGACAGGTTAGAGATTCCATCTCCAGAAGTAACTAGACTCTACCCTCACTTAAAACCAGTTGCGGACAAAATACCCGCTGTTGATTCAAACGCAGACATCCTCCTACTACTTGGCAGAGACATACTCCAGGTGCACAAAGTTCGAGAACAGCACAATGGGCCCCGCAATGAACCATATGCACAGCGTCTTGACCTTGGATGGGTCATTGTAGGAGAGGTTTGTCTAGACAAAAAACACAAGCCAAAAAACATCAATGTTTACAGAACAAACATTCTTCAAGATGGACGTGCTACTCTTCTCAGTGCATGCGAAAACGTCATCCTGGTCAAAGAGAGGCTAAGCAAAACAGCTCCTGACCCAAAACCTAACATGTCAATGCTCTCCCTGGAGTTAGAAACAGACAACATCGGAAGTCAGGTTTTCCAAAGAACAAAGCACGATGACAAACCTGCACTCTCAATTGATGACAAAAGTTTCTTGGAGACATTAGACCAACAAGTATACAAGGACAGTTCCAACACATGGGTTGCCCCTCTACCATTCCGGATGCCACGTAGTCGCCTCCCGAATAACAAACCACAAGCTATGAAAAGACTAAAATCACTACAATACACACTGAACAAAAAACCTCTCATGAAAAAACATTTTATTGACTTTATGCAAAAGATGTTTGTTGCAGGTCAAGCAGAGCCGGCCCAACCTCTGAGAGAAGACCAGGAGTGCTGGTATTTGCCCATGTTTGGTGTGTATCACCCACAAAAGTTGGATCAGATAAGAGTAGTGTTCGACTCCAGTGCCAAACACGAAGGTGTCTCGCTAAATGACATGCTTCTAAGCGGACCTGACATGAACAATACTCTGCTCGGAGTCCTGATCCGCTTCCGCAAAGAGCCAATTGCTGTCACAACTGACGTGCAGCAGATGTTTTACTGTTTTGCAGTTGACGAGAAACATCGTGACTACTTAAGATTTTTGTGGTTTGAGGACAACGACCCACAGAAACCCATCAGAGAGTTTAGGATGACAGTGCATGTGTTTGGCAACAGTCCATCACCAGCTATAGCCATATACTGTCTCCGTCGTGCAGCTCTCGAAGCAGTAAACGCCACATCAGAAGCAACAGAGTTCATCACACGCAACTTTTACGTCGATGATGGCCTTGCGTCTTTCCCCAGCGCAGAAACAGCTATTGAGATCCTGCAGACTTCACAAGAAATGTTTGCAGAGTCAAATGTCCGGCTGCACAAGGTAGCATCGAACAGTAATGATGTCATGCATGCTTTCCCACCATCGGACAGAGCCAAAGACTTAAAGGACTTGGATCTCAGTGCTGACCCATTACCAGTGCAAAGGAGTTTGGGTCTCGCTTGGAACCTCGAAACAGACTGTTTCACCTTTCGTGTATCCCAAGAAGAGAAACCTGTGTCAAAAAGAGGAATACTTTCGACGGTTAACAGCCTTTTTGACCCCCTCGGGTTCGTCGCACCAGTTACACTAGGGGGAAGGATGATAATGCGAGACCTGTCCAATGAGCAGTATGAGTGGGATACCCAGCTCCCAGCTTTAAAACAGGAGCAATGGAAACTGTGGAGGGACTCCATAAAAGAACTAGATAACTTGCAAATCCCACGACCATACATTCCTGTTTCTCTCTCTACACAAACACAATACAGAGAACTGTGCGTCTTTTCAGATGCGTCAAACACTGCTATCGCCGCAGTAGCCTACTTAAAGACTGTATCCATCTCTGGTGACTTTCATGTTGGCTTCATTATGGGTAAATCCAAACTTGCTCCACGCCCAGCACATACCATTCCACGTCTTGAGCTGTGCGCTGCAGTCTTAGCAGTTAACATGGCAGACTATATCAAAGATGAAATGGACATTAACTTTAACAAAGTGACATTCTATACTGATAGCAAAATTGTATTAGGCTATATTCATAATGCTTCACGTCGGTTTTATGTCTATGTGTCTAACAGAGTTACAAGAATCCGAACGTCTTCCCTTCCCAACCAGTGGAACTACATCAACACTGAGCAAAACCCTGCAGACCACGGAACGCGTCCGCTCACTGCTGCTGCTCTCAAGACCACCAACTGGTTCTCGGGGCCTTCGCTACTGGTAAAACCACAGCGTGATGACACTGCTCAGACGAGCTTTGAGTTAGTGCAACCAGACACAGACCAGGAGATCCGTCCTGTAGTCACAACATTAAGTACAAACGTCTCAAAGACCACGCTCGGAGCTAACAGATTTGAAAGATTTTCCACTTGGAAATCATTAGTCCGAGGAGTTTCAAGTCTAATCAAAAAAGCAAAGCGCTTGTCAAACAATTGGGAAACTGAAACAAACACAAGTAATGGCAGTGTACAAGCAACTACAGTAATCATAAAAGCTGTACAACAAGACTGTTTCACAAAAGAGCTGAAATGCATCTCAAAAGGTGAACAACTCCCAAAACAAAGTCCACTCAAAATGTTGACTCCATTCCTTGACAAAGATGGATTAATAAGAGTACGTGGACGTACATCCTCAGCGGAACTGTGTTTTGAGGAAAAACACCCTCTTATCATCCCAAAGAGTCATGTTGCCACACTGTTAGTACGGCATTATCACGAACAAGTTGCCCACCAGGGGCGCCACTTCTCTGAAGGAGCTGTAAGGTCAGCGGGACTATGGCTGATTGGAGGAAAGAGACTTGTGTCAAGCATCATTCACAAATGTATCATCTGTAAAAAACTAAGAGGCAAACAAGAAACACAACAAATGTCGGATTTGCCCTCAGACAGACTAACTCCTGAGCCACCTTTCACAAGAGTAGGGCTAGATGCCTTTGGCCCATGGACTGTGATCTCACGCAAAACCAGAGGAGGTCATGCTGAAAGTAAAAGGTGGGCCATTATCTTCTCGTGTCTCAGCACCAGAGCAGTGCATATTGAAGTAATAGAATCCATGACAACTTCAAGCTTCATAAACGCATTAAGACGTTTCACTGCACTGAGAGGACCTATCAAAATGCTCAGGTCAGACAGAGGAACAAACTTCATAGGAGCATGTAAAGAGCTCAACTTCAACTCGGATGATCCTGACATACAAACCTACCTGCAGGACAACAAATGCACATGGACGTTCAATCCTCCCCATTCCTCCCATATGGGTGGAGTTTGGGAGAGAATGATTGGCATTGCAAGGCGAATCTTGGAGGCTCTCCTTCTCAAAACAAACATGCCATCGTTATCCCATGAAATGCTTATCACTCTAATGGCAGAGGTCACTGCTATTATGAACTCAAGACCCTTGGTTCCGATATCCTCTGACCCAGAATCACCAGCAGTCCTCACCCCATCAATGCTGTTAACTCAAAAGATGGACTCACTTTCCGCACCCGCAGGAGACATGCAGGACCTTTCAAACAAACAATGGAAAAGAGTACAAGGACTAGCAGACACATTCTGGAAGCGATGGAGGATGGACTATCTAACGACTCTACAACCCAGAAGGAAATGGAATTCTGAAAAAGTCAATCTGCAAGTTGGAGATGTTGTACTACTCAAGGATGCACAGGCTAAAAGAATGGACTGGCCTCTTGGACTTGTGGTTAAAACTTTGCCTAGTCAGGATAATATAGTACGTAAGGTTGAAGTTAAGGTGTCTAAGCAAGGTGTACCTAAAGTCTACTTAAGACCAATATCAGATGTAATTTTATTGTTTCATAAAGTAAATGTTTAATGGTTTGGTATTAGTGGTATAATACATTATACCAGGCGGGGAGTGTGCTGTCTCCCAAGAACTTTTAAAGTTATTTCACAGTGTTGCACTACCCTCTTGTGGTGAGTCTGTTCATGACATGTTGTGTGAAAGGAAGTTGTTCGGCCGCCATCTTTGTTGTTTAAAAAGTGAACACAAGCAGTAGTTGCTGTAGGGCTGCTCTCGTGCAAATAGCTTCAACGGAGCTTTTGGGAGCATATGCCTGTAAGTTGTTAATTTAAGGTGTGGTGTACGAACAGGTCTAATGTTATTGTTATGCAAAAACGGTTTCGATTGTTATGCTAATTAGCCGCGGCTAAGCTAGCGGACTTTCTCCTTTATTTTTGCATGTGATATTAGTTTCAGCTACAAGCGTTTTATAAGCCATATTTGTGACATACTGTCAGCTGTTTTTTATGCAAATACTGACGGCATTTTTATGTTTGTTTATTTGCAGTTTTACAAAACTTTTGAGTGGAGCAATAAACGAAGTCATTCAGCATTGTCTTCATGTCAAATCTGTTCGCTATCTGCCAAACTACACCCCAACATCGTCTAGGGAGGGCAGAATAAACCCCATCTGCCCACCGCTCATCTCCTTTGAACTCAGCCATTGAAGACAGGATGGGCCTGCTGGGCATACTCACATAACTATAGTTACGCCAAGTAACTGTCATTTCTGTTTCGTATGGGCTACGCCCTCTACGCGAAGACCGTAGGGAAGAATGTACTCCCAGCAGGCACAAATGACCACGATTGGAGCGCACCCAGGACAACGTCACGCAGTCAGTGTCACCAACCAGACCAACCATGGGCAGTCAGAGCAGGGCCACGGGCTGCTCCACCAGAGCACCAAGGCACCTAGCACCATATACAGATGGAAGCATAACGGCCGCCTCTCCCAAGAGCGCCCATGCAACCAAAACAGAGGACGCGTGTCGCCTCTCACAAGAACACACACACACCCACAACCAAAAAGGAGACGTGAAGGTGCATAGGTCACCTCTCCCAAGAGCGCCCGCACCCCCACGCCCAGACAGGTCGCCTCTCCCAAGAGCACCTGCACTGGGCAGTCAAAATCAAATCAAACCCGCCCACCGCTCCAAAACGAATGAGCGACAGACCCAGAAGCAATGTCCATCAAGTAGGAGCGGGCGAAGGTCGACGAGGATGACCAGGAAGCCGCCAAGCACACATCCTCTATCGACACCTCTCTAAACAAAGCCGTAGAGGCAGCCACCCCTCGAGTAAAGTAGGCCCTGACGACCCTAGGAGCAGGAAGACCCCAAGCCTCGTATGCCATACGAATGGCATGACAGACCCAATGAGCCAGCCGTTGGGTAGAGAGTGGGGCACCTTTGTGCCCGGCCCCAAACCCCACAAACAGTTGGTCCGACGGCCTGAACGACGCCGTACGGTCCAGATAACAACGCAGGGCCCGAATCGGACACAGCAGGTTTCGCCTGTTATCCTCCACAGAAGCATGTGGGGGAGGAAAGAAGGGTCTAACTCTGATAACCCTAGACCTGAAAGAAGAAGTGACAATCTTGGGCGGAAAAGCCGGATTAGGCCCTCTTGGCAGAGACCAGAGCCAAAAGGAGCGCAGTCTTATATGACAGGCAACTAAGGTCCGACCTGTCCGGGGGCTCAAAAGGAGGGCCTGACAGACCCTCCAACACCACCTGAAGGTCCCACGAGGGCAAAGAGCACTGCACGGGCGGTCTCAGCCTCCGTGCTCCACGCAAAAAGCGTTTAACCAGGGGACGGTTCCTTGCCGTGAGATGGCCAAACCCCACGTGTCCGGTCGTAATGGCTGCCGCGAACACCCCCAGAGTGGCGGCAGCCCACCCTCTATCTAGGAGGAACTGTAGGAACTCCAACACTCCCCTTATCGAGCAGGAAGTGGGATCAAGCACCCTTTCTGAACACCAGTCCTCGAAAAACTGCCAACGAGCACCGTACGCTCGCGTTATGGATGGTGCACGGGCACCCTGAATAGTGGCCACCACTGGAGAGGGAAGGCTTAAACGCAACAACTTCCCCCTCTCAGCTTCCAAACCAAAAGGCTGCGTCCCAACACCGGGCGGGAGTGCAGAGTCTCCCCTGCTTGGACCAACGTGTCCGACCGGTCCGGCAGGGGCCAGGGGCCCACCACCACCATCCCCACCAGGTCCGGGTACCACCTGGCGTTCGGACTGTCTGAGGCCACTACCAGAATGACCAACCCTCTATCCTCACCCTGTGCAGCAGAGGAGGCATGAGGCGAACCGGCGGAAATGCATACAGGAGACCCGTAGGCCACGGCCGATGGGCCAAGGCGTCCACCCCGAGCGGAGGGGCGTCTGCCCACCTGAGCGAGAACCAAAGTGGGCACTGTGCGTTTTCTGCACTGGCGAAAAGGTCGGCCACTGGATCCCCGAACCGGCACCAAACCTCCATTGCGACCCAAGGGGCTAGGCTCCACTCGTCGCGGAGTGGGCCTCCCCGGGACTGTGACGGGCTCTCAGAGAGGACAGGTGGGAGTCCGCCCACTAGAGAATTTCCGTCGCTTTCCTGTGCAGAGTGGGAGACCTGGTCCCCCCTTGCCTGTTTAAGTAAGCCACCACCGTGGTGTTGTCCATGTCCATGACATGGTGACCCGCCAGCTGACTTTAGAAGTGCAGGAGCACCCTCCGCACAGCTTCCATCTCCAAGAGATTGATGTGCCCCAAGGGTGACTCCCACGGCCCCCTGGTGGAACACCGATCGAGTACTCCGCCCCAAGCGGTCAGAGACGCGTCCGTGAACACCTCTGTGCAATGAGGAACACACCCCATCCGTACCCCTTGGGGGAGACGATCCGAGGCCAGCCAGTACTCCAAGTCCCTCCAAGCGGACAGAGGGACCACCACAACCTTCCTCCTGTCCCGCACCGGGTGCAGCCTGAGGCGGCCAAACCACCGCTGAAGTCCCCTCATGTGGAGTAGACCCAGATGAACCACAGGGTGAACGGCTGCCATCATGCCCAATAGGGAACGAATGGACTGGGACGGCACCTGCGGCTTGTCCAGTACCATTCTCCCCAGCGTCAGCGCGCATTTTCCTGGAGTCGAGCTGCAGGTTCAGATATGTCACATGCTGAATGGGGTACAACGTGCTTTTCTCCAGGTTGACCACAAATCCCAATCGGGAGATGTGTTCCAATAGGGCCGTCGTGTGAGCCTGCGACTCCTGCCGAGACGAGGCCAGGATGAGCCAGTCCTCGATGTAAGTCAGAACTCGGATGCCACTAATTCTGGTTTCATTTCAGACAGTGAGGAAAAAAATGCAAATGTGTCTTTTTATAAAGTGTTTATAAACATCTGGTCCCCACTGTAGATCAAAACCAAAACAGCGCACTCAAAAAGTACACACAGCACTGATTGCAAAGCTTTCGTTACCTCGGGCTGGTGTGAGTTGCATCACTGAAAACAGAACACACTGTGCGCCGAAAGAAAGCTGTAAAATGACAGGCGACATGTGCAGAAAGTGACAGGCCCAAGGGCACAAGGGAAGAGGAGTTGAACGGGTTTGAGGCATGGAGACAGTGCAGACTACACACTTACATATAGGCACTTGTGTATGCAAATTACATACCAAAAAATATGCTACTGATGTGTGAAAGTAGTGTGAGCATGTTATGGTTATGCAACACCATGAGAAGGACCTTTGGACGGGTACTTTAGAGTTCCATAAGGAAAATGTGTCCTCTGTCACTTGACCACTCAGAGCAGTAATCGACTGTGTTTGAATGAGTATAAGACACAATATTTTCATTTTGTCTTTGCATGTGTTGTAACTTGTCCTGGACGTGTCTTCTAGACTGTTTTGTTTTGTATTTATATTATTAAAAAACACTGTTTGGGCCTGGTTAGTATGGAAGACCAACTGGGAAAACCAGGCTATCCGTTTGCCCGGCCATTTAACCTCTTACCTCCCGCCTTGACCGAGCGCATTTGCACGGCTTTACCCTAATCTAAAAGCTTCTCCACTGAAACTTACAGCCAGAGTAACGCCTCATTTGAAAGCTAAGACCTACAAAACTGATCGCAACTTGCATTGTCATCGCGTTTTTGTCACATTTTCATCTCCACGAAATGTCATACAGGAGGATAAAAAAGGGAAAGTATTTTGAATTATGGTTTGAAACATATCTATTTTTTTTTGCAACGGTCTCTTTGTAGACGTGCATTTGTGGAATCTAAAGCTGTTTGAGATTATATGCCTTTGACTTTGGAAACTACAAGGCCAGTGTGCTGTGCCCTATACTGATAAGGAGGTCAAACCTTTCTTGTCAAGTACAAACTATGACAAAATTGATCGTTCTGAGTTTTATTAGCAAATTTACCTCAGGTTTACAGTAAGACTAAACAGTGACTGAACCACAATATATGATTCTGGCAAATCATGAATCTGTGTCTGAATAATGATGACAGATTTCCCTTATGAAGACTTGGCACATTACCTGCCTGTCAAACAAAATTTACTGACATGATTCACGAGTTGGACTTGACTTCAAAGCCAGTACAGAAGGTTGACGTTTTTTTTTTTTTAATTAGCCTTGGGAAAGGTTGTTCTCGGCATTTGACTCATCGTTCAGTGGACTGCCCACAGACCCATCTACTGCTCTGGAGCGGGTTTAGTGAGGAAAATCCAGCCTATGGTGCAAGTTTAACATTTGCTCGTTGTCAAAATCACTAGAGTAGAGACTAGGAGAATCTTTGGAGACGACCCAGGTAATACAGGGTTGTCCCAATTGTTGGTGGTTCTCAGACTTGGCCAGAGATGGGACTTTTTTCCCACACTATTAAGACCTTATAAAGTATCTTCAATGAAGGTACTTGAGTCATCTTCTGTACTCAGTAGTTGAGGTCTTCGAACGTTTCGCCTCTCATCCAAAAGGCTTTGTCAGCGACAAAAGTCCCGCTCAGCTTAAGATATAGACCAACAGGGAGGAGTTGGGGTTGGCCCGGCAACTCCCATCTAATAAAAGCTACTCTCAACTTTGAAGTAGAGTGTCTCTAACGATCTGCTCACCTCAGTATCAGTCAATAAAAATATAAATTATTAAGTAACGTTTTATTGTGCGACAGAGCTGCATTAAGGTTCCAGGGTGTGAGGGATGGCCTTAAACCTCTCTCTAATCTGCCGATGTTGAATGTTTGGCTGCATTGACTAAAAACACTTCAATAAAGGTTTGGATACACCTGGAAATCCATTTATTTTAATCTATGTGTAAACCTTTATATTGGACTTTTTACTGTCGTCTGTCAATATTCTCAAACAGTAAAGAAAAAGTTAGAGTTTTTTCTTTGTTTATAATGTGTTTTATTTCAAATACAAAAATGAGGCAATTACAAAAACATATTAGTATTATACACATATTCAATGAAGGTACTTGATTCATCTTCTGTACTCAGTAGTTGAAGTCTTCGAACGTTTCGCCTCTCATCCAAAAGGCTTTGTCAGCGACCCACATAAATATAGTGCTTGGTCATAAGTGACAAAGGTAGAGTCATATTATCAATACTCATACACAGTAATGCCAAAATAGATCAATAAATTAGTATAACATTACAAACATTACAAACAAGTCCTTCATGAATAATGATCATTTTAAAAACGGTTCCAGTGGCACATGTACACATTAGTTACATCTTTAACCGTTGTGCAGCCCAAACAGGCAGCGCCTCAGTGGAGTTGTACAGAGCAGCATCAGATATTTGCAGTGAGCTACATACAGTGTTTAACAATAAACTTTGCGATTCTGCTCCGCTGCCGACAATACTTAAGTCGTCTTGGCGACCTATGATTGCAGAGCTACACTTTTGTTGCATTGACGTGGCTTGTCTTGTCAGCCCTTCAGCAACCATTTATTGTGGTCATGGATGTCATATGTTTCCAAGTGTTCACGTACGGGACCACACGTGCTCGGGCTTGAGGTAGACGTATGTAGAGAAAGAGTCCATGGCCGGGTCAGCCCAGTGAATCGGGTCACATTCTTCATCTGTGAGGTTTTCATAGGTAGTTTCCTCACAGCTGTGCTCGTCTTCATCAGAGTGCGGCTCGATGCTGTCCCCGCGGCCCCTGACCTCCTCGCTCAGGCCGCTGTGGCACTTCACGCACACCCTCAGCCGCTTGGTCGGGTGGATGTGGTCGATCACCGCGCGCTTTTGGGAGCACGCTCCGCAGACCAGGAAGCCGCACTTCCTGCAGTGGTGCCGCCGCTGGGTGACGGTGAAGTTGCGGGTGCAGCGCATGCAGATGGCGGAGGTGTGGTCAGGGATCCAGGACATGGCCACCGGGCGGTCGCTGCTCGGGAGGCGGGTCTTACACTCCTCGATGTGGTCGATCCACTCCTGTTTCTCCTCTTGGGACGTGGCCGAGACAAAGAAGGACTTCCCGGGGGTTTTGATCAGCCACTGGTACTTCATGTAGCCATCCTCCAGGTCCTCCAGCTTTATGTCAGCTGAAAACAAATGGTAAACATTCAATATAATGCACAGTCAACAGAGAGAGCGAGTTGAAAAGGGTAGAGTAGAAAGCACATCCTTGCACTGGGTACTTTAACTAGTTTGCCTACACTTTGTCAACACTTTTTTCCCCTGAAAAACATCAATAAAACTTCAGCTAGGAAGTCCTGACCAAAAGTTATTCCAGATATGGAGATGTTTCCCCAGGTTTCTGAAAGGTTGCACCAGTGAAATTTAGGGATGAAGAAAGAAGATGAAAGTATCAAATGAATATCAAATGAGTTCTAGAGATTCTAACTTTCATTGCTCACCTATTGGAACAATCTTTTGTCTCTTGAACCAGCGGCCGTTGATGACGATGCTGCCGTAGACCAGCATGTCGTTGAACAGGAAAAAGGCTTTTGGCTGTGGCCCACGCCGGCTCTGCTTCATCAGTCGCCCCTCTCCGATCAACATCCGTTCTGGGTCCATGAGACGCACCCCTGCTGGTCCGAAAGACTTCTCCACGGCCCTGATTCGCCTCTGGTTATCGTTTGAGCACAAAAGCGTTTCTCCCATTGTGACTTTTAGTGGGTTCAGTTCAGTAGTTTGCAGTGTGTTCTCCTGTGTGCATGTTAGTAGTTGTCTGCCTGTGTTGAAAGCTGCAGCTAGCTTATAAAGAGTTTGTGATGCAATGGGGTTTCCAGCATTCAACCGGTTTCTCTAGAATATATATATACAAGGAAGAGAGTGGCTGTTAAAATAAAAGCAGTGTCAGGCCTTTTCAGGGAAGTTTGTCATACAAAAACAAACACAAAAAACAACTTTCCCTACTGAACAGCTCTGCAAGCAATGCAAGCCTACGTGGAAACTAAGACATTTTCAATCTTTCCAATAAAGTGTTTTATTATTTCACTCTTTCCTAAAGGTTTATATGGACATTTGTATATGCAAAGGCTATTTTCCTGAAATACATTTTTTCTAACAGTCTAGGAACAAAATCTCCACAACAGAATCCCCAGAATACTTCCGCTCCTGATTCATCTATATTTAACATTTTATCTAAAAAAAAAGCGGTTAGCGCTGGTGCTTCACAGTTAGAAGGACCCGGGTTGAATTCCTGCCCGGATGGAGCTGTTCTGTGTGGAGTTTGCATGTTCTCCCTGCGCCTATAGGTTTCCTCCGAGTACCCTGGTTTCCCCTACCACTAAAAGCATGAACATTAGGCTAATGTGCATATGCGGGTGAGTGGTCAGAGAGACCAATGGCGCAGATTGGCAGCTTCGCCCTGTCATTCTACCCCAGGGCAGCTGTGACAACACCGACGTCCTTACTCAAAGATCAGCTAAGATCCATCAATTCTGAATGAATGTCTATCTATTTAATGTTTTAAATTTTAGTCATTTTTAGGCATAAAAACTCTTATTACCAATTTAAAATGTATACTGTTGTTGTGTCTTTGGGCAAGACCAGGAGCCAGTGGCACAGCTTGACAAAAAGATCTTAGTCAGTCTAACCCCCGGGAATGACTAATGCATGAAACTGTACAACGAGGGTTAGCATCTGGAAAACTGCTTATTACAGGCTTGCTAATTCTTATGTTTATATCCATGTAATGTGAGCAGTTAAGAATTCAAAACTAAATAATCTTGTGAATGGTTCTTCCATAACAACAAACTCATCCATATGTTTTACACTGGTTTTTATTGCAGACGCAACCCTCTATATTCAATTTCTATTCATTTGCTCACATTGTATCCATCATTAATTCCGGATGTAATTATATCTCACTGTACAATAAGCATGAAAAAGGGCGAGTCCACACTTCGTCATTATACCTGTTATACAAAACCAAAATCCCCTAAGGCTCGAGTCCAAACACTGCTTGTCATCTGTCATCTCATCTGTCATCTGTCACGTAAGCGGCAAATAAACAATGCTAAACGTGAGCTCAAGTTTTCGACTATGGCAAGACTGGTCAGACCGCTCCTTCCTCGCAGACTGAATCACTGCAGGCTCAGTGGGTGTTAGTCACTTTTCTGAACTGTGTGTCTGCATGTGTAAATCTCTCACACAAGGGGTCAACAGTGTTGGACAAAACAAGAGAAATGAATGAATTAGCATCAAACTATATCTATTTTTATTCTACTTATAAGTATTATTGTACATGTAAAATAATACCTTTACATTTTCAATGCTTTAACAAATTAATAATACAATTTGAGCAGCTTGTCAAGCTCATAAAGTGCAATACAAGGCAAACTAACAAATCAACAAAACAAAACTCCAGACAGAACAACCTAACCTGGTCCAGGAAATCATAGAACATGCAAGAAGAGAGACGTGTGAGACATTTTAATACAGAGGATCTTCTTCAGCCAGTAACAGTAGTTTTCCATTTCCTCTTGACAACACAAGAATTAAGAGTTGTTGAGGATAACAAAGTGTAACTGCTGTAACTTAAAGGGACTATACATAAGTTTAACCACAAATAAATGTATACAAATGTAAAATGTCTTCCTCATACATGCTCCAGCAATGCCCTGGTGAGTAGAACGAGCCCTGGCCTTTTCACCGCGATTGCCTCTATATGCCTGTAAAGTCACTGGAATAGTCTATGCTCGGGTCGAACAAGCAAACAGCGTAATGCGTAATGACGTCATGCGCTTTCACGCTCAGCTGTAGCGAATAAAAGGAGACCGTCTTCAAGCACCATCGAAACTCCAGCCCAGACCCCAACTAACGAAAAGAAACGAAGACTTTATTCGAGTCTGATCGGCGTAGGCAGAAAGAACCAGAGTAAACATCGGAAAATGTTGAGAGAATCTTTCAAAAGACCCACAGCTTATTTTAGCTTGAAAGGTAAGAAATTATTACTAAATACGTGGAAGGAAAGGTGTTGTTGATGCTTCAAAACAACGGTGCATGTTGTACAAACTTCACTGAAACAAGCCATAAAACATTCACATTAGATCAACTACCACAATAGTTGATCTAATAGTTTTATACTAACACAGAAGTTGTGTAGTATTAGTAGCAGACTAGTAGTGTCAGTAATAACAGTAATTGTACTGTACCTACATAACATTTGAGTAGTAACGGTGGTAATGGTGCTGTATTTACAATGGCAAAAATTATGCTGCTAATGTTAGCTTTTCTTAGCCGCAAAATAAGCCTGACTGTTCACGGATTTATAAGTAGTGAAACGACTACAAAAAGTGGACATGTGCCGTTTACAATATAGTTTACGATTTAGGCTTTTCCTAGTAGCATTTCTACCAGTGGAAATATTTCATTATTTCAATTAGGCCTGCGTTTATGCATACAAAGTATACGAGTATTTTTTTTCTTTCTCCTTCAAACGTCAATTATTTGTTTATCTGTATTATTTGGCTTCTTCGCTCGATTCACTTTGCTGTGCATTTGCTCAAGTATCACATCTTGGAAAACATTCACTCAAATGTATTTGGTCTAAATATCTTATGTTGACAACAAGGACTGGACGGTCTGTGATCTTGGCCCGTCTGCTGAGGGACTCCTTCGGCCTGGGTCTCTATAGCCTGTCCGTCCATGGGAGTGGATCTCTCCTTCTGTGGTTCTCCTCAAGGTTTCTCGTTTCTCCCACTGGGTTTTTGAGTTTTTCCTTGCCGGGCTGGAGAGTCTAAGGACAGGGGACACCCGAGCTGCTCGTCGCCACCCACTGCTGACGCTTATTTGGACATTATGTTTGCCTGGATATTTGATTCACCGGAACTTTACATTGTCCTATTTACTGTTCTGTTTTATTGCCTTAATGTTTGTTACAGCCCTATGAGGCAACTGCTGTTGTGATATTGGGCTATACAAAACCATTGATTGGATTGATTGATTGATTGAAAGCGTATTCTTTAGTACTGGACGAAAAGAGGAGACTCGGTCTATTAAAATCAAAATCATTGTTTATTCCCTATATTACAAACTAAAAGCACACGTACTGTTCCATGACCGCTTGCCGGGGAGATGAAAGAGAGAGAGGGTCTTCCCCATGGAGTAGGTGTGTCCTCCCCAACCAATCAGTGCTATTGAAATGTTCTCGTCACCTCTCTTGCGCAATCTGACTCCTCCTTCCAGCACACTGCCCCCCAGTGGATCAACCGTACATACAACAATGATACAGCAACAAAATGTCCACCACAAATGAACTAAAATGTCAAAATAATGATAAGGACATGTAGATAACTGTGTTTGTGACCCATATAGATAGTTTATCAGCAAAAACAAGTTTATTAGGTGTTTAGTTGTTCTTTAAAGAGACAGAGGCCTATTTCAAGACGTTCAGTACAGCCATTTTGAGAGAGCAATTTTATTCAAGGCAGTTATTTGAATTTACTGCATATACAGACCAACAGAAGGTTACGTCACCATTGTAGTATGCTATAGACTGGTGCTATGTGATTGAAAAAAGCATAATACCCCCTCTTTAAATTTCTACACACATTAATGGCACGATTTCCAAAAAATATAAATTTGGTTTTATTTAAATTAAGGGTTAACTTATTAGAATCAAACCACTTCTTTAACAATAATTCTTGTTCTACTATATCTATCAATGCTTCTAGATTTTTACCACAACTAAGCATGTTGGTGTCATCAGCGAATAAAATAAGGTTTAATGTTTTTGAAACTAAACAGAGATCGTTAATATACATAAGAAACAAAAACGGACCCAACACTGACCCCTGTGGCAGCCGGCAGGTAACTGTCAGCAGCTGGGAGTCAGTGCCATTGGTGTGGACATACTGGGATCTGTTCTTCAGATAAGTCTGGAGCCAAGAAAAGGCCACTCCTCTAATCCCATATCTGTACAGTTTTTGAAGTAGTAATTCATGATTCACTGTATCAAAAGCTTTGGTTAGGTCTAGGAACACACCAACAGCGTATTGTTTATTGGCTATAGCATTTGATATTTTTTCTACAAGGTCCACTAATGCTAAGGTAGTGGTCCTATCAGGTCTAAAACCATACTGTTGTTCACAAAGAATATGTTGCTTATCTACATAACTGAATAATCTTTTATGGAATATCTTCTCCAGGATCTTGGAAAACTGTGAGATAATGGAAATAGGTCTATAATTAGTGAATTTCTGTTTATCACCAGCCTTGTGAATAGGAATCACTTTCGCAGTCTTCATTCCTTCTGGAAAAACACCCGATTGTAAAGAAAGATTAAAAATGTAAGCGACTGGTTTTACAACACATTCAATAATGTCTTTTAATACTGACATGTCGAGTCCAGTCAGCTGACGTCTTAGTCTTGCAGTTTTTGACAACTGAAATTATTTCATTTTCATCAGTGGCTTGAATAAATATGGTTTTGTCAGTGGATGGTATTTTGCTTAAAGCATCAACTTGATTAGTGTTGACTATTTCTTTAGCCAATTTAGGGCCAATATTAGAGAAATATTGATTAAACTGATTTGCAATTTCATCGGATTGATTGATCAAAGTTCTATCGTTTATTCGAAATTCAGTTGGAATGTCAGCATTTTGATTTCACTTTTTGATTAGTTAGTTTAAAACACTCCAAGTATATTTTATGTTACGTCTATTCTTCTCAAAAAGAGCACCATAATAGTTAATTGTACTTGATCTTATCATACTAGTTAATCTGTTCTTATATTGTTTGTATGTACATTCTGCCTCTTTTGTCTTCTTTCGCAAGAAGTCTTTGTACAGTTTATTCTTCCTCTTACATGCTTTTTGAATTCCCCTCGTAAACCAGGGCTTTTCTGTAAATCTATGGTTCATAACTTTATTAACTAGAGGACAGTGTTTTTCATACAAGGTAATTAAGATTTTGATAAATGCATCATATGCAGCATTTACATCATCTACATAAACATGATCCCAACTTTGTTTTCCGTTAGTTAATTTTTAAGTCTGATAATAGCCTCTTGAGATTTTAACCGTTTTACTATGATTTTTTAGTTTTCTTTTACTGATTTGAGAACTCTCTTTACTACTGTAAAAACTGGTAGATGGTCAGATATATCAGTAATTAAAACTCCACTTGTTATTTCACTTTCTAGAACATTAGTGTATATGTTGTTAATCAGGGTTGCACTGGATTTTGTTATTCGAGTTGGTCTTGTTATGGATGGATACAAGCATAAACTGTACATGGAATGAATAAATTCTGTAACAGTGTTTTGTTTTTGAGGATTAAGCAGGTCAATATTAAAATCTCCACAGACAAAGACCATTTTACTTCTTATATCCTCATACAGATCAATCATTATTTCCTGAAACTTTTCAATACAGGACCCTGGTTTTCAATACACACAGCTTATTATGGCATTTTTTTATTTTTCAGTCTAGTCTCAATTTCCACTGTAACACATCCCATGATGTTGTCCAGAATTAAACCCTTACTACTGATGAGTTTACTTTAATTATGGTTTGAAACATATCTATTTTTTTGCAACCATCTCTTTGTAGGAATCTAAAGCTGCAGTAAAGTAGCTCTGATCAGAAATATGAGAATAATAAGATCATAAAACTTGAGTATTTGGTTTGATAATCCCAGACATGAGACAATAGATGATCAGCAAAACAAATGACCCAAGCTTATGAAGTCATGATTCTGAATCTCTTGGTATTGTTCTATGTACCGTATATGTTGGGTGAGGCTGTGTCTGAGAAGCGATTTTCAAAAAACAAACTGTGTCCTGTGTCCTAAAATGGTACATCTGAGATAATGTGATAGGTAAAGCAAACACATTTCCATTTCGGGGACAAAGAGTAAAGTGGATTCAATTCGAGGTCGTATTTTCAGTTGAACGCTTACAAGTTTTTGATATTTATCTTATCTTTAAGTCATAAACATTTCAGTTCAAGTACAATTTCAATGAGCTCCACAATGACAATCTGGGTAAACTAGAAAACCCTTTTATCAGCAACGCACAATCAACCACAAAAAGTACTGACAATGCAAAAAAAAAGCTTTGACTGTTATTTACAGTGTACTACTAAAAATTGAGTTGTATTTCTTTCCAAATCATTAAAAACAGACCAAACTAATGTTGTAGCGACAGGACCAGAGTGACTCTAAGGACAGACTCCAAAAAAGGGTTCAACTGATTTATTAAAAAAAAAAACAGGCAAGGATTGAAAACAGAACTGGCGGAGTGGCTGCAGGGTGTGATGACTCCGCCCAGCTCCAAACAGACAGGGACAAGATGGTGGGGCAAGACACACAGATGGGTGTCACTGGACTCCTAACATCTAATATAAAATTGTTAATCGAAAACAGCACAGATTTGTGAACCGAGGTCAAATAATAGAGTAAAAACTGTAAATACATCCAGACTTTTAATGTCCTTTTACTTGATATTTGTTTTTACAGTGGTTGTGGTTACAGGATTGTTTGCGAGGTCTTTGGGATGGGCCCTGCCTCAAAAGTTTGGGAACCCTGAATCACGAGGTCTTATATTTGGCCCCTGACCTGACGTTGCCTACCCGCGCAATGGACTAACATAAACCTTTGAAAAGTGAGCCCCAAACGGGGAAAATAAAAACATTTCTGAAGAAAATAGTCTACCTGACAAATAAAAAACATAACCAAAAACAAAAACACTGCCATTGTCCACATTGTACTAATCGAGAGTCCAGGGGAGTCAAAGGTCAATAGCGCCTTTGGATTTGAACTTCTTGGCCGACCGCTCGCTCGCTCGCTGCTCGATTCTGCTCCCGTAAATGTGCGACACGAAGCCGTTCACTTCAATCTCAAACACGCTGTTCCTCTTCGGGATCACTGTGGAGAAAACAGACAGTGTTAAGATTGTAACTGGGTGTAACTTTGGATTTGCCCGGGCACAGTGCGCACGGACGACCTTTCAGCTCGTTCTTTTGGGTGATGACTTTGAAGACGTGTTTGAACTCTTGAACCAAAATCCCGGTCAGACCGACGTACGAGGCACATTTGGAACGAACCACTGAAATTGAACAAAGCAATGAGTTATTATTAGGAACAGAATTACAAGCAGTTGATTTAGAATTTTATTTAAACATTGATCACTGAAATCTAAACAAGTAGTGGAATCAAGTATCATTTGACTTTACACTGGTGACACAGTTTACCCCAATGAATGATGGAAAACGCCGACAAATCTCACCTCATGTGCCAATAAAAGCCATTACCCTCTTAGTTTTATTAGGGTTGGGCGGTATTTTAACTGTATTGGTACAGGCCGAGAGGAACCACTGCGGAGTCGAGCTGGTCCAAGTGCCGTCAACTTTGACAAAGATTTAGCCACTTTTCAAACCCTCGGACGATTTTTGAAAACAGGACAAGCAACAAATTTTGCGCGACCCTCAGGGATTTGAACTCTTACCCCCCGGAGCCCATTTCCTTCAGTTCGGCTTGACCTAAATCCAAGAGCTTTTCGACTGGAGCTTACAGCCCGCAGGAAGAGAAACGCCTAATTTGAAAGCCAAGACCTACGCAATTGATCGTAACTTTTTTGTGTTTTTTCCTCCTCGTTTTCGTCACTATTTTGAGGCTTTTTTCCCCAGAAGCTTTCAGATTTGGGTAATGCCAAACTGGAGAAAATGTGCTCGGCTCAGGCTGGTTGTGAAAAAGTCAGACAGAAGAATATATCGACATACTGCATCACTACGACAGGAGGAGCAGCAGCAGGTTTAGGCCTATGACAGAGTATTGATCGGCAGACTCAGGCATGACTAAAGGAATATGTTTAAGAGAACTTTAGTCAAATCAGTGCGATAGGCAATAAATTCAATGAGATGGTGTACTAATGTTTAATTTATTGAGGTGGAGGATGCCATACTATAGCACGATCCTCTTTTGACCAAGGACTCACCTTTAATCATGGCGCCGTGGAAATCTGCTTTTAAAAGTTTTGACTGAACCAGCTGTGGGTTTCTGTGGATGACAAAACATTAAATAAATGACGAGTCTAGCCTCAGAGACTGAAAACCTTTTGGAAGATATAACGTTATCATTACGTTGTGGGCTGCAGACCGTTGCACAGGTCTATGATGTACTGTTTCCAGAGTTCATGAAGAGGGAGGAAGAGCTCATACCTGGGCAACAAAAACACGCCATCAACTAAATATAAATACAAGCACGTACTTTAGTAAGCTCCTTGAAATGAGCAATACACTGCGTTCACAGTTAGTATGCAAATTATATTTTTCTCAGATTTTCTAAATGGTCAACTCAAATGAAAGTCAGCATAATTTTCAAGTCTTTGATGTGACTGAAAAAACCTCCCAACGATAACAGTATTTTATTAAAAAATAAATATAACAAAACAACTCAAAATGTACAAATGTCCCAATGATTTTTAAAGGTTGTAAAAAAAATGAAAATTGTCATTTGTTAAATGTGTTGCATTAGGTCATATTTACTGAAATCAAAAACATCTTAACAGGTCAAGTTATATTTTAACATTGCCCCCTTATTTGATAGCAGCTTAAAAATTCTTGCATCAATTAAACTTGCGAGTTTTGGGAGAGTTTCTGCTTGGATTTCTTTGCAGGATGTCAGAATAGCCTCCCAGAGCTGCCTCCCACCCTTATAGATGTTTTGCTTGTTGATGCTCCAAAGGTTCTCAATAGGGTTGAGGTCAGGGGAGGATGGGGTCCACATTTCTCTCCTTTTATGCCCATAGCAGCCAATGATGCAGAGGATGTCTTTACAGCATGGTGCGTTGTCATACATGAAGATGATTTTGTTAGGGAAAGCACGGCTCTTCTTTTTGTACCAAAGAAGAAAGTGGTCAGTCAGAAACTAAAGGGGCCGACCAGCTCTCTTCCCATGATTCTGGCCCAAAAACATGACTCCGGCCCCTCCTTGCTGGTGTCGCAACCTCGTTGGAGTAGTGGCAAACAGCCACTACTCCATCAATCTGACCATCCAGGGTTACACAGCACTCATCAGTGAACAAGTATTCATGTATTTCTGGGCCCACTGCAGCCGTTTCTGCTCGTCAGCATTCAATGAACAGTTTAGGGGAGGCCGGATAGAAGGGTTATGCACAACTGCAAGCTTCTGGAGCGTCCTACACCAGCAGCTTCAAATACCCGTTTGCTGCTTTGTAGCAGCTGTTCTATTAATCTGATGCATTTGTCTGGCAGAAACCGTCCTCATTGTGCCTTTATCTGCTCAAACCTGTGTGTGCTCTGAATCAGCCACAAATCTCTTAACAGTACGATGATTATGCTTAATGTTTTGTGAAATATCGAAGGTTTCCATACCTAGTCCAAGGCATTTAACAATTTCACGCTTTTCCTCAAAAGAGAGATCCTTTTTCTTTCCCTTATTGCTTGAACATGGTGGTCTGCTTAATAATGTGGAACCTCCTTTTTCAGTCGTTTTTCCCTTAACTGGGCCTACCTGACAACTAATCATCACAGGCGTGTGAGATTGATGTTAGTGATTCAAAGAGCCCTGAGACACAATACCATCCATGAGTTTTTCTTTTTTAACCTTTTTGACACTGAAATCTAATTTGCATAATAACTGTGAAAGCAGTGTAAGGCTAAATAGAGATGGTGTGTGCTGTAATGCTGTACTTCTGGTGCTCGGGTTTGATGTCAAAGATCTTCATGGCTCTCTTCTGTTTGGCGTTGAGCCCTTTGGCCTTCTTGCTCCTAGGCTTGTCCTTCTTGGGGCGGCTGTAGCCCAGGATCACGGCCTTGTGGGTCAGCATCTCCTTCGTGTCCAGATTCGAGTCCTGCCGCAGACTCCTTCTCAGGAATGAGCGGGTGAACGCCTCGGCTCTCGACTTCGGGGGAGGCTGGAAGTAAATGCAGAGTCACAGATTCAGGCCTGAGCGGGTTTTCGGATTCATCTTGCGTTGTACTCGTTAAGAGCAGAGGCAATAATCATCCTGTAAACTGGCCATATGGGACGATTTAGATTCTTGAAAATTTAGAAAAGACCTGTTTACTTACTTAAGTAAAGAACCAATTTTGACTGAGTAGTACGCGTTTAACCCCTTAACTTCTTACACCCAACGCCTGAACCAAGCACATTTTTTGCAGTTTCACACAAAGCTAAATATCTAAAAAGCTTCTTAACCTGAGAGCTTACTAAATTATATAACACCTCATTTAAAAGCCAACAAAACAGATTTAAGTTTCTTTTTTGTTGCGTTTTTTTAAATCACGTTTTCATTTCTTTTTTTGTCACGTTTTTTAATGTAATGCAACTGATTAAGCCACACAAATGTGACCAAAACGTGTCAAAAAAGCCACAAAAACGGGATGAAAACACAACAGGAAAAGGACGAAAACATGATAATCATAACGAGGAAGAAGCTTAGATGAGTTTTGTAGGTCTTAGCTTTCAAATGAGATGTTACACTGGCCTACAGGCTGTAAGCTGCAGTCCAGAAGGGACTAGATGCAAGTTGGTCATTTTTGTACTCACTCCTGCCACCTCAGGTCTTGAGGAAAATGAGGTTAAGGTCTAGTCTACACACATAAATTAAGTTTATCAATGTCATCAATGAATAGAACAAAATTCAAGCCACAATTTTTCGAAAACTGCATTCTAACAAATGTATACACACCCCGATGGACGCTGTACAGCCCAGTCCTCAGCTCAGAATGAAATATAAATGTGAGCGCTTGACTGAAGCAAAAATACTACTCCGGGCATGTTTTTTCATGAGGGAATCTTGGTTAAAAGCTCGAAAATGTGAATTTTGCACGACAAAATTACAATGTTGTGTGTTCACTGACCTGCACTCCCAGCACTTCCGTCAGCTCCTGAGGGATTGGCTGATTCAGAGCCGCTTCTGAAAGTGAATAAAAGCTTATTCAGATCTTCAATTCAAAACCTTTGATATTATTGAAAACTCCTACGAGCACAAAAACTATTATATTTGATCGAATCTCGGGGTATCTTTGGGACTTTATCTTATTTATATTTCCTGCTGCTTCAGATTCCCCTGATCTGACAAACTATAACCACAATACTTTTTTTAGTCGGACTTACTGGTAAAGAATTAACTTGTCAGTAGATCATTAATTTTCATAACAAATTCCCGACCTCTGCAGTCACAGTTTTCATACCAGACGTCAGCTCCGCAAATATGATGCTATTACCACAAGTCATTGTTGATTTTGCCTATTGGTAAAAAGTGGTGCCTCATTTCCTTGTGAGAACTGCAGCTGGTAAAAGTTATAAAACATAATAATTTCCTGATCCGACCAAAACCAGTTAAATGGGTACAAAATGCACTAAGCAGTGTTGTCAAAACTAGGTTAAGTTATGAACAAAAATGGGAATAAAACAGGACAAAATCAAGGCTATAAGACTGCAATAAAAAACAATCTAGGACAAAAGCAAGGACCCCGATAGACAAAACAAAACCAATTATGTACAAAATTATGAAAAGTTATTAAGAATTCAACCGGACCGGAAAAGAAAATTGGACCTGGCTCGTAAAAAAACGGGAGCTGCTCTTCAGAAACCAGCCCGAGATGAAGGTGAGCCTGTGCTGCTGGTTAAGAGTAAAGAGTCGGCTCACTTTGAGGCTTATGTTTGGGGATGTTTTGGATAAAGATAAGAACTTATCTCACAACCACTGACTAATACACAAGAACAAATAGCAAGAAATTATTTGGGCTATTTACAAACGTTTATTGTAAATTATGTAATTGACAATGTGGACTATTTAGATTTTTTTGTGTTCAGGCAGTGTAGCACTAGCTGTAAATTCTTTGTGCATCACATCAGCTGCAAAACGTTTTGCAACAACAGTATATGTCTGACGGCATTGAACCTGTCAAATAAATAAATATTTGATATTCATATATTCACATGAATATGAATATAAGAAACAGATTCATGGTCTGGGAATTTAAAGTTGAGATGCAAGAGCGCCAACCACTCATCCAATATCCGGTAAATATCTGGGATAAACAAAGACAAATTCATTTATTATCATCTTATTTTACTTGCACTTAAGAAAAGACAGTCTAAACTAGGGGTGTGTCGGCTTTTGTGACAGCAGCAAATTAAAGTGAAGAGCCCCGGGGACGTATAAGATAATGAGAGCATCATCTTCCAAACCCCGTCAGAGGGCCGTCCTTCCTGAACAGACACACTGAACTGCTCCGACCGGCTGAGCGCACACGGCCTTCCCGGACAGACACCAACACAAGACATGCCGCAACTAATGTTTTCAAAATGCACAGGTGGGGGTCAAGAAGTCAAGTCTCACTATATTCACACAAGGACAAAACCGACTGGAGTTGAGCCATCATCCTTTCGATCAGTGGAAGAGTCTCTGTGGCCTTGATATTGGTTTCCCTGCGGCCATTTTGTGGAAACCGCAGATAAAAGATGGCAAATACCGATAATGGATTAACCATAAGCTCACTGGTTTATGTCAAATGTTATTCTAAATTGATTTTTTCAAAAATTACTGCTAAAATGACGGACATCTTTTATCAGAAGATCAAGCAATGCCTCTCCGAGATAAAAGCTTCAGAAAACAGTGCACCTCTCTCTGCAACCGCGACTTGCCAAAACGTGATTACAAAACGCAAAATGGGGCCATCAGGAAGACAATCTGTATTAAAGATTCAAGGTAAATTCTGCACAAAAGCAGAGGTGCTTAAACAATAAAGTCAAAAATGAAAATTGCTGCTGGTGAAACATGCAGAATGAGAGTATTTCACAAATTCATCAAAAAGTTATAAGATTTCCAGTATTAATGGTAGTTTTAAGTAGCAATTTTATGAAGAAACATTGAAGAAAGTTAATATAAGCACAAACAAACAAAAAAGTCAAACAAGGAAAAACGAGCTACAAATTTGACAAAAATCTTACAGTTGAGTTAAATTGTTCTGGTAGAATTAGCACTGAAACCTCATTGTAAGGTTTCGCACGCTATTGCGCTACTCAACATTAATGCCATATTGTTGCTCGTGGAACTTGCCCGATGATGTAGTGAGTTTCAGCAGTTGCTAAAAACAATTTTCGAAACCGTTCTAGCCTGTACCCATTACAATGCAGACGAGACATGTTGAAACCGCAAAACCTCGCAGCTGCAGTGTTGTCATTTCCTGTGGATTTCTAACGAAATAGCATCATAAAACAATGACCAGTCGGTTTGTTTTAACAGGGAACTCCTTTTCTCTCTAGCTCTGTTTTTTTTTTTTATTCTTTTTTTTTACCAATACAGATACATTTTTAAACCACAACAAAAACGTTTGTAGGATGTGCTGTTATTGGTTTAAGAAGGCATTACAACTGAACTTGGATTGCCTTGAGATGCATATGAGGACACAAGACTCACTATGCAAACATGCCATTCCTCATTTGAAAGCTAAGACCTTCTAGAATAGGCGTTGTGCGCAGAATGTGTTTGGCTAACTTGCTGTTGGCCAACGTAGGGTAAAGACTACTTGCTATCCACATTGTAATATAAAAATAAAATAATATTTAGAAACCAGAAGAGTGTTTCATAAAGATTTCAAATTAACATTAGTGTTTAGCTTCCAGACATAAACACTTACAATTATGTCATGAACACAGAAGACTCCTCCAGTGAAGTATTTACATCCTGGGAAAAGTTGTGAATGTTTTTATCCAACAGCTGCTTGTTTTCTAATATTTAAATATATACAGTATTTATTAAAGTGAGACACAGTGAACTCTCCATAGCAATAAAACAGACAGGAAACAGTTGTTACCCTGGGAAGTTAGCATCATGTGGCTATGAAGCCTATTCGATCATTCTGCTTCAAATACTGGGAACCCGCACTAACACTTCTCCTGTGCTCAAGGGCATGACAGTTCAGTGGAAAAAACACGGAGACTTAAATGTCCAAGGTTCAAACCTTGTTAACTGTGCATTATTTCAATTTTGGTAATCTCTGCTAAATAAATGTTAACGATGTAAGAGAAGGGTGGAGACAATTCAGTAAATCGTCTGGGATGAGACTCAAACCCACAACTCTGAGGATAAAGCACCGTATGTGCAGTCTTCACCTCTCAACTATCGGCTGCACATTATGCTTTCTCTTTAAATATATGAAGTATTTATCTCATGGATACTTTTTGTATCTATGTGATACTGTGAGTTACTATTTTGTAATTTTCCTTTGGAAAAAACACATTTATTTTTCCATCTCTGCGAGTGACGCAACATAATGTGACATGTCATGTTTTCAGCCTAAAAACACTAACATTGGTCGGGGAGAGAGATGACAATGTGTTACTTTTCGGAGTCAGCGTCAGCTTTGTTGATGTTACTGTTAAAATGCACTTCCAATAAATTGAGTGTTGGTAAAAGGGTTTGTCATTAGTGTGTTGTAACGGTGGAGATGTTGTCGGCTGCAGCTGAATGTAACTAATAAAGTAACTTGTAATCTAACGTAGTTACTTTTATAATTAAGTAATCAGTAAAGTAAATAAGTTAATTTTTAAAGAAGTAATCATTAATCAGTAATATATTACTTTTTCAAGTACTCTGTGGCAACACTGCTGATGATTAGAAAGCCCTCGGGCAATTATGCTAGCACTGCTGAAAACTGTTGTGCTGATGAGAGAAGCTATAGAACTGGCCTGGGTTTTTATTAGTAGCCTTTTTGCTGTATTTTCTCATTTGCATATGCACACATGCAACTTGTGCATGCGAATGAGGAAATCAGACAATGTATAACAGATTATGTGGTTTACATGTCTCTTCAATAATGTGACTCCAGATATCGATCATAATTAGATTTTGCCACTTCTCTCCTAGTATCTGGTAACCTAAATTACCAAAAAAAAAAAAAAACTATAAACATAAACAACTATTGAATGTGAAATTATTTTGTAAATGTGAATTAGTCAATATCCAGTTTCAGTAAAACCAATATCGGACATGTCATGTTTATATCGTTGGTCTTCCTTTAGGCCTTCTGTTTTCTAGCAGTTTTAACATCAGCCTCCTTTAGCCTGTCCAAATCGTCTCTATCTGAACATCTGACTTTATTTCTAAAGACACATAACATCAGATGAGGTCCCTGATGTACATTGATCTACTAACTATGAGCAAAAGACAGTTTGAAATTTAAAAATGCAAAACACTTGCCCCCGAAAGCTTTTTGGGACATTGTAACATTTACATCTGGATTGAAGTTCGTTGATTCCTCAGAGTAATGACAATAATTCTGTAACAACATTATTCTGTTGCAGAGTTGTATTTTTAAACCATAAACCAACTACTAGTACCCCAGAACATATTTTTTAAGCGTTTTACCTCAACTCACCAGCCATTTCACGTTTATCTTCGCACACACGCGTAAGCTGAGACGAACCCTTACTTGATTCTGAAATAGTCGTCTAAATGCAATGTAATCTGCAAAATGTCACATGCGAACGCTGATGAGATTTATTTACATTCCCATGCTGTTTTTTGCAAGCACTTCCTGGTCTTCTTCTGCGGTTTATATTTTACCGCACGACTTGGCTGTTGCCCCCTGGTGTCTGGTGTGCACTACGCTCAAATACGTGCCTCAACCATTGACAGTAAAAAAAATTCTATACTGTAGTATACTGAGGTAATCTGTCCCAAAAATGTAATCAAATGCAGCCATTGATCATTTTATCGCATTTTGTTGACATAAAATCAAAATTATGAGCATTACTGCAAAAATTCTTGTAAAGAATGGAGAAATTACTGAATACAAAGTTGGTGTACGTTACATATGACATTAGGTTGTACTGTAATGGCAGAAACTTGTATGTGGACAAATGTATTGTATAAACACAATTTTCAACTGTATTTTCAACTACTGTGTAAAACTAAGACGGCATGCAGCCAAATGAGTCCACTACAGTATTATCAAGAGCGCCCTCACATAAGGAATATTTCATAGCTCAGCGCCAACACGCATGTGGTTTCAGTTGCCATGCCGCAGTGGTGTGACATCATTTGTATACCCTTTGTTCAGTAATACCAAACAATGAAAGACTTTTTAAATGTTTATTAAAAAACTCGCATTGCATTATATTTACACATTAAGTTACAAAAATACAGTAGAGTGGCAAAGACATAAACAACACTTTTTAAAGGCTCTTCTTTTGCTTTTTGCATTTACAAACATACATTTCATTTTATTTTTAGAACATACCCTTACCCCCATCCCTTTTCACCGTTAAATAAAACATGTTCAGATTTATTTATCAATATTAAATAAGACAATGCGTTTCCCATATACAAAAAAATAATACATTTATTAATGTGCCCTTGAAACTCAAGTTCAAATCAATTATTTTTTTATTCGAAGCCACAAACTGTTATGAGGGTGAAGTGAGTTTACCCAGTTATGTTAATGATGCCTTCTGTGGACCCACCACCTGCAGGGTCGTGGGGGCAGCTGTTGTCCGGCAACGGACAAGTGGAAGAAAATGGATGGATGGATGTTAGTGATGCCTATACCAGCCTAGGATTGTGCACGCCACAGTGACGCAAGATGAGGTCATTATAAGGTTTAAGGTTGTTTAATCTTACAGGAAAGTGAGCTGTAAATCCAATCTATGAGGTGTTTGTATCATCACTATCAATTTCAAATGTTTGTGAATTTTACGCTCTGAATTTCCCTTCATTGAAAATTCCCACCAAACAAGCCTTTCATTGTCAGCTCTCATTTAAGAATAATCAAATGTTTGATTGATAGGCCAATTACGGCAATGACTGTGTGCGGTTATGAGCCATAAGCCATACTTGGACAGGCTGTAATAAATTGTTGTAGCGCAAGACCATACTGTAATTCTCAAAGCAACAAATTCAATAACACACAAGGTTTTTTGTGTGAATTTGGTGCTCGCCAATTAGCACATTACCTTGCTGTAACTGTATGCATGCAAAAGTGATCACACCTGCCGTACAGTATGTTTTAATCATCTATATTGTTTTAGTTACGGCTGACCCCCCTCTCACGTGTCACAATGTTTTCTGTACATACATTGAGATGTTTTGCTCACATAGACAGCTCTCCAGCTTGCGTTTATGGGAACTCAACCAATCATTTGCTGGAAAGGATTTTGAAACTTGTCGCAGCTGCAGGTTGAATGCATTCTTTGGTTCAATACATGGACAAATTGTTCAGTGGTGACAGTCAAGATATTTGCCAAACGTCTGTAATGTTGTGAAAAAAAAAATAATAATCTATCTGCGATATTTATTTGCGACTGTGATTAGATTTGCTATTTCCAGGAGCATTGACTCATGAGAGAAGAAATACGAACAAACATTATAAGACTCCATTACAAGACTGCATTTTCAATTCGATTGTCATTAACTGCGCAACACCGATAACTGAAGTTGTGAATATATAGACCACCCTTAAGCTTGTGTTGAAAAGGAATTATAGGTTTTATATGCTTCCAAAGATTTGCAGAATTGTAACAACTGTAAACATCATCTACAGTGGTGTAGGGCTGAACGATATGGAAAAAATTTCATATCTTGATATTCGTGCCAGATATCTCGATATCGATACGATATAACTATGGGTTAGGTGAAAACCAAGCATTTTTCAGAAAAATAAAAACATAATAGGTTTGAGTCTTGGTCGGGTTTTGGTCTTGGTCTTGGTCAGGTTGGGGTCTTGGTTCCGGTCTGGGGTCTGGTCGTGGTCGGGTCTTGGTTCGTGTCTTTG
The DNA here is from genome assembly GCA_021464625.1 of Proterorhinus semilunaris. NCBI lineage: Eukaryota > Metazoa > Chordata > Actinopteri > Gobiiformes > Gobiidae > Proterorhinus > Proterorhinus semilunaris. The sequence continues at coordinate 32,769,589 of CM038346.1, forward strand.
TCTGGTCTCGGTTGGGTCTGGGTCTTGGTTGGGTCTGGTCGTGGTCAGGTCTGGGTATTAGTTCGGGTCTTGGTCTTGTCTTGGTCTGGTCTTGATTCAGGTCTTGGTCGGGTCTTGGTCGGGCCTTGGTCTAGTCTTGGGTCAGGTCTTGGTTTGGGTCTTGGTTCGGGTTTGGTCTTGAATACTGCGGACGTCCTTGAAACAGTTGAAAATCCTTATTTAGTTGTATTATAGTGCTTTTATTGCAAAAAAAATCCCTATTTTGTTGCAGAAACTGTCAAAACTGTTGAAATTGCATAGTACTTGAAGCTCCTGAAATCCTTGAAACTCCTGATATCGTGTCGGGGAACGCCATTGAGGAAGAAAACGGGTCCGAGAGGAGCCAGATGAGGGAACCACACGAGAACCGGACGCGTTACGGGCGGCGTGCGTCGATCCAGTGGAGCAGCGTACAGGGACACGCCATCGAGGAGAGAACGACGACAGGAAAGCCCGCGACCACGGCGCTTGGGGCACGATAGCGAGCAACGTAGGGAGTCGAGCGGCCCGGGCCTCGACGACGGCAGCGCCCGGAGAATCGCCGCCGTAGAGACGATTAGGCAAATGCCGGAGGTCCCAGGTAACACGCGAGGACACGCAGTAGTCGCAGTGCAGCTGGGAAGCGAACGAACCATGATTGCTGGGGCTTAAAAGCGGGACCGAGGGCGATGATTGGCTGCTATGGAAGTGCAGCTCTGACGCTGAGGTGGAGGTGTGGCCTCTCAGAAATGATCATTGGCTGGAGTCTGTGATGCTGAAATCAGTCTACCAGTTTGAATTAACGCCTGGGCTTCATAAAAGGTGTTAATTCGGGTCCAAAGTGCCGTCATGCACGAGCTTAATATAGAGACTGCAGTTACGCCTAAGACCTGAGGTGGCAGTAGAGAGTATAAAAATTACAACTTCCATCGAGTCCCTTTAAGCATGTACTTTGCAATCTTGCATGACTTTAATCTTAAACATGAAAATAATGAACTTTTTGAGCTTACTGTTGGGTGCAAAATGGGTCTGGCTGCTCTGTTCTTAACATGCGTGTTTTACATAGGTTGGCATAAACCAATGGCACATTGACACGGCTGCCTAAAGTCTTTTTTTTAACTTTCAACTTTCTATAATATTTTCCTTTGTTATAATATTTTGTTCATTGAGTATTAGTCTTTTAGCAGCGATGTCTCAAGCACTACAGACCCCAGGTGTGTCTCCTCCACCTCGAACAAGGCTTTACTCTGGGTCTGGCTTGGTGCTCACACGTCACCAATCTAAATGGAGGTGCGGGTGTTGGTTAAGTTGACACACAAGCTCCTGCTCTGTGGGCTCCTGGATCTGCTCTCTGCGCCAGAGAAAAAAAAAAGAACAAATATTTGTTACCTGCCAGGACTGCCAGGTGCAGTCCATGGACACAGCTCTAAACCTAAGCCAGAAACTTGGTCAGGACTAGTTTTGGATCGACCTAGACCACCTGCAGCAAACCCACCCACACACAAAGACAACTTACTTGAACATGAGCTGCACAGAGGTTTCATATCGGATCCTTTCCACGTCTGTGATCGAACAGCTGTAACTGCGATCCCATTTATAAATAAAGTTCTAAGAGAAAAAATAATGAAATAAATACAATTGCAATGACATGTTGTTATATGACAAATCAGCAGAATTATTAAAGCCAACCCACCTCTAGGATGAGAGCGACAAACAGGTTAACCCACATGACGGAGGACGTGAGCCACCAACACACAAAGTAGATCTTAGACCACCTGGAAAACAAACAATCCTGTCCTGAACACTGTCTGCCTTTTTTGGGCAGACAGTGTTCAGGACAGGATTCTTTTTGTTGGGCCGGTGCCTGTCCCAACATTTGATGCCCAACAAGTGGAAGCATAACGCTTCCACTTGTTGGTTAGAAAATGCAATATTGATCTCAAACAGCAAAAACAAATTTCACTTCCTGATTTCCCCCCATCTCATCACAAGCTCCTCCCACCCCCACCTTCTCTTGCGCCCCTTCGCTGTGCAGCTGTTTTTTTAATAAAGAGAAGAAAAACATTAAAACAATTAATTAAAAAAATCCAAGTGCCATGTGTGGTTGTAATGAAGCTATATTGCGAATGTTTTTACTCTACGATGAGAGGATTAAGCTTGGCAACAGATCGAGTGGTGAGAAAAGAATTTCCTGAATATGTAGGCCCTCAGGAGAAACTTTTAGGGAGCTGCCATCGCACTGTTAGCCACTTGGGGTGATTCAACGATTATTCAAAGATGCGCTCGCAGTTCAAAACACAGCTGCTGGTATGTAACTGATGAGAGAACATAGTTATATGGTAAATGGCTTGAAAAAGTCAATTTTGCACAATACCTCATTCATCCTGGCTATTGTGTAGGCGAAAATGACACATGAAATGAACTATCAATTAATTTCATTTTCAAGACCAGATCTAAAAAAGCGTGCTCTGCAGTTGGACTTACTCTGTGGTGTATCGGCTGTACGCCTCTATAAAGGCCTGCCAGTTGTTCACAATCATCACGTCGTAGAGTAAAATGATGGCGGCCTGCGGGAAACAAACGTGAGGATTCAGACGTAAATGATGTACAGTAATCTGTAACAATCTTGATGGTAATTGTAAATACAGTGGGGGGAAAAAGACAATATAACATAACTGATGTAAAGTGATTGTAAAGTTAACAAACAAATCATAAGCATTTCTCTCTTGGCTCCTTTTCATTTAAGCTGCAGTTTTGTTGTATGGATTTTAGGGTCCAAAGTGCTTTATGAGCAATAAAACACAAAACAATAAAAGGAAATCCTAAAGTAAAAGATAAATATACTCCACTAAATTCATGTTAAAAGCTAGTGAGGAAAAGTGCATCTTTGATGGGGAATTGAAATGCAGAAGTGACTCTGCAGCTCTAACATATAGGGGGGAAGGCTCGGTCCCCTCTGCTCTTTAGTTTTGTCTTGTGGACGTCCAGGAGCAGCAAAGAGGAAGACCTCATGGGTCTAGCAAGACCGTGTGGGGAGGTAACAAATCAAACAAATGTGTATCTGCATTTTGTGCCAACAATGATCTTAAAAGAGGCCTGGTCTAAACCAAAATAAATTAAATATTTTAAGGTCAAAATATACTGTTGTTATCTATTGTTCCACCCAATAACAGGAGCCACAAAGGTGAAAAAAAAAATCACCAATCATCATCTCAGTAGATTTTCCACGGCAGTCAAAAACGTTCAGACAGCTTGAACTCTTATGAAACAGTTCACCAACACAGACAGTACTCGCTTTAAGTGCCAATTTACTGTGAGTGATTTAAAAAGCTACCCACGGTTAAACTTAAAACTCACAGCAAAGTCGTCGAAGTTGTTGGGCCAGTATTCGAGCTGTTCGTAGGTGCCGCACAACGCGCTGAAGTTACTGGTGACGTTCTCCATAGAAGAGTTACCCGCACTGGGGAGAAATTGACACATCACGGTAACACCAGAAACAAAGGGGTGAATTCATTTAAAGGTGCACTATGCAACTTTATGTAAAAAAAATAAGTTGATATTGGTGCGTATTTGACCTTTCAGTGGCCCAGCGGATGCTCGGGTAGTTAGCATAGCACCTTTTCTTACCATTCCGACGCCCTGTAGGACGCTCCTGGATAAATCGTTTTTTTAGGTTTTCACTGCCAATTGAATGGTGTCCATGGTTACGTATACATTTAATTCCGAAAACTAGAAATTCCTGAAATAACATGAAATAAAATGAATCCTGAAGCGTTATAGGCACCACTGTGATGGAAAGCAAAGGTGCCAAGTTAACCTCCCATACAGCCACGTGGCCACTGAAAGGTCAAATACGCACTAATATTAACTTCTTTTTTTTTACTTACAAAGTTGCATAGTGCCCCTTTAATATTGGCAACACGGACATTTCAAATCAAATACTACTTATAATCTTTTGAAATATGGCGACTATGGGTAAAAAGAAACACAAAAAAGTTTGGAATTGTGTCATCAAAAAGATTTCTGGGATTACTCCACAATAAAACAATGACTTTAAAAATATAAAATACTGTGTTAAATGTTTTTTCCATTGTTTTATTTTATCAATTTTTTCTATTTATTTACGGTATTGTTTGTAATTAATGTCAGTCTGTGGACAATGTTTGTGAGTACATTTGCCACATTTCATCCCAAGCTCTATTTGATTCACTGAATGAAAGTGGGACATCCCGTCATGTGGTAGGACTGAGGGACCTTGGCCTAAAAACAGTTGAAGAATCAAACAAGTTTTCAGTTGCTGAGAGTGGAGGAGATTATGTGCTTCAATATCATTGTACATTTCTTATTTAGCAGGGAAATCCCACAGAGATGCAGATGTAGTTTTTTCTGTGGAGTACTTGCTCCATTTAAAATGAGTACATGTTTATAAAGTGGGTAGTTGGTGGGCGTCTGAGGCTATCAAATGTGGAGTGTATCAAAAAATAGTGGAGTGCTTTGGGGAACTTGTGTAAGTGAAAAGCACTGCTGTTCAAGAAAGGATTCACGTCAGACTTGCACACACCGTCTGTACCAACTTGTGATTGTACAACACCGCCCTCTGCCGTTTGATTTCGATAGTACATACTTGTAGCTTCTCTCATTTATGCTTAATTTGTGTGTGAATTTCGTTACCTGGGATGTGGAGGTGGTTTGATGGCTCCTTCAAAAAGCCAGATCCCAAACACAGCGAAGATGTAAAACACCACCTGCAGCAAACGGCCGTCACTCTTTAGGTCAAGTATAATTTTAGAGCTCAAACGGTCACAGATTGATTTACTCACAACCAGAATTCCTGCAAACGCCCTGAGGTTTTTGACCAGATCCACGACAGTGCTGGCGACGAGAGCCATGAGCTGAAAAGGAAATGATTAAAAACATAATTGGGGAAAATCTTAAAGCAAGTCAAGTTCTTCTCTCCCTGCAACTTTGGACGTATCCCTTTGTTCCTTTATTTTCAAGTAAGTTTGACTACTAGCCAGGTAAAAACATCTGCTACTAGGAATAGTATATTTTCACTTACAATAAAAGGAAAAAACACCGTATTTCAAGTAAATTGAGATTTAATGATATGTTTGATGGTTGCAGTGTTTTTGTGTGAACTGAAAGATTGAGTGTGTGTTTAAAATTGAACAAAACCTGTAACTGTGTTTTTACTGCGGCACCTTAATATCAGGGATGATCCGTAAGAAGCGGAAGACGATAAGCATGTTGATCATTCGAATCATCTCCCAAAGTGAAATGACATCGTGCCTGTCTGGGTCCCTGTGAAGTATAGTTATCAAAGTCATACAAGTCCATTTGTAACATGGGATTTAATATCGTATTGTTTATATCACAGCATGCAGTATAAGGGGGAGTCAGTGGTTAAGAACATTGAGAATCTCGTGAAGCTTGTACATTGCAATACAAATGTCAGCCATTGTTACACCGGTATGTGCCGAAATAAGCAAGGCAACTTTATTTATACCGCACATTTTGTACACAAGGCAACTGTGACTGTGTACTCAATGCGCCTTAAGTATCAAAAATATTATTATTGATATTTAAGTGTCCCCTCACCCCCCTGTATTATATATTACGTTTTTATATTGTTACTACGTCATTTCCCTCATAGAAAGCGCTAATTAAAGCCAAATCCTTTTACCCACCAGAATGGTAACTTGCAGATAAACGTGGCGATCTGCAGAGCCTGCAAACGCAAAAGAGACACAGCAGTTTTCACAAAACCATGATGAGTGTATCATTTCAAAATGCATTGTAGGCATTTGAGGTAGCTTAGGGTTGAGTTAGTTAGATTTATTGTAATTGTATTGTTTTTAGTATCTTCAGCTGTAATGTTTTTACCAGCAGCAGAACGGTGAGGATTCCATCAAAGACGTTGTTCTTGAAGGAGAAATATCCCCTCAAGCCGAAAGCAAAGAGTTTTGCGGACATTTCAAACAGATAGTATAAGATGAAGATCAGGTTTATCAGCTGGAAAGAGAGAGAATATAACAATATTCATACAAAATCAGAGCCATTAGCGCTTTGCTGCTCGTCTATTGTGTGTTGTCTCCCAATCATCACTGCTCTGGTTTAACTCTTAACACCATCACGGCCGCCAGTGTATGCTTCAGGGGCAGTCAGTCAAACATTACAGGTGTATCTAAAGGCATACCCCAAGGTTCTTCTCTTGGGCCTTTGTCATTTTCCATCTTTAGTAATGGCCTGGTGTTGATCGAAGGGGCCGATGGCGCAGAGTGGTTGCCTCGCTTCAGTCAGTCTACCCCAGGGTAGCTGTGGCTACAACAGTAGCTTACCACCACTGACTATGGTGTAAAATAATAATGACAGAGTAGCGCTTTTGTGTGTGTGTGTCTCTCTCTTTTTTGGGATGGGTGGGCATTGCTTAAATCTGTAAAGCACTTTGCACAACAACTTTGTATGAAAAGGTTTAAATAAGGTTTTGATTGATTGATTGCCATGACATTGTCGCCTCTGGGTAGACTTGGTGTTAGCTGTTGAAACACTCAAAGCAGGTGCAGAAACATCTGGAAAGCTAACATTTTCAATTTAAGTGAATAGAAGAGTTGCCATGTAGCTTAGAGTAACATTTTGCATGTGTTATGTTGCGTGTGTGTGTGTCTGCTTGTCTTTTTTGGGATGGGTGGTTTGATGGGTATTGCTTTAATCTGTAAAGCACTTTGCACGACAACTGAAAAGGGCTCTATAAATAACGTTTTGATTGATTGGCCGATTCATGTCGTGATAATCAATCTGACTTGCCGGTTAGCCACAATACAATTTCTATTGCCTTGTCAATTGTCTTGTTTTGGAGCCCTTTTAGTTTATTTGCTCATACAAATTATGGACATTTCTTTCCCTGCTAACTGCACGCCACGCTCAGACATTTCGCCGCTGCTGTTGACATGGTGTTTTTCTCAGCTGTGGTCAGTCGGACAGACCTGTTATGTCCATACGCCTGACCTCTGCCTCGTCACCACATCACCAACAGCATTGGGTTGCGTGTTAGCGGTCGAAACATGCAAAGCAGGTGCAGAAATAACATTTTCCATTTATGTGAATAGAAGAGTTGCCATGGAGCTTAGAGTAACATTTGTGCATGTGTTTTGATGTGTGCTGGTGTGTCTGCTTGTAAAGCACTTTGCACTACAGCTTTGTGTGAAAAGTGCTCTATAAATAAAGTGTGAATTGATTGCTTGATTACCATGACATGAATCTGCCATGGTACTTTGAATGTGTCACTGAAATAATTTATCGAGTCAATAGTGATGCCGGTTAGCCACAATACAATTGCTTTTGTCTTGTCAATTGTCAAATTTCGTTATGTCCGGGGAGCCCTTTCAGTTTATTTGTTCGTGTCAATTATGGAAATGTATTTCCCTGCTAACTGCACACCACGCTCAGAGGTTCCCTGTTGACGTGGTGTTTTTCTCAGCTGTGGTCAGTCGGACAGACCCGTTATGTCCATACACCTGACCTCTGCCTCGTCACCACATCACCAACAGCATTGTTGCCTCTGGGTAGACTTGGTGTTAGCTGTCGAAACACGCAAAGCAGGTGCAGAAATATCTGGAATGCTAACATTTTCAATTTAAGTGAATGGAAGAGTTCCCATGGAGCTTAGAGTAAACTTTTTGCATGTTTTGTTTGTTGCGTGAGAGTGAGAGTGAGCGAGCGAGCGAGCGAGCGAGCGTGCGTGCGTGCGTGCGTGTGTGTGTTTATTTTTAAGGGCTAATTCTTATTCAGTGTTCAAATTAACTTGGGAGCCAGGTGGCGTCAACTTCAGCCTTCAAAGCCGAGTTCTACTGATGTCCTTTGTAGGACTGGGTTTAGCGGCGGCCAAACCACTTCCACTTCTTCTGTTTGCGCCGATTCTCAGCCTCCTGAATCTGCTCCTCTCTGGACCTAATGGTTTCCTGAAGCTCGTGGTTGTGCGTGAGCAGAGCAGAGTTGTTCTCCTTCGAAGCCTTCAGTGCATCAGAAAGCTCTTGTACCTCGCGTTGCAGCACCATCCTTTTCTCTGCCTCTGAGCTTTGAAACTCGCTCACCTCTTTTCTGTGGACGGCCGTTAGACGCTCAGTTTCCTGTCTGAGGTCCTGCACCTTCTTCTCCACGTTCTGATTTTCTGTCAGGGTGTTGTAGTTGTCAACCATGGTCTTAACCATGTCCCGTGCTGATATGAGGTTCTGCTCTAAGGCTTGTGCCGTGGCTCTCTGTTTTCTTATCTCCTGCTCCTGCTCAGTCACTTTGGAGCAGGCATCTTTTGTGTCTTTTTGCTGCTTGGTTAAGGCCATTTTTAGATGTTCTACTGATGACTGCAGACCGCTGTTTTCCTTCTCCAGAGATTTTACTCTACTCTGGGCCATTTGCAGTGCCGTTTTATTTTCCAAGAGGGCAGACTCTAGGTTTCCCACCTTGAAGTACAGGCAATCTCTTTCCGCCTGCCATCTATCCTTCTCCTTTTCCAGATTTTCAACTTTGCTCTGGGCCTTTTGCAGTGCCAAATTCTTCTCAAGCAGGGCAGACTCTAGGTTTCCCACCTTAACGTATAGGCAATCTCTTTCCGCCTGTAATCCACCCTTCTCTTCCAGATTTTCAACTTTGCGCTGGGCTTTTTGCAGTGCCAAATTCTTCTCCTGCAGGGCAGACTTTATGTGTCCCACCTTGAGGTATAGGCAATCTCTTTCCGCCTGCCATCCACCCTTCTCCTCTTCCAGATGTTTTACTTTTCTCAAAGCCTCATTTGCTGCCAAAGTCTTTTCACGGAGAAGAGATGTTTGGTTGCTGACCTGCGAGCGTAGTCGGTAACTTTCTGCTTCCAGACCAGCCTTCTCCACTTGAAGCTTCTCCAATTTCTGCTGCAGCGGATCCCTCTCGTCCGTCAGACTTTTATCCGTGCAGGGAGTCTCTCCCTTTATTGTGATGTTTTTTTCACTGATCCAAGATTTGAGGGTGTTGTTCTGCAAATTTAGTTTGTCCTTTTCCTTCTGTAATTCAGCCATCTCCTTTTGCAGGGCAGTGAACTGGTTCTGGGGAACTCTGTTCCTTCTTTCCTCATTGAGGGCAAATCCTAGGTTCTTAACTTCCCTCTTAAGCCCATTTATCTCACCTTTCAGACTGATGACTTTGCTCTGAGCCTCTGCGTTTGCCTTATTCTCAGCATTTAGTCTATTCACCTCCAATTGAAGGCCATATGCATTGTCCTCTAGTGCGTTTGTTGTTCCCAGAGCCTGGAAGGTGATGCTGTTTATCCCTGCTTTCTCCAGCTCCTCCTCTCGACTCTGAGCGACTTGAAATTGTCCACTGAAGGTTGAATGCAGGTTGGAGCGGGCCTCTTCAACATCGTTTTGCTGTTTGCCTAAAGCTGTTTCCAGACTTTTCACTGAGGACTGTAGGTTGCCTCTCTCAGCTTCCAAAGCTTTTACTCTGCTTTCGGCTTCTCGCAAAGCCTTATTACTTTCACAAAGGACAGATTCAAGCTTCGACACTTTGCTCTGAAGCCTATTTTTTTCATACTGGTTGCTGGCGCCGCTTGACCCCACTTTCTGCAACTCCTCCACTCTGCTCAGAGCGACTCCAGTGACCGTTTCTTGTTCAGAGAGGGCACATCTTAATCTCTCCAACTGTAAACAAAGTTCATTATTTTTTGCAAGCAGCTCAACCGCTTGCATTGTTTTAGCTTTGCCCACGAGCTCTTGATTCCTGTGCTCTTCATTGAGAGAAGATGATGGGTTGGTGGCTGTTTCTTTCTCCTGTTCACTGAGGAGCCACTGCAGGTTTCTTAACTCATGCTCCTGTTCAGATGCTTTGGAGCGGGCCTCTTCAACATCGTTTTGCTGTTTGCGTAAAGCTGTTTCCAGACTTTTCACTGAGGACTGTAGGTTGCCTCTCTCAGCTTCCAAAGCTTTTACTCTGCTTTCGGCTTCTCGCAAAGCCTTATTACTTTCACAAAGGACAGATTCAAGCTTCGACACTTTGCTCTGAAGCCTATTTTTTTCATACTGGTTGCTGGCGCCGCTTGACCCCACTTTCTGCAACTCCTCCACTCTGCTCAGAGCGACTCCAGTGACCGTTTCTTGTTCAGAGAGGGCACATTTTAATCTCTCCAACTGTAAACAAAGTTCATTATTTTTTGCAAGCAGCTCAACCTCCTGCATTGTTTTAGCTTTGCCCACGAGCTCTTGATTCCTGTGCTCTTCATTGAGAGAAGATGACGGGTTGGTGGCTGTTTCTTGCTCCTGTTCACTGAGGAGCCACTGCAGGTTTCTTATCTCATGCTCCTGTTCAGATGCTTTGGAGCGGGCCTCTTCAACATCGTTTTGCTGTTTGCGTAAAGCTGTTTCCAGATGTTTCACTGTGGACTGTAGGTTGCCTTTCTCCTCTTCCAAAGTCTTTACTCTGCATTTGACTTCTTGCAAAGCCCTATTGCTTTCAAAGTTGGCAGAGTCGAGCTTTGTCATTTCCCTCTGAAGCCCATCTGTTTGATCCTGGTAGCTGGCACCGCTTGGTCCTGCTTCCTGCTCCTTAACTTGGCTCAGAGCATCTGCAGTGACCTTCTCTTGTTGATAAAGACAAGATTTTAACATCGCCACCTGCTTATAAAGGTCCTCCCTTTCTGCATCACTGAAGTCCGTTGGTTGTACTTCTTTCGGCCTACTGACGGCTGTGGCGTTCTCATTTTGATGCATTTTAATTATGTAGTCTTTTTTTTCAATCTCCTTGTGTTGTTCATTTACCTGTGTTATCAAAAGCTCAATTTGTATCAGAAGATCTCCTCGGGAGGCTTGGTATCGAAAATAATCCATAACGTCACAGTCGTTCATAGCTGAACGCATCTTAGCGATGATTACGTTGGCCATCTTGCCTGTGTCTTAATTAAACAGCAAAGACTATATTATTCTCACTGTTTCAGTTACTCTAATGTTCTGTAAAGCGAAATTAAGAGAGATTGGCGGTCTTAAAACAAAGTTAAAATCGTTTTCGTGGTATGTGAGCACACAGCTGGTCTGGTGTAGCAGCGATGGTCGAATGTGTGAACTTGGGATCTTAAGAGGATTTAGAATGTACTTTATGACATCACTGCACATATATGTTCCATATATGTTCTGTTGCCACGGTTATGTTTTCAGGTTCTAGAATGTGATGATGTCATACCGCTAAGCATCATGGGATTAGCAGCATAAACAAATGATAAACTAATGGAGCCTGTGCAACACGTGTGTCTCAACCATTTACATTTAAAAAAAAATTAAAAGTACATCTTAGACCAAAACAACAACATTTAAAGCCACACCGCATAATATTTCACCTGAAAATTTGAAATATTCTGCGATCATTTAATACTTTCGTCAGATTTTATTGGGAGTGGGACGTCCCCAGCTCGTCTCCATGGAGATGCTGCTACTTTGGTTAGAATGCATTATCTGTGTCTGGGATAGTATTAGGAGCATGTTTGGTATTGCAGTTTATTTATGTTAAATATCCTTAAATTAAATATATAAGAATATATATTTTTTGTCTGTGTATATATATATATATACACAGACAAAAATTACAACTTTAATAACACACTGAACTTTAACACTCTGATATAGCTCCTTTAAAATTGGCTCACCTCTATGTAGAAGTTGTCTCTCTTAGACGTGGATTTCTCAGAGTCTAGCACCAAAATGGTCTGAAAAAACAAAACGATTTATTTCACGCTCTATACAGGACATGTGTTACTTTTGAAACATATTTAAATTGACTTTTAGTCAAGATTTAGTCAGGTAATAATTTTTACTTTCAGACTGCCAAAACGTTCATGTACATTTAGTCGAGTGAATCTAAAATTAATTGAGTTGTAAATTAAAAGGAACTGTCATACATGTGGCCAGTGTGGGCTGAATAAAACCCTAACATCACTATATTGGAGTCCAGATGTTGTTAGTTTTTATAAGTCGACAAACATATCAGGAGAGGTTAGTCATAGTTAATGGACTGTCCAAAATGCAGTAGTATTTGTAATATATATCTATATTTTGTTTACCTCAACTGTACAAAGAAGTAAAACAACATGAACACATTTGGTAAACTGTACTTACACATATGCACAGGACGTTGGCCAGAGCCACTGCGTTTCCGATGATGGTCAGAGCGTAGTGACTGAAGGCCGTCTGTAGCTTCTGTAGGACGGGGGAGTTGTACTGGGGCAACGGAGGGTGCTACAAACAGATACAACACAGAAAATGACGTACAGACTCGGCACAAAAGCCTCAAGAGTGAGAAAACAGTCCCACCTCTTTAATTATGTCCTTGTCGAGCTCGTCGAAAATTCCCCTGAACTGGTCACAGTCTAACGTTTCGTGACGTTGAGCTTCCTGCAAGAAATGACAAAGAACAATTTGTGAAAGAGAAAAAGTTGCCAGATGCTCTTCCTGGAACTTTATCTATTTAGGACTGGTAAAAAAACGGCGAATGTCTCGCAAACTCCCAAAGTGCCATATGACGCTAATAAAACTGATGAAATAGTTGACCATTCACTGTAACTTTAACTAGACTTGCAACCTCACTTAATTCAGTACTAGGGCCAGATATTTGATTATTTTCAATATCGGCAAAAAGGCCAATCCCATGTTTTGCCCTGGAAAGAGCTCAATCAGAGCCTTAAAATAAGCCCTCCCACAACTTCTTAGGTCTCAGGGGAGTGGAGAAACATTTAGGTGAAAATCGGTCACAGGTTTGTACACCAGTTTTATATATTTGATATTGTAGAGACTTCTTCGTATAATTTTGGAACCATAGAAGACAGAGACTTTTTTTCATTTTGGAATCTGCAGATTTTTGTTTTTCATACAAGCTCGGAAGTACCTAACAAGAATGCCCCTCATAGAGCGCCCCTGCTGTCACAGTTCAAAGCTGACATGTTTCAAATAGAGCTGCAACTAATGATTATTTTGTAATCGATTAATCTATCGATTATTTTTATGATGAATCTTTTTTTTTTATCACATAAAGCTGAAGTGGTGCCGCTTGAGGACATGAAACTTAGTGTTTTCTGGAGGCTCTTAGCGCTAATTCTGCATTCTGATTGGATGAGAGAGAGATATTCATGAAATGTACAATGTACAAAACACCAACTATAAAAACAAAGTAGGTTTTCATAAAATAATATTACATTTTGATGTCATTTTTGCTCTATTTGAGTCTGTGTGAACCAGAAAACGATTAATCGATTACGAAAATAGTTGTCGACTATCTCAATAATCAATTAGTCATCGATTAGTTGTTTCAGCCCTAGTGTCAAAGCTTCATAGACAGGATTATAGACCAGACATTTTAAAAAATATCATCTGTGCAAAATCCGCAATAATCGGCATTGGCTTTAGAAAAACCCACATTGGTCGACCTCTATAAAGATAAATTTCTATAGTATTTATATATGATTGAAACCTTTACTATAATAATACAATAGGCTATTTGAGAGATAAAAAAATAATTACATCAAATTAAATCACTTAAAATATCGGCCTATATTGGCTATCGGCCACGCCAACTCTCTTCATGTCGGTATCGGACCCCATAAATCCATATCGGTCGCGCCCGATTTAGTACAGTGGTTCTCTTGTCACATAAACTGCCACCTCATAAAATACTGATCTTCCAAATCAAAATGTAACGTTCAAACCTGGGTTTAAAATAGAAGAATAAACTGATTTAGTTCACACTTTTGTGGATAGTATAGGAAGGATCCTTGTGGTTTATTTCTGCGATTTTCACTGGATATTTTGGTGAATGGTGGGCAAACAGTGTGGAGAGCCGTTTATTTAAAATCGCAGATCTTTTTACAGAAACAATGCTGCGTTTGTGAACACCTTTTAACTATTAATTTCTATTTAATACATTTGTGTCGCCCACCAGACCCTCGGATGTGACAACAGTATGAATGGTCACTATGGGGGCCAGAGCCTTCCGCTACTCTGCCCCAAAGCTCTGGAACACTTTACCACAGCCCCTCCGTCAATTGGACTCTTTAAAACCCAACTCAAGACCTTCCTTTTCATTTGTGTGTAAAGTGTCCTTGAGTGACATGAAAGGCGCCATCAAATAAAATGAATTATTATTATTATAACATGGCGATCCTCCTTATACTAAGCTGTCCTGACCTTTATGACGGCCTGTTTGTAGTAGCTTTTCAAGTTGACTTTGGACATCACTTTGAGCAGAGTGGCCACTTGTACGCAGGCAGGTTGGCTGAACAAAATGACACAAACACACGTTAAAACTACTCATTAAAGATAGTGTTCATTATAGTGTGGCTTTAATACACAGTGATGAAGTCTTACTTCACTGTGGGCCGCTGCAGTCTGCAGGTGAGGACCTGAAATGCGGCTCTGATTCCCAGCCTCCTCCTGATGATGGACGTCTGGACCGACATCTGAGGAAAAACAGGACATATGTCTTTACTGTTTGCCACAGATGCCCTGGAGCAGAATGACGGGGACGTGGCTAATGTTTTCTCCAAACGGCAGCTTAAAAGGTGCATTATGCAACCTTTTATGTGGGGTAAAAAAAAAAGTTGATACTTGTGTGTGTAGTTGACCTTGTAGTGACCCAGCGGCTGTATGAGTGGTTCACACATGGGTTCACATGGCACATTTACTTTCCATCGCAGTGGTTTCTATGCTCCAGGATCCATTTTTCGGAAGGTTTTCACTGCTGACGGACCTTCTCACCAGAAAACCTACAAAACATTGATCCTGGAGCATCATAGAGACTAGGGATGCACCGATCCGATACTGGAATAAATACTATATCGGATATCGGATACAAATATCTGATACTCAACCGATACCAGTTTTGGCTCTCACCATTTTAAAAACACAACTTTCATTCACCAAATCTAAGTGAATATAGGCACGCGGTCATGTTTACGCTAAGAACATGGAGAATTCAATCACTGAGTTAGTTTTAACCTCCGTAAATATCTTTTTGGTCACCGCGCAGCAGCTAGCGACAGCATGCTAATGCTAGCGGCAACTAATCAAGGCTGGGAATCTATGGTAATAATACCTAAAGTAGCCTAAAAAGAGTTGCCAAGTGTTTGTATTTTTTAGTTTATGAAATGTTGAACAACAACTGATATAAGATACTTTTAATGCACAAGTTGTAATGATCAGATCACTGTATGCAAGTTGTTTATATTAAAATAAATAGCTTGTCCCTAGGATAGTGCCGAAAATCCAGGGATCCTTGTTAAATGTTTTTTCATTAGTTTATTAATAGGTATAATTGATCTGAAACAAGAGGACTAGAAAAGATCAGACTTTCATTTCACAATGAAGAGAAGAGGACCATTAAACCTTTTCATTCACAGCAGCCACTTTTAAGAATGTCTCTTGGTATCGGTTAATATCGGATATTGGCAGATACTCAAACCCCCAGTATCGGTATCAGCAAAAAAGCCGGATCGGTGCCTCCCTGGAGAGACCACCATGATCAAAAGCGCCACTCATACAGACGCAGGGTCACTACAAGGTCAAATACACACAAATATGTACACATTTTATTTGCATAAAAAGTTTTTTTACATACGTATTAATTAATGGTGCAGCACCTTGACAACTGCTATCCACATCTGATAAAAGTGTATCATTCATCTTTTACAAATAACACAAGTTGACAGCCAAAAAATGGTCAGGGGTTTCTCAACTGATTTAGACTAATTTTGGTGTTCTGAGTCCGAATATCACATGCATTTTGCTCTATCAGGTCAACTTTTTGAGATACAGCCATAGTGTTACGGATTATGTACGACTACGTTATTATGAATTCTGCTTATCAAATTTGTAAATAAAAACTGAATGACTTTGGATACGTTGACTTTTATTTCTTGAGGAAAACGGAAAAAACGTCAAGGGTTTCTCAGCTGATGATCCGCAGAAATTTGTTTTTGACGCAAAATCGATTTTTAAAGCATTTCTGTAGCAAAAAATCCTGACCTGATTGAGCAAAATCAAGGTCATTTTCGGACTCAGAGCATCAAAATTAGTCTAATTCAGCTGGAAAACCCTGGACTATTTTCAAAAAATATTTTTTTGTTACCCAGTGTAATCATGTTTATTTTCCAATTTGCTTTTAGGGAAAAATTCTCAAGATTAACTTAAAAATGAATGCTATTTATTTTCTGCCTCTATTGCAAATTGGTAGATCTTGACCGCAGCATATAACTATTACTGTAATGCAAAATCTATCAAGTTCATGCATATAAAGTGCATGTCTATGATGTAAAAGCTCACCAGTAAATATCCTCTGAACTGATTATAAATGATGGCCGTCAATAAATTCATCAGGCAGTAGGTTCCTGTAAACAAAAAGGGAAAAGAGAAAGATGGATACACACCGACATAAATAAACACATGCAATAAAGTAGACCATTTCTCCACAGAATAGAATGCAACTCACCGATGACGCTAAATGTGACGAAGAAAATGGCGTAGCCTCGGTTCAAAGAGTAAGCCTGGATCATAACTGAAAAGCACACAGTAAATATCATTAAAGACATGTAATAATAATGGTAAAAATAGAATTAAATGTGTTGTGAAGTGACAGTACCATCGGGGTTGTTGGCCGTGGTCAGCAGAACCAGGAGCGACGTCAGAGAGTTGGTAATCCCTCTGAAATGAACCTCCCATTCGCCGTTTTTAGATGGATCCTAAACATCAGTGACAAAACATATGAATTAAATAATACACCATTGATTGATTGAGACATTTCCTTTTGGCCGCATTAGCTTTGTTCACCCATTGTTATAGACTCAAACTCCAGAATAATGACTTACACCTTAAATCAAGAATCCAAATCAAAGGTTTTTATGTTACTAGATTCTGTATGTTTGCAGAGTGGAGAATCATAATAAGCTGCTGCAGCTTTTAAAGGAAGTTCATTCAGGGTCAAAGAGCCGGACATTCCACACCAATGCTACAGCACAGTGTCCGCTGTCATGCACAATATTGTTTCCAAGATAAGTTAAGAGAGGTCAAGAGGGAGGGCACCTGACATTCGTCGAAGATAAGTGGGACATCTCAAAACCCTCCTTCCAGTATCTTAAACCATGAAACATCTTACCCAAATCCAAAGTTTCACTGATTTTAGTGCCACTGTGCTGAAAGAAGCTACCGTGAATGGCTTTAGATTGACCAGTGAAATAATAAATTACCACTGAACAACTTTTTCCACCCGCTGCCTCCATAAAACTGGCAGACTTGGCAACAGTACAATTTAGTGAGACCACATTAGGTCATAAAGATGAACATTTCAAAGCTATTGTACAGATTTGAGAGTCTATAATTGGCCCATGACAAGTCTAAATCAAAATAACTATCCAGTTAACAAAAGAACCTTAGAAGTTTCTTATAGTAATATTATAACAGATCAGAGGTCCTCAGCAGTAGAAGAAGAAACAACCAAAGCGAGCATGATTCCTCACAATTGCGTGAATGAAGCTAAATGCTACAACCAGGACGAGAGGACGTTATGGCGCAGCAAAACGCTCACAAAAGTTGATCTTTGCATAATGTGTCTGACCTCCGTTTTGACGAACAGCAGCATCCCGATCATTGTGAAGAGAAGGAGGTGCAGAGCTAGCAACAGGATCACGCTGAAGACAAGAAGTAAAAAGTAGGGTTATTGAACGGATATTGGCTGTATATGAATACAAAGAGGAACATGAGATTACAATGAAGTAGATGATAAAACAAAACCAAATCTCATGAGCACTTGCTTTGACCTAATTACTCAAATTCCTCAATCTGTTGGTGCAGAGCCGGTTTGCGTAGGGCCCCCCGCAGCCTCAAGGGCCCCGCATCTCGGTCAAATGACGGTGTTGTTTTGCTGATTAATGAACACGTTGTGATGCCTACTTCGCCACATAAAACACCAAAATGAAGCAGCATAGCTACTGCCTGAAGTGGATGAGTAGGAGAGGCACTCACTCAGAGGCGAGTGAGTGCCTCTGAGTGAGTGCCTCTGAGTGAGTGCCTCTGCGCTCGTGTCCCCACTCTGTCTCTGCTCGCCTCGTGCGCGGCTTTCTCCCGCACGGTCTCCCGTCTCCTGTGTGCTGCTCGTCCCATGTTTTCTCTGCTTGGACTCGAGGCTGCATCAGCCACACACTCGTTTAAAGGGTCTTATTGTCTCCAGCAGAGAATCAGGACAGTAGTTTGGCGAGTAGGAGAGAGAAAAAAACTTTGTATGTACTGTATTTGTCTCAAAGGGGCATTGAATCCACATGGTTCTCATGATCGCAGTTACTTTCAGTAACTCTAGTTCTCTGAATGTGCTTGGTGTAAAACTAATTACTCGAAAAGCCTTGGGATGTGTACTGTAGGGCCCCCTAGTGTATGTTTGCTTAGGGCCTCAGAAGGGCCAGCACCGGCTCTGAGTTGGTGACTTGATGCAGTGCATTACTGTCATATTAGCTGAAAAAAACTAAATCAGATTGATGTTAAAGTGGGCATAAGCAGCAGTGGTAGCACATAACTGTAAATTAGTTTGTACCTGGCGATTTCTGGGAGCGTCCTCTTGATACATTTCAGTGTTTTCTTCATCAGAGACGAGTTCTGCAGCAAGAAAAACGGGCGGAAGAGTCTGCGCACCCTCAGCCTCTAAACAAGGAAATAAAACAGGAGAATCGCCTCAATTCTAGTGTCGTATAATGAGACCACAGCCAGGGGCGTAGCACCAAATCCCCCCCAGTTAATTCACATTTAAAGGATCTGTATCATGCTATTTTAGCCATTCCAAAGTAAAGTATAGGCATTTATATGATATATTGTACCTCTATCACTATGGAGTACTCATTTTTGAGAGAAATACAAGTATTTTCTGGGGGTATTTTACAAACCCGGAAGACAAGACGCTTCGATTCAGTTAACTCCACCCCTCTCTCCGCTCATTCCACATTTGCAGTATTATAAATATCACTGCAAAAAGTGAAGTTACTTCACAAAATGCACTTATAAAGGAGGTGACATGTGCAACACAGTTTCATAAATGGCTAACACACACGCTAACACGCGTTTTGACTCATCGTTCAGCCTGGCCTCCCATCAGTTAAATAAAAGCACATACGTGCGAGGCAAGACTAATATTTCTCTTTCCTAGCTTAGTGTCATTGCATTGCAGAGCCCACCTCATCAAAGCCACTGTTGAGTTGAAGCATGCGGTGCTGAACGTGTGTGGGCTGAACCATTTGGCACATTTTTAAAGGGGTGTCAGGGCCGTGAGATTCATCCATCATTATTGTTTGTGCAAAATTCTGTCTAGCAACCACTGTATTTCAGCCCTGTTTTGTTCAATTATTATATCAATTATGAGGAAATTTAGACAGGACAATACAGAACGCTTTTTGCAGCACTTTCTAGGGCCCCTACCCTGCTCTGGGCCTTGGGCACTCAGTACTTTTTACCCCCCCAGTCCGACGCCCATGACCACAGCTGACTAGTAGGCAATGGATAACTTGATAAATGGTGTCGGACCTCGTCGCAGACCATGCTGACGGACAACATCCAGTCGATCACGGAGATGGTGATGACCACAGTGTAACCAATGAGCCACTTGCTCTTCCTTAACTCGTCCCAGCCGATCAGGTAGCTCTGAAGGACAAAACACAGACAGGAATGCACACAAGTTCACAGGTCAGTTATAAATGTGAATGTATTTCTTATGAATACTCAACCAACCCACCTGAATGTAAAGTGTTATTTGTATCAGAGAATTGTGTATTATTCAGCAATTGACACGACACGTTTCCATAACCTTACGGTCGTAAGTAGAGTGAATGAGAGAGTTTGCGTCAATGTTACACTTTGGCCACAGCTGCCATGTGGCATGCTGTCAGGTAGGTGGCACTGGCCAAGAATATCATCGTCATGTGAAAGTGATTGGGCCAAAGCAATGACGAGTAAGATTTTGGAGTGAACAACATCATACAAAAGCTGATAGATTCTTAACCGGTGAAGTAATTAGTAAAAGATAACCTGGAACATCCCTAATAGACAGACTACTCACTCCCCTGTGATGCTAGCGTCATGGGTGTGGCAGCCGCCAGCTCCGGGGCATTGTGGGACTTGTACTTCAAGCTATAAAAGATAATACATTCATTGTATCTTTGTTTGTAAATATTGGAGGTGGTGGGCGGGGTTTAGCCGGAGGCAGGAAGCTAATGTTATATCACTCTATTGCACCTCTAGCCTGGCTCAGAAATGACATTTAGTCTGGGGACCATTGGGCGCTACGAATGTCTATCATATACGCGTGCACGTAGCCGTAGCCAATTGTATCAGATGATGTACCCGCTGTAAACGTTCGAGCTAAAATATTTAGAACACGGTCTGAAGCTTGATCGAAAGATGGCGTCGTGTCTGCTGCTGTCATGTTGGAACCTTTTTTTTTTAACCCTAAACAAACTACAAGTATGTTGAATAGTGTGTCATCGTCTTGCCGTTCCTCCTTATTCTGTTATTAGTCCCCAAATCCATGTAAAGATTTCGGCCATGGTCCCCAGACTGCTGTGCAGTTCGAAATGATTTGAGTGCACACAGCAGTCTAGCGTGAGCCAAGCTACCTGTTGTCATTGAAACAAGATCAAACTTTAACATCTATTATTGACCCTAAATACACAACTGGATGAAATTTTGAAGTTGTAACTTTACACCTATGATTGCTAGTTTTAGTTTATTTCTGCTGTCACTCGATAGGAAGTAGAAGTAAAAGTCGGCCCTCTCCAGCCTTGCCCTATGCTCCGAGAAGCAGGAGCCATTTTAGTTTCACCAATTGATCAATGAATTACAGTGTTTTCTATTTGCTATTTCAAGAATATTTCATTATTTGTCTCATCTTTTGTAAGTCCCCATACTAGCCCTGAAGCAAGGCTGTACCTTGGTGGCGAGGTCCAGAGTGAAGATGAGCAGGCAGACCATCTCGATGCCCTCTGTCAAGCCGCACGGAGGCTCCCAGGGCGGGAGGCGGTGCCGCGGGTCAGAGGAGACGGAGAGAGAGGAGGGCCGCTCCACGAACGCCAACAGCAACACTGCGGCGATCGTCAGACCAAGACCCCTGCAGCAGAGCGAGTGAGAGAGAGACAGATTAGTTATTGTAGCATATTAAACGTCTATAATAGGCTACAATGTAAAGGTACCATTGGCAGATCTTGGAGTAGTAGTACTTGTAAAGACGGAGCGACTGGGAGTCCACGCGATGGTTTATGGAGCGATACTGGAAACGAAACAAAAATAATACAATTAATACACAAATATGAGATAATGAGCAAATTTATCTGAGAATTTTTGTGCGACAGTGGGAATTTAGTCTGCAGGCATCGACAGTAGGTAATTATGAAGTTTACTCAAGAAAACCAAACATTTACTGAAGGCTTTTGAGGTCAAGCTGATATGACATGTTCTGTTATTTTTCCAGGCATGATAGAAACATGAAATTAATCATACTCTGTATGAAAGAACAACTTTTTCTTGGGGTTCCAGGTAGAGGTCGATAGATATGGGTTTTTCCAAGGCCGATGCTTTGAGATTTTTATTGGCCAATGCCGCGTTGCACAGCCGATAATTTTGGCCAATATTTTCGGCCAATCTTTCCAAATGTCTGTGTATGATGCTCCTAAACTATAAAATGTGTTAGTGTTGAATTGTGACAGCAGGGGCGCTTTATGCAGCAATGATCTTGCAATATGGTGCTTATTTTTTTTAAAGATTCTCAATGAGGTTAAGATCTGGACTTGTGGCGGTCGATTCATTGTGTGAAAGTGTCTTCTGCTCCCTAAACCACTCTTTCACAGCGTGAGCCTGATGAATCGTAGTGCTACAGCATCGCGCTGCTGAACCTCTGAACCTAGACCTGACCAACTGCAGCAACCCCAGATCATAGCTAGTTACATCCAGGAGGTAGTGACTTTTTTTTTTTAAATCAGGCAGTGAAGTTTCTTATATTTATTAGAAATTCCAGAATTGTTACATAATTTATGCTTTGTCTGTCAAATTGCATCACTTCTAAATCCAATATGGAGCTTTTACACTAATGTTCATTACTCAAAATGGCCTATACTACAATTTCACCAATATTAGCAATTATGATAACAATGATCTGGCTCACTATCTTTTACTTATATTTTAATAGAATTACTACCACCCACCTCTGCCCACTCTGCACATTACCTGTATGGCATCTTCAATAAACACGACAGCCTGCTGAATGTACAGCTCCTCGTTTCCTGTGAAAAAAGACCCAAACATCTTGTTTAAATTCATCTGCACACCAACACCGGGACAAGGAGCAGTCTCCAAAACGCAGCTCCTAAACTCTGTGCCCCATGACACGACTGACTCAAGACTTGACGTTTGTTCACATTTATTTAACCGGTTGTTCGTCAAACTGGTTTCACGGAGAGAAACAGGGAGGCAGCTTTTTCCTTGCGGCAAAACCTGGGAAGTAAAATAACACTGAGGGAACACTGCAGTTTGAGTAGCCTCTATGGTTATACTGCAATTTGGGGATAATATGCACGTTTCATTTGGTTTAATGTCAGATTCCCTTTCGTATATTCTTCCACTGGCTTCAGACTCATGTCACTTGCACTGCCGTGCCCGCTCCTAAACACTTCCACATAAACTCATAAATAAAGTCAAGATTCTGTAACATGGAGCAATGCAGTTGTTTATGTTATTTACGACTGCTTCCTAAAACGGGAACAAACAGGCATTTTCTTCCTTTTGCCATGTACTAGGTAAAAATGACCTCATTGTGAAAAATAAATGTGTCAGGGCATTAGTTTGAAGACTCCAGGTTCAGAAAATATGCAGAAGTTTGAAATTACACAGTCTCAATCCGTTTTGTAGTAGCGGTTTGAAAAATAGTGATGTAATTCTATGGAGTCGCTGCTCCCACAACGCCAATACATTTGAGTAACTTTGCGACAGAAAGTTGGCAATTAAAGGGATTACTTTCTTTTTTTTTTTAAGTTATATTATTTGTATATGTATGACAAGAGAGGGTGACCTAAAAAAAATTGAATGAGCACATTTGTGTGTCGAAGCGCCCACAACGCCGGTGTTTTACTAAAATGGCCTCTACATAAACACATTTTTACTTGGAAACAAATCCTTCTGGCAATATTTCACAGACATCTGGCTGCACAAACCAGATTAGAAATGTCCCATTTTGCATTTGAAATGTTTAAAAACTTTTTATTTTTGTGTGTGTTTGGAACATAACACACACACACTGGGGTTGAGCGCATCAGTGGGTCCCGATACAATAACGATCAGGTGCTCTTCGAGGACAAAACCCGCCAGAACATGTAGTTCAAAAAGAAAAATGTAATGTCCAAGGTACTCTGATATTGTTAAAAGTCCTTTACTGAGCAATAAACTACAACGATAAACAAGCACATTTTTCTGTCGAAGGGCCCGCAACGCTACTTTTTTTAAATCGCTGTGATTAGAACTTAAGACTTAACTCTCAAATATAAACTTAATTTAGTCACATTTGCATTTATGCGTCAGATTCAAATTCAGATTCATAAAACTTTACCTGAGAAGGATAATTGGATTGGCAGCCACCCAGCGCTTGAAATGGCCCAAAAGTAAAAAAAAAAAAAAATTGCCGACCCCGACCTATTTTAGTCAGCCAAAAATTGTACTGTCTTGTTGTGTCCTTGTGCAAGACACTTTTTTTGTGCCTTGCACAAGGACACAAAAAAAAGGGCGACGGTGGCGCAGTTGGTAGAGCAGGTCGTCTTGTGATCGGAAAGTCGCGAGTTCAAATCCCAGCTCCCGCAAATGCACACTGTTGTTGTGTCCTTGGGCAAGACACGTCACCCTCCTTGCCTCCAGTGTCTGCGTACATTGGTGTATGAATGATAGCGTGAATGGTTCCTTACTGTAAAGCGCTTTGGGCCTGATAAAAGGTAGAAAAGTGCTATACAAGTTGAGTCCATTTACAATTTGTCCCCCCTCTTTTTGTGTTTAAGCTGATGGTTGCAAAATGGATTCAAATTACACAATGCAACGTGAGTGTTTCTATCCTTTGTTGTTCTGGGAAAAGGTGCAACAACTTTTATTTTTCATTTTACAGCTTTTGAACTCCCGCATTAGACAGGGACATTGCGTTTTCAATTGATGTTGAACAAGCAAAACTTTCATATTTTTTTGCAGCACCAGCCCATTCACACACTTTGTCTTTGGTCAAGGCCTTTCTGACTCATTCTAACCACAAACTGAAGCGCTCACACAGACGGTTGTCGGTGCTGACTGAGTGTCATGCAAAACGATGTGTCATTATGGGACAGATGTGGTGACAGGGTGTGGAGGCCTGACCAGTGTACTAGGGGTTTGTGTGTGCCAGATGGCGGTGAAAGATTGATATCTATATTATGCTTTCATTCTTCTGTTTAATAACTTGGAAAATAATGTAGTATACAGTACCGGTCACAAATTTGGAAATGCTTTTTTTAATGCATCTTTTTCCTTTTATTTCAAGACTATTTACATTGTAGATTCTCACTGTTGGCGTTAATTTATGTTTTAAATAGGGACAGGACTATTTTTGATTAATTCCGATTGATTCATTATACAAAAGGTTTTGTGTGATTAAAAAAATATTTATCAAAATGAACCACACTTTACTTTAGCGGCATAGACACCATCAGTTTGCTTTTCCCTGCAAACGTTGCTTAGGGACGAACGCCACGCAAAGCCAAAAACAGGTTCTGTCGAACTTGCTTAATCACACGGTTCAGCTGACATAAACTTATTTGACAAGATCATTCTCCAATGTCTTGGGACAGGACAAAATAAATCACACTGCTATTGCCTGTTTGGAATGAAAACACAGGCCTCATGTCTCCACTTTAAGTTCAAATGTAGGAAAATACTAAAAAGTAGTGATGTAGATGTCGTCACAGAAATGGCTCTGAACCCCCAGGACTGTTGAAAACCATTTCAGGTGACGACCTTATGAAGCTCATTGAGAAAATGCCAAGAATGGTGGTTTTAAAATCTAAAACATATTTTGAGCCTATTTCACCCTTTTTTTTGGTGTACATAATTCCATTCCTCATTCATAGTCGAATGCCTTCAATGAGAACCACACAATGTGTTG
This sequence comes from Proterorhinus semilunaris, assembly GCA_021464625.1. NCBI lineage: Eukaryota > Metazoa > Chordata > Actinopteri > Gobiiformes > Gobiidae > Proterorhinus > Proterorhinus semilunaris. The sequence continues at coordinate 32,794,798 of CM038346.1, forward strand.
AACATAAAGAAAAGCCAATACATAAAGTATTTTCAAACTTTTGACTGGTACTTTATGCAATGTAATTCAGCCCTCACTTTAATGCACACTTATTGTCAGAGGATGGAGAACTGGAGGGAATCAGGGTTAGGGTTAATTTTTCACCATAAGTAGGCCTATAAAGTTACTTACAAGAATCACCAGACCTAGATCAAGTCGCGACTAACCTGAGTGGAAAAAATACCAGATTATATGTCTAAACCATAAAAAAAACAATTAATTGCTGCGTTGCGAAAGCATAAATAAAACGTCTCAGCTCTTATACTCAAAAAAGGTGACTTACTTTAAAAAAGAGCTGAAAGTTTCGCTGTCCATCCAGACAGCGTCCTCAGAGCTGTTGTCCATGGTGACCACTGTCAGCTCTTTCTTAAAGTAAGTCCAGTTGTTTTGATTCACCTTTTTTGAGTCTAACTAACTACCTGCATGACTGAGAAACTACATTGTTTTCTCAGCTCTTATGACGTCAACAGACTGAATGTGTAAGAATAATGCATGGATGACAAAAAAACTCTGGTATGTTTTATTTAAGGAAACATTATAAGGTTAAAAGCAAAAACATACCGATTTAGGACAATATTTGGCCCTGATAGTTGAGCAGGGCATATTTTAACTGGAAGGTTGATGGTTCGAACCCTGATTCCCACTAGTTAATTGTGTGTAATTATTAAACAGTGAATGAAGGTCTCTCTGTAGGTCTCTCCGAACATATAGAGAAAGTGACTATAAATTTTTTTTTTTTAAACTTGAAACGTCTGCACACATTGGTGTATGATTGTGCGTGTAAATGAGAATATGGTTGATGTAAAGCGCTGTGACACCCCCGGTGGAGGTGGAAAAGCCATATACAGAAAACTCCAATCCATTCTCACCTCTTTCTACAAATGTTTCATTGAATCCATCCTCACATTCAACATCACTGTCTGGTTTGGTTCACTCGCTCTCACCCACTGCAACATGCTCAATAAAATGATTAAAATCAGCACAAAAAAAAACATTGGTCAGTAGCAGGACTCACTCAGTAGCATCTATGACTCCAGAGTTCTGAAGAAAGGAACCCAGATCTCCACAGACCCCTCACACACTCTGCACTCTCACTACGCCCTGTTGCCGTCAGGGCGCAGGTTCAGGTCCCTTCCACTGAGGACAAAGAGGGCGACCTCCACTTTCCTCCCTACCTCCATCCGCCTGCTGAACAAATGATGTGGACCAGCCACTATATTGTTTTTGTTTTTAATGTATTTATTATTGCACATGTTGATTGTGTTGTATGCACTGTTTTTATCGGGCCCGTACTGGCACTTCCTCTGCAAACGAAGTTTCTAACGGATAAATAAAGTGAATTTGATTAGATTTTGATTTGATTTGAATAGTCAATCCTAGTCAGGCTGGGCACGTTTGTTGTGCGTAGACAAGCACTAAACTTGCCTGAAATCTAGGAAAACTTGGGCGTGGGGCCTTTCTGCAGCCGAGCCATGATTCATGTTGTCCTCACAGGCAGACTTGTTATCCAAATTATCCAGTGACATGAACTGCTCAGTTTGAAGAGGTCTTTGCTGACATGGTTTCCCCAAAAAACATGAAATGGGAAAGGTCTTTATTGTTTCATAAAGGGAAATTTGTTTCCACAGTCAAGTTAGGCTAGCTGTTGATATGTACAGGTATACGTTTGGTGTACAAAATGTCTGGTGTGCTTAAAATATGAAAAAAAAAAAAACACTATTTATTACAAGCAAAACATATGATAAAATATGAGATCTTAATACAGAACGTGGGTTAACATATTTCAATCTAGCGAGTGGACAGTGGTGCAGTGAGATTTGTGCTTTTATACCTGTGCTTTAACGATACTTTTACAATATCGATACCTGAACTGTATTTTTTCCCCGATACCTGTACTGAAATATTTGTCATCTAGAACCAGAGAACAGAACAATAATATTAATTTACTCCATAAAAGACTATTTCTTTTATATTTGTATAATTAATTTGACCTGAAACAACCAAGTCACTTCAGTGCTGTCCCTGAACAAACATCAAAACTTGGTCTCTAAAGATAATATTTTTTTCGGTACCTGCTTTCGATACTTAAACTTTTTTTTTATACCAGTACGTACCTAGCACCTAAACTTTTTTTTTCTTCAATATCATACCGGTATCGTTTAACAGTACTCAGCCCTCCGGACAAGACGTATTACATTAATAATAGTAATTTGCTAATAACATTATCAATTCGATTGCGATTAATTGCACAGCCCTATTGTGTCAGCGTTAGTATATTTAAAAATAAATAAAAATAAAATAAATCTCAAAACAGCAGTTTCTAATTTTCCTCCAAACTCGAAGGACCACCTTTGATTTGCCCTTTACTTGGAGACAGTGAAATTAGTAAAGTGGAATCACCGGACCCATACCGGTGCCAATCACATTCAAAACTATTAGCGGTGAGAGTCATGTTACTCTCATATTCACTTAACTGCAACATTAAAGTCACGGCTGTAGTGTTAAAAAATACAACTTGCAAACACTTGAACAGTTTTCTTATGAGTGAACACAGGGAAAACAAATTTGCAGCACTCTGCTCCTCCGTGTATTGGTGTCTGTGTCTCCGGTCTTTAGGGACACAGTAGCAGTAACAATATGATTCAGTGACGTAGAGCCACCATGACTCTTTCTATCAATAAACAGTCCTTTAGTCTCTGGTTTAAAATCCAGAAAGGCTTGCATTTTATAAACTATTTCAGAATCTGAATAGTTTTTATTTCCGATACGAGTTAATCAGAAAAGTCCCACGGAGATTCAAAGTCTCTATACCACCTCTAGTCTATTGCACATTGTTTTAGTGGTAGGGAACACCAGAACAGAGAAAACCATGAAGCTAGGGCTGCAAATAACAATTAGTTTGGCAATTGATTAATCATTTGGTTATGAAAGGTGCATACAAATATTACTTTCCAACATTTTCAGCACATATGCCTAGAGCCGCTTGAGGACGTGTTAATGGGGAAACTGAGAGTGAAGGTTTGTAGGAGGCTCCTAGTGCTACAGCCAGAGCCGTGGGAAGACATTTTAGTTAGGGGGTGCAGAGGAAAAAAATGTACCCCAAAAACTATGTTTCTGTGCATATTTCCTATTTATTAATATTGCCTGCAGTATGCAAACTACCAGCCAGGGGGTGCTGCAGCGCCCTCAGCACCCTGGGTTCCCACGGCCTTGGCTACAGCTGAACTTGGTGCACATGAACAGAAGTACAAGTTTCTGTGAACAGGCCATTCCTCATTTGAAACTTTGTTTCTAAAGTGAGGGTATTTGTAAATTTCATAAATATGATCGGTCTGTGTCCCAAGACAATTATCCAATCAGAGGGCAGAATTAGCTCCGCTCTTATTCTTGCAACATCCTAAAGTTTAAATCAGTTTGGAAATAAACATAAAAGTCATGCAATTTTTGCTCTTTTTGAGTCCATGCAAACCAGAAAACGATGAGTCAACTATTCGATAATCGATTAGTTGTTTCAGCCCCACATGAAACCTATATGCAGGAAGGCCCAACATGGCCGTGGGATCAAACCGGAGACCTTCTTGCAGTGAACCGAAAGCACTAGCAGTGCACCACCAATGCCACATCAGATTATAAATGTATCAAACATTTCTTTGTTCACTGTGTGTCTGACACTTTTGAGGTTAAGTTATTTTCCTTGTAAAAACATACCTGCAGTTGACTTATGTTTCATTCATTTATGTTTAAGAAATACAGTATATTCAGCCCATCTTCTCATGAACTAAAAATCCTACTTTTTGCATATAAAGTCATATAATATTTACCAAATTACTTTTTCCCTGTATATTGTGGAAGAAGTGGTCATCTTAAGTCAATGTATATTTTATCTCTAATGCACATACTTGCATGTTTCAGTATCTCCACCTTAACGTCTTGAACACTCACCTGTACTGCACACCAAAGCTGCTTCCTGCTGAGGCTGTGAAAGGCATGACTAGAAGTTATAGTATAACTTACCTGCCCTAACTGGTAGCTCAGGTGATCTGCATCAACGCTCAAAATCCAGCTCAATAATGCAAGGTCATTTTGGAATAGCCTATTTAAAGCGCTTTGGTAAAAGTTTAATTTGAAGCCGTGATTGACAAAAAGCGAATCAACAAAACAAGAGCCTTTTGTGCGTAAAATAAGCTATCGCGTCAACCTATCTGTTAGGCGACTCTTGTCCCAAACTTTTCCCTAAACAGCCTACACTGGCTGAAACGTTGCCTCACTGCCATGTTTGGCTTTACCTATGGTCCACTCACCTGCGCTCCCCTCGAAGCAACACGACTCCTCGACCTCAGGGTACGACAGTGACCTGCGCCTTCCGCCCCGGGACCCTCCGCGCTTCGAGCCCGACCAGGATCCATAGTCCGCGGGATCTCCGTTCACTGACCCCGCTGCCAACAAGTGCTCCGTTTCCATCCAAAAAGCCCCCGATGCATAAAAGTAAAGCCTCCCCGCAGCAGAGCAGGTAAAACACTCGGGCCGAATCGGAGAGAGAGAGGGTGACGCAGTCGGTCAGCTGACTCCCTGGGCTGAATTCATAAACATTGGGAAATAACGCAAGAGGATTTCTGCGCTCACGTCTGTAGGAAGTCGACCCGTGCGCTCCTCCTTCGTCAGTGCTGTGTTGTCCCGCGATAAGAGGAGTCATTTTTTACACCGAGGTTCACTGTGCCAAACAAGCACCGCCCACGTCCGGAATGCAGCAGCGCACTAGAGCGAATTGAAGAGATAAAAGATGGTTAAAAGGTGAGAGAAGTCAAGGAAACACATGCCACTGAAGAGAACTGCGTTTATTTATTTTAAATTATTATTATTATTATTATGCCTAGTTAAAGGAATATGATGTAAAGCCTCATGAGTAGCCACGTGGTTATAGGCATATAAAGTTACACTAAAACTTGCCATCTCTGTGATTAGTGGCATTTATATTCAGTTATTATGTCCCGGACTCTACACTCTTTTCATTAGCTCCACTAAACAACTTAGTGCAGATGACGACTTGAACCCTTCTCCATGTTGAAAACTCCTTAACAATAAAGGCCACGAACGCAAACAGACACACTTTGCATGAGTCATGTAAATTTAGACTTTTCTGTGCCACGATTAAGTCCTTTTTTCTTGCATGGAAGCCTCTTGCGTCTTATCCTTCACTGTGGCACCAAGAAAGAAGTCGTATCTTTTCTAAATACATATGATCTTACCTCACGTCCAGAATTAAATTCAAAGTGAAGTGGATTATGCGGTGTCAATAACAAAAGTAGGCACTTTTGAATTTGAGTTTATTAACACACAAACAAACCAAAAGACCTTGACAAAAGATTACTTAAAATTGCATTGCTGTGAAAATCCTGAGCACCCCACCGGCTACATACTGCAGATGTTAGAAGAAAACATTTGACTGGCAATGACAGTAATGAACATTGATAACAAAATACATATGCACAACAGTAAGTTTAAATCAAAACATCTCTGCTCATCTCGAAGACTGCAAAGTGAATTAGACAAAAATGAAGACACAGAATAGGAAATCGGAAGGGCCTATGGGAGATCATTTGTGATTGTTGTCCCCCACAATTTATTAGCACTGCTTCTCTTCACTTGTTTTGTGCCATTTCTTACATATCTGCAGATCAAGTTTAGGCATTTACAAACGATATACTATTACACTACACTCTAGGGGCCAATACTTATGTCGCTCCAATGATAATGAATCCCTCAACATAAACCTAAAGCTTGGGCAAGAAGGTTTTCTTATCATTCCATAATATGAGGAAAACGTGTTGAAATCAGCTTCATTCTGGAGTTTCTCAGCTTTCAAATGAGCTATGGCATGTGTTTGTATCTCCAATGTGTATTCGAGTGGACATGTAATGCCTAATTGAGACTTGAACACATTATGTTGGGTACCTCCTATTTATTTTCATGTTTAATTACTTCAACAATTGTCTACGTAGAGAAAAGACGGCAATGACTGAGAGACTGGGCTGTTCAGGAGGTCGAAGTGTCATATGTGCTGTGTGTTGTGCAGGGGTTTCCTGCTGGTTTCACATTGAAGATGAACCACATTCCCCGAACAGAGCAGAAAAGGTGACGCATGCAGCCGGCTCACAGAGAAGTAAAAAAGTGGTTTCTGCGTGTTTGTCATAAGCCACTGGTAGACGGTTCATTCATCATGTTTCTTTGGAGCCACCTGAGACACCTGTAGGTAAAGAGTGGAGAAAATTGATCAAATATTTTAGTGAAATGTAGAATTTACATTCACAGTTGGTCACTTTGTATATACAAAGATGTACTGTCTGGGAGAATTACCACTGCAAGTTTGGATGATCGTGATTGACAGGCAGATTAACCTATCAGAGAAACGCATGGCCTGCATCAGGACAGTATGGCTGCTCAAAGCAAGTACGAGGAAATGAAGAAAGAGCTAATAAAAATCACACGATGGCCTGAGAAAGGGTTCGGACATCTGCAGAATCAACAGATGAAGCGATGAACACTGTTAATCAGAAGTGGGGGGAGTTCCATGTCGATTGTGTTGTATATGTCTGTGGATGTACTGTTTTTATCAGGCCCGTACTTCCTCTGCAAATGAGGTTCCTAACGGATAAATAAAGTTAATTTGATTTGATTGAAACGTTTGCTCTGAGTTATTGAGAGTCACATTTGAGTGACGCGATAAGAATCAGAGTTTCCAATGGGAACAGCACCAAACAGGTTTCCAGACCTGCTTTTGATCTGAAAGTAAAAGTGGGCGACTTGCGAGGCGAGTATATACGTATTCAAACACAAACTTGTAGCAGTGGTGGTATTAAAGCACCTGGCCCCATACACAAGGATAGTGCTGGTATTTAGTAGCACTTGATGGTAAACGGTAGTAACAGTGCTTAAAGTAGTGTTATTGAACGTGCAGAAGGAGCAGTTGTGTGTGTGTGTGTGTGTTCATTCAGCAGTTTCTAAATGGTCTGGTAAACCACAGACACCAACTGCAGGGGAACTGTATCTGTCATTAGAAATAGTTTTTGTATTGTACATAATGTTGGGATGGTGCATATACCGTTATATGCTTAATAGGTAAAGATGATATCTACGTACAAGAGAAGAGAAAAAATATATATATATATATATATATATTGTTGACTGTAGGGATGCAAATTCTGTTCAATTTCCATTTTACATTCCATTTTATACAAACATGTTTCTTTCCCAATAAAATCATAAATCATGATCAATAATGCTTATTTATTGCACATTATAGACTAAAAATAAGATGCAGAATTTGATGTTTTTTTTTTTTTTTTTTTAGCCTAACAATTTGTAACATTTATTTGAATCGATTAAGCCCATGATTGCAATAAATTTGATCAACTGATTAACCATGAACGTCCCTAGTTGACTGTGATCAGTTTTCTGAAATGATTCATCTTAAAGGCACACTGTGTAATATTTTGGACTATACTGTTGCCATCAGTACAAAACATGCTCTTAATGACCAGCTCGACACAGAAAATGTTATTTCTGCAGCGGGTAATCCAAGAATGGATCTGGATGAGAACTTAACCTGTTAAAATCTCAAATTCTACATCCCCATGGAGACGAGCTGGAGACGTACCAACTCCCAGTAAAGTTACAGTCATGTCTTAGGAGAGCTGAGCCGCTCACAGCACAGGCTCATGTTTGTTTGTACATTTATGAGGGATTTTTCAATTATGAAAATATGTGTCATAAAATAAATGCTAATTTTTCAATTTTAATCATTGGGTAAAAAACCTTGCGGTGTGGCTTTAAATACAGATACAATTCACAGTGCATATTTTCAACACACCGAGGAGCATTTCAGAGAAGATTCAAAAATGAACTGCCTAACTAGCACACATGCATTTGTGAACACGTACAGACCTACAGGAGATTTTCACTATTTTGCGTAATTGGTAGACTTTTTTACTGCCCGCTTACACCTGTTCTGAAAGGCTTGAGATTCTTATATTTGCATAATTTTAATCACTTAACACAATAGTAATAATTCATGGTTTCTGTAAAGCGTCCAGCCCCGGCGCCTTCTCAGTGGTCGGTACCTGGCCGTCTATGGCCCTGAACTGCCAGCTCCAGCGTGTGTTGTAGAGGAACGGGCGCAGGTCAAAGCGGTTGTCGTCTGGGCTGTAGACCTCGGCGTGATAGGACGGAGTCACGGTCGTCATTTTGTGCCGATTTATGGAGTACATCCGGAAGAAACGCTTCACCTTCTCGGCCACCTGGAGAGGAACGCACAGTCTTGGAATAGTGAAATTGAACATTGGAATCATAAATTTGTCTGAAAAAGTTAAAACATACTGTCAAAATTAACAGAGGCCTAAATGATCGATAGTTTCTTCATCGTGACAGTGCTCTGTACTGACCTCTGCTGGTGAGAGCGCATCCCTCCACATGTGGATGAGTTTACAAAACATACTGAACGGACCGCACTTGGAAATCTTCCTCAGTCGGCCGATCACAGACAACTCAGAGTACGTCATCCCCATGTCCGCCTCAAGGAGTCAAGAAAATGGATACAACTAAGTACTTTTTTTTTTTCCTTCTATAAAGTATAATGTACTAAACAATATGGTCAAAGCCGGTGTTACCTCATCTGTCTGCGACACCTGTCCATCGGTCAGTGGCTCTAGTTCAGCAGTCGGAGGAGCTGCCAAGATCCTGAATAAGAAAAGACACTGACATAATTAGTTATCATTAAAGATACTGGTTTAATGTATCACTTAGTATAAAAGTATTTCACACCAACATTGAAAAACTGCTGAGAGTATATTCTGTCATTATATTGCCTGGTGTACCAGACTGCCTCAACAGTGGAATGGGATACGCACATTCAACCTGGCAATCTGATCACACCGTCGCAATCGCATCATGACACTAATTATAAAAGTCACTTGAACGGACAAGTCCCACCAAGATTTCAGGATTTCTTTTGGCCCGGCCTTAGACCTTATTATTGGCCAGGCCAGCCACTCCTGCTCCTTTGGGTTTTTGTTGAAAAGCAGGACACGCAAAGAATATGAAAAGCGTGTAGTTTGGCTGGACAGGCTACTCTACTCTTCCTTCATGGCTGTTGTTTTTACCCTCTGAGGGCTGTGAGTTGATACTTGTCCACACAGTAGGACAGGAAGCTCTTCAGGTCTGTTTTGCTGACACCTCCGATCGGGTTGATGTCTGCGCTGGAGCAATCGTACTTAGTGAAGTACCCTGTCAGGCTGAAAGAGACAAGAAAAAGCTCTTGACAAGATGGAGCATTGAAATTGTATGCGTTGCCTTAAGATGGAAAACATGGCTTGGCATCACACTGACAGGTTCAAATTGCAGAGTTGAGGACATTTTGATTGTAATACTTCAACATTGCTTACCTCTCGTCTACATTTGCTGAACCGAGCACCAGCAGCCCTCCAGGTTTCCCACGAGCCCAAAGACACAGCTGAGCAAACAGGTAAGCCAGGACCATCCGGACTCGGGCCTAGAATTACAACATACAGCATAGAATTACAATTTCTAGGTAACTTTTCCATTTATTACAATCATTGCATATTTTGTTTTGTTTTAGGAAGCCAAAATATCTAAAACAATAGTAATCCTGTCAAATAGTTTGATAAAACAGATCATTGCAGCTGTTATTTCACAATATGTTTTTGACCTGAACATTCTGCAGAGCCAGGTTTTCTCTGTGGCTGCCCCCGTTCGCTCGAAACTTTGGGAACATCCCGGTGACGGCTGAGAAAATACCCAGAATGCCTTTCACCGCCAGGTCAATGTTGATGCTCAAATGTGAGCTGCAAAAACAAAGGGAAGATGGGATACATTTAATTAAGAACATGTTATAACTGAGCACAAAGCAACAAGAGCTTTTACACATGGTCTGAAAAATAAAAAATCCGACAGTTACAAATGTCACTTTTTCACCAATGTTGTCTTTGGATCATGTCATTTAAAGGCACACAGCGTAAAATTTTGGATTATACTGTCCCTAATGACAAGCCCGACACCTTGAGTCTATAGTAAAGTTACAGTGAGGTCTGAGGAGAGGTGAGCCGCTAACAGCAATTTGTTCAGGTTTGAGTAAAAATCCATCCATTTTCTTCCACTTGTCCGTTGCCGGGTCGTGGGAGCAGCTGTTGGAGCTGCCCAAATCACATAGCACCAGCCCCTATGGCTCCTCCTGCAGGTGGTGGGTCCACAGAAGGACGGCCTCATGGTTCCAAACGGGCCTGTTGGTCTCTCATAGGGGGCTTCACCCATTCACACGGGCGGCACGGTAGCACAGCGGTTAGCGCTCGTGCTTCACAGCTAGAAGGTCCCGGGTTCGATTCCCACCTGGACGGGGCCTTTCTGTGTGGAGTTTGCATGTTCTCTCCGTGTCTGCGTAGGTTTCCTCCGGGTACTCCGGTTTCCCCTACCACTAAAAACATGTACAATAGGCCCAGGGACTGCAGGTGGAAATTAGCACAAGTGCTATAACCTGGTACAATGCATCTCTCCTTTCTGAGGCTAATGTATATTGCACACTGTCCCTGTTCAAAAATAAATAAACAAACACTCTCATTCACACACCAGTGTACGCAGATACTGGAGGCAAAGAGGGTGAAGTGTCTTGCCCAAGGACACAACGACTGTGCACCTTCAGGAGGTCAGGGGATTCGAACCCCCAACCTTCCGATCATGAGACGACCCGCTCTACCATCTGTGCCACCGTCGCCCCTCAAGAGTAAAAATATCTGTTTAAAAATAAATGCTTGTATACGGTACTATTCTATTTATTGGGTGAAATGTTACCCGGTGTGGCTTTATATATAGCAGTTCTTAAACAATGATAAAAGGTGTTTCTTCAGTGTTAATTTCATCTACTTAAGTATTTTGACACAGTTTTAGTCCTAATAATATAAGAATATCAGACTAAATATATACAGAATCTGGTCTTATATTAGGCTAAAACTAAAATAAATGGTTCACGAGGACTAAAACTATGACTAAAGTGTCCAAATATTATTATAAGAAAAAACTAATAAGACTAAAAAGTCTGGATTAAAAACATCAAAACTTCCAGTGACACAGTTTGAAAGAGCCTAATTTAAAGCTACATTATGCAAACCTCCTCACCTGCCGATCTGAGAGGCCAGCTCCTGTGCTCGGTTGCGTGTGTCTGTGGAGGAGTTCTCGCTGGACATGTAGCAGGTGGTGAAGATGCGACCGCACAGCTCCTTTGGGTCATTGGGGGAATATGCCTCATCGTCAACCACTCTGCGCACATCTGCCAAAACCTGAGAGTCTGACAAAGAGGAAAAAACGGAAATCATACACAAAAATGAGAATGTCCTTAGGATTTGACTTACAGTATTCTTTAACCAGTTTCTCAGGTCAAACCGTCGGGAGCAATGGGCAACCATAGTGCACTTTCCCTTTTAATTAATTTGGACTTTGTTTCTCTCTTTTATTTTTTATTACCCGCACCCTTGGTTGGGGCACACAAGCGTAAATTTTAACCAACTTTTTTTAGGTCTTATAATTGTGAAGCATTTTTAACCTGCAGCAATAAGTATCATCTGCGGCAATGTGTGCCAATTAAAGAAGCCTGAATGCCGACAACAAATTGGTCAATAAGCCACTTTTGTACATGGTACAGGAAATTGAATACAGGACCTTTTTGCTGTCACTACTCCACTCAGTAAAGACTGGTCCAGGAAATAATCCCTGAAATATATTGTTCTTACACGTGCCCTGTTAGTTTGGATATAGTGGCGTGGAGATCAAAGGTCTAACTAAAAGTCACCAATGAGAGAACATGCCACCATCATCATCTATGCTCTGGGCAAACTAAATTAACACTGGGAAAATAGAAACTGCAAATAAACACAAAACAGACTCAAGAGTGCAAATTTAAACTCCAACAATGTACATTATCACAGCCTTTTTGAATGTTTTTATTTATGAAACAGTATACACAAAATATTATACAGAATATACATGTTTATGTTCTATTAACACAAATGTTTTGTTCAGATTCTATAAAGCAAAATTACACTCCTGTAGTACAGCATTCCCCCCCCCCGACAATATTCTAAAGGAAAATCCACAAATATTCAACCAGACAATTATCACCAGTAAATGGGTCCATATATCTGTAGAGTTCATCCAAATAACCATGTGAACAAAAGCCATTCTACTTTTTACCATCCACTGACTGAATTATACAGAACTATATGGAGTTGCGACGGCGTTTGAAACTGAAGAACCATTTTCTGAACAGCTGAACAGGACAGACAAGCCTCCCATGGCAGTTTTGTGATGGGGATTACTTGATGAAAGCAATTGCTACTCCATCGGGTGGTCCATTGGATACGTTTGCCTTTTGGACACTTGGGCCTTCTTCAAATCCACCACAAATGAGCACGGGTCAGTAAAAACTTCAGAGAACACCAGACTCATCAGGTCTCGCATGTAAGCTGAAAAACACAGAAAGAACTTTTTTCAATAATTTATTCACCGCTTCGGCTATAATTTCAAGAGCGAAACATCCAAAGGTGAAAATGATGAGTGATTCTGGGAGCTGTAAAAAAAATAGTTTACAATTTGAATTTTAAATAACTTTGTCCAAATAGTGTATCAGTAAATTCTCAAGACGAAAGTTCATCCACATAAAGTAGACATTTCTGTAAGTAACTCATGCCCCTAGAGGCCATAAGCACCACTGCAGGTGTCATAGCATGTTGCGATTTATTACTCATTAAATGTCCGTGAGAGTAAATACTACGCTGACAGAAAAGACAATTACACAATGGAGATAATTTTTTTCACTCAAACTTGGCTGTAAATACTGTTTAAGTGGCGCTGGCCTGCAGTTAGCTTTGCCCGTTAGCTTCTTCTTCGTGATTCCATAAGTGTGTATTGGTGACTCGGACCCGGAGGCAGGAAAGCTGCAATTGTGGTTTTCTGGCCAGAGACACCGGGGGAGATGGAAGACCCTCCAATCATCCCATTAACACTTGTATTACCCCCAGAGGGACTACGATAAGGATTTATTAAAAGGTAAACAAGTTACTTAGTACTGCTTTAATAGAAATTAATCAAAAAATATTCAATTATATTGCCCCAAAAGACAAACCAATATCAATTATAACTCATCACCATACTTTATTTTTTTTTACCATAGGTAGTTTTTGTCCTCACTGGATTCTCTGTTGAACCGTCCTGCTTGGATTTTGTAAACAAGAAGTTGTTCCCACATGTTGCCTGTTCAAGCGCCATGTTCTCATTGAAGTGCATTGCTGCGAGAAAGAGTCTGCAAAGATAGATAATACAATAATAATTCAATTCATATTATTTGAATAAATCTAGGACTAAACACCCCAAAACTACTTGTTGGTTAGAAGGAGAAGAGGTTAGATTTTTATTACCGGCACATCAGCTCCACAAACGAAAAGGTCTCATTCTCATTTCTGGGCGCGAACTGCAGACTCGTGGTGTGAAACACGTCCAGTGAAGACGTCTGGTGATCAGAGCAGAGTTTTTCCACATCACGGAGCACTCGTTTGTTTAGGAGGAGTTTCTCAACTTCGTACAATTGTCGAGTGCCTGAAATAAATAAATAAATGAACACGCAATATACATAACATGTGTGTATTTTATTTTATTTAGTGGGTGAAACGCTATGTAGTATAGCTTTAACATTCCTCTCAGAGATATGTATAAGGGTATTTGTTGAAGAGAGAATGACAACAAACCTGGCTTAAACCACTTGTTTGGGTCCCGGGTTACTCTGTCTGGATGGGCACATTTAGGAAACAGCGGGTCGTCGTGGCTGTGGACGTCCTGAACATGATTAACTAAAGATGTCCATTTAGCCACTTTTTCTGCACCGGATTGGGACGAGGCGGCCGACCAGTACATGTGGTGTTTGATTGCAGGAGACCACTTTTTAACCACCAGGAAGTCTTTTCTTTCCGCCAGCTGATCCAACTTCTTCGACAAGTCTGGAAAAGTGCCATTTACACAATCAGCATTTGTTTACAGTATTTACAGTGTTTTACAGGGCTGCTATAAGATACCACCATTTACTATTTAGTTGTTTTTTTTTTACACATTTCCTGCCTATTTGCACACCCTAAGTGTTTCTAAGAGCTGAATGTAACAGTATAATTCTCCATTGTGAGATCAATAAAGGCCATCTTATCTCATCTATGCCTAAATACTGTATATCTTTGTCAAGTAAAAATCTATAGCTAAATATTATTTGAGGGAACTGAAAGCATAGATTAAAACGGGAAAATGAATAAGGCAATGTTACAGTATATAAAGTCAAAAGAGCTCTAGTCTAGTCCGAGTAGTATGTGGATATATTTTATACCCTTTTCCATTCGCCACACATCATAGAAATGTGTTATTTGCTTGTCCTGGAGATATTTCTCTACACGGTTGTGGCGATCCGTCACGACGTAGTCCACTTTGATGCTGCTGCTCTCCAGTCGGTCCAGGCACCTTTTAAGGCCTTTCTTTTCCATCTGTACTTTGCCTCCCGTCTCTTTGCTCTACAGTTAATGGAAAAGCTTACATTAGGGCTGTGAATTTAATCGCAATGTCACGGTCACAGCTACTGTCAAACAAACATGCACAAAGAACGTATTTGTATTCTTTGTGAAATAAGTGAATATATAAAATGCTTAGGTATGTACATTACAACATGATTACCATCTCATGTAAGTAACATTTGCACATAAGCATGAAATATATGACTTTTAAATAAAAGGGTGTGGGACACACACCTGTACAAGCTGGATGTCGAGTATTTTTTTGGATTCCAGATCCATAGTGGTGTAGTTTCCCAATTTTGCACCGTTCCCTAAAACGTAAAGGATGCATAACGTAGAAAACATAATACCAATATGACAGAAATCCACAGTATAACGATGATTTACCTGGTGAAAAAGGCCTCAAATCACAACCCAAAGCCACTTCCCTTTTTTCTTTCAACTCCTCAAATAATCTCTCCTGCTGTTTTCTCCACTCGTGGTTTATGGCCGGTTCAAGAAACAGCCGTGAATGTCGCCTAAATGCATCCAGTTGGTGGATTTGTAGATTCATTGCTTTGCAGAGCTATAAAAAAAAAATAAAAAGGGCAATATTTAGTGAAAATTAAGAAGTTGGAAACCCCTGATATATAATAAGGTGAAATGAAAAATTACCCTTTGTGTTTTTTGAAAGGATCCACCGGAGAAGTATACGGCAGCAGAGAGCTGCAGGTCGCCAACAGGAGTGCTCCTCATCACGGGCTGATTCTGCCACTTGCGGAAGTACATGCACTCGGGGCAGTGCTGACTGAATGAAACGAATGTGCCGCATTTCTGTCGCTGGACGTTACAGTCACAATTACACACTGGGCACTTGTCGAAGAGCTCCCGCAGATTCCTTTCAAACACTATGTATTTTGTGTCTTCGTACGCCGGACCAGATTCTGTGTGCCTATGAAAACAAAGAAAAGGATATTCAGGTAAGTGGTAGTTTATGGGTAATGTAAACGAGTTGCCCACAAAATTGCAGTTTTCGATGGTAATGTAAAATCCATAACATTAAGTCCTGAACTTCATCACCCCCGGTCTTCCTTCTGGTATTTTGATTTCACTCTGTAAATGCTGTATGAATAAAATCTTACGTCAAGTCACAAACGTCCATTACAGGTGGTTTTAGTTCCTCCTCCACTCCCTCCATTTCCACACGGGTTTTTTTCATGGAAGGCTCGGCCAAAGCGGCTTCTGCTGACGGCTGGTCAGCGGTGGCTTTTCGCCGCTTTATTGTCTGGATGCCCACGTTTGACACTAGTATAGGCGTAGATTGAACCGCTGGAAAAATAAATAAATAACACTTTTACACTTAAAACAAATCTAAGGGGCAATACTTTACTTCTTAAAGTATAGTATTAAATTAACAAACATTTACAATTACATTCAACTTCAAGATTAAGCTCTCAACCCCCACCTGAACCGAGCATATTTTATCCAGTGTGGCTTTACCCAAATCTAAAGCCTTAAAAAAAAAAAGGAACAAAAACACGTCTAAAAAAAAAGTGACAAACAAAAATGGTCAAAAACACAAACAAAAAAAACCTGCAAAAACACGACAGAAATGTGACAAATATGCAGTGACAATGCAACAAAAAAGTTTAGATCAGTTTTGTAGCTTAGCTTTCAAACGAAGCTCTAAGTTCCAGTCAAGAAGCTTTTAGATTTGGGTAATGCTGAACTGGAGAAAATGTGCTGGGTTTAGGTGGGGGGTAAGAGGTTACGCTTGCGGAAACAGTATTACTTGTGTTATTAGAGGCATTGCAATTTTATGAAGTCTCCTGAAATATGCCCATGCTGTAAATGTACCTTGACATCTGAAGTGGTTGGTCCTGAGAGTGTTTAAAGACAACTGGGTGGCGACTGTTTTAGTCTTCTTGAGCTCAGGGGCTTTGCTGGGTATCAACATCACAGGAAAACTGCTCAGTGAAGCCGGTAAGGCGGCATCACTTGGTTGGTAAAGAGTGGGTTTATGTTCAAAAGGTTGAGACAAATCTATTGATGAAATTGATGGCTTCTCCTCCTCCTCCTCCTCCGGTTGTACATCCAGCAATGTGCCCTGAAGACATGAAACAACAACTTGAAATAAATCACAGTTCAATAAGACACCGAAAAATGTTTTTAATATGCAAAAAGACAGGGCATGAAGATGATATGGGCCATAAAAGTTGAATCGGTCCTAATTTAGACAGAAAGGTGTGTTGATTTAGGTTTGGTCTAGACTTGGTTTTCTAGTGTCCTTACATTAACACAATTGAGGCTACAACAAACAAAATGCCGTCCAGTATTGCTGCGTACTTCCGAGGGTAACGTATTGCCACTTACAGACTTGGGTGGTACCGTCACATATATCGTGGGAACTGAGCCGGGCTGGAGAATTAACCGGCTGACTGCTCCGCTTTCAAACATGGCCTTATTCATTAGGCAGTCGTCGTCGAAGTGCCGATCGCAAACAAACAGGTTTTTCGTGTAGTTTTTCTGCTTCGGGTTCCCAAAAATGAAATCTAGCCATTTTTCACGAGTAGCTGCATCTTTGGGGAGGCTGTACATCGTGTTTGAATCATCGCAGCCGAACACGCACTTTCGCCACGACGACTTGTACATGATGCACGCTGGATAGGACCAAGCGGGATTCTGAACAAAACGCTACAAAATTATGTTTTTTTTTTTAATCTTTCAACTTGTAAACAATGCGCCCCAGTTTAGGAAGAGCCATAGGGGAAGAGGTCTCTTCTTCGCGACTTCAGCAAATGGATACATTTTACTTGGGATGTTGCTGCCTCCTACCGGTGACACGGTAGATTACAATAATAAGAAAAACACGCCATCTCCCGAGTGCTCCATTACAACAATATTTACCTACCAAATATGACCTCTTACACATGGAACATTTCTTACATTTTTTTAAGAGATACAAGTATTTTCTGGGGATATTTTTTCAACTCGGAAGACAAGACACTTTGACGGACTGTCCTCAATGTTCAGGCTTACAGTATAACGCTAGGCTGCTTCATTGTTATTTCTGAGCCAAGTCGTACTGCAAATCAATATATATATTTTTTTTTTGCACATCTCAGAAGAGCACTGATTTCGCAGTGAGGTTGTATGTGCAAACCGGATTGAACTCCACTCGAGTAACGTTAAGATTAAAGTGTATTTGTTTGGTCTGGAAGTGGCAATAACTTTATATTTTCTTGCTACAGACCAAACACATACAAGGACACTTACAGTGTTGGGTGATAATCTGTGTTGTATACGTGATTTCCAAACCGTGGGTATGGCCGTATCCTTTAGGCGTAAACCAGACGAGGTATAGTCCTCCTCTGTAAAATGTTCGGAGCAAACACGCCATTTCTTCAACACTTCCACGGGTGTTGTTGGATCCATATTCAAAGCAGCTAACCACACTTTCCGTCGTTTGTGGTGAGTCTGAAATCTGTGGAACATGACTACACTATATTTCTTCTCCTTGTTATCACAACCATGTACGATGCACGTAATAGCCATCGTTCGCAAATTATCTCACTAAAACGTGATGCTTCCTCAACTGTGCTCAGACTATCCGAGAGCTTTCTGCTACTGCTGCCCGCACTGCAGGTCCCGTTGCTTCTATTGACGGAAGTCGTCGTCTTCTTCTTCTTTCGTTTATTGGCGGGCGGCAGCCAACAGCTTAGGTGCATACCGCCATCTACTGGCACATCACACTTCTCAGACTCTACTTTTCCTATTAAAAATAAAATGTTCCTAAAACAAGTGTGTCCTAATCTTAATCTCGCACACACCACATCTTCATTCCTGCCTTCCATCCTGATAGATTTTTGAATACTATACAAATGTCTCCCTTTCCCATCAGAGTCTTATATGGTCTGCCACGTACATCAAACTGCTTTGGTAATCAAGGATTTTGCCTCCCCTTTACCCACTGGAATCCTCAGTGTCCTCATTGGGTAATTGTAATGCCTTTTTTGCCATCTCATCTACTGTTTGATTGCCAACTATGTCTATATGAGCGGGAATCCAACAAAAACAAAAAAACAGACCAGACTTCTGTCCCCTTAACAGTGCAAGGCAAACTTCCAACAAGTCATCTCGGCAGGTTTCCTTAGCATGGAGGCTTTTCAATGCAGCCGCTGAATCTGAGCAAATAACCACTCTCTCAGGTCGGACTTCCTCTACCCACTGTAAAGCCAGACCAATGGCAGTCATCTCAGCTGTGACATGTTATTCAAAAATTCTCTTACTAATTGAAACATCCAACTCCGAAATATACACACCAGCCCCAACATGTCCTGGATTTTGACCTTTTGATCCATCTGTGCATATATATATATTCAAGTAACTAATAACTTTCCTTACATACTCTTCAGCTAGTGCTGCACCATTCGTCCCACTCCAACATTTCCTTCTCTCAATCAGATTAATATTCACATTTGGCAAAGGTAAAATCCAAGGGGGAACATCACCCCAAACCAAAGCAGGGCCAACTTCTAGATACTTTACACCAAACTGACGAGCTGTATTGTCAATAGTCCACCTAAAGCCTCTACATTTCTGTGGCTGTAAATATTCCCAACAATTATTCAACACACTGTTTTACAGGATGCTCTGTCCCCTTTTAACTTTACCCAAAAGACAAGAGATAATCAGATTCTTCTCAAACTTAATGGCATCTCACCCGCTTTCACCAGTAAAGCATTTATAGGTGTTGTTTTGCCATAATCAGAGCTAAGTGTTACCTCAGCTGACGGATAAAAAGGGAGATTTGGTGGTGAAGGCCCAGCAAACAAACTACCAGTCAAATCAAATTGCAAAAAGGGTAAGATTTATTTACAAGTTAAAAAATTAGAAAAATAGCAAAAAGTCTCCAGTTCAAAAAAGGCTGGTTGAGGGAACTCAAAAAACACACATCACTACAGACAAAATGCATACCCCTCCCCCATCATTAGTGAAAGGCATTAGCATTAACAGGAGGACTTTTGGTGACACAAATGTTACACAAAGGACAGTCCTCAGTGTTCAGGCTTACAGTATAACGTTAGGCTACTTCATTGATATTTCTGAGCTCAGTCGTCCTGCGAATCAATCATTAATTTATTTTTGCAAATCTCAGAAGAGCACCGATTTCGCAGTAAGGTTATATGTGCAAACCGGATTAAACTCCACTCAAGTAACGTTAAGATAAACTTATATTTGTTTGGTCTGGAAGTGGCAATAACGTATTAAGTTATTGCCACTTCCAGACAAATGTAAGGACACTTACAGCGTAGGGTGATGATCTTCTTTGTTGTATACGTGATTTCCAAACCGTCGGTATGGCCGTATCCTTTAGGCGTAAAGTAGATAATGCATAGTAATAGTCCTCCTCTGTAAAATGTTCGGAACAAACACGCCATTTCTTCAACACTTCCACGGGTGTTGTTAGATCCATATTCAAAGCAGCTAACCACACTTTCCCACGTTTGTGGTCATTTGGAAATCTGTGGAACATGATTACACTATATTTCTTAGCCTTGTTTTCACAACCCCGTACGACGCAGCTAAAAGTCATCGTTCACAAGTAATCTCACTAAAACGTGATGCTTCCTCAACTGTACTCAGACTATCCGAGAGCTTTCTGCAACTACTGCACGCACTGCAATGACTGCAGGTCTCGTTGCTTCTATTCACGGAAGTCGTCGTCTTCTTCTTCTTCTTTCGTTTATTGGCGGGCGGCAGCCAACAGCTTAGGTGCATACCGCCACCTACTGTACCGTGTGTCTCTCGGGATGATAGTTACTTCAGGCTACATTTTAGTTGTGTGAACTGTAGCTTGGGGGAAAATAAATAAATAAATAAAACGTAATAATAAAATAAATCAACTTATTGCTGGGTTGCAGGTGACATCACAGCGTTCTAAAGGCCTATAATATTATATAGAGGTAACATTATTTTGTTTCTGAGGAAATGTTTGGTCTTGTAGAGAGATCATGGACCCAGTGACTGATATTAATGATATTTGAAATTCCTACATTTTCTTTTAGATAAGCGTGTAATGCGGTTAATAGGAAAAACTGGCTCCTGCCATCTCATCGGCTGTTTGATTGCCAACTATGCCTATATGAGTGGGAATAAAAAAAACAACCAGACCAGACTTCTGTGCCCTTAACAGTGGAAGCTGAACTTCCAAAAAGTCATCTCGGCAGGTTTCCTTAGCATGGAGGCTTTTCAATGCAGCCGCTGAATCTGAGCAAATATATACACACCAGCCCCAACATGTCCTGTATTTTAAACTTTGGATCCATCTGTGTATATCTTTAAGTAACTAATAACATTTCCTTACATACTCTTCAGCTAGTGCTGCACCATTCGTCCCACTGCAACATTTCCTTCTATCAATCAGATTAATATTCACATTTGGCAAAGGTAAAATCCAAGGGGGAACATCACCCCAAACCAACGCAGGGCCAACTTCCAGATACTTTCCACCAAACTGACGAGCTGTATTGTCAATAGTCCACCTAAAGCCTCTACATTTCTGTGGCTGTAAATATTCCCAACAATTATTCAACACACCGTTTTGCAGGCTGCTCTGTCCCCTTTTAACTTTGGTGACCCACACGGTCACCAAATATCTCATTTACTGCTTCAACCAGAACCATACTGACCACAAAGCTTTCTCCTCCGTTTCTCCTATAGCTGTGCTTAGACAGAAGTCATTGGGAGAGAATTCTTTAAGAGTGAAGATATTACTGCGCGGTCGAAGTGCTCCTAAGGTGTTATTACGCCTTACAATAGGATAATTCAATGTGGTTTCACTCAGCGCCTCCCAGGTGACCCTCTCAGATTTGGATAAAACTTTTTTTGAGTTTCTCGACGTGTAATGAACACATGCGAAGTGATTTGCTTAAGTCCTAATAGTTTTTTAAAATTTATTTTAGACAGACAATTTACAAAACAGGGTGTTGGAACCACCGTTTCTGCTCCTGGGTGCTTTTTGCGTTTGTGGGCACTTTTAAAGAGCTTTATAGGCTGCTAAAAATGGCAATTTTTGAATGTCTGATTTTTTCCCCCCAAAAATGTCAGGGGCTCTACAAAAGAAGTGTATTTAGTGATCATCTTCATATTCTAGATTTTACTTTATTAGGATATAACGTTGCTGCAGTAAAAGCAGGATGTTGATCAGATAAAGGGTCTTTGAGTTATAGCTTCACAAAGCTGGGTCCTACTCGGAAAAGCTAAAATGTGACCACATAGTCAACTACTGAGGCACTTAAAAGCAGGACAATGACCCTAAACACAAAGCTAAATCTACAATAGAATGGTTTAGAAACAAACTTATTCATGTGTTAGAATGGCCCAGTCAAAGTCCTGGCCTAAATCCTATTGAAAATCTGTGGAAAGACCTGAAAACTGCTGGTCACAAACGCTCTCCTTCTAATTTGACAGAGCTTGAGTTGTTTTGTAAAGAGAAATGGGCTAAAATGTCAGTCTCTAGATGTGCAAATCTTGTAGAATCATACCCCAAAAGACTTGCTGCTGTTATTGCAGCAAAAGAAGGTTCCACAAATTTCATGCTGTATGAATACGGCCCACTTTTCGGTTTTCTATTATTTGTAAAATAACAGAATCATGCATCATTTTGCTTTCACTTCACAGTTGTCTGTTACTTGTGTGTGAACTTTCAATAAAAAATTCCCAAATAAAATCTTTATGTTTATGGTTGTAAACATGACAAAATGTGCAAAACTTCAAGGTGTATTAGTACTTTCGAGAGGCCCTGTATGTACAGTTTTGTATGTATGTAGATTTGTTTACCTCAGAAACGCTTGCAATAACATATTTTATCATAATAATGCAGTTGAGTTTTCTCTCATATTGTGTAGCCATTTTTCCAATTACATCATGTTCATATAATATAGCCCTCCACCAGACCAGTAAATAAAGACTAAACTAGACCTAACTCAGTACTAATAAAGGACATTAAATGGCAGTAAACTAGGTTTAGGTTTAAATACGTTTGTGAAGGCTCTCCTTCATCCAGGGAGTATCCATCGTAGAAAAGGTTAAATCATCGTAAAGAGCAAAGAAGAACTGTGACTACAGTAGAAGCGAAACGGCCTCAACTTGACCAAAACCCAGTCCAGTCGATGATTTAACCTTTTCTACGATGGTTTAAGTTTAAACTGAACCCCAACTCTTATGCAGCAGTCAGGACAAAAGCATAAAAATATGTGTATAAAATTTGGTCTTTTAAAATCAATATTGTACTTGATAGAAGTCCAACAAAAAATAAATTATATCTTTGCTTTATCTTCCTGCGTTTTGTTGGTGTTAGTTGACGGATTGTTAGAACTAAACCGCTTTCCTAATAATTACTTAGGCTGCAAGGATTATGCTTGTGGTAAGTAAATATAAGGTCTAAACTACAGTTGTTGTCATTTAAGTGTTATTTTTTAACTTACCGCTTTGTTGTCCCTGCTGTTTCCATAGACGGAAGGAACAGACCCCTCGATCAGCTTTAGTCTTTGGGCAAATCCGTCTTGATACTGGCGGAGGTTGGTGAAGCACTCGTTCTTGAAGTGATTAGCGCAAACAAACAGAACTTTCCCCACAGTTTCAGGTATGTTCCCATCAAAAATAAAGTGTAACCACTCGTTTCGAAGACGTCCCGCTAATGGAGGTCGGTGCAATGAAATGTGTTGTCGAATACACCCGACAACAGAACATCTGCATTTTAACTTGTTTACTCGAGCCTCGGTCATTCTAGAGCTTTGACCACAAAAACAAAGTTTTCAGACAAGTGAGTATCAAGACAACAACACACAGGTGCTCAGTCAGAAATGGTGACGTAATAGATGGAAAAAATACGTAATAAAAAGCAAGAAGCTAAAATCTCTGCAAAACTGGAGAGTAATTTCAACTTTTCTGTACTACTAGAAACCAGAATTACATTTTTAAAATGTAGAAACTTTGCATGTCCTCTTTGATTAGTGAATAACTTCGCAATTAAACACTCTGGACCATAATGATCACACATGCACAGATTTTAGGAGCAAAACCAGGCAGGAGAATTAATGTGCTGATTGCTCTACTTTAAAAACATGACTATAGTTGATCATATAATCGTGGGACAAGTTATGACGAAAATTATGCAATTATTTAAAGCCGTTTTCCTGCTTTAAATTCACAATCAAATACAGCCTCTCGTTTGGGGAGTAGCTTCTAATTTTACATCTAACACTTTGCTAGCATCCACGTGTTCGAATACACACTTTTTTTTAACCGATATTTAATAATAATAAAAACTTTGTAGAGTAGGGTTAATTTGAAAAGAAAACCGGTAGATTTGTCAGACGTAGAT
Organism: Proterorhinus semilunaris; assembly: GCA_021464625.1. Lineage (NCBI taxonomy): Eukaryota > Metazoa > Chordata > Actinopteri > Gobiiformes > Gobiidae > Proterorhinus > Proterorhinus semilunaris. Next base: position 32,818,810 of record CM038346.1, read on the forward strand.
GAAAGCCCCGTTTCTACACCATGGATCTGTTCTAAACATGTAAACATAACACAGGAAGTGCGCTCTACATCTTCTTCTTGATTTCCGGTAGACTGTAAGCTCAATGCAGTGCTGCCCTCTAGAGGGTGTTTTGCATCTTGATTGTGGAAATATGCTAAATAAATAGGCTACGTAAAATAGCTAGTCAATAAGTTGGTTTCACGACTTCTAGATGCCATAATTTCAGAATGAGGGCAGCTGCTGTATAAAATATTGGCTGAGGAAAGCAGTGATTACAGATATAAACCATTAAGTAAATTGTAACCGTTAAAAATACATTCTAAACTCTGTTTGCTACAACCATGATAAAAAAGACAGCATAGCCTATTAATAGTAGTAAAACCACCTGTCCTATCCCAAGTATGTAATACAAGGCGATTGAATACTGAGGTGTCACCTGGCTGGGTCCCTGTAATTGTAACTTACAACTAACATATTAATATTATAAACTGTGAACTTACTTCCGACGTCTACGGCCCGACATATTTGCACACACATGGAGTAGACGATGCACGCTGTAGACGAGCTGTCCACACCTCCACTCAGAGGCAACAGGAAACCGGCCTGTGGCATAACAAGTGGTAGGTTAATTAACGTCAAGATAGTACGTACTTCATTGTCTTCATAGGGAAATTTGTCCCAGAGCAGCATTTGACCCATCCTTCAATAATGCTGGGGCAACAGTGGTGCAGCGCCTGGGGAACAGTGTCCAGATCTTGCGCTAGGTTTGGTCAAGACTGACTGGAGTAGTTATGCCATTATTGAGCACGTTTAGGGTTGAGGGGGAAACCAGAGCGAAGTCAGAGAAGCAAAGTCAGGACCATGCACAAATCGCTCAGCCACCGTGCAACAGCCCACCGACAAACCATATTGGCGTGTTTTTTTATTTCATTATTGTACATGTTTTATAAAAAAATAAATAAAAAAAAATATTTACAGGTTGAATTTTAAAATGGTATGGTATTCATTCCAACATCGTGGTGTTTTTTCTCACCTGTCCACTCCTCCTGAGGTAGTCCCAGAGCCAACAGGCCGGCCCTAGACTGAACAAAACATAGAAAAACACATTTTCAAAATCAAATATAAAATAGATTACAGTGTCACTTATTTTCTACCTGATTTCTTCCTCCGCCGTGTGATAGCTCCAGTCGATCGGTTCGTGAGTCGGGAGGAAAATGTCGCCGGAACTCGACAGAGAGAAGTCCACTTTGACTCTGTGACATGGTTTAAGACCAGTCTCCTGAAAGAAAATGTCCAAAATAATAATGCAGATTAAAAATTATAAAAAGATTAAAATAATGGAATGCAGGTGTTTTGGTGTTGATGATAATGATCCTTAAAAGAGCTTGGGATTGATTTGTTGCTGCATAGAATTCTCAGTGAGTGTAATGTTAAACCAATGGAGATCTTTAAAACGTAATCAATTTAACATTCATATTCTGATGCCATCGTGCGCCAATTGTATTCACTACTGGTTTTGTTTACTTTTTGAACATTGTTTAACATCTTAAAACCCCGCCTTAACCCAGTGCATTTTCTCATGTTCGGTTTTACCCAAATCTAAAAGATCCTCGACTGGAGCTTACATAGGTCAATAGGCCAGTCTCTCATTTAAAAGCTAAGACCTACAAAACTGATCGTGACATTTTTGTTGCATTGTCGTCTTTTTTTGCCTGTTTTTTGTAGGATATTTTTGTCACTTTGTCATTTTCTTTGTTGCTTTCTTCATTGCATTTTTTTCCTTGCTTTTTGTCGTGTTTTCCTCATGTTTTCATCACTTTTTTATTGTGTTATTGTTGCTTTTCTGGCACGTTTTATTTGACTCTTTTGTCTTTTGTTTTCATCTGGAAAAATGTGCTGGGTTCAGGTGGGGGTTAAGAGGCTTATGTTGCTAAGCAGTAGTAGCAGTTTCACCAGGTGTGGATGGCATTCCTCTCCTCTGTAGCTGCGCACGTCTTCAAGGTCCAGAGTGGCAGTGATCACCTCCTACGAAGAGAGAAAGATTCCACATTACGAGTCCCGACCAAAGTGATCAGATTATATAGAGATTTATGAATAGTAAAGATGAATGTTTTTATCGCTTTACCACATCCTCGAGGGAGAACTGAGCTCCCTGGGCCACGGTATCTCCGTTGATGGCGATCATCGCGCATCCGTCGTAATAAACCCTGTCGCCGTCACAGCCTCGTTGGTTTGCGTAAAGGTAGATCCCTCCACACTGGGGGGAAAACAGACGCCAACATCACACACTGAAGAGTTTGGGCATCATGTTTCCCCTCGTTCATTTGTGCTGACACGACTTACTTTAGTGGTGGCGGAGGTGACTAGGTTGACTCTTTGGTCGGCTTTGCGCAGCTCGTGGTGACTCGCCGAACCATTAGTGAAGATCTCCACTCCGTCAAGACTCATGTTAATGTGGGGACTGTGCAAAAATATATAAAGCATAACAATTGCTGTGTTTGAGATGACGGCATCGCAAGATTCTATAGAAGAGTAATGCGCCGAGAGCAGATAAAAGGTCTTTTTTGTTTGAAAAAAAAAAAGAGATTCTCAATTATGAACATAGACACTACTGTACATAAACAGCAGTAACATTTGTGGAGGTTTCTTGTGCATATAGACAATGTCACAGCTTGGCAACAAAAGTCCGTATCGTTTGCCCAGGACAATCTTTTACAATTAAACTATCCGTTTATCCACTGTGGTTTGTAATTGATACAGACATATGGTCTCCAGCCCCCATCTGAGAGAATGATGGCGTAACCTCTTTTCACGTACCTGTTTGGGCTCCATAGCTCCTGACAGACTTCAGAGCCGATGCATGTGTCTTTAGTAGAAAGCACACAATCACCAAATGGCACGGTTTCCTAAAAAAGCATTAGAAAAGACAATTTTAAACAAACGTCTACCTTTTAAAAATGGTTGTAAAGTAATACCTGTCCTGTGACTTCCTGGATCATACGGGGCAGAAAATACTCTTCGATCTGCCTTAAGAACAAAACCACAGTCGATTCTAAAATTCTGAAAAACTGTTTGTTAAATGTGACTAAACAATTTAGATATGAATGTGTGCAGCCCTAACAAAAAATGGGATGTCTGAAATACATACAATGTCATAAAGCAACATTTCACGAATTGGTGAAACTTTGTATGTAATTGGCGTCTTCTGCTCTTTTAAAAGCATAGATGGAAATTTATTTAAAAAGTATAATCATAAAATACGATTACGTTCAGACCTGGTTTGGTTCCAGGGAGAAAACCAGCGCAGTTCTCTGTGGACACCAACGTTTGCCAACATCATCTTCGGTCTGATCAGGAGAACCTTTCTACAACCGGGAGAGTACAGATCTTTTTCATCAGGTTATGATTAGATGTAGTAGTGATACTAAAATGAAGCTAATGACTATTAGCTGCTTTGTGGCTGGAAGGACGACACTGCAGACGGTAACTCTGAACATCACCAGCAGCAGTTGGACATCAAAACAAGGACTGGGTACCGTTAAACGATACCCGTATGGTATAAAAAAAAAAGTGTAGGTGCTACTGGTATCGAAAAAATAAAAGTATCGAAAGCAGGTACCAAAATAAATATGATATCTTTAGAGACCAAGTTTTGATGCCTGTTGGGTTCAGGCACAACATTAAATGAAGTTACTTGGTTGTTTCACCTCAAATAAATGCTACAAATTGAAACTGATTAGTCTTTAATGCAATAAATGAACATTATATTTGGCGGAACGGTGGTGCAGCGGTTAGAGCTTATGCTTCACAGCTTGAAGGTCCCAGGTTCAATCCCTGGCCAGACGGGGCCTTTCTGTGTCGAATTTGCATGTTTTCCTCATGTCTGTGTAGGTTTCCTCCAGGTTCTCCGGTTTACCCTACCACTAAAAACATGTACAATAGGCCTGTATGAATGAGAGTGTGAGTGAGTGGTTATTGATGGCACCGATTGGCTGCCTAGGTTCCGTCCAATGGGCGGCTGTGACTACAAGAGTAGCTTACCACCACTGAGCATGGAGTGAATGAATTGTGTCCACAGTGTGGCGCTTTGACAAACTTGGTAACACAGGCTTGAAAAGCGCAAGTGTAAGCAAGTCAAATCGCAAACACAAGACTTATTTGACTGAAATTTTATATTTTCTTCAATCCTTCCCTACTTCCAGTTGAAATCCGAACACTACAGCTTCTTTCATGAACCTGTTAAATGCTTCTTGTTATGCTTCTTGAAACTGCACTTTGGATGTTCCATACAGTTTGTAGTAACTGGGAAATCAGTCAACGCTCATAAATGATCTCTGTATAAGTTGAACAAGTCTTACCTGTTGAGGAAGATGACTCTGCAGTTGTAGCGTACATTATGATGCATAATGGGCCTACAAACCATTCATATCCACAGAAACATATAATTAGCACACATTATAACAGGCTTTGGCAGCATAATAACACCTATATTATATATATTATCAATTTTATATGGTCAAATCAAATTAGTTAAGTGGACAAAGCTATTTCATGTACATGTATTTTACATTTTTCTCTCCTTGATATTATGAAAAACGAACTTAAACGAAACAATACCTACATGCCCACATCGCAGATGATGTCCTGAGTGACTGGAGACTCCAAGAGTTTTCTTAGAACTTCAAAACTGTGCAGCAACGTGTCCGACTCATAATAATGGTCCGCACAGCCGTAGCCACTGAGACGAGTAAAGACATGGAAAAATGAACAAAGACATTACTGTGGATTTATTGGTTCTTCACAAAAATAAAAGGTAGAATCCAACGACTACAAGCCTTAGGCATGAGGCACAGCCAGATCCATGCAAAAACCTTACTCAGAGAGGTAAGCAGAATAACAAATTAATGTTATTAATTATTTTTATTTTACCATATTTCCAGCTCTGGTCCAAGCCTGTACTTGGCTCCTTTAGTTTTGGCAATCTCCACACCTGCAACACAGCACAAACCGAACACAATAAAGATGATTAAGTTTGGGCTTTCACTATGAAACTTTTAATTTTTATTTGCATAGTAACATAAAATGACCTTCTTTTAAAGCCAATACAAGTCAGGTTTGCAAATACAAGTTAGGTTTGCACCCAGGCTATCAGCAGTAGGCTCATAGATTTCATAGATTTTTTCAAAATAAAATGTTATTGTGATTTAAATTATTATAACACAGCTGCCACCACAACTTTGCTTTTACTTTTTATCAGTAATAAAGGTAAGCCATTATGCTGATTTAGGAAAAGGTTTATTTTGGCCATGGTAGTCTATTATTAATATTACCATTACAACTACGGCATAGCTTAGGTCTTGTTATCGATTGTCTAACCAACAATGCAGGTTATGCAATTGCTCAGCTGCAAAACAAATGTGCATGTTCAGTTTCTACTCCCAAAATACAAAGCAAAAAGCAAAGCAAACATTTATAAAAACGACTCACTTTTCAGAATCCTCTCCAAGTTTCCTTCGAAGTCCAGAGCCCACTGATTCAAGGAACAGGTCGCTAATGTCACTTTTCGCCCCATGTTCTTCTAAATCGAGGCTCAAATTACAACAACAAAACTAACAGGGACTCACGCTAAAACAGCGCGACAGTTGTTTCTTTACTACCTAGGAGAAAACAGGAAGGGTAAACTTGTCATTGAAGTAAACTCATGATCAGTCTTCCTCTGCCGACTACAATCAGGCATGAGAACTGAAGTTTGGTATTGCAGCGCCATCTAGCTGTCAACCTGTTCCCAGGATTTTTTCTTTCTTTTCTTTTTTTTAAACAAACTGTTTAGTATATATTACAATTTTAAAGTAACTTGCCCAATACTGACCATGGCTGCCTAATGAAAAACGCGATAAATGTGACTAAAATAAAATAAAATAAACATGTAATAGCCAAACCCTGCAAGGATTGAATGATAAACAAAAACCGCTACCTCTTGCGACCACTAGATGTAGCTAAAGTTTAAGGTTTAAAGCCTTCTTTTGAAGGTTTCATCTCGTTAAGTTAATTTTCTGAGTGAAAGTAGCTAACGTTAACGTTACGTAAACAAGTCTGTAAAATGGCGGTTATATCTGTGATTTTTTTCCAGTAACTTTTTAAATCTAATTTCAGATTAAACCGAGAACTGCCACCGTGACTGCACTGTTCTGTTATACTGGTATGTCATTTATTTGGATTAATTGTCAAATATTGGCAGTGGTGGAAAGTAACTAAGTAAAAAGTAGAAGTAAAAAGTACAAATTATAGGTACATTTTATGATGAATACTTTTAACCTTTACTTGTACTTTTTCACTACATTTTAGAGCCTGTATTTGTGCTTTCTACTTCTGTACATTTTTAAATAGGGTTAAAAGTAAAAGCATATTATGTTCAAAGTGACTAAATCTAGTCCCAGTTTAGACTGGGTTTAGTAGTTTACTCCGTTAGACCTTTTGCTAGACCTGGTTTAGACCTAGTTGGTTTAGACCTAGTTTAGTCCGGGTTTAGACCTGGTGTAGTTCCTGTTTTTGACCAGGTTTACAGTTAGTGGTTTACTCGTTTAGACTTGGTTTTATTCAAATGATTTGAAAAATCCTGCACATTAAACTCTTAAATACGTTTACTTATACATTACAAGTAAACATTTTAACAGATACTTTTACTTTTACTTAAGTACATTTTTGGTCCTGTATCTGCACTTTTATTTCAGTAAGAATCTTGAGTACTTCTTGCACCACTGAATATTGGCCTTGAATGGGTCCTTTACAGGTTTACCAAGAGCTACTAAGGGTTTTTATAGATTAAATATGAACATGAATACCAACAAAACTGTGGTTCGCTTGTATCTGTGTCTTTCCACACATTATTCTCGTATGAGTGTTATTCCACATTTTTGAAGCGTTTTAAACTCAATTTTCATTCATTTGAGATTTATGGAGAATGTTTTTTGTGTTTTTTGTGTTCATTTGCATTTCCCTGAATTATAACGTTTTCTTCAGACGGTTCCCAACTCTCACTTTGCGTCACATGTGTTTAATATACACGGCTCGTGCTTCACAGCTACAAGGTCCGGGGTTCGATTCCCACCTGCACGGTGCCTTTCTGTGTGGAGTTTGCATGTTCTCCCCGTGTCTGCGTAGGTTTCCTCCGGGTACTCTGGTTTCCCCTACCCCTAAAAACATGTACAATAGGCCAGGATGAATGAGAGTGTGTTTGAGAGTGCGCATGGAGGACGACGGATGCAAATTGGCCCAAGGCTACAATCCAGTGTGGCTTGTTTACATGTTTACATGCACTGTCCCTGAACATTCATACAGGGACATTGTACTACTGTGACCAGTGTGGGAAATAGTTTTTTTTATGTTCATTAACATGCACTGTCCTGACCAAATAAACCAATAAATAAATAAAAATGAAATATAACATCAGAAAATATATTTTGTAATGATAAATAATAGAGTCAGAAGAATGAGGGAAAAAAGGTTCAGGACGGTGATCATTTCGCAAAGCATCATAGGATTTTAAGCAGTATTTTTAAAATTCGTTTTTGCTCAAATGTTTTACCAGTTTGTTCAATATGCTTTTGAATATTGAAATTTCTGCTGCAGTTGCTGCAGAGACGAAGTTATTCAGCTACAAACAAACACTAAAAATTATCACACCACTGTGAGCAGTGTGGGAAGTTATTCAGCTACAAACAAACACTTAAAATGATCATCTCACTCAGCACATGAGAGCTCACAGCGGAGAGAGGCCATTTACGTGTGATCTCTGTGGGTCATCGTTTAAAGTTAAGAAAATACTAAAAGTTCACTTAGTTGTTCACACGAGAAAACAAGACTTCAGTTGTGACGAGTGCATAAGAAGTTTTGGACATTCATCACATTTACGATCTCACTAACTCATTCACAACGGAGAAAAGAAGCATCAGTGTGATCAGTTTGAAAAGGTCTTTCTTCAGAAAAATACTTTAAAACAGCACAAACTCACTCACAGTGAAAGGAGCTTCCCTTGTGATGAGTGTGGGAAACAACTCCAGTAAATCAGGCTTAGAACGTCAGAAACGCATGTCCGATGCACGTCGGACAGGTCGTGTGGGTTTGTGAAACATGTAGCAAAGCATGTCCCTCACTCAGCAATTTAGCTGCACATGAAACCTCCCGCTCGCCAGATCGACATCACATCTGTGACCAGTGTGGGAAAAGGTTCAAAAGGATAAATGCTCTCATACAACACGAGCGAGTCTCCCATGAGAATAAAAGGTTTCAGTGTGAGCAGTGTGACAGGTCTTTTACAATAAGAGTTATCTGAAAGATCATCAGAACATTCATACAGGGACAGTGTACTACTGTGACCAGTGTGGGAAATTGTTTTTTTGTAAGAAGAACCTGAAGCTTCACCAGCGCATCCACACTGGAGAGAAGCCCTTCACCTGTGACCTCTGCGCAACATCTTTTTCTCAGTCAGAAGCTTTGAAAAAGCACCAACTGGTTCACACATGAGAGAAGAAACACGTCTGTGCTGAGTGTGGGTATGGCTTTGGTCAGTTGGGTCATTTGAAACAACATAAACAAACTCATGTGGAGAAGACTCATGGATGTGGTCAGTGCAGAAGAGCCTTCGCTCGTTCTGAGGCGCTAAAAATTCATTTTCAAACTCAACCCAAGCCCATCGTGTGCGACCAGTGTGGGAGGAGATTCAGATGTAAAAGTTATTACACACAGCACTACCACATTCACACCAAGGACGAGATCTTCCCATATGACCAGTGTGACCAAGTCTACTACGTTAGAAACTCCGTTAAGCACCACCTTTCCCACGATAAAGAGAAGCAGCGAGAGGCGACACATCAGAGCGTTCAGAAGCAAGCGGCCAAACCCTCCTCATACCTGGTCCAACTAACCCACCTCCACCCAGTCCAAATGTGAGGCTCCCAACAACAGAACGTTTACTGGAGAAGATCCTCCTAAAAAACATCTGACCAACTGTTGGGAATGTAAAGACCTCACACCAAGGACCAGCAAGATTTTAGCTTTAAAGGAACAAAGCATCAGACCAGGACCAGAACAGAGACAAAACTAGGACTAAAACAGAGACTAAACTAGGACTAAAACAGAGACTAAACTAGGACTAAATAGAATGTGGAATGTTACAGCCACTAAATGTTCCTCTTGTGAACATGTGACAGATCGACACCAGGACTGAACTACGGCCAAAACTACAGCACTAATCCGACACTGACACTAACTCAAAGGAGGACGAGAATATAAACAAGATTGTCTCTAAATGAAAGACGAGAAAGCGTTTTCACTTCTACAGGGGGCACTGCTCCTAAGAATTGGCAGGCACAGCTTCACCTTGAAGGGAGATGTAAAAGGTTTCAGTTTTTAAAGGGACTAGATGCAAGTTGGTCATTTTTATACTCACTTCTGCCACCTCAGGTCTTACGCGTAACTGCAGCTTCTATATTAAGCTCGTGCATGACGGCACTTCAGACCCGTATTAACACCTTTCTGAGTGATTTTAGAGGCAGTTATGGTGAACAGGGCTGGGCTCATTCTACACATTAGGACATGGCTGGAACATGTAGGGGGAGGAAAATACTTAATTTTTTAATTTTTAAACTCCGTATAGTCCCTTTAATGGATTATTTTATTTGAAACATGACTTTTGTTTTTAGGCCCGAGCGGCCTGCCGTAGCAAGGGCCTATTGTAATCGCAACGCAGTGCGCGCAGCGCACTGTACCTAGGTGCGCGGAGCGCACGAAAACAGCGCGAAGCGCTGTCCCCATGTCAAACGTAAACTCACCGTGTAAAACAGTGACTGCCCACACCTCTGGTGTGGGCCCTTATACTTATAATTGCAGCAAAATGAATGGGGGAATATGGCCAACTGTCATACGGAGGTGGATGACGAGCGCGAAGCGCTCGTCATCCACCTCCGAGCCCCACGGGTGTGTGGGGGAAGTCGAAAGCTTTAAAAAAATGCATAATATGTTGTAGTCGCGAAAGCGACTATATTGTTTTTGCAAGAAATATTATTATTCTTCTTTATTCTTCTTTCTTTCTTCTGCTCTTTGAGCAGGAATTTGACCCCCTGAACATAGTCAAAAACTCACCAAACTTTGCCCAAAATTCAGGTCCGGTGAAAAATTAATTAAAATGTGTGTTTCGTTTTGGGGAAATAAAAAATGGCGCGACAGCGCCACCTACAAAAGTGAAAATACATTGCGCCTATGGGGAGGGGGCCAACATAAACTTTGTCATAGAGCGACGGGATTCGGTACAGACATTCGTCATGTGACGACAACCAAAAAACATTATTGTGGCCACGCCCCCTGACAAACCGGAAGTCCGCCATTTTGACAGGAAGTCTGGAAAATGGTGAGTCAGCGTTTTCGCTGACGTCGCATTTTAACGAACTCCTCCTAGGGCGTTTCACCAAATGAGCCCAAAATCGCTCCAGCTCATCCCGAGATGTGGGGCATCAAAAGTTATCCAAATTTTTTGGCTACGTTTTACGGTTTGTTTGCGGCGAAGCCGCAATCTTTACGAAGAATTTTGTGACTTACCGAAAACAACAAAATGCTCCCATTTGCACAAATGAACTTCGATTAAAAATCGGAAATATACATTTTATTGACCTTTCACCCCCGGACACAACAAATGTGAAAAAGTGAGATTTGGCGCGATAGCGCCCCCTCTAGGCCGAGAACAAAAAATGCATTATGGGAAAAAAATTAGTTTCTCGGAAATTGATAAAATTCGGCACAATAATAGCTGATGGCATCCCGATCCAAAAAGCCAATAAGACCCATACCGTATTTTGTACGGTGTTGCCATGGAGACGATCAAGGCTCCCCATGTTAATCCAATAGGACTGACACACAAATATCACATTATACACAATTACAGCGCGCTAGCGCCCTCTGTCAGGAGCTTGTGGACAGTAGTAATTGAAGTACGGCCCGTCAAGGCCGTCCGATGCTGCTTGTGAAATAAAAAAGATTTGGGGCGCGCTAGCGCCCTCTGCAGGTTGGAGCCATCATTCACATGGAGACGCTAAAAATCTCATTTTGACGTTTACTCACAAAGATTAATGGCTCATCAGGGCAATAAAATGTAGTGTGGCCACGTTGGCGCACTCGGTGGGTTATGGCGCGGCAATGGAGGCACTAAGGGAGCCTCCATTACATGGTTGCTAGGCGACCAACAGGTGGTCGGCCATTTTGGGAAAAATCGAGTAATCAGCGCCGAAGGCGCCATTTCTCGCCTTTGCCTCTTTTATAATCTCGACCTAGGGTGGCAGCGACATTATAACCACGTAGGGCGCGGCAGCGCCTCCCGGTTATTGCGGCGGCGTGCGGCAACCGGCGTCAACCGGCCACCGCGTCCCGCGAGGGCCTCTCGATGCCGCTTGCGGCTTTAATCTAAATCTTTTTCTTTTTCTAAGTTCGTATTGGAGAGTTTGCTAAGTGCACAACGCTGTACCGCTAGCAACTAAAAATTGTTTCAAAGAAATTCAAAATAATTGGTTGTCACTGATATTTAAAAATAGGACCATACACCACCCTGAGAACCCCTCACCTTAAGTCCCAATGTTTACATTTAAGACTTTTTTATTTCGGATGTTATAATTACTTGTTTTGACGTCGCCGTAACTGTTTTGCTAAAGTGACTTAACTTTTTGAGGTTTATACCACACTTGAATGGTCTGAGTCCATGATTACTCCTAGGTTAGAAATCTAGGAGTAATCATGGACTCAGACCTGAACTTAAACAGCCACATTAAAGCAATAACATCATCAGCTTTTTACCATCTGAAAAACATTGCTAAGATCAGAGGAATAGTGTCAAAACCAGACTTGGAGACACTCATCCATGCATTTGTCTCCAGCAGGTTAGACTACTGTAACGGCTGCTCACTGGCCTTTCTAAACGAGCTGTTAGAGCTGCAGAACATCCAGAACGCTGCTGCTCAAGTCCTGACAAGAACCAGGAAATATGACCATATTAGTCCAGTGCTCCGGTCTCTGCACTGGCTTCCTGTCACTCAGAGAATAGAATTTAAAATGGCTCTGCTTGTGTACAAGTCTTTTCATGGTTTAGCACCAAAGTACATCTCTGACATGTTAGAGCCGTATGAACCATCTCGGGCCCTGAGAACTTCAGGGAGGGGTCTCCTGGTGGTTCCCAGAGTCAGGACTAAACACGGTGAGGCTGCGTTTCAGTTTCATGCAGCTAAAATCTGGAACAGTCTTCATGAGGATGTGAGACAGACCTCAACTCTGACAATGTTCAAATCTAGGCTGAAAACAGCTCTTTTTACCCGAGCAGATGAAAACTGAAAGTAATTTATCTGCACTCTTGCCTTTTACTGTAATTGATTACTTTTATGTTGATGTTTTATTGATTGATTTGATTTGTTTTCTTGTAATTTTATGCAACTGTGAAGCACTTTGAATTGCCTTGTGTATGAATTGTGCTCTACAAATAAACTTGCCTTGCCTTGAATGTTTGAAAATAAAAACTAAACTTGAGTTTCTGGAGTGCTTTCCTTCTGATCCACCTGCTGGTGTCGCGAGTGGAATAGTGGCTATCCGGCGTCCAATGGTCCTGCACTCAGTCAGGGGGGTTCATTTGGCTTCCTCTGGTGGATACAGCGCAGACTGTTTCAATGTCTGTGTTTAAGTTTCAATGCCATGGAAGGAAACCAACTCATCAGGCCGAGCAAAAGAGACTCAGACATAACAAATCATGAAGTTTATTTCTCTCAAACATGCAGATGGTGGAAAACAGTGTACATGGATGAAAACATTGTCTGGCTACAAAGCTACTGAAGGCAACTATTTATGTTGGTAATGTACAGCCTAAGGCCTTTCCAGTCTTAGAAAAGAGTTTGTTTTGACTTTCCAAAGAAACGTGAAGGAGTGAAAGAGTTGACGAAGCGGTGACACAGAATTTAAGGCCTAAAATGTGTCGTTGTAAGGTTTACCGTGAACAGAGGTGGGCAGCTCACAATTATATATATATATAAAAAAAGTATTGTAGTACATCAGGTTCCCAGCATTTAAGCGGAAACAATCAAAGAAAGCAGCGTTAGATTTGACAACAAACTTACAAATTCAATATTTTTTTTAGAAATAGCCAATTCATTTACTTTTAGTAAGAACAAGATGCAAGTCCGAGTTGTCATTAGTTTAGCATTAGCTCGGCATTAGCTTTGACTTACCAGGCGCCACACCCTTCGTGTAATTTGTATATTTTGTATTTGACAAAAAATGTCCAGACTTTTTGCAACACTTTGATTCTTATACTGTAAATTACCTTTTCATTTAACAGACTATAACTACGACATAAATACCTTAGCTGAAAAAGTATGTCCCAAAGTGTTTTTTGTACCAAATATATTGTGCATTCTATAATAAGCTGCATGAAATGGTGAAATTGCGCCTGCAGAGCATGTGAGAGTGAATAGTAGTGTCTGTGCATCATTCAAAGTGTCGTTGTGTCCTTGGGCAAGACACGTCCCTCTGATTGCCCACTCCGTCGCAGTAATTGTGGCTGGTTGTGACAGCGAGGGCCTTCAATGTATGATGGGTTAGCTGTGGCAAACAAAAGGGGAGCGTACAAAAAGTTTATGAAGACATGGTTTCTCCCAAGTTTTTACAAACCCATAAATGCAGCATGAGTAATAGAAACGGTTGATGAAAAGGCAAAAAAAAACAAAAAAATCCTTCAATGACTTTACAGTGACGAATGGCCTGTTTCAAAATAGTTTATCCAAATGAATCAAAGACACAGGAGGCTGTACATCCATTTCATTCTTCGCATTTCGGTAAACAGCGTTCTGTCCAAGGCCTGTCCTCAGTGCCAGACACTGGACTTTTGATGTACTGACGTCCATCGCGCCAAATATTGTCCTGCTTTTAGTCCCAATTTTGTCATAGTTGAGTCTCGGTTTTGATCTGGTTCAGTCCTTCTTTAGATCTGTGGTTCTCAACTGGTGGGTCGGGATCCAAAAGCGGAACGTTCACAGAGAACATTTCTTTCAATACGTCTATTAAAACTGACGTATCGCAGCTGATCTCCACGGTAACGTAGGACAGTCAGCACCGTACTGGGGGACAACGCACAGCTTTCCATGACTTACAGTAGACAGAAACTGATTAATTTGAAATAGCATATTTAAACCAAATTGCCCTTTTGTCCAATAGCACGTCAATACACACTGAAAGTTTGACACTAGGAGACTTTTTATACTGCATTACTTTTTATATACGCGTTACGACCTGTAAGCTAATCACAGTAGCGAATTGTTCGTTAGCATTTTACACAAAATACTTTCGGAATATGCTGTTTTGTTGCCTCTCTCTGGCAGTAATAAAAAAAGTGAGAGATAGTAGTAGCTTTGTGATTTCAATTCAGTTTCAATTCATCATTTTCATCAGAAACATTATCGAATATGGTGGCAGGCGGCGTTTTTGTCACATGACTCACAAAAAACACTACATGATTCTGCTAATCGTTTCAGCTTTTTGTGACCCGTTTTCATGCTTCTTTAACATGAACTCTCTGTTGTTAATTTAATTCTGTTTCTGTTTCTTATCATCTTAGCATGATAGTGGGTCCCGATGCCATACCAGTTGAGAACCACGGATTTAGATCATATTTCTTGATGAAGAAAGTCCTGTTTGTGTCAGGCAGGTGAACCCATTGATTTGTAATGCAGTTGTCAATTTTGAGATTTGTGGCAAATATTTCCCCTATTGACCTGCAATGTCTTGCCTTAAAGACTAGTTTTCTCCTGGTTTGGTTCTGACACTGTAAGTAGAAAACTAGTTCTTCTTTGCTGAAACCTCCACGGTGCGTACGTCCTGTTAAGTCTTTTGAAAAGTAATTTTGTGCATTTTGTCGGCTTCACTGTCAATGTCCATTGTCCTGGTGCTGTTGGGCATGCACTGGCTGCTCCCCTCTGTAATGGATATAAAATCATAATCATGTTGAAGAGTTTTTAGTCACTGTCCGGAGGGGGTTCGGGTCACTGTCCAGAGTAGGTGGCGTAGTGGTGTGGAGACAGCGTGCTTATGTGCGGCTGGGACTGTGTGAGCAAGTTGGACAGGGGCAGCGTGGAGTGGCGCGTCACAGAGAGGCGGGTGGAGAGGAGTTCGTCATCTGTGGAATCTCCTTTAAGAAACCAGAAAAGAGAAAATAAGAGACAGAAAACGTATTCCATAATCATGTTTAAAAATAAGAGGGTGCAGTTAGATGTATCGCTCTGATGTGTAAAATCAATCAGCTGGTAGCAGGGCTCCACACAACTTATCCCTGCCGACTGCGGAACTTGATCTAACCCATAGACGTATATTAGTAGACTGTTGTTCCTCACTCCTCCCCATTTAATAACATTATTATGAGCGAATCCTTGATGGCAGCTCAGTCTCATAATACAGAGCATGCGAGGAGCAAAAAGGTGGGAAACTCCGTGAAGCCCGCTCGGTTCTCCAGGGCCTGTCAATCAAAGCCCACATCTAAAAGTAAAAAAATGTATACAATAAAAACCAGCTTGGTTAGAGATATGACACTCTTCTCAGAATTGTCATGGGAGGAAACTGTATTTATAAATAAAAGTATTTGGAGCTGGGCTTTTAAGTTGTTTTCGACACGTTTTAAGTCCCAATTAGTTTCCATATTATAGCGAACCTTCGGGAGTCGCCCCTAGCAATGTCAGCACCCATGAGTACCAAATAGAAGTGCTTTCCTTGTCCATTGACCTAATCACTCATATCGCTGCCACAACTACCACTCTCCCACTTCCCCATCAACATGATGTCCATTAGGAGTTTGCAAAGTCATACAGTAATACATTATTCAAAAGCAAAGGGAAGGGATGCAAAATCCTGCTCTCATAACACAAAGTTGACTTTAACTTTGATTTTAACCCATTTCTAAACAGTGACAAAGGGAGCAGGTTGAATTTAAACTCATCTCATCGCAATTCTTTACATGCATTTTCCAAACTTGTCCATCCATCCATCCATCCATCCATCCATTTTCTCCCACTTGTCCGTTGCCGGGTCGTGGGGGCAGCTGTTGGAGCTGCCCAAGTCACATAGCACCATGCCCCAATGGCTCCTCCTGCAGGTGGTGGGTCCACGGGTGGACGGCCTCATGGTTCCAAACGGTTCCAAACGGGCCTGTTGGTCTCTCATAGGGGGCCCATTCACACTCTCATTCATACACCAGTGTACGCAGACACTGGAGGCAAGGAGGGTGAAGTGTCTTGCCCAAGGACACAACGACAATGTGCACCTTCAGGAGGCGGGATTCGAACCCCCGACCTTCCGATCATGAGCCGACCCGCTCTACCATCTGCGCCACCGTCGTCCAAACTTTCCAAATTCCAAAACCAGTGAAGGACTTTACTATCACGCAGACAACATGCAGTGGTCTATTTTTTTCCACAATACTTAATTTTGCATCATATCCAGGAGCAAAAAGATGTTTGCTCTACATACTACATACACCAAACCAAGAGAAACAGCAGCACAAAAGGTCTCACATGAACTTACATCAAGACTGGGTCAAAATAAAGACTGACCTGTCATGACTCAGGTATGGGCAAACACCTTGATGCAAGGGCCACGCTGGGCTTTTGAACTGGTCATGAAGGCCTCAGCTTGGCAGTAGTTATACATTATCTTTCCTTATATCGGTGAAAACATTGATGGTGTTCACCCTTTATAGCTTGATCACATAGCCTTGATGATGTTTCCCCCCCCCTCCCCGCCACAACTGTAAGATTGGTAGTGCCTGTCAATATTACTTTTGTGTCCATGGGCAAAACACGACACCCACCATGTTGTATGTGTGAACGCATTATGTCCCCTGTTGATCGTCTACGGAGAGCTTTAGGGATGTCCCATTTTTATAAACGCAACTACTACTGAGATTTTCGTACGAGCTTATACAATGTGAGAAATGTAATGTAATCATATGGGATCCGTACCACTCTGGTTTCCAGTGATGTGGTGCCAGTAGGCCGAGCGGGGCAGGATGGCTGTGGGGGTGCAGGGGTAAGAGCCCGTCTCTGAACCTTTGTGGAGCAACTGGAGAAAAAGAAAAGTTTACTTCAAACTCAAAAAAACACAATACAGATTCATTGTTATCACATGCTGAAGTTCAAACCAGAAACATGAAAAATTGTATATGCAATACTGACCCTGGTGCTCTTCTCCATCTCCAGCAGGACTCTCTTGTGCTGCTCGGCGATGGCCAGTGTGGCAGAGTGGACTCTTTGGTAAATCTGCTCCCCCTCCCTGGTCTGAAACGTGTACAGGCCCTCACCGCTGTCACACATCCTGACAAACATAAACCATCAATGGACATAATACACAATACATTTTAAGCATAGCATGTAGCGGGTAGTGCTGGGCTTTAATTTTCTCCTTATGTACATTGTAAGAGAAGCACTTGATTTGGTGTTGTCTTTGGTGTTGCAAATACTAAATTTACAAGGTTATATTTGGCTCCACGCAGTAAGAAGTTCACAAGTTTGATTCACAAGCCAAGTAGGTTATTACACTCCTGACCAAAAAAAGTCTCCAAAGAATGGGAACATATTCTTTTTTGGGTGGGTCAGGCAGTGTATTAATATGCATTGCAACTACTGTCTATAGTTTTCCTTGGCAAAGATGGTCAAAACGTCTCACCGTCCAGCCTCGAAGGTGAAGCGCGTGGCGTCTCTTCCGTAGCGGCGCAGCGAGCACAGGGGCCACGTGACCAGTTTGGTCCGGGGGTTATGAATGTCCCACAGGTAAATGTTCTCATGAGTGATCTGCATCATGCACTCCCCGTAGATGTCCAGGTTTGGACACGGCAGCAGAAACACGTTGAAACGCTCTGGGGAAAAGACGACAATGGGTTACGCTTTCAGTAACATTTTCATCATGTTTCTCTAAAATGTTACACTTTTGAGTCCTACCTATACGCTGTAGTGCCATTTTCCAATAACATGATCTAAATTATATTTTTTAAATCTCATCCTTTTCAGAATAATCTTCACCTTTGCTTCGAGGTTTTTAATTGTTCTTTTATTTTAGCTTTATTTCTGAACAAATTACTCTCCAAATAAATGTGCAACCCAGGAGTCTATGAATATAATTATTTTAACCCAGTGGTTCTCAGACTGTGTCACTGTGTCACGGTATTTGGGCTTATTCTACTCCAGAGTCATCTGCAATCGATAAACTGGAGATATGCTTTAGTAATGCATTTGTTTTACTTGTTTTGTCATGGTTTACACCCAATTTGGACATGATTTAGTTCTATATTGGACTAAATTATGTAACAAATAATAATAATATAGTGGTGGTTGGGAGATGGTGCACATGGTGCAACTGTTTTGCTTTAAGGCAGTTGTCAGTCAGTGCAGCTATAACAAAGATGCTCCTATACCCGTGTGCTCGCACTGGACCCCGGCCGCCAGCAGGTCCGGTTCTCCCAGACTGATGTCGTTGAGCCGAGAGCCCAGACACTCCACGGACAGAGTCTTGAGCCAATCCTCCGCCTCCAGCTCTGAGGAGATTTACAATAAAAAACATTAGACAACTTTATAAAGCCCATTATTCTGATTAGAGGTGCAGCAACCAGCGTTATTGTCGTCGACTGAAATGTTCTGTGATAATAGAAATCATAAATCATAGAAATGTCTTAAGCTATCTGAGCCTGTTCCTGCAAATGAATACTTACCGGATCTGTTTGAATTAGAATCTGCGTTCTAGCCCCATACAAATGAACGGTAAAGGGCTCAATGTAAAATAATACACATTATGTTATTTAGATAATTTCTGTGGTTTCTCCATCATTAACATATTGATGATTTTATATTGGCATTGGACACATTATGGGATTTGATTTAAAATGTTTAGCTCAGAGGCAACTTATGCAACCTATGCAATTACAAAACTGATCTTAAGTAAAATCTAAAAAAGGTCTGTGCATTCATCAATGATTTCTAACCAGACTTTGACCTCACCTACATGTGGTCAATGGTTTTACAACATCTCAAAACCTCTGGATCTTTCATAATTTGATGATTAAATGCCACAAAGTCGGCTCCAGCTTGGCAACCAGTGTTTCAGTTATCGATCGACACATGCACAGTTCCCACAGCATGGGAAACTTCTCATATCAAACCACTGCCCAAGACTCAAAGCCCAAAAGCAATGGGTCTGAAATCCTTGTGTACTTTTGAGCTTTGAGTTTTGGGCAGTGGTTTGATATGAGAAGTTTTCATAAAGGCCTTGAAGAGAATCTTGCTAAAACATCTACAAAGTTCAATCAGTGCCAAACTGGATCCTTTTCAGCTTGCGTATAAAACAGGTTGTGGCACCAAGGATGCTGTTGTTTCCCACATCCACACTATCACCAAACACCTCGACAATCCAATAACTATGCCAGAGCTCTCTTTCTGGACTATTCATCTGCCTTCAATACAATAAAACCAGACATTCTGATTTCCAAACTCTCCCATCAGAGAGTTAATCCCTATCTGATTCACTGGTATGCATCTTTCCTCAACAACATAGTCCAGCTGGTTAAAGTAAATGATACACTCCCCTCTGCCATCACAACTTCCGTCGGTGCTCCCCAGGGCTGTGTCAGTTCAGCTCTGCTGTTCACCATATACACTGACGATTGTCCAACCACTTCAAATTATCAACACATCTTCAAATACTCTGATGATACGGTCCTGGTGACCCTCCTGTCAAACACTGACAGTCCTGGGATATACTAGCAGGGCGTCGACAAGGTTATGATGTAGAGCTAAAACAACACTCTGGAAAGAAACACCAAAAAAACAGAGGATGTGGTATTTAGTTTAAAACCGGTAACTACAGCTCCCACTATCATCAATCAAACAGGTGGAGTCCTTCAAATATCTGGGTGTGGTGTTAGACTGTTCCTTGTCTTGGAAACACCACATTGACTTCATCTGTAAAAAGATGAAACAAAGAATATATTTTCTCCGTCGCCTGCGGTCTTTCGGAGAGTCTCGTCAGGTGCTGCTTCTGTTCTTCACGTCTGTGATTCTCAGTGTCCTGCAGTACTGGGACGATGTGTGGTACAGCCGTCTCTCTGTCACTGCCAAATCTGGACTAGGACACTTGATTAAAATCTGCTCAAAGATTGTAGGACAGCCCCTGGATGGACTGTACGAGGCCGCGTACCATAACAACACATTGCGGCTGGCTAAGAACATCCCTTCAGACCCCAGCCATGTTATGAACCTCGAATATGTCCTGTTACCATCAGGGCGGCGTACCGTGTGCCACACTTTAATAAGGTCAGATCGAGGAACTCTTTCCTTCATCAGTCCATCCTGAAACTAAATGAGGAGCTTAAGTCATAAAATCAAAGTGTGTTATGGCGAGTTGACAATTGTTCATAATGTCTTTGTGAATTGTCTGTTGTTTGTCTTGTCTGTATTTTGTGTTGATACGGAGCTGCTGAACTGCAAAACAAATTTCAGGTCCTCGCATCCGACAATAAAGCATTTATCTATCTACCTATTGGACAGGCTAACAGACACTGAAAAGCTTTCCCAGACTATTTCTATGGTGCGGTTATATGTATATGCATAATATTGCACGCCAGTTAGCATAAGAAGTCTCACTGACCATGGCATAAAAGTAGTTATTGACTAAAGACTAAATAGCCTTACATTTCACGAGGGAGACGCTAAATGAGTATAATTAAATGTGTTTAAACATGTTTAACACAGTAATATGAATGTAAAGTTGACTAAATTAAATACATTTACATGGAACCTAAAGGAAATGTTTGTTTTTTTAATAAAAAGACGAAGTCTAAAACTAAATTGAAACATGTTGTCATAATTAACACTGGTAGCAACAATATGAAATCATCTATTTGGACTTTAGATTTATTCTGCCGCTCACTCTGCCTGCATCATATCATCATTATGAAAACATTACAATTCCTTCGTCCTGTGCAAATCTCTCAAAACTCATCTAAAAATAGAGAAGAAGAAAAAAAAAAGTCTAAAGTGACTCTTATTTATAACAGGTGTTATTACCGGAGTCACAGGTGAAGGTCCTCGAGGTGTCGTCTGTGAAAACGATGGCCACGGCTTGTCGTTTGGTATCCCTCGGCAACCGCGTGATAGTTTTGACGTTGCTGATTTCTGTCACCTGCACAAACACATACACAGGAAGAAACAGGAGGGTTCAGGCATCTCTCCTCTCCTCGTGCAACCATATCTCTGAATCTGTGACAAATTTCAGAAAATAAAACAAAGAATATGTGTAACGCTGCAGACATTATCTTTTAAAATCTTAGCTGAAGTTGAAGCGATTTCGTAGTCGTTTCATTAAGGTGTGATGCATCTTCTTACCGCTGTTTTATCGCTGTTTTAGTTGGTGAATTACAGCTGCAATTTTTATATTTCCCCCCCAAAAAAGCTCTATTTTGGACTCTCCCTTTGGCAGTGGTTCCCAAAGTGAGGGTTGTGTGACCCAGAGCCCCGAGCTGGGTTTCACGAGATTAAAGACATTCTTTTCAAAAGTAAATGTTTCCGAAGCCTACCCATCACATTAATGTAACTGAAGATGGTGACAGATGGTGAAATGCTTTGGAGAGGATTGTGTTTCGTAGAGTTTTAACTATTGTTGCGATGGACCTTGGGACAGGCGCGCACGTAGGCGGCTTTCTCATCGGGATACTTCTCCAGACGACGAGGGCCTTTACTGGACGACTTCTTAAACACCAGCCAACAGCGGCGATAGATCTGCAAAGCAATTACATAGGGCTTATTTTGACTTCCAGATTCCATACAAATTAAGAATGTGATTATGTTCTAAATCTAAAAGAGTGCCTAAAATGCAGCACTGACCACAGAAAGCAGAAACATGTCACCGATGAGACATTGTATGAAAGAAATAGGACATTTTCTTCTGACTTTCATTAAATGCAGCAGACACTTGACTCAAGACGTGAAGGTCGGTGGATGCAGCAAACACACATCTATTCATTGATCGGCACAGAGTTGTGAAAGTGGCCTTTATGCCTTACAACCGCCCAGTTTTCATTTAACCATTGATCCCAATCGCACAGTTTTTTCAATAAGGACCTTTATGTTCCGCTTTATTTCTCCCTCTAAAGCTCACAGAGGTTCACTGAGTTCGGTTCATATTGTTTGCTGACCTTCTGCCGCTGAAGGAAGCACTCATGAGATTGGATACAACATTATAAAAATACAACAACTTGTGGCCCTGGCCAAATGTCCTTGATGTTTCTGTGGGTTTTTATTAGCTCTTACTGCAGTGAGTGGGAAGAGATTTGAGGAAGCAAAAGATGCACTCGTTTCGTGGTTTAAAGGTGCATTATGGAACTTTTTTATATTTGTGCGTAATTGCCCATTTTGTGACCCAGTGGGTGGTCAGCATGGCGCCTTCATTTTTCATTACTGTGGCCTCTACAACGCTCCAGGATCAATTGTTTTGTAGGTTTTGTGGTCCGTCAGTGTTGGAAACCTACCAGAAACTCAAAAAACAATTGATCCTGGACCGTCATGGAGGCCCCTGTGAAGGAAAGTAAAGGCACCATGTTAACCACGGGGTCACTAAATGGGCAAATACTCACTAATACAAAAATTATATTTCACTTATAAAGTACCATAATGCAAGTTCTGTTGCCTGGGGACAGAGTATTGGAAGTATGGCTAGAAATCGGAGGACACCCATCAGGAACTCAGTTGGCCCGGGAATTCCTTGCAGTCCCCCTGAAGAACCTGGAGGAAGTTCGTGTGGAAAAAGAAGTCTGAGAATCTTTGCTCAGTGTGCTGCCCCGGCCCAGAACATTGCAGTTTTGCCTTGATACTTACAACAATGCATCTAGTCCAATGCCATTATTATGTTGAAGGTCAAATTCAAAATCAACAACAAATATAGACACATTTACACTAGTTACAAACCACATTTCACACACCAGATGGCCAGATGGTTTTACAGCACGTCAGAAAATAAATAACTAACTAATTTCCTGCACTTGCAAATTTATTTGCAATGTGCAGCATAAGATAATTTTATTGTCAATTCACAGATAAGTTGAAATTTAATAACTCTCAATTCCTTGGTGTAAATTATCATATAGACCAGTGTTTCCCAACCAGGGCTACTTGGAACAATTTCAGATTGAAAAAAGGGGGAAACTCAACATTATTCTGACAGGAAAAGCTACATTTTGCAGTAAAATATGTAGTTTTGGAAGAATTTTAGGTTTATTTTGAGCACAACATTGTCTTCTTACTTACAAACAACACTTTTAAGTGACTGCTCTCTAAATAAACTGCAATACCCTTGAGCTATGGGGTACATGGACTACCACTGACAAGTCCAAGGGGTCCGTCAGACAAAAAAGGTTGTGAACCACATGTGAACATAAAACACAAGCATAATAACGAAGCAGATGGCATCCCAAACAAATGCTGAGCAAGGCAAGGCAAGTTTATTTGTAGAGCACAATTCATACACAAGGCCATTCAAAGTGCTTCACAGTTGCATAAAATTACAAGAAAACAGATCAAATCAATCAATAAAACAATAAAGCTCATGATCATAGGTGAGATGTAGTAGGAACATAGATGCACCAGTAAACTGAGGGCTTTGCCTTTAGATGTGCGCTTCTCCCTGACAATCTCCCAAATCTTTTACAGTGACATTTCTCAATCTCTTTCGTTGACTCCTTTGTCATGATGGTCCCACCAGTGTCTGCGTACATTGGTGTTTGAATGAGAGAGACTGGTTCCTTTCCTGTAAAGCGCTTTGGGCCTGATGAAAGTAGAAAACTGCTATATAAATTGAGACCATTTACCATCTCTTAATCCAAAGCAGCTGTCAACATACTTTCCCTTCCACTCGTCATCGTTACTCACCGTTACTTTAAATCACACACCCACCGCATTCATTCAAGAGTGAAGAGTCTTGCACTGAACTGAACTACAGAACCTTCGTGTTCGCGGGGAAATCGTCTTTGCCTAAAACCCACATAACCAATCACTCCATCGCTTCAGTCCGATGTCAGTCCTGCTTCAAAGGCACCAATGTTGCTTCGCCAAATAAACACGTGATTAAGATTCTCCAAGATTACACAGGGTGAGTAGCCGAGCGCTGTCGGTGGTTCGGTCAGAGAAGCGACTTTGCCCGAGGCGGGAGGAGCGCAGACATGAAGCGAGAGGTTTATCTAGGAAACATGGAGTCTACACTTCAGACAGGCCTAATCTCAGCCAGTGGCAATAACACAGGAGTCACCCACAGAACAAGGATCCAAAACAGGTTTCATGGAGCGGGTTAGCGGGGGGCAAGGCTGAGCTGATTTAATTGCCTTTGCCATAATCTCATTTTATTTTCCCCTTCCGACTCTGCAGCAACACAGGAACACACTCCCAACTAAATCTGTTTAAATAAGCTAGCCTGCTATTTTTCATTCCGGTGTTGACAAAACGGTTGTAGTGAAAGGGAAGCACGGACTACTACATTCTTTTGTACACCTGAGCATTGATATTTTTCGTTTTGTAATTTGAAATAATATCTACATAAGGTTTAGACATTGGCTCTAAAACGCAGGAAGGAACAATAAAGTGAAGAGGATTACTTAAAACTGTGTGAATTAAATGAAATATGACTCCATCATGTATGTTTTTGACAAGGGTTAGGACTACAATATTGTTTGAAGCTCGAAGAGAACAATTTTTCATGAAATGCCTCCGTTAAACAAGCGTTCTTGTTGTATTCATCAAAACTGGCAGCTAACGTCCTGTAGGGTAACGAGTCTATTTCCTGTTCCTGTTTTAAAGTAAATTAATAACAAAATATGATTTAGCTAGATTAACATGGCAATTGCATTTCACTTTCTCTTCATAAAAAGGTCAATGAACAATTTAAGTGGGCTAGAATCTCATGGGTAGAAGCTCAAAGACGTCCATTGATACAGGAGATTTAACATTAGTCATACAGTGTGGGCTCATTGTGAATGTGTTTTACGGGCCCTGAAGGCATCATTACATCAGGTGGACTCTCGGGCTAAGACCTTGACTGAGCTGAGGTCTCGCGCTGAGCAGATGTGGCCTCAGGCGTTTTGACCACTCTTCCACCCTGTGTGCAGCGTCTACTGTTCATTAAAACAGACGCAGTTCATTTAAATGCTAATATAACAGAGAACCTGTCGCCTCTGTGTGATAGATTAGAACACAATAAAGAAAACAGGGCTCGTCGTTAAAAGTCAATGACACTAAATAAAATGGTTGTAAGTTGCCAAAATAATCAATGTGTTATTGTAATGTTGCCACTTTTTTGCTGCCGTAGCCTCTACTGTAATAAAATACTTGCACTTTGGTTCTGTTACGGTGACATAGAAGACATTAAACTTAGCGCGAGTTTCAGTTTCATGCGGATACGGTCCAGTCTCGAATTTACATTTTTATCAGTTGTAGTCGAAGTACTTGATTTCATTCAGAAGTAAAGATACTACTGGTCAAACATTACTCCAATAAAAGTAACAGTATCTCTGTCAAATTGTTACTGAAGTAAAAGTACTTGCTGTCGAAAATACTTAAGTATTCAAAGTAGAAAGTGCAAGTCATCGTAAAAAAGTGGCATGAAAAATAACGCTGCGGCTTCAAAAACACAAACATTGTGCCCAAATGTACTACCCGTACGGCAACATAATGGGGACAAACCTTCTTCCTTGTCATGAGTCAAAGTAAGAGGGTCTAAATGCAGCCAATGGAGAGTGTTTTTCTATGGCCAATGCCAATAAACTCGGCCAATATTTTTTGACCAATATTTCCAAATGTCTGGTCTATAATCCTGTAAAAACTTAAATACTTGGATTTTGTTTTATTACTTTAGTTTCTGTCCCGGCTTTAAATAGTTT
The DNA here is from genome assembly GCA_021464625.1 of Proterorhinus semilunaris. Lineage (NCBI taxonomy): Eukaryota > Metazoa > Chordata > Actinopteri > Gobiiformes > Gobiidae > Proterorhinus > Proterorhinus semilunaris. The sequence goes on from CM038346.1 coordinate 32,844,788, forward strand.
CCGTTAGCATTAGCATACTATTGCTAGCCGCGGCATTTTGCACAGCGATCAAAATACAATTGCGAAGGTTTAATACCTGCCACCTCCACCAGGCGGATTTTCTCCAAATATGCATACCAAATCTCCATGCCAGTGTGATACCTCATTTGAAAGCTAAGACCTTCTAGTTTATAAAAATGTGTGCAGAATCTGTGTGAAGTGAAACACAACTTACTCACTTGTTTATTTTGTCGCAAAATTATGTTTTTTTTTGTCTCGAAACATTGATGCTACTTTACAAAAAGATTCCAAAGACATACTTCATAGGTTTCATTTGAAACGTACTGTAGTTACTAATTGTATTAACAGCACCAACTGTGTCAAATTTTATAGCTGTGGGAATAATATTTTGGATTTGGGGCCCTTTAATGCATATAAGGACATGCATTTTTATATAGGATAAGCGATTTGATTTTTCTATTCTAAATATTATAACACATAGAAAGAGTACAGGCACTTCTGGGTTGTACAAGAATTAGACCTCCAAAACCAGCCTTGAAGGTAACCGGCATTTTATCAGTTTATTAGTCTGTTTTTATTGACAACACTTTAGAATATTTACATTTTAAGTAAGACATAGGCATAAAATTCTCTATAGGAGTTTTGTGAAGGCGAAGCTAATAAAAAAGATATAGAACACTTGTATATTAAGTCATATTTTTCCTACCACATCGCGAGTAAGTGTAAATCCCCGAAATCCCCCCTGATCAGGGGAGACGGCAGTATACTAACTCAGCGATTAAATTCTCCATGTACATATTGACTGAGGTTTAGTGAAACTTGTGTTGAACAAACTAGTAGCTAACCAATGTTCATTGCGATGTTTCTCTGTCCCCTGAGGCCTAGGGAAATGTGGGAGGACTAGTTTTAAAGCCCTCGCTCTTTCCAATGCAAAAAACGGGAAGTCACTTTCGGAGATATCGGCTTTTTTCACCGCTAGATTGGCCGATAGCCGATATTGTAAAATCCCCAAATATTGGCCCGATATATTGGTTAACCTCTAGTATAAAGTATTATATTCACCTTTCAAATGTAGTGGAGTAAAAGTAACAAGTTCTCAAGAAAAATATGATTCAAGTAAAGTACAGATCCTCAAAATCTCTAAGCACAGTACTTAGTTACTGACCACCTCTAATAGATACTGATCATAAACCAGGTTTTGTCACAGAATTCTGACCTGCCCGCCATCTATATTAATAATAATAATAATAATGCCTTACACTTGTATTGCCGCCCAATCTATGCGCTCTTCAGAGTTTTGTGAAGTCGCATGAACTCGATAGGCCAACATTTATTGACATAAACACTGCACATTTGCAACTTAACGAGACAATTCGCCATCTAAAATCCCCCCCAATATGACATTTTCGCTCAGTGATGACGTGAAAGCCAGCAGTGGTGCCAGATGGCCTGCCCGCCTCCTGAGCGCTCGGGCATATCCCATGATGCTTTGCGGTCCCATTCAGCGGCTCGTGGAGTCTGATGGTCCATTAGCCAGTGACGCGCCGCACATTTGAGCCGGGCCGATGTACCCCCGTGATGGAGAGCTATTAGAACCACTCAGAGCCGCAAACCCAAACGCACAAACGATCACTCAGGATCATTATCTGACAGGGCCGTTAGCGCCGACCTTGTGCCTCTTTCCACCAAAGTCACGGCTCAAAAATAGCAGCTCAAAATTTCAACTCTGCTGTTAGGATTGGAGCAATTAGAGAAAAGCCTGGCCAGTCACTCCAATTCTTTTCTCTAAAGAGGAAAGGGCCAGGTCACACTTTACTCGAGATTGAATTTCAGGGGAACCAAACAGACAAATGTACTTTGATTAGTGCTGATAATAAACTAGTAAAGTCATCTAAAATGTGTAATACGCTTCAAATCAGTGACGTGTTTGTACCCGGCACCAGGAGCAGACCATGTCTTTTAAGACATTGTCTTGTAGTTGATTATTTTATCTGTTTTGCCAACATAGGTCCACATTGTAAATGCAGGATGTGTGAAAGAAAAAATGCGGTGGAAAAAGTTAATTGTGAGCCTATACTCGTCTTCACTGCATGATGGTTCAAAGAGACCATCGTAACTATGACCAAAGTTTCGTCGTAGCAGCTTCAGGCTTCAGTCCCCGTGTGTTTAGCTGAGGCAAGTGCGTCATGCTAGCACTAGGGGGGTTTATCCGCTGAAAAGTGCAAGAAAAGTCCTGTAAAATCGGACCCGCTCATGCCTCTCTGCTCATGCCCTCTGTTGCTTATGACACCTAGAGCCATGTGAGCGATGCGAGCGAAATGAGCGGCCAGCTTGCATTCATTCCCAATGCTGGCTGGCGACCGGAAAGCAGCCACCGGAAATACACAGAAGAGTGGCGGCCCGGAGCGGTGACGGCATTTTGCATAGCGTTATAATCAATCCAACTCTACGCAAACATAGAGCGATTTGCAGTTGCAAGACAACCAACCACTGAACAACCTGTGCGTAAATGGCTCACGCGCCTCAGCCGCGTGTGACTCTGCCAGCGCTGTGGCGTTGACAGACAGAGATCCTAGTTGCCGCGAGAGGACGGCTCACTCTGCGACGTGTGTTCCAAACTATCAGACACTGCCTGTTCTCGGTCGCAGCTCTTTGGTCGAACGACGGTTCCATTTCAAATCTTTGTCTCTGTCTCAGTGTGAGCTCTAAAACGAGCATCTGACTGACGCGAACTCCTCGCCATCTTCGACTATGCCTTTGCAGAGAATGTGATTCTTTTTTCATTCACTTACTGGTTTCATTCTATCTCACTGCAAAACAAAAATCGCCTCCTGAGTTTGAGTGACTGTCCTCTGTAATACGCAGAGGAGGAAGACCACCTGTGCACCCACATACAGTGCCTTGCGAAAGTATTCGGCCCCTTTAAACTTTTTGACCTTTTGCCACATTTCAGGCTTCAAACATAAAGATATAAAACTGTAATTTTTTGTGAAGAACCAACAACAAGTGGGACACAATCATGAAGTGAAACAAAATGTATTGGATATTTCAAACATTTTTAACTAATAAAAAACTGAAAAATTGGGCGTGCAAAATTATTCAGCCCCTTTACTTTCAGTGCAGCAAACTCTCTCCAGAAGTTCAGTGAGGATCTCTGAATGATCCAATGTTGACCTAAATGACTAATGATGATAAATAGAATCCACCTGTGTGTAAACAAGTCTCCGTATAAATGCACCTGCTCTGTGATAGTCTCAGAGGTCAGTTTAAAGCGCAGAGAGCATCATGAAGAACAAGGAACACACCAGGCAGGTCCGAGATACTTTTGTGGAGAAGTTTAAAGCCGGATTTGGATACAAAAAGATTTCCCAAGCTTTAAACATCCCAAGGAGCACTGTGCAAGTGATAATATTGAAATGGAAGGAGTATCAGACCACTGCAAATCTACAAAGACCCGGCCGTCCCTCTAAACTTTCAGCTCATACAAGGAGAAAACTGTTCAGTGATGCTGCCAAGAGGCCCATGATCACTCTGGATGAACTGCAGAAATGTCCAGCTGAGGTGGGAGACTCTGTCCATAGGACAACAATCAGTCGTATACTGCACGACTCTGGCCTTTATGGAAGAGTGGCAAGAAGAAAGCCATTTCTTAAAGATATCCATAAAAAGTGTTGTTTAAAGTTTGCCACAAGCCACCTGGGAGACACACCAAACATGTGGAAGAAGGTGCTCTGGTCAGATGAAACCAAAATCAAACTTTTTAGCAACAATGCAAAACGTTATGTGTGGCGTAAAAGCAACACAGCTCATCACCCTGAACACACCATCCCCACTGTCAAACATGGTGGTGGCAGCATCATGGTTTGGGCCTGCTTTTCTTCAGCAGGGACAGGGAAGATGGTTAAAATTCATGGGAAGATGAATGGAGCCAAATACAGGACCATTCTGGAAGAAAACCTGATGGAGTCTGCAAAAGACCTGAGACTGGGACGGAGATTTGTCTTCCAACAAGACAATGATCCAAAACATAAAGCAAAATCTACAATAGAGTGGTTCACAAATAAACATATCCAGGTGTTAGAATGGCCAAGTCAAAGTCCAGACCTGAATCCAATCGAGAATCTGTGGAAAGAAGTGAAAACTGCTGTTCACAAACGCTGTCCATCCAACTTCACTGAGCTCCAGCTGTTTTGCAAGGAGGAATGGGTAAATATTTCAGTCTCTCAATGTGCAAAACTGATAGAGACATACCCCAAGCGACTTACAGCAGTAATTGCAGCAAAAGGTGGCGCTACAAAGTATTAACCTAAGGGGGCCGAATACTTTCGCAAGGCACTGTATGTCCTGCTGGACTGACTTTTGCTCTTTACTACTGTGTGTGCTTGTTGAATGAATGTTTTCTGCTACTTCTGGCCTTTTTAAATTACCCCACGTGGATAATTAAAGTTATTTGAATTGAATTGAATGATCAGGATTTAGAACATTTTAGAACAGGGTAATTCAGGTAGAGCAGCTTTAAGGCTTTGACAACATTTTTATTTGGAATGAAACACTTACATTTCAGCATTTTGACGAACAGATTAATCTCACTGGGACTTTCCGGGTTAACTATGAAATGTCCATGCTGCAATAGTTAAAGGAAATACAAGTGGAAACGGTAACACAAATGAAAACCAAAGATACACTCTGGTGAGTTTGCCTCTGATTGCCTAAATCCAAACAATGTTGAACTCGGAAAACTCTCCTGCCTCTTGTGTGCTTAGTTTTCAGAAGAACCAAATGTCCTTTCTCAAATGAAAGTAAATAAGAAGTGCATTTACTCCCTCCCCAATCACTGAAAACACATGCTTTTGGTCTCCTCTCATCTACTCTTCTCATGCAAACGCACTGACTTCATGCTTTATTGGAGCAGGCTGGTTTTATGGTGAATGTCTTTTAGTCCTGTTCCGCCTGAAGTCAGATCAATATCAATCTATAATGTACAATGCTCCAGATTCGGAGATCTAAAACTGTGGCATGGAGTTGGTTAGTGGTTTACATCTTTTTATCTCAGTCTCTTCCTAGCAAAACATTGACATACAACTCACATAATTGTTAAAGTGCATTTTACGTTTTTTTTTTTTTTCCAGTTAACACTTAATATAGTCATAGTTTTATACCTGTCGAGTGGCAATTTTGTGGAGTGAAATGAGAAAAAAAATGAGAAAAGTTCCATAAAACTCGAACTCACTCTCTGTCGCTGATCAGTTTGCGGTGGAAGCATGATCTGTGGTGAACTAAAGTGATCAAATTCACAACTAGGCCCTGTGTCGGTTATTCAAGGTACAATGACAAGTTAAAGGTGCATTATGCAACTTTTTATGTGAAAAAAAAAAAAGTTAATTTCTGACCCAGTGGCTGCATGAGTGGTCAGCGTGGCGCCTTTACTTTCAATCACGGTGGCCTCTACTACGCTCACAGGATGAATTGTTTTGGAGGTTTCCTGGTGAGAGGGTCTGTCAGAGAAAACCCTCTAAACAAAGGATCATGTGTCCTACTAAGCAGGGGCTGTAAGTTTGAAGTCAGAGCGTTTGTGTGATTGGATGCAACAAATGCACTTCTTGTTTACTTTAATTTGAGAAAAGACAATTGGTTCTTCTTAAATTAAGCACAAAAGAAGCTGGATAGCCCACATTTTTTTCATAGACTCAAAAGACGGAGGGCTGAACCTCATCATGTTGGCCCACACACTTTTCTTTTGCCAAAAAACATTTGCAAAAAGACAAAATCACTGTTGAAATGAAGTAAGTCTATTAGGATACACTTTTGTCATGATTTGATACGTATCATGATACTCAGGGGCCGATCCGATACGTACTGAGATACAGTAAGTAATTATGATAATATGTTTACCTTAAAATGTGTAAACAAAGAAAACAGTCATGTGTCCATGTGTTAAGATTGAAAAGTGCATTAACACAAGTGCCGTGTAACTGTTACTGAAAACAAAGGAAAGCAGGATAAAAATGCCTCCAAACACAAGTATTGAAAGTATTGCGATACTTGATAAAGCATCGATACTTGGTATTGCAGCAAAAAGTATTGTGATCCAATCCGATATTTTGTCCCAGCCCTAAAGTCGACGTGGTGCCCGCGGGCTCCCAGGTGCCCTATGGGGCACGCCCAGTAGCCCTTGAGACTTTTTCTTAGGTGTAAAACACTCTCAAATCTGATTCTTAAAAATACTGTTATTTCTGTTCTTGTGACTCAGTACGAGTTTAAAATAAAGCTATTTTGATATAATATGGGGTCAATATCCTACAAGTAAACAGTGTACATTTGAGTCTTTAGGATTTGTTTTTAACTGGTAGCTCTCGAACAACGTAATGTTCTTGAAGTGGCCCTCGGCTGAAAAAAAGGTTGGTGACCCCTGCACTAAAGTATTAGCACCACACTTGCATTCGCCTTGAGTGCAGTGACACTCTTTTCTCATTGGTATAATGTGTTTACAAAATTGAAAATCTAATTGTTTTACCTGCGTCCTGGTAAAAATTGTGTCACTTTGAGGTTGCATGAGGTTGCCCATACAACCTCAAAGTGGCATTTGCACTTTGAGGTTGTATGGGCAAACAGGTTATTCATTTGTAATTGTAAATTGTCCCAACTTAGTGCCTTTCTACCTTCATTTGGCCCAAAGCGCTTTATAGGAAAGGGATTGTCCCCCATTCACACTCTCATTCATACACCAAGGACACAACAACATTGTGCACCTTCAGGAGCTGGGATTCAAACCCCCAACCTTCCGATCGTGAGACGACCCGCTCGACCAACTGTCGCAGTGGGAGGGACTGAACAGTGGCCTGGTGTTGGTGAAGCCACTGCGCAATAATTGTAAGACTCTTGATTTTTTTTCTTCCTTTTTGCTGCTGTCGGGTTTAATGAAGCATGACTTTGGTGGACCGTCTCTGCGCAGCCTGAAGCCAGACCTCAGCTGTGCGGGTCCTCCACTCCGTGCCCCGGGACCCCTGACACCAGCTCGAGTCGTCCTGTTTCACCGCTCTGAGGCGGCTTTAATCCATGCCCCCCTCCATGTGTCTGTAACGCTGAGTTAACTTCTCCCCGAGGGTCACACAGAGACACAGGATTTAGAGACTCCGCTGAATTAAATTGAGAAGAGAGAGAGGAAACAGTATAACCCTGACGCAAGGGTTGGCTACAGTTTTGAAAAGAAACCCTTGTTTGTATGAGGACATGAAAAGAATACATTCTGTATCCATGGTCCTTCAGCTGCCACAAATGTTCACAACCACACTTTTCATAATAAGAAAAGTGGGTGACGTGTCTTGCCCAAGGACTTTGCGGGTAAAGCGGATCAAATTTTGGCACAACATCTCTTTTAGCTGCTGCCCAATGTGAACCACGCGTCCTCATCTTATTCCTTTTTTGCTCAAAGCTGGGATTTCTTTTCATTTTTAAAGGATTTTGTAGCCCGTGCTTTGTTCGACAGGACAGATCGGAGTGAAATGGAAAAGATATGCAGCAAATGATCATAGCTGAAACTCAAAACCACGACACTGAGGACTAGACCGGTGGTTCTAGTGTTGTCCGTGATGCCACGCTCCCTCCTGTCAGAAACACGTACTGTAGGCCGAGTAAACCTAAAAACCTTGCAGGGATTGCACTGCAAATTCAATTACGAATATAACTAATATGCACGCTAGTTTAAGCAGCCTGCCAGAGACATGACTCTCTCTAAGCAGCTTCACTGTTTAACACCGCGTGGTTTCGCTTTGCTTTTCGTACGGAAACTTAACAGTTTTAAAGTGCCGTGATGGATCTCACATGGGAGCTGAGAGCATGGGTTTGGATAAACTCAAGAAGGACTGAGAGAGGAGAGAAAGAGAAAAGGCGCGGTGCAGGAGGTACGAGCACATTGTCCCATTCACCCAGTTTCTTAAACATTACATTAAAATTGAGAAAAAGCAAACATGAGCCCCGATTGACGTTTGTATTAGTGTAGTATGAGCCTTGATGTTAAGGAGCAGATGTCATGTTTAGTTTAGATCCATTTATCCTGCAATCACTAACATAAATAATAATATGCAGCCTATAGGCCATGTAAATGTTTTTAAAAATGCTTATAACGAGAGATCACGATGATTCACTTTAAACATCGTCAACTGCCAATTAAGGGGACATCGCCAAACCCTAGGTGGTTCCCAACATGTTTTAACCCCCCAGAAGCCCCTCCACTAATCGTGCTGGAGAAAGGCCAGGCCTCTCGGTCCAAAAACCGCAGCTCCACAAAAGGCAGAAAAACATACAAATAATGTCCTATTAACAGAGAGCGGTCACATGCGGTCCTCAAGTCATATGCGATGTTTCTTTTTATTTGGGAACCCCTGCACAATATGTATTTACGGTTAAAATTACCCGCTATTAAAGACCTGGCATTACTGTGCACATAACATTAGCACAGTAAAATATAGATCTTGGCTCTTGTTGAAATCGTTTGTGGAAAGGCCTGACTTTTAGCAGAGGCTTTGCAGCTGATTAGGCAAAACGCCTTGAGCTTGATCCAATCACAGCAAAACAAACAATTAAATAAATACATTTGTTTTGTTCATTTGTAGCAGTGTATCTTTTATTATTATCTGTTATGTTGGCAAATCCAGCCTGCTGTGAATAAACGTGAGCTGCACAAAATGGGTTTTTGTTTGTGACCTCACAAATCTTGCAACAATCCAGCCCACAGTTAACAAACAGATAATGTTTAACATAAATTAATCATTACAGGCTACATCAGTCCGTCTTTCACATCTGAGGCCACTAAAGCGCATGGATCCTCCTTTATTCTATGAATTTAGGACATTAAATGAACTGAGCACATTTTCTCCAGTTTGGAGAAATCTAAAAGCTTCTTGAACAAAGCGCCGGAACATCGACGAAAGCGAGGATGAAAATACAACAAAAAAAGTGACAAAAAAGCAACAAAAGAGCGACAAAAACACAATAAACAAGCAACAAAAACATGACTAAAAAGCATCAAAAAGCAAAAGGAAAAAAGCGATAAGGAAAGCAACAAAAAAAGATCAGCTTTGTAGGTCTTAGCTTTCAAATGAGGCGTCACTCTGGCCTAGAGGCTGTAAGCTCCTGGCGAGAAGCCTTTAGATTTGGGTAAAGCTGAACTGGAGAAAATGTGCTTGGTTAAGACGGAGGTTAAACATGAGCCGCTCGGACGCGACTCAGACCTGTTAGTGTAAACTCATTAAACTCTAACGCAGTGGTTCCCCCCCCCCCCCCCCCCCCCCCCCCCCCCTTGAAACCCCCCTTGTGAGAGTTGAAGCTTAGTTAAAAACGAGTACTTAATGAGACTGGAACGATGACTAAAATCTCAAGATATTTTGGACTCATAAAAACTAAATGAGATGAAAAGAAGCGACTAAAAACATCTGAACTTCTTTGGCACAGTTTGAAAGAGCCTCATATCATTGGGACAAGCCAGAAATCCACGATCAAATCTGACTTTAAATTGTCAAAAAAAGATGATGCGTCTTCTGCAAACTTGTCCCATTCCATCTCCACGGACCATGCACGCCTGCCCCGGCACCTCGCTTCCCCCCTAAATACATTTATTTTGGCTCGGTCTCAAAGAACATTACCAAGTCTGGATTATCACAGCCTAATTTCATAAAAGTTGGAGTGACTTTGTGTTTTGTCCCGGGGCGGTCTCTCCCTCATGGCCCAAAGTAATTACCGCCAGTGTCGCCGCGCTCAATAAAAGGATAACAAGTGCATTAAATTCACCGCGCGCGACACCAACACTGTAAAAGCTCCGACTGGGCCTTTCTTTACGAAGCTGCGCACTGCAACTGCGGCTGAGCCCATGGACGCTGTGCATTGTTTGTGTCGGGAAAACCTAACGCCTGCGGACGTCTACATGAAGAAGGCAGCTGGGGCGGGCCGTTATTGCCTGTCCTGTTGGTTTGTTTCCAATAGATCCAATAGTTTCACTTCCTAGTTTCACGTGATCTCACTCTGAACCCCTCCCACCCCCGTCCTCTGTGCTGCTGTCTCAATAAAGAGAAAAAAAAAAAAGTCTGTGCGGCTGTAGTGAATCTCTGGCGAGTGTTTTTTACTCTGCAATGAAAGGATTAGCCTTAGCAAAAGATCAAGACGCGAGGAAAGCATTTCCTGGAGACAAAAGACCAGCTTTTTTTGAGCTTTTGCATGCGCTGCTAAGAATAGCTACTGGTGAAGACCCATAGATTACTCAAAGATGCGTGAATATAGGTCAGAAGGTTTTGAGAAGAGAACAACGTGGTAACATGGCAAAAAGTCATTTTAAATGGATAGGCCGCCGTTTAACGTTACTGGGACTTTGCACTTGTATATCTCTAGATCAAGGGCCTCCAGTTCATGCTTCGAAGACACCGAGCAACAAAGACAAAATGCATCTGAAATGTGACTCACCATGTAAAGTTGCCCGGCTCTGTCAGACTATTCCCCGTCCACTCCAAGCAGGGAAGTTCGTCTGGTCACGGAGCAATTGGGGCAGTTTGAACGGGCGGGTCTAACGCGCACAGTCCGTGAAATAAACCAACCAGAGGACGTGACGACAGCTGTTAGTCCAACTCACAAAATATGAACTGAATATAAACTCACGAGAACGCGGAGGCAAAATCCTCCACTACTTCATCCATGATTAGTTTTGGCTAATGCTAATGTTAATTGAACTAACAACATAGTAGTGGAGCGAGTGATGTAACCTTGTCAATTCTCTGTGATGGTCGTGATTGGTTCGGCCTCAGCAGCCAATCAGCAACTTGTTTATGTCCAGACCCGCCTTCTTTCACGCAGGAAAGAAGTGGGTGTGGTTTATCAGGCTACATGTAAAAAACCTTTGGAGAGTGCTACTGATTGGAAATACCTATTTTAGATATTATCCATTCAGACAACTGGTCATTAAAGGTGCATTATGCAACTTTTCATACAAAAAATAAATAATTTGTGCGTATTTGACCTTGTAGTGACCCAGCAGCTGTATGAGTGGTCAGCATGGTATCTTTACTTTCGATCACGGTGGCCTCTAGAACGTTCCAGGATCAATTGTTTGTAGGTTTTCTGGTGAGAGGTTTTCTGGTCAGCAGTGAAAACCTAAACAATTGATCCTGGAGCATCCTAGAGACCACTGTGATGGAAAGTAAAGGCATGATGCTGACTATTCATACAGCTGCTGGGTCACTACAAGGTCAAATACGCACACATTTGATCTATTTTTTAGGTACAGAATCATCCATCCATCCATTTTCTCCCACTTGTCCGTTGCCGGGTCGTGGGGGCAACTGTTGGAGCTGCCCAAACCACATTGCACCAGCCCCCATGGCTCCTCCTGCAGGTGGTGGGTACACAGATGGACGGCCTCATGGTTCTAACCGGGCCTGTTGGTCTCTCATAAGGGGCTTCTGAACCGCTCTTTGTCTGACCCGTCACCTAGGACCTATTTGCCATGGGAGACCCTACCAGGGGCACCAAGCCCCCGACAACAGAGCTCCCAGGATCATTCGGGCGCTCAAACCCCTCCACCACGTTAAGGTGGCGGTAATCAGTATTATTCAGTTTGTGAAAACTATATAGGTTTTTGGACTAGAGTTCAAGACAAGGGGATGGAGAGCGAGGAGAGAAATTCAGCAAATTTCAATAAGCCATATTTCATTTGAAAGCTCAGAACCTTCAGAATTCAGTCAATGTGCTTTAGCTGGAGGCCGGCACTAGCACTACTTATTTGAGACAGAGATAGTGGAAGTAGGAGAGAGTCCCTTTATGCATTCTCAGCTGGATTCACCCGTAGACTCTGGCAACCCTTGGCTACAGAGGAGTCAAGGCAAAATCCCTCTTTCTAACTGGATCATTTTCTCAAAAAGCAAGAAAGTAAACTTTTATCGCGTAGAATTAGTGTAATTCTCAATAGATCAACATTATAAGAACTGTTATCAGTAAAATCAATACAAAACAAAAAGTCTTACCAGAATCAGGCAAAGGAACAACAATAACTGGTTAATTTCTGTCCCTTTTCACTTTTCTCCTCAGTCCATAGAATATGGATGTCTTCACTTCCTGCAATAGTGTAATTTACATGGTCTATTAATCGTATTGTAATGTAATTTGGGCTTAAATAACTGCCGGATAATGAACTGTATGAAGATATTTTAAGGGCACATAAAACTCTTTGCCTTGGACCCAAAATCAATAGCAATTTTCTCCTCTTGTGTGTTTGGATCCATAACTCTCGGATCCATAACTCTCGGAAAGTTTGCCTGAGGCCCGAGCGAGCAGTCCCCGAGGCGAGCTTTAAACGCTCCGCTGAAAAGGAAATTACCGGCGAAAATGGTCCCGCTGTTTGTCACTTTTAATAAAATAAGCCAAACCCGTCACCCGGAAGTTTGTGTAGACCTAATCCAGAATGTGCAAAAGTCTATATTAACTTGCCTATTTTCTTTCTGCTGACTTGTGTAAGCTTTTTTTTCCTAGTCCTGCCTATTCAAAGAAGTCGATTTAGCATGACGTGTTCCCTGCAGAATATAGGTTGACATCTGTTAATAATAGGCTAGCTAATTGAGTAAGCCATTGCCATATCTCACTATTATTGATTAATGGACATCAGTAAGTCATGTGCCTTCTGGGACTCATAACATAATAAACAAATCAATATTTATCTGTGGTATCTTTTAATTACATGGCCCATAAATAGTCCTATGAACAGATAGCCCGGCCAGCCAGAATACACTCTTTTCCTACTCTTTTCCAAATAACAGGAAAGGTCATGGGTGATTTTTTCTAATTCCCGATGGGTGTGATTGACAAGCGTATTAACCTATCAGAGAAAAGCCGGATGACGCAAGCGGCATATTTTCTAAACAGGGAAGTAAACAGTTTCACAAATCGGGTATCGGCCAGAGGAGCAGAGATAAATGTTAACGACATAACGACAAAAACTGAAGGATACAAGACGTCATTAGCAACTCGGTTCAGATTTGAAATGTAGGAGACATCAGCATGAATGCGTAACGGCTTTTCCAATCAATGTATGATTGGAACGGGACCAAAAAAACTTTCGATAGAAGATGAAGCATCAGCATCTACGCAGGTACATTCTTGTTAAGTACGTTTAACCACTTAACTGCCACCCTAGGGTTAGGGTTAAGGATTAGGGTTAAGGATTATTTACATCCAAGTCTCAAAGCGTATTGACTGGAGAGCTTACAGTCTATATGCCAGTGTGATACCTAATTTGAAAGCTAAGACCTTCTAGTTTCTAAAAATATGTGTGAGATCTGTGTGAGTGAAACACAACTTACGTCACAGTTGCCGTTCTTAACCCTAATTATATCCTTATTAGGGTTAACTAACCCTAGCCCCATGATCAGGGGAAACAGCAGTTAAGGGGTTAAGAAAATATTTGGGTCATTTTGACCCAAAAGCCACTGGAGCCGCAGCCCATCCAAATGGCTCAAAAGCCACTGAAGGATTTTTGTAAAATTAGGCAGACAAAAATATGAATGTGTGGTCATTTTCAGGTTCTTTTTTGAAGTGTACATTTTTTGACATTATGGTCTTTAAAGGGTGCAAAATTGAAGAACGCCACGAGGGTTAAGTACTGTACTTAAGTAAAGACTTTGAGGATCTGTACTTTACTTGAGTAGTGTTGAGAACTTACTGTTACTCCATTTGAAAGAGAAATACAATACTTTATACTCCTCTGCATTTATAAAAAGGTGTAAAAAGTAAACTGACCATGTGTTTTGTTCATTTAAAACCAGTAAAGTAAAACACACTCCAAAACAGGAGGTGGCGCTGTGCAGATGTAAAGCCATTGTCTCACAACAAGGGAAGGAGGTTCATCCCCGTCGTGTTATATTCGCTAACATTTACTTCAACAGATTTGTTCTGTCTTCTTTGAATACTTTCAATAGCAAATACATCAGTACTTTCACATAAGTAATAACTCGACTGAGCAACTTTTGCTTTTATTGTAGTAGTATCTGTACTTTTACTCAGGTAATGAAATCAAGTACTTTAACCGCTATTACCGAAGTTGGCTAAAACTACTGCAAATAAAAGTACTTCAAGTTCTACTTTCACACTCCGACTTTCTTTACGATACTGTAAGACAGTCTGTCGAAAATGCCCGAGTCGGTCCGCCTGCAGGCTGTTCCATTTGGATGGGGCTCACGGCGCTCGCATTAGCATTCATGTGAGCTCCAGGCTGAGACGCACAGAGCGGAGGACGCCGCGCTGCCTCTGCCTCCACAAAGAAGCACCTTCCTGGGCCATTTAGTCTCCAAAAAACACACCACTAAACAATGCGCTCAATTTACAAAACAACTCCGGCCCTAACCTTATTCTCACACTGTTTGTGATGGAAATATGAAACAGGGACTGAGTTTATGGAGCAAATTGAAAAAATAGCTTCAAATACTTGTCTGTATGGTTGTGTGATCTGGAATACAATTAAGAGGATATATACTGTAAGACAACATTACTGTATTACTAAAGTATTTTTGCTGTGGCTTTTTCCGTTTGTTTTGTTCCTGGCATAGAACATGAAATGACATGCACCTCTTGAGTAACATATATTTAATTTCTTTCCACCGTATCTCTGAGTTACAAAGGCATGTTGACGTAAGGAAACAGATATTGGGCCCGATCTCCCACCTGACGCAACGGTGCACCAGTGCTTTTTGTTGCCAGTTAGAAGAAAAAAAATGGGTGGGCAGAGGCATGTGCTACAAGCAGTGCCGACTACGAGTACTTGCTGCATTCCCTTCGCTCAATCTCCACTTACACGCAGCCTCGCACATGTTATTAAGCTTTTGCAGAACAAACTTCCACTGTGAATTAAACACTGTCCCCGTCTAGCACTAGTAAAGACCGCGGGCAAACTCCATGCTGTAGAAACTTGATAAAACCCCCACCCCTACCGTCGTAGCAGATCATATCCTAGTCTGGTACAGGAGGAGTCTGTCCAGGCCTCTGCTGCCACTTACTGCGCCGGGTATGAAGCTGAAGACTGTACAGAGCGCCCCCTGTCTAAAGTCTGCATTTAGAAATGCAAGAGCAGGCCCTTATAGTTTGTATTACATATTTTATAACTATGAATTAAATAAGAAATATTAACATTTGTACATTATTTCATGCTTTGCCTGCCGGATTACATCACTACAAAAATATAAACTTTTAAATGTTCCTGTTCCTAACAGTAATGACAAATTACTTTCTTACAACTACGATCTACTTTTTAATTCTACTTAAAGATTGCTACAAATCAATCAATCACCACATTGATGCTACATTTGTTCTTATAGCTAGACCTTTGTGTTAATTTTGTACCTGATGGTTTCGGCTACAACGAAATTAGCACAAAGGTCTGGCTATAAGAACAAAAGTAGCATCAACCATAATGCCTGTTTTTTAATCAAAAACATATCTTTTATTATGCAAAATAGATGTTTAGTGCACAAATATTTTGCTAAATCATAGTTAGTATATTAGTTGAACATCATTCCATTTCGCAATAAGCCAAACAGTTAAATAAATAGATCCTAATAGTCCTAATTTAGCCTTTGTCTGGTCTTTGTTTTTGACTTTGATACAGGTAAACAAACATCTAAGGGAACATACACTGTGTAAAATTGCGTGACAGTGATATTTTTTAAAGTAATATTCAAGACAGTTATGAATCACCCTTTTTAGTCATATCGTGCCGCCAGACACCACTGGGGATTCAAATGCACAGAGCAAAGTGTAATGAATTCAAAGCACAGTCTTCTCAATATGAAACTGCCTGCTGTGCCAAACATATTCTCCCGGGAAGAGTGCAGTGGACCATAAAATCCAGCTGTCCTCCCATACACCCAAGTCCAAATCCTTTTGCATTGTTACCATTTAGAAGTGAGACGTAAATTCACGTAATACCTGTCAGTTTTACTTCTGCATATAAGCGTTGAGAAGTTTCTAAATCATGCATTAGAGGCAATGTTCTTCAATATTCATTATGCTGGTGGTGCCTCGGTTTTCTTGTGGTTTAGATCTGGTCCTTTACTAAGTTCCGCTTTAGCCCTAGTTTTGTCTTGGTTTCATAATGCAAATTCTTTTTAACAGTGCATTTTTCTTTGCAATTCCCTTGTATACGCTTATAAACACAATTTATCTATAATTTATTTTAATTTACTTTTATTTCACCTCTTAACCCGCACCTGAACGAGCACATTTTCTCCAGTTTTTCATAAATCTAAAAGCTTCTTGAAAGTGTCAAAAACATAGTGACAAAAAAAATTATAAAAAAGACTAAAATGAGGCGTTCACTGGCCTACAGACTGTAAGCTCCTGTCAACAAATGTTAAGAATTGGGTAAGGCTGAACTGCGCTCGGTTAAGGCAGGGTTTAAGAGGCTAACCTGGAAATGGCAGATCTCTTTTTCACGATTCAAAATTGCAAAACAAAACAGAAAACAGAAAAATCCAATCTGTAGGATACTGAAAGGCCATTTCCCCCTCTCTCTGCCCTGACTTGGTTTACTCTTGGATTTGCCTAAATCCTAGACCTGGTTTAGTCTTTAGTCAGTTGTGTCAGTCCTGCTGACTCCAAACCAGCTCACTTCTCACCCTGAGAAATGCCATGCCGGGCCGACACGTGCTGTTGGCTTGAATTTTGCTTTGTTTAGGAACAGTTATATACTGTTTTACTTGAAACTCAACATCTTTTTTCTGTGCAGCTCTATTCTCTTTTACCTGGCCTTTTCCAATAGAAATCCCATAGTATTGTCCTGTGCCATTATTCATAGAACCATAAAACACACAAATAATATTAAGTTCATCTATAAAAGACCAATACCACACTGTTATGGGGGAACCAGCCTGAGACTTAGTCCTGGGTTATATCTGAGTTCATCTTGGTTCTGTTTCTTTTTTTTGTTCGGTTTTGTCCTCGTTCACCTCGGTATAATCTTGACAAACTCTGCTGCAGCTCAATACCAACATTGGCCATCGACTTACCCCCAGTTTGCGACTGCGCATGCGTACGTATCCTTGCTTTACGATGTCGTTGAAGTTGGAAGCCATGATTTGCGGAGGGCAACCTTCTCACAGCCGCCGAGGAGACCATCCAGATCTTCTACGTGCCTCTTCCCTGCAGTATTTTCGTCACAAAACCTCCCACTTTCCACCAGTGGCCTCCTTCACATCCTGCTTTAAGTCCTTCGCTCCAGCTCAAATGCAGCTTTTTAAATCCCCTCTTTCGTTTTAGTTCACGTCACCGCGGTTCAGAGCTGGTTCCGTCTCCACCGTCTGGGCATTTTCTAAGACACAGAAAGACAAAGAGATTGAGAGGGAGCGAGCAGAGCATTGGACATATGTATATATTATTCATAGTAGAGTCAAGAGCACAACATTATCCTGTATTATTCATGTAGACTGGCACAGGGCAAGCAAAGAGTAGACTGCCATACTGTAAGGGCTTGTAACACAGACCTGGGGTAAGATACTGCCTTATTTCAATGCGGTGAATCTGTTAAAACACTGTATTTTGCAAGAGATTATTGTTGAGAAAACCCTTGAAGCTGAACGCAAAAGAACTGAGCACACTGCAATCTAGAAATGATTGAAATGTTCTTAAAATGAACATATTTGCCCCTGATTTGGGAAGGTAAGTGGGGGGAAAAAATCTACCAGTGAAAAAAGCATTTTGCGCTTAACCCCTTAACTCCCACTTTAACCAAGTAGATTTTCTCCAGTTTTACCCTAATCTAAAAGTTTCTCGACTGGAAAGGTTACAGCCCTTAGGCCAGTGTAAAGCCTCATTTGAAAGCTAAGTCCTACAGAACTCATCTAAGCTTCTTCCTGTTTTTTGTTCTCACGTTTTCATTGCTTTTTTTATTATTATTTTTTCTCAATTTTTTCCCAGTTTTTTTCCATATTTCTCGTCACACTTCTATTGCTTTTTTGTAGCGTTTTGGCCACATTTTGTTTTTCAGTGTAATGTAACTGTGCTCAAGCCACAAAGATAAGAGATAAGAGAGATAAGATAAGCCTTTATTGATCTCACAATGGAGAAATTCACTTGTTAAATCAGCTCTAAAGAAACACTCAGGGTGTGCAAAAAACCCCAAAAAGACAGGAAATGTGCAATCAATTAAATAGTAAATAAAGGTATCTTATGTACAATGTATACACATAATACAAATAATTAAAGTTAGAGCGGACTATAAAAAATGTCCGCAAGGCAAATTCTTTCAGTCTTAATGCAAAACAAAAAAAGCAACAAAAACGTGAAGAAAACACAACCAAAAACGTGACAATCATAACGAGCAAGAGGCTTAGATTAGTTTTGTGGGTCTTAGCTTTCAAATACACGGCCTATAGGCTGTAAACTCTCCAGTCGAGAAACTTCTAGATTTGGGTAACACTGAACTTTTTTACTTAGAATGTTCTTGTTTTAAGTGCAAAAACGCATATTCCGCAGATTTTCTTACTTCTTAATTTCACAATTTCACATCCACATCACGTAACGTTTCTCGTTGAAAGTTACCTAAAGAATGACTGGACAAGCATACATGTCGTTGCTGTGAGTGGCCCGACTGTAAACTTTGCGGAAACGCTCGTCTTCATGGAGTTGGCTAAAGGCAGCCATTCAAATAGGTTAGGCACTCACCGAAATCCACAATTTGATTACCCACCGGCGAATTTGCATTGTCTGTGTCTCGCTGGTCGTGCTTTGTATTTGCTGGCTGCAGTATCGTCCAAAATGTTACGCAGTGTGCCTTTCACTTATCAAGATGCTCTGCGACCACTGAACTTGTCTCCGCAACACACTTTGGGGGACAACTGCCATAAAGTATTCCTATAACCGTCTTCTTCAACTTGCCTTTGGCTTATGAGCCTGTTTTCTGATGGAAATACACATTATTCTTAGATAAACACTGATATATTTTAGGCTATAGCTAATACACACCCTAACTAAAGAACACAGAGTAAACCTCGTGGTCCGTTTCATTCTTTTTACGTCATTTCTAATTTCCAAGTCCATGTTTTGGGGGAAGTTCACATTTCCATTTCAAACAGACTCCGTGAGAGCCCCGTGTCTGCTGCAGCTGTGGGGTGGGCCTTTTATTACGTGTTTTTCCCCACTTCCATGATATTTCTCAATGCAATTATTGTGTTTGCCATAAACAAAAACAGCTTATAACCAATGACACAGAACATCCTTTCTCTCTCCAACGATATGTATTCACAGCTGGAGCAAATCGGGCATGCAA
This sequence comes from Proterorhinus semilunaris, assembly GCA_021464625.1. Taxonomy (NCBI): domain Eukaryota; kingdom Metazoa; phylum Chordata; class Actinopteri; order Gobiiformes; family Gobiidae; genus Proterorhinus; species Proterorhinus semilunaris. Next base: position 32,864,079 of record CM038346.1, read on the forward strand.
ATGTAAAGATAGGGCTATAGGCAGTACAGGACAATGCTTTTAACACCAGGAGAGAATACCATCTTGGACATAATGCGGTGATAAAACTGATATATACAACACTGATGTGGCTTTTATGTCCGTTTGCGAGTCCTGTTGACTGCCACACGTGGGGCTTTGCAGCAGCAGTAGGGCCATGGGCGCCGTAAAGGGGTGGAAGATTAGGACGATTCTAAGGGCCCAGGCTGATGAAGGGCCCAGAAGAGCAGACCCTCTTTTTCTTTTCTTATTTCTTTTCTCTTTTTTATACATACGTTAAATGTGCTAGGGCCCCTCATGCACTTAATGTGTATTTTGTCCGTTTTGACCATAGATTTAATATTTAACAAACAAATAATGTATTTACTGTTTAAGTTGCACCCCTCCCCCTCACAATGGTTCATTCCACCTGCGCTGTCCGAGCTACGCTCGCTAGCCTAGCGTCTCTTGCTTATTGCATTTGTTATGATGCAGTGCAGATAGTGACACACGCAGGCATGTCACATCAAAAGTCAGGGCATCAAAAACGGAAAGAAAAGAAGGAAAGAGAAGACCGAGAACGCCGAAGTCGACAGTATGTCACACAGTTTTTCAAAAACAAAGGTAGCTTGCCCTATTCCTGTATTTCCAAAACTTTCACTTACTTATTTTTGTTGCTACATGACCTGCTTTTATCTAGCTAGCTTAGTAAAATAATTACTGAATTATGATTTACATCCAACAATAATAACATCTCTGCTGTCTCCGGGTTATCATGTCTCGTAGACACAGATTCAGCGGCCGCTGCACACCCACGTCTTCCTTCCCCCGCGGCCCCCGTCCCCGTCTCAGCCAAACAAGGTGAGCCTGAGCGCAAAACTTCACGAAGATTGAAAGCTCTAAGCACGTCTTATCTACTGTGTTCTCCACATGATGATAACTTTACTAAACAAAGAGTAATCTACACACTTCAAAAATTACAAAAATCAGTTTGCCGTGTGTTCTGTGAAGTGACAGTGCTGCTGCTACGATCGATGCTGTCAAACTTGACGTTCTTAATATGAATAATGCCCCTTGAAAAAATAATATAAAGTGGAATGAAAAATGTGTCTGTCGTAACCATTGGCTATAATTAGTTTACAGAATAGATATTTTAATATTTTATATTAAGAAAACTAAATCGGCCAATACTGCGTGTGTGTGCGTGTGTGTGTGTGTGTGTGTGTGTGTGTGTGTGACTTATACAGATGTAGAGTCAGCTTTATTGTCCGCACCTCGTCCTCATACTAATGACCCAGTCCTCTCAGTGTCAGGTGATGTGAACATGGTCAGCTACCAAGGCAGTAAAAAACTAATACAGTTTTGGATTGTCTAATTTTTTTCTTGTGTTGTATAGTTATCTATTTCATACAATATTATTCAACATGATGATCAAATCCATTCTGTATGCCAGCCATTGATTTCAAAATACAACACTGATCTGACTTGTGAATTTGAAGATGAAGTCAGACACCTCAACTCTGTATATAGGGCCACTTTCCCAGGGTGTCTGTCACCAATTGATCTGCTCAACAGCATTTACAAGATGCAGCTGCAGAGTATTTTTGGGCAGGTCTGCATAGTTTTGCGAATATTTTGCACATTGCCCGTGACCGTTGCTGGTGGCGAGAGAGCATTCAGTAAGCTGAAACTGATTAAAAATTATCTTAGGTCTGCTATGTTGCAGGACAGACTTTGTCACCTTGCCATACTATCCATTGAAAGCAAACTGGCAAGAAAGCTGAACTTTGATGATTTGATACATGATTTTGCCAGCAGAAAGGCACGCCGCTGGGCCATTATAAAGTGATGTTGAACATAACTTTGTTATACCTGGGTAACAAACAGTTTATGTCTGGTTCAGTACTTGTTTAGTCCTGGACTGGTTTAGGCCTGGCATTACTCCTGGTGTGTCTTGATTTTGAGCCCTTTTGGCCTAGTTTTAGTCTTGGACTGATTTAATTATGGGTTAGTTGTAGCTGATGTTTCCTGATTGAGCAGTTGGACCCAGTTAAAGCTTGTTCACGTAAAGTATGTCAATATGTGTACATTATGTTCTGTTGTGTTTGCAATTGCAATTGAGATAATAAATATTCTCCTTTTATGTAAACAAGTACATATTTCCATAGCTTTTTCTTGTTTTTGTAGGCTTTTACTCATCAGACATTTTAACTATGCAATGTGCTAAGTATCTTTTTTAAAGTATACAGGGCATGTTTATTGGGTTACATTTTATCTGTAAAAAATGTAGGGGGCCCAGAAATTTTTGTTTCCATAGGGCCCAGAATTTCTGGCGGCACCCCTGAGTAGGGCAGTGGGGCAGACAGGTCCCGGGAAAGAGCTGCCCGGCAACAACGGCACGGAGAGATTAAAGTTTAATTTCATGGGTTCATTAGTGCAAACATGAGTTCAGAGACGCAGGTGAGAGCAGGAGGAGAGGCTTACCGATGTGGATATTAAACATTCAGTAATAACAGTTTGGCTGAACAGATTGTCAAGGCAAATGAACAAAGTAAAAGGAGGCACACAAGAAGTAAACATATACAAAATATAAATATACAGTAAAGGGCCCGAACGATGTGGATTTTTGGGGTCTGATACCGATATGAAGTTGGTTGGCATGGCCGACATATGGGCCATTTTAACTCATTTAATTTGATGTAATTTTTTCTAACTCTCAAATAGCCTCTAGTTAGGCATGTATTATTATAGTAAAGGTCTCTTCATAGAAACATATCTAATCTGATATTTTTAGACACATTTTTAAAAGTGTCCCACCTATAATCCCTTGGCGATTGTTTAGTGAGTTATTAGCTATCCAAAACATCCAAGCACATGTGATACTGTAGTGGGTTTCAAAAACCAGTCACACCAGTTTAGGTTTTCTTTTCTTTTTTTTCGCTAATAGTTGCTTTGCCGATTCTGGAGTTGAGCACAGTTGAGAGCCAAATTTCCTTTAGCTAAAAATAGATGGATACAAAACTGTCCCGGTGGCTACTTCACTAAAAAAATTATATTATGCAGAGTTTAGTTGATAAAATATAATTAAGTAAATTGTAAGGGGAAAATAGCTAAGAACAACTGGGAATGTGTCTCGTCATTTAATAGTCAATTATGTTTCGTTTTTACATCATGAGCATTCACTTTTTGATAATGCACAAAGAAATTCAACGTGGCTCCTCCAGGTTCGCTTTTGTTTGATTGTAAAAATGCCTGAAAATCTAGTGGATGGTTGGTTCAGTGTCCTCAGAACATTTTACTGCTGTCATAACTTTGTCCTGACGATGTGCTGTTAAATACACTCAGCCGCGTCCAACGAGCTCTGAATTTGCATAGAACCAGGAGACCAGGACGAGACGACAGCACTTCTGCTTTCCACAGCGCCAACTTTTCAAATAAGACAAGAAGCTCGGTCCATGTTTCATTACAGAGTTCATACGGGGAGCAAGTGAGTCAAATTTCCATCCAAAAATTATGCCAGGACAAACGTAAAAACTGAGCATAGGGGAGACCGGGGTTAGTTGTAAGAGCACCAGTTCAACCACTTTGAGACTAGATACTGTAAGTGTAACATGATCCTTTCAGTCTGTCGCTCCTCCCTCTCTGATCACACACAGCACATTTCAAGTCTGAAAGTCTTTGCTACGTGATTTTATCTGCTAAATGACAAAAGTAAATTTTTTCAATTTAACTTTGTGTCATAGGCTTATAAGTCACAAGACTTACAATATATTAAAACACAGCTTCTCAGACAAAGTGTGGTGCATTTTCCCTCTTCTATTTTTAAGCTAGCATCCCAATGAAGCTTCAGCGCAAATTCAACCTGGAAGACGTACCTGCAGTCTTCATTCATCACCTAATCAACGGCAGCCTTTACCAACCATATCATCACGGCCCCAGCTCAAGCCGCACCCACACGTCACCCTCCCACCCCACCTTCTGCTTCAGGATCCCCTTCTTAAGCTCCCCGGTCAATCCCTCGGCTGTTTCCCAGCCATGCTGCGACCCTCCTCCGCCCCTCCGCCGCCTGGCCTCTCCTCGGCTCTGCTCGCCGTGTCAACTGGCCGCCCCGGGTCTCGTCCTGCCACCACCAGTGTCCGGGCTCCGGGGAAGATCTTGGCTATCTTCCTTCAATGCCATGTATTCCAGCATTCTGTCTCTGAGTCTTTTCAGGTTGAAATGCAGTTAGCTAAACAAAACAGGGGCAGGGTCGGTTGTAACGCATTACATTACATTAACCATTTTAAAATTCCACATTTTAATCATTTACTGCATGCCTAAAAGTATAAAAGTGAAAAGAGTGAGAAAAGAAAGAAAAAAAAAAAGGTACTTTCTTACCATTCCAGCTGAGAAATTAGGGGAAATTATGATATTCAAAAGAAAATTGGAAAGACAACTGGCAACTTCAGTGCAAACATTATTTGTAGTGAAAATACAGTATATTACACTATTACAAAAATAAACTTTGGGTCATGGCTTGTTATGTTAGGCCCACTGTTTTAGACCATAGTTTTGACAAAGTTGTTCCGTAAAAATAGTTCAGCAATGTCATAATTTCCCAATCACTTTAAAGTGAATGCTATTTGGAATAATTTAAGGCCTTCATTTTGGAACAACCAAACATTTTGGAACATTTTGGCTATTATCTCTGTCATTACTGGGACAATCCATGTGAAACAAAAACTTCCACAATGTTCAGTGTCTCCTCTGCCAACACGTATAAAACTGAGGTCCAATTATATTCCAAAAGTGCTGACAATATTCAAAAAACATTTGCGTGATGTTGGTTAGATGAGGGTTTGTGAATCCAATCGCAACCACATAATGATGAATTTCAACCTTTGGTTCATTTTCTTTTAGGAGATTTCTTTCAAAAACATGCGCAGAGCCTGAGATTAGGACATCCTCACATTCTACAATACGTTCTGTGGAAACTTTGTATACAAAGAAATAAGCAAAAGATTCCCGCAAAATGTGGCAGGGCTTTGTCGCACTTTAAACACAATTTGCACCATTAAAAGCTCCCGAGTCCCCCATCCCCCGATCAATAACGTATGCAAAACAATTGATTTGAAAAGGTCCATTGCAAACCATGGGGAAAAGTGTCAGAAGAACTGTCAGGGGAAACATACAGAATACTAATAAGTCTTTGTCCACTGTGTCCAGAGCAGGACCCGGCGTAAAGTCACGTGTGTCGTGTTTTAAAATGAACTTTGATTTGGCCGCTCACGCATCTGAACTGTTTATTATTATCAGACGCACATACAGAGAGGAGACGGGTGTAAATCATCAGAGGTGCAGTATTGATCCGTAATACAATGGTGGCAATGGTTTCGATCGGCTGCCGGACAGAGTCGATGTAGGTGCCACAACCTCGCAATTATACAGGGAATCGATTTATGCAAGAAACAGGAAAGTGAATTTTAATACCTAAAAGGCACAGACCTGGTGACAAAAGGCCTGTTATTGAAGGCCGTTTTAATGCCACAGAACCTGACAGCTTAAAAATGACAGTGAAGCTTTGTTTGAAAAGCACCTCATCTTAAGATATCCTATAAACATACAATACAATGAAACACAACTTACTTTGGTTAAAAAATTAAGTATTGTATTACAAATTGGGGGAAATATGCAAATAAATGATACATATTGTGTATCTGTCAGTTATTGTAAGATAAGTGAATTGAGCAATCATCATGACAGCCCTATTGTGTGAATGAGCAAAGTTAAGTCTCCGTTCAAACTGTGTAATAATGTGCCACATCTTGTCACTTAAGTCTCAGATTTCAAAAGAGATTTGATAAAATGACACAAACATGAGTAAGGCTTCATCATTTACAGTTTTCCGAACAAAGGCTGGCTCAAAAGAGTGCTGTTTTACTCCAAAAGGACGTGAATATATTATTACATTTTAAACTGTTATCACAAAACGCGGCTCTATAAGACTGTACGAATGGACTTTCCGTATATACTGTGTGTCTTGTGCTTAGAAAGTGTCCAAAAGCTGCATTTTGTTTTAATACAAATGAATACAATAATGATACAAAAAAATATATATTCAGTGAAATTTGAAAAATGTACAATATTTAAACTGTCCGCACTAGTCTTTTATATGGTTTAATTGGCCTCATTAAATCAGACATGGGCAGTTATTGATCCTCGAACAGCGCCTCACGCACACACCCCACACACTTTAAAACAAGGCCCTGATCCTCACATCGACCGGGCTCTATTTAGGCCCGTCCCAGTTAAACACACGTCTGTCAATACTTCACTGTGAGAATTTAGTCCTTTTGCACCGCGGGCAGACGTCGTTGTTTAGTTTGTTGTTGGCTTTTTTTCCAACTCCAACCTTCAGCTGTTTCAGTGGTATTTTGAGCAGAATTATTTTATACATTATCTTCCATACACATTATTTTAAAGAGGGGGGCCATTTTTTTCTCTCCAGTTTTCAAGTTATGGGCTAGTTTGCTCTCTTACATACAAACTTTCACAATGGAGACAAATAAATTACTTAATCTTCGCAATAAAGTCTTGCATCTATAGGTCCATAGGTTTTCGTGGGAAAGTGTAACTTCAAGGGCCATTTATCACAAAATATATTTTTCTCATATTGTTGCGACAACATCTCCAGATGAGCCACATAAGCACCACCAGCAAACATTTGTCCAGTCTTTTACTTGACAACAGTTTGAAAGTTTTTCCCAAAAAATTAACAGTACCCAGTCCTAGTCACATTGTTGCATGAACAATGTAAAATCAATCACATGCACAAAACGAAGGAAGAGAAGTTTATTTATTTATTTGAAAGGGAACAGTGTACAATCTACATTAGCCTCAGAAAGGAGAGATGCATTGTACCAGGTTATATCACTTGTGCTAATTTCCACCTGCAGTCCCTGGGCCTATTGTACATGTTTTTAGTGGTAGGGGAAACCGGAGTACCCGGAGGAAACCTACGCAGACACGGGGAGAACATGCAAACTCCACACAGAAAGGCCCCGTCCAGGTGGGAATCGAACCCCGACCTTCTAGCTGTGAAGCACGAGCGCTAACCGCTGTGCTACCGTGCCGCGTTCATTACAAGTGACTGCTGCTATCCCGTCCCACAATCCCACATTTAGTTTGAGTTGGTATTTGTGTCTTTCTTGCGGTAACATAAAAAAAAAAACATCTCCGGATCTGGAGATGGCTGGAGGATTTTGCCTGTTGTGCATGTTTTAGTTTAATGGAGGAAACCCTGGCACCACCAGGAATCTCACCCAGACACCTGTAGAGTGAACGATTTTCACACACGATCCGCGAATCAAACGTCTTCCTCTGAGGCAGAGGCGCTAACCACTCCGTCACGGTGCCGGCGTCCCGTGGAGGGAGTGCGTACCACCAGGGGGCAGCACTCATTAGGGAACAGCGGTGGTAAATGGGCTACAGATAGCGATAAAGGAGAGCGCCGCTCGTTCCGAGGTTATGAAACACATCTGCGTCGTTATCGCCAGAGGAGCAGCAGATGTTCGGCCCAACGAGAAACTAGTTAAAGAGGGTCAGGTGAAAAACAGATATAATTCGTGGCCGATATTTGCATTTGAAGATTTTATTTTCTCTTTTGGGGCATTTTGTCCACGGTCCATTCCCTCCCTCCCATCAGCAGCAGTCAGCGACCGCAGGGGACCCATGTCCAGAACTTCAGTCAGGATCTTGGGTTAAGACTATAGCAGGAGCCCTACTGTGCATGTTTTAGGTTGACAGGGTAAAACCGGAGGCCTAGACATGGGACAAACATGCAATCTCCTTCTCCTCAGATGTCCTTGCTGCGAGTAAAGTACTAGTAAATTGGAATCAAATGACTCCCCATACACTGCACTAAATGTTTTCTCTGAAGAGGTTTGCAAGATACAGCTGCAGTTCATTTACTTTTTGTACACAACTTGCAACTAGACGTACTTTTGATAAATAGTGAGCCCAATAACACATTGCTTGTCTGTCTTTTATTAAACCGTAGGTCGACATAGTGATATTCGTGACAAGTCTGATCCTAGCAAGCACGTATTTGCAATTTTTTTTGTGCTTATTTTAAGACAGATGCCCCTCCTTAACACAAGCAACCGTCCATTTTCCCAGGCATCGATGTGCCAAAAGTAACTGTTGGTTTGTGACTGTCCACAGCTTGATGGTTAAAGCGATCACAGGCATTTAACAGAGGATACGACTCACAAACAAACAAACATGAAAGCTGAAAGCATTCACGAACTGGGCCGGTGCCTGGCTCAAGGGCACCTCAACACATGGGATTCACCATCAACCTTACCAGGCGTTTTCCTTGTCTTGCTCACTTCTAAATGTTGCACATGGCTTAATCCTGTCCCGGTAAATTTGGGCCTTTTGGCGAGGCGCAGCCACGGCCAACTTTTCAGAAAACTGACCAAGACTGACACAGAATGGCGCCATTTCAATCTAAAAACGCAACACAATTACTAAATGGAGATCTTTACGTATCTAATTTTGCACATCAATTCATATGAAAAAAAAAAACATTAAAGTGAGGACGGGTCAATCCAATGAACAGATTAAATTTGGTAGTAAGTGCATAATCCTCAGACAATGCATTAATTGAAATCATTTCCTTGTTAGCGGGGATGAAAGTCGAGCCAATCCCGTTACCCGGGCCGTGAGTCTGTGGGACACTGATAACTGTATATCTGTATATCTGATAACTGTATATCTCTCTCTCTCCTTTCTCTACTCTGTCCCTTTCATCTTCATCCCCCCTTTCTCTCTCTCTCTCTAATCCTTTTGCCTGTGACCACTATTTTATCCCGCTAAACTGCGCAGGGACCAAACCACAGCAACAACATCACACAGCGGTCCAAAATAGTGATCGGCTTTCAGGGCGCCAGTGGCACAGCGGACTAAAGGGGTTGGCCAATAACCTTGGAGATTCCCCTTCCGCTTTGCCCTTGTGTCCTTGGACAAGAAAATCCAGCGGGACAGAAGTAAATACGCCGGATAAATGGCTGCACTTGGCAATGCGAAACAAAGCCGTTTGAATAAATTGTCAGTATTATTTTATTGTGAGATATCCAATGACAAAATTGATTCATAAAAAGCAAGCTACAGCAGATTAGAAAAAAAATAGCCTATGAGTAGTCTACCACTGAGTCTGTACGTCTTTGTGCCCGTCCCAAGCTTTGATCAGCAAGGGCATCCACAGTAAACAGTAAAACGTCATAAATCATTGTTACTTTATAAACAAATATGCCTCAGATTTTGTTTTGGGATTTACATTTGATTGATCTTCTAGTGTCAGTGGCAGACCACTTCATTCACATTAAACACAAGACACCGCAGCCCTGTTTCCAAAGTGAATAATTTGACCAAAAGTCAATCTAATCAATAATTATAAGCGTTGTTGTGTCCACGTGCTTAACATTCTGCCCTCCACTGTCCTGACTGGGTTCTTGACCATGATGGGCCTCTATTGAGAAATCAATGGAATACATAATGTGCATGACGTTGTTCATTACGATGCATGACATTATCAAAAGTATGTGTCATATCGTCCCATACAATATTGCAAAATGTATTACAAAATGTATTACAAAATGTATATATCGTCACTCTTAATTACAGGCCTATAATGTCTTATTAAAGTTTAATTTAATTAAAGGGTTAAACAATGAACATAGAGCGAGAGGCTTCTGCAACTAAATCAACCCAGTCAAGTCGGTGATACTTCAAAAATGTCTACGATGGATAATTCCTGGACAACTGAGAGCCTACACAAAAATGTTGTATCACAGTTTGAGAGCCACTGCCCTATATCCCAAGGAGATAGACTATTTATTAGATTATTAGATTTATTATTAGATTATCGGTGATTATTATATTATGGGTAACACGGCAAGAAGGTCCCGGGTTCCATCCCCGGGCGGAGCCTTATTGTGTGAAGTTTGCACGTTCTCCCTGTGTCTGCGACTGCGTAGGTTTCCTCTACCACTAAAAACATGTACAATAGATCAGGATGAAGGAGAGTGTGCGCAAGTGTGGGACAACGGATGAAAGTTAGTCCATGGAGATAATCCGGGATATCGTGTTTACATGCATGAGCCCCGTGTACTTTCATTAACATGCACCGTCTCTACATAATAAAAGCATAAATGGACATTTAAAATTCAATCAAGTCGTTTTGTGTAGCCCAATATCACAACAGGGGCTGCACCAGACATCAAAACAGTGAAAAAAAAAAAAACAATGTATTGTCCAGAATACACTGTAGAATATACATATAAGGCATTTCCATGTATGCCTCATTCTTTGATGTCGTAACAGTGTTAGAGAATTTCCCATCAGCCTTACCGAGGAAACCGCTCGGTCTTCCCATTGTTGACATTCCTTGTGGATAACTCCAACTAGACTCGGCCTCATCTTAGTGCTGTATTTGTCCTTCACAAACACTACCTTTGGCAGCACATTGTCTCACTAGCCTTAGCATTTATCCACGCTCATTTCAAGCTCATTTCGCCAACATACTCCACCATCTCCATAAGAAACTCCCATGTAAGGAAAACATGAAACCTTCTGTGAGCGGAGATGGCACGGCACCGTGTCATATTTCATGCCGTGACGCATTACATCAGTCTGGTTAAATAACAATGTCTTAATGGTGCTGTGATTTCACTTGTCACAGTCCTGATAGGGGCTGGCGCCGCTTTAATCAACAGGCTGCCACTCAGACATTTACGACCACACCAACAAATCATGCAACTTTATGAGCAAGAAACCCAAAAGGGAGAGCCAACGCTTTTATGGAGCAAGTATGGAGTGAATGTAAAATGCTCTCATGTAAAGCGCTTTGTGACCATGTCTGTGAAAGGCACCATATAAATAAAGATCTTCTTCTACCATATTTCGTAAACTCAGTAATCTACTTTACAAGGGAGAAAAAAGCCAATTATAATGTAAAATTTTACTACTGCAGCTACGATTATCGCCTCTTGCTGTTAACACCATCACTAATATAAATGCTATTGAGTTATCTCTGTCACAATTAATGTACAACAATCCAACTATCAGGACTTCGATTGGCCAAACATAGAAAGAGCCTCTCATCTGCTGTAAGTACTGCTATTGTGCCTTTTATTTTTTTTGATCTGTACTTTATTGGAGCAGTATTTTTTATTGAGAATTTATCACTTTTACTCCACTGCATTTGACAGATAAATATAATACTTTCTACTCCACTACACTGGTCTAGTTAATTTTACAATAGTCTGGAAGTCTAAATGCTTTACAAATGTTATAAAATGTGCAAAATCGACCACCTGTCTTGCATTTTGATGTAAAAAAAAGTCCCTCCTTCTCAGATCTCAGAAAATAATCCGATATTTATGTTTCTTGGTCATCCCGCAATGACCACTTGAGTTTTTCACTTGAGTCAAAATGTAATGAACAACTTCTACTTTCATTGGAGCATTCCAAGTAAATAAGTAAATAAGTAAGTGCTTTATTTGTCATTGTACAGTTGTACGCAAAGTGTTCAGGTGTTAGTTCTGAGCAGCATGTTTTTGGAGGTCGGGGAAACCGTAGCACCCGGAGGAAACCTGGCTGGCTGCCTTCAGTGCTCCTCTGATCCTCTAGAACGGTGCAGCGCCTCCTGGGTTTGTCCCTGTTTCAGAGCGTGGTGTCCTGCACTGATCAGCTCCACCACCTCCTCCTCCCTCTTCCAACAGTCTTTATCCATCTTCTTCTCGTTTATCTCTTCCTTATTTCCTGTAGCGCCTCTTATCACGTCTCCACTGTGCTGCAGGTGCGGTGGGCTCTAATATCTGTATTTCCTCTCAAATAACCTCATGGGGCGGTTCCTCACTGTGTCTGTTTGATTTTTCCCACTCATTTCTGCGTTTCTGTGATTGGTTAGTTTAGTTTATTGAAGGGACAGTGCACAGAGACATTAAGCTCAAAGACAGATATGTTCTGCACCAGATTATAGCTAAATAGCTAGGTTCATACTCGGATTCTTGTCTTGTTGGCAGCATTTAAAAGGAACTTGAGAAAAAGTAGTTTATTTTACTGCTAAAGTTGTATGGGCTGCATCTACTCGGAGAGAGGGGGTGGAGTTAACTGAATCGAAGCGTCTTGTCTTCCGGGTTTGAAAAATACCTCCAGAAAATACGTATATTTCTCACAAAAATGAGTACTCCATAGTGGTAGAGGTACAGTATATCATATAAATGCCTATAGTTTACTTTGAATGGCTAAAATAGCACGATACAGATCCTTTAAGTACAGCATTAAAAGCACTTTTAGGAAAGTTTTATTGGCCCTTGATGGAACTTTCTGACATCTCTGCCACCGGGGTCACGTGTGGGTGGCTGGGTGCAAGTGGAGACTTTAGAGACATAACTACTTAAAAACCTGCTACAACTCCACGGGATGTAGTAAAAGTCAAATGGGCAAAAACACAAAGTTAGATATTTATTGGTAACCAGAGTCTTTATCCAAACTGCTGCCCAGGGACGACTCCGAGTGCCCCGCTGAATACTGAAAGAGAACGAGTTGGAAAGTAGCACTTAACAGTTCAGTGCCTTTTCCCAAATAGAAGAAGGACTTATTGAATTCAATTGATTGTGGGCTTCGCACTTGATTTACAGTTCAGGCAAGGACACCTACTAATTCAAGGCCTAGTCGCAGATGAAGCCTCTTTTAAAATCAATAAAGGACCAGGTCACATACCCGAGATGGATATTCAATACTTAAGTAATGCTGTGTACTTGAAGCCAGTGTGGAAATATCCAAGTTAATCTGTGTTGTTTTGGAAGCCCCCTTTGTTTGTTTTAGTCTTTTGGATGAAAATGCTGTTCGCTTTAGTCACATTTTAGTGATTTCTAAATGTGACAGTTTTAGTCTAGTTGTAGTCGACAAACACTCAATAAGGTTTTAGTCAGTTTCATTAAACTCTTAACCAGTTGGGCTTTACCCAAATCTAAAGTTTTTTGGAAAAAAAAAGAGTCAAAATAGCAACAGAAGAGCGACACAAACGTGACACAAAAAACATGAAAATGACACAGAACAGCAATAGAAGAGGGACAAAAAAACACAACAAAAGAGAAACAGAGAAGTGACAAAAAAAGTGGGGGGAAAATGGGGGAGAGAGGGGCGCAGCCTGTCGCATGTGACCCGTCCAAGTGACCTGACGGGTCCGCTCTGTGCCGTGCAGCGGTGTGTTTAGTGCACAACCGTTTGCTTTGACCATAGACCGTTGAATTCAATGGCTCAAACGCTCACCCATTACACAGAGCCGAAAGAGTGCAATGATTGTGCGTGGGCAGCCTCGGGTGGTACTCAGGATCACAGGCGCCGATCCCGTGGGTGCCGCGGGGCTGGAGCACCCACTCAAATCTTTGGGCACCCAGGCGAATTTGCCCTGGTTACAAAATGATTCATTAAATAATGCCTAACCTGAAAAGCCGCAAACCCGGGTTGCTTATAAAATTGATGTACATGCGTTTGCGGCCGTTTGTTCCGCTCGTTTAGCTCCATAGGTAGAGCCGGGGTTCCAACCACGAGAGTGCTGGTTCGATCCCGACCTCGACTTTTTTTTTTCACTGGGCACCCACTGGGAAGAACGTAAATCCGCGCCTATGCTCAGGATCATCAATAGCTCTAATCTCCTTTGAAGCTGCTGTTGTAATCCATTTATTTTCTAGTAGAAGGGTAGCGTCACATCGTGTTGAGGTTCCTTTTAAAGACCGATAATTATTTCTAGTCATATCACATAAAAGCGGGGTTGTTTTCGAGACAAGACAGGACATTCATGTGGACGAAGATGTGAGATAGAAATTCATCACATGGCATTTCTGGGGAAGAATGCAGCCGAAACATGTCAAACAAAACTAAACTAAGGCTAAGAATTCATAGCGTCACTGTTTGATATTTGGGGCTTCGCCTGTCCATGCTGGGTGCACTTCTCACAGCAGCAGCAGCAGCGGCGGCGGCGGCCGGTTCAATCAATACGTCTCCCTCGGCCCACATAGACACAGCCCCGCAGAACTGTCCTAATTGACACTTTTCCGCCAGCGTCCCAGCCCGTCCACGCTCTGTGGACGTCTGTCATTATTTCACCTGCGCACACCTGCTTCCCGCCATTACCCAAATAAACACCGGAGCGGGAGTCCCCGGGGCAGACGCACGGGCCCGTAAAGGGGGCAAGAGTGACACTTTTAAGGCCGGGAACAAAGCTCGAGTGCGGAGAGCGTGTGGGAAAATTCACCGGGGAAGAGTTGTAAAACACAGCGGCAGCATATTAACCCCCCCCCCCCCCCAAAAAAAAAATAAAATAAAAATGGTCATGTTTTACGGCTTAATAGCAATGACTAGACGGGCAAAAGTGATACGTTTTCACAAATGTAAATTTCCTTTCAAAATCGATGTCTACGCTTTGTAGACGAGCTTTGAGGCCCCCCTGCAGTTCCCACTTTTGGAAGCGCCGAGTTAAACGATGAAGTTCAGAAATATGGAAATAATACGGAAATAATAATGAAATAACTGAGGCACACATGTAGAATAACAAGTCCTTTTAGAAATCTTTTAGAAAAGGGAGCCCTGGCCCGAGAGGGGAACCTATTGTACATATTTTAGTAGGGCTGGGATGATGCACTTTTGTCAAGATAAAATATGTTTCACGATACAGAGAGCCCGATATAATACTATACTATAATGCATTACAATATATTCTAATATACTGTATATTAGGGCCTGATCGATATGGACTTTTGGAGTCCGATACTGATCTGAAGGGGTTGGCATGGCCGATATATGGGCTGATATTCTAAGTAATTTAATTTGATGTAATTTTGTATTTATTTTTTTGTTCCTCAAATAGCTAAACATTTATCATTATAGTAAATGTTTCAATCACAGAAATATATAAATATATCTAATAGAGGTCGACCGCTGATGCACCGCTGATATTTTTCAAAATGTGTCACCTATAATCCTGTGTATGAAGCTTCTAAACGTGTCAGTGTTGAACTGAACTGTGTGAGCGGTATAGCACTGATTTATTCAGGACATTCATGGTACTTCAGAGGGAGCTTGACTCTATCTCTTATGATTCTGAAATTATACGCCAACAGTCTACAAGATAGAATATATAAAAGAGGTCCACAAACTTGTGACCGACTTTCACCGCGATGTTTCCCCGCCCCCCTGAGGCCTAGGAAGTTGTGGGATAAAAAAGAAAAAGAAAAAAAACGGGAATTCGCTATCATTTTCGGTTCCGGAGGTATCGGCCTTTTATTGGTCGATATTATAAAAAAGAGTAACGATATATCGGCCCTACTGTATATTCTAATGCAAGTATTGTGATTTTTCATGACAACAAACTGCAGCACTTGAATGAGTTGAATAAGACAGTTGATTTTCCAAAAGTTATAAATCAGTCAGACGCTGAGTAAAAAAAAAAGTAAAATCCACAGAAATCATCTGCTATAAAACTTTATTTATAGCAATTTTTTCAAAGTCTTGCTGCTCAACTTAATTCTACCCAATATATGTTTTAGGACGCGAACGTACATTAAAACCTCATAAAAGCTGAGGAAAAATATGTGATTATTTTTCTGACAGTCGCAGATCAGACAAGTGATTCCCAAGCTCAGTTCCAGACGCTGCAGCACAAGCCTCTTCCGGCAGCAGCCGCAGTAGTCGTAGTGACAGTTGCAGCACTTGTAGTGACATTACAAGTGTGTACCGCTTTAAAAGCCTGTTGGAGATAAGGCTGAGAGTGGTGTTCGCTCCGCAGTTATCAGATTGAAGGCTGGAAGACGCCGGGTGCTGTGTGCGCCCTCTGTCCCGGGACGCTCCGAGGTGCTGCCCTTATCTGTGACACATGTTCAGAGCAGACTGGCTGACGCGCTCCCAGTGTTCGCCGCCAGCCTCGGGGCGGTGTCAGGGAGGGAGCGAGAGGAGCAAGGGCTGGGGCATGCGAATGGGACAGGAGCGTAATGGAATCATTTGGAAGAGTCTGTGGGATAGGAAGCGTTAACGGTAATCGGACTGAAATCGTAGTCAAGTCAAAACCAGGCGGTATCTGTAGGACGGTCACACAAACCACTGTGAGAGAAAACAAACTTATTTGAGCTTCTACTACAGGACAAGTTTTATTGTTTCTCTGTGGTATGTAAATATTGGTTGCATTGCTACATAGCAATGACAATGAAATATCAGGAAGATAATGACTCACAATGGATTTGGTTAAACGTTATCTGGTATAGGATTATGAAACTATACATAAAGCTGTTGTGTTCTATGTCATAGTTAGTGAAAGGGCTGGGAAATACAAAAGTTTAAACTTCCTCCCACTCCTTTTTGAGCATATCATTTGCTCATGTTATTTCGCTCTGATGCTTTTTATGTTGACATTGTCTTGCAAATGATTATTTGTTTTTTCGTTTTGTTTTGTCAAAAGGCATATTTTCGAAATAAATGTCTGTTCCTCTACAGGACAATAGCTTTATTTTTCCACAGTAACGCAACATTTGAAAGGAACCAATTTTGACTAATTTATTTATTATTATTGTGCTTAAAATGCTTTTATTCCACATGAACATGTGAAAACTAAATGAACTGTTTGCCCTATCAGGGCCGTCCCTTGTCAATTTGGTGCCCTAGGTAAGATTGGACTGGCAACTGGCTTTTTCTGAAGGTTTTTGACCCAAATGTCAGAAATTAGGCAATTTGGAGACAGAGATATGGACCACAACCAGGGTGAAAAAGGTGCTATTTGGTGCCCCCTCCTGTAGACGGCGTCGCCTGGGTCACCTGTGCTCCATGTTATTTTTCTATTTTTCTTCTAAGAACAGCAAAATATCCTTTCTTGACGGTTTTACGAATCATATCTGCAGATAGTGGATTACAGCTCTGTGCAGCTCGACGCTCAAACAGACTCATGGCCTTTTACCTTCACACTGCAAACTATTGGTCATGCTGTGAGCGGGTGAATTTAACAACTCAGTAAAGTCTGATCTCACAGAAGAAGTAAATGGATTTATGCAACTTCAAATAAAGTGTAAATATATTGTGACGAAATCAAAACATGTGCTCATTGTGTTCAGAAAAATGCTCATTCATTTTGGCCTGATTTGCTGTAGCTTTGCGTTTACGTACGAGTTTATTCTCTTTTGCCAACATCAATATGAGGACGCTCGCTACACAAACAAGCTTGTATCCAGTTTTGTGTTTATTTAGTTTCCTGTCATCTTCTGGTGTCGCCCTGACTCCACCGCTCCCTCGCTCGCTTTCATCTCTGACACACAGGGAACACCCGAACGCCTCACTGTCTGCGACTCAGGCAGTTTGAGATTTACCAGCTCCATTTAACACCACACATTACAGATAATTCAACACTTTAGTCAAGTAGCAGGGGCCGAGATCATAACTCTGACGCATGGGTGTAGGGCGCCAAGTACCGAGGAATCCAGCGGGGAATTTGCGAAAGTCGCATTGTTGCTGCGTTTTTCCATCGCATTTTTGTTGCTCTTTTGTGGATTTTTGTTATTGCAATTTTAACGCTTTTTTTGTCTCATTTTTCGTCACATTTAAGTCATATTTTTGTCACGTCCTTGTCGCTCTGTAGTTGAGTTTTTTGTCGCAATTTTAACTCTTTTTTTTTTTTTTTTAAGAAGTTTTTTAGATTTGGGTAAAACCAAACTGGAGAAAATGTGATCGGTGCAGGCAGAGGTGAGGAGGTTAACTTAGTGTTGTTCCGATACCGGTTCTTGGGTTCAGAGTAGTCGCCGATTCCGAGTACCAGACCGATACCACAGCGAAGTGAACAAAAACAATAACGAAGCCTGTAAAATATTCCAAAACCTATGGCACATGGTTCGTTAGGCAGATTAAAGTCTGTGCACTGTGAGAAAAAAGAAAAGTGATTATTGGGGGTTTAATTGTCTGTCAATAGGTTTGTGTTTAGGTACTCACTGACACCGGTACAAGGAAAATCCGTGGTATCAGCATAAAACCAGTATCAGTATCAGTATCGTATCTTTTTTTTAAATCAGCGAGACGAGGCAAATTTCCCAAAAGAATAAAACAAGTACAGGATAGAGTTGGGATGGGTACGGTTTGGGTTAGCTTAGTTGTCAGTTTTTTTCTAAATCATGCGGTCCGACCCTTCTCACGGTGACCTTTTCTCAAGCTTTGCTTTTTAACAGGAATTAGTGGTAGTGGAAAAATGTGTAGTTCCCCATAAACAGAGAGATCTGTTTGTCCACCCTTAAGCACATTTTAAATGATTTAGTCTCACATTTTAAGTGGTTCATTCAAATGTTACTGTTGTGTCCAATTATATGACCTGGGAGGGACTAACGTTGCCTATACCACTATGTCAGGGTTAGATCAACACTCAATGATTCACCTTTTCCGCCCCGCCCCCACTTTTGCCTCTTTTTGCCACGGATCAGCCCTTCCTTTGTCATGACTCTACCGGTAGAGCGAGAAGTTCATGAAGCGGAGAACGAGAGAAAATGTTTGCCGCTAAAATCTGAGGCGCAGTAGACAGATTTGTGTGAAATCTGTGCGGCCTGGAAACGACTCTGTGTCCGTGTAGTAACTGATTCTCTTAACGTCTGTAGTCCTATGTAAACTAGTACAAGTGACGGGGCGAGCACAACTCATGCCCATGGGAACTTCCCGAATAAGCTGAAAAGGTCCATTTAAAACAGGGTGACGTGCTCCCTTCTACATAAAAACTCCAGGCGGCAGCAAGTCCTTTCATTCCAGTCATTAAAAGCAATTGACCCGTGGCCATGAAGCGCAGCCATCATTAGTCTCAAAGGTGTTATTGATATATTATATTATATGAACTGGGTGTTGGTGTAAACATTGCAGTGCATTATGGATCCAAGCCGGGTCGATACTGTAAAGGTCACTGACAAAAGAGGAAGCAAATGTTACCGAAAATTACACAAACACAGCGCCTCTCGAAAGTACTAATACACCTTGAACTTTTGCATATTTTGTCATGTTTACAACCATAAACATAAAGATTTTACTTAGAATTTTTTTACTGAAAGTTCACACACAAGTAACAGACAACTGTGAAGTGAAAGCAAAATGATACGTGATTCTGTTATTTTTCAGAAAATAGAAACGTGAAAAGTGGGGCGTGCATAAGTATTTATACATTTTTCTGAGTGCATTAAATTGCCTTTATAACATTCCTAATGACTGCAGAATGTTCACATCTTGCCCTAACCATTAAATAGAGGCCTCCTGTGCGTAATCTACTCTCAGTATAATTCCAGCTGTTCTGTGAGGGCCTCAGAGCTATGGTCAGAGTGTATTGGTCACTAAGCAACATCATGAAGGCCAAGGAGCTCACCAGAGAGGTCAGGGATAAAGTTTAAAGCGGCGTTAAGTTATACAAAGATTTCCCAAGATTTGAACATCTCACGGAGGACTGTTCAATCCATCATTCGGAAATGGAAAGAGTATAGCACCACTGCCAACTTACCAAGACACGGGTATCCACCTAAACTAACAGACCGAACAAGGAGAGCACTGGTCAGAAATGCAACCAAGTGCCCCAAGATAACTCTGGAGGAGCTGCGACGTACTGCCGCTGAGCTGGGGGAATCTGTACATGGGACAACTATAAGTCGTACTCTACACAAATCTGGCCTTCATGGACGAGTGGCAAGAAGAAAGCCATTATTGAAAGGAGGCCATAAGAAATCCAGTTTGAAGTTTGCAAGAAGTCATATGGAGGACACAGCTACCATGTGGAAGAAGGTGCTTTGGTCAGATGCGACAAAAATTGAACTTTTTGGGAAGATGGATGGAGCCAAATACAGAAACATTTTGGAGGAAAACCTGCTGGAGTCAGCAAGAGAATTGAGGCTAGGGCGGAGATTCACCTTCCAGCAGGACAATGACCCTAAACACAAAGCTCAATCTACAATGGAATGGCTTAAAAACAAACATATTAATGTGTTAGAATGGCCCAGTCAATGTCCTGACCTAAATCCTATTGAAAATCTGTGGAAAGACCTGAAAACTGCTGTTCACAAACGCTCTCCTTCTAATGTGACAGAGCTTGAGTTGTTTTGTAAAGAGGAATGGGCTAAAATGTCAGTCTCTAGATGTGCAAATCTTGTAGAGTCATACCCCAGAAGACTTGCTGCTGTTATTGCAGTAAAAGGGGGTTCCACAAAGTATTAAGTCATGCTGTATGAATACTTATGCATGCCCCACTTTTCGGTTTTCTATTTATTGAAAAATAACAGAATCATGTATCATTTTGCTTTCACTTCACAGTTGTCTGTTAGTTGTGTGTGAACTTTCAGTAAAAAAAATCAAAATAAAATCTTTATGTGTATGGTTGTAAACATGACAAAATGCAAAAGGTTCAAGGTGCATTAGTACTTTCGAGAGGCACTGTATATCCATTACATGTACAAAGAATATGAGCTTTACCCTGGCCCCTGGATTTGCGTCACAATTTCCCAAACTGTGTTTGTTATCTGCGTGAGTGACTCAAAACAAAAACCCTCTTCACCAACTGGACCAGACTCGAAGAGCAGACATTTTGCCCCGGGGCGCGAGAGACCGAGAGGCTGTGAATCATTTTATCTTCGGCAACTCGCACAACGCGCTTCTCATCGGCAGCCGCAAAAGAGACCAAGCATGCTCGAACCGAAGCCGTCAGCGTGTCTGCATCTGTGGAGGGCTCTCGGAGTTCAAGACCACATGCAGACACGGTTTAGACAGGAAGGAGGCGAGGAGAGGGAAGAAGGAGTTAAGAGGAGGGTCGGTGAACAACCATCTGTCAGCAGAGCGACTCGCCACAGAGCTGTCCACAGACATTACAGCCACACCAGCAGCTTGGCACGGCGCGTATGAGCACTATAGGCATAAAGAGCGGAAGGATAGGATTGACGAGATAGTTTTGGTGACATATAGCACAGCACAGCATGAAAAAGGCAAAAGAACGTAAACTGACTTGAATGTTGCAATAACAATGTTGTTTGCGATATTTTAACATAGTATTACATTACAAGTTGGTTTGCAAAGACAATTGTACCAGACTATGGCCAGATCTGCTGCCTGGCGCAAGGACCACTCCTAACCCGATGTTGGACACGTGTTATCTTGCATGTGGCACTGCTTTTGTGCTATGTGCCTGCAGCACTGGTGAGAGGGCATCGCTTATTTAAAAGAAGAGGCTCAGTCGACCTCTTTTTTTTTCAAATAAGCGACGCTGGTTTATTACAAGCAGCACTGAGAGCACTTCTCTTCTTTGGTAGCCTTCAAATTATTTTCCTCTTTACCTCGCGCTGCCTTGTGTTCTTCTTTTAGAATCCATGTATCATTCCGCTTAATTGTAGTGAAATAAAATCACTCTAAATGGCTTAATTTTCCAATTTTTATCTGACACTTAAATTGAAATATACACATTGAAAGCACAGGCTCGAGGGGTGATTATATCTTCAATTATTATTTATTCATTTGCAACAGTTGGAGGTTTTCTCTCTTTCAGAAATAGTAAATGGTCTCAACTCATAAAGCGCTTTTCTACCTTCATTAGGTCCGAAGCGCTTTACAGCAAGAGTACACAAACAATTCAGAAGTCAAGGAGCAGCATCTCGCCTCAAGTACAAGCGCTGCTTTAGCAATAACCCCGGGGTTGTGTCCCTGCACGGTTCAGCGGTCACTGGTCTAACCCCAATAACAAGATAAACAAAAGTTTAATATGAGCGGTCAAGCGAATGTTTGGTTGCGCGTATGCACAGGCGCACCTACGTTAGAACAGACCCCCAAAACAGTTTTCTATCAATAAATCAAACACGAGTGCCACAACACCACACCTAATCTGCGTTTTAAGTTGACATGCACCATTCACTCTGTAGTCCTACATTTAATTGGTTAAATAAGAGCAAAAAGTAAAGCTAACTTGTTTTTGTGTCTAAACCTTCTAACTATTTCATATATTTCATCAATTTTCAGCGAAGACCTCAGGTATTAAGTGACTAAAGTCGAAAGGCTCAGTGGAGGCTAATCGGCTTTGGAAACTACTGATCATTGCACAATTGGCTTTGTAAGAAAATACCTAGTACTTGAAAATACAGTGAAAGGCTTTTAGAACTTTTTGGCTTATAAGGTTTCAGGTAAATATTGGTGTGTATTCTGGTCAGTATAGTGTTTCCGAGGCTGATTAATTCCCTTAAAGGTCCTATATCATGCTAAATCGACTTTGAGTTTTTAACCATGTTGTCATGCTATTTCCTTCTCAAAAACACCCCCAGAGTGGTTTTTGAGCCTGATTCTAATTTATAAAACAGCTTTTTCATTATTTCTGTTGTAAGAAAGAAGAAGAACGAAAGAAAAAAAATAAAGAAAGAAAAAATTAAACGGAAGTCCCCGACGCGTCTGTGCTGTCCCGGGAGGGTAAACAAACGCACCCCCAGAGGATCCGAACAGAAGTCATGTTTGTGAAGACAGAGCTCTTTCTAACCCACTCTGGACCCCGCCTGTTCTTTTTTCTTACACAACGATAATGTCACGGATGAGCGTTTGGCTACTAGAGGAACAGGACTATTCAACCTTCCTAAAGAAGAGTGCACTCGCCAGAAGTTTGGAATTTCTTTCCGGGATTCAGCTAGCTACTATATCAACCAACCTGATGGATGCCTGGTGAACCTTGGCCAGAATCAAAGTTGATTAACTTTTATAACCAACGCGAGGGCCATAACGTAAACACCCGATGATGGGGAGGCCAGGCTGAGCGGTAAGTCAATCAAAATGCATATTAGCGTGTGTGTTAGCCATTTATGAAACTGTGTTGCACATGTCAACTCCTTATAACTGCATTCTGTGAAGTAATTTCACATTTTGCAGCGATATTTATATTTATAATACTGCAAATGTGGAATGAGTGGAGAGAGGGGCGGAGTTAACTGAATCGAAGCGTCTTGTCTTCCGGGTTTGGAAAATAGACCTAGAAAAGACTTATATTTATCTCAAAAAAAGTACTCCATAGTGATAGAGGTACAAATGCCTAGTTTACTTTGGAATGGCTAAAATAGCATGATACAGATCCTTCAAAAAGTCGAAATATTCATATTTTTTAATGGGAAAAAAAAGGATTCAGCAACCATAATAATTTGTGAATCATGATCATGACCTTTAATTGCACTTTCAATTAGACTGTGATTCATCTTCTAGCTACTAATAGAGATCTCATCATTCACATAAGCAAGTGTCTAGTCTGTAGCTATAGTGTACGTACTATAGCTACGTACGCTCAAGTACTCAGCGCTGAGTATTTGAGCGCTGAGCGATTTGAGGTTCTCATTAGCGCTGCAAACAGGAAGTGAAGAGCAGTAAATACCTCTGAAGTACAGTGTGAGCGGTGATTAGGCCCAGCAACAAAGGACTAAATGTTCAAGAGACGTGCGCTCAAATAGAGAAGAGGAGTACTTAAAAAGAAGAAGAAATAAACAGTAAAAAAAACATCACAGAGAGGCAGAATGGGCTGCTTTGGATCAATGCGGGGAAGATTATCAAAAGAGCTGAATAATGGACAACAAATATGTGAAATAGGGCTGGCCGATATCATGGCAAGAAAAATGAATTCGATTTTCAATCCTCTTTTGTTTGTTACAATAACCACCAGGCTAAGAAATACAGCTTTGACTGCTTTGATTCATGAGTGTGACATAGACAAGAAGACAGAAGAAAATTTAGGCTTAGCAAGTTTTACATTTTATACGGGACAGTGGCATTAAATGACTTCAATAATTGCAGAGTTTGCGATTTGCTGCGACCAATCAGATTACGAGGAACCCCCTGTGAATTGAAATGGTTCAGTATACTCACTGTCAGGGAAATATCAACTGTCATCTGAGGTTTTATGATGTGGTTGCATCGCAGCTCTCTCCATCTCTCCTCACTCACCATCGCCCTCCTCTCCCTCCGTCTCAGGCTTCTGTTTCCATTTCTTTTTTATGGCTTCCATCAAACACAAAAAACATGTGCATTATTAATGACTCCCCATTGATCCCACGCTGGAGCCAACTGTTGCTGTGTGTTCTTTATGAGGCAGAACAGGAGCGGCCGGAGAATCGCTGCCAGGAGGGACTTTTATCATAGCCATTGTTTTTGCTTTGGCAA
Organism: Proterorhinus semilunaris; assembly: GCA_021464625.1. Classification (NCBI taxonomy): domain Eukaryota; kingdom Metazoa; phylum Chordata; class Actinopteri; order Gobiiformes; family Gobiidae; genus Proterorhinus; species Proterorhinus semilunaris. The sequence goes on from CM038346.1 coordinate 32,888,283, forward strand.
GACTTTTCTTTTTTTTTTTTTATACTATTTCAAACAAGAACATTGTTGCGCTGCACAAAGCTGAAACGCATAATCTGGCCACTTTGCCGTCCCAAGAGTCATGAGATTAATTCCCAGCTCTGACAGTTTGCTGAATGCCTCTCCCCGCTCCTGAGCCTGCAGCCCAAAAAATAAGTACAGTCTTCCAAGGAAATTGCATAGGAAGTAAGCAAGAGCTCCAAATCTTTGATGATGCATAAGCCTCTCACCAACTGCTTTTCCCGTCTGTCAAAACCGCTTTACAGTTTGACACATTATTCTCTCTCTCTCTCTCTCCTCAGACTCAGCGGTGGAAAATTGTTCTTTCGCAGCTGCCCTGGGACAGAGTGGCAGAGACATGGCTGGACCGACAGGGCTTCTTAGATCAGAGGTGAAAAAAAGGGGAAAACACCATAAGCCTTATTGACTTAACTTATTGACACATTCACCTTATTCCGCCCCGCCCACTTTTTCCTCTTTTTTTTGCCACGGATCGGCACTGCACACGTATTGACACTTCCGGTAGAGAAGTCCGTTCATTAAGTGGAGAGCGATGGGAAAATGTTTGTCGCCAGGACAAGGTGCACAGTGGATTGATCTGTGTAAAATGTCCAATGTTCATTTGCACCAGCAAGTCGACACTGCACCGTTTCTCCAGGCATTCCTAAGTAAACTAATACGAGTGAAGGGGCGGGTACAATTCATGGTGGTACCCACACGAACTTCCGTTATAAAGGTAGGTATTACTAACTACAATTTGCAGATCTAAAGACAAAGTACCAAAATGATGTCTTGCCCTAAGAGAATACTTCAAAAGCCTCTTCAGAAACATCATTATTCTGCACAGTCTGACCAAAGAGACTCGGCACAGAAAAAGATCACACGCTGTAAAGTTTTGTTGGGCGCCTTTTTTTTTTTTTTTTACAGCACACACTCGCTGTGGCATTGTTTCAATAAACTTCTGCAATGGCAAAAGATCCAGTGTTGCGTTCATTTTTCACCAAGATCCTGTAACGATGATGGGAGAGTGTAACCACTGTGCAAAGCCTTCTCCAGCACATCCCAAAGATTCTCAGTGGGGTTAAGATCTGGACTCTGTGGAGGCCAATGGATATCGCATGCTCCCTGGACCACTCTTTGACAATGTGAGCCCGATGAATCCTGAAGAAACAGTCCATTGATGGAATAACCTGGTCATTCAGGATGTTCAGGTTCATTCTTTGGACTCTTTGTGAGGATATGGTTTGATCGGATGGTCCTAAAGTCCTCAATGTCCCTGCATTCTGGAAGAAAGTTAGCGTGTCTGGCAAACACGTCCTCGGCTCAACCAACGTTATGTAACGCAGCTAATCTCCTCATCTAAATGTCAACTTTCCCCAAAGAATGCCCGAGTTTTACCGTCAGCCTGAGTTATCTCGCTCCCGCGCAGGTATCTCTGCATCGACATGAGGGTCACGTCTCACCCTGTGCGTCACTTTGCATAAACACAAGATCAACAAAGTCCAACAGTCACAAAAAAAATACAGATCCTAATCTCCAGTGCGTGATTCAGGGGAGCGGTCCGAGCCCCAGTCTGCACGACAGAGACGGGAAAGATGGAGAGATAGAGCTGGCTAAAAGCATTTGAGAAATATGACTGTATACAGCGAGATGACGGTATAAAGATTACATATATGGGAAAGTTCTGACTTGAGATAAACAATAGAGAGGCCAAGTAATTCACCTAAATACAAGATGGCACTTTAAGAGCAGCTGTAATTACGCTAAAATCTGGTCCATCTGTAATTGTTTTTTGTTTTTTGCTTGCAAGGTATGAGAATTTATTCACAAAATTAAAGTTTACAAAAAGGGGATCTTCACGTTGTTATAGTGAGAAAAAAGAAGCATTTGCGACCGAAAAAGCTTCATATGTCACTTAAGACATTTCAGGTGATTGCATATTTTATGTGTGCCGTACTTATGGCAGCTCTAAATGTCACTTAATGTTACAGTAGTTGATACAAACCCAATGAATCACTTGCGTTTAAAAAAACAAAACAATGTTCAAAAGGCAGCATTACAACCTTATTTCAAAATGTTTGCACGCTCACTTTAAAGGCGCATCCTGGAAATTTTTATGTGAAAAATTATACATATATTATTGCGTATTTGACCTTTTAATGACCCAGCGGCCGCATGAGTGGTCAGCATGGTGCCTTTACTTTCCATCACTCTGGCTCCAGAATCAAATGTGTTTAGAGTTTCTGGTAGGTTTTCACTGCTAAAGGACCCTCTCACCAGAAAACCTACAAAACAATTGGCCATACCGCCTTTGCTCTGCCCAATCCCGTCAGACCTCGGAAGCTAAGCAGGGAAGGGCCTGGTCGGTACTTGGAAGGGAGACCGTTTGGTAACACCAGGAAGCCTGGCGAATGGAGTGAGTGAGTGGTTGGTGGTGGTCGGAGGGGTTGCAGCGCTTCTGTCAGTCTACCCCAGGGCAGCAGTGGCTACAATAGTAGCTTACTACCACCAAGTATGGAGTGAATGAATAATGTAAAGCATCTTTGAGTCTCCAAAAAAACGCTATATAAAACCGATGCATTATTATTATTATTAATTGACCCTGGAGCGTTGTAGAGGCCACCGTGATGGAAAGTAAAGGCACCATGTTAACCACCCAGCCATTGGGTCATTAAAAGGTCAATTACACACAAATATCAAGTTTCATAATGCACCTTTAATTCTAACACAATGTACTTTTATGCCAAGGATCTGTTGCCTATTTGTGAAACTGATGCGCCCTCTGGTCACCTTTCACAGACATGGTCACAAAGCGCTTTTACATGGGACATATTGATATCACTCCAGGTGGTGGTCAACTACCTTAGTAGCCACAACAAACATAGAAAAGCAATGAAAATGTGACAATAAAGCTACAAAAACATGACAAAAAAGTAAAGGAAAAAGTGGCAAAAATTTGACAAAAATGCAACAAAAAAGCCACAAAAGAGCAACAAAAAGTGACGGAAAAATGTGCAAAAATGCAAGGAAAAACATCCATTCAGACCAGTTCTGTTGGTCTTAGCTTTCAAATGAGGCGTTGCACAGGCCTATAGGTGTCCAGTCAAGGAACTTTTAGATTTGGGTTAGGCCGGCCAACCTGGAGAAAATGCATTCGGTTAAGGCGGGGGTTACGAGGTCAATCTCAGCAAGAGATGGAGAGGTCACAAAAACGTTTCCTGGATACGAAGGACCTCAGGAGGAGCTTTGTGTAAGCTGTTGGCGTGATGGTAAGCAAATGCAACTTCAACTGCAATACTGTTTCCTTGAGATTTATTATTCATTGATTTTTTAAGATGGCTTTAAAAGAGTTCATCTAAAACTTGTCACTGTTCTCAAATGCAAAGTCTTCAAAGTGAAGGCAATTGACATCATTTATAACTTGCAGTAACAGGCCATAAAAATGAACGCCCATTTATAACCGTGGACCGAACCATAAAGCGGGTTGATGCTGTGAGATCATCGGGTCTGAACCGCAGCCACATGTCCTCATTAAAACTCATCAAAAGAGCGGCTCTGCTAATAACAGGCTGAAGAGACACACCCAGATCATCCCGGCAGCATCTCAGGACCTGTTTACCCAACTCTGCGAGGCACACACAGCCTCGACTCACGGGGCAGCGATGAAGTAGTAGTAGTAGATTCTGATCATTGTCTGAGATTAGCAAAGGAAAGAAAGAAATCGTATTATTAACGATACGTTATATTTGCAGGCTTGGGCCGCCAATTATGCGCAATCTATTACATTTGTGAAATCACAGACTATCACTTTAATGAAATCCTGTAATACATTTATTATGATTGACGTCACATGCAATAATAAGCTGCTTCCAGATCCAAACCGTTGAGAGCTCCATAGATAAACACAGCAAAACACGCCACTTTATCTGAATCTCCTGCTGAAATTACAACAGATAAAAGGCCAAAAAATTTACACAAAATTGTACACAAAATTCGAACAATACATCTCACCATTTCTCCACGTAAAATAAAGATATTTTTATATTTTAAATAACCCTGCATTGGTATGGAAACAAATATTGTAAATGTAAACAAATCTTCAATGAAGGTTCTCGATCATCTTCTGTACTCTGTAGATGAAGTGTAGAACGTCTGTGTCGAAGCCTTTTGGACGAGGCAAAATGTTCTACACTTCAACTACAGAGTATAGATGATGACTTAAGAACCATCATTGAAGATGAACAACAGTAAAAAATCCAATTAGTAAAATCCCATTATAGTGAATGGGACTTGAGCTCCGTTGGACCCGGAAGTGGAGCGATGACATCATCACTTAAGAAAACGAATAGAGGAGGGGCAAAGCTGTCATATATGAATGAACAAATGTGTCAAAATTGAGGAAGTTATTCTTATCTAAAGCATTAGAAATCTAAAAGTGATTCTATTGGTCTGAGTGTTGGGTGTTGTGCCAGCTGCAAGTGACCATGATCATAGAGTAAAAACATGTGTGCGCCGTACAGAGAGTGATGAAAGTTCCTAATTGTCTAAAATGTACGCCATTAAAATGAACAATTTTAGCAAGGACTCACTGAATCCTCAGCATTTTACTTACGTGGAAGGGTTCGCTCTTGTTTAGGTTATATTTGTGCAGATTATAGCCGTAAATATGAGATTAACCGCTAAGGTCAGGGTGGAGAACAAGGATATGGTTAAAGTGATTACATTTGGCATTTGTGTTGGTGTTTGTGAGTTTGTAATAATGAGACGACAAAATGTGTTTTGGAGACGGACAAGCTCTTCCTTTTTCTGATTCAGACGAAAGTGGGGTTCACCGAGGGCAGTGGTTAATCAGGATTAGCAGAGGGACATTCAAGTCCCGTATCGCACAAGTGGCCTCACGGGGCTGCACAAATGTGACTGATTTACAAACAGAGCAACGGGTTCTGACACAGATACTGTATTTACTACAATATGGACGGACACATTCTTCAAACGCTTTCATGTCTTTGGAAGCTGGGAAGACAGAAAAAGGAACGTGTAAAGACAAGGTTAAAAGCGGTTATCTCAAACGCACCCTGAGATCGAGACTTAATCCCCAGATACGAAATTATTCCATAAAATATTGAAGGTGAATTCTGGAAAAAAAATTAATCTGCTTTCAACGCGAAGAGCCACACTCTTGTCTCAGGGAGCGTTAGAAATCCCAAGTTCATATTTCAACTTTGAGGAGACAAAGACAGGATTGTACAATTATCTATTTTATTGGAATGTGCTTGTCCTCTCTGTTACTGTAGCCTCCCTTTCCTCGAAACTGAAAGACATGTCGGTTTTAGGTTTTCCTCGACTGAACTAATATATGAGTGAATAAGAAAAGCATAAAAGGCTGCAATTTTACTTTAGGTGCACTTTCTTTGAAAGACAAAAATCAACAGATTCCAAATCAAAAACGGCAAGTCTGTAAATCTCATGGTTTTCGAAATCATAAGCAAAAGTCTACAACATAGAAATATATAAAATATGATCCGAGGTGTTACAAACCTGTGACCGATATTCACTGCAATGATGTATCGGTCGACCTCTAATCAATTCAACTGGACTTCTTTGTTTAGCTTTCTGTCTTGTATCTACCTGGATGATTGAGATCTATCATTGTTGTCACCATTCACCAGGTCCACCATTTGATCTGACTTAACAGCTTTGGCCCTTTGAAGAAGAGAATTGGATGATTCTCAAAACATCGGGCAACTATGTAAAAAAAAACAAAAGCACAGTTGAATCGATTTAGCTTTCTGTCTTATATAGGGCTGAGCATCGTTACATTTTTTTTTACATATCAGTACTTTAACAATACTTGGTTTTAGAAAATATTTGAAAATATAAATATTTGAAAATATAAATTTAAATGATATGAGATTCTTTCGAACTGTGTCATTGGATGTTTTAGTTTTAGTTCCTTCTTGTTTCTTTTTGATTGTTTCATAACCAAAAATAAATGACTCAAGGACTTTGACAATGCTTCAATACACAGAAACAAAAGCTTTCCTCCAGAATCATTTAACACACAAAAATCTCGCATTGTCTCATCCAAACTCCAGCTGTTTCTGAGAAAATAAATGGTTGTAAGTTTGTCGATTATAGAGACCCATGGTGATCAAGTGACCAAAGCAGAGACTGCAATTTTGATTAAATTTCGATTAATTTCCCAGCCCTATCAAAGAATTAAGTCAACAAAATGAACACTGACTCAAGAGCACCACTAAACGAAATAGCCAATTTATCCCCGCCGCGACACGCTGCATGTGGTGTGCCGGCTGCCACTATCCTCATATTGTATCTCAATGTTTATGTTGTCTCATTGCGTCTTGCTGCTTTGCCGGTTCCTTCAGCACAAATGAAATTAAGCCGGAGATCGCTGAAGCGTCTCCAATTAGATCTGGAGAGGAGGAGGCGTGCACCAGTTTCTGCGGCGTCTCCAGACCTCCCTCTCCTCAGACATGATGAGAGGCGAGCCAATGCAACCGCTGTCAGGACAAATTACAGCCCGGAAAACACAGAGAGGCCCCCCTCCTCCGCCTCCTATAAGCTCTCCATTCACTACTGAGGGGGAGAGATGTGCAGCGATGGGCCAAGAGTATCTTTCTCCAACCGTAGCTACAACATGTAGGATCGTGACGGTTCAATAAGATGCATTAGGAATTAGGGCTGTGTTCAATATATCGTATCAGAAATATCAATATGACGTACTTGACAGTGTATCGTATCGAGGCGGCTGTATCGTGATACGCAAATACTTTGTTCAGAATGTATCACACGCTCTCTAACGACTCCAATGAAAGGCGTGAATATGTTTTGTATAATGGACACTAAGTTGTTGGCAAACCCAGTAGGGCTGCACAATATATAAAAAATATTGTATCGCGATATCACGTGATGCAATATCCGTATCGCAAAAAGCCACAAAATATTGCAACGTCACTATAGTCTTCATCTGATAAATTTAGTTCAAGTTTAGCCTAGTTTTGGTCCTGATGTAGTGTTTGAGTCTTCTTTGGAGACTATTTGCTGAAAAACGAGTTACTTGCGATTATGTGGTTTAGTGAAATATCACAATATTATCGTTATCATAATATTGCACGGCCGTATCGCATTGTTGCATTCATTTGTCACAAAGATCTTATATTGACGAAGGAAAAGTCACGGTGCAAAGGCTTCTCCAGCACGTCCCAAAGATTCTCATTGGATTTAAGGAAACATTTGGAAGCGGGTTGAATAATGTGTATTTAGACCGTTTACTTTGCTGTTTCACTTATGTACATGTTGTTTCAAGTAAATAATTACATATTTCGAAATCATCTTGGGACCTCGTGATCCCCAGTTTGGGAACCACTGTTCTCGGCCTCTTGTTTTCAGGCACCTTTAACCTCCACATCCTTCCACCCATAAAATCTTTTACTATCCTTTATCTCCGAAACAGCCCTCTGTTGAAGCCCTGCTAATTCTTTGCCATAGCCACGATTTTTCACTGAAAATACTTGGGCGCCGTCTCATCAGCTTCATGCCAAAGAATATTCCTGACAGGATAAGCTCAGCCCACAGCAGCAGATGCCCTGGCTTTTAAACAGCGCAGGAGCATGTGTGTAATAGGCTGTAATTGTGTTGATTTATGGAAATTAACATGTGCGCACACCAGGGCCCGTCTGTCTTGGGTGAGGAATACCGCTACATGCCTTAAAAGGTCATTGTAATCATCCCTGTGACTGTTTTTTTTTCTTTTTTAGTTAATACATCTGAAGTTGAAGACGTCCCTTATTGCACACTGTTAAGTTTTGCTTTTCACATTCAGCGGCGCATCAGACCGTCATCAGAGCCTGCATTCATAGATCGACTGTAACAGGACCAACGCAAAGAGGGCACAGGTATATGATCCACACTGGTCATGAGGCGTAGTTCGGATGCAGAAGACTTATCTGCAGTACAATCATATTGCCCAGGACATTTAAAGAGGGGGTTTAATGCGAACTTGACAAAACAATGTTGTTCTCTCATCAAAATCATACTTGGGGGTCATTTACAAAGCGTTTGCTCCTGTGCAAAACGAGTAGCATGTGCAAAAGTGGATCCGGAGCCGAGTCATTTGAGTGTTTTCCTCCCGCAGCATTGTCTCGATTACATATCAGATTTAGGGCCCTAATACTGTAATATATGCATTTTCAAACAGTGCATTAGGTGCTGTATGCTCGTTTCCAGCTTTAGTTTAGAGCCACTTTTGCAGCTTTGAGTCTTTGAATCTTCCCCAGTGACCATTCTTAGCAGCTTAAAGTGATCGTCTGGAATTGTAAATGTATTAAAAATGTTATAAAATTTGCAAAATCGACCACCTGGTCTTGCATTTTGATGTAATAATACATATACCGGTATATTATTATCCGTTAAGTCCCTTCTTCCCAGGATCTTGACAACTAATCAGAGTCTAGTATCCTCTTGCGCTGACCAATGAGACGAGCTTTTCCTGTGAACCAGCCTGTCAGGTTCAAGCAGGAGGGAGGGGGAGGGGCTTGATCGTTTATTTTTGGCAATTCTGACCCTGCTCTACTCATTTGGCAAACTAAGAAAGGATTCCTGGTTAAAGAGGGGAGGAATATGATTGTTTACTTTAAAATTTCACTCACTTTTTCAAACTTACAGACTATCACTTTAAAGAAAGCTACTGCCGTGTTCCCATAAAGCTCCCCCTGAGGTCCTACATGTCTCGGAAATGCTTTCCTCACTTCTCTTGCTAAGCTTAAGACATCTCCTCCATTCATTCATTGTGCTCATACTTCTACTTATTGTTCAGTCAAGGTCTTTTCGCCAAAAAACATAAATGTACAATAAACCTTTCAAATACCTTTTTTATTTGGCCATGTTGAAAATATTACACTACTAGAAAGATTACATTCGATTGTTTTGATGTTTGTATTTCAAACTACGACCGTCTACACTATAATATTGTTGCGATTTCTCTTGTGCTAATGCTCTCAGTGGAAAACAAATCCTCCCTGAGGCAATAATAGCCTCCCATATTCTTTCTAAAATGTGTAACTGTTGCACTCAAGGTCAAGGAGGACTTGTTCTAGAAATCATGAGCGCACATTACGCCTAATGTTGCCACAATCTAACAAGCAGTTTCCTCGCTGTCGGTTCCAAGTAAAAATAAATAGTGCTTTTCCATGAGGAGGGGGAAAAATCTGGCAATCAGTTATGCTAAATAAATGGGTCTGTTTGAGGCACATTCTTTGCAAAAGCACGTTTTTATAGTCCACTGCTCTAAAACCTAAATAAAATAATAAAATAATCCCTCTCTTGTATGACCATTAAGCTACAGTAAACTTCCTGACTTCTTGTTTGGAGCTGGTGGGAGTGGAGCTTTTTATTATTCCCAGTGCATCCCCCGGGCTCCGCTCCTCAGCATTTTCAAACTCTCCTCTTAGCACTTTACCGTCGCTGCGATAACACGGGGAGGTGCTTCATTAACGGCGCCAAAACACCGGCCCCTGAGCGTCCGCCTGCGAGACGAGGGGAGACAGATTTACGGGACGCGATAACGCTGTCGGGCGACGTGTAGGTGAGATGCTTTGTGGCGCGTGTGTGAACGGATTTGGGGGGGGGGGGGGGGGGGGAATGTGTGATTTCAATTGTTACGACAACTTTCGGGTGACAACGATTTACAAATTCTGTTTTCAAATTGAGATTCAAAGTTCAAAGGGCAGATGTCGAATATTCCCAAGAGCATTACTGAAGTAGAAGAGTCAAACTACATGCATTTCAGAATATGACAATAGAAGAGGTTTCATCCATAGACTACATGCAAGAAGCCAATACAGTTTACAGTTACAATATGGATTTGATTGCTCTCAAGCTCAAAGTAAATATAGCCCTATAGTCCAAATCCTTTTTCACTGGAGGCGAATATTAAAGTGTATACGACTTTTTGCAAACGTTTTTAACCATAAACCCACCCTCTTATTTAGGCCTGAAAGCTTAAACCAGTTCTTGCTCACTGCACTAAAATTTAAGGTATATTGCGGTTATAATTATTTAGATTAAAATGATTAAACTTGCAGTAAAAATCTCTGGCCATGTGTGAACTCAGCAAAAGTGGGCCACATTTGGTCCCCGGGCCACACTTTGGGCACAGAAGCCAGATACAAAAATATAACAACTTGCCTTTCTCAAATTGTGCAAAGGCCCGTTTGGCTTCACTTTGCGCAATAAAGGACTCATTAAAGCGATAATCTGTCATTTAAAATGCTTCACAAATTCCATAGATTTTGTATAATTGAGCGCCTAGGCCTGGAATAATAAATAATTACGTTTTTCTAAAGTCCCTCCCTTTGCTGATCTCGGAAACTAATCAGAATCCCGGTGCCTCTACTTTGACCATTGAGACGAGGAGGCGAAGGTCTTTTACTTTTGAAATCTCTTTCACTCTCTCCTCGTTTTGAAAGCAAGTCGTGGCTTTCAGGTCCAATCACGATCACTTTCGCTTTGCCTGATCTTTTTAAACTTCTTTTTTTTTTTTTTTTCTATCGCTGATCCACATGCTGAGCGACTCTGTCTGACCCAATGAAGCATCTGCTGCTGTTTTAAACAAGAACAGGGGTTGAATGATAGAAAAATGAATTGGAATCTAATGAAAATCCCAATTTGAACAATCGCAGTGCTTGAGGGGCAGCAAGAGCTCTTTTGCATTATTTACTCGGACATTTATTTCTTTTCAAGAGGATTCATCAGAAACATTGCCATTCTTCATGTTTTGAAGAGGGACAGCGATTAAACGGGTAGATGGACGCTGAAGAGTCAGAGCTGCCAGGAAACCCGAGGCCTAGAGCAAGACCAAAGACGAGACTCATGGAGAGAAAGAGGACGTTAGTTTAGTGCCAGAGCAGGGGCGGCGGCGGGTAGGGTTAGATAAAGGAGGGAGGGATTCACTCTGGTGACCCCTGAGCGGAAACAGCTGAAATGAGAAGAAAATAAATGTGGTCTTAATTGGTCCCAATGCTGCTGCGATGGGTCACGGGGGTGCACTTATTTCGCAACCGCCGAACCAGAGACAAAGACAATTTGCACGTTTGATTTCGCGGATAAGGGACCAATTATCCACCGCGTTAAGAAAGTCATATTTGGGGCTCGACTTAAACGGGAAAGATTTTTGAAAAATATCTCATTTGAGAGAAGAGATGGACAGCTGAAGTAAATTAAGATTCAACATGTTATTAGAGGTCTTTACCGTAAAAGAGGTTATAATACAAAAACAATTGTGATTTGATGAGTTCTTCTTCTTCGCCATGACTCCAAATGCTACAAGCCAATTATTGATTTCACAAGCCAGTATTTCATTCCTGCACATGCGTGGTCATCTTATTACATGCTTTGGGCTGCTTACTTCATTTTCATCAACTTCTGCGCTACAGTTATAATGAATGACTATATACTGTAGGTTTACATTAAAGAGACTAGATGCAAGTTGGTCATTTTATGCTCTACTGCCACCTCAGGTCTAACGTGTAACTGCAGCTTCTACATTAAGCTCGTGCATGACGGCACCTCGGACCCGAAGTAACACCTTTTTGAGCGACAGTGCAGGATTTTAGAGGCAGTTGTGGTGAACAGGTCTGGGCTCATTCTACACATTAGGACATGGCTGGAACGTGTAGGGGGAGGAAAATACTTAGTTTTTTTTAACATTTTTAAACTCTGTATAGTCCCGTTAAGTTGGAGTGTAACAAACCAAAATAAGAACTCTTGGCTTTACTGTTGTTGTATTAGGGGTTCATTCAACTTTTTGACCTCAGACGAAGCAACATGAGGCTCATCCACTTGAGACTGTGTGGATCCAACTCAATTTTGGATTATATTTTGTCCTATTAAAAACAAACAAACAAACAGAGCTTGTAATAATGAAAGTCATTATGAAAGGCATAATGACTTTCATGAGTCATTATGACTCATGAAAAATAGGCAAGACAGATGTTTTAAATAAGCCTTAGATCAAACAATAAATGGAGGCTTTTTACTAGGGATGCACCGTTTTGATGCTGGTAACGGATATCGGAGCCGATACCTGTTTTGTTTTTCACCGTTTCACCAACTCAATTTCAGTGAATATGGACAATTTGAAGCTCAGAACCTGGAGAATCCAATCGCCGACTTAGTTTTAACCTCCACAAACACCGCGGCTAGCAACAGTTTGCTAATGCTAGCGGAAACTAATCAAGGCTGGGACAGAAACGATGATTGGATCACCTAAAGTGGCCTAATAAAATAAAATAGCCACTGCTAGAGTGGATAAATGTTTGCATTGTAGTTTATGAAATGCACAGAAAATATGAAAGAATAACTGATATTCTGCACAAGTTATAATGATCAGATCACTTTATGTGAGTTGTTTATATTAAAGTAACCTAAAGCCTGTCTTATACCTAAGGATGTAGTGTAGAAAAGTCCTTGGATCCTTATTTAATGTTTTTACATTAGTTTATTATTAAATATATTTTATGATTGATCTGTAACATCTTGTTTGCAAGAAAAGATAAGACTTTATTGATATGACAACGGAGAAAAAAGGACCATTCACTTTTTTTCCCCTCAAAGCAAGGCGCTTTTAAGAAAGTCTCTTGGTATCGGTTAACATCAGATATTGGCTGCTGGATCAGTGCATCTCTACTGTATCATTTAACACAATTACTGCCACTGAATTGGCTGTGAACAGTTTTAAAAACTCAGTGACCACAATTGAGCCTTAAACCTTTATTGGGTGTTCCTTCATCCTGGCAGAGGCTGAAGAAAGACAGCAAAATCCAACATATTTGTGGAACGGCCAACTGTATTTGAGAGTTATTTCAAGGCAACGACCGTCACAAAGACGAGCACAAAACCACCAAATAAAAAAAAAACTTTCGAGCATTGAGCAAGTCATAACCTTGTCCAGTATTTTTTAAGGAAGCCAAACATATTCTGCAGTAACCCGCCGGTGCGCCGCAATTTAGGCAAACAGACGCCAAATTACATGTTTAACCCGTCCCACTGAGCTCTCCGGTTTGCTCCTCCAAAGTAGAGTGAGCTGTCAACTCTGCAGTAAATCAAGTGATCCATCACACAACATGCAACAGAAACACATAAAGGAGTAAAAAGCTGATACAAAACACCGTGGGGTATAGCTGTAAAATACTTTACAATATATTCAGAAAAATTCAGAAGCCCCTTATGAGAGACCAACAGGCCCGGTTAGAACCATGAGGCCGTCCTTCTGTGGACCCACCACCTGCAGGAGGAGCCATAAGAGGCTGGTGCAATGTGATGTGGGCAACTCCAACAGCTGCTCCAATGACCCGGCAACGGACAAGTGGAAGAAAATGGATGGATGGACTTTACAATATAGTCTGTCTTTCCATCTTTAGTTGGTATTCACGGATCGTTATTGTTGACTTAGACTTCTATGCTGATACATCCACAGACAAAATAAGAACGGTAACTTACAAATGCGCAGAAGTTCAGTCTTAGTCAACATTTTCCAAATTAACTTCCATTCCAGCCTCATTGTAGTCCTGGTGTTGTATTTTTAAGTCTTTAAGTCTTTTAAGTCTTACAAGAACATCATTTCTAGTGGTTGTTGTTCAAATTGAAAGTACTGTGTTGGCGAACACGAATATCATGAGTTTGTTCTCATAACGTGCAGCAGTACATTATATGGATGCTGCATTTTGTACATTATGGATCATTATTGTGTCTGAAATCTATTTCCCAATGTTTACAAAGGCATAAACATATAACTATATTGGCTCTGGTTCAAAAATAGAATCAAAATTGAACTGGAAGTATGGCAGAGTGATAAGGCCCAAAATCGCTATCACGATATACAAAAAGAATTATACGATATACAACGATTATACGACGATCACATATATTATAATTGACAATTTACTTTTTAAGCCCCTGCCCCGTGTCCTACACAGTCAGTGTTTACGCTGCTCTGAAGAAGCTGAGCGTAACAAAAATGATATCGTCTCCACAACGATATAAAAAATTGCAACGGTATCAAAAAATGATATCGCGATAACAATATGTGATACGATATGGCCCACCCCTAACTGGAAGTCGCCTGTACTGGCACTTGAGACATGTTCGTTCGGGGACAGGTCGCTGGGGTTTCAGTAGCAAGCATTTTTCTTTTTCCTTGTTTTTTTTTATTATTTTTATTTTATTTTGTTTAGATCTGAGAGAGTCCTTTTAGGCTTATTGTACTCTGGATTTAGCCATAAAGAGACTTTGCTTTAGGATTGGATTATCAGCTTAAGAGCTAAAACAAAAAGTGTAGACTAAACATCTTTTGTTAGCACCAGGTGAAATGTTTTTGTATTCGTGAACTTAGTGTAGGCCTAGTCTATAATTATTAGCATTTGATTTAAAGACAACACAAAAATAATCCTTTAGATTGTAGACAACTTGTGACAACATTGAGCAGTTATAAAAGTGCACGCTCCTCTGATAAGCATGACATTTGGACCGTTTTTGAGAAGTTGTTAAATGTATCCAAAGCCACACAGATGCTCGCTTCTTACCTGGTGGCGCCCAAAGATCCGACCCCCAGTCTCTGCGCTGCTGGGACTGCTCCGTCCCCGCTCCTCAGCCTCCCCTGTGCCGCTGCGCTGCCTTCTGTGCTCCCGCTCAAAGATTCCGTCCTTCCCACTCCTGCTGCTGTCGATTGGATGGTAAAAGAAAAAAAGGACCAGGGTGTTGTTAAAGATCCAGGGAGCGCTGCGCAGTGGGGGCAGACCGGGCAGACTGAGACGCGGTGATCGGCGCCGCTGAGGACGTGCGTCTGTCTGGGGGGAGAGAGTGCGCTGGCAGCCCGGTGTGTGGAACAGAGAGGCAGCCGCTGACAGCCACAGGACGCACACACACGAAGTGAAAACACGCCCAGCAGCCAAGCATGCCCTGTCCGACCTGCCTCCTACCGTAACGCTGGAGGTAGTTGCGCAGTGAGAACGTTAAGCCTGGCTTAACAAGGAGGAAAAACAAGGAGGAACAAATAGAGGCAGATTTTGTTTAGGTTTCGAGCGTTTTATCAGACTGAAGTTTTGCATATAGCTTTTTCCCCATGCGCGGTTACTCGAAGGTTTGACTACACATATTTTCATTTTACCATCTCAAACTGTGGACCAGTATGCTGCCATGCTGGGCGATTCTTATTCTTGTGAAGGATAACCGGCCACATCACACAAATCTGAAAAGCATACAGGATCCAAAAAACAGTCAAATGAGAAGGCAAAAAGATCTGCACAGCTTATGCTCCAAATTATTTTTTTATTTCTCGCACCATGAAAGTGACGTTTCGGGCCTCAAGTCAGCCATTGACTTGAGGCCCGAAATTATCTGAGATGTCTCATTTGGGTTTTTTACAAGCTTTGAGCTATAATTATCAACATTATCAACATCTTGATTTATCTCACTTTCATGATGACTTTGGCTCACAGCAAAAAACACAAATTCAAAATCCCAGGTTCCCTGAGACTCTAAACCAGAGGTCACTAAACGGCGGACCTCGGTCCGGATTCGGACCCATGCGTCAGCCCATCCGGACCCGAACCTTGGATCCGAACTTTGGACCCGACCCTGAATCCCTCAGACAAGCAGCTGCGTCTGCGCTCTCTCTCTCACTCTCTCCCTCTCCAAATGACTGCACCAGAGTTGTAAACTTCAGCCCATATGTTCAGAAAGAGAAAGAACGTGTTTTGATGTACTGTGTGTTAAGAGAAAGTTTATTACATAATTATATGTATTGTGTGAATTGTTTGATGTAGCCATAATGTATACTGCTATTTCTGTCTTGGACGGAGGAAATTAGCACCTTGTATTGCTCAACTGTACACTTTGCTTCACTTGTGTATGTCAACCTGGACAGGTTTTTAATTGTTAAATTGTTTTGGTATTATTTTGTTATTTAATTTAGCTATTTATTTTTTAACTTTTTTATTTTTTTGTAAGGGACTGCTTTTTGTGCAAATTTGAGTTTCTCTGCCCACCATAAGGGAAATGGGGATGTGGGTAACAAAAAGGGGACAAAATGAAAGTGTGATGCATGCAAAAAAAAGTGCAAAATGTAAATGCAAATGCAATGTAACACTTCAATAAAATGATCACACAAAAATGAAAGAGAAAGTCCAACATCTTAGCTCCATGATACTTTTACAAATTTTAGAAACGGTTTCAGAATGACTGAAATACGGCCAAGGCAGTGGGAACCCAGGGTGCTGAGGGCGCTGCAGCACCCCCTGGTGGATAGTTGCAGGCAGTATTATTAAATAGTAAATATGCACAGAAAAAGTGGTTTGGGGGTAAACTTTATCCCTCAGCACCCCCTAACTAAAATGCCTTCCCACGGCTCTGAATACGGCTCGCTAAAACCAAAAGCCGAGGACGCCCTAATTAAATATGCACGCACGCGCGGTTGTAATGCGCAAATAGCGCCGCTATTTCCCGATCAGCAGCGAGCAGGTCAGAACCAGTTCAAAACCTGGACTAAGCCAGGACTAAACCAGAACTAAGCCAGTTCTAAACCTGGACTAAGCCAGGACTAAACCAGAACTAAGCCAGGTCTAAACCTGGACTAAGCAGGACTAAACCAGGACTAAACCAGAACTAAGCCAGGTCTAAACCCGGACTAAACCTGGACTAAGCAGGACTCGGTATGATGAACTGAGCAAAGAAACACATCACTGTCATATGTGCACATTGAGGCTACAGTAGCCTATACACTCTGCTATTTAGGAGCCAAAATTATTTGTTGAGCAAAAAAATAAAAAATAAACAATAACAGGGATCAACTAATTGCATTATTTTCAAATCACAGAAATAGATTTTAAAAAGGCCGTAATTAACCCCGTATGTTTCGGACCTTTGCTTGACCTTTTTTTTTTTTTCATTTCGGACCTTGGTGAAATTTAATTTGTGACCACTGCTTTAAACCGTCTCTCAGTGGTTCAGTAGAATTCACCATCATGGGGAAGACTGCTGACCTGACAGTTGTGCAGAAAACCAACACTGACACCCGCCATAAGGAGGGAAAAGCTCAAAAGGAAATAGCAAAAGAAGTTGGATGTTCTCAAAGTGCTGTATCAAAGCACATTAATAGAAAGTTAAGTGGAAGGAAAAAGTGTGGAAGAAAAAGGTGCACAAGCCGCAGGGATGAGCGCAGTCTGGAGAGGATTGTCAGGAAAAGGCCATTCAAAAGTGTGTCGGACCTTCACTAGGAGTAGACTGAGGCTGGAGTCAGATCAAGAGCCTCCACACACAGACAGATCCTGGACAAGGGCTTCAAATGTCGTATTCCTCTGGTTGACGCATCCTGGTCTTCCATAACATCTCAGCAGTGCCACAGGCTGAGAGCATCCATGCCACGCAACCGCATTAAGGCAGTCATTCAAGTAAAAGGCCCAAACCAAGTACTAAGTACTTGATTGATTTCATGTAATATTCTAATCTGAGATTTTGAAATATGGGTTTTGTACAAGCTGTAAACCATAATAATCCAATTTAAAACAAATAAAGGATTGACATATGTCACTTTACATGTCATGAGTCTATATCATATATTAGTTTCACATTTTAAGTTGAATTACAGAAATACAATATTCTAATTTTTCGAGTTTAACCTGTATACTGTATATAATAGTTCTAGTGTCACAGTATTACACTTCCATGCCTATATAATAGATTAATTAAACAAATATATTTTCCAGAGCATTAAGACAAAACTTGTCAGACCAAAGTGCTTTACATCAAAGATAACACGTTTTCACAAAGTCTCAAAGCTGTTTTGATCAGATGCTTGCTGTATTTCGTACGCCCTTCCATGCCTGCACCAACTCTTTACACCATTACAGCTTTGGGAACGTCAGAACTGCACTTTTTATTGTATAGATCGCGGAAATTTTGTCGGAAAAGAGTCCAATAGTTTGGCTGTAATTGGCCTCAGACTGGGTGGCACAGACAGGGAGGATCTTTCTCTCCGTCTCTCGCTCCCTGTCAGTCGTGGTTGATGGTTCAATCCCCTCTGGGCTCATGCCTCCCCCCTCTCTCCCTCCATCTATCACTGTATTTCTCTGCACTGAGACCCAGGAGTCCCGCTGACATTTCTCTGTACAAATGGCCGTTTCTGTCTGTTAGATTGGGCCCACAGCAACTCAGCACGTCACTGTCCATCACCCGGAACGACTCTGGCTTCAAGGAGTAATGCGGCCTGTAATGAAGTCTCAATTTCTCTCATGACGACGTGTAATATAAGTGCTAATTGTCCAGCCAAAGGCCAGTTGTGGCAATTTGGATGAAAACCTCTGGTACACTTTATCCTCCATGACTATTTGTGAATGCGGTTGGTTGTGATGCGAGGGCCACAGTAGGACCAGACCAGTTTCAAGTACACATCTCAAATATAATGTATTTAAGCTTAACACAATAGAGAAACAACACAATAGCATAAGGAATGCGTCATACTCTGCCTGACTACAAAAAAAGGTAATTTGGCTTTGATTAATCAATAAGCTTCTTCAATGTTGCATTCATTTTTCACCAAGATCTTGTATTGATGATGGGAGAGTGTGACCACTGTGCAAAGCCTTCTCCAGCACATCCCAAGGATTCTCAATGGGGTTAAGACCTGGACTCTGTGGCCAATCCATGTCCCATTTTCATGAGATGGACTTAAAGATCTAAAATTCATTCCAGATACACAATATTACCATTTCTCTCAAACATTGTTCACAAATCAGTCCAAATGTGTGATAGTGAGCACTTCTGCTTTGCTGAGATAATCCATCCCACCTCACAGGTGTGCCACATCAAGATGCTGATCTGACGTCATGATTAGTAAATGGTCTCAACTTATATAGCGCTTTTCTACCTTCATTAGGCACTCAAAGCGCTTTACATCAAGGATCCACTCACCCATTCACACTCTCATGCATACACCAGTGTACGCAGACACTGGAGGCAAGGAGTGTCTTGCCCAAGGACACAACGACAGTGTGCACCTTCAGGAGGCGGGATTCGAACCCCCGACCTTCCGATCATGAGACGACCCGCTCTACCATGCGCGCCACGCGACGGTGGCATTCCTGCTGTCAGCATGCCAAGTGCACGCTCCCTCAATGCTTGTGGCATCTGTGGCATTTTGCTGTGAGACAAAACTGCACATTTCAGGGTGGCCTTTTATTGTGGGCAGTATAAGGTACACCTGTGCACTAATCATGATGTCAGATCAGCATCTTGATGTGGCGCACCTGTGAGGTGGGATGGATTATCTCAGCAAAGCAGAAGTGCTCACTATCACACATTTGGACTGATTTGTGAACAATGTTTGAGAGAAATGGTAATATTGTGCATCTGGAATGAATTTTAGATCTTTAAGTCCATCTCATGACAAATGGGAGCAGAAACAAAGGTGTTGCGTTTATATTTTTGTTGAGTGTAGAATAAATAAAGGATTTCCCATTATAAATTGTTGATGGCGATGGGAGAAACAGTAGCAAGTGGGGGGAAAAAAATGAAATTCGATGGGAATCAAACCCAGGAATCTGTTGCCGACCACATCCACCATGAACCGCCTGAAACGTGCATGAACAATAATCACTTGTGACGCTCTTTGTGGCCATGTCTGTGACGAGCACTAGACACATCAATACAGTCCGCAAAACACAGCTCATGTAAGAACATTACACCTCACTATATCATCTCCAATCATCGTAGTAATGAATAGCAATTTGCCATAACATTAGACCTTATAAACAAACATGAATAGACCATTGTGAGCCTCATCTAAATCAGTCTACAGTGTGTAAGGAACTGTTTCTGTAATGGGCCGTGTGTGTGGGGTCAACTGTCCGGGCCCGTGGGAGCTCCTCCAGGATGATCGATGAACTAACCCTGTTTTTTCACAGACTGAAAAATGCTGAACGGACAACTTCCCGGTTGTCGCTTGAACGCACCGTGCCTTCACCGACTTAGCTGCCAGCGCGAACGCCATCCATCACCCGGACAGTCAATCAATTATCCGCCCAATCAGGTGAGAGCGTGACCAATGTCCGGGAGCGGCCTATAGTCTCGGGCTAACGTGTCTGACAGCAGCGTTTTGAAGCTTTTATGATGTTTACTGTTTTCTTGAAAGTGGCCTGTCAGAGGTGGGTAGAGTGTGGGAGAAAAGTCAAATGAGCATCTCGGTGCTCAAATTGCCTCGGCTAACAAGCGTTTCTCACTAGTAACTGGCAGATTTTGTTAGTTCCTTTTCTGTCAGAAGATGAGTCCTGTTTTCCATAGTCCGTAAATGAACAGGTGCTGAAATTGCAATAAAGTAACACGATCTTGTTGGATGTGGGTTTACCTTTCCAACCTTGTGAACCTGTTCTCAAACAATGGCAATAAAAACGTTTCTGATTGTTATGGAGTTCAACAGTCCCAGTAAAAATCTCCACAGACTTCAATTTGAAATTCAAAAGTGGTAGAGACTTATGTGTCGGAAACTAGACATTTCACACTATGTCAAACAAGTCCTCCCTGGTCCTTCTACATGATGTGACATCACGGTGAAAAGTTGAAAAAATACAACTGTTGCGCATCTTCCGATCAAAATAAAATAAATGTAAAGGTAATTATAGCAAAAAAAATAATCATATACAATAAAATCATATATAAAACAACTAGGATTTCCCCAATCTGCAAAAATATTAACCTCTGAACCCCTGCCTGAACCGAGCATATTTTCTCCAGTTTGGCTTTACCCAAATCTAAAAACGTCTTGGAAAAAAGAACACCACAATAACACCATAAACAAGCGACTAAAGAGTGATGAAAGAGCAACTAAAACGTGACAGAATAAACTTAAAAACTGTGAAATAAACGCGGCGTCGATGCAACAGAAAAAAAGTCATCAGTTTCGTAGGTCTTAGCTTTCAAATGAGGCACTGGCCTGTAAGCTGTAAGCTCCAGTCGAGAAGCTTTTGGGTAAAACTGAACTGGAGAAAATGAGCTTGGTTAAGGCGACCACCCTCATTCATTCTCTCACACGTCATTCAAGCTGGCTTATACGTGTTTTTAGTGGAAAAGGAAACCCTATAGCACCCAGAGACACGGGGAGAACTTGCAAACTCCTCACAGACTGGCCCCGCGCCGGCCCCCGGGGGTTGAACTAGATGTGCACATTTCACCCTGCTGCTAACTGAAACCCCTTTTGCGTGCCGCGAAACCTCCTGCACGACCGACAATAATATCACTAAAGTAACTGTAACTCATCCGGTCATAGCGGGGGCCGCGTGTTTGACAGGAGCTCAGTGAAGCGTTTATGGCGTTTATGTCGTGGTGGGGCAGTGGTGATGGATTGCGTGACTGTTTGCCCCTGGCCTAACTGCACAAACGACCGGTCTGTTTTAGCCTTTGACATCAGACAAGTGATGATAAATACCATGACCAAAGCCTGTTCCCATTGAGATCACGCGTGCGTGTGAAAGTGATGGATGCAGTTCATGTACACACTCCTGGCCTGACTGTCTATGGTGGTCAGACAACTGATTAGGAAGAAAAAAAAACATGTCGATTTAATGACTTTAAACATTCACTCGCTGCGCTGGTAGTTTGGTCACCGCAGCATCAATTCAATTTACCACGGCGGTACATAGGCAGGAAAACAAGAAGCGGAGTCAACCAATCCGCGAAGGGCGGGCGTCTGCCGTTGATGTGGAGTTATTAGAGTTTTTGCGTTATTATTCGCACAGGATTCTGAATCACAAAACTATCGATATGTGTTTTTGGTTATTTACCGCCATCAGAGTGCTCCTTTAGTGTTATTACGCCTAAGTGCCCCTTTTTATCCGCTTAGAAGATTGACATGTTTAATTTTGCGTAACTATACTTGGATCGTGTAACTACTCATGTAACCGTATTCAAATAGGGGAAACGTGGAGGAGCTTGGTCGCTTCTAACTTGACCCCGTTTGACCCCATAGAGGAGAGGCTAAAGGCTAACAACATCTTTAGTCTTTTTGCATGACTGAGCACACGCGTAAAAACCAGATAGGCCAGACTCGTCTAAATTCAGGTAAGAACATATCTCAGTATGGAAAAACGGTGGCCTGCCCCTTTAAATACAAATACAGTATTTGTGCACAGGTGATTTTTGATACCTAATTTTGTCTTTAAATAAACTAGTTATTACAGGATTTTTTTTTTTTTTTTTTTAGGATTCAAAGCTCAGTAAATCAGACTATTACAGTGATAGTGGTGGGTCATTGGTGTCACGGTCTTCAGCCCTGCCCACTGAGGAACAGATAAACGTAAGAAACCCGCCTATTCAAGAGGAACTGAAGCTCCAACAAGGACTAGACTTCTGCGGTCTTGGCCCGTCTGCTGAGGGACTCCCATCGGCCCGGGGTCTCTCTAGCCTGTCTGTCCATGGGAGTGGATCTTTCCTTCTGTGGTTCCCCCCGGGTTTATTTATTTTGTAAACGATCGAGCTCCTCCCCCTTGCCTCCTGATTGGACCTGACAGGGTGGTTCTCAAGAAAAGCTCGTCTCATTGGTCAACGTGGGACGATACTAGACTCTGATTAGTTCCTGAGATCCAGGAAGAAGAAGAAAAAAAATATATAAATAAGACTTACTTTACTTTAAATGCAAGACTAGGTAGTCGATTTATCACATTTCAACTTCAAAACATTGTATGTGGAAAACTGAAAACAATGTTGGCTGTGGTTGTCACTTCAAGAAAACTGCATTGAATCTGCGTAATAATTAATAATAACATAACTTTATTTATTTGCACTAAAATTACATTATCTTCTAGGGAGGGGTTTTACCTTGTTATTGGTTAAAACAGGCCTCTTGTGCTTCATTGTCTGCCCTTAACACAGACTTAACCCCGGTGTCTATTTAGAAACCATGAACCGGGAGACGCTAACCACTCTGCCCGCCAAAGCAAAACATCGCATGCTCACAAAACTATACATAGTGGCAAAAGCGTGAGTGGTGTTTGGACAGATGTCACGGCAAAGCAGCTTTGCGCGAATTCCGGTTGCCCCCTCTGCACAAGACTTACGGTAGAGTTAATAACAAACCTTCACCGAATAGCAGCGTGAGCCCTAGCTGTGTGTTGAAGCGATGACACAGTGGAAACTCGCCTCTACCGTATCATCCCCGTCTCTTCTCTGCCTGGAACCAGAGATGGAGCCAGTCAAGTGTGGCTGCCCTGGCTGAGCGGGAGCATGAGGCAAGATTGGAAAATGTGAAAGACGTGTAGACATGTGATGCAACTTACAGCGGCCCATTTCGATTTAAGTTGAATTATTCACACAAAAGGATTAATAGGCATTAAAAAATGTTGCAATCCACTTTCAAAATGTGCTTAGGGCAAGACGCTTCACCCACTTTGGCTTTGTGTGAATGTCGTCAGTGAGTGAGCGGCTGGTGGGGGTCAAAAGGGGTCGATAGCGTAGATTGACAGCCTCGTACTCACTGATCCCCAACTTCAATATGTGGTTTCAAGGAGGAAGAATACTCTATGTCCCTAATGCAAAGTTTGTATAAGTCTATCTCAAAGAATTCAGTTCAGCTGCCAATCTGTGGCTTGCCTCACAGCAAGGTCCAAGGCCGCTGCAAGCCATTTTGGTGCCCTACGCAGAAATGTTTCATGATGACATGATTAACAGCGGAATCATGAGGCGGCGTCAGAATTTTCTGCCAGCATCTGACACGGTTTGCCCTCCATGTCCCCGCTCAACTCAGAAAGATTCAGGGAAGAAACTAAAGCAACCGCAGGAGAACAAACGAGCGTGGGAAGAACAAGAGCCTTGAGAGTGTTTTCTGTGTCTCACCGAGGTCTGTCAGACGTGCGACAGCATCAGAAGAGATTCATTCCAGCACCGTCGGGTCAAGAGCAAATCAAATCAGCCTCTCAGTTCTTCATCCCACAAGCATCTCCCGAGCCAAATATAACAACATTTTGTATATTTACTATTACTGTCCATGTATGATCATTATTCTACAACAGATTTGTATAGCGTTTTTTTTTGTGTGAGAGAAAAATAAACAAGAACCAGTCTACTTAACCTTATATAAACCAATCCAAGAGTTGCACCTCTCAAAATATATATATTTTTTAAAACACTTTCAAAAGTTGCATCTTTTACTGTCATCGCATTTCTCCTCTTTCTCAATGTTCTCATTGAATTAATCCGTAATGTCAGCTGTGTTAATAAATAGGTGGCACAAATAGCCTTCGAATCACATTGGCCTCAATGTGGTGCCCCTCGGAGATTTAATGCCCGAAGCACAGCGCGTTCTGAGCGTATAGGAAGCGACTGGAAAGATCCCAGGTTTCCAATACTGAAATAGGGCCTTTCTGTGTACATCGGGATAGGACAGATCTTTATTGTCCCTTAAAGGGAAATTTGTTTCCACGGTCCGTCATGTCAAGCAACACAATAAACAATCACACACACAAAAAAGTGCACAACAGGCAACAAAGCTATTGCAGATCAATTGGTGAGGAAACTTGTTGAGAATGGCAATGGTTGATGGAAACAAAATGTATTTTCAGAGAGGGGGGGGATTAGAGCTTTTTACAGTGTTACAATGCTGTTTTCTCATCAACAACAAGGCAGGGCAAGGCAAGGCATGTTTGTTTATACCACACATTTCGTACACAAGGCAACTCAATGCGACAACATACTTGGAGCTCTGTTTTAGAGCCATCAGTGCACCTTTGAGTAATCTCTGAATCTTCTCCCAATGTTATTGTTGTTGATGTTGTCTGCGGCAGACGCGCCCAACCAACCATGGACATTGCACAATAGACTAGAGTCATGGAGCTGGGCCCCCGTGTTGCATTGGGTCGCCAGCACTGGTTGAAGGATGGGTCAAATGCAAAGGAATTAGTTTTTTCCATGACTTTCTATCACCAACGTGGTCTTTATTTTGCCCTCTTTTAATATATTCAAGAAATATTCATATGTGTATCTTCATCTTGCTGTTAAGTTTGTGAGACACACAGAGAAACACATCCACAAACACAGGCCCTCTGCCCACACCACGGCTTCCTACGGGACAGGCTGTTTTCCCAGGACGCCCCGCCGCTGTTTACATGTGAGGACCAACTGGGAATAATTAAATGGAGTCACTAAATTAACACTCTTGTGATGGTGAAAACAAAACGGGAGGGGCAGGAGAGACGCAGTCATAAAAGAGAGGGGTGGGGGAGGGTAGAAGTCATTAATGTAGCTAATAGAGCAGGCTCAAAGACGATATATGGGACATTCATGTCTTCTGTCGCGTTATATTGACTGGGATATGATTTCTATGTCCTGATAATAAAATTAACCCCTTTGTTTGTTTGCTTGTTTTATGTATTATGTAATGTATTAAATGGTCTCAGTTTATACAGTACTTTTCCACCTACGTTTGGCAATTAAAGCCCTTTACAGCTAGGAACCAGTCACCCATTCACACTCTCATTCATACACCAATGTAATGGAGTACATTGGTGTATGAATGAGACTAGAGGCACTGGAGGCGAGGTGGGTGAAGTGTCTTGTGCATGGACACGACCCGCTCTACCATCTGAGCCGCTGTTGCCCTATACAAACAGAATACTGTAAATAAAAAATAATATTCTTTATAGGTTGCGTTCACATGACGTCACAATAATTCAAAATCAGTGGAGCTTGGAATTCTAAAGAAGCTTCAGCGCAAATTCAATCTGGAAGAGCTTCCTCGTCCATCGCTTGGCATTTCCCAACTGTGCTGCAACCC
Source organism: Proterorhinus semilunaris (assembly GCA_021464625.1). Lineage (NCBI taxonomy): Eukaryota > Metazoa > Chordata > Actinopteri > Gobiiformes > Gobiidae > Proterorhinus > Proterorhinus semilunaris. The sequence goes on from CM038346.1 coordinate 32,914,132, forward strand.
TCCTCCGCCCCTCCTCCACCTGGCCTCTCCTCGGCTCTGCCCGTCATTGTCAACCGGCCGCCCCGGGTCCCATCCTCTACCACCACCAGTGTCCACACTCCAGGGATTTATGTCCAATAAAACTCTCCTAACGCCATTCTGTTTCTGTGAGTCTTTTCAGGTTGAACTGTGGTAACTAACCGACAAAATGCTAAATATTTGGTTTTGTTTTAGACTTATCTTCTCTGAGCTCCTTCATTCAAGTTGTAATGACTTAGCACTTTCGTTTTGTATTTTTTTTTTATGTCACTTATGAATGAAATAAATGAAATACATTATTGAAGTGAAAATGAAATGATCCATAATTAAAAGTCTGAACTGGAGGCCAAAAATTACAAATTTCTTCGCACTTATTGGCGACAAACTAATGACAGGCCATGGATTTGTTGTTGTCGCTCTATTCCGAGGCTGGAGCTCTGTGGGGATGTTAATGACACACTTGAAATGGAAATGGCAGCGCGCTGAGTGTGACAATGCTGTTGAAACAGTGAAGTGGCCGTTAATGTATATAGGTTAATAAAGTCGATTTGAATACCCATCTAATGGGTTTTACTCGCAGGGGCACCGAGGCTTCAGATACGTTTGAGATAAAAGAGGATAAAACTTCCCAAATGGGCTTGTGAACCGGTGATGTCTTTGTGCCAGTCCTAAGCCAAAATAATACTTTATCATTCAAACATCTGTGTTTGTTTCCCATTTAAAACATGTTGAAAATTGACATGTGTTTTTGAAGGATTCTTTGTTGACAATGCTATGAGCTGAGAAAGAGAGAGTACCATTTCACCATAGTACAAAAGGTGATTTCAAAAAGTCTTGACAAAATCGGAATAGAGAGTATGCAGATAATGTCACAGCATGCACGGTAACAAGGCAAGGCAAGGCAAGTTTATTTGTAGAGCACAATTCATACACAGGGCAATTCAAAGTGCTTTCACAGTTGCATAAAGTTACAAGAAAACAGATCAAATCAATCATTAAAACATCAACATAAAAATGAATCAATCACAGTAAAAAGGCAAGAGTGCAGATAAAATACTTTCAGTTTTCATATGCTCGGGTAAAAAGAGCTGTTTTCAGCCTGGATTTGAACATTGAGTTGAGGCCTGTCTCACATCCTCATGAAGACTGTTCCAGATTTTAGCTGCATGAAACTGAAACGCAGCCGCACCGTGTTTATTATTGACTCTGGGAACCACCAGGAGACCCCTCCCTGAAGTTCTCAGGGCCCGAGATGGTTCATACGGCTCAAACATGTCAGAGATGTACTTTGGTGCTAAACCATGAAAAGACTTGTACACAAGCAGAGCTGTTTTAAATTCTATTCTCTGAGTGACAGGAAGCCAGTGCAGGGACCGGAGCACTGGACTAATATGGTCGTATTTCCTGGTTCTTGTCAGGACTTGAGCAGCAGCGTTCTGGATGTGAGAACAGAATATGTCAATGTTTTTCATAGAGGATTCTGTCCAGAAATGTAAGTGTTGTTAAGAGCATGCCCTAAAGTCACTTTTTGAAACATAAACTTGTGGTCTGTGCCTGTTTGTTTGTGACGCGCTGCTCTTGTCTAATTTCAAACGCTTGCTTCCCTTTGCATCATCTTATTTCCAAGTGGTGAATTCCATATCTGTAAATGACATTGTCGGAGCAGAGACGGGCTGCTTTTATACATTGGTACAAATGAACTTTAAGCAGGCCTTTACAATCAGCAACTTTAAAATCATAAGTAAAAAATGAATAAAATACTTATATTTATAATTAACACGCCATAAAATGTGATAAATTATATAAATCCTTTGTTTTTCAGTTGATATGATGCATTTGTCACCGTGGAAAAGTGCTGTGAAAGCACTTTGAATTGCCTTGTGTATGAATTGTGCTCTACAAATAAACTTGCCTTGCCTTGCCTTAATAAATAAATCTTAAATAAATAAAATATAGAAAGAAACCCAAGAAAAAAATTAAAAATTAGAAGCACAAGGCACATTGAAGTATAATTTCTTGTAGAAGTTACTCAATTAAATGCACTTGATTAAAAACAATGGATTAATGTCAATGAACTCGTACTTTTTTGGTCTATATGAAAGCTGTATTTGAAAACACGTGCTGTTTATTTTTTCTCCGCCTCGCCATCCTTTACGCAGCAATAACGTCCACACCATCGGAGAATGCAAACATCACAGAGAAATAACACACTCTTCATTTAGTGTTTCCCCCTCGGTTCATTTAAGACAATATAGCGTAGTTGCGGTTTTGGAAATGGAGAGAAGAGCGATATGGATCCAGGAGCACGACCGAATATCAATCCTGTTTATAACACACAGCGGGACAATTCGCTTCGGCTGATAAAACGTGACGGTCATATTTGTTTGAGGAGTCAGTTCTTCATCAACATCAGTCCGTCTCACTGAATGGCACGTGCATATTTTTGTCATAATGTTACCTCCTTTCCATTTGTAGGTTCTATATGCGTAAACAGCAATATAGTATCGGGCCCATTGTGGAAATTCAAGCATTTTTCAAGGTAAATTGCCGACAATGGTATTTTTGAATTATAGAGAGATTGGGACCAATAATAATTTGTGGGTGAATGCTTTATCATTGAACCAAAGCATTGTAAAAAAAAAAAAAAAAAAGGATGGTTCCAGAGTGTGAAAAATCTTCATGGCTCTTTGAAATAGAGCTGGACCTGGCTCGTAGATTCCGCAGTCTCCTCCCTGAAGGCAATACCTTGAAGAGACTGTGTGATGGGTGCGTAGGGTCCCTGGTGATTCTGACGGCTTTGCGGGTGAGACGGGTGGAGTACATGTCCTTAATGGAGGGAAGAGGAGCTCCACAGATCTTCTCCGCTGCTCTCACGATGCGCTGGAGGCTCCTTCGGCAGGAGGCAGTGCTGGCGCCGTGCCACACAGTGATGGAGCTGGTCAGGATGCTCTCTATAGTCCCTCTGTAGAAGTTGCACATAACGGAGGCTGGGACTCTAGCTCTTCTTAACTTGCGGAGAAAGTATATTATTATAGCTACAGTGCCTTGTGAAAGTATTCGGCCCCCTAGAACTTTTCGACCTTTTGCCACATTTCAGGCTTCAAACATAAAGATATAAAACTGTAATTTTTTTGTGAAGAACCAACAACAAGTGGGACACAATCATGAAGTGAAACAAAATTTATTGGATATTTCAAACATTTTTAACAAATAAAAAACGGAAAATTGGGCGTGCAAAATTATTCACCCCCCTTAAGTTAATACTTTGTAGCGCCACCTTTTGCTGCGATTACTGCTGTAAGTCGCTTGGGGTTTGTCTCTATCAGTTTTGCACATTGAGAGACTGAAATATTTGCCCATTCCTCCTTGCAAAACAGCTCGAGCTCAGTGAAGTTGGATGGACAGCGTTTGTGTTTTCAGTTCTTTCCACAGATTCTCGATTGGATTCAGGTCTGGACTTTGACTTGGCCATTCTAACACCTGGATATGTTTATTTGTGAACCACTCTATTGTAGATTTTGCTTTATGTTTTGGATCATTGTCTTGTTGGAAGACAAATCTCCGTCCCAGTCTCAGGTCTTTTGCAGACTCCATCAGGTTTTCTTCCAGAATGGTCCTGTATTTGGCTCCATCCATCTTCCCATCAATTTTAACCATCTTCCCTGTCCCTGCTGAAGAAAAGCAGGCCCAAACCATGATGCTGCCACCACCATGTTTGACAGTGGGGATGGTGTGTTCAGGGTGATGAGCTGTGTTGCTTTTACGCCAAAAATAATGTTTTGCATTGTTGCCAAAAAGTTCGATTTTGGTTTCATCTGACCAGAGCACCTTCTTCCACATGTTTGGTGTGTCTCCCAGGTGCTGCACTGACAGTAAAGGGGCTGAATAATTTTGCACGCCCAATTTTTCAGTTGTTTATTTGTTAAAAATGTTTGAAATATCCAATAAATTTCGTTTCACTTCATGATTGTGTCCCACTTGTTGTTGGTTCTTCACAAAAAATTACAGTTTTATATCTTTATGTTTGAAGCCTGAAATGTGGCAAAAGGTCGAAAAGTTCAAGGGGGCCGAATACTTTCGCAAGGCACTGTAACTATAATAATATACTTTGTCCGCAAGTTAAGAAGAGCTAGAGTCCCAGCCTCCGTTATGTGCAACTTCTACAGAGGGACTATAGAGAGCATCCTGACCAGCTCCATCACTGTGTGGCACGGCGCCAGCACTGCCTCTTGCCGAAGGAGGCAAAAGGTCGAAAAGTTCAAGGGGGCCGAATACTTTCGCAAGGCACTGTATCTGTTTCTTTGGTTAATTGTATGGTAAAGTTGCAGGTCAACATAGGTTTTTCCTTGTAGAATCGGTTAGAGCAGTGAAAAGGCACAATGGAGTCTGTTAAATAAAATGAGATTTTTCATGATTTCATATTGGATTATGTAACGCTTATTCCATACTAATTTATAGAAAGATACATATTTTACATTATTAATTCTAGGAAATGTAATTCTCATTTTGGTCGCAGGTTGTCATTTTACATGCCTTTCAGTATGTGACTTCTGTCAGTGTGGATGGCATTTGAGATCGCTGGCTAGTGCATATCATATGAAACTATGCATCAACACTGACTGAAGTCAATTGCTACATCCAAAAATAGCTCATGTTGATGAGCAAAGGTGATGAGAAAACTGAAAACTTAGAATTGTATCCTTATAAAGGGCCTAAGAGTCACTGGCGCCTCTTAAAAGCAGCAAAGCCTGCCCAGATGATATTTGTGGACATTAGCCACAGCTGCTGAGCTATAGGTTCAAGAGAAAGCCCTGAACTACACTCCAAACATCTAGCCTTGTATACAACATGTGACATGTTACTGTAGTTTTCCTACAGAGGGGTCCTAGATGTGAGCTGCAGATGTGTTATTTTGTTAGCTAAATGCTAACCACGGTAGTATGCTAACACAGCTTAAACACGGATTCAGACTGAGGCTCTGTTGACATGACAAACTAAAATTCACAGAGTGGATCACCGGGTTTCTGTTTCCACTTCGATGCGTTCATTTCTTCTGAGGAGTGGAAGCAGAGCTATGGTGAATCAGATGCAGATACAGATTCAGAAAGCTTTATTTATCCCAACAGTGCAATTCAGTTTGCAGCCGCCGCTTCATAAAATTAGAACATAGCAAACATACACATCCATACATCAACAACAAACAATATACTGTTGTCAGTCAGTGCTCATAGAAGGCAACAACAACACCAGGGACACACCTCAATGGGTGCATGACGCAGTAGACAACAGTAGTACAATAACACAAAAAATATCACCACTCAATTACGGCTTTCTCTCAAGTTTATGAGGTCGATAGCAGTTAGAATAAATGAGTTTGAGTATCTGTTTGTCTTTCTCACTGGGGCCAGATAGCACCGCCCAGGGGGCAACAAGGAAAATTGGTGCCTTAGTATGTGGTCAGAGGAGCCTCTAAAATGCTCCTGGCTTTGCAGACCACCTGCCTGCTACACAAGGTATCTAAGCTCGACATCTGCACACCCATTATTTTTGAGCTGATCTTTACTATGTTGTTCAGGTTGTTTTTATCTTTGACTGTCAAATTCTTAAACCTGCTGTAGTTGGACTGACAGTGCCGCTACATCTTTTGCCCTATAAACATAACCACATGCTGGTTTGTTTACATAAACATGGGGGCCGTCTTTTTTTTTACAGTTTTCTTAGTAATACTGTCAATGGGTTGTCCTTGATTTTTATCCTGAGTAGAAATATTGTTACATGTCGTATAGAGCATGATACCACTCAGGTTTTCAAATTGGCGGCCTTAACTATGGGTGACGTCATTGGAAACACATAGATTGACGGTGGCCCCAATGCAATACCAGTTGAGAACCAAAGGGTTAGAGCATTATCCATGAATCCAGTGGACTGCTCCTTCTGTCATTGTGTTCTTGGATAAGATGCTTCACCCACCCTGAGTGAGTGACTGGTGGTGCAGATTTGGAGACACTCTGATGAAGAAAGCGGGAAAGATTATTTGATAGAGGAGATGGCTATCAAAGAGGGTAGGAGGATATAGCAAATGACTGCCACCCATACTGTGCCAGATCAATATGAGTCAATGCACTTGGGAAAAAGGAAGAGATACAAGAACTCTTTCATTCCTCTTTCAATCTTGACGATGGAAAAAACCAAAGCAGTATAAACAAGGCAAGGTAATGTAAGGTCTTGTGGAAGAATCAAATTGTGACTGACCTTCAAGGCCAGTTAGAGAGATGCACCACTAACTGAATCTTATTACACTCGACTATCAATGGAATGGCCTAATCCATGTTGACAATGCCCGGATTCATCGGGCTCACATCGTGAAAGAGTGGTTTAGGGAGTAGGAGACATAATTTTCACACTCGGATTGGCCACCACAATCCAGTCCAGATCTTAACCCCGTTGAGAATCTTTGGGATGTGCCGGAGAAAGCTTTGCGCAGTGGTCATAGTCTCACATCATCAAGTCAAGATCTTGGTGAAAAACACCGGATCTTTTGACATGACAGAAGCTTATTGAAACAATGCCACAGCGAATGCCTGCTGCAATCCCATCTAAAGGCGCTGAGACCAAATATTAGCGAGGGGGACCTTTTTTTGTGCCTAGGGCAAAGTGCACCTTAGGGCCATTCGGGGGCCAGCTTGACGCAATCTTCCTTTCTTGTGTAAATGTAAATAATATAACTGTGTGCAAGACCTTTTCAGCTGCGATGCGTTACTGTTGGTTTGTGAAATAATGGTGTGTGAGTGTGAGGGATGTGAGAAATGTATGCCCCGAGTGTGATGTGTTGTCTTGATGCCCTTGACGAGACAATAAAGGCTAATCTGATTTTCCCTCAGGCTGCCTCAGGGCAGCAATAGCCTTATATTACACGCAGTTTACCGACACATATTGAGATGTGTATGGTGGAGAGCATTTAGTGCATTCATTCTCCATGCAACCACACCTCTAAGTTGGCTTGGAATCTTGCCTTACTTAACCTTGAGGTGTATTTTAATTTTATTTTGCAATACAAAGTACCCCAAATAAAGATTTGTCTGGGGGCCATGCATTTTGTCCCCGGGCAGCACCGTGGGCTCCTCTTGCTTAAATAAAATAAAATTATTGAAGCGATTATCGCTTATCTGCGTCTGTTGATTTGTTTATGTCCCGCTCCGACAGAGTCAGTGGAGCCAGCCGACTGTGAGAGCGCTCAGGAAGTCTAGACAATGGATTTAGATGAAGACGATTACCCTCGCACTAAAAGAAAACACAACATCCATATCACGAGCAATTCAATTAACCCCAATAAGATACGTTTCATTTTTAATAACCGATCTTTCCATTTCCCACAGTCACTTAAGGATAACACAAAACTTCATTTGTTTTTGCTTTAACTCATTGTTTTTTTGTTGTTATAAAGATTGTAAGCATAAAAAGAGGCCCCTATTGCCTCTTGCCCAGCCGTCACCCCTGACGTCGCTCCTGCCGCGGAATCAGGTCCCAAAACAGTAAAAGAAATATGTATTGTCCGTATAAAACATTACTCAAGCTTCATGAGGATGTGGGACAGGCCTCAACTCTGATTAGGAATGATGGAGAATTCACTCGTATTAGCATTTTAAAATCACTGCTGTACAAAGCATCTCTCTCTCTCCTCATAACTGCAGGTATTGCTTTTTGTCTCGTTTATTCGTATTGTGGACTTCCGAATTGAACTGATACTCATATATTGAGGCAAAAAATGAAGATGGAGGAAAGCTCATTGCATTGCCCTTTACTTGACACTGGTGTGAGTATCTCCTGGCCTTTTGACCTCCCACACATACTGTATTAAACATAATGAAGTCCACTGCGACAGAGATGAAACGGTTTCTTTTTTTTTTTCTATTACATTTGAAAGTGCTTCTTGGGCACTGCAATATTCTCTCTCTCCTCATATTTTCTCAGACTGAAATACAATTCATTTCAATCTTTGCTTTTTTCTTTATCCTATTCTTTTCTTTTACTGCTCCTAACAAAAGTACAATAGTGAAACACTTGGGGAGTTATTTAAATGCAAATATCCAGGTATTTCCATAAAATAGTGGTTGCTATTTTTGTAATGCAGCAGCAGCAGCAGCAGCAGGTTTTTGTTGCTCAGTTTCTTGCAGCGCCTTTTCGCTTGATGTGAAACCAAGTTCAGCTTTATTAGTGGATACAAGTTTTGTCATCTTCATTTATAAAAGCCTATTCCAAAACAAGCAAATACAAGTTCGTTAGTCTGGCGGAGGCACAAAGGCAAAGTGATTAGTTCTTTCGCACCAAGAGGGTTGGTCATAGGTTTGATTCTTGACTGGGTCTGACTCTGGATGAGTGTCCTTTGAACTGTTTCCACACATCCTTCAATTTAGTACTCTTGACCAAAATCCTGGACATAGATAACCTGGTAAGAGCCAGATCGATATGACTGTGCCAATGATACAGTATTAGCACAACAATCTGGAATTGCTCAGGCTTAAACTGTTTGGGGAGAGGACACACTTTTGGAGCAGCATTTGGCTGAGCAGTTAGCCAGTTTCTCTCCCTGTGTCTGGATGGGTTACCTGAGGCCCAGAGAGATAAACTTTTACCCAAACTACAGTCATTGTCTTTTAATCCTTCCTCACAGTTGAAGAACCTGGGTGTGATTTTTGACTCTGAGCTGACTTTTATTCCACATTAAGAATATCACAAAAATAGGTTTTTACCATCTAAAGAACATAGCTAGAGGCCCCATTCTCTCTCGGGCCAACACGGAGACACTAATGCATGTTTTTATCACCTGTCGTATTGACTACTGCAATGCCCTGCTTTCTGGTCTTCCCCAAAAGAGTATCTCAGATTTACAACTTTTACAAAATTCAGCAGCTCGTGTCCTGATGAAGACCAGGAGGCGGGACCACATTACACCGGTTTTAGAGTCGCTGCATTGGCTCCCTGTGTGTTTCAGGATTGATTTTAAAGTTCTTTTAATGGTTTTTACCTTATGAACCTTCACGGTCCCTGCGCTCCTCTGGCAGGGGTCTCCTAGTTATTCCTAAAGTCAACAGAAAGACTCACGGCGAGGCGTCTTTCCAATATTATGGCCCTCGCCTCTGGAACGACCTGCCAGAGGAGCTCAGGACCACAGAGACCTTTAATGTGTTTAAGAGCAGGCTCAAGACCCACCTTTTTAGCTTAGCTTTTAACTGGCATCTATTTATTTAGTCCTAATGATATATTGTATATTGTGTGTATGTATGTGTGTATGTGTATATGTACACTCAACAAAAATATAAACGCAACACCTTTGTTTCTGCTCCCATTTTTCATGAGATGGACTTAAAGATCTAAAATTCATTCCAGATACACAATATTACCATTTCTCTCAAACATTGTTCACAAATTAGTCCAAATGTGTGATAGTGAGTACTTCTGCTTTGCTGAGATAATCCATCCCACCTCACAGGTGCCACATCAAGATGCTGATCTGACGTCATGATTAGTGCACAGGTGTACCTTATACTGCCCACAATAAAAGGCCACCCTGAAATGTGTAGTTATGTCTCACAGCACAAGCATTGAGGGAGCGTGCACTTGGCATGCTGACAGCAGGAATGTCAACCAGATCTGTTGCTCGTGCATTGAATGTTAATTTCTCCACCATAAGCGTTTCCAAAGGCGTTTCAGAGAATATGGCAGTACATCCAACCGGCCTCACAACCGCAGACCACATGTAACCACACCAGCCCAGGACCTCCACATCCAGCAGGTTCACCTCCAAGATCGACTGAGACGAGCCACTCAGACAGATGCTGAAACAATTGGTTTGCATAACCAAACAACTTCTGCACAAACTGTCAGAAACCGTCTCAGGGAAGCTCAACTGCTCGTCGTCCTCATCGGGGTCTTGACCTGACTCCAGCTCGTCGCCGTAACAGACTTGAGTGGGCAAATGCTCACGTTCGATGGCGTCTGGCACGTTGGAGAGGTGTTCTCTTCACGGATGAATCTCGGTTAGGGTTAGGGTTAGGTGAACATCACCTCATGTTTCAGCAAGATCATGCACGGCCCCATGTTGCAAGGATCTGGACACAATTCTTGGAAGCTAAAAATGTCCCAGTTCTTGCATGGCCAGCATACTCACCGGACATGTCACCCATTGAGCATGTTTGGGATGTGCTTGATCGGCGAATACGACAGCGTGTACCAGTTCCCACTAATATCCAGCAACTTCGCACAGCCATTGAAGAGGAGTGGACCAACATTCCACAGGCCACCATTGACAATCTGATAAACTCTATGTGAAGAAGATGTGTTGCACTGCATGAGGCAAATGGTGGTCACACCAGATACTGACTGGAGTCCCCAGACCCCCAATAAAGCAAAAAACGGCACATTTCAGGGTGGCCTTTTATTGTGGGCAGTATAAGGTACAGCTGTGCACTAATCATGATGTCAGATCAGCATCTTGATGTGGCACACCTGTGAGGTGGGATGGATTGTCTCGGCAAAGCAGAAGTGCTCACTATCACACATTTGGACTGATTTGTGAACAATGTTTGAGAGAAATGGTAATATTGTGTATCTGGAATGAATTTTAGATCTTTAAGTCCATCTCATGAAAAATGGGAGCAGAATCAAAGGTGTTGCGTTTATATTTTTGTTGAGTATATATATATATATATATATATATATATATATATATATATATATGGATGTATGATGCGGGGCGTATTGTTTTAAATGTTGTAATCTGTAAAGCACTTTGTGATAGCGTTTGGTATGAAAAGCGCTTTAAGTTTTATTGATTGATTGATTTACACTAGCATTGTTATACACGCGTTGGACGGACATATTGACGCGAGTCTGCATCTAAATTAGAATGGAGTTCTAATTTGGACGCGTATATGTGTCAAACTTTTCCACGGGAAAATGGTATTTCAAAGTAAACTTGTGTTTGTGATGGACGACGAAAAGTTGATTGTCGAGAAGTACAGCTATACTTTACGATGCTCAACACAAATTTTACAACATGAAGAATATGCAGGCATGGTGCGCAGTCGCCATAAATTGTGCCGGTAAGTAAACATTAGCAATACAATAATAGTGCCCATCATTTATCGAATGCGAATATTTCACATCATTTTTAAAATGCAACGTCTAAACACACTACTGCAGTAGCTAATAGCTGTATCTATGTATCAGTTCATATCTAAGATGCTATAAGTTTTATGTTTTTGCAGTTATAGCGTTTAATAAACTTATAACATAAGATAATTATATGTAAAAGTTTTCCAAGTGATTTGGCTTTAGCTGCTGTCACGCCGTATGTGTAAATTTGTGCTATAAAATATGCGCATATAATTCACAGCGTTCGTCACCTCTAGTGAAAGCTCCTTGCGTAACCAACACAAGTACACACTGAACCTGTTACTTGGAAAATTGTGGCCCGTGGGCCAAATCCGGCTCCCCAAGCAGTTTTGTCTGGCCCTTGACCCTTTAATCTACAGTGCCTTGCGAAAGTACTAATACACCTTGAACGTTTGCACATTTTGTCATGTTTACAACCCTAAACGTAAAGATTTTATTTTGAATTTTTTACTGAAAGTTCACACGCAAGTAACAGAGAACTGTGAAGTGAAAGCAAAATGATACATGATTCTGTTATTTTACAAAAAATAGAAAAGTAGGGCGTGCATACAGTAAGTATTCATACAGCATTTTCCTGAGTGCATTAAATTGCCTTTATAACATTCCTAATGACTGCAGAAAGTTCACACCTTGCCCTAACATTAAATAGAGGCCACCTGTGTAATCTACTCTCAGTATAATTAGCTGTTCTGCGAGGGCCTCAGAGCTATGGTCAGAGTGTATTGGTCACTAAGCAACATCATGAAGGCCAAGGAGCTCACCAGAGAGGTCAGGGATAAAGTTGTGGAGAAGTTTAAAGCAGCGTTAAGTTATACGAAGATTTCCCAAGATTTTAACATCTCACGGAGCACTGTTCAATCCATCATTCGGAAATGGAAAGAGTATAGCACCACTGCCAACTTACCAAGACATGGCCGTCCACCTAAACTAACAGACCGAACAAGGAGAGCACTGGTCAGAAATGCAACCAAGTGCCCCAAGATAACTCTGGAAGAGCTGGGACGTACTGCCGCTGAGCTGGGGGAATCTGTACATGGGACAACTAGAGTCGTACTCTACACACATCTACCATGTGGAAGAAGGTGCTTTGGTCAGATGAGACAAGAATTGAACTTTTTGTCCCAAATGCAAAACGTTATGTATGGAGTAAACCTAACACTGCTCATAGTCCTGAGTGCACCATCCCCAGTGTCAAATATGGTGGGGGGAGCATCATGCTATGGGGCTGCTTTTCCTCAGCGTGGACTGGGAAGATTGTAAGAATAGTTGGGAAGATGGATGGAGCCAAATACAGAGACATTTTGGAGGAAAACCTGCTGGAGTCAGCAAGAGAATTGAGGCTGGGGCGGAGATTCACCTTCCAGCAGGACAATGACCCTAAACACAAAGCTAAATCTACAATGGAATGGTTTAAAAACAAACATATTAATGTGTTAGAATGGCCCAGTCAAAGTCCTGACCTAAATCCTATTGAAAATCTTTGGAAAGACCTGAAAACTGCTGTTCACAAACGCTCTCCTTCTAATGTGACAGAGCTAAAGTTGTTTTGTAAAGAGGAATGGGCTAAAATGTCAGTCTCTAGATGTGCAAACCTTGTAGATTCAAACCCCAGAAGACTTGCTGCTGTTATTTCAGCAAAAGGGGGTTCCACAAAGTATTAAGTCATGCTGTACGAATACTTGTGCACGCTCGACTTTTCGGTTTTCTATTTTTGGAAAAATAACAGAATCATGTATCATTTTGCTTTCACTTCACAGTTGTCTGTTACTTGTGTGTGAACTTTCAGTAAAACATTCAAAATAAAATCTATGTTTATGGTTGTAAACATGACAAACTGTGCGAACGTTCAAGGTGTATTAGTACTTTCGCAAGGCACTGTATATAACTTTCCATGCCAAGTTCCAAAGCAGTGTATCAGAGTGCACGATGTCAACCCACTGTCATAGTGTGCTCAATTGGCTCTATATTTTTATTTTAATATTTTTTATTTTACTTGATTTATGCAAAAGTGACACTAAACATAAACAACAAAACTGCTAAGGCAATGCAATTTGAATGAAAAGGAGCAGAGAGACAGCAATCAGTCAGTATTTTTGTCTCTTTTTGCAATACTTACAATTACCATCACGCGAGTTCCAGATATAATTTAGTGCACAGCTCTGCTTGTGTACAAGTCGTTTCATGGTTTAGCACCAAAGTACATCTCTGACATGTTAGAGCCGTATGAACCATCTCGGGCCCTGAGAACCTCAGGGAGGGGTCTCCTGGTGGTCTGGAACAGTCTTCATGAGGATGTGAGACAGGCCTCAACTCTGACTATGTTCAAATCTAGGCTGAAAACAGCTCTTTTTACCCGAGCATATGAAAACTGAAAGTATTTTATCTGCACTCTTGCCTTTTACTGTAATTGATTAATTTTTATGTTGATTTTTTAATGATTGATTTGATCTGTTTTTTTGTAACTTTATGCAACTGTGAAAGCACTTTGAATTGCCTTGTGTATGAATTGTGCTCTACAAATAAACTTGCCTTGCCTTGCCATTTTTCAGAAGGAAGTTAAAGTTCTCATTGGTGCGGTCCTCTAAGTCACTTCATAATACTCATCTGCCCCCTTGTTAAAATGAATTGACCACCCCAATATATTCTGTAAGATCTCCTGTCAATACGCTTTGAGATTTGGATTTGCATAATTGCTAACAATAATTTGTCTTAAATGCCTGGCAGTTTGTGATTATTCCACACCCAAAACTGTACAAAAAAACCAGTGTTCATCGTAGGGAAGAGTTAAAATCGGACCCTTTTTTCAATAGAACCTTTAAAACAGGCTTCACTCTTGGTCTGAGTAGAGATCAGTGATGCAAATACCCGCTCTGAAATAGTGGAAAAGCTGACAATGAAGCATATTATTAACAGGATTAGCCGGAGTTGCAGTATCAGCTTCTCTGTAATTATAGTTTTCCTGTACTGCCTCATCATGCATTTTATTTATTCACATATAAAGCTCTTAATACCGGCGTCAACAAACCGATAGCACATTTTTGTGTTCCTGGCTATACGGATGTTTCACGACTAAAGCCATTGGAATGAATGAAAAAGAGAGATGTGCGTCAACCCATCTCCTGCTGTGTATTATAACTAATTTAAAGTGATATATCATGTGTTATTGATTTTACCCGTTTTCAGAATGGGTTTGGTGATGGTTTATGGACTGTCAGACAAATCCATTTTATTTACAGCGAGAACCATATGTTTACATACACTTCATAAAAAGACACATTAGCATTTTCTTTTCTCACTGTTTGACATGAAACCAGAATTAACTCTTTTTTTTTTTTTTTTTTTAGGTCAATTAGAATTTCAACAATTATTTCTATTTGTCAAATTCCAAAATTCCAGAAGAATGAGTGATAGAATTTTCTACACAATTTTGTATTTTGTACTTTTTACAAAACCAAAAGTTTACATACTTTTCATTAATATTTGGTAGCATTGCCTTTAAACTGTTTATTTTTTATTATTTTTTTTAGGTCAAAAGTTTTGGATCTCCTTCCACAAGCTTCTCACAATAGTTGGCAGGAATTTTGGTCCATTCCTCAAAACAGAACTCGTGTAACTGAGCCACTTCAAAACATTGACTTTGTTATCCTTAAGCCACTTTGTAACCAGTTTGGCCATATTCCCAAAGCATAATATTGTCCATTTGGAAGACCCATCTGCACCCAAGCTTTAACCTCCTGGCTGACGTCTTGAGATGTTGCTCCAATATTTCCATATAGTGTTCTTTCTTCATGATGTCATCGATTTTGTGAAGTGCACCAGTCCCTCCCGCAGCAAAACAGCCCCACAGCATGATGCTGCCACCCCCGCCTCAGGCTTGCAAGATTCCCCTTTATTTCTCCAAACGTGATGATGGTCATTATGGCTACATTTTTTATTTTTGTTTTTTCCGTCAGACCACAGGATATGTCTCCAAAAATTGTCGTTATCCTTTTTTTTTATTTCCAAACTCCAATCTGTCTTTTTCATGTTTATTTTGGAGTAAGAGCTTTTTCCTGGCAGAGTAACCTCTCAGCCCATGTTTGTATAGTACTTGTTTCACTCTGGATACTGACAAACCCTTACCAGTTTCAGCATCTTCACCGGGTTTTTTTTGGGTTGATATTCACATTTCAGACCACAGCACGTTCATCTCTGGGACACAGAGAATTGCCTACAATGAAATAAAAATAAGGTAAAATTAGATGATAAATGACACAACGGCATTGAGAATTTGAAAAATAATAATATGTGGCGACTTTGTTGTGGTCAGTTATGTATCAATTTATGTATCTATCTATTTATTTATTTAAGTGTATCAAAAGCCTTAACTTGATAACTGGATAAGATAAAAATGGGGTTGATGTAATTTGGGCTTATAGCAGGCACCAGTCAGAGCGTGGATCGATGATAAGGTTTGCCTCTGGCCGCTCCATCTGTGCTTCTGTCTGTGTGTGTTGTTTCGCCGTCCCTTGGCCTTACAGTAAATCTCTGTTATGTGTTTCAGTCCTGGAGCAGCCTCTGGGCCAGTCTCCTGATCGCCGCTCACTCTGGAAGCGCAGAAACACTACGAGACAGAGAGGCATCAAAATCGTCTCGCCGCGGGCTGAACTCGCTCTCAGAAACATTTCACGGGGAGATTTTCACTGTCTGTGAAATTAAGGAGTCATAGACAGTACAAAGATACGATAAAAATGTGGACAATAACAGATAAAAGAGAGATCTGGCTCTTTCATCCATTTGGTATTGGCAGCTTCTGTTATTGCTGTTAAGACTGAATGAAACGCAGTGTCGTTTTTAAAAGTATCACGCAAAATCCGCTTATTTGAGCATTTTAACCATGGGATAGCGAGTGCTGTGAATCTTTTTTTTATCAGGGTAACCACACTTTGAAATGTGATTATTCACATTTAACTGAAGTTCATCTGATACATAATTAGACCTACAGGGATCAAAGTTAAATAATTTGCTCATAATTATTTCATAAATCTATGTTTTGTAATCTGTAATGCAAGTGCACTATCAAGTAATGTGTGCTACAGATTTTCCCCCCCTATCATTTGGAATGACAGCTTTATTTGTATTGCTCTTGTCACGTTTGGCGGGGGAAATGATGACCCAAGTGCAGATCAGCTCCAAGCAAAACTTAAATTTAATGGTAAAGTCCAAGTACAAAACAGCAGGGAAACAAAACAGGTGAACTCACGAGAGTATACCGGGAACCGAGGACATCCAAAAAGGGCACAACTCCGAGGAACAAGACACACACATGAGCGACAATGATCCGACAAAGGCCAGAGAGAACACAGGGGAATATATACACACACAAGGGAAATAGGGAACAGGTGTAACACATTCGGGTGGGGCAGGTAATCAACAGGAGGAAGGGAAAGCAGGATGACACAGACTAAGACTATCAAAATAAACACAAGACAGAGACACAGACCAGGACAGGGGAGAAACAAACCAAAACCCAGGACAAAACCAACAACCAAAAACCCACATCATAACAGCTCTTGTCACATGACACAAAACACACAAAGTGCATCACACAGTTTTAGGGAGTTTGTACTTCATTCACTACACACATGGTGGTGTAACCACAGTTTCCCCTGGGGTACATAACCCGTCTGCACCGTATGGCCACTGGCTGCTCTGCTTTGCGACGACGACACTGGAGGCCGCCATTGCTCCGCCATTTCTGTAGTACCTCCATATAGCCGCTAGTCCCCCATTGGATTACATTTTAGAAATCTTGTACTTGAGGGTCGGACTGTTAGCATTGGAGCTGCGCGAGCTACACGTCACGCAAGGGCCGAGTCTACAGTGAAGATCCCGCACTTATGCCCTTATTAGGAACATGCTTCGTCAGACCTGGGGAGGAGGGGTCTGTAAATCCGCTATGATTTCCCCCTCGAACGTGGTCATTATGGTAAACGGGGAGTGAGTAATGACGGTCTATTAATAATATGCCTATGGTCTGCACACATCTGCGCCAATGGTCCCTCTGACCACCACCATCCACGCACACACATCATTCATCCTGGCCTGTTGCATCATGCTTTAGTGGCAGGGGAAACCAGAGTACCTGGAGGAAACGCAGACATGGGGAGGACATGCAAACTCCACACAGAGGGGTCTTTCGAGCGCTAACCGCTGCGCCACCGTGCTGCCCATTTAAGTTATTTAAGTTTGTCTGTGTAGGGACAAGTATGTACCATAAGCTCCAGAATAAGGTGAATAATGTTGGAGATGGAGCCCCTGCCCAGTATCTCACTTCTTTCTGTCTTTTAATTACAGACACAATTTCAAAGCCTCAATTATGCAAGATCATTAGCAGACCATAGTGAATCCTGATAAAAAAGACAGACTAGCCCACAAAAATACAATTCTCTGCGGGTGCATGGACTAAATCATATCCAGCTACTCAGACTGGGTAACCAACTTCCTCAAACTATGACGAATAAAGCACTAATGAGGGAACACAGTTCTACCAGTGGGGCCGGTGTTTTTCCACTGTGTATTGGTATTATTGGACCGTTCAGTCCTAACTGGTCCCACTGGGTCCTGAAGGCACTGGTTTAGACCTGAGCTGAAGCCGAGGGCGGGTGTTTGGTGACAACTGGCGAGATTTGGATACTCTTCAGAGTGAGACCATGGGCCAAATGGGCGTTGGCTGTTAGAGATATGAATAAAGTTACACTAACGGCTTTGTCATACACCGCCTGTGAAAGAGTTGTTCAGGGAGCAGGTGACATCATTTTCACACATCGATCGGCCGCCACTCAGTCCAGGTCTTAACCCTATTGAGAATCTTTAGGTGGAGAGAGACATTTAACATTTTTCTTTGCGAAACGCTGGATCCACTTTCATTACATCATTACAGCCTCCACAAGGACATGCTCATTAGGCCTGGGGTCAAAGTTCATGGTTAAACTAATATAATATGTGCATAATGTACATGAACACACATGAAATATAGATGTTCATATGAAGTATTTATTCAAAAGTAGTCATTCATGTTAAATAGAAGAGGGAAATGCAATGCTTAGAGGGTTCCCACATCTGTGTCATTGACTATAAAAGGGTCAATGTGGAAAATTTATTGCAACGTGAAAGTCACACAACTACTATTTTTAGAGCTACCAGATTCTTTTTGCAGCTCTCCGGGAAAGCTGTAGAGCACATGGACATATTTGGAATAGATCATGTGAAAAATAAAAGCATTATATCTATCTATCTATGAAAAAAACAAAAGTGATTTATTTCTCCAACGCCAAAATCCCGTCAGGCCCCAGACGGAGAGCAGCTTCTGAAACATATCTTTTCAAAATCAGCGGCAAAAGAGCAAAGCCGAACAACAGCAGACGACGTGTTGGGGACAAAATACATAATTACTGCCCTCCGTCATGGCTTTCACAGAGCCACGCTGACAGCTTTATAATGGGGGAGCAAACCGAAGACACTAACATGAGGTTCATGCCAGACTGAAGAAAATGGAATAGTAAATATCGCACCACTGGGAATACCACAGCACACATCGCCAATTATGCTATTTTTTACTGCCAGTGTAACAATTTGACATGATTATAATCATGCACCAATAGCCCCCCCCCGACCCCCCACACCTGCAGCACAGTGGAGGCATCACAAGAGGAGCTACAGGAAACAAAAAAGTCATAAACGAGAAGGAGATGGTGAAAGACTGTTGTGGAGCGGAGGGTGCTGCGCAGGAGGAAGAGGAAGGAGGAGGAGCTGACAAGTGCAGGACACCACGCTCTGAAACGGGGACAAATCCAGGAGGCGGTGCACCGTTTCAAACCTAACCTCAGCCCTCATTGTTTATCAACGGCAACATCCCCCCTCTGTCACGTAAAAAGTAAATGGGCAACCCCGCCATTGTCGCTCCATATTCTTTACCACACACACAACACTGATGTTTGGCCTTTATTCCCTCATAAAAGTCACTACATTGCCATTGACGTCTTTGCATCAAAGTCAAATATTTCAAAGTGAATGGTTCAAACCGGATCTCATTTTTATGCAAGTTTGCACCAGTATAATTGAGCAACTAGAAAACGACACGCAGAGCAGAAACCACGAATGAGAGGTTTTTGGGCATAAATTACTTGGCAAGGCCTCGTGCGGTAATCTCATTTCATCAAGTTTAGCTCACATGACCTGCATTTCAGAAAGAGTTCTGCCGCTACACTTGGTTCTCAACTGATGTAGTTTCATGACCCACCATCAGTATCACAAGCAAGCAAGTTTATTCATAGTCATAAGGCATGTTTCAGACAAAAGGCACCATTATATCGGCCGGCCGGTTTATGGTGATCTTAGAATATCAGATATCGGCCGATATCATGCTGATCAAAGGCCAATATCTCCGGAACCGAAAGTGACACACTGCAAAAATTGTGTAGACTTCCCGTTTTCTGCAGTGGAAAGCGCTCAGTCAGGGCCCTAAAATATGCCCCCTAACAACTACCTCGTCCTCAAGGGAACCGAGAAACATCATGGTGAAAATCGGGCACAAGTTTGTACAACTCAGATCGTATTATATATGTTGTAGACTTTTGCTCATCATTTCGGAATCATAAGAGATAGAGCTTTACCAGTTTTGATGTTTGTTTTACCTATACTGAACATAAATGTGCTGAATAAGTCAGCCCCCTATGCCCACTGAAAAAGGTCCTGTGTCCCACTTTTGAGTCCAGACCCACCAGTTGAGAAGCACTGCCTTTGGATGAACAGCACTTTTGCTCACGCTGAAATTTTGACTACTTCCCCCCACTTCTTATTATCGCATATAGTTGTCGGCTCTGCGTGTTTTACCCTCGGTGTAGCCATTATCCTTTGCCCACATGCAGTTTCCATCACCAACCCCCCTTTATCTCCATCTTCTATATCCCTCTCTCTCCCTCCTCCCACGAACCCTCTGAACGGTGCTAAACACAGCCTGGCTCTCGCGGCGACCATCTCCGTGTTATTTATATATTTCGAGTTACAAACGGCCGCACTCGTAGCCGTCAGCTCCATCTGTCGTAATGGCCTGGGACACACTGTGCTGACACGCAGAGAAAACGGGAGCGATGGCACCCCTGGCCCCGACATAATGGCCCCCAAAGCTAACGCGCGAGGCTGAATGTGTACGCAGTCGAAACACGAGCGGAGAAACCACACTTGGCGTTCGAGTCGTTTCACCGCTGTGTTGAAGTATGGCCAAAAGTAAAGTACATTTTGGTCGATACACATAACACACATAACGTTGTGTTGATAGAATGGAGAACATGGTGATTCCCTTTTCTACATCAAATCCCTCGGATTCAGGTACTGTCCATCAATCCATCTTGTGTCATGGAGGACTGACCGAGCAGAGGTGCCAAGACTTTCATGTCCCTGCCAGCGGTGGTCTAAGTATTTGATTTCATTACTCGAGTAAAAGTACAGATACTTCTGGTCAGTTATTATTTAAAAAAGTGAGTAAGGAAGGAAGTGCTTTATTTGTCATTGTACAATTGTACAATTGTACAACGAAATTGCGTTCAGGTGTTGGGTTAGTCTTGAGCCGCTGCGACTGAGCGCGCCGCCATTTTGGGCCAACCTGATCAGCATGGGGAGGAAACCTGACTGGCAGTCCCACACTGGTCATCTCATTCACCTTCCTCCTGTGCAGCTCCCTCCGCTCCACAACAGTCTTTCACCATTTCCTCCTCATTTATCCCTTGTTGTTTCCTGTAGCTCCTCTTGTGCTGCCTCCACTGTGCTGCAGGTGTGAGGGGCTCTTGGTACCTCTTCAGTGTTTCAGAAGAAGAAATTTGTAGGTTTCAAATGTTTTTACCTTTTGTGAACTAACAGCTGTATGAGTGGTCAGCGTGGCACCATTACTTTCCATCACGATGGCCAACAACACTCCCGGATCAATTGTTTTGTAGGTTTTGGACACTCTAAAAACAATTGATTCTGGACCGTCATTGAGGCCCCTGGGATTGAAAGTTATGGCACCATGGTAACCACTTATATAGCAGCTATATAACCCACTTAAATATGGTCAAATAAAACTTTTGTTTTTTACATAAAAAGTTGCATAATGCACCTTTAAGTATTCAAAGTAGAAAGTAAAACCGTCCAAGAAATGATTTGAAAAAGCGTTCCGCTTCATAAACACAAAACTTGCCCCCCCTAATTCACTCTTTGTACAGCAACATGACGGGACAAAAGCTTCTTCCTTATTGTAATTCCTGACTTTTAAATCTAACAAAACACGAGGCCAAATGTATGTTTTACTTTGGAGTCTTTATAGAAATGTAGTGAAGCAGAAAGTAGAAAGTTCTACTAGAAACACAAATACTACTCAAATAAAATACAGATCCTCAAAAACTCTACTTGAAGGCACTATACCTGATTTTTTTGTTCTAGTAGTGGAACAAACTCAGACAACTGTGGGAAAAACACTGTAGAAAGCATTTCATGAAATTGCAGGCGAGTTTTCAAGCAGTTCCTGTGACAATGACCCTGCAAGTTGTGAAACGTCTATAAACTCGCCCCTGTGAGGAATTGGATATAACAAATATGTTAGAAAAGTTAGGAATGAGTTTGGAGCACAACTAACATATTCATTTAGTGGCTTCCTCTTTCATTGGTTGTAATACAAAAAAATCATGTATAGGGTCTTAATTTTTTATGGAACAATATATTTGTATGAGTGGTTAGCATGGCGCCTTTACTTTCCATCACAGTGGCCTCTCTGGATCCATTTCTTTTTTTAGAGTTTCTGGTTGGTTTTCACTGCTGACAAACTCTTTCCACAGAAAACCTACAAAACAATTGATCCTGGAGCGCTGTGGAGGCCACCGTTATGGAAAGTACTAACCACTCATAGGGCCATCGGGTCACAAGAAAATGACTCACTATATCGCTCAGAACAACGCTCTCTCAATTACACCATGTACAGTATTTGCATAAAGGTGTATGAAAAGTCTTACACAATGAAACAATACAGAAAACAGTATAGCATACAGAGGAAGTGCGTACTTTAGACTGCTCATTATGCATCGCGTTACTACAGTTATATCCTCTGACTCCTCAGCAGCTGCTCCGGGATCCGCCTCAACTTTAGGGCCGACCTGAGCTCATGAAATAAATGTTTACAAACCCTGAGGCGCGCTGATCATTATCCACTAAAACCAGAATAAAACAAAGACATTATGGATGTTTTTCAGGGCACGGGGAATGAGGCCTCGCGAGCCCTAAGCGTTCTTATGGAGCTGGTGGCCACATGTGGTCTCCGGACGACGGCGATGATAGCGTTCGATAATGGAGTTCATGCACGTAGATTCATCTCCAAGCGCTCATGTCTCACTCTGGGTAATACTAGTGGCTTCGCTGCTTAACTACAAGGGCTGAACTAGGTCTAAGCTGGTGGGAGGTTTGAGGCAATGTTTTTTGGGGGATGTAATCCTTCAAGTTGGTGGCATTTGATTTCATTGATTTATATTAGCTATTATGAACCTTCTGTTTGGAAATGATGCCAACCACTCAGCTGGCCACATAAAAACAGGTTTTGATTTAAATATGACTAGTTCCTTGATTTCAGTAAATTCATCTGCCAGTGGAATAATTGGCTTTGCACGCGAGAAAACAATGCCATCTGATCTAAAGAATTTGTGCTGATTTCCAGTATGTTTGGACTATCTTATTGCCTATGGAACATATTATTTTGACCTTTGACTTTTTTGTGCGTGTTCTCCTTCCATGTTCATTTATTTTAAGTTAATTCATTGTTCCATTGGCGATCTCATTTCAAAGACGTTCCAAAACTGCTCAAAATCCGCATGAATTGTCTTAATTCTGGCATAGTTTAAGTTAAAATGGCATTTTTCCTGGACATTTGAAATAAGAGAAATAACTCATGGCACCTAATATAGGCTACTGTAGAAATAATGCTCTTGCTGCGGTTAAAAGTTAGATCATAAATCTAATTTGACTTGAAATATGACCAAAAGCCTGAATCCATTGTCAGATTTGTTTCACTTGGCTTAGTCAGAATAAGCGGATTCGGCATTTCACGTCACATCGTGGACTAAACCAAATCTCAAACCCAGAATGCAAATCCACTGCAAATCCATATGTTCTCAACCTTTTGGACTAAACCAAGACTAACCCCATAAATCAGGGCTACACCAGAACACATTTATCGCAGCGTGTTGGGTCCCAGCCGCTCAATTTATCGTGTACTGTACAGTCCCAATAACAGCAGACCTCCTATGTCACGGTAACACGCCAACCTCTCATTATCTCATGCAACATTACGGTCTTCTGCGTGTAAGGCACTCCCTCCATTAGGGCCGGATAATAGGAGCCTGCCCCAGTCATTGTCATCAGTAATTCATGACCGTGTGATCGTACATTATGATCCTAATTGCGTGATTCGGTGGCGCCTCACGAGTCTGCTTCAGGTTATTTACCCTGAGCAATAGCTTTACAATGGCCCTAAGTCAATCGGACATGTGCTGAATACATTATAGGACTGAAGGGGGGTGGAGCGATGACGAAAACCTTTCGTTTTTTCCCTTTGGATCGCAGTCCAGCGCGAGAAGGGGGCAAAGAGCATGAGACAGTCAGCAAATTGTCTGCAAACTAAGCAGCACATTTTAATGAACAGTTTCGGAATAACTATGGAGCGTAAAGCAATGGGAAAGCGATAGAAACAGCCGTGGATGGGGGTAGTAACGGTTGTTCTTGATTGGAGACACTGTTCCTGACACAACCGCACACATTTCCCCCAACACTGCACTTTGTTTTTCTTTATTAGGACTCAGTTGTGATCTTTATTGCCAAACTGATTATTATTGATATGAAAGTCCATCTGTGATGAAAAATTTCGATTCTACAGTACAGTACAGAACAGTGAACAGTAAAGTTTACATATCAACAGCATAGAAATCGAGAAGAGTACAGGCAGAGTGCTTGCTGGATAAGTACGTACAACGAACAACCGTACAACAACATTTTGTTCAGGTGTTAGCCCTGAGCATAGACATATTATTAATAGACAGTCATTACTTACTCCTCCCCGTTTACCATAATGACCACGCTCGAGGGGGAAATCATGGCGGATTTACAGACTCCTCCTCCCCAGCTCTGACAAAGCATGTTCCTAAAAAGGGCATAAGGGCGGGATCTTCACTGTAGACTCGACCCTTGCATGACGTGTAGCTCGCGCAGCTCCAATGCTAACAGTCCGACCCTCAGTAGTACGAGATTTCAAAAATATTTATTTCGAAAACCAACCTGGTTTCTTTCATTGTGACTAACCCAGCGTTATCTCAGGAGGAATATGTAGCCGTAGAAAGTGTTTAAAAAATAGAAACCAGGCGTTAAAGTTGTTTTTAACGTGTCTAATGTCCAATGCTTTTCAATGGGAGACTAGCGGCTATATGGAGGTACTACAGCAATGGCGGAGCAATGGCGGCCTCCAGTGTTGTGGTCGTAAAGCAGAGCAGCCAGCGGCTTTTGGCCCCGAGCTGCTGCGACGGAGCCAACCTGACCAGCATGTTTTTGGAGGGAGGGGAAACCGGAGCACCTGGAGGAAACCTGGATCACCATAGTAGCCCAGTACCAGAGTAATCAAGTTGGGCTCCTGCACTTGTCCTTTTTCCATGTTGCTTCAGAGCAGTTTTACACATTTGTGGTGGCAATTGTTTGAGATTTAGAAAAAAAATACGAAATAGTCGGCAGGGGTGGCCAAAGTTGGTGCATGGGCCTAACTTGGCCCTTCACGAGGTTGTATTTGGGCCATGAGAACGGCTTAGAGTTTTAAGAATTATGTATCTCTTGGATCCAAAAAGCATTTGTTTATTGTTCTTTTCTGATCATTTGTGTTTAATAGCATTTAGAACCTGTTTTTGAGAAATGCAGTGCAGTCAGTTTGCGGCTGTGTGCAGACAATGGAATTAAGTGTGTAGTCAATCAGGCACTAAGGATATACTGTGTGTACTTTACCTTCCATCAGTATTACTAAGTAGTAGTTGCAAACTGCAAAATGCAATCTGGAAATGAGTAACATTTTCTCCTGGAATAGGCACATTTTGCCCCTGATTTGAGCAATTAATTTCAAGGCATCTGTAAAAACTTCCCCTATGGACAGATTTCAAATTTACATATTTATTTTACATATCTCTATATTGCTTTTTGCGGTACAGAGCAGTATGATTTTACATTTGGATATTTATACATTAACACACACTGGCTTTTGCTCCCCTCCCCTCTTGTCCTGCCCCCCTCCCCTCTTGTCCTGCCCCCCTCCCCTCTCCCTCCTGTGCGAGCTGTTGTGCAACTGTCTGCCTCTAAATGACAAAGCCTTCCTGATAACAGTGTAAGGGGGAAAGTATAGCTCTGCTCCTGGGGCCATTGTTAGCTCAGGGCGTGCTAATAGCAGGTTAGCTCTTCCAGGTGACGCAGTCTGTAATTTCACCCCTCGTGTCGGGACATCCTGACGTCTCCAGCCCCGAAACGCTCTCCCATTGGTCCAGATACAACATCAGCTGAATATAAGACTGAGACAAGCTGTTATTACCAATATATTTGAACATAAAGGTGTGCGGGGTCCAATTATAGGGTCTGGCTTGGTTTTTATTCACCGTTTATTCCCAGGCATAAAAATAAACTGTGTTTTTCAATTCTGTAAACAAGGCTTTTTTTTTACTTTTGTTTTGGTTCTCTCTTGACACTGTGCTATTTACAGTGCCTCTCAAAAGTACTAATACACCTTGAACGTTTGCACATTTTATCATGTTTACAACCCTAATGTACAACCCTTTTTACTGAAAGTTCACACACAAGTAACAGACAACTGTAAAGTTAAAGAAAAATGATACATGATTCTGTTATTTTACAAAAAAGTACATTAAATTGCCTTTATAACCTTACTAATGACTGCAGTATGTTCACATCTTGCCCTAACCATTAAATAGAGGCCACCTGTGAGTAATCTACTGTCAGTATAATTCCATGTGTTCTGTGAGGGCCTCAGAGCTATGGTCAGAGTGTATTGGTCACTAAGCAACATCATGGAGGCCAAGGAGCTCACCAGAGAGGTCAGGGATAAAGCTGTGGAGACGTTTAAAGCGGCGTTAAGTTATACAAAGATTTCCCAAGATTTGAACATCTCACGGAGCACTGTTCAATCCATCATTCGGAAATGGAAAGAGTATAGCACCACTGCGAACTGACCAAGACACGGCCGTCCACCTAAACTAACAGACCGAATAAGGAGAGCACTGGTCAGAAATGCAACCAAGTGCCCCAAAATAACTCTGGAGGAGCTGCGACGTACTGCCGCTGAGCTGGGGGAATCTGTACATGGGACAACTATAAGTCGTACTCTACACAAATCTGGCCTTCATGGACGAGTGGCAAGAAGAAAGCCATTATTGAATGGAGACCATAAGAAATCCTGTTTGAAGTTTTCTAGAAGTCATATGGAGGACACAGCTACCATGTGGAAGAAGGTGCTTTGGTCAGATGAGACAAACATTTTACTTTTTGGCCCAAATGCAAAACATTATGTATGGCACAAACCTAACACTGCTCATCGTCCTGAGTGCACCATCCCCAGTGTCAAATATGGTGGGGGGACCATCATGCTATGGGACTGCTTTTCCTCAGCGGGGACTGGGAAGATTGTAAGAATAGTTGGGAAGATGGATGGAGCCAAATACAGAGACATTTTGGAGGAAAACCTGCTGGAGTCAGCAAGAGAATTGAGGCTGGGGCGGAGATTCACCTTCCAGCAGGACAATGACCCTAAACACAAAGCTAAATCTACAATGGAATGGTTCAAAAACAAACATATTAATGTGTTAGAATGGCCCAGTCAAAGTCCTGACCTAAATCCTATTGAAAATCTTTGGAAAGACCTGAAAACTGCTGTTCACAAACACTCTCTTTGCTGTTATTGCAGCAAAGGGGGTTCTACAAAGTATTAAGTCATGCTGTATGAATACTTATGCACGCCCCACTTTTCACTTTTTTGAAAAATAACAGAATCATGTATCATTTTGCTTTCACTTCACAGTTGTCTGTTACTTGTGTGTGAACTCAAAATAAAATCTTTACGTTTAGGGTTGTAAACATGACAAAATGTGCAAATGTTGCAAATGTGTAGTTGTATTTATGCTTTAGTAATGCAATTATGTTAGATGTTTTCTATAATAGACAAAGCTGACTCCCAGTTAGAAAAGTGGCGTGAAGCTGCTGAGACCAACATGAACATGAACATGTCATGTTTTTTGCAAGCTTTTAAAATATTATACTTTTGTGGGATAACAAGACTTCTGTGGAGACTAAAAAAATAAAGAATGTTTTTTGCATTAGCTCCTCCTGCTTTAGCTGCTATCAGCCACATACAGCTACATCATAACACAAGCACAACAGCTCAGAGTTAGCCCAAATATGAACCTAGTTTCTTTGTTTAGTCCTAGTTTAAACCTGGTTTAGTTCCGGTTTACTCCCAGATTTTCTTTGTTTAGTCCAAGTTTTTATACTCTTCCAGTTTAAGTGTTTGGACTTTGTTTAGTTGCTGCTACTTTTTTTTCCATAGGATTAGGCCGAATTCAGTTGTTGAATTTTAACATTTTGATATAAATAAATCTAGTATGCACAAGGCTGTGTGTAGAAATGTAGTGTTCAATGTTAGCGCAGGTTTATGCAGGTCTGTGATAAAGAATAGAAAATATCATGAGCTCCTCCTGTTTGAAAGACCACCAGCCGTTAGAAGTCATGTTAGACTCCAGTCTAGCCTTGATTTGACCTTGGCCCGGTGATACTTGAAAGGTCACATATAACATAGTACAAATCATTTTTTTGTTGGTCCTTAACATTCCTGTTGAATTGGCCTTGAACAAGATCTTGGCACTGCTTGTTTCAAAATGTTTATATTCTGGCTGACCAAAAAGAAAAGTCGTCACCTGGCTTTAACCATTCTGATCTGGGGCTGCTGCAGTTGGTCAGGTCTAGGTTCAGCAATACTACCGGTATGTCCCCAAAGCTGAACATCCTGATGAATGACCAGGTTATTCCATCATTGGGTTTCTCCTTCCCTGATGGCACAGTTATACTGTATTCTAAGATATCAATGCGAGGACTCAACACTCCAACAAAATATAAGTGTGTGTCCTTTGTTTTTTTTGGTCAGGCATTGTATTACATCAGTGTGAATCAATAGTTCTCAAACTGTGATCCATGTCCCACTGTGGTACATCTGTAAAAGAAGTTGTGCATATTAATGACTGGCGTGATGCTTTTTAATGACCTCGCAGTGTTCTACAGTTTTCACAGTCAATAGAGGCCAATAATGATCAAGAATTCAGCACTACAATTTTATGCACTTGGACCAAACACTGTCACACAAATATATTACTTTTAATGATTCATTCCATTATCATTTATTTTTAATGAATAAAAAAAAGGTCATTTAATCTATGCTAAGTTCAATGTCTTCCTGGTTTAGACATAGTTTGCACCCAGTTTTGGTGTATTGTAGTCCCATTCAAGTCCATTTTAGTGTCTTTTTGACCCAGTTTAAACTTGATTTGAACTCGATCTGGGCCTGCTGGTACTTGGAAGTTCAAATATTATGGTACTTTGTGGGAAATCTTTTTGATTCACTGGTCTAAATAAAAATGCGGTGGTTGAAGAAATTTTTTTTTTTTAAATCTCTATGTGACAAGTAGAAATGTCTGAACACCACTGCTTGTTTTTATTCGATTTTACCTCTGCTGTGAGCTTTCCGAAAGTGCACAGGGTTTTGTTGTTACTCGTCATATGGCTCTGACAGTCTGTGCTCCACTAAGGGACAATTACTCTCCCTCAGCCTGCCTTTGAGCGAGCTTCCTCCAGTATGGGGTCTGTTACATGATGGTGATTTATGGGCATATTTTGAGTCTCTTGTGTCAACAGATGGGTTAGTTTAGGAGACAGATAGTGGCTCAAAATCCCATAAAACTCCATTTAGCTCTGACAGTGCCCTATATTTATGTGTATCTATGGGCGGTCATTAGGATTTGAGGGATGTGGTTGTTATGGGGTTCAGCCTGGTACAATATAGGTGGGAGGTGGGACAGGTTGCCGAAAGTGCTGGTTCTCACGGGACAGTTAGTGGTGTGTTTTTGCCGAAAAGGACGGGGGAAAATTAACTATTTTGATATTTAGGCGTATGGTGAAGACTTGAATCTATAAGGAACTAAGAAAATATTATATTTTGATATTACATACTAACATTCCTGTTGGTTGATTCGATGGTAGGTTCGTTAGTTCGCTGAGATTGTTAGTTAGTCGGTTTGTTAATTGTTTAGTTATTTGGATAATCAGTTATTAGTCGGTTTAATAGTCAGTCAGGAGTTAGATAGTAGTTGTTTGATTAGTAGTTGGTTAGTAATTGCTTGGTTAGTTTGTTTGTATGTTAGTTACACCATTTCAGACATTCAATCAAGGCTTAGAACTTGTAAACCATGATGTAATGCAACAAAAATAATAATTACATTTTCGTTGTTGAGAAGAGGACGAATGTGCTGTCTGGCTAGTTTAATCCTTGCACTTGTTGCAGCCGCAGTAGGCTGCCATTTTACATTGACCGCCAACCAATATCACATCTCCCCAAAGGGAATCAGAGGCGCTCTACGGGATGGGTCCTTGTGTTTGCTTTGCTCAAATAACATGCTTTAAAACAGCGCTGCCTGTGTAGAAGTCTCTTCATGGTCTGGCACCAAAGTACATCTCTAACATGTTTGGTATCGTATATGAACCATCTCAGGCTTTGAGATCTACTAGTGGTCCCAGAGAAACCTAGAGCTGTCATCCTGAAGATGAGACAGACCTCAATGCTTTAGGCGGAAAACTGTTCTTTTTAGATGTGCACAGGACAACCAACATCTAGCTATTAACTTAATTTAAAGGTAAAGATTATAACACTTTTTATAAGTTTATTTAAGTGCAGTTTTATGTTCTTCATGCATCCTTCTGGCTGCAAAGGACTTTGTGGCACATGTATAATTGTGCTCAAAATAGGCTCGCCTTTCCCTTGTTAACATGCCTTTCCCCTGAAATGTCAACATGCCATTTTATGTAATCAATGGATTCTTCATAAACTATT
The DNA here is from genome assembly GCA_021464625.1 of Proterorhinus semilunaris. Classification (NCBI taxonomy): domain Eukaryota; kingdom Metazoa; phylum Chordata; class Actinopteri; order Gobiiformes; family Gobiidae; genus Proterorhinus; species Proterorhinus semilunaris. Next base: position 32,944,517 of record CM038346.1, read on the forward strand.
CCTTTACTGCGCACTATCTGATATTTTGACATTTTGAAGCCCGTCTCCTATATGCGTTCACTGTCCCAGCCTATTTAAAATGCCTGGGTGTAACATTAATGATCCGTGCATGTCCATTATAAGCCCGCACTGCAGCGGCCATTTTAATACAAAAAGCACCATAAAACCGGCCTCTGCGTGCTCAAACCGTGCACATAAACCTCCTAGTGATGTCTCTCCTCCATTTTCCACATTAAAGCTTGTTTTGAGGTGGAGACGGGAGCCGTTTGCCCCGGCGCACGGTGTCAGAGGAACAATTAAACAGGATCAATGTTATGTGCGGCCTCCTGCTGTTGCAGTCTATTGCTGTAATAAGGATATTAAGCCCCAGCAGCTAGGCCTGGGGTTTAAGGGCTACCGATGGAGGAGAGAAAATTAACTCTACAGTTCAACCATGGAGGGTTTTTCACACACATACATCTGCACAGTTACAAGTTGCTTTGACCGCCTGTGATGCGCCATTTTCAAACCGTAGAAAAAAGTTTAAGTCATCATCTTTACTGGGTTGTTTAGAATTGTGGCCTGTGGTATATAAAATCATAATGGCTGTTAAAGAAAATAAAACTTAGAAATTCCTAAGTTTTAATAAAACATTGATGACATAGGAGAAAGGAGGGTTCCACGTTCCACGGATTGAACTGGGATATGATTGAAGTGATGTGATCGAATAGTCTCTTAAGCGGCTCTTTGTCAGACCAGATCTCAATCTTTCATTCAATCTAACAGATTTATCCTGAACGAACTCAAGAAACAGCCCAACAATGGAGAAGGAAACACAAGTGAAAGATTAGTAAAAAATATTAGATGTCAGACCTTTTCTGTGGCACACAAGTTTATTCACATGCACGTTTTTCAAAAGGAAGGTTTCAGTCCAATCGAAATGTTGGGTAATTTGAATAAAATAAGGGTTATGGTCAGCCATAAGCTCTTAGATAATATATGTTTTCGGGCTGGCATCTTGAAAAAAGGTTGCACTTGACAGCCACGTGAAGTAACCTTTTCTTATGTTGCATTGTGTGCCCATGTCCAATAGGAAGTGAATTCTAATTATGGCAACTCTGTTCTGGTGGTTGGAATGTGTCATAAGCTTTGTAATTTATGTGTATATATTATATATATATATATATATATATATATATATATATGTGAACATTTTGCAGTCATTAGGAATGTTATAAAGGCAATTTAATGCACTCAGAAAAATGCTGTATGAATACTTATGCACGCCCCACTTTTCACTTTTCTATTTTTTGAAAAATAACAGAATCATGTATCATTTTGCTTCACTTCACCGTTGTCTGTTACTTGTGTGTGAACATTTAGTAAAAAATTCTAAATAAAATCTTCATGCTTAGGGTTTTAAACATGACAAGATGTGCAAACGTTCAAGGTGTATTAGTACTTTCGAGAGGCACTCAATATATATACATATATATATATATACACAAGCGAAAATCCACCCAAAATGAGGTCAGTGAAATTAAGAAAAACAGCGTTTTTTTATATATAGATCACAATAAAAAGGGGTTTTCCTATTTCCTCCCGTTTATTTGGCAATTCGGTTTGCGATTTTTATGTTTGATACTTTTAAAAATGATGCATGAAGGAAGTCATGTTCCTATTTGACTGATGAACAACACACAATAATCTACTTTCAAAGATATTTGTGTTTTTGTGGACATTGCCCTCCTCTAATGGAGTTTGCCTTCCACCTTTACCCCCCGACATTCAGAGTACCTCTGGGGGACAGCCACGTGACTAAAGTAAGTCCGGGATGGAATCACAGATAGTCTATCTACAGTAAACACTTTCGAATCTGCTTTTTGGAAACCCAGACCTTTTATTTGTTGCAGCTGAACCTGAGATCGCAAGGCTCCACAATTCTGATTTGTAAACATCACTCAAATGCCAGAGACAGAAGAAAAAACAAACTCAGCCTAATGAGGTTCGATTATTGCAGAAGTCACAGCAGTACTTGCAATACATTAGTTAAAAAAAAAGAAAAAAAAAGGCTGAGCTTGTGTTCTCTAAAAAAGTTTAGGCCAAGTGTTGAATGCAAAATGTTTTCAGTAAAGCATGTTGATTTATTATGTACAATTGAAAAGAATACAAAATCACTGATACTGATATTTCATAAAAACGAAACATAAATAAACATATTCAATAAAAGTGTCTTGGTCCCGTCTCTTTTTTTATCTAAAGCCAGGACAAGGAAGATTTCACCTCGCACTACAAAATGGCTGATAAAATACACATATATAGTAGGCAGTATTGAAGTAGTGGTACAAAGTGGTAAAAATTAAATACTTTTTGGGCACTGTTAGCACAGCTCATGTTTGTGGCCATAGAAATGAATGCTGGGCTTGAAAACAGTAGCATACGTACTTCCAACTTGACAATATGAGGTAAAAGCATTAACGGTACAATTAAATAATTACGTTTATAGATTTGACAAAGTTCATTAAAAAGTCCACGTAGGAAAATTGTCGGTCTTTTTAGCCTCCATTCACCCGTTAAAAACAACAGTGTCCACAAGCTTCAGTCAAAGGCGCGTCTGCTTGGTTTATCCACATCATAGGGTGCAGTAACAGCACTAGCCAGCAGGAGGCAGTATGTCAATGTTGGATAGAAACATGAAAGTGGACGTTAACATTAAATAACCAAGTCTTAGAGTGGACATATCATGCAAAATCGACCTTATTGAGCTTTAAACCATGTTAAAACATTGTTCTCCCGTCAATGACATACCTGGGTAGTATTTCAATACATTCACACAGTTTTGAGTAATCCTGGGGTAAACCTGTTTAATTTAGCCTATCTTCTTTGAATGTGTCAGCACTTCGTTCTATACTTCCTGCACACGATTGTGTCATTGTCAAACCCAGGAACTCTCCTCCACCTTTGTAAAGCCCATAATCCGATATCATATTGGCCAAGAGCTGATGCGCTCAAAGTGTCAGGCCGCGCTGAAGCTGTAAACCGCGCCTTAAATTGAAACTGAAAGTAAAAATAAAATAACAAATTGGTTATTCCTACAGGTGCCAGCACGAGGAGCCGCAGTGAAAGTCTTCCCCTGCTCAAGCGCCTCTATTTTATTGTTACCATTCAATTCTTAGAGACAAAATTTCAAATTCTAAAACGTAAAATATCAATGCTAAGGCAAATTATGTTTTTAAGTCTAATTTTAAGCCCCATACGTATGCATGATATGTTCACTTTAAGGCCTAAATGTTCCTGTTAGATGTATGTATTTATGGACCATCTTTTTATGTCTGCTTTAAAGACGGTGATTTATTTCAATTTATTTGCTTGTTTTTTTCAGAATTGTTTTCAGAACTGCCGCACAAATGCTCGCTGGAAACACACCAGGATTCGCTTCAAGTGGATCAATCGTGAAGATGTGAAGTCGTCAGACGTCGCATGGTTCGTTTTGTTATAAAAGTGGCCTATTGTTTATAATGGTGAGTGAGTGCTATGGTATTTGAAGAGGCAGGTCCTCCTCCTCTTCATCCAAGTCACTGGACGGACCGTCGGGATTTTCGGAGCCAAAACGTCTGATTTTCCCAAAAAGTCCTGGAGTCTGCTGCTGTCGTCTCAGTCTGAAAGATAAAAGAGATTTTTGCATTTACCGATAATGCACCAAAATTGGATAATAAAAAAAACTGTGGCATAATAAATGTATACTAACAGGGTACACGATGTGACTTTAAAACAATGATAAAAGTCATGGCAAAAACTAAGTGAAAGTGGTAAAAGAGGTGCCACATCAGCAGCAAAACCCAGCAACCCAGCAAGGGTCAAAGGGCTCAACACTTCACCTTTAGAAACTGCTCCATGGATCGATATAACGGTATGATAAAAGAAAGTTAGAAGACGTGGTGTTGTTAGTCGACTGGTCTCTGCAAACTCTTAAAGGCTGTCTCTCATGTTTTTCTGATGATTAAATGGGTTGACGGGGTTAAGTCAGTTATAAGTATACGTTTTATACAAGTGAAGTGACAAATATTGTGTAGAAACGTTGAAAGAACTTGGCATTTTTACACTTTCAAAACATAAGTGACATGGGAAGAGTTTTTGATATTCCAAGGATGGAATCGGGACCTGCTAATGGCGCTAAAGTACATGTTGTACCCTTTCCCCCAAAAAAGTCCTTTATTTTAAGTTTATTTTTTATTTAAGTTTACAACAATTGTGGCAATGGTACCATGACGGAGATCAATTTCTATAAAAAATATTAGAAAATGGGTTAGGGGGGGCTCATGTTAAACCCTCTTGCCCAGGGCCCCAAGCAAGTCTTTTGACGGCTCTGTACAAGTATTTCATTAACAACTTGATATATTATAAAACATTTTATACATTTTTTATTTAGTTTTTTTTTTTTGGGACAAACAATGTCCTTGATGAAATGAGCGTAAATTAACATAAAAAAAAAAACAAACAAACCAGGCACAAATAAAAACAAAGATATATAAATGTTAACTACGTGCTTTGTTGAAATGTGTCGTCTAAACTTTCATCTGCACTTTGAGTACAAGCAATTCAGAGCCGGAGCTAAAAGTCATTTTGAGAGATGGTCCTTTGGTGATCAAGATCTCGTCTCGCCCTGATCCATTTTAATTCAACACTGATAGAAAAAGGCAATGGCTATTGATTTTTCGATATCTATTCAAACGTGTCATTCTTGTTTCGGGCCGACTGTGTGAAGTTATTTGGGCACAACTCGGGCCATTTTGCTTTTTTTCCCTCACAAATATTGCAAAGATCACACTTTAAATAACTTCTAAATGCCAACTATTTAAGCACAGCATTACTATGTCTGACAATGCAGAACACGGCGGGGGTCATGTGGTTGTCTAGCCAGTGCGTCTGGTGTCCTTAAGCAAGACATACAATAAGATCTATCATAGGTGTAACTTTTTAGTTATTATTACAATGGTCTTGTACGGCGGATTAATACTTAAGTTAAGTCCATCCAATATGCAAAGTGCCAAGTCAAACTAAGTAATGAACCAACTAGAGCATGTCAGATGTAATGCTTTAAATGGCATCTATGCATTCATACCATCTGAATATGTATGTCCACCACAGTAAACAAAAACATTTTCAATAATATGGATAATTAAAAGCAAACATACAACGGGATACTTTTGAGCACAGAAAATGTGTGTCCGTATTTACTACTAAATCCAGATTTAATGTTATAATCTAATGCAATGCTTTAGAATGCCCTTGCTATAGGCGCTTATGATGAGCTGACTGGTGGAAGGAATGAAAACATGCCGGCTGTTATTGAGCTAAAGCCTATATAGTTGTGGTCAGTGTCTGGACGGAGGAGAGGCGCGGGTCGATAAACACGGCTGGAGCCACATCCTGATGCTCAAGATCAGATTTCTCTTCACCGCAAACTGAAACGGGACACACCTCGCAGCTAACAGGACCAGAGCTGCGGACAGAGAGTCTGTGGGTTTAGGACAAAGTGAGGTGTGACATGGCTAAGCGAAATGCAATCAAACAATGGCCAATGCCGCATACAGCAGAGGTTCTCAAACTGAGGAACGTGGGCTGCAATCTTTGGCACGCATTTAAGATTTTTCTCGGTTTAGACGACCGTTTACACCCAGTTTAGACATATTTTTGTCCAACATCCGACCCTTTTTTAGTCCTGATTTGATCTTGATCTCAGTCTGGTGGCACTTGGAAGATCAAAAAAGAAAAAAGAAGTATAAAAGTTGGTGTCTTTATGGGGACTTATTTTAGTATAAACATGAATGTAAGAACTTTGCACTAATACACTTTTTTCTTGTGAGTCACCTGAAAAAAAAGGGGGAAAAGAGCTACCTTTTCACCCGTTACAGAATTATGGATGCATTTACTACCAAACAAACATACAAAGACATGGAGAAGTGGTTCAACAGCCTAAATTTGCGCATATAACAGGGAAAACTAACCACAATTCTAACGCTAGCTTAATGCTACATGCTAACGGCTAGCTAGCATCAAGTGCTGCCATTTCACTTCCAGTGGACAATCTGCTGTGTCAAGACATTCTTAAGGACCCAATTTTGATATGACTTTATTTGTGTGTGCCAAATACGTATGCTTATAGTCTGGCAAGAACATTGAGAAGAGTGAAAAATAGTTTCCCACTTGCTAGGCCGTGCCCCGTAGTATAGTATTACCGTATCACATCCGTTACGTTTAATAAACTGATTGATAATTCATTTAAATTACTCTATTCTTGCTGCTAAAAAAAAACAGAAATATACTTCCACACTAGTATGGTTGAACATGGATGTCAGATTGGGCACATGTACAGTGTATAAAAGTCAAATTATTATATACATCTGTGGCGTATAACCCTCTCTCTCTCTCTCTCTCTCTCTCGCTCTCTCAACCACATCAGTGTTTGGTAATGCAAGGGATCCTGTCACTATGGAAACCTGGGGCACAGAGTGCGCCGATTGGCTGCTAGACACCAAGGGCAACGATAATCAGGAAGAAATGAAGGAGAGAGAAAGAGTGAGAAAGAGAGAGAAGCAGCTGAATATTAGATCTTTTAAGCAAGGAAATGCAATAAAATAGGATTGTTCTTTTTAAACTATATTTCTATATAGAATATTAATTTAAATACCAATAGACTTGATAATGTGTGAACCAAAATCACTGATGATGTATGGGAATACAAAAATGACAGACTATAAACATAGCAAAAAAGCTTTAAACTTTAAACTCACTAATTAACACATCAATTGTGCAAGCCTACAACTTTAACAGTAATATTTTATTCATAAAAAACAGAGGAGTGACTTGCTGTGTAATTGTGTCTAAGGAGTCAAAAAATATCATCCGAGGCACTTCCGTGTACAAAGATATATAAAAGTCCTTTATTTAATCATCTGGACGGCCAACGCGTTTCGACACCAACGCGTCTTTGTCAAGGCTAAAAAGTTTTCGGCTACACTCTCCAACCTACTAAGTGGACCTGATGCGCTAACACGTCTATCTATCATCAATATTTTATTCATGTTCACACAAAAAATAGTATTAAATAATACAGTTAAAAAAGTAAATATTGGCAAATGTGTTCACATATCCTGTAATTTAGATGTCAGACTCAAGGCTCTGATGTGTATAGATGCAGCTACTGAAAACATTCTATGAAAGTAAAAAAAAAAAGAAAGAGTTTCCAGATGTTGTGTTACCGTTAACAACTAACATACGGAGCCCGCCAGGGGACATGAAAGGGGAAAAAAAAGGGGAGGAGAATTTTTTTTTATATCAAAATCCCTACTTATTATCTCGGGATCCCGGGATAATAAGTCGGGATCCCGAGATAATTAAGTCGAGATCCCGAGATAATTAAGTCGAGATCCCGTGAAAGTTAATAAAACATTTTTTTAATGGCATTAATTACCTATGTTCATCATTTGTTTACATCCGGCATTTCCGAGTCAGTTCAACATGGAGGGCGCTAGTCGGAATGTACCGTTGCCTCAACGCCCCGGGACCATTGAAGTAAATTCCCGGGACATTGAGACCACTCGATCGGTACATTGAGACCAGGGTGCGGTACATTCAGACTAGGGGTGGAGCATTGGCGCAGTGGTCCCTGCGTATTCGAGCACCAGCAGGCTCTGCGTAGAGGCCAATGCAAGTCTCCCAGCACGGAGTGCGGCTTGTTTTGAGGAAAATACGATTGTAGGTAGTAGTCCACCTTGCCGTGATCGCACTGAAGTGTCGTTTTTGTGAAAGCAATGTTACGATGATGAGTTATTGATCCGGAAAAGCCGAATCTGTGAATATCTTTCTAACTTTACCGAAGTATCATACTTCTGGTGTTTGCGTGCCATCTACAGTTTCAACCAGAATTCCGTGAAACATTTTCGGGATCTCGTCATAATTATCTCGGGATCCCGACTTATTATCCCGGGATCCCGAGATAATAAGTAGGGATTTTGATATAAAAAAAAATTCTCCTCCCCTTTTTTTTTTTCCTTTCATGTCCCCTGGCGGGCTCCGTACTAACAAACTCCAGGAGGAAATGAACCACACCAAATCATTTTCCACCTGTGCTGTGCTCCAGCCCTGTCACACTCCACTTCCCCAGAGCAGGTGTTTTCACTGACACATGTTGTTCCCTGGGGCTGCACTGTTTCTGTCACTGCTGCCGTCTTTAGCTCTGACACCTCTAAATGTGAGCTCTCACAGACTCCACTGTAAAGTAATGCTGCTCTCACATCACACACACATTTATCTAACAGCTCCTTTCACAAGTCCTTCTTTAAGTATTGGATGTACAGTATATAAACTGGGTTTACTGGCTTATGGTGCCAAAGATATGACTGGCAACCAGGGGGAACGTCCTGAACCCCATTCTGAAGAACCGCTTTTATTCTCTGGCTTTAACACCGCATGAATTGTGTGGCCCTCTGTGTTTTTATTCGTTTTTTGTATTTTTTATTGATTGCTTGTTATTTTATGGCATTTCATTTATTTGGTTTCACCAGTTTTTATTGCTTTACTGATGACTATTGAAGGTAAAATATAATTTTTCATTCTTATTTATGTGCAGCAGCAGGATTGGAATACTATGTCCAAGTGATTGGTGGTGGTCAGGTGCGGATTCGTACAGCCACGCTTTTGTCAGTCTACCCCGAGGGCATCTGTGGCTACAAATGTAGTTCACCACAACCAAGTACGGAGTGGATGGAGGAAAAAAAACACAATATTTTGTGAAGCACTTCAAGACGTTGCCTTGTATGAAAAACGCTACACAAATAATAATCCTTTCCTCTTCCCCGTGGAGCCCCACCCCGTCTCTAGGTTATGGATAACCTAGAGACGGGGCAGGTTTGAGTCACCAGTTCTCCTAATACAAGAAGAATGTGTCAGTAGCCTCACTGTTTGTCGTTTGTTCACCCCAGACATGAACTGTTTGACCCTTTCCCTTCAGGCAGAAGGCTACGGTCCATACAGAGCAGAACCACCCTCCACATGAACAGCTTTTTACACTCTGCCATCAGACTCATAATCAAACTGTTACCAGCCATTTGTTATATTAGCACTATGTGGTATTCACATTCACATCTACTGCCTTTTGGTTTTAAACATTTGTAAACCCAGAAGTTACGCCGCTGTTGGTACATGTTTAATGAGCATATTTTGTATATTACTAATTTCTTTTTATCCTAGGTTATTTGATCATTTATTTTATTATACATTAAATATAATACATTTATTGTATTCTATTTAATATTTTTATTTTATACTATTTTATTACTCGTCTCGGTTTCATGTAGCACAATTGCACTGAAAAAATACTAAATAAATACAAAATCTTACTTTATGAATATACCAGTGCCTTCATTAACAATGGCAATAAAACCTATTCTGATTTTGGGTTTAATAGAGGGTAGACACTTGGCTGCGTGAAGAGGAACCTTTTGATGCTAAGCTTAATAAAACAGTGCTTAAGGACAGCACTGTATTGGGTTTGTAATGAATCTGCCACTTCAATTAAATGCATCAGTGAGAGCCAAACTTTCACAAACTGAATGAGGTTGGACAAGCATACAAATATTGCCTTGTCATTTTCTCCTGCTGATACAAGTCTTCTCACAGACTTATTGCTTCTGAAGTCATTTTAATGTAAGCGGTTTTACAAACTCTAGTATTTAGTGGCTAAATCAAAAGTCTGTGTGCATCACTGAATCGTCCGCGGCTGCAGTGACAGGTGTTAAATATTGTGTCAGAACTCAGTTTGTCGCCACAGTTTGACTCTGCGTTTCTCTGCAGCTTATGCAGATAAAAGTGACGCGCTCTGGCTGTGGCTGTCAGACCAGGCTTTGTAGAAACAGCAATTTGGAAATGAAGAAGCTACAGATGACAGACAGGGGATTTATGTCAGATTTAAGTTGACTTTTTACAGAATATTACAGTATGTGGAATATCAATACCAATATACGCTAAACGGGAGGTATGAGCCCTCACCTGGACTGTAGATGTTCCAGCTGCACCTGCATGTTTTCCGTCTGCTCCACCTGCTCGTCCAGAGACCTCTGCAGCTTCCTCGACTGGTTATGGGCCTCGTCCAACTACAAACAAATAATACAAAAATAATAATAAATGCCTTGCATGATTTACTGTGCTTTACAAGCTCGACAGATTTCTCAAAGCAGTAAACCTCTTCTCTGAGCGGCTAGCTGTCGTAGAAAGCAGCCACCGAATGGCCATGAGATGGGAACTAGGTGGCGACATAAAACTTTCTCACTCCAGAACAATTTTTGTAAAACCACTGCTTTACGGAGGAATATTTAACTGCAATACACTCTGTGTCGGCACATGCAGAGTACAAAAAAAGATGTCAAGAATGACTACAGATGACTATGTGAAAATTACACCTATTTGCCACGTCATGGTATTTCTGTACTGTATATTCTACTCACACTGATGCGCTTCATCATGTTTTCTAAATGAATACTGTTTTATTTCTCTTTTTTAAAATAGTTATGTACAATTTGATTTTATTGTACATTTTTTAACCGCAATCATTTAAAGGAAGACTAGCGGGCACCTAATGGGCATCCGGATAAAAGAACAACAATAAACAAGGAGTTTTAGTCATTACTCATTCACTCCAGACTTTGTGATGGTAAGCCACTCCTTCACATTCACATCGGTAAGGTGGGTGAAGCGAGGGAGCCGGGAGTCGAACCTCCAACCTTCTGATTATAAGACAACCCACATCTAAACCCCAAATACAAAACGCAACATGCTGTAGCAAACCAACAAAGCTGTTCAGAATAGAATTACATAGGGATATTGAGCAGAAACCATGGCCAACTTACAGCCTGAGCCGTCCCACAGAGAAAACAAAACAAATGGAAATGCTCCCTACAGACACACAAAAGAAAACAGTCGGTGTCACGTTCGTACCTCGTCCTCGGCCTGTCCCAGCTCCTTCTTCAGCTCCTCCACCCGGAGCCGCAGCTTCTTCACCTCCGCCTCGTGGCTCTCCACTCGTCTGTTCGCGTGAGCCAACTCCACCGTCTTCTCCTGGAACTGCTTCTTCAACTTCGCGTGGACGTGTCGCAGGTCTGCCAGGTCCTGAGAGAGAAGAGACGTGGAAGCTAATGTTTTGTGTAAGAATTAATTGCGTTCTCGATCATGAACCAAGAGTATGATGGAGACTAATAGTTCAACATAGTCCAATAGTATAGGTTCCTTTCTGCTTTCATCTACCATTTGAAACATGTACAATAGAGTCCACTGTGTGCCGGGACTTTCCTGTAAGAGATTATGATTCTCAGTAGGACTTTCCAGATGATAAAGAGAAGCTGGAAAAAAACACACCAAAGACCTCCATTCTAACCTTTGTTGGTTAGAAAATGCATTATTGATCTGAAACAGCCAACTAGATATCCAGTCGTTTCACTTCCTGGTTTTCACACGGTCGCACCATAAGTACCTCCCCACTTCCCCCTCCTCATGTGCAGCGATTTCAATAAAGAGAAAAAAGAGAAAGGAAATAGTCGGCGCATATTGTTTGGCTGAAGTGAACATTGGCGACTATGTAGAACCTCAGGAGGAGCTTTACGGGAGCTGCTTTCGTGCTGTTAACAATAGCCACCGGTGGGGATTCAAAGATTACACAAAGCTGCGCGAGTGTGTCAAAACACAGCTTCAGGTCTGTTTGTGGTGACCATTTGATTGCACTGAAACTGTGAGAGTGAATGAAAATCAGAGCCAGACCTTATTTTCTGAAGGCAAGGCAAGTTTATTTGTAGAGCACAATTCATACAAGGCAATTCAAAGTGCTTCACAGTTGCATCAAATTACAAGAAAACAAGATAAAATCAATCAATAAAACATCAACATAAAGTTAATCAATTACAGTAAAAGGAAAGAGTGCAGATAAAATACTTTCAGTTTTCATATGCTCGGGTAAAAAGAGCTGTTTTCAGCCTGGATTTGAACATTGTCAGAGTTGAGGCCTGTCTCACATCCTCATGAAGACTGTTCCAGATTTTTGCTGCATGAAACTGAAACGCAGCCTCACCGTGTTTATTATTGACTCTGGGAACCACCAGGAGACCCCTCCCTGAAGTTCTCAGGGCCCGAGATGGTTCATACGGTTCTAACATGTCAGAGATGTACTTTGGTGCTAAACCATGAAAAGACTTGTACACAAGCAGAGCTGTTTTAAATTCTATTCTCTGAGTGACAGGAAGCCAGTGCAGAGACCGGAGCACTGGACTAATATGGTCGTATTTCCTGGTTCCTGGTTCCGCAGACATTCATCACACTGAGGCACGAGTCGCTGCGGGCCATAAATAAATGAAGTCAGCAGAGTGGGACCTCTTTAGGATCCAAAAGATGACCAAGGCGTTGTTGTTGTCGATGGACATCCGTTATGCAAACCCTGTCGTCAGAACGTTGATATCGTTGAATACAACCAACATCTTGGAGATAATCTTTCGCTGTGAATGTCCAGGTCAAGGTAATGAACTGCATAATTCCCAAAAAAGTTGACCAAATAGCCGCCACAACTGGCTCAGGATGTAAACAAAAGGCTAACGCACTCCGCTCTGCTTCAGCATAACAGAAAGGAAAGTGAAACTGCGCACATGTGGAAATCAGCTGTTCAAAAGAGTCTCCTTAGTCATTTTGTAAATGCGTTTCATTCCCTTTTCATCAAAACATTTTACGAATAATTAATTAACATTATTATGTGGCCTAGTAATATATAGTAAAATAATTATGATAATTATGGTCATTATAAAGAAGTAAAGTTGACATTGTTTTCTATTCAATGTAGGCCTATTTATTTTAATGCAAAACAATCTTAAGGCATTTTTCATTTTTAGAAGTTCAACTATTAAAAAGCTTTTTAAAGACAAACACTAAAAATATCAGTTCTTTCCTTTCATCAGGTCGATAACCGTGAATAATCGTAAATCGGACTCCACAGGTCATGGAAATTTTGTCCGAGACACAATTGCCAATTTCGACAAAGTACAGTACGTCCTATCCTCGAGATAGGACTTGAACCAGTTTAGCGCAGTACCAGAGAGTCCCACCCAGTTTTCTAACCTGTAAAGTAAGATCCCGTGGTCCACTGTGTCGAAGGCAGCGCTCAGGTCCAGCAGGACTAAAACTGAGACCTTACCTGCGTTGGTTTTCATACGGATATCATTTGTCACCTTGATCAGAGCTGTCTCAGTGCTGTGGTGGGGCCTAAATCCTGACTGGAAAGTATCAAACACATTGTTAGATCGGAGAAAGTACGTGAGCAGTTGATAGATTACTTTCTCCAGGACTTTTCCTAAGAATGGCAGGTTTGATATGGGCCGGTAGTTGTTCAGTATCTTGGGATCAAGGCTGCTCTTCTTTAGAAGAGGCTTAATGACCGCGGTTTTCAAGGCCTTTGGAAATGCTCCAGTCTCAAATGAGATGTTAACTAACTGCTGCCCCCACGACCCGGCCCCGGATAAAGCGGAAGAAAATGGATGGATGGATGGAGGTGTGAAATGTGTCAGCTCAAGGTGTTTATCTGGTGGCAGGGTTGCCATTTGTGTTGTGGAAATTATGGCATTTTTAATGCCTTGGACTTTGTCATAAAAAATATTGCAAACTCATTGCAGCTTCAGGTCTGTTTGTGATGACCATTTGATTTCACTGAAACTGTGACTCGAGAGAATGAAAATCAGAGCCAGACCTTTTTTTCTAAAGTACTGAACCACTTCCCAATTAGCACATGCAATAAACATGAAGGACAATGAAGCACATGGGCAGACGTTAAATATTGCTCCCAAAGACCTATATGCCATGTACTGAAAAATAAGTCGATATAGTAATTACTGTGACAGGCCTTTTTACATGCTGCCAAACACGCAGTCAATATAAAGAGATGGTCTGTCACCCCTCATGTTATGCCTTATCTCTAATTTTCTAAAATCAAGTCAACTCCAGTACATTTTCTTATTCTTGTACCTTTTCAAGAGCTTCAAAGAAAAAAATCTATTCAGTCCTTTGGTGTTGCGGTTTTCCCATTTACAAGTAATCGACTCCCTCCCGGCTCATCCCAGGTTTTTGAGTGAAAAGGGGCTGCACTTGGAGCTAATAGCATCATCAATAATGCATCATTGTCATTCAGTGCACTTACAATGTATCTCTGATTTGGCCCTGGCTCACACCTACAGCTTCCCAAACTCTCGCTGGCTTCCAAGAAATCTTCCCTCTCCCCCTTTCTTCGGGCGTCTGGGAAAGAGGAACGGGAGCAATAAAGCGAAGCCGTGGGTGTAATGGGACGCGCATGCCCGTTAACGTCCGGTCGATATAGACACTTTATTTATTGATACTGCTCTGTTCTCTGTAGGTCTGCCCTTAAGTGTAAAGAGGCATGTGCGAGGCCTTAAAGACATTAGCGATGATGGGGCTGGAGGGGAAACAAAAGCGGGACATCAACTGTCAAATGTTACTAGCCACTTTAGCAAATAATGTCAAGGCCTGCTGAGACTTTTAGAGGGGGATTATGCTTTCTGCAGGTATTTGGTATCCATTTCAACCGCATCTTTTGCACTATCTTACAAATTGTTGTTTAGAAAATGCGATATTGATCAAAAACTGAAACCAAATATCCAGTAGTTTCACTTTCAAGCTTTTTGGGAGCTGCTGCCATGCCTAATGTACTATGTACTAAAACACCTCATTAGGTCATGCGGTCCCCGGGCCTGACGGGGCCTATCTCTGTGGAGTTTGCCTGTTCTCCCAGTGTCTGCATAGTTTTCCTCTGGGTGCTTTGGTTTCTCCCACCACTATAAATATGCACAATATGCACAATATGATCCCCTCTGGACTCTTACGCCCGGCTCACACTGAATCCGGTCCGGGTCCGGTCCGGTTTCGGTCCTGATCCGGTCCGGGTTTGCCCCAAACTACCACTCACATTGAGTCCGGCTGACACTGTGGCCAGCTCCGCCAGCTCCGGCGCCAGAAGCTGCGCCAGGCACAGAAACGGCCCTCGCGAGAACAGAAGCGCACGTCAGTTTCCCTCTTGGTGCGAGGTCACGTCATAAGTAGCCCCATATATAGGTAGTTTTTGTCAACAAAAGCCGTATTTGCCAGAACAACGACTCTCCCTTAGTGCCCCTGTGTCACTGGTAATGGAGACATGATTACATTTACGACGTTACACGCGTTTACAGGCGGAAAAACGAGACCAAATAAGTAGTAAGCGGACAGATTTTATTTTGAAATACACCGGATCTTCCTCTCCCACGAGACCTGACTTCCTGTTTGGCGCGTGTTTCGTCAGCTTGATCCGTTGGGGGCTCCGGTATCCGGCAAAGATAGACTTCTTGCGGATTCTTTCCGTTGCCGCCGGAAGGCCGCCGGATGGCCTCGGTAGCCGGAGCCGGACTTCGCGGAGCGGTGTGAGTGTGCTACATTGGTTTTAATGACTTTCTAAGTTGGCGGACGCCGTACCTGGCGTTAACCGGATTCAGTGTGAGCCAGGGGTTAATCTCAGTGGTTAAATAATGTTCAAATAAAATAAAATAATTATATGATGTACAACATTGGCATTTGTAAAAAGTGGTGGTTTTCCTTTGGGCTACAATTGAGAGATTCAGCCATTGAGGTTTTGACGATTCTAAAAATTGTCCCTCCTCCAAACATGCCTACTGCACTTTCAAAAACAAAACGTCATCAGTTTAGAAACTTAGCAGAATTCTTTCAATATCCACACTATTGTTTGGTAAGTTACTGAAGACAGCCAGCCGGGTTTCCTCCGGGGAACTTCTGTTTCCCCTACTTCCAAAAACATGCAATTCAGGTTTGCTCACAGGGGCTCAAGACTAACCCTACATATGATCTACACAATTTCATTGTACAATTGTGTAATGACAAATAAAAGCACAGTAAAGGACTAAATGAGAAATAGCTGCCTATGTGCTCTAATGTCCACATTTTCAACTATTTTAATGAGCTTTAAGTGGAGCAAATGATAGACAACTACACCTAATTAGAGTGAGAAATTGCACTATAGGACTTTGTGCTCTGGAAATTGAAGTATGAGGGGTGTCATGAGCGGAACAAAACAACAACACCCTTAATCTATTATTCACATCTTGCGATATTAACTAGTTTTCCACAGATAATGCGATAACACGGGCTCTTACATATTCATGGCTCATCTACATTCCTTCAGATATTGGCGGTGGACTGCCCTCCCCCACCGTATCCATATCATTAGTGGAGAAACACTTCAGATCGCCTTAAACAAAGACGGTGGTTCATTAAAAAACAAAAGAAAGAACTGGCTCAGGCAAAGACAGAGATGTGGGTGAAGGGGGGGGATATTATAGGACAATGAGAATGTGAAGAACAAAGGTGGACTGAACAAAAAAAAGCCGTTAAGCGCCTTGGTTTAGGTCATAAAACTAGTAATTATGGTGAGCTGACGCAGTGGAGATGGACATTAGTAGACAGCAATTTACACGTTCAAAAGCAATTACTAGGAAAGTCAAGCGTCGGCGTATATCAAGTCACATATAGAATAGACTTTTGGAATATTAATATTCATTTCAAAAGGGACTTTGATAACGTGGATTATTAAAAGATACATTATTATGCCCCAAATTCAACGCAAAACAGTGTAAGAATTTGACAAGTGCATTTTTTCCCCCATCTAATTTTCTTTAACAGCTAGATTAATCTTGATTAAATAAATACTTGAATCTATTATTATTATTATTATAATACTTTTATTATTTTTTAGCAAAATCTTAAATATTATTTTGTTAGCTATGATTTAGCCAAAATTGTGTCTAAGGTGTCATATGCACCATTTATTTGACGTAGTTTTGACAAAATAAGCAATATTAAAGTTGTGGAACCCTGTCTTATGGACCCCTTTTCAAAATGGCTATTCTCAAGGGACGTTCCATGAGCAAATAAAGCCTTTCTGGCAGTAAAATCATTTTCATAATGTGGCATTAACATGACGGATGTCGAGGTGTGATCCCTGATTGTGCGTGAAATTGTGAAAATTACCTGAAAGGGACAAGGACACAAGCTCAGTTCCAACCAATAAATATTTTAAACACAGCTCCAGGAATGTTTTTGATGAGAAAACATACTCATCAAAAAAGCTCTAAAAAAAGTCAATTTTGCATAATACAATTTAATCTGCAAATGATCATAGAAAAAAAAAATTAACCAATAAACATAATCTCCAATCAAGTCCTAATTAGCGCCAGCACAGACCTCCAGGTTTCAGAGGAGGTATAGTAGATGAGATTAAGTAGGCAGAGCTGCGATTGTAAAGCTACATAACATACCTTTATCATTTTTTATACTTCTACACGTCTGGAACTGGCGTATAAATACGTGTTAAACTAGGCCCTGAGAAACACTAACACAGTTCTTTCATTCAGTCATACACACATTTCTTATTTGTCCGTGGATATAATGTCAGAGCCCGTAAACAAAGCAGAGAATCTCTATTCCATCGAGACGTGTCCCTTTCACAAAATGACTATTGATTTCTAATGTGGATCCAATTCAGGCCGTCACAGCCCTGTCAGGTCGACTTAGCGAGCCACAGTAACGCTCAGCAACGCTCCAGCTACAGTCATTATGAGCATGCACCACAGGATCGCATGTATGTCTGTATCAAATAGCGATATAACGACTATAAGGGCAGTTTATTTGTATTTTCCAATGTTGTAACATGCATACATGAAAACCTTACACTAGGGGAAAATGATTGTTTTTCTTTCTTTGCTCACTCCGGTTTGTCTTACCACTGAACGCGTAGACCTTGAACTTGGCACAGTGGCTGAGCGGTTAGCAGACCGGGCGGGCCTTTCTGTGTGCAGTTTGCATGTTCTCCACGTGCCTGGATGGTTTTTCTCCGGGTGCTCCGGTTTCCCCCATTAACCAGCTTAGTCCTCCAGCCAGGTGATTCTGACCCTTAGCCTGGCTCCACTTCTAGAGATGTGTCCCCGGGCGCTGCACTGTGTTCGTCCACTGCTCCTTACAGGCGGCACCATCAAAGGATGGGTCAGATGCAGAGGACAAGTTTCCCGATGGGCAGTGTTGTGGAGAAGACTTTAAAATTGTATTTAGTGACAGAATACTTCATATTGGCTTTAAATGTATTTTGTAACATATTCTGTTACTTTGTCCTATCATAGGACAGTATTCTGAATACTTGGCGTGAGATTCAAATCATGTAGCCTAGACTCGTTGGAACGTCTGGTATGAACTTATTAACCACTCATTAGAAATGCACACAAGCACTTTGCAGATGCAGCAGATCACATGACATGTGCAGTGTTGAATGAAGCTGCAATGTATTCCTTACATTTTAGAAAAATAACCGTTTTCCAAATACCCGCAATGGAAAGCGTAACTGTACCGGATTAGTCAAAAGGAGTACACTAAATATATATTCTAAATACATGTATTCAGTTACTAACTATTACCAACACTGCTGACCTTAACCTTAACCAGAGAAGAGGCTCCCAGCTTAAACATATGATGAAGTAAAATAATGATAAACAAAATGTAGCGGACGTGGTCTCCAGGAATGATCAAGATTGCTATTGACTGAATAAATAGTGTATATTCAGTACCATAGTAATGTTTAAGTATTCAGGGTCAATGGCTCCTAACTTCTTTGAACTAAAACTTATAAATCAATAAGGCGAAAGTGCATTTTTTAAAGTTTTTTTTATATTTATACTGGACAGGAGCAGGTGTGCAATTGGTTGAACAGCCAGGAGAAACATTCAGCAAACTCTCCAAAACCCGTACTAAGAATGAGATGGAGGAACAATACTTGACAAATGTATCAAAAATGCACTTTTCACAACATCAAGGTACAAGCAAAAAAAACATTTCCACCATGAGTGAAAAGTTGAATGCTGAATATTTCATTGGATTCGCAGGTGCATCACACTTTCCAAAGCAGCTCGTCTTCCGAGGCGCCGCTGTTTCTGACACTGACTTTAATTAGACAAGGTGAGGCCTGACACAGGATTCGCACTTTCCTTTGGCTCAAACATGAAGCGAGGATTACAAACGACAGAGAGGAGAGCAAGAGAAATGTGGAAAACACAGTCCGCTCCAGCAAAAGAAACTCCTCCTAGACTTGACCCGACACTATAGATTTGTACAGATTTCAGATCAAACAAAATCTCAGCTTTGAAAACGGGTACAGATTTAGTATTATTTTTTTTCTATTAACTAACAATGTGTGGCTAAAATGATTACTCTAGATCCAATTTGAGCCATTTGAATATTGAAAGTCCTGGCCTCAGATGGTCATTGGTAGGGATGGGACGAAATATCGTTTGACGAAATATCGCGATACAAAACGTGACGAAATGCATCGAGTTAAAAAAAAATGGATCGCGAAATAAAAAAAATTAAAAAAAAAGATTTTTTTTTTTTTTTTTTATGTAAAGCAGGGGTGGCCAACACGCGGCTCTCGAGCCGCATGGTAGCCTACACATTCCCCATAAACTGTAATAGTCTTTAAGAATCTTGACCACAAATCCAACCATAGTTCATGTGTTTCCATCTCTACACGCATGAATGTCCGTATCTCCCTCCTCTTCGAGGCGGCGTGTAAAAGGTGCGCGTGCAGCAGCCTCACTCAAAGCGGGATGTAGGTAAACAACAGTCAGGCAGATCGTGGGATCAGCTTCTGTGCTTTTCAAGTTTCTGATTAGCCTACTCTTTATTTGACGAAAGTTGGCCTCATATTCACAGAAAAAGATCAAAATTAGGAAATAGAAAAAAGCGGAGCTCTAATGAAGCATATGATGCGAAGCGCGACATCGTAACGCGGAAATACGCAAAGTCATTGTCTTTTCTGTCACATGTGCTGCAACTGTAACAAATGCAACATAAAACATAACCGCAGACGTCCTCCAGAGGCTCCTGATTAAAGCTTATGAACTTTGTGCAGCCTAAAGTTCGTTCTCTGCACAGTCCAGTCAGGACCAAGCTGCAGACACTGAGCGCACAGGCCAGGGGCGAACCAGAGGAGGGGGCTCAGTGGGCAGGGCCCCTCACACTAACACACTCCAGCATTAAAAATAAAAAAATATAATTCTATCCCAGTCAGAGCAGAACAGCACAAAATGTCAGTTTATTTAATATACATTTATTTCAATCTTGGTGAGGAGTAAAACTATTACATCTAATACAATTATTAAAACAAAAGAAAAAGGCCAGGCATAAAGTTATACTTTATTGTGATTAAATATAACGGTCATATTATATTTAATCACAATAAACTACCACCCCTGGATCTCGCGAATGATCGGTGCCTTTGTGGCTCTTCACAGGATCAAGGTTGAACATTTCGGTTCTTGGTCTCCGACTAGTTGGCCACCCCTGATGTAAAGCGTCTTTGAGTGTCCAAAAAGCGCTATACAAGTTCGATGTATTATTATTATTATTATTATTATTAAATGAAAAAAATATATATATATCCGGGGAATGGTGCAGTGTGTCGTCATGTCAAGTCACAGGAATGATATGTTATTTTTTTTTAAGAAGAACCAGTCCTGAGATACATTAACCTCGGGTTAGAGCAGCACTAAGGGAGTGTTCTTGTTGTGTTTGGCCTGTTAGGCCTCGTGTTTCCCTGTGTTCAACTGAAACAAAAATAAACAAGTTGTTATTATACAGTAATATTTTTTTCTTTTTTGATATCGTATCGTGACGTATCGTATCGTGACTTTGACATATCGAGGTGCATCGTATCGTGAGTTTAAGTGTATCGTCCCATCCCTAGTCATTGGTGGCACCTCACACCAAAAATGTCTCGGTTTTCGATTTCCGGGCTTTTCTGTGCGTAGTTTGCAAGTTCTCCCTGGGTCTGGGTGGGTTTGTGTTGGGCATGATGGTTTCAAACTGGCAACAAACCAAAACATGCCCATTAGCGGTGGTTTTACTAATCAAGTTACAAGAATCCAATCAACTGGGACTAAACAGCCCCGGTTTAGTGAGGTAGAATTGACAAATGAAAGGAAAATGGTGCACTTCATCCGCATCATTTACACTCTCTTTGAGAAGACTGGTGTATGTTGTAACATTCCATACTTTGGCTTGGCAAGATTTTGACCTAATTTGAAACGGGAAATGCAGTTTATTTATTTATTGTGCCTTGTTGATGCATCATTATCCTGGGATTTATGCACCTTCCACTGCCTGCGCCCGCTGTCTCGCCTCAAGGCTCCATAACATGCCCATATTATGAAAAATGAATCCTCTTTTCACGCGTTAGCAACGACAGACGCGGTTTTGTTGAGCATTACGGATTTCCCCCATCAAAACTGCATTAATCACCTCATACATCCAAGTCATTTATTCAGAAACGCGGAGCATTTTGAAATGTTTTGATGCCCTCACTCATGAGTTTAGACGGACTGCTTCATCTTTAATAAAGTGGGGCCTCTCTAGCCCCAGCTATTTTTCCCCCCAGTCCTCACTTTATATTATAAACTCCGAGACTCCATCACAATCCACCCGCCAATTTTCTTTCAGGTTTATTTCCAGGTTATTATGGAGGAATATATATTTCTTATAAATGCGTGCAGATTTCAGTCCAGCCCATTCCTTTCCCGTACATAATCTTATATTGTTTCATTTTTTTAAAAGAAGAACACAGGTTTTTCCCGCTCCGAGATGAACCACAACAGATTCAAACATTCTTTCATTGTATATCATTCCAACCCTGAAATCACTCGCCCTGGTAATAAAACAAAAGCTTCACTTTTCATTCTCGCAGAATATTATGCAAAATTGACGGTTATCGCGGCATCCGCCAACACTAATTCCAAACAGCGGCAGTTTTTCATCTGGCAGAAAATGAAATGCAGTGCCTAAAATGTTTTATTACTTACATATTCATAAAGTTTGGTTTTAGTTCGTTCTGATTTTGCCATGTAGTGGTTGTGGTGCCTTAATAATAAGCATAACTTCTTCTTTAAAAAGATGCTTCGCCTTCATCATTTCACCACCACACACACCGCATACGAACGTGTCTCGCAAACAGCTACCAACCATTGTCTGTAGCCTTATTCAAACTGCTTCACTCCAGTCTGTTTTCCCCCCATAATTGTGCTGCCGAATCGCGGGATTCATATCAGTGGAGGTATTTGGGCTGTGACTAATGGCGGCTGCATTGATCCAGAGTTAATGAAGTAACGGCGCAGTCGTTAAAGAAGCCAAAAGGCACGGCGTTTCGCAGGTTACTCCCCGTGACACTTTAATGAGCTGTTTGCGCAGAGCGACATCCACTCACGCTGAGGTTAATGCTATGAATTTACTGACACGGAAAGGGGCATGCTTTTGGACCTCTTAACCCTCACCTGAACCATGCACATTTTCTCCAGTTTGGCCCTTGACAGTTTTGTCAAAATAGCAGCAAAAATTAGATGAAAACAAGGATTAAAATGTAACAAAAGAGCAACAAAAAAGTAACAAAAAGTGGAAAAAAATGGGCAAAAAGGCAATGAAACAAAAAGTTTAAAAAGTGACGACAACGTGGCAACAATGTGAGGAAAAAGATCCATTCAGATCAGTATTGTAGGTCTTAGCTTTCAAATGAGGCGTTACTCAGGCCTAGAGGCTGTAACTTTTTAGATTTGGATAAAGCCAAACAGGAAAAAATGCACTTGGTTAAGGCTTGAAAGGTTAAAGCAGTACTAAGTAACTCATGCCCCTAGAGGCCATAAGTGCCACTGCAGGTGTTGTAGCAAGTTGCGTTTTTTATTCATTAATTGTCCGTGAGAGTAAATACTACGCTGACAGAAAAGACAAAGGGAGAGAGGGATATTGTACATCCAATTACACAATGGAGATCATTTGTTTCACTTGGCTGTAAATACTGTTTAAGTGGCGCTAGCCCCCAGTTAGCTTTGCCTGTTAGCTTGTTAGCTTCTTCGTGATTCTATTAGTATGCATTGGTGACTCCTACCCGGAGGCAGGGAAAGTTGCAACTGTGGCTTTCTGGCCAGAGACACCAGGGGGAGATGAAAGACCCCCCATCATCCCATTAACACTTGTATTACCCCCAGAGGGACTACGGAAAGGATTTATTAAGGTAAACAAGTTACTTAGTACTGCTTAAGTGGTGTGATTGGAAAACATTTTATTGATGGGAAAACCTTTAATGTGCTTAGTAACATAAATCAAATATAGTTTTTTTCACTCCTGTTCCATCTTGTTTTGAAATCCATCCATGGCACCACCTTATTTACCTGAACTGTTGTTTTTGCATGCCCAGGTCAGAGCAGCGTTTGCTAGACCGGCATCCAAGATTTAATTTACAAAGTAAAGGAGACAGAGCTTTTGCAGGAACAAGCCCCAAACTGTGGAACTCTGTCCCGCTGAACATTAGGCCACTTCAATTGAGAGCTTCAAAACTCTGTAAAAGACACATCTTTTTCCACAGGCTATTCACACAAAATGAGCATTTATTATTTAACTATTTTTCTTTTGTTTTAGATATTGCTGTGTTTACTCTGGTTTTCTTTAATGAAAGCCAGTATTTATCGTACGTTTCACTCTGAACCTGTGCAGAACTTTGGGGCAGTGAGGATTTTTTAGTAAATGTGCTTTTTAAATAAACCTGACCTTGACCTTTTGTAGACATCTCTGGATTGAAGTATTGCAATCCGATGTGATATTTTGTCCCAGCCCTAATGAGTATATATAGTATATACAGTATATATCCAAAAGGGCTGGGACGACACACTTTTGTTGTGATTCAATACATACCATGATACTGAGGGCCCGATACGATACGTATTGCAATACAACATAATCCAAAGCTTGAAGTATTAAATGTATGATTATACATTATAACAATCTGTGATATTTTCCCAGAATTAATCTAACAACAATGCGCAAGTTGAGTTTCCAAAATGTATAAATTAAATATAAATCAGTCTGATATTGATTGAAACATTTTGAAAAGTGCAAATGGCAGAAGCATTTTAAAAATCTGGTTCTTTCTTTTTTTTTTTTTTTTCTTTTTTTTTTTAAACAAATCAGCCACAAATCTGGATTTAATAAAATTATCTTTAAGTGAAAAACTGTTTTTTCTAGAACCAAGTTGAGTATAAACAGTATTATTATTATGATACACGTATCATACAAAAAAGTATTGCGATATATTGCAAAACGATATTTTGTCACAGCCCTAATAGTTAACACCAGATTCAGTGCAATATCAAAATATGTTCGCTATAGGAGGCAGCAGACTGAAGAACAGTTTAATCCACCTGGCTGTGAGAAGGCTGAACTCTCTCCCTTCCCTGCTCCATCTGCATTCACTAACTGCGGTTCAATCCAGCCCCTCATGGACACTGAACGGCCGTCCCTTAGATTTAGCTCTACTCCGTCTGCACCGTGGGATTTAGAACAACGTTATTTCAGTTCCCTATATTCGAATGGTCTATGCCAGGCTTTGGATAATAGCAAATGAAATGCAAATGAATGGCTATTTTACACGGTTAAAGCTACTACTTAGCTTTCCAAAGTCTCGCATAACAATTGAAACGGCTTATATAAAACGCCACAAGACAAGACAAGTCTCACAATTTGGGCTCCGAGCGGCCACAATGCGACTATAACCTGTTTTTACAAGACGAGAACAAAATGAAAGGCCAAACCACAGACGACAAATCACGGCAACAAACGCGTTTAAAATTTATAGCTTCGAGAAAGCAGCTTTTATTGTGAGAAGAAATATCACCAAACTCGATGTCTGGGGTCTATTGAGAAATGCAAGGCAGACAAGGAGACTACATCATTTGCCCAACGCCGCCTGTTATTGTAGATTAACTGCATTCATCGGGTTGAGTGCGACACGTTTCTTTGGGAAAATGTTGTTTCCTGCGCTGAAAAGAGACGGTGGCAGGCGGTGTGGATGCAAAACAGAAAATAATGTGTCATTTAAATGCACGTTAAGTGCAAAAAAAATCGGAGCGCTTCTGCAGTAGAAGAAGAAATGACCACAGTACGCAGGAGTACTCAAAACACAAATGACGAGAAATACTAGGTATGGTTTTTGACAAGGGAACATTATAACACATTTTAAACCGAGTTTATTATGGCCCTTTGTAATGAATTAATCGCAATTAATCGCATCATTTATTTAGATTAGTTTAGATTATTCTGTGTATTTTCCTATATTTTAACTTATTTCAAGTGAAGAAGTGAGGCCTGTGTGATCATTTCTGATCCTCTGAAACGGTGCACCGCCTCCTGGGTTGGTCCCCGTTTCGGAGCGTGGTGTCCTGCCCTGTTCAGCTCCTCCTCCTCCTTCATCTTCCTACTGCGCAGCTCCCTCCGCTCCACAACAGTCTTCCACCATCTTCTGGGAAGAGCGTAGCAGTTAAGCCATTTTCCTTTCCAGTGAACGAACATTAGCCAGAACACTAGAAGGGACAGAAGATGTATGTGGCTTAGCTGTGAGTCGTGCCCGGATACCTCCTCGTTTGACCCTTTTTTGTTTCCTGTAGCGCCTCTTGTGACGCTTCCACGATGCTGCAGGGGTGAGGGGCTCTTGGTGCCTCTTCAGTGTTTCAGAAGAAGAAATTTGCAGGTCTCAAATGATGTAATAACTTATAAGCAGCAAGGCTCTGGAATAGGGCTGAACGATTAATTGCATTTGCAATTTTATCGCGATATTACACAACGCGATTTCGTAATCGCAGGGCACGCGATTTGGGAAGTAAATAGAGCAACGAGATATGTCAGCAAAGTCCGCTCCGTCGCGTGCTTTTGTTTACGTCTCAGTCTAGTTAAGGTGCGCGGTAGATTGTGGATGTACAGTGAAAATATCAGCTTTTATCATGCAGCCACCGCGAAGGAATATTGCTTTTCTCCGTTAGCATTGCGTTAGCCGCAGCGCTAATCACGCCATTCCGTCGCCGCTACGACACGCTCTGGTGATCACAGAAACTCCCTCACCTCCGGATTCTACGCCTCTGCCTCCACAGACATATATAGGTGAGTCTGTGCTGATTGTAAAAAGTAAAGAGTCGTTTGTGGCTCAGTTTAGGGGGCTTATGTTTGGGAATGTTGTGGATAAAGAACTTATCTCAAAAGCATAATGACGGTTCATGACCATTAAGTATCCGCGGAGGCGATGTGACTTTATTTACCTTTGCGTCTACCGCATATCCGCTCCGTAGGTCGTACAGACGCAAGATATAAACACTAAACTGCAGTATGAAAAGAGTTGGTAACTAGGATCCGAGGCAGGAGTCCGTGTCATGTCTTATTTTGCTTATTTTAAGCTGAAATGTCACTAAATGGCTGCGAGTCAAAGATAGCGTCTGTGTCTGGCACCTCATGTCGCCGTCTCCTTGTGTCAGTGTTCTTTTCTTTCTTCATTGTCCAAAGTTACGTCCCAAAACCAAAATGCTGCTCTTAATTCCACTGTGATTTGGCGTGTGCTCCATCTGGCCTCTCCGTGTCCTTCAATAACGCGCACCTGAAGCAACTCAGACAGGGATTTGATTGGCCGAAATAATAAAGTACTATTTAATAAATTAAATAGCTTATTTTGTATTAATTGGGAGTTTGATTTCCTAAAACTTTTCCAACTAGTTAAAGCAGACGTTTGTTCTTACTTTCCTGCACTTTAGTATGGGTGATGTTACTGACTGGATCAGTGAGGATTTTTTTTTTTATATCTATATAATTTAGCATTTATTTATAGACTGTACTGTTAAGTTCAGACAGTTTAAGAAGGTCAGTCCACACAAATTTTGAATAGGTCACTTCAAATATTGTTTATTATGAAACAGGCTGATTTATTGCTTGTGTTAGGTGAAAAATACATGAGAAGAGGACCTTGCAACAATAATCGCATATTTAATCGCAATCGCAATATTGAAGAAAAAAATCGCAATTAGATTATTTCTCAAAATCGTTCAGCCCTACTCTGGAATGACTATGATCTCAGTGAATCGAAGATGAGGCAATAATTAGGTTAGGGGGCGAATTTGATGGCTGCCAATTTATTGTATCAGTCATCAATTTACTTTCTATAGCCCAATATGTCCAGATATTGCTGATTTGATTGAAGAGAGGAACATTTGAAATCACCAGTGAGACATCAATCAGCGAAACAGACAAATGTAATGTCCAAATGAACAGTCAGCAGTGAAGCGGCAGATGGATAGTTGTCCCTAGGCGTCCCCCGTCCTTACATCCTCCTTTCATGGAAAGGAAGTGCTCAAAAATCCCAGTGGGGCAAAAGAGTAACCTTGAGGAGAACCAAATTGAAGGAGAGATATCAACTCCCAGGGCCTACCACGCTATAACTTGCATTATGACCTATAAAGCAATTTAGCTGGTGTTGTTATAGTCTGGTTTCATACAACACAGTGAGAACTTGTAATTACTTGTCCAAACTTTAACTTTGCAGTCATTGGCCCAGCGCATCTTCACTAAAACTTTATATAATTGCTATGTAAGAGTCCCAGGGCTCTGTGCTGTCCACTGGGAGACAGAGAGCATTTATCTAAAACAGGAGCTGCCCAGAGCCCTGTCTGTACCTTAAGATGATTCCAACATAAATCAAAGACAACCTCGCTGTTTAAACCTTAGACCAGTGTTTCCCAAACTCCGGTGCAGCTACAAAACAACACACAAAGTGCATTTCAAAACAATAATGAACAAACTGAACCTGAATCTCAATTTGAAACTAGATTCCACTTAATAATCGTTACTAAACAGCCTTAAATGTCTGTAATATTTGAATATAGATGCTAGAAGGCAATATCAGTAATAGTCGGTCCTTGAATTTTGCAAAACAGACTATTTCTGTTTATTTCTTGTTTTCAATAAAAGCTTCACTCATTGTTTCTTGTTGCAGATTGAAGTTCTACTTGGGACCTTGTTAAGATCCAACCATGCAAAACTGGTCTTAAACCTTTGATCGGGACTGTATGGTGGTTATAATTAACTGAAAACCTGTGCTGCAGTACTTTGTCCATTTCCTAATTAGAAGGGCGTTTGTCTTTTGTCATAAGTTTCAGGTATTGCTTTAGCTTTAGTTATTGTTGCTTCTTAGTTCATGTCAATACTTTATGGTTGTATTTCATTTGGGGTTTTTCTTAGTTTAGTCTGACCTTAGGCCCAGCTATTTAAGAGGGCGCTGCTGCATTTGTTCCTTGTTGTTTGTGTTTTCAAGAATGCAACAAAGAGAGGCCTTATTTGTTAATACTTTTGGAGTCACTTCCGTCGGCCATGTTGCCATGCACTCTTTTAACGACATTTTACAATGATAATGTGAATTAAGGTCTACAAGTAAACTTGGCCTGCCTAACAATGTCAAATAATTGAAGGAATCCAGTTCTGCAAAAAGTGTTTGGTCCACGGAACGACATAAAACTTTTTTACTTTTTTGTCTTTGCGAGGACAGTGAAGTGACCTTTAGACATTTGCTCCTAGGTGTGGGAAGTCTGTAAATCTATACAAGTCCGGGTAAAATCTCCGATAGGTTATACTTGAGGTCAGCGACCGAAGTCCCCACAAAGACACAGAGAAGAGCGTTTGTTTGGAGTCTCAGCCGCTGCACTGCTTCTCATTTTGGGACGGATCAATACGACGGTTTCAACACAACACAAAACACTATCAATCTAGCCCTGACTGCAGCAGCGGCCACTTTAAGAGCCCGCAAGACACCGGTGAAATGCAAACTGAAGATGTGAGAGCAGGTAGAACAATATATCACAGCAGTCAGGCCGAGCGCAGAGGAAGGATTTATAATAAAAAATGATTGAAAAACCAGGGAGCGCCAAGTCAAACAGGTACTGCGGGTTCAGACTGGCTTTTAGTTGTACTTTACACTGAATGATATTACATTTTGAAGTAAACATTGATCTGTTAAAGTGGTTTGTTTTCAAGTGGAACAGACTAATCTTAGTCTAGATGGCCATATTTGGGCGGGAAAATGGCAGAGCGGTAAGTCCTCTCACCTCACAACAAGAATGTATGATTACGGGACGTGGTTTGGGCCTTTCTGTGGAGTTTGCATGTTCTCCCTGCGTCTGTGCAGCTTTCCTCTGGGTTTACCTTATATTTATTTGACAGGGACTGTACACATTGATGAACATTTCAATAAATGTGTCACTGGAGCTATAGCTACACAGCCTGACCAAAATAAGTCACTACGAAAAGGAAGTTACATGCACTAATATTTGGAGTGCCTTTAGCTTTGATTATAGCACACCTTCGCTCTGGCATTGTTTCAATAGGCTTCTGCAATGTCAAAAAATCCAGTGATGAATTCGTTTCTCACCAAGATTTTCTATTTATTATGGGAGAGTGTGACCAGTGAGTTTTTTGTGTTATTTTACCATTTTAATATTCCTTTTTGCCTATTCTAAATAATGGAGCTGGCTCCAAAAATGCAGCCAAATTGCTAGCCTGAATGAAGCCTCACTCCCTCAGTCCATTCTTAATTTTACAGTATATGTTCTGCAGTAGAATAAGTAAACCGGAACAACATCGAAGGACTTGGTTAACAGCTTAAAAAGTAGATTTGCATGCATCAATGTTCTGACCTTGTTCCTCTCAAACAGCTCGGTCTGTATGGCTTTGAGGTCCGAGTCCAGGGCGGAGGCGGCCTGTCGGCGTTTCTTGGCCAGTTGTTCCTCCAGGTCTTCCGCCTGAGCCCGCAGCTTCTTATTGTCCCGCTCCAGAGCCAGTTTCTCTGTCTCCAGTCGCTCCCGTCTGCCCCACTCCGCCGCGTTCTCCACCTGAAGACGCTCCATCTAGCAACACCCAATAAAACAACCCAATGAAAGGCAGTGGCCTACGTTTATACTGGAACCCTAATGAACTAGTGGTGTTCCAGCTAAATTTGTGTTGCTGTTTTGTAGACTTTCTAACTAAGCTGAGTCACTGCAACTGAGGCCCAGAACAGATGCAAGCAGATTCAGAGCCGTAATGTTTTATGCAAAGCCTTTTTGCACCCACCAAAGTTGGGGTTCCCAAACTTTTTTGGCCACGATTTAATATGATTTAATATGCAAACAATCTGGGACCCCCGTGGGAAAAAAATGTTCTTTATACTATAGACCAGTGGTTCTCAACCTTTTGGAGCCGCGACCCCCATTATAACAATATGTATGTGTCTTATTTATTCCCGTTGTTGGGTCACACCGTGGGAAAAGCCTTTATAATTCTTTAAAAACAAAGGAAAAAAAA
The DNA here is from genome assembly GCA_021464625.1 of Proterorhinus semilunaris. NCBI lineage: Eukaryota > Metazoa > Chordata > Actinopteri > Gobiiformes > Gobiidae > Proterorhinus > Proterorhinus semilunaris. The sequence goes on from CM038346.1 coordinate 32,974,814, forward strand.
AAACAAATGGCTAAATTAAATAAATCAAAGTAAGAACAATTAAGGACAAAAATATCACACATATGCAAAAAAAATAAAAAAAATACTAAATAAAACCTTTTTTTTTTTAATCCACATGATCTGGCAACCCCCCCAAATCTTTCTTGCTACCCCGTGCGGATCCCGACTCTCGACCCCCAGGTTGACAATCACTGATATAGACAATATCAAGCAAAAACTTGGCCCTGAAGAAGAGATTTGGTTAATCATGAAACGTCGGCTGTCTCTATTGATCAAACTTTAGTCCATTTATCAACCTGAATGTAAAAAAAAAAATGTAATGTTTAATTTAATCTTGGTCCCATTTCAGAGCAGTGTAAGAGATCTGTTGTTTGTTCCTGACCTCGGCTCGTAGCTCGGCCAGTTTCCTGTCCATGCTGGACCGTGCTCCAAGCTCATCCTCCAGGTCCTCAGACATACGGCCCAGTTCATCCTGATGCATCTCCTTCAGGAGGTTCAACTGTATCGAAGCAGGGCAGACAGAAAAGGACAGCTGTAACAACAGAACTATGGACTAAAAGCGTCTCCTCAAGGGATATCTAAACAATGCTCTGTGTATGAATAGTGCTACATTTATGGTCTGATATGGAGAATGAGCTAATCATTTTGAATGTGTTTTTTTTTAAAGGCACACTGCGTAACATTTTGGCTTATACAAAACACGCTACTCATGACGGAGCGGATGATGAAAGAACTCATTTGGATGAGGACTTCAAATATTTAAACCTCATATGTGGCTGCCTTTTGTCAACATCTCCATGGAGATGCGCTGGAGACGTCCCCCCTCCTAGTAAAGTTACAGTCGGGTCAAAGGAGAGGTGAGCCGCTCGCAGCAAAGAAACAGGTATATTTCAACAATAACAATATCTGTAATAAAATAAATGCTTGTATCTTATTCTATTCATTGGGCGTAAAGTTATGCGGTGTGGCTTTAACATTGATTCTTTTTCTTTTTACATTGAGTCACATTTAAAACTGTTTAAATGATGAATCGTCACATCTCTAATGTTTAGAGCAATTTTCACAACTAGGGCTGGTACTGTTACATTTAGATACCAGTACTTCAGTGATATTTTGTTTACGATACTGGTGCCTCAGCTTTTTTGATACCCATTTGTCATCTAGAACTAGAAAACAGAACAATAATGGTAATAGTGACTTGTACTGTATTGGGATCAGAAAAGCAATTCATGTTCCAAAATAAAGATTAAGCTCCTTGTGCAGACTTTCTTATCCAAGAAAGAACTGAAATATGAATAGCTAAACTAATGCAAGAACCACATGCATTTTAGAATATGTTTGCAAGTCTACAGGTTTGGCAGGTTTTATAAAGTAGAAGTCCTCGTGGAGACGGGACAGCTTGCTGTAGTAAAGGATATTTTAATCCCCATAATAGTTATTTAAATTGTGATTTGAATTACATTGTGAATAGATAAATACATTTGCAAAAGTTGACAAAAAGTTGACAATAAAGACAGATTGATTTATTAGTTATACTTTCAGTCAGTGATTTTTCGTCTAATATCCGAACATCTAATTAATTGTTCACTTTACTTAGTCCACCTCAAACTCATACCTCCTTTGACCTACGATTACAAATCTCAGCATCTCTCTGCCTGTAATTGCTTGACATTTCCCCCCCTCGCCTCGGACTCTGAAGACACGCTGGCTGCTCTTTCGAACGCTGATATTTTCCAACCCACATGCTTCCCCTGATGTGAAGTATCGGGACCAGATAAGGACGCCCCACTGTCCCGTGTGCCCCGTATGTAGCATTATCTAAAGGCATCATCTCCCCCACCTTGTGGCCTCCTCGATCAGGGAGGGGACGAACCGCCTTTTCATCTTCGTTTTAGCGCCCGGTTTATCTCCAAAGGACGTTCGCCCTGGTATCTCACCGACCCACTGCCCTTTGCTTTCATTGGGTCTAATCTGATTATTGAGCACTGTAATAAATGTGGGCTTCTGTTTCAGGGGGAAGACAAGAGTGCGGGAGCATTTCACAAAGCAGCACTGCCACCATGTGGACAATAACAATGCAGAGGCGGCGCTTCCGGGATAAATATGAGACCAAACCAAAGGTCTGACCATTCCAGTTCTGCAGCAAAGACAAACACACACATTCAAAACAAAAAAAGGCTGTACACCCATTTCTTTTGATTCACAAACAAAGAGAGAGGGAGCGTGTCATTTTCAAATTGCTACTTGAGGTCCAAAGTCAGTATTTCGAAGAGCTGAATGCTATTTACTGGTGCTACGCTAAGATACATCAGCATCAGATGGATTTCTAACATTCCAATTCTCCACGAGGATGAGTTTTTATGAACATATTTCACAACTTCGAGGAAGCAATACTGTCACGATATTGCACAAAGGTTTCCTTCCCAAATGTCTGCTTTACATGATACTGAAGGACATAACCAATTGTACTACAAGAAAGACATCAGCTACAGGGCCTTAATGTCACAACATACTGCTTAGAAATGCAGGAAAAATCTGCACAACTGCGTTTTACTTATCAACTTTATGGGGATTTAAAAAATAGAAAAAAGAAATGCAATATTTCCTACATTTTCAAAAACAATAACACAAATTGACCTTGGGGTGAGCCAATCATTTCACATAAAAGAATATAAACTAAATTTGTATACAAAGTCTGGTCTTACAGATGAAATATACCCAGACCACCAGGTATATTAGATTACATAAAGGTAATTCTCTCCATTTCATAAACATTATGAATTATATCCACTCATTCAGGTCGGGTCTTTGTGGGTTAAGACATTTTCTCGTGCTCACAGACGTCTTATGTGCTTCACCACAGTGACGTTTCGGGCATGAGCTTCAGACTCCTCATGACAAATATAAAGTGGGTTAGCAAATCATTTGTGCGGATTGTACTTGTTTTTGGATCCAGCACATAGGTTTAGAATTTGTGAATGTGCGTGTTTGTCTCTACACAACAATACGCTACTTGCTCGTTTTCTTACAAATGCATTTGTTTAATTGTATTTTATTCAGCAGTTTTTCATGCACACAATCATATTCACTTGCCAAACACTACATTTTTAATGCTGCAAACGCAAACAATATGTGCATACTTCATTTCTCTAATCTGGCTAACGCCAGACTAAAATCACAAGTGATATTTAGTCTGGGGGCCACCAATTCATTTTCTCGTAGGAGAGGTGTGGTTTACGATTGTCCATAGCCGTTTATTGGGCGCTACGAATGTCCATTAGCGTCCTGCACATAGCCATAGCCATCGTATCATCGTATCAGATGTATGACTTACCCGCTGTAAACTTTCGAGCTAAACTATTTAGAACACGGTCTAAAGCTTGATCGAAAGATGGCGTCGCGTCTGCTGCTGTCATGTTGGATCCGTAAAAAAACGTTGTTTTAAATCCGTAAACAAACTACAAGCTTCCGTATGTCAAATAGCACGTCATCGTCTTCCCAAATCCATGCAAAGATTTCAGCCATGGTTCCCAGACTGCTGTGCAGTTCGAAATGATTCGAGCGCACACAGCAGTCTGGTGTTAGCCAGGCTATCATTTCTCAGCAATTGCAAACACTCCATCAAACAGAGGAATGAGGAGAAATGTCCATCCATCCATCTTCTTCCACTTGTCCGTTGCCGGGTCGTGGGGGCAGCCGTTGGAGCTGCCCACATCACATAGGACCAGCGAGGAGAAATGTTGATATTCAAAAGCAAATTAGACACATATTGTGTAATATTTCAGCAGAAATCACAGCAGTGTGGCTTTGACCATAACGTTTGGCTATGCTATAACATTAGTTCATAACTGTCATTATTTTCACCCAAAATATTGAGATTTAATGCCAGTTTTGAGTTGAATTTAATGCTTTTTAAGGCCTTAATTTTGCCACAATTCAAACCCTCCTTGAATTCAAATTGTTCCCATATTTTACAAAAGTGCTGTAAAAGTAGGTTACATAAAGACCAATCGTTTTGTTTGAAGTTGCTGCTCTATTGCCCTACAAGTGCTGCCATTCTTTTAACCCTCTATGTTAAGCCACCTTGAATTGGACTCGTCACGTCTCACCTGCAGGAGAATGTTTTATATCCTTGTACTGAAGGTTGTGTAGCCTTTTCTGATAGTTATTTTAAATCACACTTACATGTTCCCTGGTGTACGCCCTCCGCGCTGTTGTGTTGGTCTCACCTGTTTGAGCGTCTCTTGCTTGATCTTGCTCAGCTCCTCATATTTAAGTTTCCACTGACTGAGCTCGGCCTCCAGCCGCTCGATGCTTTTACTCAGGGCCAGTTTGTCTCTGGGGACCAGACAGAACCACAGAACATTACAGACTTTTAACGCCAGCCACTCTGCTCCAATGGATAAGATCAACACGGGCATAAAAGGTTCCTAATGCTATGTGAAATCTGAAGCATTTGTTACTTTTTTAAATTCTAATTCTGACTGACCAATGCAAATAAAGCACTTGAGTATTACTGTACATTTTGAGTGGCCAATCAGATAATCCTTCATATTCAGTCTGTTCTGATTTTTTTTAACTTAAATATTACATTTTAGATTAGATTAGTATTATAGAAGAGAAAGTATTTATTTCTCAAAGATACTGTACCTGTTGTTTTCATAGTACAGACATCCATTTGTCTTATTGAAGTTATGTTGCATTTGCTGATAAAAATGAAACCACTATGTCGTGTCTGTAGTACATTATGAACAATTTTTAGTTAATCTCAACAAATCCCTTTGAAATGTGTGAAATGAGTTTATGAACTCATCCCTGTGACAAATTGGGATAATTTTGATTTTATTTGATTTATTTGGGCTATTATATACAATGAGCTATTATTTACATCTTTACATTTACATTATCACAACAAAACCAATACAAATAAAAAATAACTCAAAAGGAGTAGGCCGAAGCAAGAACGCTTATAGGTGCCTACCCCAATATTCAACATACAAGGTGTGAGAAAGAAATTTTGCACGTTCTTTAAAGGTACGTTATGCAACTTTTTATGTAAAAAAAAAAAGTTGATATATGTGCGTATATGACCCAGTGTGAGTAGTTAGCGTGGGGTCTGTACTTTTGATCACGGTGGCCTCTACAACGCTCCAGGATCAGTTCTTTAATAGGTATTCTTGTGAGAGGCTCCGTCAGCAGCGAAAACCCTCCAACCAATTGATCATGGAGCGTCGTAGAGACCACCGTGATGGATGTAAAGGCGCCACGCTGACCACTCATACAGCCGCTGGGTCACTACAAGGTCAAATACGCACAAATATCAACTTTTTTTCTCCACATAAAAAGTTGCATAATGCACCTTTAATGCTGCAAATATCATACAGAACTGCACTTTGTCGCCCCCTGCTGGCCTTTCCACCTGTTTCTGAGCACAGCTAATGTAGGAAGTTACTAAAAGTGTCGGATAATTTATTCAACTAATTCAGCCCCGCCCACTTTTGCGGCCAAAGGATTTCCGGTTAGCGGTAGCACTTTCTGTGAGCGCCGGGGATTCAAATTGTCAATGAAAGAGAGTCATGGAAATAAAATGGGAGCAAGCGGGAAACTTGCAAAAAAGCTCAACGGAAATATACGTTTGAGTGGCCTCAGGCTGATCACAGAGTGGGCAGACGGCCTGGAGAAAGTGACCTCAGATTATTTTTTGCGATATTTTTGCTTTTTGTTGGGACTCTGCATTGATTGTTTGGTTGTGAGGATCTTATAAGAACAGAGCCTAACATTATATTTACAAACCGGCATGTCAGAAATTATGTCAATATCATAAATGAAAGCCAATGTTAGCTCAAGTCAGACCTGCAGTGTGGCCGTGAACACAAGATGGCGCCACTACAAGTTCCTGGATAAGGTGAATATGGTTGATAAATACTGTCCAGGTCACCAAAGCAATGTACTGTATAATACCCGCTCTTTTAAAAAGTATAATTCTCCATTATTTGATTCTAGCGCCGTATTTTAAATCCCGAACTGTGGGCTCATTGTACTTTACTCACTCTCTCTCCTTGAGCAGGACTTTCTGGGACTCGTCCAGTCTGAGCTGCAGCACGTTGAGCTTGCTCTGGTCTTCTTCTGGGGCGCTGAGCTCGTCCCACAGCTGCCGGCTGCGCTCCGCTCTGTTCGGCTGAGAGCGGGACGCGCCGTTTCTGTCCCATGACTCAGGAGTGTCGCCCCCTGGAGGCCCGGAGTGCATCGCCGACTCCAACAGCTCCATTTCCTGAAGTGAAGACACATTGTTACATCAGTACATTATGTTTCAAATAATGTCAAGAAAACGCTTTAACAATACACTCCTTAATATAATTCCATTCGTTTTAGAAATTATTTCATTGATGCTTTAGAAATGCGTTTAACCCCTTAACCCCCGCCTTAACCGAGTGCGTTGTTTCCAGTTCGACAACAGTGTAATGCCTCATTTGAAAGAATGAGGCATGAGAACTTTTTTCGGCGTGGTTTTGTCATATTCTCGAAATGAATGGGCCTTTTTTTGTGTTGTTTTTTGTTTCACTTTTTTGTCGTGTTTTCACGTGTTTTCACATTTTATTGCGTTATTGTTGCTTTTCTGGCACGTTTTTCCTCACTCTTTAGTTGCTACTTTGTTGCGCTTTTGTCACTTTTTTGCTGCCCTTTTGTGAGTATTTTTTTCGCTTTTTTTCCCCATCATTTTTTAATCATATTTTTGTCGCTTGCTTATTTTTTTGCCCTTTTGTTTTGCCGTTTTCATCCTCGCTATTTTGGCACTTTTTCCCCAAGGAGGCAAGGCAACGCAAGGCAACCGCGCATTTCGTACACAATGCAATTCCATGCTTTTAGATTTGGGTAAACCCAAACTGGAGAAAATGTGCTCGGTTAGGGTGGGGGTTAAGAGGTTAAGTTAAGTGTGTTGCGGGTTTAGACTTGATTTAAACCCAGTTCAGTCCGAATCTAGGACCGTTTTAGATCCGGTTTCGTCCCGATTTGATCTTGATCTAGTACTTGGAAATGTCATCTATTTTATGAAATTAGTGTGAAAAGTTTGAGAACAACAAGTCTGGGATGTCTCTTTTCACAAACCCCTTGCAGAGGGTTCTATCAACCGAGTGCGTTCAAGGCAAAGCAAGTTTATTACGCACAATTCATACACAAGGCCATTTAAAGTGCTTCACAATTACGTCAAATTAAAGATTAAACATTTATTAACACATTAATTCCTGTAAAAGCAAAGCGTTCCGATAAAACACTTTCAGTTGTCATATGCAAGGGGGAAAAAATAACAGTTTCCAGCCTGGATTTGAGCACTGTCTCACAAGACTGTTCACATGTGCTTGCGTATCTCGTTTATTAAGCATACTGCTTTTGTCTGTGTCCAGCAGAAATAAATAATTTCCTTTCCTGAAAAATGTCTTGTTTCTGCCAAATTGGACAGAAGTAAAATGGATATTTAAGAGTGTCCTCCTGTCATATAGCTACAATAAATCTTCTTGATAAAGTATCAATAATATGTATAGTATTTCCCCGCTCAAAAATCCCCTATGATGCTTGCCAAAAGCTTCATATGATCTTCTGTCTCCCACTGGTTGAATAATACGGCCTGTTGTTTTAGGATTTCATTGCACTGGCTCTGGGTTTTCCTTATAAAAATAGCTGAATTTGAACCGGGGAAATCTGTGGTTACTCAACAAAATGTGATGAGACCCAAAGAGATTATAAACTCGCAGGCATTTGTGCAATATTAAGCAAAAAACAGATGGTTTGTGCATTACGAGGCAAATATCCTTCGACTCCCTTTATGCTCATGGATGTTTTATGATGTGGAACAGAGTCAAGAACTATTTTAAAGACTTTGGACGCTATATTTTGTATTATTGAAATGGCAAGGTCAGCAGGCCTCCAGGTTCATCCCAAATCAAAATCAAGTCATTCCCATTAGTGAATGAATCCTCGATGTCGTTGCAGGTAGAGACCAACAGATGGAGCCAGAGTGCAGCAGGTGTGCGTAAAATGAGCAGTATATGAGCCACATGTGGAAATACTCAAGAGTCAGAACAATAGGAGACAGGAAACGAACCCGCTGTGCAAACTGCCCTCCAACGTCCAGGACCACCTCAGCTGCCACCGAGGAGAGAGGCATTTTGATTTAATCACTGTTAAACCAAAGTTATACAGGTACATGCAGACCTTGACATAGATGACGTAGATGCTGTGGCTTTTAGTAACTTGCCAAATAGACTAGCCTCATAAAAATGCCGTACAGTATATCGCTGAATAATAGGCCTGTCAATATGACTAGATGTGTAGTTGGATATATTGAGGGAGGAAAATAAAGCATTATTTTTGAAGACCACAAAACAAAGGAAATCACTGTAAACTCTTGTTACATTACATATCTAATCATAAATATTTACTTCAAAAATGTATCGTTTATCCATCATTTATTGAACGATAAGTCAATATATTAATTATTGGGACAGGCCTTCCAAATTACAGTTGTTGCAGATTTAGCAGATGCAATATCTACACTTCCCGCCACTCGGATTTAACTTACTGTTATGATCTGGGGTTGCATTTTCGAGGGAGACCTGGCTAAGAGGCTGCGATTACATGTATTAAACAATTTCCCCTTCCCTGATGGCACAGGCATATTCCAAGATGACAATGCCAGAATTTATTGAGCTCACATAGTGAAAGGTGGTTCAGGGAGCACGAGACATCACTTTCACACATGGATTGGCCACAGATCAAGGACATTAAGACAACGTTTCAACACTATGGCCTTCATCAAAGTCGCCTCCACCTTCTGAGGAGACTGAGGTCCTTCTGAGGAGACAGCAGTTCCTTCAGAGTGTGCAGGCCTCCGCTCAGGACTTTTTATCACTCTGTGGTAGCCTCTGCTCTCCACTACGCTGCCGTGTGCTGGGCCCCGGGCAGCACAGAGCGGGAGAAGAACAGACTGAACAAGCTGGTCAGGAGGGCCAGCTCCGTCCTGGGCTGCCCCCCTGGAGCTCACCTCCATCATGGATAACGCCTCCCACACTGCACGGGACTGTAGAGGAGCTGAGCAGCTCTTTCAGTGGAAGACTGAGGCACCCTCAGTGCAAGGGGCTACCGCAAGTCCTTCATCTGTACTGCTGTTAGACTGTACAACACAACTGTGAAGTAACCCATGTGCAATAACTTCTATGCAAAGATTATGTGCAATAACCTCTGTATAAGCGTCATTTCAATCTCTGTATCAATGTCACTCTACACTGAAAGAATTTGCACTGCTAACATTTTGTATAGTCTGCTCTAACTTTTTTTTAAATTATTATTTGCATTCATTGTACATGAGATACCTTTATCTACAATTTAATTGAATGCATATTTCCTGTCTTTTTTTGCACACCCTAAGTGTTTCTGGAGAGCTGATTTAACAAGTGAATCTCTCCATTGTGAGATCAATGAAAGGATTATCTTATCTTAACAAATGACACATGGATTGGCCACCATAGAGTCCAGAAGATCTTAAGTCACAAGTATTATTTTCTCCACAATCATTGCAGTGAGGCTGTATTCCCCGGTTTGAGGTCATTGCGTCGCCATGGAAACTGGTTTGATGGACAGCAGCTCCGATCTGAGGAGACCACAGAGTGCTCATTATAGCATATTATCATAGCCTCATCCAGAGACCTGCCACTTTGACTGAACACTGTCATGGGTTCAAGCTATTGATAGAGTCACTTCTGGGAACTTCTGTCTAAAAAATACACCATAAGAAGAATTTAAAGTTGAATTTGCCTCTGTTGTTATAGTATCCTCCGTAATCTCTCAAAAACACATCAACTATCTTTCTGTCTCTAGTCTACGTTATTAGGCTCAATACTTTAGATTAAGAAAACTACTAAATGTTTTAGGCTACAGTGACTTTTCACCAGTTCACATCAGTAACTGAACAATATACATGCTTTTTTGATACCTATCCTATATTATTCATTACCTAGCAGCCCCTTGGTAAAAAATGGATAAATAAGATCATTTCATTTGCATAACACGGTCTGCTGACGATTGCATCAGGCCCAGATTATGCGTTATGGAAGCCCATGAGAAAAGAGAAAATGTCATCAAACGGATAAAGATGGGAGCAACATCCGGGCACTTTTCCCCCGCGCCCTCAGGGTGAAAACAGAGGGAGATTTGGTATGGAGGCAGATACAAAATCTTACATCTTTTCTCATTCTGGGGATTAAATATTCCAAACCAGTGATCAGAACCACTGTCAGAAGACGATTGGGAGTCTCTCTAAGGTTGAAAAGTGATAATAAAAAAAGTATTGATTGCTACCATCTGTTAGGGCTGGGTACATGAAGGATTGAACCCAATGCAGTCACTCTAATCATGTACTTTTTATTTAATAATTAAAATGCAATTAGTCACATGGCATTATTATGGGAAAAAGACGTATTAAAAGAGTTGATTTGAGAAGCGATATCGGGCTATTCAAAGGATTCAACTCGATTAATCATTCAATTAAACCCAGCCCTAACATTGGTCATAATAAGGGAATTAGCTCCACAATGGCCGTGTATCATGCCCATTGTGTAAATATTCAGGCTTATTAAACGTGCTCAGTGTTAGTAGATTAGCTGCTGAATGAACCACGTATTTGCTCTCAAAATGTAGTGTTTGAATTTATTTAATGAATTATCTGGAGCAACAGATCACTTCCTTTGTTATTTTCCTAATGCAATACGCAAACAAAACTTTTTTTTGTAAATTAGAAGTTCTCAGCCCATCTCTGCCCATTCATTTCAATGGACGAGAGCTTCAGTTTAACTAACTTCCCTAAGGAGCCGGTGACCTTCTCATTGACGTAGATGTTGGGGTCCCTAAAGAGACAAAATAGAGTAAAATCATTAAATAAAATTGCCCCTAGCTCATTGTGTAAATCCCAAATGAATGAAGGTAAGAGACAAAAATAGCTTAGAAACCCACACATATTCCACAAATAGCCGCATCATTTATCTTTCATTTTCAGCCCAAACTAAAGGGCAACAAACTACATGCACTACTTATGTCCCAAGCATCTGAACAAGTCTAGTTCTAATAACAACACTGTGTCATGTAAGTATTTTGTAATGTGGCTAAGCCAGGCATTCGTCTCCCTGACTGTGCAGCTGCGCGGGGCGACAAAAGTGGGTCCACCTGACAGAGAAGGAGCGCTGCAGTATCTATGAGCCCCCGGGACAGGAGATGATAAAGCGCTCTGTGTACATGGGGAGGGAAGAGGATGGCTCCCCCAAAATAGAAATATCCCCTTCAGAGAGGCAGACTACAATATAAGAAGATACTATGGGGGTTTTCACGGTGTAGGTTTGGGTCAAAATGGAACCCCAGCTACAATTGGGTTATCACAATGTGGGGCAAGAGGAATGATTTATGGCAGGATTTGAAGCAGGTGGGGGGGGGGTTTGCAGACTTGTGAAATTGTATATTTTTGTAAATGGGATGGTCGGGGAATTGGAGAAAAAAAAAAGGTTTTGGGCCCTATTTCTCTATATTTTAAAATAAACCTACGGAGTAAAAGGTCAAGATAAACTAAACTAGATTTAATGCTATTTACTGATATTTAAAAGAGTAGTACTGTGACATTTTATTGTGCAAAATAACAATTTCAAAGCTTTTTTACCATGTTATAATGTTGCTCTCTCGTCAAACATATACCAGGAGCTATGTTTTGACCCACTTGCGCATCTTTGAACCTTCACCAGTGGCTATTCTTAGTAGCGCGGCGGCTGCTCCCAAAAAGCTCCACCCGAGGTCCTTACGCATCCAGGATATTTTTTCCTCACATCTCACTTGCTTGCTAAGCAAGGGACTATTTTTTCTCTTGTTAAGCCACTGGACATTTTGTTTAGGCAAGGCAAGGCAAGGCAACTTTATTTATACCGCGCATTTCGTACACAAGGCAACTCAATGCGCCTGACCCACTTTAAGTTTAAGTTGTTTTCAATCAACATTGCCTTTTCTGAAAGAGTAAGATAGTGGAGATGTGTTTGAGATTATTACCAAAGACCTGCAAAAAGTATCAAACCCCCTCTTTAAAGGGACTAGATTCAAGTTGGTCATTTTTATACTCACTACTGCCACCTCAGGTCTAACGCGTAACTGCAGCTTCTCGTGCATGACGGCAATTCGGACCCAAATTAACACCTTTTTGAGTGACAGTGCAGGATTTTAGAGGCAGTTGTGGTGAACAGGTCTGGGCTCATTCTACACATTAGGACATTGTTGGAGCGTGTAGGGAGGAAAGTACATAATATTAAAATTTTTAAACTCCATATAGTTCCTTTAAGGTCTTCATTTGAGCTCAATACACTGCTAGAAACCCAGGTATAAAGGTCATTGTCCTTACCTTCTGTTGGACCATCTCCAGATCCACGTCCCGGACCGGCTCAGGCTCCGGAGACCCCGCGGCCCTGCCCTCAGCGGGATGCGGCTGAGCGGAGGAGGCAGAGGAGGCGGGCGAGGGGGGTATGGAGATGGAGGAGCAGGACGACGCGCAAGCCGGCAAGGGAAGCGAGGGCGAACAGCAGGCGGTGGACGTGCCGTTCGGGGGCGGGGCCGGGGGGTCGCCGTGGAGACGGGCCACTTCCTGCCTGAGGGCCTCGTTGTCTGTGGTCAGCTCCTGCCTCTCCCTCCGGACGCCCGTCAGCTCTTTGGTCAGAGTGTCCAGTCTCTGTCGGAGCTGGCGCACCTCGTCCCGGGCGCGGTTCCGCTCTGCGCGCACCTGACGAGAGTATGAGTTTAGTATCTTTAAAGCTGCACTGCGTAACATTTCACCCAATAAATAGAATGGAACTCAACCCAATATTTTATTATGGGTGTGAAAAATACTTATCATTCAAAACCATACAACCTACGTCTGGTCCTTTTCCAAATGCTATATTTTAATCAATTATAGCGAAAAATAGCATCGTCTTTGTCTAGCCGAGAATTATGAGTACGTTTGGTATTGCTGGCATTCGGGATCTGCTTGATTTGATCAGGGGCCAACAAAAGTCACCACCAACCAGCCCGCCGATAAATTGTATTAAAGACGTTAGAAATACATTTCCCATAAGCCCCGGGGCAGATGACGCGGCCCCTTTCCCAGTGCTGTAGCGATGTTAACGTTGACAGGGAGGAGAAGATATGGCTTTTTACGGCGGCTTCCGGCTCCTTAACCTATTTTTCAACAAAGATATGGACAGAAGGCCCCAGGACAGAAAGCGTGGACGCTTCTGAAACAGGTGGGAGAGACTGACTGAAGATGAGGAGTGAAACTTTCTTTGTTCAGCTGATCATGTACGGGTAAAGTTTACAGACGCATGAAATTAGTCCGACGTCTCATTATTCCGAAAATGTCCCATTGAGTAGAGATTGAAAATTAAAATTAGGTTCAGGCAGGAGTCCACTGTGCTTAAGGTTAGAGCCAGTGGTTCTATATGGCTCTCTGATCCACAACACAACTGGGTTAGAGATGTCGGACTAATGGCACCTTTGCTCAATGGTAAATTTTCGGAATAATGAGATATCGGACTAATGGGTTTTTGGACCAATGACATGGCACCCATGAAATTTCAAAGCGAACATCGCAACTTGAAGCACTGTCTCTTACAACAATATCCAAATGCGTGTGTAAAAGCATCAGGTCATAACTGAGCTGTGAGGAGATGTGTCTCGCGCGCTGCATCTAACATACTCCCTTTCTCCCTCCATCTCCATCTCTCTCCCAGAGCGTCATAAAGCGCTCATTTGCTCTCAACATCGAGCACAAAGTTAAGTTAAGAACAGACAGGACACGGTTCAGTACGTTGTACTGATGAGTCTGTGTGGGAGGAAATATTTAAATGCTAAACCTAAAGCAGTTGCAGTGAATCACTGTTACAGAAACAAAGTGGGACAGATGAAAAGTCCAGTCTGATGCAGGTCACTGTGCCATTAATCAGTAACACAGAATTATTACTGTAGCTATATCAAATAATAATAATAATAAGAAAAGTCAATTTTTGGCCGCCACTCCAAATGAGTTTGACACCCCTGTTTTAGGCGAATTAGACTCAGTGATTCACATGCACACTTTGGAACAGTGGGGATCTGAGCCAGACATTTTGCTTTGTGATTTCAATTCAGTTTGACATTATTTGCATTCCAAAACATTATTCAATAAGGCGGTGGGTGGCGTCTTCGACTCACAAAACCCGATACATTGTCCCGTGCATAGGGATGTCAAGATTAACCGGTTTTACGATTACCGCGATTATAAAAGGACGCGGTAGGTTAACCGTAAGAATTTCAGAAGCCACGGTTTACCGCGGAAATGTTTCATGCGGACGCAGGAGCCACTGCGCGCCATAAACAGCGCGCAAACTCACCGGTAGTTGAGCGAGGCAGAAGGACGCTCTCCTCCAGTGTTGTATCCACCCAAAAACGATTGAAGTCAGCAGAGTGGGACCTCTTTAGGATCCAAAACATGATCAAGGCTTTGTTGTCGATGGACGTCCGTTATGCAAACCCTGTCGTCAGAAAGTTGCAGCTACGTCGAATATAAACAACATCTTGGAGATAATCCTTCGCTCTGAATGTCCAGGTAACAAACTGCATACTTCCCAAAAAAGTTGTCCAAATGTTCGGAAATAGCCGCCACAACTGGCTCAGGATGTAAACAAAAGGCTAACGCTACGCTCTGCTTCAGCGATGCGTAGCAGAAATGAAAGTGAAACCGCGCACATGTGGGAATCAGCTGTTCATTAGTCACTTTGTAAACACGTTTCAATCTCTCTTCATCAAAATAATTAAGCAACAGCTTAACTTTTGAGAGCATAAAACCTAGCCTAGCTTGTGGCCTAATAATATATAGTAAAATAATTATGATAATAATGGTCATTATAAGAAGTAAAGTTGACATTGTTTTGTTTTATTCAATGGAGGCCTATTTATTTTAATGCAAAACAATCTTAAAGCATTTTTCATTTTTAGAAACAGTGACTGTTTACAAGTATTAAAAAGCTTTTTAAAGACAAAAACTAAAAATATCAGTTCTTTCCTTTCATTCGGGGAATAATCGTGAATAATCGTAAAATCGCAATTTTTTGTCTCACAATAATCGTGACTCAAAAAATTGAAATCGTGACACCCCTACCCGTGCATAAAATCTGCTAACCCAGTTGATTAAACCTCCACGGACATTTTCTGAAATGCAAGTGTAGCCATTAATATTAAAGACTTCTCCCACATCTTATTGCATCTGCACGTAAATCAAAAAAACTGCAATTAGATATCATTCCATTACTGTTTAGAGCTTTAAAAAAAATCATCTATCATTGAATTTCATGTGGTGACACATTCTCTGTATTGTTGTTGTTACATCACTGTATTATCACTGGTTTTACATAATCGCATATCAATCACCTTGAGTGCAGTAAAGGGCTCTGTAGATAAATACTGAACGATACTTTTGTCCACTACTCCTCACCTTGCTCCACTTCTCCCTCCAGTTGGCCGTGCAGTCCGACCACCACCTCATGGTCTTCTCCATCTGAGCGGCTCTGGCCCGGGCCTCCTCCAGCTCCCGCAGCCTCAGCTCCTCCCTGGTCTCCCAGTCGCCCCCCGACCCGTCCCCGAAGCCCAAGCCCAGAGACCCCAGCGAGCCGGGGGAGAGCAGCAGAGGGGGACTGGAGCTCGGAGTCCCCCCCGACGGGCTGGGGGTGTGGGCCAGGCTGTCCGGCGAGCGGATGCCCCGGTCGCCTCCCGTGGTGAGACCCAGGGCGCAGAGCAGACTGCCCCCTGGGGATTTGCCCCCCTCGGACAGGTGGGGGCTGGGGGTGTGGTTCATGGTGGAGGGGAGGGGGCGATCGCAGTATGGGACGGTGTTGGAAGGGTAGATTTAACGAAGCATTATCTTCTTTAGGCGCTGGTCAGTCTGCAGGAAATAAGCACAAAACAGGCTTGGGATCAGTACGTTTTAACAAAGCGAAGGAACAATGTTTACAGCCAGGACCAATCATTATAGATGAGGTTTGTGATGTTTTTCTTTCAATATTTCACAAACACATACCGTCACAACATTGTAAGAAGCCTTTAAATTGAAATGGAGCTGGTCCAGATAAGAATTAATCGTGATACTATAGTGACTGTCAAAATGCTGACGTTTCAACTTTATGGTTAATATCTTTGTAATGGCTGGACTGTTCCACATGGAACAAAAGTCAAAAGGTTCGACGTCTTCTCTCTCAGCACATAAGAACCAAGGTCAAATTACTGTCTCTTAAAAGGTGTCCAAAAGTGGTGACAATATTCAAAGTGATGTGCTTGATGTTGGACTTTCAGCCACAAGGTGAATGTGGCAGCTTCGTGGATCCAATTAGGGCTGCTCGATATATCGCAAACAAAATCAATCAATACATTTTTTGCAAACTCAGCAAAAAACAAACAATGCATTGAACTTAAAAAATTGTGGAAGTTAAGTTTTAGTTAAACATTTACTTAGTTCAATTTTAGTCTTGTTTGGTCTGATGTCTTGTTTTGACACAATGTGCTGTAAAACTAGTTATTTACCATGTATGTTTAATTAGAATGGAACAAAGCTATGGAAGATTTTTTGCGTCATCAGAATGTAAGTTTTAAATGTCTGTGAATTTTCTGCTTTGAATTTTGAACACTGGCATTACATGTTTGAATATGTTTTGTTCTCAAATTTCAGACACTGAATATTCAACACATAATTCGAAGTGTTTCAAATTCAAAATGAAAAATTCACATTGAAAACATACACTGTATTGTTTTTAAATATTTCAAATTCAGTCTAAATTCATAGTGAACAATTTGCTGTAGAAAAAAATCCAAATGGAAAAATTCACCCCTAAAATATTCAATGTTTAAAAAAATCAAGCCCTTAAATTCAACAGTAGAAATTCAGAGCGTGAAATTTACAGCAAAAAATTCACACAGAACATCCTGGACACAAAGACATGAGCAATCGATCCATAGTGAGTCGAGCCACATTCTGGTTCATCAGCAAACGGTGCAAGGGAACCAATAAAAATTCTTAGATTTGACTCGTCAACTCTGTTTCCTCATCTGTAAAAACCCACACTACATTTGCCGCTTATTAAACATTTGTAAATCAACCAATTCACGCTGTTGTTTTGGAGGTACATGAGTATTTTGTATATTCAGAGTTTAGATCATTTTACAATCTTGTTCTGTTTTCATTGTCAATATTTTATAGGGTTGTGTGTTATTATTTATCATCAATACTAGTTTATGTTTTTTTATACGTTGCGCCATCAAATTCCTAATCTGTGATTCCATTCCCTGAGAGTGGCAACAAAATCTACTCTGATTCGGTTTCTGGCTCATTATGGCTGACAGCTTTTCATTTGCCACTTTGACCAAAACTTAAGAAGGTGGTAAAATCGTCTTCTTCGTGAATGTACATGACTTTATTATGCAATATAAAAAAAGAATACAAAAAAAGAACACTGGCCAGTGAGAAAAAGAGTCAACCCTTGATTGCTGCGATCCTTTTTAAACCATTGGGAGTAAGCTATATTTGTAATAACTAATGTCTTAATGTTGATGTCGCTGAAATGGGCCTTTGTACTCATTTTACAATACTGCCGAAACAACACTATGCATATTTCCCCCAAGCTTACTTTGTTATGCAGTAAAGGTAATTGAAGAATTAGTATATTATCTCGGTAGATTTTGGGTAAAACTTAAAACAAACGCAGGTTTCACGGTAAAGTGTATTTACAGAAAGCGCAGAAACATGCCTCACCACCGTTGGTTCTCATCAGCAAAACTCAAACCCAGGTTTATTTGGGCTTTTGGATAAACTATAACCATATGTGATGGTCCTTTGTTGTTGATTTATTCGACCCTGGAGAATCGGGACAGGCTAAAACCTGCAAAATGTAAAACACTATTGTCCGTCCAGCTGTTTTATACATGAGCTGTTTTTTTATACATTTTACATTGCTTCTGGTGTAGCTAATGTTATTTCAAAGGGAGTGGTTTTAGCTAAAGAGAGTACACGAATAATCCATGCAATATTTAAAGACCATCTTTATTCAGATTAAAGTACTTTTGGATTCAACTTAAAATAATTCAGACCTAATTTCAGACGCATAAAACGTGCAAATGTATCTTCTTCTTGGCCAGAAGGGAGAGATAAAACAATACTTGATATTTAAGATATATAAGAAAATCGTTGTCATGGAGGCAATTTGAGTTCTAAACAGAGGAGCAACAGTAGTGGTCATCAGCAGGTGGGATAGTATATTTTGGAGGGTATGTGGATGATAACACATCTAAAATTGGACTAAATGCTTTAGACATTGGCCTCACCAGTCATTTTTATCAAAAAAATAAGTTTTGCTGCTAGTTAACAAGCCAGCTCTTCATAATTCCGGAACAATGGCAATAAAATAAAACACAAAATAGAGTGACCCAAGAAAAAAGTCACATACACTCTACAACAAGGAAAGACAAGCTTGTTTTGTGGAGGGTTGATTTTCCTCCCTGTCCAAACACCAAGGGCTGAGCCTCCCAATAATCCAAAGTAAATGGCGTTGTATATTGTAATTGACCTAATTAGAATATAAATTTTTTAAGAGTAGTTCATAAGGTATTTGCTTACTGATGTGTGCGATAATATTTCTCTAAATCATCTTGGGAGGAGGCCTCGTGGAAGGCCCAGGACACACTGGTGGGACTATGTCTCCGAGCTGGCCTGGTGTCGCCTCGGGGTCCCCCCAGAACAGCTGGAGGAGGTGTGCATGGATTGGGCATCTCTGCTGAGACTGCTGCCTCCGCGACTCGGCCCCGGATAAAGCGAAAGAAAATGGATGGATGGATCTTGGGGGACCAGAGGTTCTATGATGAAGGGCCAAATTTTGCCCCTGGGCCTGACGTTGCCTACCGCAATCGCTGTTGCATTGTTTCAATAGGCTTCAGCAATGTCAAAAGATCCAGTGTTGACGATAGGAGAGTGTGACCACTGTGCAAAGCCTTCTCCTGCACATTCCAAAGATCCTCCATCTCGATGTGGACTCTGTGGCCAAAGAGTGGTACATGATGCTCCCTGTACCACATGCACATAGTGTTACTGAACCTAGACCTGAACAATTTCATCAACTCTAGATCATAAAAGTTACTTAAATCCAGGTGGCAATTTTTTGGTCAGGCAGTGCAGTAACTTAAAATAAACCTGAGGTATAACACAGTAATCCACATAGCTTTGTTTACAATAATTTCCACTCGTAAAAAGGACGGAACTCCAGCAAATGTTAATCTAACCTTTGAATCAAACTCATGCAGCCTAATAGCTTTGCCCTGGTGTTGTTGCTCTGACAATGGAGTAAAACAAGACAACAAAAAGCCCCAAAAGCAGACATCGTTTCATCTCGTAATCCAGCCTTAATCGAGTTAGCTCAGCAGTTTAGCTTTCTCTTGGCAGTTTCTTTTGATCGTCGACTCAATGAAGGAAATTAGCTATTGTGCTCCATCACTGATACGGGCCAAAGCAAAGTTAATGTCAAAAACCTGACAGAAGGTAGGCCAAAACCAAATCCAAGCCAGACTAACTCCTCTTTTTATGAAACGTAAACCAGTCTGAGAAAACCGGTGTCATTAAAAGGAAAGCCCCCAGTGCAACTCAATACGACAGTTAACAGCAGAGACTTTGACAGCTGCTGCACATGACTGGGATCATTCTTCTGTGGTGAAATGAGAAGCAGAAATGACAAACACAAACCAAATGGATTTAAACCCAAGACAAAGACTCAAAGCAAACCATTTTGCAGAAACTTGAGATCCCATTAGTCAGCACACATGGGGCTTACAACACATTTGTTTTATTATGTATTTTTGACATACATGTGCTATTAATAAATCAAATATTAACATATCAGTGTTATATATACATTCTTGGAGCAAACATGTTAAGATCTTTAATTGGCCGGCAACCTTTTTACCTACATCTTTTGCCCAGTTAATTTAAAGATAGAGGTGCTTTGGATTGATTTGGAAAGTCTTCTCTCACTGACAGAAACACCAAGAAGTGAGGCGATTTGAGAGTTGAAATTGGTGCACGGTGTTGTTTAGTAACATTTATAATTAAAGACATGCAGAGGATGTAATGAATTAGAAATGAGGGAAGTGCACTCAGAGCAGGCAATGATATTTAACCAACAGTTGACTAAGACAATGTAGATTAGGAGCGTGAGTGACTTTCCGACTGATGGTTTTGTGGTTCGATCCCATATCTGTAATGATGTGTCCTTGGCCACGACACTCCACCCGGCTAACTGCCTCCAGTGTTTGTGGTGAATGAAAGAGAACGTGTTTTGAAGGTGCAATTACTGGGAAACGGAAGGAAATAAGCTCATCGCAACAATCCGGCGTGGTGTCTTTAGATGAGTGTGTGTTGAAAGTGTTGGTCCGGTACAATAGGAAGCTTTGGTGGTGAAGCTTTTTCACCAGAAAAGAGGTCACACGCGCTAATATTTTGTCGTTGCGCCTGCAGCTTTGATTACAGCACACATTCGCTGCGGCGTTGTTTCAATAAGCTTCTGCACTGTCCAAAGATCCAGTGTTGCATTCATTTTTCACCAAGATCTTGAATTGATGTGACCACTGAGCAAAGCCTCCTCCAGCACATCCCAACGTTTCTCAACGGGGTCAAGATCTGGACTCTGTGGCAGCTAATCCATGTGTGAAAATGATGTCTCATGCTCCCTGAACCACTCTTTCACAATGTGAGCTCGATGAATCCTGGCATTGTCATATTGGACTATGTCCGTTCCATCAGGGAAGAGGAAATCCATTGATGGAATAACCTGGTCATTCAGGATATTCAGGCTGATCTCATTCTTTGGGCACATAGTGTTGCTGAATAGTTAGTTAAATCCAGGTAGCAGCTTTTCTTTTGGTCGGGCAGTGTACGTATAAGTTAAATCCTAACTCCCAGGCATGTTTTTTCGATGAAGCATAACAAATCATAAAGCAAAAAAATATCTCACTAACCAGGACCCAATTAAAATGTTCAATGCAAGAAACCAAACAGGTCCTTTGCCAACAACTTGCTAGTAACATATTGCAGGCAAATAGCAGCCAAGTCTTAATCTGTGCCACGGGAAAAAGCTGCATTTCAAATCTATTCTTTCCACCAGCTCACCACACACAGATTTCTCCCTCCTGCTCCCCAATCACTATCACTCACTCAGACGCAACAACGGTCCACACATCCAGAGACCAATCCCTCAAGATCACAAAAAAATGACAAGGTTGCCAAGTGAAAGGAATACATTTTATTGAGAGCAGACCGACTCATCTAAACAGCGCGTTGAATGTTCACAGTCGCAATATCAAACATGAAACTGCCTTGTAATTTACTTCTGATAGTCATTTTATCTTGACATACCACAACGTTTATCTTCTACACAAGTGACACTATTTTACCAATACTACATCTTCCTGTATCCTATCTTAAAAGGGAGCAAATACCTTGTTCACCGCAGAAACGAGAAATCTTGTGTTACGGCCTTTCAGCACAATCAGGGGAGAAACGTTACGCCTCGCCAACCAGAAATTAAACACTCCTCGGCTTCCTCCTCCAAACCAGCTCCATGTGTCTGAGCCTGTCGCGTATGAGAAAACCACAGGCTTGCGCTCGCATTGGGGTGCGGTATTTTGGGGGAAAGTGCATTAGAGAGCTGACGGGGGGTTCCTCTGGCAGAGAATGAGGGATTTTTTTTTGGAGGAGGCTGATAAGTTTACGTTGCATTAGGGGAAGAAGGATTGGCCTATTTCTGCCTGTGTCTGTAGGCGGAGAAAAACAAGACAGAGAAACGCAGATACAAACAATTACAAATGTCTTCATCTCTTGTCTGCCTTTTGTCTGCCATGCATTAAGGATGCTTTTAAAAGTAGCTACAGGTAAAGAGAGAACATCGCAGGTTTGGCTAGATACAGTCCCTGACCAAACGTGAGCCTGACGAATCCTGGCATTGTCATCTTGGTCTATGCCCATGCATAGAGGAAGAAGGGAAGAAGAAATCCATTGATGGAATAACGTGGTCATTCAGGATGTTCATGAAGCCAGCTGATCTCATTCTTTGGGAGACACATAGTGTCGCTGAACCTAGAAGTGACCAACTACAGCCCCAGATAAGAAGAATTGGTTAAATCCAGGTGGCAACTTTTTTTTCCTGTCAGGCAGTGTAGTTGTGTGGGGACAGTGTGAAGTCCCGTACCTGGCATTATATCTCCTCAGCATATCAGCACAGGAACAACAGATTGCAGTAGATACGCAAAATTGAGGCTTTAAAACATTCCTTTTGAATTTTAAATAATGTCTATGTAAATTTAGGTCTGTGAGGTATGAGAGGATTGGCCGAATTACTGCCTTAATGCGGTTGCGTGGCATGGATGCTATCAGCCTGTGGCACCGTTGAGGTGTTATGGAAGACCAGGATGCTTCAATAGCTTCTTCAGCTCCTCTGTATTGTTTGGTCTCCTGTTTCTAATCTCTTTTTGTGGCAATGCCCCATAGTTTCAACTCAGCGCACACTCGCGGAGCAGATTCTGAACCTAGCGCGGACTTTCCCGGAGTCTCTCGTCATTGTGCTCGGTGACTTTAACAAATGGAACCTCAGCCAGGAATTACCCAAGTACAGACAGTTTGTTAAATGCCCCACCAGAGAGGAAAACACGCTGGATCACTGTTACTCCACCATAAGCAACGCATACCACGTTGTCCCCCGCGCTGCACTCGGACTTTCAGATCACGTTGTGGTCCACTTAATCCTCTCATACAGACAAAGACTGAAACTCGCTAAACCGGTAGTGAGCACAACAAAGATGTACACCCCTGAAGCTGTGGAGGAGCTGCACTCATGTATGGAGACTACAGACTGGGAGGCATTTGGGGCTGCTTCCATCAACCTGGATGAATACACGGACATCGTGACCTCATATATCCAGTTCAATGATGAGCGCATAGTACCAACACACACCAGGGTTTGTTATGAGAATGATAAGCCCTGGTTGACACCCAAACTCCGGCAGCTGCGTAAGGAGAAAGAGGCGGCGTACAGGAGTGGGGACAAAGACCAATACAGAGAGGCAAAATACCACATTAGAAGGGAAGTGGGAAATGCTAAATCGGTATATTCAGCCCGTCTCCAACAGCAATTCTCCTCAAACAACCCGGGAGCAGTGTGGAGGGGGCTTAAGGCCATCACGAACTGTAAGCCCAAGGCCCCCCGGACTCTGAACGACCTGTCCCTCGCCCAGGGTCTGAATACACACTACTGCCGCCCTGAACGCCCATCAGCTCCTCACACTCCAGAGACTCCAGAGACCCCAGCCACCTCTGCCCCGTCGTGTAAAATCGTGTAGCTATTTTCATTTTTAATGTGTGTTAGCCGGTAACTTCAAGACAAAAACACTTACTGTGATGAGCACAGTGAATTTTTTGCCCCTGACGCGATGTTTTTAACATGATGCTAGTGACTGTCCACCAGTAAGTCACTGTCTACCATGTAATCTTCAGCTATTTATTTTTTTTAGACAAGACCTCATAGGGAAATAACGGAGACAGGATACGCAAACGACTACTTAGAATCCACTCAGAAGTCACGTGAGGCTTGCGTGCATATAGCCCATCACAGAGCGAATCCTGAGCCTCTTGAGGTTAGGTTATTGCAGTAGTCAAACCTCCATTGCGATCTGATATCGATAAACCTTGCAGCCCTATCCTAGTACAAGGCGTTAAGCAGAAATTATAAGTGATCATTTCCGATGGTGCAAGTGCTGCTGAACATACAATTGTTGTGAAATACAGCTCCAATATTTCAGAATGGCGCACTATGAAAAACAATACATTTAATTGTCATGTTTTTTAACACACGGCCCTATTAGGAATTATCCAAAGCACAAGGAGACAGCTATTCAGATGTGTTTATATTCATTGCATCGTGTATAACTTGACCCCACAGAGACCCCTTAATGAACAAATGATTTAATTTAAAGGCTGACTGAGGAGGCTCGAGAATCTCCGGGGACTGCACTAAACTGCTGTCATTGTTCTGGTGTGATTGTCCAATTATTGACCAATAAATCCCAATCACCCACATCATCAGTTTTAAACAGAGCTTTTTGAAACACAGCAAAACGGATCCTCTATGACTGGACATTTTTGACTAGTTTTTGTATTTGTTTAAAACAATAATGGACTTATTAAAGACAATTCTGGCATAATATATGTACCTATTTCTATTAACCCTCCGAAAATAAGATATTTGTCCAGAAATGAGCTCAATACTTGTCAAAAGGTAATCCATGAGCGCCTTCAAAACATGTCGTCAATGCTAATGTGAAAACACTGTGCATTATGTATGACCCCAGAGAGAAATTCCTGCACTCTTCACAAGGGTTGCAAAGAGAAGCAAAGAAAGCCTTACTTATAGCTTGGGTGGCAACAACTCCATAAGAATGTGTGGACAGTCTAAAGATCTTTTTAGACCTGCATAAACTTGACCCCCCCCATTCACACAAACATACTACCGTATGTACCTACCAGCGATCGTTTAAAACACGCACAAATGATTGCCCTCACAAATAAAGCTTTCTACACACACACACACAACACTATTGTTAGGAGATGACTGATATTTCCTTTCAAGGGATTTCCAAAAGCTGCTGCGCATATTTACAGACGAGGTGGTAACTATGACTCATGCTCTGGGTAAGTGCGATAACATTTAACAACGTAATTGCTGGAAATAAGCCATAAGGAAGACTTTTATTGGCAGAAATGTGTCTTCTGTAGGGCTGGGTATACGGAGTAGGGGGAAAAAGTTAAGGTTCCACTATAAAGATGTTAGATCACAGGCAGATATTTTTGGTGCCTGGTGATCATGGCTCACGAAATTAGAGTTACTTGGTTGTCTCAGTTGAAACAGTTTGTTTCAATATTTTCTTTCGACAGTTAAAAAAAAGTCCAAATTATATTAAATATGTTACCGTTTCTAAACGAATCCTCTATTTGAGACATCCCAAGCTCACCTGCCCCCTGCTGGCCAGCCATCACACCTGCCCAGGCAAACCGATCTGCGCGGCCTGATGACATCATCACACAGCGCCGTTTGTTTATGTCGGACCAAAGCATGTGCCAGTAGCACGTGAAATGCGAAGGGGAACAAAAACAATCATCCCAGCAGCATGAAATAATACGAGTTTGCTTTGAGCTGCGTTTGTGGTGTCTGCTCCTGAAGAAGGGTTTTCTGCAACAACCAGCCCTGGGCAAAGGATAGAGAGGCTTCTAAACTTGTGTTCTCCTTTCAGCAAAAGGTGGGCAGTGCACTTATCAGTAACGTTATTTCAAGAGCTATCTACAAAAATTATTATTATTATTATTATTTCCGCAACAAATACAGCAGTTCATCACGCAGGACAGACTTTCTGCACTTTGGAGGGACAAGCGTTAGAGCATCCTGAATAATAGTTTTTTTCTCAATAATGCTATTTTTGTAATCGTCTAGTGTAGTCGAAGCGTAGTCTTAATTGAATTTTTATTGATTGCACAGCCCTATACTGAAGAACATATTTTATCAGGTGTAGGGACTTAAAAGACCTGCTATCCCCTAAAAAACGGAAAGGTTTAGCCCTAGTCATTTGCATTTGATCCATTTCATCTGTCAATGGAGCAACCGGGGCGTGACCAATCTCCAGATCTTGAGCTGCTATAGGTTTGGTCCAAAGTACCTCTAGCCTATTGTGCCTGTTTTGTGGGTTGATGGGGTAGAACCAAACTCCACACAGAAAAGCCCAAGGACATTCTTGCTGTAAAGTGAGACTCCAGAGAGCCTAGTCATCAAACTACAGCAACCTCAAGGTCAGACAGGTGCGGAGGTTCAGTAATGTAGCCAGTTGGCAGTTCATCTCCACATTTTACAGGAATATTTTTTGGGGGGGAAATTGGATTTGAATCAAAGTTTAAGAATAAAGAGAGTGATGTGTAAGATCTGGATTTGGACAGTGATCTGAAAGCACGGTTTTGCCTTAGGGAAGGAAAAAGGTATCGGGTATCGCTTTATATTAAGGAGTGCTTGTAAAGTATTAATATTGTGGCGTGAGTGAGAGGTGTGTTTCTGTCAGAGGATTGAATGTGTAATGGTCCACTGTAGCACATTGAGAACCTTGTCAAGCTTGTAAAGTGTGACACACAACACAAGGCACCTCAAAACTGATTATATTCTTACACAGTAACAACGTTCAACAAAATACAACTTAGCCTGTACCAAACTATGGCTCTATGGCGTCTCAAAAGCCCTGGTTACTGTACTTTGTAACCATTTTAACCATCCTTTTATCTTCTTGTTCCCCCACTTCCATTTCTCACTCCTAAACCTCTGTCTGACCCCGCCCCCTGCCATTTCTTGGCCAATAAAATGCTCTGTTGTTCCTCCTGACAGCCAAAATCCAGGGCTGTATAAACCCATTGTGCTGCCGGAACCATATGCTGCTCGGGCCCCACTTTGACTAATGTTTAAAGCACTCACAATAAAAAAAAGGAGTGGACAAGGTTTGCAGAGGCTGAAGCTGGCCGGCTTTGTGTAGAAGTGAAGTCTATTCAAAACCTGACTTTATCCGACCCAGGAGCCATTACTGTTATAAAAATGGCAAGACAAAACCATTGAAATGAGAAAAATACTAAACTGTTTCTTAGCTTGTCTCCGTCTATTGTGATGAAGAAATAGGTTATAAAAGACACTGAAATGCCACTATGCTTCAGTTCATATTCATATTTACTGAATATTATCTGTCTTAAGCCCCTCCTGGAACCACCACCTTAACGTGGTGGAGGGGTTTGACCTGAATGATCCTGGGAGCTCTGTTGTCGGGGGCTTCGTGCCCCTGGTAGGGTCTCCCAGGGCAAACAGGTCCTAGGTGACGGGTCAGACAAAGAGCGGTTCAGAAGCCCCTTATGAGAGACCAACAGGCCCGGTTAGAACCATGAGGCCGTCCTCCTGTGGACCCCCCACCTGCAGTGGGAGCCATAGGGCTGGTGCAGCTCCAACAGCTGCCCCCACGACCCGGCAAACGGACGGAAGAAAAAGTGGAAGAAAATGGATGGATATTTGTCTTAAGGCGAGACAAATTCAATTTAGAGATACAAATTTGAAACTTTTGCTGAACATTACTGCTATGAATAGGTGGGAAAAAACGTGTTGCAAGTTTTCAGTCATTTTATGTTTTCATGTAAAAACAAGGCATTTTGTGCATAATAATGGCCAAAATTTCCTATCTTTTCTGTGACAAAATCTAAATAATGGATAGACCCAAATTTCAATTTATGGTTTCATTTTGATGACATATTTTTTCAAAGGGGATTTCAGTGGGGTTCAAAGCTGAATAAATCAGGCTGTGAATTAGTTTTATAAAAATCCCTCTGAAAAAAATCGTGCAATCTTGTTAAGCCCAAGACTGGAAAGTTTGGAGTCTGTAGGAGCTACTATGGTGGTTATATTGTTGCCCTAAAGTTTTGTAATGTGTGCACATGCACAACACATTTCTTCACTCTTCTGTGCCGGGTGTCTCGCAGAAGCAAAATATATCATATTTGGATTATAGCGTCATCTCGGGGAGCCTTCGCAGAACAAGTGGATGTAAAATATGTCAATATTTGTGAATGAATGAGCGAGGGAAAGCACATCTTTAATATCACGACCTTACACTTTGTCGGTTAGAAAAATTGATATTGATCTAAAACAATGTAAACAAAATATCCAGTAATTTCACTTCCTGATTTCTCTACATACGCCCCTTCCACACACCAGTCCTGTTGCTCTCCTTTGCGGCGCATGATTGTTTCAACAAAAACAGAAAAACAATAGATCTGGCTGCTTAGAAAGAGATTGAGTGAGGAAAGAATTTCCTGGATACGTAGGACCTCAGGAGGAGGTTTTTAAGGGAGCTGCCGCTGTGCTGCTAAGAATAACCACCGGGGAAGATCCGAAGATTACTCAAAGATGTGCTATAGCGGCTTGAAACACAACTCCTGGTAGGCTTATGATGAGAGAACAAAATTGTAACATGGTAAAAAGCACTAAAAAGTTGATTTTGCATGATATGGGTCACGAGAACTAGCCAAAAAGGTTTGAACGGATTTGCACCAGGGAAAAATAACATTACAGATGAAAGAGAAGACTGTGACGAGACGAAAGAGCTACTGTACTTAGGGTTAGGGTATAACTTAAGGCAATGTTTTTTAAACTGTGTTACGTACGTGGTGCTTGGGTTTCTTCAGCGGATACTCGAGGTCATCTGGTAAACTTGACTTCATTTATTTTAATTAGAGATGATTTAATTCATGCTGTATTTGTGCTCATGTTTTTTTTTTTTTCATCTAAAGCCTCTTGTGGCAGTAACAGTTTGGAATTTGAGGGAGTACAGTGCAAGTATGTTTTTGATGAGAAAACAATAAAAGAGCAAACAGGTCGGTTTTGCCTGGCATGTCTTTTCAGTGTTCGGATAAACAGCATACACAGCTTTATAGTTTGTCACGTATTGCTTGCAGACAGATGGTCCTTCTGTTAAGCAAAATCCAAGCAATCCCTGCGAAGTTACTAGTGTCGATTTAGATGCACGTCATGCCCACACCACATTTGCCAGTGAATGCCTGAGCACCTTTTATCATATCAAACGACATGGTTTTAAACACAGATTTGCTCATTAAAAATGGCTGACTTCATGCTTCTCTGCTTCTCATATAAAGCTAATTATTTCTGCGCTGGCTCCAGACTTCTTACATCAGGCCCTGTTCTGCGTGGAGTCAATGAATCTGTGCCGGGGGGGATGTTCCCGACATCAAAGGCAAACGTGAGCTGGGATTTTTTTCTTTCTGAGGCGAACAAAGACACAAAGATGATTCACAAGAGGAGAAATCTATATCTGCAAGGCTCGCTAACTGCCTGCTTCATCTGTCGCGTCCGCCTCGGCGTTATCTTAATTACTGAATCCAAGATATGAGAGAGTCGGGAGAATTGGATCGGGTCGTTTGCTGAACTACAAGACTGTAAGCAGGAGCCTTAAAACTGAGGTTTGACCGTTTCATCGTTAGCTCCGCCCAGGGCTTACTGTCCCGTCATTGTGTCCTTCACACAATGTGGTGTGTGTGTGTGTGTGTGATGGAGTGGACGGGGAGCTCTTCAGTCCTGTCATCAGGGACCGCAGAGTCTCAATCCATGCCAGGCCAACTGACTGAAGAATTACTGAATGATTTATTCAATAACAATTTAGGTAACAGAGTAAAGTAACGGGATTACATTTGAGAAACTGTTCATTAGATTACAATTACAGTTTCTCAAGCCACTGTTGATTGCTTTTTGAAATATTTTGACAGCTGAAAACGTCTTATTACTCAGAAATGGTCAAAAATGTAGATGTTTGGTTTATCTCGTCTAAAGCAAAGTCGGTTCTGTGGGAAATGAGACATTTTAAACTGTGGAAAACTAACTGGGGCAGACCATCAACAGTAACTTAATTTACTTTTAGACGGAGTAATCAGTCTTTAGTAGTTGGATTACATTTAAGGAGTAATCCCAACAACACTGTCATTGGGCCAGTGCATATAAGCGACGCTCGGAGTGTAATTATGCCAGATTAGAGCCAAGATGTTATTTTCAATCCCTCAGCCGGTGAGAAGACACAAAACCAACATTACGAAATACAACAATAACAACTAAATACTACAGGTTTTCAAAGTAAATGGTATAGAAGTGGCCAGTGTTGGAGTCGCTCTTTTTAATAAATAATAGCTTCATAGCCTCCTCCACCAGGCTGCCAGGAAGCTGAACTCTCGCCTTCCCTCTCCCTCCCCTATATAATGTTAACTGATGCCTTTTCACTATGGGTTTGAGAGTAACACGATGTTGATTCTCAGTATGTGCTTCACAGCTGAGGCCACATGTCTGTACCACCACCGAGAGGCTTGTTAAGCTTACTGTACATATGAACCATTAAAAACTCAGCTGGCAATATTTTGGCACTTTCCCAAAACCAACACAGCAAATGGGTTTAATAGCACGTTAAAAAGCTGCAGGCCCAGCCTCTGCCTGAGCTCTGACCGAGTCGTCTGCCGTGGAAGGACTTTTCGATAATACAGAGAACACAAATCCCCGGACTGGAGTTTGCCAAGGTCTGAACCTGGTTAGAGGCAGAAATACGGCTGCAGTGAAGAGGTCATTACCAGTGCCACGTAGATAAACTGCTGCGTTTTAACATTCAATAAAGATGGCGTGGATTCATAAAGAGTTTGCACCGAGGGTCTGAGAGTTATGGGATTTCAATTCTCTATAGGTTTCATCTAGTGTATTTTGTGGTTAGCGACTGACCCAAAGTTTGCTACACACATCACAAATCAAATGTTTTTTACTTTTAGGGCTGATATCTGTATTCTCAATACCAACTGAGATTATGATTGATATGAAGTGAAAGAAAAGTGACTTTGTGTGACAGCCACAACCACACTTTTTATTTGCATTTTTCAAAACTTCCCGAGCATATTTGACTCATCAGACAGAATAACATTTGATTTAAAACTCTCGCATTTCATTCAGGTTAGTGAAAACTCTACATTTACTGTATCACAAAACAAATCTTAACGGCTCCTATGCATATTGTGAAAGACACGTGCTGTTTCACGACAAACGCGTATTATCTCAGCCCTAATGTGCATTGTGTAATGAAAGAAATCCAAACTCTCGGTCTCTGCAGGAGTCGCGGTTTGTGTCATATCTTGGCACGAACCAAAAAACAACACCACAGGCTATTGTTGTTGGGCGCGAGTTGGCCAGATTGATGCCTCCTCAGAGAAATGTGTCAAATTTCACAAACTCGATAAATCAAAAATACATTTATAATCACGTCTGACCTTGCTTAATTGTGTAACTTGGACCCGCACACAGACCGTACACCTCCGCTATATGAAACACCCCATCTCCGACCCGCCACAGCCCAGAAAAGATTCCAACTCCCATGAGGCCGCAGGTGTTATTACAGCCAGGGGCTCCGCAGTTGCAAATCACACACCGCATTCCTGAGCCGTGAGTCGCACTTTCTCACACAAATCCCGGGATTCGCTGCGATCTCTGCCAAGAAAAACCCTGCTCGGATCTGCACCCAAGTCTACGGGTCACGGGCTCTCGCCGCTACGCTAATCTGACAATTTAACATGACAACACACGAGAGGAAAGAGGTTTTTTTTTTTCAGGAGAATCCGCCTTTTTACGATATCAGAAGTTAAACCGACCCAGCGAGATAAGAAGATTATTAATGCCTTTGCAAAATGAAGACTATAGTTGTTGCACTTGAGCTCATGCTTCCACCTTTCCACAATAATTGATATTAAAGGGATATTTCAGGATTTTTGACATACTGGGCCTCATTTCCTAGTTATCCAGAGTGTTGTTGATTTCTGGAGATTTTTCATGCAGTCCTTATATCTGAAGAGTTTAGTGGTGCTAGGCTAGTGCTAGGCTAGTGCATGTCTATGACAACTAGTAGCCTGCATTAAAACCTCTTCAAAATCTTGGGGTAGTCCTTCAAACGTTGCCATATCTGATTAGTAGAAAGCTCCTTTGTGAATTCCACGTATAGTAATGCCGGCCGCAGGTAAACAAACTACTGTAGTTCCGGTAAACTAGGAGATCACTCCGGCGCTGTGTAGCTTACAACCAGGAAGCTGATGCTGCTCAAATATAAGTTATTTTAAATGCAAAATGGTTATATTTCAAAAAAATATTCAGTCGACACGGACATAAGTTATAAGTGATTTGCCTCATGTGCACTTTGCTTGGGTTTTTAATGATAGTTACCATAGACATAAACTAGCCTAGCACTAGGGATGGGACGAAATATCGTTTGACGAAATATCGCGATACAAAACGTGACGAAATGCATCGAGTTAAAAAAAAATGGATCGCGAAATAAAAAAAATTAAAAAAAAAGATTTTTTTTTTTTTTTTTAATGTAAAGCAGGGGTGGCCAACACGCGGCTCTCGAGCCGCATGGTAGCCTACACATTCCCCATAAACTGTAATAGTCTTTAAGAATCTTGACCACAAATCCAACCATAGTTCATGTGTTTCCATCTCTACACGCATGAATGTCCGTATCTCCCTCCTCTTCGAGGCGGCGTGTAAAAGGTGCGCGTGCAGCAGCCTCACTCAAAGCGGGATGTAGGTAAACAACAGTCAGGCAGATCGTGGGATCAGCTTCTGTGCTTTTCAAGTTTCTGATTAGCCTACTCTTTATTTGACGAAAGTTGGCCTCATATTCACAGAAAAAGATCAAAATTAGGAAATAGAAAAAAGCGGAGCTCTAATGAAGCATATGATGCGAAGCGCGACATCGTAACGCGGAAATACGCAAAGTCATTGTCTTTTCTGTCACATGTGCTGCAACTGTAACAAATGCAACATAAAACATAACCGCAGACGTCCTCCAGAGGCTCCTGATTAAAGCTTATGAACTTTGTGCAGCCTAAAGTTCGTTCTCTGCACAGTCTAGTCAGGACCAAGCTGCAGACACTGAGCGCACAGGCCAGGGGCGAACCAGAGGAGGGGGCTCAGTGGGCAGGGCCCCTCACACTAACACACTCCAGCATTAAAAATAAAAAAATATAATTCTATCCCAGTCAGAGCAGAACAGCACAAAATGTCAGTTTATTTAATATACATTTATTTCAATCTTGGTGAGGAGTAAAACTATTACATCTAATACAATTATTAAAACAAAAGAAAAAGGCCAGGCATAAAGTTATACTTTATTGTGATTAAATATAACGGTCATATTATATTTAATCACAATAAACTACCACCCCTGGATCTCGCGAATGATCGGTGCCTTTGTGGCTCTTCACAGGATCAAGGTTGAACATTTCGGTTCTTGGTCTCCGACTAGTTGGCCACCCCTGATGTAAAGCGTCTTTGAGTGTCCAAAAAGCGCTATACAAGTTCGATGTATTATTATTATTATTATTATTATTAAATTAAAAAAATATATATATATCCGGGGAATGGTGCAGTGTGTCGTCATGTCAAGTCACAGGAATGATATGTTATTTTTTTTTAAGAAGAACCAGTCCTGAGATACATTAACCTCGGGTTAGAGCAGCACTAAGGGAGTGTTCTTGTTGTGTTTGGCCTGTTAGGCCTCGTGTTTCCCTGTGTTCAACTGAAACAAAAATAAACAAGTTGTTATTATACAGTAATATTTTTTTCTTTTTTGATATCGTATCGTGACGTATCGTATCGTGACTTTGACATATCGAGGTGCATCGTATCGTGAGTTTAAGTGTATCGTCCCATCCCTACCTAGCACTAGCCTAGCACTAGCACTAGCCTAGCACTAGCACCACTAAACTCTTCAAATGTAAGGACTGCATGAATAAAAAAAAAAAAAATCTCCAGAAATCAACAACACTCTGGAAAACTAAAATTGCATTGCTAATTAACAGCAATTAACAAAACTGACGCTGTAGTTGAAACATCTACAAAATATTTTTTCTGAAATGAGTGGAATATGAACTTTTAAAATAGTATCACAGTCTTCTCTCAAATGTTAATGGCTCTGTGCTTATCTAAACCGTGTCCTTGTCGGCATCCTGTGAGGGCTTGGTGTTAAGTTTTTGCAATAATAAATATTTCGCAAGTAACAACTTGATTTTATTCACAATGCCCTGATGGAGATCTACCGTCGGTGTCGATCTTCCAAATAAAGGACTTTTTAATCCTTGGATTATTGCCACATACACAGATTTGAAGCCATTTTAAAGGATGTTTGGGGCATTATAATGCATTTGCTACATAATAATAATAATAATAATGCCTTACACTTATATTGCGCTTTACAAGCCTGTATTACCAAGTTTCTCAAAGCGCTACACTGTCGTCATTATTCATTCACTCCATACTTGGTGGTGAGCTGCTGTTGCAGCCACAGCTGCCCTGGGGCAGCCAGTCTGCGCCATCGGCCCACCACCTGCCACTCACTCATACACCAGGGTACGCAGACACTGGAGGCAAGGAGGGTGAAGTGTCTTGCCCAAGGACACAACGACAATGTGCACCTTCAGGAGGCGGGATTCGAACCCCCGACCTTCCGATCACGAGACGACCCGCTCTACCATCTGCGCCACCGTCGCCCCATTCTTGAAGAGCACCTGATTGGACACTGCTTTTATAGTTTGATGTTCTTTAAATGTGCAGCATACATCTAAATCTATTTATTGGTTTATTCTTTTCACCCTCTAATCACAGGGGGGCACGATAAAGAAAAATAGATTAAAAAGGTATTATGCAACTTTTTAGGTGAAAAAAAAAGGGTTTATTTGTGCATATTTGACCTTTCAGTGACCCAGTGGCCTTTATTTCCCATCACAGTGGCCTCTATGACTCTCCAGGATCTATTGTTTGTTGAGTTTCTGGTATGTTTTTGCTGCTGACAGACCCTCTCACGAGAAAATCCACAAAGGCCACTGTCAGGGAAAGTAAAGGCACCATAATAACCCTTACGGCTATTGGGTCACTAAAAGGTCAATTACACACTTTTTTTTGCATAAAAAGTTGCATAATGCACCTTTAACATAGCATGGGGAGATCTAAACACAATAGGCTTAAATCGAAATAACCAAAGTTGGTTTATTAACAATCGAAGAGTTTCCAGAGCTAAAAAAAAAAATCAACCAGTTGACTTTAGTGTTAATGTCAAACCGCTCCAAACGAATAGTATAAATGCATAGGCTCATCAATGGCACCTCACCTGTTGACAGATGCTCCGCCGGGCCGGTCTGTTTCATATAAATGTGCCCTCAGCTTCACAGAGAAAGCCAGAAATCCAACAGCGAGCTTTATGCTTCCATCGTGTGTCTCCATAAAACAGGCATGTACTCTGTAACAAGAAAAAGACATCAGTGTTATTATTCTGTTTCATGAGTTCCCTCGTCGGAAATATGCCTGGAGATGGATTTTGTTAAGTTAGCTCCCGTTTGAGAAAAAAAAAAAAAAAATCTAAAAAGGGGTAAATTATACAAATCTGACAGTCAATTATGTTCCAGAGCATAGTGCTATCTGTCAAAAAGCGTAAGGAAAACTATTAATAACCACTCAAAACCTTAGTTAAAAGTCCTCTGTGTAGTCGCTCTTCTGCCTGATTTGACAACAGTGAGGAGGCACATGAGGCAGAAGCTCGGTGCCAAAAACACAAGGTCATTCCTGCCCCCGAGTCCAGCTCTGCACAGACTGCAGCAGGATCGCTTTTCCATCATTTATTCAACACTTGGACGGCCCAGAGCAGAACAACCCTATGTCAGGGGAGAGGGACACTGTTACAAATCAACTAACAGGGTTTCACTGAAGAAAGTGAGAACTGGTGGAAGAGGATGTAAGTATAGGTCAGTTTAAAACCTGAACATCACATACACTGGTGGTTTATTCCCATGATTAAAACAATGCATATTCCATTGCCAGAGTACCCAGTTACATTGAACTTTTCGAAGAAATTATACTTCTTAGAGTAGTTTTATCACATGGTACTTTTTACTTCTACTTGAGTAAAATTATAATAAAGTATCTGTACTCGAGGAAAAATAAAGTGTTACTTTTTCCACTGTGAGTAATAATTAAGCGGCAAATGCTTCATTTTGATAGAGTAGAGGTAGCTCGTCTTGTGCATCTAATTTGTTAGAATGACATTTTTCTGGATTTTATGTTTTGTTTCACATTATTTATGGCGTGATTTAAAGTAAATCCGACTTTTACGCTCTAACAGTTACTCAGTTACTCACAGTACTCAAGTAACATTTACTCCAAGTGCTTTTTTACTTTTACCTGAGTAATTATTTTGGTCACTACGTTTTACTTGTACTTTCAAAGTAACGTTACTCTTACTTGAGTAAATATATTATATTATATTATATTACCCACCTAGGTGCATTGCTTAGTGAGTGTTCAAGACAAAAATACAGAAATCTTCAAATTAATACTATTTCATCCCAAACCTAAAAGAAATTGTACAAAGATTAAACCTACAGATCTTTTAACAAAGACTATGACTGCACAAATGATTGCTCTCACAATATTAGTTGACCATTTTCATAGCGCAAGGAGCAATTTATCACAAAATCTTCAATCTTCAATCTTCCATTTTTCTGATTACAGCTTCTGTGTTCGAAAAAAAAAAAATCATAATAATAATAAAACAATGAAAGGGGAAGCCATTAAATTAAAATATCAGTTGTTGTCCAAACTCATTCCTAACGTATCATCCCAATTCTTCACAGGGACGAGTTTATAAGTAAGTATCTCACTTTCATAAAGGGCCGGAAAACTTCACGAAATTGATTGATTTTAGATGCAGGGTGTTTAGTTTAGTTTAGTTGATTTGAGCAATTTACAAAAACATAGATTGCAAGGTTACCTCATTGCACTATAATAAAAACTCAAAAGGAGTAGGCAAGAAGCAAGAAAGCTTATTAGTGCCTACCCCCCATTCAAAGTAATTACTTTCATGCATTTCAGGTTAATTCAAGAAATACAAAACATAATTGTAAGTCCTTTCAAAAGAAAAGGCCCATCATAACACTGAGAATAAACATAACTGAACCGCATGTGTTCCACCACTAGGAAAAAAAAATGTATTGCTGTGGTTTAGTGACACATTGCAATATTATTGTTACTGCAAAAATCAGGAAAGTTATCAAATAGGGCAATACAAAAAAGAAAAGAAAATGTCATAATAAGTTTCCTAATCTAAAGCTCGACTCTATTGCCCCTTGGTCATCTTTCATTCAGTAGTCCAACACCTACAATATCCGTCATCCTTGCTGCTCTTGGATTCACTGTGCTTTGAGTCCGGTCCAGTCAGACGTGGGACAATTTGTTCGGGACATCTCCTCCTCGAAGCTCTTCTCTTTCCAGATATTTCATTTTCCAGGCATAGGGGGGGAAGGGGTCGTAAATTGGGGGGAAAGTTGGGATGAATGAAATGACCCATGACTGGAAAAGTTAAAACTATTTAAACAATGTATTTTTTTTATCTGTCCCTCGTCTGTCTGCTTTAGTTATAGAGTCGTTCTGGACTGGTGTGTTTCATCAAGCTACATTATTCCAGCTGCTAATATTTAGTAAATCAAAGTATGTACTGCTTGAAAAAACAGCTTTTAGACAGAGATGTACATGTACATTTATTTAAACATTCAATGCCACATGCTCCTCTCGCTCCTCATCTAAACAAACACTGCTGGCTCTACTGGCGACCATCGGCACCAGTACTGGATGCCTGGGCTATAGCATGTTGCTTTGCGCTGCCTATGGGGCCGTGGGAGGGGCCATAGACGAATTGGGTAGCTGGCTATGTACCAATAAATCCAGGCAAGCGTCAGGGCACTTCAAATAGTTACCGTGAGCCATTCAAAGATGACTCATGCTCGAATGCCTCAAAGCACAACTCTGGCGTGCACTTGAAGAATGAGAGAGAGTGCGCATCATTATGAAGTCCATTTTGCTAAATATCCACCCTTTGAACGTGCACGACAGGAATTAGTCCCTGTCAAATCTCTGAAGTGCTGCCCAAAGTATGTTCCCAAAGAGTCAGTCGCTCACGTGAGTGTCAGTCGGAGCTCAGACTGAGACAGAGTGGGGACGTAAACTAGTCAGACCACCAAAGAGGACATCGAGCTGTCGCTGGTCACGGTGACGTCCCCTGGAGACTAGGGATGGGTACCGTTCGTTTTTTTTCGATACCACTACTTTAACGGTACCTGCTTTTCAGTGCCGGTTCCTTAACGGTACTTTTTTCGGTACCTATGTCATTTTAATTCAATTAAAATAACGTGTATAAAAGGAAAAAGTCCTAAAACCGCAAAACAGAAGCTCCACAGGTCGCAGCAGCGTCACCTGTAACTTCATGTTTTGAGCACAATTTCCACTTAAGCAGTGATAAAAAGAAATAAAGGACGTTATTACCTCCTGAGCTGCAGAGACAGATCCACATCAGGACACGGGTTTCTTTCGGATAAACTTTTCTAAACACACTGCGCTTTGACGAAGCACTTTCCCGCCAAAGATCCTTACATGGTGTGAGCGCTCACTCTGCCACTAATAATGTACAACAACTGTACAAAAAATGTCTAATACAGAGTGAGCGCTCCCTTTTCCACAAACAATCTTTGATATTCCTCTCGCTGCAGCTGCTTGTAAAGTTGTAAACAACAGCCCGTAAACTCAGCCTCCGGGTCTGTCGCTAAAGGTAAACACGTCTTTCTTGTTGTCACTGCTCTGTTTTGTTTTTCAATTTGCCTAAAAACTCAAATTTCTTATTCAGTCCTGGTTTATAATAACTGGTTTAGTTTGACTCTGGGTTTTACAACCAGTGTAAGTCCTGGACCTGGTTTAGTCCTGGCGCAGACCGCGGCTGAGCCGTCTCTATTACAAATGTTTAGTACGTTATAGCTTTGCTTCTCTTTAAGTTATAGTTTTAAGTTATAGTTTTGCTTCGCTCCATTTGCGCTGAAGCGGCTCATTATCTGCGCACACGTTCATGTTTTTTTTAGACTCGCTGCGGGTCATATATTGACTTCTGGAGAGAAAAAGAACCGAAAGTTGGCACCGAAAGAATTTTAGTTTTTCGATACCACCCCCGACCGGAGCTTTTCGGTCGGTTCCAAGTAGGCACCGTTTAACGGTACCCATCCCTACTGGAGACAGGACAAGTCGCCAGGGAGTCGCGGTGAAAAACGAACAGGTTCAATGTCAGCCTTTGCGCAGTCTCAAGCAGTTGTAGCGGCGTCGCAGACACAATTTGCTGCCCGCAAATCGTGAGACTGTGGTGTCCCTCCGAGCCACATTTACACATGCACAGTTGGCTTAAATGGTCTCAATTTATATATATACCACTTTTCTACCTCCTATAGGCCCAAAGCGCTCCGGAACCAGTCATCCATTCACATTCTCATTCAAACATTAATTCGTACGCAGACACTGGAGGCAAGGTGGGTGAAGTGTCTTGCCCAAGGACACAATGACAGTGGGCATCTTCAGGAGCTGGGACTCGAACCCCCAACCTTCCAATCTGCTCTACCAGCTGCGCCACTGTCACCCCATAACATAAGCCTGGTAAAGTGTGGATTCTCTTCCAAAAATACCGACTTTACCAGGACTTTAAAGGGACTAGACGGAGTTTAAAAGTTATGTATTTTCTACCCCCCCCTCCCCCCCCCCCATAATTGCTCCAGCAATGTCCTAATGTGTAGAACGAGCCCAGACCTAAATGATTCCCCACAACTGCACTCTCAATCAAAAAGATTTGTGTCCGAAGCTCCGTCATGCACGAGCTAAACGCGACTGCAGTTACGCGCAAGACCTGAAGTGGCAGTAGCGAGTATAAAAAAGGACAACTTCAATCTAGTCCCTTTAAGGTAAGGTATACTTTATTAGGGAAATTCGTTTTCTCTGCATTTGAGGGGCAGCCTGTACCGTAAGGAGCAGTGGGCAAACAGCTCGGGGACCCATTTCCAGATCAGAAACACCTGGCTGGAGGATTAACCGATTGTACAGGAGTAGTTGTAGTAGCAGGGGGAACCAGAGTACCAGTCCCGGCAGTGAGATAGGTCCTTCACTTCTGCATTCGCAATCTGTAAAAATGTGCCATATTTTGTAAGTTTTTCTCTTACAAATGCCACCTCTTTATCGCTTCGGGACATTAGCCGTAGCACAGCGCGTCCTTAAATTGAAACCATTACTAGAGTTGACATAAATAACCCAAAGGTGTGAAAGTAAAGCGTGTTGTGGCGCTGACGGTGCAGAGGAAGACCCCGAAGAGCTGTTAATTTCACTGCACTCTGAGCCAAATGAATCACAGAGGCCGAAGCGGAAGCCGTACATCAACAAGAAATATACAGCCACACACCTGCTCTTAAGGGGACGGTACACTATTTCATTCTGGTATTTGAGGAAAAATGTATCGGAGACTCAAAACCTGAGGTATACAGCCAGGTACATGTATTTCTCTTAAACTACTTTGGCTTTGGATCATGGATACGAAATGGCCAGTCAAACACACCAATTTACCAAAAGCTCGGGCTAGTATTTTTTGCACATAAATCTCTTGGCACAAGCATTTCATTTCAGTAGAAACTCATAAAGTGAACGTGCCGGCTTTTACTGCCCCAAGCAATGTATTCAATGTTTAATGAGGCATCAATGCATTCGAGATGATCGTGCAAAATGGTGAATTAGCCCATCAGCTCATCCATGACTAGACCTTGGTCAGTGTGGACCTCGAACACAAAGCGCTTATTATTCATGAGGCGAAGGGAATGTCAGGTCTCCGAGAGGATGGGGGTATTTGCATTTGGCCTTTGGCGCCTTCTCTTTCACTAACATTTACTGTTGGATAGAGAGGGATGGGGCGAGCGCGGGAGTGACGGGAGCGCACGACCTGCACTTTATGCAAACACGATCTTTCAGCGTCCAATAATTACAACTCCATCACCCAGATTTCATTTCCGCTGAACATGAGGGCAGTGTGTTCAACAAGGGAATAATGAGAAACTTAATAGGGTCATGTCATGTCTCAAAACATGAGCTTGTGAGATTAGCAGACAACACGTTATTGTAGCAGAGTCAGTTTGAGCGATAAGTTTGC
This sequence comes from Proterorhinus semilunaris, assembly GCA_021464625.1. Classification (NCBI taxonomy): domain Eukaryota; kingdom Metazoa; phylum Chordata; class Actinopteri; order Gobiiformes; family Gobiidae; genus Proterorhinus; species Proterorhinus semilunaris. The sequence goes on from CM038346.1 coordinate 33,015,581, forward strand.
AGCCCTGCGATGACGTTCTGTGAGCTCATAAAAAGGGCTGGATACCGTTACATTTTTGTTGAACAAGTCGGTTCCTTTGACAACCAAGTCAGTTCCTTTAAAGGTCCTATATCATGCAAAATCGACTTTTTGGAGCTTTTAACCATGTTGTTATGCTATTTCCTTATCAAAAACACCCCCAGAGTGGTTTTTGGATTCATTCACGCAGTTCTCAGTAATCCTCCTGAATCCTGCGCTCTGAGCAGCTGATCCGCCCTCTCCTGGTAAACGACTGGCATGTTCAGTTGTGTCGTCACAGCGGAACGGAAGTGCTCGACGTCTGTAATCTAATGCCTTACGGCATGATTTTTATTTGTAAAACAATTTTTTTCATTATTTCTGTCGTAAGAAAAAATCAATAAAAAAAAAAAAAAAAAAGGAAGTGCTTGACGCTGCGCTGCCCCTGTAGCGAAAACAAACGCTCCCCCTGAGCGTCCGAACGGTCTGAACAGATGGTCATGTCATGTTGCACCGAAAGTTGTGAAGAGGGTGCTTTTTCTAACCTACTCTGGAGTCTGGACACCTGTTCTTTTTTCTTACCTCACGATAATGTCACGGAGAAAACCGCGTTTGGCTGCGAGGACTGGACTTTATTCAACCGTCCTAAAGAAGAGGCCATAGAAGTTGGCATTTCCCTCCGGGATTCAGCGACTATCAGTCAAAATAGTGTTTGTCTGAGCCTGTCGCTGATGGATGCTTGGTGAACCTTGGCCAGAATCAAAGTGGATTAACTTTTATAACCAGCGCAAATCCCATACTGGAAACATCAGAGAGGTGAGTCGATCAAAATGCATGTTAGCGTGTGTGTGTTAGCCATTTAGCCATGAAGCTGTGTTGCACATGTTAACTCCTTATAACAGCATCATGAAGTAACTTCACTTTTTGCTGTGATATATATATTTCTACTACTGCTAAAGTTGTATGAGCGGCGAGAGGGGGCGGAGTTAACTGAATCCAAGCGTTTTGTCTTCCGGGTTGGAAAAATACCTCCAGAAAATACTAATATTTATCACAAAAATGAGTGCTCCGTAGTGGTAGAGGTACAATATATCATATAAATGCCTATACTTTACTTTGGAATGGCTTAAAATAGCATGATACAGGTCCTTTAATGCCGTCCCTGAACCGATAACATCAAAACTTGGTTCTAAAGGGTTTTTTTTCCCCGGTCCTACTTTAGATTTTTCAATACCATTAGTACCAAAATGTTATACCAAACTGGCATCTGGCAAGGTACCCAGCCCTCCTCGTAACCGTTTCCTGTTCCCGTTTTTAAAATAAAGAGAAAGCCAATTGTTGATCAGGCGGATTAGTTCAAATTGTGACTCAAAAACGTTGAGCGCCCCACATGCACTTTTAGTTCAGTGGATCTATTGCTAGAATACTCTCTATCTTTTCGAGTCTCCGTGTGGATTGTGACACGGCCCGTTGACTCTGAGAGGAGTGTTTTGGTGGGGAAATGGATTGAGACCTGATATGACAATTGTTTGGTGATGTGTGCGGCTGATACAGAGAGAGGGGAGGTCCTGGGACATACAGCGGAGTGAGGAGGTGGCACATCACAGGGGCAATGGGGCGCTAAAGTGAAACCTGTCTGTGCTCAGAGCAGGGGGGAGATACCTGTCAAAAATACAACGTCTGGTTGAGTTTGGATCAACTAAGGCTGCGATGACAATATAAAGTGTGTGTCTGAAGGGATTGACAGGTCGCTCAAGTGTATGTGACATGCACTCAACCACCGAGGCGGGATCTGTTTTACTAAGACGTTAAAAAGGTAGTGTTTTGTATGTAAGGAAACCTGATTCAGCCTGTTTACTGCCACGCTGCTCCACTGAGAGGAACGGGAAACCATTCCTGCCAGTCGCCATCAAACTACCGCGCTCTGGGCATTAACATAACCCCCCCCCCTTTTGAAAAAAAAAAAAGGCTCCCGCACACGGTCTCACTCTTTTGCTTGGCTTTTATTGCAGCAACGTTTCGGTCACTCTGACCTTCATCAAACTTGAAGACAGCATAAGTATTCATACAGCATGACTTAATACTTTGTGGAACCCCCTTTTGCAGTTTTCAGGTCTTTCCACAGATTTTCAATAGGATTTAGGTCAGGACTTTGACTGAGCCATTCTAACACATTAATATGTTTGTTTTTAAACCATTCCATTGTAGATTTAACTTTGTGTTTAGGGTCATTGTCCTGCTTGGCTCCATCCATCTTCCCAACTATTCTTACAATCTTCCAAGTCCCCGCTGAGAAAAAGCAGCCCCATAGCATGATGCTCCCCCCACCATATTTGACACTGGGGATGGTGCACTCAGGACGATGAGCAGTTTGCTCCATACATAACGTTTTGCATTTGGGCCAATTTTTGTCTCATCTGACCAAAGCACCTTCTTCCACATGGTAGCTGTGTCCTCCATATGACTTCTAGCAAACTTCAAACAGGATTTCTTATGGCCTCCTTTCAATAATGGCTTTCTTCTTGCCACTCGTCCATGAAGGCCAGATTTGTGTAGAGTACGACTTATAGTTGTCCCATGTACAGATTCCCCCAGCTCAGCGGCAGTACGTCGCAGCTCCTCCAGAGTTATCTTAGGGCACTTGGTTGCATTTCTGACCAGTGCTCTCCTTATTCGGTCTGTTTGTTTAGGTGGACGGCCGTATCTTGGTAAGTTCGCAGTGGTGCTATACTGTTTCTATTTCTGAATGATGGATTGAACAGTGCTCCGTGAGATGGTCAAATCTTGGGGAATCTTTGTATAACTTAACGCTGCTTTAAACTTCTCCACAGCTTCATCCCTGACCTCTCTGGTGAGCTCCTTGGCCTTCATGATGTTGCTTAGTGACCAATACACTCGGACCATAGCTCTGAGGTCCTCACAGAACAACTGGAATTATACTGAGAGCAGATTACGCACAGGTGGCCTCTATTTAATGGTTAGGGCAAGGTTTGAACATTCTGCAGTCATTAGGAATGTTATAAAGGCAATTTAATGCACTCAGAAAATCCTGTAAAAATACTTATGCACGCCCCACTTTTCACTTTTCTATTTTTTGTAAAATAACAGAATCATGTCTCATTTTGCTTTCACTTCACAGTTGTCTGTTACTTGTGTGTGAACTTTCATTAAAACATTCAAAATAAAATCTTTACGTTTATGGTTGCAAACATGACAAAATGTGCAAAAGTTCAAGGTGTATTAGTGCTTTCGCTAGGCACTGTATATTGGATTAGAATACTTCTGCATACATAAACACAGTCTGACAGGCAAAAAACAAACAAAAAAACAGTTACATTCTCTAATATTTTGTTATTTTATATGCAATTTATGTATTGATTGTATCCTTTTGAGCAGAATGTTTACTGCTTAAATAAACTAATAAACAAATAAACTAATATCTGCTTTCTTGTCAACTGTGAAGCACTTTGATTTGCCCTGTGTATGAATCGTGCTCTACAGATAAACTTGACGCCATCATTCGCTGTGCATTGTTTCATAAGGCTTCCGCAGTGTCAAAAGATCTTGATGATGGGAGAGTGTGACCGCCGCGCAAAGCCTTATCCAGCACATCTCAAAGATTCTCAATGGGGTTCAGATCTGGACTCTGTTGATGTTCAGCACAGTGTTGCTGAACCAAGACCTGACCAACTCCAGCGACCCCAGATCAGAACAGTTAGCTAAATCCTGACGGTGACATGTTTTTGGTCAGGCAGTGTCACATGTTTGTACAATTGCAAAGTTTTAAACAAATTTAGGATTCGAACCCAGGACCTTCTTACTGTGAGGCAAGAGGGCTAAGCACTCAGCAAGCGACTTTAAAACTGTGTTTGCTCACGTGCCAAATAGAGTAAATGACTCTTCAAAGTGCATGTGACATTCCCATGCAATTGGGGAAGATTTGCGATTTTTGTTTTAAAGTAGAGCTAAGTAACTTGTTTACCTTAATACATCCTTTCTGCAGTCCCTCTGGGGGTAATACAAGTGTTAATGGGGTGATTCATCTCCCCCTGGTGACTTCCCCTGCCTCCGACCCGGAGACCCAATACACGCCAATGGAAAACATCTCCCCCGCTGCTCTCAGTTGTCTACAAAATCTTTTGTCTCACATTTCTGACGTTTCTGACATATGGCGGATGAGCCCTGACTGTTTTCTGTCTACAGCTTTCGGATTGTTGATGAACATTTTGCAAAACGTTGTTACTTGGCTAATCACGATCAGAGGAAGCTAACAGGCTAACGGGCAAAGCTAACTGTGGGCTAGCGCCTCTTTAGCAGTATTTACAGCCAAGTTTCAGCAGAAAAAATAAATAAATCTCCATAGTGTAATTGGATGTATAATATCCCTCTCTCCCTTTGTCTTTTCTGTCAGCGTAGTATTTACTCTCACGGACAATTAATGAGTACAAAAAAACACAGTAGTGCAGTGGCGCTTGTAGCCTCTAGGGGCAAAACTTATTTAGTTCCCCTTTAAAGTAAACACTCAAAAACCACAGTACAAATGGTAGCCACATCCAAGGGCGGTTGAAAGATGATCAAAATTATTTCTATTATATAATCAAAGAAATAAGTTTAAGGGACAATATCATAAAAAAAAAAAAAAAAAAAAACAGCTACACAAAGAGCTCATAAAGCATAAATATCACTAGCTGAAGGAGTTTGTCTGAACGGAGAACCACCTGCTGTGTTTTTAAATACTCTCCCCGTGACACACGTGTGCAGCGAACACGGAACCGTACAGTGTGATGTAAATTATGAGCGTGGCAGATTTAGCTCATTCACAGGCCGAGCTGGTCCCACTGGAGTGAGCAAAAGGCGCTCTAATTAAATTGCCACTATGAGTGGGAAACCTGTCAATTTCATTGTTAAAGGAAAAAGTATTATTGAGGTGCTATGGCAGTAGCCTTTTAACTGAACCATAAACAAACTTGGTAAACACTAAGCACACCTGCTTTAGCAAACAGGAGCTTTGAGGGGTGCCTACGATAAATATTATTCTCAATACTAGTTTTATGGCTGCTGGCCCATAAAATGTGCATAGGTTTCCTCCAGTTTCCCCTATAACTATAAACATGCTCAACAGGGTCCCTGATAAAATGATTACAAATTAACTAAATATGCCTAAATATGTCCTGTGTATAAAACCTGCTGACCCTGTACTTTGAGACAGATCTTTATAAAATGCATGGACATGTTTGTAGAGACATGTTCCAAAGAACAGGGTTCAAAGTTCAATTTATTTTACAAAACTTTTAATATTTCCCAAAGATTCTTCCTCAAAGCATGACTCACCGATGCGTTTCCCCAGTCCCCACAGGTCCTTTGTCTTACATATTTCAGAGCTAAAATTCAGGCTGATAAACACAAAGTCCAGCCCCGGTGAGATCCACGAGGTCCCATTTAGACCCCGCCCCGAAGCATCTGCTGCTCCCATTCAGTCCACCAATAACCTCCATCTGGAAGACACATCCAGAGGAGGCCACCGCACACTGACGTCAGCCACAGCAGAGTCACTCAGCAGGGACACACGGGGAGCAAAGTCTGGGTAAAAGCGACTTGTAGTCCAACAGTTTTGACCGCACGATTGGCTGGCATGCTATTCAAGCCGAAGTGTAAAGGTGAAAAAGATAGAAATTTCTATCTGTCTGATATTTTGGGATACATTCATTTATCAAGAGATGTGAAAAATAGCGAGTGCAAGCTGGAAATGAGCAAATATGTTTTTGTGGGAATTTTGCACCAAATGTGTGTTGAAATTGCCAGTACAGAATGTGGGTCCCAAATCTGATATGTAAAGAATGCTGCGCAAGATAAAAATACACAAATTATTTGACTGCTGATCCACTTTTGCAAGTGATAAGTGATTTGCCTCAGGTGCACTGTGGAGTGGGTCAGACTGTTTTTAATGAAGGCAAGCTGTTACCGTAGAAATGCTTTAGCCTTGCCCTAGCCTAGCGCCACTAGACTCTTCAAATATAAGAACTGCATCAATTTAAGAAAAAAATATCTCCAGACATCAACAACACTCTGGATAACTAGAAAATGAGGCCCAATGTCAAAAATCCTGAAATATCCCTTTAATATGCACTGTCCCGGCCAAATAAACCAATAAATGAAAAAACATATCAGATTTGCGTGACTAATAAAACATCAGTTAATAAATCAGGTGCAACACACTAAAATGTAGTACCTGCAATTTAGCACCTGGCTTAGTAAATCGGAATCATCATAACTAACATAATTCAAGCCTCCCTCACTACTGGTACTGTACCCTTTCCACTTAAAACTGCTGCTGTCACTCCCATTCTCAAGAAACCTGGTTCTGATTCTTCCAACCTTAATAACTTCCGTCCCATTTCAAACCTTCCCTTCATCTCAAAACTTCTTGAAAAAACTGTTGCTGCCCAACTCCACACCCATCTCTCCTCCAATAACCTGTATGAACAATTTCAATCTGGCTTCCGTTCCCTCCATAGCACTGAAACTGCCCTCATGAAAATCACCAATGACCTTCTCCTCTCTGCTGACTCCGGTTCACTCTCCATCCTCCTTCTGCTTGATCTCAGTGCAGCCTTTGACACTATCTCCCACTCCATCCTTCTGGACAGACTCTCCTCCATTGGCATCACAAACACTCCCCTCTCCTGGTTCCGCTCCTACCTTTCTGACCGCACACAGTTTATCCAGCTCAAATCTTTTACTTCCCGTCCCTTCCCTGTCACTTCAGGGGTTCCCCAGGGTTCTGTCCTCGGCCCCTTACTGTTCCTAATCTACCTTCTTCCTCTTGGTTACATCTTCAGAAAACACCACATTCACTTTCACTGCTACGCGGATGACACCCAGCTCTACATCTCCAGTAAACCAAATTCCACACTCCCACCCTCTTCTCTCACTAACTGCCTCCATGAAATAAAGTCCTGGTTCACTTCAAACTTTCTCAAACTCAACAGCAATAAAACTGAACTCCTCCTCATTGGCACCAAATCCACCCTAAATAAAATCAGCAACTTCTCCATTCCCATTGACGGCTCCTCCATTTCCCCCTCCCCTCAGGTAAAGAGCCTGGGTGTCATCCTCGATAGCACCCTCTCCTTCACCGCACACATCAATAGCATCACCCGCATCGCCTACTTCCCCCTCAGAAACATCCGCCGGCTCCGCCCTTCTCTCTCCCCTCACACCACTGCCATACTTGTACACAGCCTCGTCACCTCCCGTCTCGACTATTGTAATTCCCTGCTGTTTGGTCTCCCTCAAAAAACTCTCCATAAACTCCAACTGGTCCAAAATGCAGCCGCCCGCATCATCACACACACCCCCTCCATAAACCACATCACTCCTGTCCTTCAACAGCTCCACTGGCTCCCCATCACCCACCGCATCCAATACAAAATCATGCTTCTCACATTCAAAGCAATTCACAAGCTCGCCCCTCCGTACCTGACTGACCTCCTCCATGTCTCCTCACCTGCCCGCTCTCTCCGCTCCTCCTCCTCTCTCCGGCTCACTGCCCCCCCCCCCCCCCCCCCCCCCCCCCCTCCCGCCCGTCTCGTCACCATGGGGAGTAGAGCCTTCAGTCGCTCTGCTCCTCAGCTCTGGAACACTCTCCCCCCTGACCTCCTTAACACCGACTCACTCCCACACTTCAAATCCATCCTCAAAACTCATCTGTTTAGACAAGGTTACTCACTGTGACCACAACTGCATCGTCCTTTTTTATTCATGCTGTTTTAACTTTGTATTTTAACTGTTTTTAACTGTTGATGTTATTTTACTTGTGGATGTGAGGCGACCTTGAGTGTCTTGAAAGACGCCTAAGAAATAAAATGCATTATTATTATTATTAAGATCAAAGACATTGTCTAAAGTCATTTCTTTGTGTATCATTAGAAGGAAAATACATTTTCAAATGTCTGCTATAATAACCCAAAATAACCTATGAAAACGTTTTGATATAATTATTCTTTATTCAACACAATTTTCACAACCTGCAGTGGACAATATTGAAATAAATTGCTTTTTGTGACTTTGTGAACTCACAAATACCACGGCAATCTTGAAGCCCAAGGTAATTCCACTAGCGCCAAGGCTAAAGTATGAAACAAAGATTGTTTTGGGCTTTAGTGTACAGGGCTGTCATTGAACTAATCATGTAATTAGAAATGAATTTAACACTACAAATGACCCGTTTTATCGCTGTATAGTAATGCAAAGCAGATGACAGACTGGCAGATTTCTGGAGTTGACGCAATCTTAAAGAAAATACAATAGAAAGCAGTTTATGAAAACATTGCAACATAATATTGGAGACCATACACTTCTCCATCTTCAGCAAGAGTAGTTTGCACTGACAGAACGAAGGCAAACGTTTAAGATCCTAGACGGGATACAGCCTTTGTTTGAGAATGGCCATTTTAAAAAGCAAAGCAAAGGGCGTTTATGCGACTTCCCACATTGATGTATTTCAATTTTTTTACTATTACAAAATCCCCAAACCACCACACTGTTTATTTCGGAATTGGCAGCATAATCCTTCCTTCAAATTGCAGCTTCTCATGTGGTTTTCCTGAAATTTCACATAAACCTATTTTATATGTGGGACTGCTTTGGACGGGACAGGGCGAGTTTAGGCTGGAAAAGCAATGCCAGCGTTGGTATGTATCCAAAAACACAGCAGAGGTCAACTGTGGGGTAAACTGCGGCGGTGCATTCAAAACATTTCTTTGAAACACCATATGGATTTTTGCATATAAAAAAAAAAAAAAGAATAAAAAGTCACCTTGCTCAAAAGTCAGCGCAGTGTCACGGGTGGGTTCTAGTGACAGGAGCCGACCAAAGGAATTCCTCGCCCGCTCCATTTTGAATCTGTGGCCATAATTATCCAGCGCTAAACAAACAGAGCTAAACATAGGCCCACAGCTTCTCCTGAGCAATGGAAACACTCCCTGAGACAGCCAGACACAAGCCCAGGCACTGAAGGTTCACACCAGCTGCTAAACTTCGATTTGATCATCTACAGTCTACAGGTCAATAATCACACGGTGTGTGATTCATGGCAATACGTTCATAATTATCACACAATAAAGTAAAGCCATATGGATGGTTTTTCATAGGGGAATTGTCCAGTAGAGGTGAAAAACGGCACTCGTTGCTAACGTTAGCATTATGTAGCATGAAGCTAATGCTATCTACCTGGTTAGCATTGTCAGTTTTTTAAGTATTTATGGGCTGTTGAATCACTTTGCTCCTCACCATGTCTCTCTATCTTTATTAAGTAAAGAAATATATTCATAACTCATTTGTTAAAGTAGTGGTGGAGAAAGTCTTTTGTTTTCCCGCTCTCGCTGCTTTGAACATGACCATTTAAGTAGTTCCAAAGCTGCCGTCTATCCATCCATCCAAGTGTACTATACCACAATCTCAGCGCCTCACAACACAGGTGCTAAAAAGCGAGTGCAAGCTGGAAAAAAGAATAGAGCTTTTTGTGGGCATGCTGCCCCTAACTTACCATTTACGTGTAGTGCAGAATTAGGGTTCTAAATCAGATATGTCAATGCAGCGTGATGTGAACTAAAAAAAGAAAATCACAAATTACTCTGCTTTTGATCCACTTACAGCTGCTGGTAAATGACCCTCAAGTTTAGGCGTATTTTAGCAGTGACCCACAGTGGGAGTAGGGCTGTATGATATTGAAGAAACTTGAGATATGTAAAGTTGTCATAACAATAATAAAATAAAATAATAATAATAATGCATTAGTCTTATATAGCGCTTTTCCAGACGCTCAAAGTCACTTTTACAATTTGGTGCATTATTCATTCACTCCATACTCGGTGATGATGAGTGAGGCAACCAGTCTGCGCACATCACCCCCACCACCAGCCACTCACACACTCACTACATTCGCCAGGCTTCCTGGTGTTCCCAAACGGTCTCCCATCTAAGTCCTTCCGGGCCCTTCCCTGCTTAACTTCCGAGGTCTGACGGGATCGGGTATAGCAAAGGCCAATATACAAGATATTTCACAAAACCATTTCAGTTCAGTTTAAGCGCAAATCGTAGGTTTTGGGATTTGTACCAAATTGTGTCAAAGCAGGACATCACTATATCAGCACCGAAATGAGACTAAAATGGAGCTAAATTAAAATATAGCTAAACTAACCAAAACAGACACATTTATAAGTTCCATGGATTTTTGGTTTCAGGCTGAGTTTGCAAAAAAATATGTGAGCTTCCTGCGATACAGATATTGCATCGGCTAAAATTGTGATATTGTACAGTGCTGAGAACACTGCCTACAACTCGCTAGTTCGAGAAGGTCGAGAGTCAACTTAAGCCTGTTTAGGACGATAATTATCATGTCGATGTCGACTTATTCAATAAATAAAGACAATGACAATGAATTTTTTGGCTCATTATTTATTGTTTACATATTTGTTTTCCTTTTACCCGCATTTTTATCTTTTAAACTGAACAAAATTGTATTTCACTGTGTTTCATGTTTATTGCAACTTGTCTTAAAGCCGCGCCGCGTAGGAATTTACCTAATAAATAAAATTGAAATACAAGCATTTGACCGATATTTTCATCATTGAAAAATACTTCATAAATGTATAAACATACATGTGCCTGTGCGGTGAGTGGCTCAGCTCTCCTAAGACATGACTGTAGCTTTACTGGGAGTGGGGACGTCTCCAGCTCGTCTCCATGGAGATGTTGACTGAAGTCAGTACAATTTGAGATTTAAACAGTTTAGTTTCTCATCCAACTCCTTTCTTTGATTACCCACTGCAGTAATAGCATTTTCTGTGTTGAGCTGGTCCTTAGGAGGAGGTTTTGTACAGTATAGTCCAACATGTTACGCTGTTTGCCTTTAAATACTTTTCGAACAAATGTTTTATGTCATTTTTGGGCTTAGTCTTCAATAATATTGTTTATTTGTCACACCATTTTCCTGCCTCAATTTATCAAACCTTAGATTATGTCGTCAGGCGTAACATGATCAAGAACCCAACGCAATCATATAAGAGAACTCTTTTTCTCACGCCCCCAGCAAAGTGGTTTTGAGCCTGATTCCCTCCAAAGTACTACAGGCAGGAAAGCTGTAAGTACTAGCATCCTCCCATCAGTTTGTAACCATTCAAACGGCGATTTCGATTTGCGTGTGCAGCCCTCATTCAAAATCACCACATCTGAGGGAAGCTTGAGTAAACTTTATGTAGCCGGTGAATGCTTGGTACGGCTACAAAACACTTATGACTGCGCTCGTCAAAATGACTGTAATCAGATTGCGGCGAGGTCTTGCCGTTTCTCTGCCTTTTGAAGTGTGCTTTAAGCCAAAAGGAATGCGAGATAAAAACGTGACATCATTCAGAGAGCAGGCCCCGGACACCCCACCACTACTGACGAGAGCTGGGGTGGGACCTTTCTGGATATTATATAGTCACTTAGAGGAGAGAGAGACAACATGTTGGGAGAGAGGCTTCTTTGCTTGTTAAATAATCAGAAACATGTAAAATCACACTATTCTAATAAAAAAGATGGACTTTAAAAGTAAATATATAAGCAATAAGTGACATTTTTACTCCAAATTGTAATTGCCCAAAAAAATCAAATTGAGGTCATTTAGGATTGCTTGTGTTCCCGTAGTTGTTCAGCAGACGTTTGAGAGAAGAGTGATAGAAATAACAATGGACTTTAGCAGGAAGAGAAGAGAAGGCGAGATTTCTTGAGGAAGGTAAACATTGAGTGGGCACTGGAATGTGTTTGAGCTGCCGATCTGACAGAGGCACATGAGCCGACTGTGGATACACCCGAGCAAATAAAACAGGCCTTAACTAGGATAAAGAATGGGATTCCTGGGACAGGCTACGGCCTCTGTTTCGGAATTGAGACGGATTTTTACGAGACAAAACACAATTACAGTGATGGATTTTTGACAATGTTGTTTTGAAATGTGCTGCACTAAACTGAAAGAATAGGCAAAATAGCCGTTTAAAAGCTCACTGTGCAACACAAACAGTAGCCGACTCCACTTTCGTTAGTGTACCTCAGGGAGGTATGCAACTAAGCATAGCGTGGATGAATATTGCAATGTGAAGTGTCTTTGAGTGTCCAGAAAATTGCTATATAAAACCAGTGCATTATTTATTGGATGTTTTTAGCTTTTATTTAACATTAGCTCTGAGATACAAACTTATGAACACACACACTCAACATTTTCTTTCATTTCTGTTTCATTGTCTTTACATCCAACAACAAGAGAGAATGTGCGAGGCCTGTCTGCGCTGGTTTGATCATATCATAAGAAGTGCAAGTAAATCAGTGGCAAAAGACAGCAACCAGATTATACCCCAACGAAAGAGAGGTCGGTCCAAAAGGGGCTGGATGGATGCCATTAAAGAAGACACATGAGTCGCCCATGTCACCAGAGGACGCCTTGGGTCACCTAAAATGCAAAGTAGATACCATGTGGTGCAGGAAAAATGATCAGAAGAAGTCTTTACATTAACTAACTTTACGCTTTTACCATGTCACACTACGTATTTTTTATTAAAAATACGTATTTATTAATTAGTGCAACATTTGGTTAATCCCTAATAGAATAATAATGGGAGTCATGTGTCGCTTAAGACAAGTCTTAAGTATTCTAGTGTCTATGCACATTATTGCACACTTTGCATTGAATATCATTTCTCACTTTGCATTTTTGCAACATTTAAAGCGATGACACAGTTGAAGTAAGTGCATCATTCTCCTCACAGACTAAACACATGACGCTGAGGGTCTAGGTTTGGGGAATGGGACACAGCCCGGTTTGAGCCGAGCTTTTCAGAGTGGACCGGTAAACTCCAGAGGATGTTGTTATTCCACACAGGAAGTCACAAACAAAAAGGTCAGCAGGATGCACTCGGGCCACATTCTCTCAACTCGTTGGCAGTGTGCTGAAAGACTTTGTGATATTTTTCCAATGCAACACGCAGGTTCGTTCTGCCTGGATGTGTTGTTTTAGGACATACTGTATTTAGACAGAAAGTGGGTTTTTGGAAATCTAGCCATTGTCCACACGCCTCTTCCTGTTTGGCGGCTGAACAGGAAGAGGGATAAACCGAGCGTTCGCTCTGACATTTGGGTCCATTCTCTGCCTGGCAATGCCCTTTGCGTTACGGTGAATCTGGGAATATGCTTATAGCTTCAAAGAACTACAGGACCGACACAACCAAGCAGAAACGGCGATAGAGAAGACCATAACTCAGTCTGGGTGTAGCGACTCCAAGCCCTATTGTCGCTAGAGAGGAAAACCTTGGGTTCGTTCTATTTGTATGACGCGCTGCTTGGATATCACAGAAGCACAGACTTCAACCAAATGCGTTTTGTGGCATTTAATTAAAAGAGTGTCTTTGGTTCACATACATAGCAGATGGTAACAGTGTACACGTATTGCATGTAATCCGGTGAAAACGATGTAACTAAACAAACGAACGGTCAACAAAAACTACGGCGACCCCGGCCCCCCTCTTTCCACTACTGGTTTCATTCACTAAAAGAGGTGAGCGCCTTATGAAAACTCCGCCCGTGCACACGTGACCTCGAACATAGCGCGTCACCACCCAGTCATGAGTGACAGCCCACTTAATTCAATTATGGCTCCTACACAACCAGCCCCTTAATTATTTCACAATAATTACCAACACTTCGACTAGTATAGGAGACATAAACAAAGCAAGAATGATTACCACGAATAATTAAATCATCATTAAATGTCCATAATAGTCCAATCTGATATCTTCTTGATTAAAGTAGAGTAATAGTTAATGAGTCATGTCCAAATGACCAAAAAAATAGTTCATGGTCTGTGTCAAGAGTCACAAAAAAAAGTAATCCACAAAAAACGAGTAGCAAAAATAGTAATCCCAAGTGCCCCAAAAAAATGTCAGAGTCCACGCTGAGGCCTAGCACTATCTGCGCCTAATCTGCCTCAGCCTCCTGCAGCAAACAAACTTTGGTGATAGGCCGGTCCAGGCAGCTAGTCCGTGTTTTGATCTTCACCTGGCGAACAAGTCCTCTTCGATCCGGCAAGGTTTGTATAACTCGTCCAACCAGCCACGAGTTCCGTGGCGCTGTATTATCCATAATGAGGACGAGATCTCCCTCTGTGAGATTCCTCTTTGTTCCCGTCCATCTTTGGCGCTCCTGAAGCTGAGGTAAATACTCCTTAACCCATCTCTTCCAGAACAAGTCCGACATGTATTGGACCTGTTTCCATCTCCTGTGCGCATACATATCTGTGGGTTGGAATACTCCTGGCGGCAGTGATGGGGAGTTCTTCAGAAGCAGCAGGTGATTCGGAGTTAATGCTTCCAGATCATTAACATCCATAGAGGCTTTAGTGATTGGCCGACTATTTATGATTGCTTCAGCCTCACACAGCAAAGTTTGTAGTCCTTCCTCATCCAGGTTTTGAGTTTTCAAGGTGGAGTTAAGAACTTTGCGCACTGATCTTATGAGCCGCTCCCATGCACCTCCATGATGGGAGCCAGTGGGTGGATTAAAATTCCATTTTATTCCTCTCTGCAGCAAGACATGATTGATTTGTTCCTCATTCCATTGCTCCATAGCACTTCTCATCCGGTACTCAGCAGGTGCTTTGTCCATATCACCATCTTGCCACCAGAGGAACCTGAGAAGATCTCTGTCGTTGGGGGTGACCAACACCTGGTGGAACATAGACTCCACATCGCCCATTATCACCACCGGTTCCTTCCTGAAACGTGTCACCACACCAATCAAGGAGCTGGTTAGGTCAGGGCCTTGTAGGAGGTGAGCATTCAACGATGTCCCTTGACAGCTTGCTCCGCAATCAAACACCACCCTGAGTTTCTTTTTTGTGGGATGATAAACTCCGTGGTGTGGGATATACCATACTTTGCCACTGCCACACTCCAGCTCTTCCTCAGGCACTATCTCTGCATAGCCCTTAGCCACAAGCTCGTTAATAAAGGTGGTATAATCAGTGAAAAAGGTTCGATCCTTCTGCAGCCTCTTCTTCAGCTGAAATAAGCGCTGCACAACCATTTTCCGGTTATTAGGCATTTTGATGTTCATTTGCTTCAATGGCAAGCTGATCTGATAATGCCCATCCACTTGTTTTACTGTATTTGTCACCTTTTCCAGGAACTTTTGATCGTCTCGTGACAGAGCAGGCATCTCATCCATGGTGTTCTCTGGGAAATCGTTTTTGAATTGCTGCTGCCACAGCTCGTCCAGATTCACGACTGAAACTCTGTTGACAGTTAATTCTGGCTGACTGTAGGCAACCGTCTCTCTGCTGCCGGCACCAAGCGGTCCATTGACAGTCCATCCCAGCATAGTTCTAGTTGCGAATGGTCCTCCGTTTACACTGCACACCACTTCTAGTGGCTCCAGGGCCCTTGGCACATTTGTCCCAATCAGGAGCTCTATACCAGCGTCGATTTGTGGTAAGTGGACGTGAATCAGGTGAGGCCATTTTCTTATATCCCTTTTTGTAGGAATATTTCCTTTGTACACTGGCATGGATTCCTGTGTGTAGGCCTTCGGCAGCTCCAGGAACTCCTCTCCATCCAGTGCAGCAACTTCAAGCCCAGACACCATGTTGCTTCTCACGACCTTCTCCTGCCCCATCGTCCGGAGAAGTATATTTCCTTTTCTTCCTATCAGGTTGAGCTTGTTCATCAGAGACTCCGTACAAAACACTGCAGTGCTCCCTTGGTCCAGAAATGCATAAGTTGTGACTATATTGCTTCCTTTCTTTGATTTAACTTGAACGGGCACAATTGGCAGCTTGCAATCTTGGTCCCCAGCCCCTGTAAGGCCACTCGATACCAGTGTATTGTCAATAGAGACCTCATCACTCCTTTCAGTCTGCACGGCACTATACGTAGGCTCTCTGTGGAGGACAGTAGGGTGTTTACGGCTACACTTAATACAGGAAATCCTTTTGCGACAGTGCTTGCTCATGTGTCCTGTACACAAACAACTGAAGCAAATTCCCTTTTCCTTTAGAAAATCAATTTTCTTCTCGTGTGCCATCCTTCCCAACTGCATACACATGTCCAGTGCATGTCCTGCTCCACAATAGAGACACATCTTCTGTTCTGGTGCCTTCACATCCTTGTTTGCAAACTGTGCCTTCTGCCCTGCGGCACCCACTGTAGTGGCAAAGCTGGCTCCCTTAGGGCGAGGTTGTGACTTTGGTTTGAATGTGACTTTACTAGTTATTGTAGGGGGATCTTGAATACTGCCAAAGACAGGATCTGTTAAGATTTTTATTTGTTTTTCAATGAAATCCACAATGTCACTGAACTTTGCTCTCCTTTCCTGACGTTCTTGCAGATCACAAGCTCGGCTCCTCCATTTGTCTCTGAGCTTGTAAGGAAGCTTTCTTATGATATTCAGCATATTGGAGGGCATGTCCAAATCATGCAGGTATTGCACATCCTCCATAGCATTGCAACAGCCCCGAAGAAACAGGCTGTAATCCTGTAGTGCTCTCACATCTTCGCTCCTGATGTTGGCCCATGAGAGGGCTTTATCCATATAGGCCGCAGCAACCTTTTGTTCATTTCCAAAGTGCTCCTTCAATAAAGCTCTTGCTCTCATGTATCCGTTGTCAGGATTGATATGTTGACAGCTCCTGATCAGTTCTCTAGCATGGCCTTTAGTGTGCTGTTCCATGAAATATAGACGATCTGAATTATTATATGTATTTCTCTCGACTCCATTTTCAAATGCCTTTATGAAGGTGTGGTACATTAATGGGTCCCCATCAAACACAGGGATCTCTCGCTTTGGCAGAGCAGCAAGGCATTGTTGCTGAATTAAGAGAGTTGTTATTTCATTCTGCTTCTTCATGATTCCCAAAACTTCATTGTTATTTTCCACATCTTCATTTACTTGTGTGTTTAATATGGGTCCATGCACGAGCTGTGTGTTGGCCAAGTCCAGAGAACGCACTGAATTTTGTCCAGCAGAGGGAGCTGTTGTGTATTTGAGAGAGTATTTTCCGTCATTTTTGGTTGCATTTTGTTTTACATGCATTGCAGGAATAAATTCTCCTACATGAACATTGAGAGTCTGCTTAGACTTTTCAAAATAAGAATCCATTCCATTTGAGACATGTGATGCCGCTTTTGCATTTGAAACCTTTGATGACTTTCCACTCGTAGAACTTCTTGTTTTGAGAATGTTCAATGTTGCCATTTTCTCAGCAATTTCCGTGGTTAATTGCAGTTTCTCTTTCCTTTTTCTTAATCTTTCTTCTTCTTCTTCCAGTGAGTGTCTTTCTTCCAATAACTTTTGTCGTGCACCCAAAGCAGCAAGCTCTACTTCAGCCTTTAAACGTGCAGAAGAAGTGGTAGAAAATTTGGACAGTGAGATACGTGTTCCAATATTTGACGCACTGTCTGAAGGTTTTAGTTCATCAGCCGTTTCCTTTGTGCTCAAACAATGTTCGTTTACTCCATTTGATTCATTTGTTCGTGCCAAGGATGGGTTTCCGTTTGTTTCAAACAAATCTTCTTCATCGGGTTCACATTCATCGAGCCACTTTTGAACATCATTTTTAAATGTTTCACTGTATGTCATTATGCTCGAAAACCATTCCGTTTGTTGCGCAGTTTTATCCTTTGGAAATAAGGGCAACACTTCCTCGTGCGCGGTGATGGCCTTTTCACTCAATTCATTCAATGCTCCAAGAGATTTCTTTACTTGAGACACATTTTCCTTTTCATGCATGAGTCCTTTCATTTCCGGTATTAAGGCTTTCATTTTATTCACAAAACCTTTGCGTTCATGTTGTAATGTTTCCACCTTTAGGAAAAACGCTTTTTCCGTGAGTTTACTTTGCCTTTTTGGTTTTGCGTCAGGACACGAGGCTGCACCATTTGTTTCACTCATTTTCTCCTTTATTTCTTTCAGTGAACCATTGAATTCATATATCCGGTGTGCAACAAATACATCGTTTTCATTTCAACAAAGCAGCGTTGTCATTTCCCATGAAACTCCGTCTGAACATCGCATTATTTAATCCACATTGCATAAGCGTCAATAGCAGCGAACATCCACCTTTACGCACGGGCATCCAACAAGAATCCTTTCATCCAAATGCTCCACATGTAAATACTTCGTGTATTATTGCAATAAGGATTCCGTATCCACATACAAACTGCCACAGGTAAGCTTACCTGGCCTCCACGCGTTTGATGCGGTGCTTTGCCAGCGCGTAGATCACTGCTGCACTTACTTGACGTGCTCCGAGTGGATTGATATTGCGAGCGATGGCTTTCATCAAATGCCCTTTTTTGTTGACTAAATGTAGCGACTCCAAGCCCTATTGTCGCTAGAGAGGAAAACCTTGGGTTCGTTCTATTTGTATGACGCGCTGCTTGGATATCACAGAAGCACAGACTTCAACCAAATGCGTTTTGTGGCATTTAATTAAAAGAGTGTCTTTGGTTCACATACATAGCAGATGGTAACAGTGTACACGTATTGCATGTAATCCGGTGAAAACGATGTAACTAAACAAACGAACGGTCAACAAAAACTACGGCGACCCCGGCCCCCCTCTTTCCACTACTGGTTTCATTCACTAAAAGAGGTGAGCGCCTTATGAAAACTCCGCCCGTGCACACGTGACCTCGAACATAGCGCGTCACCACCCAGTCATGAGTGACAGCCCACTTAATTCAATTATGGCTCCTACACTGGGTTTCGTACAATGTGAATCCATTCAGCCACATATAGGTCAATACATTTTACCATTCTAAAGCATGTCGGGAAGGGTTTGAGTGTTGGAAGAAATGCCATGATTGCAATATTAAGAATACTGTCAGTGTCAGGGGTTTGCAGTCTTTCTGCATTGTTAAAATTTGAAATGGTGAGAATAATTCCTTATTCCTTACAGAAAAATGCCCAATAGCACTCAATATATACAGTAGTATACATTTTTTAATCATATACCATTCTTATCTGCCTGTCATTTCCAGGGAAAAAAAAAAGAGTGAATTACTGACATTGCAGATTCTGTGCGATGCCCATAAAAAAGCTGATGTGATGTCCTACGGTATAGATTTAGTTTTACCGAAGTCCCCAAGTAATTCTAGTCCCGTGTGGTCCCCACATTCACAGTCGAGATACCGATTGGCTCTGACTGTACAGATAAGAATTAAGTATTTTCGGAAATAATTTGCTTGGAAAGAATTTAGTCTTTTCGGAAAGAAAAAATAGCATCCAGAGCGAGTGCCTGCTCTGGATGCTATTTTGATTGTTTTGTTTTTTTTACCATTTGAATTGTTTAGTGCTTGGTGGCGATGGGTCAAGGCCTCGTGCCCCAAGTCAATAGTTGCCCACTAATTTATTGTCATTTTGTTAAACTGTTACGTAAAACCATATATTTCATTGTATATATGTTATTACAAAATATGTCAAAATCGTGTCGTTCTCATGGAATTTCTGTCTTGCTCACCCCGAGTGCTAGGACAGTTACATCACTTGAAACCATAGAATAGGGCTGCATGACATAATTTAAGTGAAAAAAAAATAAAAATTAAGCTACCTTGTTTTTTTGTGATAGGAAAAAAAATTTGAGTCTCTATCAAATGACCTCAAAAGACCTCAGTGATTTTGCAATATCACGTCCCCTAAAAATTGCGATAACAATAATTTGGTGACGTATTGTGCAGCCCTAAACAGGAGGATGCTGACTGGACAGGCCCTCAATGACTACTATCAGATCCCAGGTTTAAAAGGTCGGTTTTCCTGACAAAGCCTCCAAGCATGTTGCACGGTTGTTGGACCTTGAGCACTCAGGCTGGGCCTCTCTTTGGACCCGTCTCCATGGCAACCTCGGTCTTCAACCCGAACTCCACGCGCTCCTCCCTCGCGTCAGTCCGCGCACATGTTCGCGATGGAGACAGATTTGACCATTCACAGCCCATAAATCGAGTGAAGAGGGTGAAGTGGCTGGGGTGAATGGGTGAAAGGGGCGCAGACCGGCGGAGGAGCAGACAGCTGTGCTCGGGACCAACAGATGGGGCCGCCTTGACTGAGATACAGCGTACAATTAGACAGGCGGGCGCTCCGGGAGGCCGCCACAATGAATATTCACACACAGGCAGCCGTCACCCGATCGATCCAGGCTCTCTGATGGTTCATAAGACGACTGTGTGGGGGGAAATCATGATGACAGGAGACTTTTCTGACTTAATGTATTGTGTTTGATGTCGTTATATGTAAAAATGTAGTCTTAGCAGTACATATAAATACTCCACTGGTCCCATAGTAGCTATTTAGTTACAGCTTTGTAGTTTAATAGTGTTTTATATCAAAGAGTCCTCCTTCCTTCTCTATACGGACAACTGAAAATATTATTGGTGAAAGGATGTTAACTAATGATATTGATCGATGCAGCCATAAGCTTTGCAGTTTCGCGATCTAAAACCCGAATAAAATGTGTCAATTAAGGTACTTGTTGATGTAATAAAAAACAAAGTGGTTGCATTAGGAAAGGCTACTGACTTAAACATAACAAAAGCCCTACCCGTCATCAAGCAGCTTCCCTTCCACAAAGATCAGTTGCGATAAATTGAGATGGATTGAGAATAGATTTCTGCGGTCGCCTTACTGAAAACAGGAGCGGCTGAAAGGAATTTGGCCGGAAAAATCTTCACCAGACCCAGGCAACCCGTTCAAATTGTGTTCAATGAAACAGATTAGACACACATTAGCGAGCGAATTGGGTTCAAACCACGACATCAATGAAGCAGACTCCACAGAAAGTCCCTTACTTCTTTTGCTCAACTTGGCTTTTTCCAAAACTGTCCTTTTTTCCCCCAACTCGCCCCCATCTGTTAAGACCACCCGGACGGATATGTAGACAAATTCAAAACCAAAAAGCCAGTCTTTTTCAGGCATTTCAGACCAGTCTTTCCCTGGAGGTAACTTTTAGGAGGGCCTTGTTTATTTGACTCTGGCAGGAAGAGTTCGTGACCTCTGCCAGAGTGTTTGACAATGCTGGCGTTGTGATTGTTTACTCGAAAATATACCGCAAAAAACCTCCGGACAGATGAAGAAAGAAGGTCTGCTTTGCATTAGCTGGCAGGCAGGCAATGGTGGAGTCCAAATACTTTCATACTCTGAAATTTACGGCCCAATGTAATATCAGTGTTATGCAGTTTGGGAAAGGAAAAAAAGGATACAGCGATTCACTACTGTCAAAAGGGGATTCTTTATATTGGTTTCAATCAGTGGTAAATCTGATGGGAGCGCAACATTCGGGGCGGTGATGATGACTGAAGGGAAACTACCAGCACCCACTAAGGGAAGAACTACACAATTGGATAAAAATACAACGGTGGGAGATTTTCCTGACAGGTATTGTGATTAGATTTACGGTATAGGTTTTAAAGGAGACATATCATTATCAACTTTTTTTTTACCTTTAACAATGTTTTCCCCATGTCAAAAACATATCGGAAGTATAGGATTTCACTACATTCAGGCAGTTTTGAGTATAATCCTCATCCAATACTGTTTCTTCTTCTACAGATCCAGCACTTCCTTCTGTACTTCCTGGTTGCAGTGGCGACGTTGCTAAAACTCAAAAACGTTTAAAGCCCTTAAAACAACACTGTATCGATTCTGAGCCGTTCTGCTCAAAGTGTATTTATAGTGACGTGCTGAAGCTGTAAACCACGCCGTGAATCGAAACTGTTATCGAAAAGTTACTCCCAAAGCTGCCAGCAGGAGGAGCCCCAGTCAAAGTCTTCGCCAGCTCTAGCCTTCATTTTATTGTGACTTTTTAACCCCTTAAGCCCCGCATTAACCGAGCACATTTTCTCCAGTTCGGCTTTATCCAAATCTAAAAGCTTCTCAACTGGAGAGCAACAGTGTAATGTCTCATTTGAAAGCTAAGAGGCGTTTTTGTTGTGTTGTCTGTCTCTTTTTTTGTCGCGTTTTGTCATGTTTCCGTAGTAAAAAACATTTGTATTGCTTTTTTATTGCTTTTTTACATCGCTCTTTTGTTGAATTTTTTTTCATGTTTCCATCTCTTTTTGGTCATTAATTGGTAGTGTTTTTTGTCGTTTTATTATAGTGTTATTGTTGCTTTCCTGTACGTTTTTGTCGCTCTTTTGTTGCGTCTTCATCATGTGCTCAGTTCAGGTGGGGGTTAGGAGGGTAATTCTTACAGAGACATAAAACATAAAAATACTGAAGCGCCCAAAATCTAACTCTAATATAAGGTTTCACTCAATGTGCATACTATTAACACAAAGGAGATTTGTAAGAAGCACTAACCACAGATGTATGCATTTCAGTTACTAAGAGACTTTATAGTGACATTTAGCCTGTACTTCTGTCCTGCTGCACCTGCTCTTTGAGTATAATGCAACGAGGCAGCTATACTGTTTTAATAGGTCAAACTGTGACATTGAACACAGTGGCAGTCTCATAAATACAACAAACAGGGTCTTATAGCGACCTTTATGTCTTGGCTATAAACAAATGGGAACAAGTTGAAGGCCAAGAACAAGGGCGCAACGGAACACACACAAAATCAATATCACTTCATTCAATCAGCATTTAGAACTCACAAGAGAATAATAATGATGCGGCTGGCCAGCCCAAAGCCACCTTTCGAGTACTTGAATAATATAAGCGCTTGCAACGCAGTGTCCAAGCCAAAAAAAAGAATCTGTACTGGGTTGTTTCGAATTTTCCCGTCACAAAATCTTTGGTCTAAGAGTCTTTGAGTAATAGAGGTAGTAGTAAAAAAGTACTGAGGTTCAAATTGCAATTTGTGTTTTAAAATCAAGATTCAGCACATACAGATTTGATGAATGTGCAGGTGAGAAGACAGGAATATAAAAAGCTAAACTGCTGCAAGAATCATGCGTTTTGAAATATGTTTTTGTGTGTGCAAGATTTTACCCCAAAAATAGATGAAAATACAATACGCGTATCAGTACAGATATTTTCTATCATTGAAAAATACCTAGAAATATGAACAAACATGTGCGTTTGCTGTGAGCAGCTCACCACTTCTCAGACCTGACTGTAACTTTACTGGAAGCGGGGATGTCTCCATGGAGAAGATGTTGACTAAAGGCAGCCAAATATGAGATTCACATAGGTTAGGTCCTCGTCTAAACACATTCTTTGAATACCCACAGCAAAAATGACATTTTCTGTGTCTAACTGATCATTAGGAGCACGCTGTGTATTGCCGTATATACTAGTAGTAGTATATAGTAGAGTATAATCCAAAATGTTACGCAGTGCCTTCAAAAGGTATAGATTTAGATGGTGTTAGACATAACAAGACCCCCATGAATAATGATAATGGCTCACATTAGTATTGGGCATTATGCATGTGTTACCAAGTTTCTGAAAGCGCCCCACTGTAGTCATTATTCATTCTCTCTGCGGTTATTGCCCCAGTGCCCCTGTGGTAGACTGATGGAAGCGAGGCTGCCAATCTGCACCATCGGCCACAACCTGGCTTATTGTACATGTTTATAGTGTAAACTGTAGTACTTGGAGGAAACCTACCTATGCAGACACAGGGAGAACATGCAAACTCCAAACAGAAAGGCCCCGTCCGGCCAGGGATTGTGAAGCACAAGCACTAACCGATATGCCACCATGCCGACCATACAGGCAAAATATTGTTTGCAACTATTCAAACCTTTGTTTTGATTATAATGTGCATCAATGAGTGCTCTTTGTGGCGGTAGTAGAGGCAGCAGCTAATATTCCTAGTAAAAAAAAAAAAAAAGGCTTGATGTAACTTCGATATAAACTCAACAATGGGGTCTTGTCACAAATTATGCCAAATCAAATGATACATTTACTGATCATAATTAAAGACTTGGCATTACATGACAAGACAATTAATGCAGGCAAAAGTTTCTAGCAAATGCAGGAGATTCCAAAATAACATTTATTGTTGTTAACAATCTTCAACCAGCTTTTTATTACAATGTGTTATGGAATACGGCTTTGTTTTACAACTTCATTAAGCCCTAAGGATAAGAAGTCTTCCAAGACGCCAGGGACCACTCCTAGTCCTATCATTTTAATTACATTTAAAAGTAGGCTTCATCTAACCATCCCCCACCTCTCTTGTACTTCTCATTAACTTCTGAGCTGGGAGACAATCAGATATGGATGACACTGATGGCATGCTTATTGAGGTGGACTACATCAAGACGACTATGCAAAAGAGGTTAGATTTCTGCATATATGTGTTCATAATATATGCGCAATTCCTCATTTAGGGGGTAATTATATGTCAACACAAATGCTACAGGCGGTTATCTGGAAATCATTAGTTTTGCAGGTAGAACTCAGGAACATTCAGAAAGAGAGAACACTGTTGAGAAAGACAACGCCTCCGGTAAACTTCATAAACGCATAGCAACAATATGTTATAGCAATGAAAAGATCTCATGATAAGACAAAGTATGCATGTATACAGAGATATTGTTGAGATGAAATTGTATAGTAGGGCTGAAGAGAAGAAAGGGTCATTTTAAGACACCCGTAGAGTCTCAAAGCACTGTCTCAATCACACTGTCAGCCAACTAGGGGGAAAACGGGGTGTACGTACCCTCAGCGTGGAAATCCTGAGTATCTTTCCCTATGGTGATGAGTTTTAGTCCAGGAAATGCGGCAGAAAATCCCAAATTCCTGGCCAGGTCTCGGTAGAGTCCAGAGCTGGGGTTTTCTCAAATGTGTGAACTGTGTGGAGCGTCGACCACAGCCAAAGAAAAGGGGCGGGTGCAGAGGATTTGGGAGACCTCGCATGTCACCAATCAGCGGCCACTATCGTCCACAGCCAACCAATCATACCCCGAGCTTTACTCCTATGTCAGCGCTGATTGGCTGGAGGGGGAAAGGCCCTACCAATTACAATTGGGCACAGCACCAGAGGAAAATCTGTGTACACAGGCCAGTTCATGAAATGAATAAAAACATAAATAAATACAATATTTAGCAAATATATGCACAAAAATAGCATACCTTCCAGTCCTAACTTGAACTGTACAGTGACGGTGAATCTTGACAAAAGTTGTTTTTACATTCAACCACATTTTTAATAGCTAATATTCTTAAAACCGTACAACTAATGCCGTACGAATCATAAATATGTCCATGGTAAGGGTGAATACTATGGATCACTGTCTCCCTCTGGTGGCAGAGAGCATACATTAAATGAACGCAGACAACAAGGCCAATGTGTTATTTACACAAAGATTTTGACACACAATATGACAAAAAAAAGGTAAAAAACTATGGTTTTACACAATGTTGAACTTTACTTTTCTTTAACCTTCATCTCGGTCCTTGACAAGAGAACGCATGCGCAGAGCTGTATTTTGAAACGATTAACCGGAAGTTGCGTTTATTCCTGATGCTACTGCTAATGCTAGCTGACCCGTTCACGAGAGTGGAAACAACACACAGGTAAGGGATTTTACGTCCGTAAGACAGGAGTGTTGTGCGACGACAGGAAATGTGTCTATACTTAGTGGATTGTGATGTATGTCGCTATAACCCAGACGAAGTGCTTGATGTGTTTGTTGTTTTTTAAACTTGGATTTAACGAAGAAAAGTTCCTCTACCGTTAGCCATAACGTAGCTTAGCATCTTACACGAGATTAGCACCGCAGCGGTGATGATTTTTACTATTTTATTGTATTGATGTGTCACATAATACGTTTTAACAGTTCGATTTGGCACGTATAACACGCAATGTCATAAGAACGGATGTGTTTTTGACTGTCACATGCTGTGCACGGAGCTCCAGAACCTGTTCGCGCCGAGCTTTTGAAGCTGACACAAAACGCAGAGTAGACGACTCATGACAAGCTTTACGAGCCTCCAACATACATTGTGCTTATTGTGAACGTGACCCTTAACAGTTGAGCGGACCATGCGTTAAATGTGGATTTAAAGTCATGTCGTTTTATCACTTTTGGAAATATCCCTTGGTCAACTTTTACGAAGTTGGTATAAGTCTTCCACTGCCGACTGTATGTTCTACAACAGTTTCGATTTCAACACTGGACTGACGCATTAAGCCTTTAAAGGAAGAATATGTTATGTCCAATATCAGCAGTCTCATTTTAAAAAAGAGAAGCGGGTGTCACTTTCCGTCCTGTGGCATTCATAATGGGTGATCGTCATATTTGAATAGACCACACCACGTTTGACACCAGTAACACGATAATTACCATAACCCAACCAGTTACACACGTTGAAGTGATACTATTGAGTTGTTGGAAGTTTCGTCTCGAAAATGAATCAGGTTTGCAAACGGTTAGCCCTCATGTATCAGCAAAGGTCCAGGTCTTGATCCCGGACCATGTGGGGCATTTCCGTGTGGAGATGGCTTATTCTCCCCGTGTCTGTGTAGGTTTTCTCTGGGTACTCTGGTTGACTAAAACTCGTACCATAGCCAGGATAAATGAGAGTGTGCGAATGCGAGACAACGACTATAAATGTAAAATAAGTCAAATAAAATAGTTCCTGCACATGTACGCACAAATGAAAAGCCAAACTCTCTTCTTTCACACAGTATTCTTGGAACACTCAACAGGCGCATAGCATGAGACTTTACACACGTGTTCCTCATCTGTCCCATGCTTGCCTTAGTCACTCATTCTGTAGCATCAATTCTGTAGCTTATTCTAGTTTTTATGAAAGCCAAAAATAAGTTTGTATTTAAAATCCAATACTCCACTTAAGCTATGTGATCAATTTATCAAGCTGTTTTTGTTTGTAGGAAACCTTTTGTGTCTTATCTGTAAGCTTGCATTTTGTATTTGTAGCATTTGACCTTTTCTGATGGAGACGTCTGCAGTTTGTAAGTTGGACGTGGAGGCGAGGAGAATAGTTGGAGGAAGTAATTCTCCTCCGGAACTGGACAGCCCTTGCCAGGTGAATACATTTAGCTCTCGCACACCAGCAGTTGTCTCCATTTTTAACTGAAACCCATCCTGATCTGTGTCACACAAATTCTCAAATGGGACCATAAAGGTTTCCTGATTTTATATTTCACGAATTAACCTGATTGTTTTGGGTGTTTTCAGGAGGTGGATGCAGACTTTGGTTCATGCTGTGCAGAGGAGGAGAGAGGGGAGACTCCGGGGCGAGAGGACAGTCCCACGGAGCTGGGCGAGACTGAGTTAGACCCTGGAGGTGAGGACCAAGCAGGGCTGGGGGCTATAAGGCTACTGCTCTGACTGTACTGGATTAGAGTGGCATATGGCTAAATGAGGAGTGTAGATGGCTTTTAAAACTGTCCATGACCGATCAAGGCAACCCATCTTTGTACCATTCGTTCAAATGTGTCTGTCTGGCTCTGTGTCTTGTTTTGTTTTTTCGATGAGCATGTGTTTTAAAAGGTCTTGCAAATAACATACTTTTTTACGTCGAGTAAATCAAGAGGTGGTGTCTGTCTGAACTTGTCATTCATTCATTCTGCTTTCTTTCTGCTTTTAGGAAAGGAGGTGGTCTTGTTGATGCAGGCTCTGAACTCGCTGGCCACTCCGGAAGAGAAACTGGCCGCATTGTGCAAGAAATATGCCGATCTGGTAAAAACAAGCACTTCCATCCATTTCCTAGTTATCCAGCGTGTTGTTTATTTCTGGAGATATTTTTTTCCTCAAATTCATGCAGTTCTTATATTTGAAGAGTCTAGTGGCGCTAGTCTAGGGCAAGGCTAAAGCATTTCTATGTTATCAGTTAGCCTGCATTAAAAACAGTCTGACCCACTCCACAGTGCACCTGAGTGAAATCACTTATAACGCCAGACTAACGATATAAATGTCTGTCAATAGAATAATTTTAACCATTTTGCATTTAAAATAACTTACATTTGAGCAGCGTCTGCTTTGTGGCTGTAAGCTAACCCAGCAGCGGAGTGATCTGCGAGAAAATAGCCCCTCAAAATGCGGTAATTCATGTGATACAAGGTCAGTTATATTTAAAAAAAATATTCTAATAACACATACATTTATATCGTTAGTCTGGTGTTGTATGTGATTTACCTCAGGTGCACTGTGGAATGGGTCTGACTGTTTTTAATGAAGGCTAACTATGATACCATAGAAATGCTTTAGCCTAGCCCAGCGCCACTAGACTCTTCAAATATAAGAACTGCATGAATTAAAGAACAAAATATCTCCAGACATCAACAACACTCTGGATAACTAGGAAACGAGGCCCTATGTCAAAAATCCTGAAATATCCCTTTAAGGCCAGTAGTTTTATCATCACGAAGCTCGTTAATACAAAAACAAACATGTTTTTCAAACCCTTTTCCCATCAGTACCAGAAGTTCTTGTGTTGTCTCATGAGCTGTTGGTAAATGGTACCTACAGTAGCTCTGTGTAGTAGCTTGTTTGTGTTTCTCCGTAGCTGGAGGAGAGCCGGTGCATGCAGAAGCGTCTGAAGGCCCTACAGAAGAAGCAGGCTCAAATCGTGAAGGAGAAGATCCACCTCCAGACCGAGCACAGCAAGGCCATCCTCGCTCGCAGCAAACTGGAGAGTCTGTGCCGCGAGCAGCAGCGGCACAACAAGACGCTCAAGGTATGACACATAACGGCCACTTTTCTCACTTTATGACTTCAAATTGCAGAGGTTTATACTGAGAGAGGTGTAGTGTCCTTCTGAACAGACTGTTTGCTTTATCGAGACTAGATTCATTGTAAAAATAGACTTGGGTCGAGGACTTAACCTTGTGAGTAAGTGGGTTACCTTGCAGTGACTTTGACTGTCGTGTTGTGCTCCAATTTTGTCTCATTGGGTGTTATGCAAAGTAAAATGTTTGTAACAGAAAACATAAGACCGATTTTCCTACTGTATATACCCAGATTTTTACACTTATACAAAAAGCAATTTATGAATAAAGTAATTTTATAAATTAAAACCCTTTTCATTAAAATGGCAATCTGATTCAAAACTTTCAAAAGCCCCATATAAAAATGGCAACATCAAACTCTGTCAAAATACATACATTTTCAAATATTTTCCAAAGATCTTGACTGTGTGTTTTTAAAAATTGTTGTTTCTAATTCCACACTGCTGGGTCCAGGAAGAGAATGCGCAGCGATCGCGGGAGTACGACGAGCAGAGGAAGGAGGCCATGCTGTACTTCCAGACGACCCTCAGTGACATTGAGGCTCAGATGGAGCAGCACAGCTCCAGAAACACAGAGCTGCGGCAGGAAAACATGGAGCTGGTGGAGAAACTCAAGAAACTCATCGAGCAGTACGAGCTCAGGGAGGAGGTATGTGGAGAGTAACGCATAATGAGCAACATTACAACAGTGAAAGACAATTTAAGAGAACTGAATCTAACAAACTAAATAGTACAAAATGGTACTAGTGGAAACACTCAGAAAGCATTTCCTTCTGCCAAGGCCCTGATTCAGTTTTACAGAAGCTAAGTTCTCAAATATGGTTCTAATTCAAAGATAAATGCTCTTCTTGATCTCCCGGTTTTCTCACAAAAATCATGAATTAATAAAATGGCTACACTCTACACTCGTATCAATTAATAAAAAGAGATATTTCACACAGTAGATATTAACACACAACAGTTACAGAGGCTGTGTCTAATTGCCGCTGCGTCTTTCTCCTGCAGCACATGGACAAAGTGTTTAAGCACAAAGAGCTCCAGCAGCAGCTAATGGACGCCAAGCTCCAGAGGATCACCGAGATGATGAAGGAGGTGGAGGAGAAGCAGCAGATGGAGCGGGATGCGGTCAGTACAACACGCAGAGGAAGAACGTCAAATCCACACAGAGGAACTATAAATAAAGGACAAATCCTGTTCTGACTGTGTTACAGCTGCTGAAAGACGCGACAGACTCGAGACGAAAATGTGAACAAATGAGAGAGCAGGAGACGCAGCTCAAGCAGCAGGTGGGAAATGCTTTACTTTGTCTTCAATATCTCAGACCTGCTTTTCACAGCAGTTGTAAGAGTTTAGATTTACTTGTTCAGCAAACTTAAACATGAGTGAGAGGACTGACTGTTTCCTGTTTCAGCTCTCTCTGTACATGGACAAGTTTGAGGAGTTTCAGACGACTCTGGCCAAGAGCAATGAGGTCTTCACCACGTTCAGACAAGAGATGGAAAAGGTCTGTCAAATGATTTTTATATTATAACGTATGAAGTACCGTTTACTGATTATTGTGTGCATGTTCAATTTCAGATGACAAAGAAGATCAAGAAGTTGGAGAAGGAGACGACTCAGTGGAGGACCAAGTGGGAGAGCAACAACCAGGCGCTGCTGCAAATGGCTGAGGAGGTGACTTCTGCTTTGCTAAATAGAGTTTTGATCTGAAGTTGTGTCATTTTGTGATTTTGGACCTTGCGTTAAGGTGGGAGTAGAAATGTTGGCAGGAGAAACGTAGCATTTAAAACATTGTGAAAGGTTTTGAGTAAATATTGCAACACTACAGTTAGGAATGTTTCAGAAAAACAGTGGTCCATGGAGAAAAATGAGCGTGGTCCAAAAGGGCAGCTTCAGACCATTTTGGGTGTATTGTTTGCTGGATATTAAAGTTAACGTAAAAGAGTCAAGTGGAACTGTCTTTCCCAGATCTGGGCACTGCCTTTGAACCCCTCTGGTCTATGTGTGACCTTTTGGGCCAAGCTGCAGTGCAACAGTAAAGACTTGTTCATAACTGGAGCATTCTGGATGTTCCACCAGACTGCTCTTTTAAATGCAAGTCACAGCCGAACTTCAATTCATGAGTTTTGGAACTTACAATAATTAATTGTGGTGTGATTTTAATGAAAATGGCGGGATTATGAACCTTGCCGTCACCAATGTGAATAATCAGGCTCAACAAATTGGATATTCTTCTCCAGTACAGGTCCATTTTAGACATGGTCCTCATTCTTAAATCTGAAAGCATTGTGTATTCTCTGATTCCAGAAAACGTTACGTGACGGTCACTTTAAGGCGCTGCAGGGTAAACTGGAGCTGTTGGAGCGTCTGTGTCGAGCACTGCAGAAGGAACGAAACGACCTGAACAACCGCCTCAGCGTCCTCCAGGAGCAGGGCCCAGAGCAGCCGCCCGCAGCCCTGCCAGAAGAGCCCGCCACTCCGGAAGAGCCGCAGGACGAGGAGGGGACCGGCCTGGAGATCCACGAAGCGCCCAGACCCCCGGAAACGGAGCACGTCACGAAGACAGAAGATCAAAACGAAGAAGCGTCGACTACAGCGAGCGCTACGTCGACGCCGGAGGAGACGGCGGCCCCGACACAGGACTAAAACCTTCATAGTCAAGCATCCCCACAGGAGAGGGATCTATTTTTTCTACTTGAAATAAATATGAATGCAGCACTATTTCTGCTTCCATTTTGTTAAAGTAAAAAAGGTCAGACGTATCGAATAAAATGGAAATGTGCTATTTTAGTTGGCAGGAATTGTAATACATGGATTATTCTTTGCTAATTTTGGGTGCATTTAAGAAACAAAAAATAAAAATAAAAAAAGTGTGTGTGTGTATATATATTGTAACATTTGACACCAAAAGACGCATCTAGATTGAGATCAGTTCAAGTAAAATATTTGGAACTTGAAGGTTATTTATCATGCTTTTACGTTTTTAAATTGTTTTTGTTTCAAAGAGCAAAAATAGGAGTTGCATTCATATTTGCATAATTTCTATAGTCTGTAGTTTCTATTTCTACACAGATCTTTATGAATAAAAGATTTCAGACGGTCAAGTTGGTGTTTTGCTATTTTAAACTTATTGGCGTCACAGTGAGCACTAAACTTTCTTTATTTTATTGTTTTACATTTGAGTATAAGTTCAGTGGCTACAGCATCAAACCAAGGCTAAAGAAATTCAAGGAAAATCAGTCAAAAGACAAAACTATTGACCTAAAAAAGGAAAACATATAAAACTTAATCAGGACTGCGAATACTGTAATGTTTATTGTAAAAAGGAATCATGTTTTATCGCTTACTGCCGCTTATCCAAGTCCAAACATGGTGCCACTTTGACAATTTCCACTTTTTTGGTTCTGTAAAGCGTTTTAAAGATCATGATTAGGCAAATGCTTGTATGACACTTCTTACGCCCGAATGTGAAAACTAATCTGAGAAATGTGAAAACTAATTTTTTTTTTGTCATAGAAAACGCTACAGTCGATTAAAGATCTGTGTTAAACTGAATGTATAGGATCATTTATTTTGGTGCTTTGTTGCTCATAAGTGTTTGTCCGATCAACACATTCCTCGGATTGTCTTTCCGATTTCAAGGGGCAGTTCAGTTTTCTATGTATATTTTTATTTAATTTACAACAATAAAGTATTTCAAATAAATAAGTTACTGGAATTTATATATAGTAGGCCAATGTGAAATGCTGCAGCGTGACCAAAAGGGGGGGCTAAGAAGATACTCCGGAACACTGGATTTGGATCAACGGTACTCAAACCTTTTACTTTAAGTACCACTTGAGTTATTTGACCTTTGAAGTACGGCTAAGGCCCAGGTGAATGTATAAATGATGTCTAAACCAGAACACAGAAACTTGACTTCAGTGCGTCACTAGAGCTTAAATTACGGTGACCAGACGTCCCAGTTCAGCCAGGACAGTCCCATTTTTTTTTTTTCAAAACTCCTAACACCCACCTTAACTGAGCCAATTTTCTCCAGTTTGGCTTTACCCAAATCTAAAAGCTTCTTGACTGGATTGCTTACAGTGTAATGCCTAATTTGAAAGCTAAGACCTGCAAAACTGATAAACCTTGTAACATTGCTGCGTTTCAGTTTATTGGTTTATTTGGTTTGGACAGTGCACACCGGATTGTAGCCATGGGCTAATTTTCATCTGTCATCCCCCATGCGTGATGGGGGAGTCTACTCCACACTTGAATCTGTTTCCGAACTGGTTTAGAGAAACTCAAGGACTGCTTTCACACAACGGATTGGAATATGTTCAAGCAGGCTTCCATTCACAACAATATCACTGATCTCCAGGAGTATACAGAGACTGTCACTGCCTACATCACCAAGTGCACTGACTCTAAGACCATCATTTTTAGGTCCAACCAGAAACCTTGGATTACAAGTGAAGTCCTCAGGCTCATGAGGGTCCGGAATGCTGCCTTCAAATCTGGTGACAAGGAGAAACTGCGGACAGCTAGGGCCAACCTGTCCCGTGGCATAAAAAAAGCCAAGAAGCAGTACTCCAAAAAGATAACTGATCACTTCAGAGACAGCAGAGACACTCGGAGTGTGTGGGAGGGGATAAAGACCATCACAGACTATAAACCTCCTCGACAAACCTGTGACAGTGACACCTCTCTGTTGAACGCTCTAAATGAATTCTTTGCTCGCTACGAGGCACTCAACAGAACCCCGGCACAAAAGTCAACACCCCCTCCTGAAGACCAAGTTCTGAAGCTATCTCCAGAGAGGGTGAAAAGATCTCTGAGCAGGATCAACGTTCGCAAAGCACCGGGTCTAGACAACATACCAGGTCGTGTACTGAAAGGTTGCGCTGATGAACTCACTGAAGTCTTCACAGACATTTTTAACACATCTCTGCAGCAGGCTGTGGTCCCAACGTGCTTCAAAGCGACCACCATCATTCCAAAGAAGTCACCACCCTCCTGCTTTAATGACTACCGCCCAGTAGCACTCACTCCAATTCTTATGAAGTGCTTCGCGCAGCTCGTCATGGAACATATCAAGTCTGTTCTCCCTCCCACCCTGGACCCATACCAGTTTGCTTACCGGTCCAATCGCTCAACTGAAGATGCCATCTCCACTGCGCTTCATTCAGCCCTCACTCACCTTGAAACAAAGGACTCTTACGTTAGAATGCTGTTTTTAGACTTTAACTCAGCATTCAACACTATAACCCCACAGCAGCTAATACACAAACTGCTCCACCTGGGGGTCAACACATCACTGTGCAACTGGCTGCTGGACTTTCTGACGGGGAGACCACAGGCTGTACGTGTCGGCGGAAAGTCCTCCAGAGCCATCACACTGAACACGGGAGCTCCCCAAGGCTGTGTGCTGAGCCCCCTCCTGTTCACTCTGCTGACCCATGACTGCGCTCCAAAGTACGACTCAAACCTCTTCATCAAGTTTGCAGACGACACAACAGTGGTGGGTCTCATCAACAACAGAGACGAGTCAAACTACAGGAGTGAGGTGAGCAGTCTGGCCATGTGGTGCACACAGAACAATCTCTCTCTAAATGTGGAGAAGACAAAAGAGATTGTTGTGGACTTTCGTAGAGCACGGGTCCAGCATGCTCCTCTAACAATCAATGGTGCTGCAGTGGAGAGGGAGACCAGCACTAAGTTCCTGGGTGTGCACATCACAGAGAAACCTCTCCTGGACCATGCACACTACATCTCTGGTCAAGAAAAGTAATCAGCGTCTCTACTTTCTCCGCAAGTTAACAAGAGCTAGAGTCCCAGCCTCTGTTATGTGCAACTTCTACAGAGGGACTATAGAGAGCATCCAGCTCCATCACTCTGTGGCACGGCGCCAGCACTGCCTCCTGCCGAATGGGCCTCCAGCGCATCGTGAGAGCAGCGGAGCAGATCTGCTTAGCCCCTCTCCATGTACTCCACCCGTCTCACCCGCAAAGCTGTCAGAATCACCAGGGACCCTACGCACCCATCACACAGTCTCTTCAAGGTAATGCCTTCAGGGAGGAGACTGCGGAATCTACGGGCCAGGTCCAGTCAAGGCCATCGGGAAGCTGAACTCCCTGCCCTCCCTCCCACCCCTCTTCTCCCACCCCCCGCTCCACAATCAAGGATGAGAGAAACATAATTTCAAATCATTCACATGGTTTGACAAATAAAAAATCTTGACTTCATCCTGGCCTATTGTACATGTTTCTAGTGGTAGGAGAAACCGGAAGAAACCTACACAGACACAGGGAGAACATGCAACCTCCACACAGAAAGGCACCGTCCAGGTGAGAATCGAACCCGGAACCTTCAAGCTGTGAAGCCCCAGCACCAACTGCTGTACTACTGTGCCGCCGAATTATTGTGTAGCCTTATTGGTTACAATATGTATATTATTATATTGAATATTTTAGCAATGCAGCAACAATTCAGCAAATGCGTCTCCACAGGACCATGTTCTCCTCCTCCATTGTTGATGCGGCTGCTCGTAGTTGTGGCCGTAAGGTCTCTGGTGCCTGTCGCGGTGGCAATCCCCGAACCCGGTGGTGGCGCCCGGAGGTAAGGGATGCCGTCAAGCTGAAGAAGGAGTCCTATCTGGCCTTGTTGGCTTGTGGGACTCCGGAGGCAGCTGAGAGGTACCGGCAGGCCAAGCGTGCTGCAGCTCGTGCAGTCGCAGCGGCAAAAACTCGGGTCTGGGAGGAGTTTGGAGAAGCCATGGAGGAGGACTATCGGTCGGCCTCGAAGAGATTCTGGCAAACCATCCGGCGCCTCAGGAGGGGGAAGCAGTGCTTCACCAACACTGTTTACAGTGCGGGTGGGGGGCTGCTGACCTCGTCTGGGGATGTGGTCGGGCGGTGGAAGGAGTACTTCGAGGATCTCCTCAATCCCACCGTTACGTCTTCCGATGAGGAAGCAGAGGCTGGGGACTCGGAGGGGGGCTCGTCCATCACCCAGGCTGAAGTCACCGAGGTGGTTAGAAAGCTCCTCGGTGGCAAGGCCCCAGGGGTGGATGAGATTCGTCCTGAGTACCTTAAGTCTCTGGATGTTGTAGGGCTGTCTTGGCTGACACGTCTCTGCAACATCGCGTGGCGGTCGGGGACAGTGCCTCTGGATTGGCAGACCGGGGTGGTGGTCCCTCTCTTCAAGAAGGGGGATCGGAGGGTGTGCTCCAATTACAGAGGGATCACACTCCTCAGCCTCCCTGGTAAGGTCTATTCCAGGGTGCTGGAGAGGAGGATCCGGCCAATAGTCGAACCTCGGATCCAGGAGGAACAATGCGGTTTTCGTCCCGGTCGTGGAACACTGGACCAGCTCTATACCCTTCATCGGGTGCTCGAGGGTTTGTGGGAGTTCGCCCAACCAGTCCACATGTGTTTTGTGGATCTGGAGAAAGCGTTCGACCGTGTCCCTCGTGGTGCCCTGTGGGGGGTGCTCCGGGAGTATGGGGTCCGGGGCCCTCTACTAAGGGCTGTCCGTTCCCTGTATGACCGTAGCAGGAGCTTGGTTTCGCATCGCCGGCAGTAAGTCAGACCTGTTCCCGGTGCGTGTTGGTCTCCGCCAGGGCTGCCCTATGTCACCGGTTCTGTTCATTACCTATATGGACAGAATTTCTAGGCGCAGCCAGGGGCTGGAGGGTGTCCGGTTTGGGAACCTCAGAATCTCATCTCTGCTATTTGCAGATGATGTTGTTCTGTTGGCTTCATCAAATCAGGACCTCCAGCGCGCACTGGGGCGGTTTGCAGCCGAGTGTGAAGCGGCCGGGATGAGGATCAGCACCTCCAAATCTGAGGCCATGGTTCTCCACCGGAAAAAGGTGGTTTCCCCGCTTCAGGTCGGTGGGGAGTCCTTGCCCCAAGTGGAGGAGTTCAAGTATCTCGGGGTCATGTTCACGAGTGAGGGACGGATGGAGCGTGAGATCGGTAGACGGATCGGTGCGGCGTCAGCAGTGATGCGGTCGCTGCATCGGACTGTTGTGGTGAAGAGAGAGCTGAGTCAGGGGGCAAAGCTCTCGATTTACCGATCGATCTACGTTCCCACCCTCACCTATGGTCATGAGATTTGGGTAATGACCGAAAGGACAAGATCGCGAATACAAGCGGCCGAAATGAGTTTCCTTCGCAGGGTGGCTGGGCGCACCCTCCGAGATCGGGTGAGGAGCTCAGTTACCCGGGAGGAGCTCGGACTCGAGCCGCTTGTATTCGCGATCTTGTCCTTTCGAAGCCAGCTGAGGTGGCTAGGGCATCTGTTCCGGATGCCTCCTGGTCGCCTCCCTTTGGGAGGTGCTCCAGGCATGTCCCACTGGGAGGAGGCCTCGTGGAAGGCCCAGGACACGCTGGTGGGACTATGTCTCCGAGCTGGCCTGGTGTCGCCTCGGGGTCCCCCCAGAACAGCTGGAGGAGGTGTGCGTGGATCGGGAAGTCTGGGCATCTCTGCTGAGACTGCTGCCCCCGCGACCCGGCCCCGGATAAAGCGGAAGAAAATGGATGGATGGATGGATGGCGTCTCCACAGGGTGTTACCTGATGTGCCTGTATACTCAAATAAGAAGGGGCATTCTGCTTTTAAATATTTTGTCTTCATTAATAATAATGATATTAAAACATGTACAATAGGTGGATCCTTGATCCAGGTGATGGCTTCACATCTGGACATGGGTCCCCGGTTGCTGCACTGTGGCTGCCCACTGCTCCTTACGGGTTGTCCCAGCGGCGTCGGAAGGATGGATCAAATGCAGAGGACAAATTTCATCGTACAGTTGTTGTATAATGACAAATAACGCACCATTATCTAACCTACACTTGAAGTGCACTTTACAAGCCAGTGTTGACAACTTTCTCAAAAAAGCTTCAGTCGGATTGGATTGTTGCCTTAAACCTCCCTAAATGTGTGGGTAATTCTAAACACTGTTTCTTTGTGTTGAGTTCTCTCGAAATACAGTAAATACAGTTTCAAAGGTTGTGATTGGAGGACAATAAACCTCTTACAAAATTGGTAAGCCTCAGAGCCTCATGTGTGGTGTGTCCGCAAGCATTTTTCTCCAGGACCCCCACAATTGCAGATGACTCTGCACCATCTGAGTAAGCCCTAGTGTTTGAGAATCACTGGACGGATCTCAAATGACTCACAACTATATGACCTTTTATGACCACCGCACAAACAATTTTAAACTAGTCAATGAGAGAAATTTAATAAGTGTTGCAGCTGGAAAGAAAAAAAACTCTCCTGCCCCTCATTTGGGCCGTCTCTGCTCTACAAAATCTGTGCTGTTTTTAATACTGCACTCACAACAAAAGTAAATTAAAGCCGCTCGCGGCGATAAAGGCCCTCGCCCCTTGCGACCGCCCCCCCTTGCGACCGCCCCCCCTTGCGACCGCCTCCACTTGTGACCGCCCCCGCCCGCTCTCGCCCAAATCTGCTCTGGCCTCGGCCTTGCACCCAACCCGGTCTGTTTTGCTCCTTAACGCGGCCTACTTTCGCCTAATCCTTCGTCACACCCCGGCCTCACTCTTGCCCCAGGTGCTGCAGGACTGGATCACCCACTCAAATCTGTGAGCACGCACGCGATATTGCCTTGAGTAAAAAATTATTCAGTAAATATTGCCAAACCTGTAGTAAAACCATCTGTATACATTGGGACTAGTGAGAGACAGCACATGTATCCCGATTGACCTTTGAGTGCTGTGCTTGCGCACTATGAGATTGTGATTTTGCTTATATGTGCAGCGGCCATGTGAAAAGAAAAAGCATTGGAAATGTGTCTAAGCCATGTTTGAAATGGCAACCTTTTGCACTAGAGACCAGCACACTATCACTGAGCTATACCTCCATAACAATGATGGCCTGATGTGGACTACTTGTCTCTAAATCTCCTCACTGGAGGAGAGAGGTAATTGAAGGTCATTTTTCCCCCCTCCATTTTCCTTATTGTTTTCGACATTTCTGCCCAGTTTTGCGTAAATTGTTTCCCTACTGTCCCCCATTTCTTCTATGCATATACTATGTAGCCTTTCTTTCATACACAATCATTGTTATCCCTCCTCCCCCATAAAATGCTGAGGAAAAACATGTTTATGTAGGCCAAATCATAGGCGCCGATCCCGTGGGTGCTGCGGGGCTGGAGCACCCACTCAATTTTTTGGGCACCCAGGCAAATTTGCCCCGATTACGAAATGATTCATTAAATAATGCCTAGCCTGTAAAGCCGCAAAAAGCCGGGTTGCTTATAAAATTGATATACATGCGTTTGAAGCCGTTTGTTCTGCTCGTTTAGCTCCATAGGTAGAGCACATGGCTCATATGGCCGGGCTTCCAACCACGAGAGTGCTGGTTCGATCCCGACCTTGACTTTTTTTTTTTGGCACTAGGTAAATCTATCAAAAAATAAAGAAAAAAACATTAGAAATATGTCCAAGTCATATTTGAATTGGTAACCTCCCGAACCAGAGACAGGTAAACAATAACCTCATACAGAAGTACACCTGATGTGGGCTACTTTTCTCTAAATCCCTGAGTTTGATTTATATTCTTCCCAGTAGATGTCCAGTCCAAACTACAAAAGTAAAAAAAAGGCAGCCATGGTTGAGCTTGAACTGGCAACATCATGATTGGTATCCCAGTGCTCTACCTATGGAGCTAGCCAAGCTGCAAGAAACGGCGCAACTAAACGTATATCAATCTTATGAAACATCCTACACTCTTATATTTACAGAAAACAGTAAGTAAAGAGGAAAAAGGGAGTGCAACGTAGAAAAGTGGACAATTAAATAATTGTGTCTACATAACTTGATCCTCATTCTTGAGTTGTATCAGGCTCAGAGTGCAGCAGCCCATGTGAAAAGAGAAAGCATTAGAAAAGTATCCAAGCTGTGTTTGAACTGGCAACCTACTGCACCAAAGACCAGCACTCTATCACTGAGCTATAACTCTGTGTCACAATGGGACTAATATGCTCTAAATTAGGTCCTAGCACGCCACTGGAGGAGAGAGGTCATTTCCAGTCATGCTCCCCCCCCCCCCCCCACCTCCATTGTTTCATTTATGTTCTTTCCTGTAGGTGGCCAGTAAAAAATCAAATAAAAACATAAATACAAATAAAAAGTAAAAAAAGGTCAAGGTTGGAAGTGATCCAGCAAACTTGTGATTGTGAGTCCAGAACTCTACCCATGGAACTAAGGTTTTTAATCAGGGTGGGACCATAGGCGCCGATTCATGTTCTTCCCAGTAGTTGCCGAGTCAAAAATAAATAAAATAAAAAAGAGTCAAGGTGAAAATTGATCCAGCAATCCCATGGTTGGGAACCTATCACTCTACCCATGTAGCTACACAAGCAGATTTATTTTTGCAGCCGAAATGTGAAATATCTTATGAAACGGCATGTGGTACAACGTGAGGGTCATTTCCCCGTTTTGAATGAGGGTGGGAGCATAGTTGCCGATTCAGGTTCTTCCCAGTAGGTACTGCGTAAAAAAAAAAAAAAAAAAGAAAAGTCATGGTGGGGATTGAACCGGCAATATGACGGTGCAAACCCTGCACTCTACCAATGGAGCTATACAGGCTTACACAACAACACAGCGATTTATAAATAAATCTTACGAAAGTTTAGCACTCGAGCGTTCACAAGACAAAATTGCAGTGCAGGCAATATTTATGGAAACATTTTTAATTAGGGCTAATTCCCCGGGCGGCCAATGATCTGAAAAGGTGCTCCAGCCCCGCAAAACTCTGGATAGATGAAGGAATACTTTGGTGAGAGCCACATAGTACGAGGAACACGCAGAGACAGACAGGAAACAGCCTAAGTGAACTCCCTGTGACTGTAAAGTCCAAAAAAGCTCAATTTGGAGGCAAAAACGCCCAAATTAAAGCTTCTTTCTGTCACAGAGGGGTAGTATATCTACGTATGAGTCTAAAAGTGTTGCTTTTGTGA
This sequence comes from Proterorhinus semilunaris, assembly GCA_021464625.1. NCBI lineage: Eukaryota > Metazoa > Chordata > Actinopteri > Gobiiformes > Gobiidae > Proterorhinus > Proterorhinus semilunaris. Next base: position 33,056,273 of record CM038346.1, read on the forward strand.
ATAAATGGGGTATTTGGGAAAATTGACGATTTTCATGAGAAACTCTGACAGTGGCAACTCTGACAGAGGCTACTATGCTGCCAGAAGAAGAACTCTGGCTATTTCCACGGAGGATGGGCGGGCCACTTTTGGCGGGCCACTTACAAGCCACTTAAACCAGCAGGTGGCGCTATACTGCCACTTTGATCAGGCTGTATAAGTACACTGGTTACTTGTACCCCCACATGTTATACATTTTCGGAAAGCTCTGACTAAGGCCGACGCGATCCCTATGACGGGGAAGGCCTGTGTGATTATTTTCACAACTCCATACCATCCGGATTTTTTGATCCGAATTTTTCAAGAAAAAACCTTGAAGGGGGCGCCAGTGGGTCATTTTTGGCCATAGTGGCTGCGTTTGCACATGGTTAGGTCCAGCTCGAGAATGTGCACGTGCGCCGTATTGGGGCCGTTGCAATCCGACAAACTCTGTGAAAGATATGAGACTTTGAATTTGGTTGAAAATGGCCTCTGAGTTGCGGCCTTGTCATGACCACGCCCAATAATATTTCCAAAATTGAAATGAGGATTTGGAAAGCCACATGGGTTTGGGACATTTTGGCCAAAAATTGAAGCTTTTGATTGAAAACTCGGGGATCAGGGGTCACAAGTTCAACAGGTACGATTTTGACGGTGCGAGGTTTGGGCCAAGATGGCCGACTTCCTGTAGAGTTTAGGCCGGGCTCATAATATATTTTTTGACATGTCCTGACGTGGTCTATGACCCTGGCCAGTGTCAACTTTGTACCATGACATTTTTTGCCACCGGGCTCTCATTGACTCAATGTAAACTGCCTGTTTGAGGGGGCGCCACTGAGCCATCTTTTATTATTTTCTCTTGCCAATGCCACCCAAAATTAGACCTCCCGGAGCACTAATTTCTGATACCTGTTACTTGTGTATCGGTCCACGTTTGCTATTTGAATTCTTGCGTTTTCCCTTTTTTTTTACGATTTTAATTAGTCCCTCGCCGGGCACTTCGTGTCCGTTGCTCGGGCCTAATTACTCAAACTTCGCAATAATAAGCTGTGAACAAAAAGACAATACAACTCAACCATATTTACATGGGTTTATTTATAACAGCTCTAAGTGCTTAATGGTGCTGCACAGTCAGAAGGACACCGCATCAGCACCGTCTCACCTCAGCTGGAGCTCCCCTCTGTGGCCTCTGTACACTCCAGTGACCTGCCACTTCCAACAAGAGAGGAAGACAGCGGGTCGTCTTATGATCAGAAGAATCCCGGCTCCTGCAGGTGCACACTGTCGTTGTGTCCTCTCCTCCAGTACCTGCGAAGATTGGTGTATGAATGAGAGTGTGAATGGGTGAGTGGTTCCTTGATACAAAGCGCTGTATAAGTTGAGACCATTTACCAGGAGCAGCTCTTGAGACTTCACAGGTCACTCCTATGTCCCTCTGTAGCGGCGTTTGTATGGTGTTGGGTCAGGACGTCCTCTACTGGTGCGATGTTCTCTCCTGGATGTAGACGGCTCCATGTTTCCCTGTAAACAAATAAAACAAAAACACACACCCTACCTGCAAAAACACACCTTTTTTCTTCTTTAATATTGTAGCATTAGTCATGAATTAGATGAAAATCATGCAGCAGTTTGGATTAAAGACAGTTTTAAATTAACATTTTATTTTATTTTAATCAACGATCATAAGCCCTTTCTCTACACGTTTCACACCTTTTAAAATTGTTTTGGTATTTTTGACAAACCTAAATCAAGTACCTAGAGGCAAGTCAAATCTTTTTATGACACAGTACATTAAATAACAAGATAAACGGGGAACAAGGGAGTGTCCCACAAACTGATGACTTCATGGACAAAACCTAAAGCTCCGCGTTACAGTAAGTGTCTCCAAGGACACACTTACCTTACAGTTCAGCAGTCACCCATTCACTCTCTACTCACACACACATCCACACTGGAGGCAAGGCGGGTCAAGTGTCTTGCTCAAGGACACAACGACAGTGTGCACCGCCAGTATAAGAGATCGAACCACCAACCTTTGAGTAGAGGTCTCTACCAGCTGAGCCACTGCTGCCCCATAACAACAACCCTTTCAGGAGAACAGGGATTGACCGACCAGCTCGTCAACAAACCCAGACCTCCTGATCCAAATGTTCAGTTTAAACACACAGCCAATATAGAAATCAAATGGAATATTTACTCAAAACAAACAGTGAAGGAGACGCACCGACAACCCTCTGGTTATGGGGCGATCCTGTCTAATAGCCCTCCTATGCCCAGAGTAGAACTACACATCTACAACTGCAGGAAAAGTGCTAACACAGAGTTGAAACTTTTTTTGTCTTTTTGTCTTAAAGCAAACACAGCTATGACTAAGAATAATAAGTAGAGTGGAAAGAAATATAGGAAATATAGATTTTTTTCAAACACACACACCTACCTTTACATTAGGAAAACTGTAAACACAGCTACTACTACAACAAAGATTTGTTTTTGGTCTTTTTGTTTTTAACACACACACATTTACGACTAAGTAAAGACTATATACAGGTCAAAGCGCGGCGATGTGGACGGTGGTAAAAGTCGCCGATACGGAGTTTCCAGGTCCAAGGCTTTGAGGCTAAAACTCAGTCCTCGTCTGACTCTGGGTCTTAGAGCAGGCGGGCGTAGTGGAGTCACCAGTGCATGAAGCCCCTGGACGTCCCAGCAGAAGTGGAGGGCTCGTCAGGGCCGTCTTCAAAGGAGGAGAAGCGCGGGCGCTTTCAGTCTTCGTCCTTGTCTTCGTCATCTTCGTCCCTGCTGCGCTTGGATCCGCCGAGGGGCAGAAAGTCCGAAGCAGGACCTGAAGACACATCCAGGACGGGACGGTGCAGGGGGAGAGAGCTGCCTGAGGTCCTGACGGTGAAGCGCTGGAGACAGGCTCTCTGCTGTGGGCCAGGGATCTGGGGGAAGACCCACTGGCTCCACAGCTTGAGCAGGAGGGGCCCGCCAGCCAGCCCAAAACTCTTCTGGAGGAAAGCGCTGGTCATCCTCTTCACCCTCCTCTTCCTCCGAAAGACTGCGGTCTCCAGAGTCCGCAGGGTCTTCCTCCCCCTCCTCTTCATCAGGGTCCACAGGGTCTTCCTCCCCCTCCTCTTCATCAGGGTCCACAGGGTCTTCCTCCCCCTCCTCTTCATCAGGGTCCACACAGGGTCTTCCTCAACCTCCTCTTCAGGGTCCGCGGGGCCTTCTTCCTCCTCCTTGTCATCAGAAGGCACTAGGAAAAATAACGGAAACCGATCATTTACCTAAAACAAATCCCAGTCATCCTCGTTCTATTGAGCGTCCCATGGGTCAACACACGGACGGTCCCATGGAACGACTGCAACAAACAAACATAAGAAACTTACAGGAACATGTAATAATAACTATTAACCAATTAATCTTAATTGCCATTCATTAAATGCTAAAATATAGCATTTTAATATGTAAATATTAAAATTTGGGTCATAAATAAGTGAAATATTACTGACCTCAGTCTTGCATAAGTTCACCATCTAAACCTAAACAATGCACAAAAGACAACTGAAGCAATCTGCCAGTTTAGAATGTTGGACTGAAAAGCTTATATAAATCATCAATGAATTATAGAAACTATAATACCTTAGTATTTAAACAAATTATTTTATAATGTTTTACTTAAGACTACTACTGATACATTTAAGCCATTGTTATCAAGTATTAGCCATGCCCAAAAAAGCAATTGTCGAGTGAAAGTTACTAACTGTACAACTAACAATTTCTACAACATGACCACTTTTGACCAAAACACGACAGTGACCCAGAAACTAAACTACCTTATTTTTCCAACAAATAACTTGATAACATTTTACTTCTCCTACTGATAAGTTTAAACATTTTTATCAGCTATTAACCAGTTACAAAAAAGAAATCGTCGAGTGAAAGTTACTAACTATTCTCAAACCAGGCCAATTTACTTTAGCTTTTAGCCTGACCACAAACTTTACATTAGCGTTAGCAAAAGCCGCATTGCCCTCACACGGACAAAACTGTCACTAACATTTAAAAATCAAGCTATTTTAGCAATATTGATTCATATACAGGATTTTACATATAAACACTTCCTACCAAGAAAGTAGTCCAAGAACGACGGTGCCATTGTTCAGTAGTTAGTTTGCAATAACACACACAACCACAGAAACAAAGTTTTAGAGCGTGTTTTGAATGTGTATTTGACCAATACTTGACATGGACTTAATGAGAAAAGAAGATACAGACCCCACGTGTAAATCTCTCAGTCAAGCTCAAAGTGACAAGAAGAAAGATTCGGGTCAAGTTGCTGTTTAAATAGTACACCTGTTGCCACGGCTATGAAGCAATTTAAGAAACAAAATTCATGAATAAAACAAGATGGAAGAGCGTGATAGTAATATTCGTCTTCTTCTTTTTTATGTTATTTTATTTTGAACGGTGCGAGGAAAGAGTCCGTTGTTTATATGGGCACGGTACTTGGCTCTCGTACTTCAGAGCTAGAAGGTCCCAGGTTCGATTCCCACCCGGACAGTGCAAGTTTGAGGGGGGTTTGCAAGGTTTGCCCAGCCTGGGCTGGTTTACGCTAAAAACATGTTTACACGCCTGGTGTGTTCATTGACATGCTTTGCCCCGATGGAAAAAAATTAAAAATTATATAATGGAAAAAGAGATCTCAGGTCTTATAGTAGTACTACTACATAGAGATTGATTAAGTTTACCTTTCTAAAGATGCACAATGCACATTGATTGTCAGACATTTTAGCTTTATATCTTTCCAATTGTTTTAGTATTTTGTTTTTGGCAATGTTGAGCCATATCCATAGACTGTTATGGATTGGTTTGGATTTTGGAGAGCTCTCACTGTATCTAAAAACGTGGGCAGTGTAGACACCGTGAAGCCAAATAAATGCGTCACTTGAAGGCTTTACTCCCCAGTCACGCTGATAAGCCGCTTGATTTTCTTCAGTGAAAACGTGCTGAATGTCGCCAACAATCATCTTCGTGAAAGCGTACGCAAGTGTGCGCACCGGCGTCAGAGCACTTCAAAGTCGAGGGGAAAATAAATAAATAAATACAAATACAAATAAAAATAAAAACATTTAAATCGAGGGGATCCCGGGTAGTTCAGGGGAAATAATGCACATTAACTGTCCACATTTAACTGTTCAGGGATCCCACAGAGCTGCGCTACTACTCGTTATTTGTTGAAGATTGGTCAAATACTCGTATCATTAAATGGCACAGCGCAGGCAGGATCAACACTTCAGCATCCTGCCCGTTCGACTCGTTCTCCCGGACAGTGGGAGACTCAAAGCTAAACTTTCTCGGCAAACTGTAGCTGTTTAATGACAGTCGGGAACAACACTGAAGAAAGACTCGAACATAGCGGTCTGAAAGAGGCGCGCGCGCGGACACACATAACGAACGCGGTAAGACCAATAAATACACTCAAGAGCATACGCGCCACCACGGGTAGGCCTGTTATCCGTGTCCCACCCTACGGTCCCATCATTCAGTGTTCACTGCCTCTCCCAGGACAGGGGAAGCTGCAGGACCTAGCGCGGACACCTGGCTGTGCAGCGTCGTGCATGCGCTCTGCTCTAAACTGTGTCCCCGATCTGCGCCTTATCTCACGGCGGTGCGGATCAGAATCAAGTTGGTGATCATTGATCAATAGTGGGGAACTTTTTTTTAACCCAAAGACGCAGATGTATCGACAGAGACGCGTCCAGAGAATACTACAGGCTGCCCACAAACGTCAGAAAAAACCTTCCTGGCAGGTCCATGCAGGGCAGTGAGAGGGAAGTGTGCATTAAAGAAGGTGGAGGGGGTGGGCGGCAGCCGGGGTGGGGTTTGGGTGTATGTATGTGTGTGTGTTGTTTTCTTCTTCCTAAGGGGGGCGCCGCAAAACATAATTGAGAACCATTGTCCTAGGATATTCCAGACAAATATACCAAAATAATTGATCTGAAGAATAAAGTATATAAACTAAAATTACATGTATTTCAACTGCCACTGAGTAGCCTGATGTTTTATTACATTGAATATTTGAGCAAGGCATCTCCTTTGCATTTGTTCTCCCCATCTTCAGTGACGTAAGATAATCAGAACAAAACTGCCAAGCCAATACAGTTTGAATGAAATGGAGCAGAAGAGAAGATCTTTTTTTACTTCAATGATACACACCGGTAATAATTTGTGGGATGCTTTATACAACTTGGACTGAATAAACAGGTTAGGAGTGCTCTCCACAAAACAAACCTCGAGAATGATCCAAACAGCTCGCTTCTGTAATATGATTAAAGGATTAATTGTGTTCTGTATTCCCCCACAGTTCAACACAATAGGTAACGTATGGGATTACCCAAGTGCAGTACAATGCACCATTAGTCTTTCACTCTAATTCCAGTCTATGCCAACCACTGCTGCAACCACATTCTTCCAGCCAATCACAAAAGACACACAACGTGAATTTATTGAAAAGTTAACATTTTATTGCTGTTTTGACTTAATGCCGTTGAGGAAATTAATTTGACATCATGTAACATCAGAAAAAGGTGTCTGCCCAAACTCAAACTGAAAAATACTGACAAAATGTGTACCTGAAAACTTAAGCAGCGGGAATGTTTTCTTAAAGTACGTCACCACTCACGAAACGTTCATCTTCAATTTTGTATTACCTTTGCATTTTAGATGTTATTTGTCCGCCAGCTGCAAACTTTCCTCAAGATCCTTCAAAGTTGGATGCTGATAGCAACACATTTAGGGCCAGTGATGCACAACAGCATGAGCTAATTCCAATGGGATTATCCGAGTTGGAAAATGTTTGGCTTCAATTTTGTGCGCCGCCGCCGCCGAGAATCACAAATTCATCATCTTTTCTAAATGACTAATCCGAGATTTTCCGTGTATTTTGTTGTCTTTCTATCCACGCTGAAAACTTTAACCTCCCCCGAATCAGCTGTTACAATTGTGAGTTTAACGCTCAAAAATAAATGGCAAGATGATTGCTTGGTCGTGTAATTCGTCTCAAACCACTAATCTGTCCTTTTCAGTGTTTAAAATAATAATAATGCACAGGAAAATACAGCAGGAAACGTCATGTGCGGCGAACAGCAACTTAGATGTTTAAATATTTTATTTATTGTAGCATGTTTATAGCAATTGCCAATAAGAAAATACAATTTAATTTAGCCTTGAACAATTTCTTAAAAACACTTTCCTAGACACCAGCAAACTGCCCCCCCCCCCCCCTCGTACTTCATACCAGGATTAAAAACGTCCACTTTTTATCCGCTGTGAATTGGAGACCAGTGCTTTGAAGTCTCTGGGATTTGATGCGTTTTTTTGGGGCCGAGTACATGCTGCTAATGTCAACAGAGTAGCTTGTCTTTTTCTTTGCAGTTCAGCTGAAGCCACGGAGGAGATCGAGTCGTGTTTGTAGATACAGAGGGTAAATATTTACTCCAAGGAAAGAGGGTTTTACGAGCCCTGGGCCTCCAGCTCTGAGGCAGGCGTGTCCGGCTCCTCGTCGTTGTAGATGTTCTCGGCCTGGAGGGCAACACAGATGGAGGAGGATCAGTAGATGTTTTTTTTTACCTTTATGCTTTGCGATACATGGCTCAATAACAATGACCCGGAGACAGTGCCCTGGGTTTAAAGCAGGGCACAACAAGTCAAATTTAAAGCCTTTTAATACCATTTCAATTCCCAGATGCAATGTTTTAAAGAGGAATAAGTGGCCTCACTCTATACTGCCATCTGCTGATGATTTCAATGTATTACAATGAATAAAGTGAGTTTATTTTAAAAGGGACTATACGTGAAAAATGTTAATAGTATTTTCCTCCCCCTTCATGTTTCAGCAATGTCTTAATGTGTAGAATGAGCCCAGACCTATTCACCACAATTGCCTCTACAATCCCGCACTGTCACTCACCTGAGGTGGCAGTAGTGAGTATAAAAATGACCAACTTGCATCTAGTCCCTTTAAGTTAAGTTATCCTTTATTGATCTCTGTAGAAAAAAGTCCCGGTTGAAATATAGTATGTGCATGTGTTTGGAGGTTATGAGAACATCCTTTCAAAGTTTTAGACCATAAACCGAGGGTTTGCAGAGTGGTGCAGTGGTGAGCGCTCGGGCTTCGATCCCTGGGCAGGGCCTTATTGTATGGAGTTTGCATGTTCTCCCCGTATCTACATAGGTTTCCTCTGGGAACTTCAGTTTCCCCTACGACTAAAACATGTACAATAGGTTAATCCTAGGCTCCAACCAAGTGTTTGACCATTAGCCTGGTTCCACATCATGAATCGCAAAAGTTACGTCCACTTTAGCTCGAAACACGCTTTGAGCCCTGCCTTATTTTGCTCATCGCTATTACAGACACACTCAAATAGAGTTTGACCAGGACCAGAATAAGTTTGGTAAAGGTGTGTGGACCTTTAAACAAAGACAACAACAAAAAAAAGGAGTGTACGTCACATTGAGATTTGAGTGCGAAACAGACTAAACACGCATGCTCACTGAAACCACCACTCCAGGCATGTTTAACGAGGATTACGAGAGAAGAACCAGGTTACATTTTGCATGAGCTCTGCCGACCCGTGGTACTGACCATTTGCCAGACTTGCATGATGTTGTCCTCTGACACCGAGCAGATGATCCACGGCTCGTTCGGGTTCCAGGAGAAATCGGAGATCTTCGCCGTGTGTCCACCGTGAATGAACTGACAAAACAAAAACGAGGCACCATGAGATTGCATACAAGGATTTCCACGACTTTATGTACAGTGTATTTGTGACGTACCAGGAGCTCAGGGGGCCCATCCTCTGCATCTTCCGCCGACTGCTCCTCTCCAATTTTACTACAAACACAAGTATTTTTATAGTAGTATGTAGTCGTTTTCCTATGCGTTTCAATTGATTATCTTTTTTTTTACCTGAGATCCCAGACATTGAGTCGTCGGTCGGTGCCGCTAGAGGCCAGGATGGTCTCATTATGAGGAGACCACTGGACCTAATAAAACAAAAAAAACTGAATGAGTATTTTAGAGATGTACATTTCACTTGAATTTAATTACAACTAGACAATAACATTCTACAAATAAGGAGAAACCTTGTCATTCTACTTTTTTACATTTTTAGGAATCTATGGCAAATCCATTATTCCCAAACCCTTCAAATACAACTCGTTACCTGGAAGATTTCGTCTTTGTGCGATTCAAACGAGTGAAGTTTCAGTTTGAGGTTCCTCAGATCCCACAATGCAACGGTCTATGAGCAGCAAGGAAAAGGAAAATGAACAAGTGTAAATGCATCATCGACATTAAGAGCTCGAGTCTCGCACCTTGTCCGCGGAGCCGGTGGCCAGGATGAACTCGCTGTAAGGGTTGAAGCTCAGGCAGTTGACCTCCGCCGTGTGAGCGTCCACAGCGTGACTCGCTTTGGACGTGTTGTTGGACCGAGTGTCCCAACTGCAGAGGGGGGGGGACAATGAAATGGTAGAATAAAAAACTGTATAACCCTCATCAAAAACAATTTACTAAACCCAGTATTAGAATTATAAAGGAAAGATGTCCACAGACCGATGATGGAACAGTCACGATTGTCAAATTAAAAATTCCACAATTTCATGTGTTTAGAACAATTTCCACTTCTGTTCATATATTATTGTGTATTACTGAGTAATATTCTGCAGTGTAATGTCAATGACAAATATTAGTATAAAGGTACTATGCTATTTTAACAGATTTTCTTTTCTTTGCAACACAGATTTTCCTGTAATTTAAATGATTCAGGTTTGAACTCTGACTTCGTTTTGTCCCTGTTTGTGTGAATCATCTGTAAAGGCATTGGAAAGAATATCTCTGGCCTTTATCCAGTTCGGAGAAGGCGTCAAAAGCTGAAACACTGACATCATGAGTTTCTGGTCGTCGGCCACGGATCCGAACAGCGACTCGTGCAGCAGGTGCCAGGACACGTCCTCCACGACCGCGGTGTGCCCCGTGAAAATGGTCTTGGCGTCCACCACCTTCCCCTCTTTGGGACCCGCGCCGATGTCCCACAGGCAGATGGTCTGCAGAGGACAGCGGAAAAAAGGAAGAGTTACAATGGCCTCATCCCGTCTCATAACGAAGAACATGCACTCACGTGATCGTCGGAGGCGCTGAGGAGGTTCCCGCTGAGGTTGGAGTTCCAGGAGAGTCCGTAGCCCTCCTTCTGATGCCCCTTCAGCCGTAGGTCGGGACTGCACTCTCCACTCGGGTCTGAGAGACACGAGAGCAACATTTAGTCAGTCTAGGAATATCTAAAACCATCTCTTGTGCCACGTTTTCACTAACACCTCAAGATTTTCAGTAGATTCTAAGCATACCAATAGGATGATATTCAAATCAGTTAATGGAATGAGTCAATGTCCTCCATTCCAGTCAGAGCAAGGACAGTTGTACCTGGTTTGGACGGGTGCTTGGTGTAGTCGAACACCAGCACGTCTGAGGTGGGCGTCTTGGTGGCGATGATGCAGGGGTTCTGAGGCATGTACCTCGCCCTGTTCACCTCACCCTCGTGATTGATCTTGATCTCGATTTCTATTTTCCCGCTGACCGAACCGAAGCCTCCAAATTCTGAGGAGGAGGCACAAAAACATGATCGGTTTATAGCTGTGAATGACAAGAGCTCCGAATGTCAGCGGATCAATCATTGTTTTACTGCGGTAAGTTGATTCTGGCAGATGAGGAAATGTAAGGAAATGTGAGTAATGTCAATGAGTCGCAAGGATCAAAGGAATGTGGCTGCTCGTCCAGATGAGCTTTGGTGGATATTACCTTGTTTTGTGCAGACATTTTTACCGCAACGCCACAAAACAATCCCAATAAACGCGAAATTTGATGTTGTTGAGGCGTCCACATACCTGCTGGAAGAGAAAACACAAAATGATTAGGATTCAGGTAAGATGAGGCAAATAATTACAAGACATTTCCAGCCAAGCACTGAGCCGTTTCACACGTGGGCAATTTTTGGTGGTTCTAAGGCTTCCTTTTGAAGTGACACATCTCAAGATTAAACCTCAAAAACTAGGTGTTAAGGTTCCAAGTAGAGGTCCCGCGGGATCCAACGCAAATCTCGCGGGAATGGGCGGTTTCAATTTAGAAAAAAAAAAACCTGCGGGACAGGTAAGCCCGCAGTGTCCCGCAGTGTGTAGTGAATGAACCCCTCATTCAGTACGTAGGCCCGCACTGACTATAGACTATAAGGACACCGATTCCGTTTGTGTTTCGGACAGAACAGAAGTCAGTACTTTCTCCCCGCTACGTGACGTCGTGCCCGCTGCTCGTGCTGAAAGTGGGTCAGCTGTCCGGTGTCCACATGCGGAGTGACTACATCTGCTAAAGTTCGCCAAACTCCAGGAATAATGTATTTCTGTGATAAAGACCAACCAAACTCAAGAAACAGTGAACTATTAATGGATAAATATGAGTAAGATATGTTCCATTTCACATGGATTTTACATGAATTAAGAAAACTTGGATGGATTATTGCCTTTTTCTGTCCGAGAGAGAAAGCTGTTGATCATTTAACAGCTCGAGATTAAGGTAAGCAGCTAATATAATATTAGCATCTTTTCACCGTAACCGTTTATATTCAAGTCCTTTAGTCCTTTATTCATGAGAAATGCGCAACACGTGTTGTGTTGTTTAGTTCAAAGACCTGTTGCTGTCAGGCGTTCTCCGCCGACTCTTGCACTGTATTGCATATGAATAGTGAGGACATTCGGACACAGCGGCGGAATGCGGGCAGGAGTGGACATACACATTGCGGGATTGGGCGGTCACGTTGCGCACACGTTGCGGGCGATAATGGTCAGAAATGCACCGGGAGTCTGTAACTTCACAATTGAGCTCCGTTTTCAGGTGGGAGGGACGAACTCCTTTGAAACAATTGGAACGGTTTTCAAACTACAACCAGCAAATCCTGTGCAAATGCGTAACGTCACCTACAAACCCCCGCCTCCCCCGCTCGCTGAACGGTAGGTTGGAATTCAACCGATGAAACGCAGCCACTGAGATCAGACCCACACGTACGGGAAAGATAACTGACCGGAGATTACGGATGGCAAAGCAACTCATGATTGATTCAATGTTTAAACAAAAGCATGAGCTAAAGAACGAGGTAAACTCGCCGAGCTCACCTCCTTTCTCGCTGTCGTAGTGCGAAGCGTCAAACTGCGCGTCGTCGTTCGGGATCTGGACGCTGGCGATGACTAAATGGTTCTGTTCGTCTGAAGTGTGGGTCCCCAAGGCCAGCCTGTGCACCGTGTAGTCCTTACCCTCCGGTCTGAACGGAACACAACAAAAGAAAAGTACGTTTCATTGCAAATATCATCTCACGAGCGTATTCATTGTCACACTGTTAAACACGGCACCTGTTGATGTCCGGAAGCCACTGCACCGTGAGACTGGGCCACTCCAGAGCGTGGGTCATCACCAGGTCGTACAGAAACGGAGTGTTCTTCTTCCAGATCTTGTACTCCTCATTTATGACGCGCTCCTCCACCGCATCATCGTACACTAGGGGGAGAAAGAGAAATGAGAAAGAAATATAAATTCCCACATTCTCTTGGGAAGTGCTTTGGCTTTTCATCTTACAGCAATAACCAAATAACTCGAGCGTTGATATGTTTTTATTATTAGAAAGGAAACAACAGTTGATCGTGAATCCCTGACCTAATCCCTTTACCAAAGTTCTGCAATAAACTTATATATTCTTTACATCAGTACATGCATAGTCTCACTAAAGTACAGTGAAATGTAGTTTTGTTTTTCATCCACATCTTCACTATGCATTGATATCAATGTTATTTTTTTTTTATGGGACATAGATGTGCCATTTACCGCAACTTGTTAATGCCTGTCGTAATGGCTTTATTGAGAGGATCACAACGGCCCTTTGTACGTGTGCATCTATAGCAGAAAACAGTGATTGTAATTCGCAATCCCGGCTCTACGGACAGAGGCTAATGTGTTGTTAGCCTCTGAAGTGTTACAGCTTAGCCCTGTCACACGAGGAAAAACCAGGCCATAGTTTTTAGCGCTTTCAAACTTTCCCTACCGTCTTTATCGGCCATGTTCCCGTACGGGCGCTGGGGCACGGTGTCCGAAAGCCGTATAACTCGTCCCTGATGAGGAATATCGCAGTTTTCTTGCTCCTTCGTCTTGGTTTGAATCGTAGCCTTTCTTCCTTTTCAGCGCGGAATCGGTCGGCACAGAGAGCGCATGCGCAGATGGAGGCGCGCGGAGGGCGTTTGAAGCTGCGCGCTGAATATTCATGAGCCGATAATGAGGACAGGGTCTAGGGCAGGGGTCTCTGAGTAAATTTCCCTGGGAAATATCGGGAGTGTACTGCCGGGCTCCATAAACAAAAGCTCCAGTAAAATGTGTTTTGATTTGGAAAATACTATTGAGGATACATTTTTTTCAATACATGAATAATAATGAGCCTGACAGGACTGTAGCCTCATAAAAACGGCTTACACTTGTATTGCACTTTACAAGCCTGTGTCACAAGTTTATGCTACACTGTTGTCGTGATTTATTCACTCCACACTTGGTGGTGGTAAGCTACTACTGTAGCCACAACCGCACCCTGGGGCAGACTGGCCATTTCCCATGTGTCTGTAATGTGTTGTTTATATCCTGATCTCTTATTATGTCAGTGCCATCTGCTGGACACGCGTGAAATTATTTCCCTTTTTATTTAAGTTGCCCCCTAGTGGTTAGAGTTCACATTCTGGTTATTTCTTAAAAAAATAAATTAAAAAAATCATAACTAGCACAGGAATGGGCTACAGACTTCCTGTTTTGGATATACTCAGGAATTTGTGTTCTACAAGTCAGAGGCCAGATTGAATCGCGGGCCGGACGTGCCAATATTAGCTTATCAACATACACGATTGATATAGCGAGGTATCAATCTTTATTTATTTAAAGCCACATTGCATAACGTTTCACCCTATGAATTAAATGAAATTAGAGAAATTGTTCACCTTAAATTGACCTGTGTGAGGACACCTCCATGGAGATATTGACTAAAAGCAGCGAAATATGATATTCATGTAAGGCAGGTCCTCAGCCAAATCCATTCTTTGACAACCCGCTGAAATGTTTTTATTTTCTAGCATGTTTTGTATTGGTTGCAAGTTCACAGTACAGTCCAAATATTACGCAGTGTGCCTTTTATCAACCACGTCTGATTGAATCCCACTGAAATTCAGAATCTTGATGGCAGAATCCACAAGACTCTAATATTTATGTTTTTAGTGGCAGGGGAAACTGGTGCACCTGGAAAAAAGCTATACAGACACAGGGAGAACATGCAAACTCTACATAGAAAGGCCTCACCTGATCCAGAAATCAAACAAGGGACAATGTCAATAAACATACTAAAAACAAAATAAATAAGAGGAACAGAGAAAAAAGGCGTACTTATTCCTGCTGCTTGCATTACCATACACCAGAAAACTAATGGCAAATGTATTAATCATTCATAATAACCACTTTGTCGTGTAGTGGAACATTATCCCTCCATACAGAGGAGCATTTTGTTATACAGTAGGCCTAAATTAAGTAAATGATGAATGATTCAACGTCAAAAATGCAGATCTGTTGTAAAACCACAGGCCTCTGCAAACAGTCATTGTGTTTGGACAAAGAATCATAAAGTCCCCAGAAATGCATTCCAGTGAGTTTATTTAGTAAAAGTCTCGTACATAAACATCAGAATCCGTTTACATTGAATACAAACTTTAAAAATGCAAAACATGTTTTGAATCGGCCACAAGCAGAATTCAACTGAACAAACATGACTTATTAGATACACTTAATTAAAAATACATTTATATCTCATGAATTTCAATGTGACTCAAAGTAAAGGCAACTGGCACTAAACCAAAGAGTCATGTCACATTATCTTTTCTCATAATGAATCAAGTAAATGCAATACCACGTTGTAATTTGTACCTCGGTTATAATGTTTAATACCAAAGACCTTTAACAACTCGTCTTGTTTCTGTTCATGGAGAAATGGGGACATAATTTGATTAAACAAGTTGTATTTTTCTGCAACTTAAAAATTAAGGATGTTACTAAAAGAATGTGCAGAGCCAGACATGGAAGAGTAGACGTCACTATCAACCTGCTGAATATGTAGCTGCCATAAGTTATTATTAAAATGTGGTTAGCCTATACCGATGATGGAGAGGCTTTTCTTTTGTGGTCAATGAATATCGAGAAGCAATGCCGAGATATTATTGTTTTGTTTTTGAGCCATTTTGCATTAGGGCAGGGGTTCCCAAACCTTTCAGGCCGCGACCCCCCAAATAACTCAAGCAACATCTCGGTTCCCCCTTCTGCAAAATGTAATTTATAATAATTTATGGTACAAAACATTTAAAATATGGTTTAATTATGTTACTTTACATACTGTAATTTTATATTTGGCTTAATTTCACAAAAATATGCTTATTACGTAACTCCCCCAGGGGGTCCCGACCCCCACTTTGGGAACCACTGCATTAGGGGACAATGAAATGAACAAAATGTGCTTCTTATACAGAACCAGTTTTTTCAGTATATTTTTCCTGCAAGGTCAAAATGTTCCAATCAGGAATAGAGCAGGTTCATGGACTGCAGTGACCTCTACTGTCCAATGTCGGCACAGCAGAAGAACATGCCACTTAAAAGTCTGAAATAGACAATCACCTCTCACAGATACACAGAGGATGAGTATCACGTGTCCATAATATGAGCTGTTTACAGCAGTCCAAAATACTCTATCCTCTACAGTAAACCTACGTTTATGCAGTATTAATACTGGGTTACAGCCCGATTGACAACACACAACATTATCTACCATTCGTCTGGTTACATAAAAGAGTATTTGTCATTTTCCATAAGACCTTCCCATAGATATTATTATAAAAACAATCCAAGCTACAACTAGTGATCAGTACATTGCAATAACCAACATATATCATAGACAGTAGAGTATATAGGGAATGAATGTGTCTCTATGGAAGTCTTATCAAAGCGGTTTACACTGACACCGTTATGACTGTGGTAATAGTTATAGTGCACAGACCAGTTAAACACTGATGATATCTACACTGTGTGGAGGAGGACACCTGGGATATGAACGGAAATACAAATATATCCTGAATTATGTTAAATGATCAACTTCACAAAGTCTAATGAAAAAACAAACCGGGTCATTGTCAGCAGGGCTTCGTGGGAAATAACCGCTCAAGAAACAAAAGTGCATGTTATCAACCTGGGACAGGCATGTGCTTAGAACTTAGATTCACGTTTCATTCAAATCAAAAATACTTCCTCAAAGGTCACCCACAAGATAAAGTCATATCAATTAGTTTAGCTACTTTCATAATTGTTGACACGGCGGTCAGTTGTGTTGTGAAATTTAGAACAGTTGTTTTTGCTCACATAAAAAGGCTTTTGGTAATACATTCATTGTAAAGCTTTAAACAGAAATTGCAGTTTATTTAAAAAGGCAGTAGACCTCCACAAACGCTATGTGACTCCAGTATCAGAAACAGATTAAACCTATTAGAATTCACCCGCACAAAAAACCAAGTACTGGCCTTACATGCCTCAATATGAAATCTCTATTGTCCGCTGAAGACATTCTCCTCTTTTCTCATTACAGCTAAATGATTTCAGGGGGAGTTGGCACAAATGGGATTGACTGTAAGCACTGGGCGAAAATACATGACATTTACCCTTGCCTCACCTTTACAACGTCATTGCACATTTGTTAAGTTTGTAAGAGAAGCTTTTTGAGGTGTAACTTTCAGAAACATACAGTAAGTATGCTTTTTAAGGAAATGGCAAGCGGGACTATTTCAGCAGATTTACCTTCAGTGAAACTAGAGCAAACACAGATAAAAAAAACATGATGTTGAATGTCTTTACCCTTCGCTTCACCGTTACGCGCGGCACATGTGGAGGGACGTGACGAGCTTTTACCTGATGCTGGACACTGTTGTTATTAAAAAAAAAAAGAAAAAGAAAAAAAAAGTCGGACAGATGAAGGTGACGCAGGTGCCATTGAGCTACACAAAGTTTCAGTCTCCAGATCCTTTCCCTAATGTTCCTCTAGCAGCAGCTTGTTCTGAGGGAGGAAGAGAAACAATATATTAAGAAAAACAAGGCATCAACTTTATAGGACAGTTCTGTACTAATCCCTGTTAATAAACCCCAGTATAAAGTTCTTCTTCAATCATGTACTGTGTTGAAGTGTGTGGCCTGTGCGGAGTGTACCTTACTCAATCAATCAATCAATCACCGACCTTACTGTCCTTGTTCTCCAGGTCGTTGTCCTGCTCTCCGTCTGAGCCGCTCTTCTGCTCGTCCTCTTTACAATCTTTTTCCAGATCCTCCTCCTCAGAGCGACGCGACTGCTTCGACGACTTCTGACAATCACATTGTGATTGTTAAGACAGTAGACATGAAGGAGACCTTAAGTGTAAGCTGGTCTGACTCTCTGTACAGTGGGAGGCATGTTCAGTACAGTATTCACTTACTTTTAGGCCCATAGGCTGAACACATCCAGCAAATTGTTGAAGCCAGGACTTGAACCCACAACGCTGGGGACAGTATTCCACCGCATCGGCAGTCTTATCTGATATAGTATTCGCTTTCTTAACAAATATTACATACGTACTTCCTTCACTCCGCTCTCAAACCATCCAGTTTTGACCCATGCAGCTTCAAACTGAGGAAGCTTTGTGGATGTGAGGCGTAATGTCTTGCACTCAAAATGGCTAACATTTTCCTCTGGCACAAGTTCCTGGGACACTTCAACTCGCTGCACTGTAATGGTACAGCTCCAGCCACATGTCCCTGAATGCACCACATGTGCAGTGTGCAATGGAGCCAGTTGCCAGGCAACAGTGGTTGCTAGGAGAGAAGTGAGATGTGACTTTTTCGACCTGCCGCGATGCTTTCTCTAAAGGAGGTACAGTACTCTGCAGAGAATCATGAGCGCACACAGAACAAGGGTCCTTACTAAACTAATGGAGCCACACCAATGGGAGAACACACAAACACACGCACACACACGCACACACACAAAGGGACAAGTGACACAGAGATGGAGTTCAAAGAGAGGCACTTATGGTACTAGAACATTGTCATATCTGAGCTCCTGGCTCTGCACCAGCTAAATGAATGCATACGTACATCTGTCGGGTTAGCTTTGAGGCGTTATTTATTGCACATGATTAATAAATAGTTTTGACTTTGTGGAGGTGGTTTGACTGCACTCGATCATCATTTTCACAGCTCCAGGGCACGACTCAGCCATATGATGCACTGTCCTCTGGAGACCAATATACTCCAGGCTTTAAAACTGTATGAAAAATATTCCTCTCGGGGTAAAGGAGGTCTGCGATGTGGCTTATGTTCTTCCACCCTCCACCATTAAAACCATACAGTGAACACATTTCACTCAACAAATAGAAAAAAATACAAGCACTTAATTCTTTACAGTTATTTTATCTATTATACTCTTATTATAGACTATATATATATATATTATTATTATACTCTATATTAACTCTTGCGGTCTTTATTGTGGGCAGACCTGTTTGTTTGATATAAATATTGAAAATAAAGACATCAATCAATTAACAATTAACTTTGCCGGGAGTGGGACATCACCAGCTGTAGATGCTGCTGGTAGTTAAGCTAAAAGTTTAAATGCATTAGTTCCTCTTCCAAATGTCTTGCTGATGTGTAATGTAGCTGTGCATAGGGGCCTGTTTGGTTGCGCTGGTTTGTTTGTTTATTGACTTTTAAAACACTTCAGTTGCTTTTGTGCCATGGCTCTGGTGGTTTAGTAGTCTATCACCATGTGTGCTGTGGTGGGTGTGATACAGTGTCATCTAATATAATGCGTACCTTAGAGGAGCCGGTCTTTTTCCGCTTGGATCCACTCTTGTCGGACTTGATCTTCTCTGAATCCTCCTCCTCCTCCACCGAGTCGCCGTCCTCTCCCTCACTGCTGCCGTCTGCGGCGTTTCCTCCGTCCTCTGGCTCTGATGAACTCTGCATCACCTGTGGGGCCGGGAGTTACAGAAAAATCCCAGCTCCATAAAGTTTGTGAACCCTTGGTGTATAGAAGTCAGAGAAGTACATCCTAAACATACACTTCACCCTGTCAGACATAATGCGCTCTGTGTATTGACTCTGCCTCTCTCCTGTGCAGCTCGGACTCATTAGACTGACCTGATATCCCGAGAACTTGACTCCAGGGTTGTTCTCGATCTCCCAGAGGCCCTCGTTGAAGCCTTTCCTCTTGTTGGACTTACCAAATTTGTCTTTGTAGTCTTTGTACGGGAGCAGATCCTTTGGGCCCAAAAAGGCACTGTGGAAAAATGGACAACCAAGGAATGGTCAAAGCTGGCCAAGGACTGTTAAAAGTAGTGTCACTAACATGTGCTCTCTATTATTTAAGAATTCTGATATGGTTCATTCAGCAATTTCCAATGTGTGTAATGTATATATTTGGACTGCGAGATAAGGGGAAAAAAGTGTCATATTTTTTGTTATTGGTTATTACAATGAATTAATTTCATTCAGGAACTGTGAATTCGGCGGCACAATTCTGGTAAAATATGTGACTTTTTAAACAACGGTTGCAAATGATTTGATTTGCGACTCATGTTTTATAACATGTTTTCGGGGGTGGGCGCTCATAAGCTTTTGCTTCGGCCCACTCCGTTTGAGCAGAACTTCAACTGCTCAAATAAACAAATAAACTAAACTAATAATGATTCTTCAGGGAGCATGTCCTTGAGCCTGAACATTTGAGAGAAGGCCTGAACAAATCACGCCGTTCAGAACAGAGTGTAGAGGTTAAACTACAGTTTTAGCACGTTTTATACATAATTAGAGACTCTTAGATCAGCACTGCCTATTAGGGCTCCAAGGTTTATTGATATCGCTATCAATCGAGACTTTGACTACTGCAATAACCTAACCTCAAGAGGTGAGTTTTTTGTCTCTGGCATTTAAGTGATTGATGTCACCAGTCAGAATTGTGGAGCCTCTGATCTGTCTAAGTTTCCAAAAAGTACATTCAAAAGTGTTTTAGACAGATGTTTTGTGATTTCATCACAGACTTCTTTTAGTCATGTGGCTGTCCCCCAGAGGTACTCTGAATGTCGGGGAAACTCTTCCAGGAGAAGGCGCTGTCCACATAAAACCAATAAAAAAAAAAAGTACATTATTGTGTGTTGTTCTAATGTGGGCACGAATATGTTGTTTATCTAAAAGTAAACATGACTTCCTTCACTCCTCATTTTTGCAGTTTATGCATTTAAAGCAGAACTAAGTAACTCATGCCCTAGAGGCCATAAGCGCCACTGCAGGTGTCGTAGCATGTTGCGTATTTTTACTTATTAATTGTCCGTGAGAGTAAATACTACACTGACAGAAAAGACAAAGGGAGAGAGGGATATTGTACATTGTGCCACAACCCAATTACACAATGGAGATACATTTTTTGGCTGTAAATACTGCTAAAATGGTGGTAACCTGCAGTTAGCTTTTCCTGATAGCCTGCTTCTTCTTCATGATTCTACTAGTGTGTATTGGGTCTCCGACCCGGTGCAGGCAAAGTTGCAATTGTGTTTTTCTGGCCAGAGACACCAGGGGGAGATGAAAGACCCCCAATCATTCCATCAACAATTTGTTACCCCCAGAGGGACTACGAAAAGGATTTATTATGGTAAACAAGTTACTTAGTTCTTCTTTAAATGTATCAAATCTAAAAATCGAATCGCAATATTTGTCTGAAAAGTACCGCAATTAGGTTTTTTGGCAAAATCGTGCTACTGCCCTACCTCAAAATGCTATTTTGATTTGATTGCGAGTAATTGCGCAGCCCTAACAGCGTGAAAGAGTTTATTTCAGCTCTATGTTCAAACTTTTCCATGCCCACTCCTCCTAGTGGTTAGCTTCCATCATGCTCCGAGTAGCTAAGTGATAGGAGGCAACCACGCTAAAGTGTGAACTCTCAGTGGAAGCAGATAGGATGCTCACGTCTCATGGGTCCCGAAGAAGAATATGGGATATTTGTTGGCTGGAGGCTTAACTGCTCCCTCGGGAAGTTCATCAATCTGAGAAGGAACAAAGGTCAATACAAAAGACAGCTATGTCAATTTACATGAAGTGTGTGTTTAATCCAGTAAAGAATGTTAGAAAGCATAGTTACATGAAAGACCTACACAAAACCATATACAGTCCTATTAGCTAGACCCACATTTGGCTGGGACATGTGTAGTGGTGTCCTTCATTCATTTTAACAGCAGTGGGTAAGGGTTTCCTAAAGAGGTCCAAATTAGGTTTGAAACACTGCTTTGAGATGAAACTAGCCAAGTTGCCATCTCTATATCATGAAGCAATGAATAAATAATGAACGTGGGAGCTGTAGGTTATTTAAGGTCAGCTGTATAAGGTAAAATTATAAATAGTATCTGCCATTTAGCTTTTAATGATAAATTAAACCCGCTCTGAAAAGTGAATGGGACGGTAACCTTGGTAACAGCAAAAAAGCACCGATTCGGGAAATGCTCATTTAGGTTATTTTAGCGAGCTTTCGCAATACAAATACTTGCACACGCCAAGTCTAGCATTCCTCCTTGAATACGCCATCTAATTCCGCGTAGTGCAATACTGTGGCACCCGATAGAGAAGAGTAGCGGTCTTGGGAGAAGCCCCTAGCTCGGCTAGCATCCTCGACTCACCCTCGCCGGCCAGTGTGGGTATCCTTTCATCTTCGCGAAGACCAGATCTCCAGCCTTGTACTCCCGCGGCCGTGGTCGAGCCATATTTCTACTCTGCTGCCTGGGTAATGTAAAAAAAAAAAAAAAACGAGCTTTCAGGTTGGTAATCTCTTTAATTTGATTCCCCCTTCACGGTCCTCTCCTATGAGCCAAAGAGAAGCAAGCAAACACGATGGAATTAGTGACCACCAATGTTTTCATATCAAGAAGACTGCAGTTTACACGGAAATAAATAATAAAAAGAAAAACGCGGAACACGAAGCCTATATGTGTGGGCTATCCTTTTACGCACGAAATCAGGTGTAAATGGGACTGTGAATGGCCCCAGTGAGTGTAGCAGTCAGCAGCAATCACATGAGTGGTCCACCTGAAGAGATGATGCTACAGAAACAGAAACTATCAAACATCCGCTCAACTGTGGCGCAATAAACTAAAGGGTACTGCCATTTTGATTCCAGACACTTTTAAAGAGATAGTAGTCCTCATTTGGCATTATTTTACATCCCAAACTCGACTGCAGTTCTCTCAGAGTTTGCTATGAGCTTCCACTGCAATAAATGTCAACGATGGACAAACAGAGAATATAACAGGTGACAATTACTTTTAAACTTTTTTTCCAACAATAGTAGTATCAGTTTGTTACTTTTATTTTATTTATGTTTTGCTTTGTTCCCGGCTTTTTATTTTAGTACAAAATATTAAGCATTTATATCAACAAGACAAAAATGTTGTAATTGGAAATCCCCAGAAAGTACTTAAAGGTCCTATATCATGCAAAATCGACTTTTTTGAGCTTTTAACCATGTTGTTATGCTATTTCCTTATCAAAAACACCCCCAGAGTGGTTTTTGGATTCATTCACGCAGTTCTCAGTAATCCTCCTGAATCCTGCGCTCTGAGCAGCTGCTCCGCCCTCTCCTGGTAAACGACGGACATGTTCAGTTGTGTCGTCACAGCGGAACGGAAGTGCGCCACGTCTGTAATCTAATGCCTTACGGCATGATTTTTATTTGTAAAACAGTTTTTTTCATTATTTCTGTCGTAAGAAAAAAAAAAGAAAAAGAAAAAAGAAAAAAAAAAAAAAAAAGAGTAAGTGCCTGACGCTGCGCTGCCCCTGTACCGAAAACAAACGCTCCCCCTGAGCGTCCGAACGGTCTGAACAGATGGTCATGTCATGTTGCACCGAAAGTTGTGAAGAGGGAGCTTTTTCTAACCTACTCTGGAGTCTGGACGCCTGTTCTTTTTTCTTACCTCACGATAATGTCACGGAGAAAACCGCGTTTGGCTGCGAGGACTGGACTTTATTCAACCTTCCCAAAGAAGAGGCCATAGAAGTTGGAATTTCCCTCCGGGATTCAGCGACTATCAGCCAGAATAGTGTTTGTCTGAGCCTGTCGCTGATGGATGCTTGGTGAACCTTGGCCAGAATCAAAGTGGATTAACTTTTATAACCAGCGCAAGTCCCATACTGGAAACATCAGAGTGGTGAGTCGATCAAAATGCATGTTAGCGTGTGTGCTAGCCATTTAGCCATGAAGCTGTGTTGCACATGTTAACTCCTTATAACAGCATCATGAAATAACTTCACTTTTTGCTGTGATATATATATATTTCTACTACTGCTGAAGTTGTATGAGCGGCGAGAGGGGGCGGAGTTAACTGAATCCAAGCGTTTTGTCTTCCGGGTTGGAAAAATACCTCCAGAAAATACTAATATTTATCACAAAAATG
This sequence comes from Proterorhinus semilunaris, assembly GCA_021464625.1. Taxonomy (NCBI): domain Eukaryota; kingdom Metazoa; phylum Chordata; class Actinopteri; order Gobiiformes; family Gobiidae; genus Proterorhinus; species Proterorhinus semilunaris. The sequence goes on from CM038346.1 coordinate 33,079,910, forward strand.
AGTGCTCCGTAGTGGTAGAGGTACAATATATCATATAAAGGCCTATACTTTACTTTGGAATGGCTTAAAATAGCATGATACAGGTCCTTTAAAGCTATTAAATGGGGGCCCTCACAGTCACAGTACATACTAGTGAGTCTACACATCAGGCATTAATGTGTTATCATGTCGTCAGCTATTGACTATTTAAATTGTCCATCCACCCATCTTCTTCCACTTGTCCGTTGCCGGGTCGTGGGGGCAGCCGTTGGAGCTGCCCAAATCACATTGCACCAGCCCCTCTGGCTCCTCCTGCAGGTGGTGGGTCCACAGAAGGACGGCCTCACGATTCTAACCGGGCCTGTCTGACCCGTCACCTAGGACCTGTTTGCCATGGGAGACATGGGAGTCTGGAAAACTTAGCTCCTAAAATCATTCGAATGCTCAAACCCCTCCACCACGTTAAGGTGGCAGTTCCAGGAGGGGTATATTTAAATTGTATATTGTCAAAATGTAAAATTGTTGTTGTCTTTATTATATTTTTATTTATTTTAATCTTGCTCTTATAACCTTATAGTTTTAAAGTTTTCATAGTTTATTTGTAACAAAATTATGTGTTGTATGTTTCATGTTGCACGATTGAACTGTGAAAAATGAAAAATTATAGTTTGTGAACCTGTTCTCAAACAATGGCAATAAAACTATTCTGATTCTGATTCTTAAAGGCACACTGCGTAACATTTTAGCAGCTCGATACCGAAATAGCTATTTTCGCAGTGGGTAATCAAAGAATGGATTTGGATGAGAAACTAACCTATTTAAATGTCAAATTCTGCTGCCTTTAGTCAACATATCCATGGAGACGAGTTGGAGACGTAGCCACTCCCGGTAAAGTTACAGTCATGTCTTACGGGAGGGAGGTGAGTCGTACACAGCAATGGCACATGTTTGACGGTACATTTTTCAATGATGAAAATGTCAGTGCTTGTATTTCAATTGTGTTGTGTGGCTTTAAGCTTAGTTTTTCTTTGTTTTACAGGAGAGCCTGGTGTGCACCAACTAACATGACAGGTGGATAATTTGTAGAGCCTAGCTAGCCAGACAACTCTTTATGTAATCATGGGAGAGTTCTTTCCTATTGGTCAGACTAGGATTTGTACATGTGGGGGAAATCAAAACACCATGAAAACTCCACACATGAAACTCCTCACATAATCCAGACCAGAAATTCAACCCAGGACCTTCTCGCTGTGAGGTACGCATTGTTCAACTGTTTTGCATGTTTTTTTTTTCAGCAGTCAATATACAATTTAAAGGTGCACTATGCAACTTTTTACGCCAAAAAAAAAAGTATTGTACAGGTATTGTACATCCAATTACACAATAATTACACTTTTTTTCACTCAAACCTGGCTGTAAATACTGTTTAAGTGGCACTAGCCCGCAAATAGCTTTGCCCGTTAGCCTGTTAGCTTCTTCTTCGTGATTCCATTAGTGTTTAATGAACCTCCGGGTCGGAGCAGGGAAAGTTGCAAGCATGGCTTTCTGGCCAGAGACACCAGGGGGAGATGAAAGAGCCCCCAATAATCCCATTAACACTTGTATTACCCCCAGAGGGACTACGAAAAAAATGTAAGGTAAACAAGTGCTGTAATGGAATGTATGGACCATGGAGACAGTTCAATCAGCGGTGAAAACTTATCAGAAATCTAAAAAAACGATTGATGTATTTATTTTTTTACATAAAAAGTTCCATAGTGTACCTTTAAGTTCACAGAAAATTCTGCAAAGAATAGTCAATTTTGCCACATGTCGGATGAGACTATTTTATGTGTTTTTTTAGACTGATATTGCCTCTTGTTTCCACCATGCCTTTTCGAGCGCATATGGACTGCAGTGTTTATAATTCAAGAAGGTTTTTATTCGTAGGACCTTTTCTAGACTGTGGAGGAGAAAATTAGACTCTTGGGGGCAAGTAAGGTCTCCTGTATTAATGAGAAACAGATTGTTTTTAATATATATAAACAATTCATTATTCACTCATAAACACAGTAACTGTTTCACTGTTTAGTTTGTATAACTTCATTTCTTCTTGACCTTTGCCTTGTCAACCCCCTCGTCTTCCTTCCTGGGACAACTTTCGGAGGGGACTCCTTCCACCCATGGGCTCTGCATGATGCTGGCCACGCTTATCCTGTACTCCATGTCGGGGTGAAGCATGCTCTGAATCAAGGCAATGGCTGGAGGGGAGACTGTCGGGGGGTCCGGGAAATTGACGCTGTTCGTCGTTTGCAGCTGAACCATCCTCATGAGGTTTGCTGACAGATAGGGGAGTGCGTTGTAGAGCATCTTGTACAGGATGACCCCCATGCTCCACACGTCAGCCGCTACAGGGTTGTACGGCTTACTGCGTAGTATCTCCGGAGGGGCGTAGCTGTTGGTGCCGCAGAAGGTCTTGCTCAGCTCCACGCGCCCCTCTGCGTAGGTCAGCCTCTTGCTCATGCCGAAGTCGCACACTTTGATGTTGTGGTTTCGATCCAGTAGCAGGTTTTCGCACTTGAGGTCTCGATGCGCCACGTCGATGCCGTGGAGGTACTGGACGGCCCCGCAGAGTTGGGTGAAAAACTTGTGGCTGCACTCCTCCGACTGCGGACCTTTCGCTTCCAGGTACTCGGATAGGTCTCCATTCACGCACAGCTCTGTCACAACAAACACCTGCCAAAGTACAACAAAGTAAGACATTATAAGTCCTAATAATATGATTGTTATAGTACATTTAACCCACAAAATAAAACCAAGTAGGGCTACAAGGGTATTTTTGTCCATTTTTTGCATGCATATTTTCTGGGACTTGGCTCGCATGTCCTCAGACTTAACTTGCAGCTAACTTTTCTTGGAGCAGAAGATGTTTCTGCTTTACTTGCCAAACACGAGGTATAAATACATTAGATCCTCTTCTGACTCAGTGGAAAAATACCATTTTCGGGGTGTCTAGCTAATTTGTTTTGGACCACATTTGGTAACGCAGGCATATTTGTGAGTTTTGTTTATGTTTATGTTTATGTTTATATTTGAGTTTTATGACGGTTTAATTGCTCTGTTTAGTGTCCAAAATGAGCCAAAACAATATAAAAAGATAGATTTGCAGATATCTAACCCACTGTAGAAGAAGAAGAAGAACTTTGTTTATATAGCGCCTTTCACAGACATGGTCACAAAGCACTTTACATGAGACAATTGTACATTCACCCCACACTCGGTGGTGTTCAGTTTCCCTGTCGCGACTGCACACATCTAGGTGCCAACGATCCCTCTGACCACCTCCATGCATTCACACACACCATTCATCCTGGTCTATTGTATATGTTTTAGTGGTAGGGGAAACCGGAGTATGCGGAAGAAACCTACGCAGACACGGGGAGAACATGCAAACTCCACACAGAAAGGCCCCGTCCAGGTGGGAATCAAACCCGGGACCTTCTTGCTGTATGTACCGTCATCAATTATATAAAAAAAAAAACAGTTTCATACACAAGACCATTGGGAAGCTGAACTCCCTGCCCTCCCTCCCACCCCCCGCTCCACAATCAAGGATGAGAGAAATACAATTTCTAACCATGTGAATGGTTTGACAAATAAAATATCTTGTATCTTGTGGAATGTCCAAGCTCCTCACAGTCTGTTTCAATCCTAGTGACAACATAATGCAAGGTAACATAATGCTCATACCTTGCTGCTGCTCTGCTCAATTATATAGTGTGTTTTGAGGACGTTCGGATGCTTCAGAGCCTTCATAATGTCCAATTCTCTTGGCAGAAATTTTCTCAAATAGCTGGGTTCTTCTTGATGTTTTGTCCCATCTATGATCTTGATTGCAAAGTTCTCCCTCCTCTGGTTTGAGTAGGCCCGCACCACTTTACCGTATCTGCCCTCCCCTAGGAACTTCTGGAAAGTGAATCCATACTTTTCCATAAACAATTTGTCCTTTGCGCATAAACCCATGAAGTTCCCAAAGACGCCTAGCTCCAATTGTATCAGCTACGGTACAGCACATTTTACTGTTTGAAGAATAACAACAACAACAACAACACAAAGTGAGTGTTGTGATTTGAGGACAGGCCATTGTCATGGTAATCCACTGGCAGCCATATTTCCATTATTCATCACTCATGTTACCGTTTCTTATTATTGTGATTTTCTCTGTTTTAAGATTTGACTTTTATAGAGTGGTTTTATTTTGTTTATTAATGTGTTTATCAGGGACAAATGCAATCAACATGGTTACAATTCAGTGCTTTATCTAACATCCATTTGACCATAATGTGAGAATATACAGGGAAAATGTTTTGGAATTTTGCTTATTAAGTTTATCATTTTTACTCATATGTGTAAACTATTATTCGGTGATGTTTGTGTCCAGAGAGTGGGACATCAAAAACACATGTTTATAAAATATAGACCAGTGTAGTACTGTGAGGATAGGATTAATATTCTTATTTTAATTAAATAATGTCCTTACTTCCCTGCAGTCATAATAGGTCACAATCTTCCAGCAGGTGGCAGCAAAAAGCCATAAATAAGTGCTGTAGTAGACTAAGCGTCATAACGGATTCGTTTTCAAGGGAATATTTGAGTGCTGTAGCAATTTGAAAGCAATATGACATTAAGTGAGTGATTTTCTATTATATAAATTCAGATTTTCACTAGATTTAGTTCCGATTTAGTCCAGTCCGCCCTGGTTCAATTGTGGATTAGTAGTTCAGTCCTTGTAAAACGATTTAATCCTGGTTTAGTGCTTACTTGAGCTGAACGTAGCGTACTAGAAGAGCTCATGTGTCGAAATATGAAACTACATTTTTCTTTTAATTTCCCTCAAAAAGTTGCCACATTCTACAGGTTACATGGATGAAGCTATGCCAACTTAACTTAACACCTCTTAACCCCTGCCCTAACCGGGTGCATTTTCTGCAGTTCAGTTTTACCCAAATCTTAAAGCTCACAGCCTCTAGGCCAGAGAAACGCCTCATTTGAAAGCTAAGACCTACAAAACTCATCTAAACTGATCTTTTCCCTTGCGTTTTTCCCTCACTCTTTTGACTTAAAAAAAATCATAAAAAAGAATGTTTAACGCTTTAACCCCCACCTGAGCCGAGCACATTTTCTCCAGTTTGGCATAACCCAAATCTAAACGTTTTTAGAAAAAAAGTGTCAAAACAGCGACAAAAACTAAGATAAAAATACAAAAAAAAAAGTTACGAAAAAGCAACAAAAGAGCGACAAAAACACAATTAAAAAGTGATGAAAAAGCACCACAAAAAAAGAGCCACAAACGAGTGACCAAAGAGCAACAGAATCGTGCCGGAAAAGCAACAATAACGCAATAAAAAAGGGCAACAAAAACATGATGAAAAAAAAATCAAAAAGCAAAGGGGAAAAGCAATAAAGAAAGCACCAAAAAACGACAAAAATTTGACAAAAACACAGCGACACCGCAACAAAAAAATAAGTTACGCTCAGTTTTGTTACTCTTAGCTTTCAAATGAAGCGTTACACAAGGCCTATAGGCTGTGAACTCCAGCCGAGAAGCTTTTAGATTTGGGTAAAACTGAACTGGAGAAAATGCGCTCGGAGCGTTTGGCATTACCCAAATCTGAAAGCTCCTCGAAAAAAGCGTCAAAATAGCGAGAAAAACAAAAAACCCAACAAAAAAGTGACGAAAACAAACGGACAAACATTTCTAAAACTACGAAAACGCTAAAATGTGACAAATAAGTGACAAACGAGCGACAAAAACGTGCCGGAAAAGCAGCAATAATACCTTTTTTTTTTTTTTTTTAAAGCAACAAAAACACAACAATAAAGTGACACGGAAAACTACGAAACAACAAAAAACGTGCCAAAAAAAAACAAGATGAAAAAATGTGACAAAAAAGTTCAAATGAGGCGTTACACATGGCCTATAGGCTGTAAGGTCCAGTCGAGAAGCTTTTAGATTTGGGTAAAGCTGAACCGGAGGAAATGTGCTTGTGGTTAAGCGGTAAGAGGGAAAACACTGCTATATGCAATCACATGATTACAAGCCTTTTATTATTATCATTTCCTATATCAATCTGTTTTACAAAATGAATAGTATAACATTATTTTTGACCAGTAGGTGGCAACAGACTTCACATGCAGTTTTTGAGCCCAGATGTTGTGCCGGCCGGTGTCATGTAGCGCTATTTCAACATCAGGAAACCATTATCTTAAAGTGATTACCTGCCTCCTCCTCCTCCTCTGTCCATCTCTCTCTCTCTCTCACGCACTCACTCTCTCTTCTGCCTATTCATCTCATGTTCACGTTTACTTTTAGCTCAACTCGCACCTTGACTACAGGTGGGCCGATGAAAAGAAAGGAGCCTCTGTGGAGCTGCCGTGGCGTTGCGTGTTAAAAGCATTAAGAGGGCTCACTGACATCTCATGTGGCCTTGGAACGGGAAAGATGCCGGGACATAATAGGAAAGGTTTAACATCACAAGTGTAAATAAAAGTACACTTGTCCGAGTTGCACGGAAATCTTTTTTGGCTTCGTCCCTGAACCCACAAAATGATTTTTTTTTTGTTTTAGTCAGTGATTCATGCTTTGTGTATTTTTTTTATTATTATTTTTATATCAGTTACAAAGTTCCCGAGTCCTCTTTATAATTTGTTAAAAAAGGATGAAGGACGAACCGTTGTATTGAAAGCTCTTTGAATGTTAGAGACCTCTTTCAAAACACAGATATGAATTGAAGACACCCTCACTCTCCCATTACACCCATTTGTTTTGTTTTGTTTGTTTAACATCCTGGAACCACTTTTAAATGTGATTCTCAAATGACACACGGCACAATGAATAATGTCAACATACTCATAACCTTGAAAGTTATGAATACACGTAAAGCTTGATGTCTAAATATGAATAATAAAAGGAATAATGGCTTCCCACCAAAACAGTGCAAAACTATTTATCCTGGTGTGTCGTTTTGTGTCGTCAGCTACAAACTTTGACAGGCCAGTTGGAGTTGGCTGAGGCTGAACAGGAGGCTTGCACTGGCACAGACTGGAACTTGAGTGGAAACTGGTGCTTTGATGATGAAAAGAGAGAGTTTCCGGTGTGTAATCAGGCAAGAAAGTGGAGCACGTTCTGCTTTCTTAGATTATCGTCTTACACAAAAATGTACACATAAACAAATATTAATCAAATGTTTTTTTGTATTTGTGAATATATGTCAGTGCAGAATCAGAATTGTTTTCATTGCCATTGTTAGTGAACAGGTTCAGAAACTAGGAACTTTCTTTGGAGCAATCGTGCAACATGAAACATAAAACATATACCATAAAACTTAGATAAGGGCGTGTATAAAGTAGATTAAAATTAAATATGATAGAAAAGGACAACAATTTGACACAGAACAACAGTGTGAATGGATTTACAGGTCTGACACATTAGACGCAATCTTTGCTAAAACATAGTTAACACAATTATATTTAAGATTTTGGCCATTTTTGTGATGATAGTTTCACTTCCTTATGGGACAAGGCAAACGATTTTAAGCTGTTGCCGTGCTCAATACGTTGGTTAAGTGTGACATCACACACAAACATAAGCTACTTCCGGGTCCAAACTGAGTTCGATAGATACACAGCAAAAAACTTTATCTGAATCTCCTGCTGAAAGAACAGCAGATAAAACTGTGTTGCGTCTAATTCAAACAATATAGCTCATAATTTCTCCAGGTAAGATGAAGATATTTTGTATTCATATAAATTGGCCTTCAAAATAATTTTATAATTAATGCCAGAAAAGCCTTACTAAAGAAAATCCAGAGTAAATGTAATATTTCTTTGCGATCAGATGTTTAAAAAGAGCCTCGTAGTCGACTCTACAGCAAGGTTCAAATCAGCTAAATCCCATTATAGAGAATAGAGCTAAAGCTCCGTTGGACCTGGAAGTGGAGCGATGACATCATCACTTAACAAACGTATGGAACTTTACCTTCATCTATGTAACTTCCTGTCAGCAGCTTAAAAAAATCTAATCAAATAACCTTTTCTGCCCAACATTTCTTTATTAAAATTGCTGCTTCACTGAAATAAAATGATCATTATACAACTGATCCATCTAAATAAGTCATATTTTCAAAAGTCTTCAAACCTGTCACTTTGAGTGTTGGCAACAGATCTGAGTGTGGACATACCACATAGTGCAAGAGCAGTCCAAATGGCTGGAACAGGTTATTATGTTCATGAGTCCGATACAAAGTTATTGGGTCTTTTTGTTGTTTTTCATGAGTCTGATGGTGGGGAGGGGAATTTTTTTTTTTTGTGATGAGAATCAATTTTAACATGTATTTGCCCCCACCAAAAAAAAACCTACATACGTTTTACAGTGTTAATCTCATTTCGTCCAAAGCATATTCAGGTGTGACGAGAACTGAGTTCTAAAGTCCCGAATGTCTCACAAAGTTTCTGTTTGTCCTCCCTCTGCCCAGCGAAGCACGAAGCCCGCGTGAATCCGGCCCTTTATGGCTGCCAGTGCTGCCCTGTCAACTCCCATGACGCTAACCGGGACCAGTCGCAACCGAACGGACACAGCACTTCACAGCCCAGGCGCCCCGTGGCACGCTCAATTTATCCCGCCATTTCACACTTTCGCACTGTTCCCCGGCCGGATCCTTCACGAGATATTAGCCTTGCTTTGCTGCGAAGCCCCGGCGATGCACCTTCTCCGGGGCCCGACCTTAAGGGGACTGCAAATGTAATGCGATTTTAGTCCCGCCGCCTGACACCCTGCTCTCGGACTAAAAGTGATCTAAATGCTTTTTTTTTTTACGGAATGTGTTTTTTTTCCCTCCGCCACCAATGTGTTGCCTTGAACCCCCCACCCGCCACCCCCCCACCCCCTGCGCGCGCGTGATGGCCAGCCAGGGCCAATCTCGCCAAATGAAGCGGACATCCAGTAAATAATAGCTGTCATTGTTGCCCCTCAGCGTGCGGGCGAGGAGTATACGGGGAGCGGGGTGGGTGGTTATAGTGGTAGGGAGGGAGGGAGGGAGGGAGGGAGGGGGGGTCATCCGCGTGATATGCCAGGGCGTGACATGGCACCCATGACCCCAGCGCTGTCACCCCCGCGGAAAAATCAGCCGCGCCTCCGCAATTTGTGCACTTAACACTTCACTTGGCACATGACAGGTGCTTATTTCGACGCACTGGCTGGATACTCACCCTCTACCAGCCACCCCCCAACCCCCACCCCTTACCCCTCCCCAAAAGGCCCAGGGCGATCCCAACATCTGCTTTGGGTGTCTACAGAGCAGAGAGGCGGCTGGGTGTGTGACTGTGGATGTAGCGATATTTGGCACAGACGAGCGGGGATTTAAAGTGATACTAGGTAGAGATTGAGAGCTCGTGTCCACAGAAATGTTTCAATTGGCGCTTGAGAGATTATGGATGGTCACTGTTACATTATGAGGGTTTTTTTTTCCACAATGTGTGATTTATTTTGAACAATCAGATGGCATATAACTGAAGTGAACATGGCTCTTTTAAATGTCCGCTCGTTGCCATATAAGTCTTTTGTTGTAAATGATTTGATTTTAGATAATAATCTTGATTGTTTGTTCCTAACTGAAACCTGGCTGGGTGCGGATGCGAATGCCGTTCTTGATGAGGCCTCTCCACCTAATTTTAGCAGTGCCTTTTCAACCAGAAATGGAAAAAAGGGGAGGTGGCACTGCCTCTATAAGCATAAACACTCTTGCCACCAAACCTATTTTTTATTTGATCAATACACGAGTTTCGAGCACCACGCAATTATTTTTAGTAACCCCCCGATTCTATGTGTCACTATCTATAGACCGCCCAAAAGATGTCCCCTTTTTATTAATGAATTCTTAGAATTTCTATCAATTTTACCCAGCTCCTTTAATATGATCATTTTAACCGGTGATTTTAATCTACACATAGACAACGTTTTAGACCCCATTTCTGCCGAGTTTTTAAATGTTCTTAATTATATGAATTTCACCCAACAGTCTGGACCTGGTCATCACGTATGGCCTGTCCACTACTGTGTCCTCTGTTATCGACCTGGCCGTCTCTGACCATTACTGTGTGATTTTTAATGTCACCAGTTTTATCCAGTGAGAAAACTGTGAGGAAACGTAATCTCACCCCTGAAGTGGCTGCAAAATGTATTGATGCTTTACAACAAATTCCTCCTGTGATTTTACCTGCTACCTTATTGTCGACAATTTTAACAGTAAACTACTCATCGCCCTCGATGCAGTTGCACCATTCAAACTTTAAAAAGATGAAGCCCAAACCCCTTCCCCCCTGGAGAAACGAGGAGCTAAAGCAACTCAAGCGTAATTGCAGGAAGGCCGAGAGGAGATGGAGGAAATACATTTTCAAATATTCCGTGAACAAAAGACCTACAATACAGCAATAAGAAATGCAAGAAATACATTATTTTCCACAATAATCACCAACCACAAAAATAACCCAAAAGTCCTATTCTCAACAATAGAAAATGTTTTAAATCCTGGTTTTAACAGACCTCCTTTAAACCCCAGAGCCTGTGAGCCGTTTGCAGACCACTTCAGGGGAAAGATAGATACTATCAGATGTAATATTTTATCTACCCAAAGTAACACGGCTTTAAATACATCTGGTTGTCTACTTGTTCCAGAGGAAACACTGCACAGTTTTGTCCAGGTTAATGCTGAGATGCTTGATAAAGTTTTCTCCTCAGTGAGGCCCACCACATGTCCTTTAGACCCGGTCCCAACGCCGTTTTTTAAAACATACTATGGATCCTTTAAAAACAAACTTTTACACATGATGAATTGCTCTCTTCAGACGGGGGTCTTCCCTGCTGCCTTTAAGGGGGCGGTGGTGAGGCCCCTGCTGAAGAAGAGCAATTAACAACTTTAGACCGGTATCCAACTTACCATTTTTAAGCAAAATGTGTCTTTATCCAACTTAATGATTTTATAAATGCACATAACGTCCTTGAGAAATTCCAGTCTGGCTTTAGGGTAAACCACAGCACCGAGACGGCCCTTTTAAAGATCTTAAATGATTTTAGATGTAATCATGACTCACAGAAGGTCACAGTGTTGGTTCTACTGGATCTGAGCGCCGCTTTTGATAGAAAGCGCCACGCTATTCTTTTAACTCGTTTAAAACACATCGGCCTCCCTGGTGCTGTCCACAAATGGTTTACATCCTACCTCACAGACAGGACATTCATGGTGAGTGTGGATACCTGCTCCTCTGAGGTCCATAAAATTACATGTGGTGTGCCCCAGGGTTCGATTTTAGGGCCAGTGCTTTATAACCTGTATATGCTCCCTCTTGGTGATGGAAATTTTCTCCAGCTTAACCAGGACAAAACGGAAGTTTTAGTCATCGGTCCTGAGGCCCAGAGAGATATATAGTAATAGTCTTTCCAATATTGTGGCCCTCGCCTCTGGAACGACCTGCCGGAGGAGCTCAGCAACGCAGAGAACGTTCATGTTTTCAAGAGCAGGCTCAAGTCCCACCTTTTTAGCTTAGCTTTTAACTGACATCTATTTATTTAGTCCTAATTATATATTGTATATTGTGTGTACGTATATATTGTGATACCTTTTGGTATGAAAAGCACTTTATAAATAAAGTTTGATTGATTGATTGATTGAAGCAGGGAAAGTTATATGCGATTATCTAAAGGTGATGGATGGGCATAAAGTGGTCATAGTACTAGGTTTCCGCGGGGAATTAAAAGGCAGGTTACACTATTTTACACTACCTTGATACATGTACCTAACAAAATTTTGTACAATATAATCTGTAATAGTATCTATGTAGTACATACACAATGGTATATTAGTACTTTGGAGGTACATAATGTAATGTGTCTTTCTTATTACATTATGTACCTCCAAACTACAGATACATATTATTCTATTATTAACCCACAAGGTTAGGTACAAGTTATTACACATTGTTACACAGCACATTACATTGTACTAAATAGGTAAAATGTATCAAGGGTAGTGTAAAATAAAGTGTTACCAATAGGTGTTACCAAATGAATTGTGTCAAAATGAAGGCCTTAAATGTAATTAAAAAGCATTAAACTGGATTCCCACTGGCATCAAATAAATTTTTTGGGGGGAAATAACGACACTAACTTTGCTTCATACGTTCATCAGAAATACAGACATGATGGTCCACAACACATTTATGTGCAGTTTGGGCTGAAATTGTACACAGTTATTAACTTGAAGGTTTTCTGTCGTTTCCCTTTTGCTTTTGAATTTCGATTAATTCGTTTGACTGAATGTTTGTCAATGGTGAGAAAAGAAATATGCATAGATTTATTTGATTTTTTTTTGCATTAGTGAAATAAATAAAATGGCTTTAAAAAGCATTCAACTGGACTTACTGCTGCCTGTATAGACCCTGTAGACTTGTCCTAATATGTCCAAACTGTCAACACATTCAAAATAACTTTTTTCTACATGCTGGACGCCAGCCTGCTGTGCGCTCGAAACATTTCGAACTGCTCAGCAGCCTGGGGCCCATTGGCCGAAATCTTTGCATGGATTTGTGGACCATCACAGAACGAGGAGGAATGGCAAGATGATGATGCACTATTTGACATACGGAAGCTTGTAGTTTGTTTAAGAAAAAAAAAAAAGTTTATTTACGAATCCAACATGACAGCAGCAGACGCGACACCATCTTTCGATGAAGCTTTAGACCATGTTCTAAATAGTTTAGCTCAAAAGTTTACAGCGGGTACGTCATACATCATCTGATCTGATATAATTGGCTTTGGCTCCGTGCAGACGCATATGACATTCGTAGCGCCCAATAAACGGCCATGGACAATCGTAAACCACACCTCTCCTACGAGAAAATGAATTGGTGGCCCCAAGACTAAATATCACTTGTGATTTTAGTCTGGCGTTAGCCAGGTAAGGATGTATAGGCAACCTTTGGGGCCCCCCTTGGTGTCAAACACCAATGAGCATAACCACTTTTGGGACCCACTGTACTAATGAACTGCTTGGATAAACCGACCAGGTGACTAAATATTGTCAAATACATCTTGAAGTGGACAAACATCATGCAAAATGTACTTTTTTTTAAGCTTTTAACCAAGTTATAACGCAGCCTCGACAATAACATACCCTGAATCCCTGCATGCATGTATGGCTCTGTTAGCGCACGGGGCCATTGATTGAATTGCTCGGACCTGGGGTAAAACGATTTCGAATGATCTTGGGTCAACTGGATGGTAAAATCCACAGAAAATATCACAGCTGAACAATGATGTTTTATAAGTAACGAATATGCATGATACGTCCACTTTAAAACCCGTGGCCGGTACCTGGTGGAGTATTTCTGCGCTGAAGTGAAGCCAGTCCTCCATCAGCTGCATCTAAGTGTCTCATTAAAAGTGTAAATAGCGCGGCGTGTTGCTTCCCATTCGCTGTTTGGCCTTGGCACCGCCGTCTCTCCCCTGTCCCATGAATAATTGAGCCTCCTGTTGAGCCCGTCTCTTGCCTCCGCGGCGCCCTAAATGACTTTCCTGGATATTGTATAATCATACTTGTCATGCCCAAGTCCTTTCCTTCTTGTAGTCAAAGTCACGGTTTCATCCCTCGCAAACTCTCAAATCCCACGGCAGCGGTTGACAATTCAAAAAACCCGGGCCCGGCGACTGCTCCTTTTTGTCCTTGTCAATCATAGCGAGCCCGAGACGCTTTCTGTGGGGAGACATTGTCAGGTGGCATTACTGTCCCAAAGATGCCAGCGATTTAACAAAAAAAAAAAAAGTGTTGATGCATTATTTAACACAGGGATAAGCCGCCATGTTTTTCCCCTCTTTTTTCTTGAAGCTTCTTGGTGAGGTTTTTGACGCCGCAGTGACAGGGCCTTTGCAGTTTGTTGGCGCTCTAAGACGCTCGCCGCTGTTAACATTGTCGTTTCTTGGCATGAATCTTTCAAGCCACACACCTGCGGACGCCGGTTTGATGAGCCTTTGTGGATAATGCATATAATCGGGCAGAAGGGGGCAGGTGAGGGGTAGGTTTTGCAGTCCGCGAGGCCCCTCGGGACATGCCTTCAAACAAATGCTTGAAAATGACATTGGTCAAGGTCAAAATGATCCATCTAAATTCACTGTTTCTTCATTAGTTTGCTGTTAAAGCGACACAGGGGAAGCGGTTCTTTTAACTTTTTGCACCAAGGTCTAAGAACTAGCCAAAAAAGAAGACAATTACTGGGGGTTTGAGTACCTGCTGATATCCAATATATTACCGGTACCATGAGATTTTCCTAAAAGTGTCTTTCTCTGAGTAAAACATGTAATGGTGCTCTAATCTCCATTGTGAGATAAGCCTTGTTTCCCTTTTAAGGAACTGAATACTGTGTATCTATGCCGGGGGCCCATCTCCAGATGTGGAGCCGGGCTGGTGGTCAGGAACACCTGGCTGGAGGATTCACCTATTGCACATGTTTTTAGTGGTACCGAGAGGAAACCTTGGGGCGACAGTGGTGCAGAGAGTAGAGCGGGTCGTCTTGTGACCAGAGGGTCAAAGGTTCAAATCCTGCAGGTGCACACTGTCGTTGTGTCCTTGGGCAAGACACTTCACCCACCTTGCCTCCAGTGTCTGTGTACACTGGTCTCTGAATGAGAGAGTGAATGGGTGACTGGTTACTTGACGTAAAGTGCTTTGAGCGCCTAAAGCAGGTAGAACGGCACTATATAAATGCCCATTATGCTAACTCTGGCACATTTTCAGGCTTATCACTGACAAATATTGTTGCTTTGCTTTTTACCGCGGATGCAATGAGTTTAGATCAGTTTGGCCCTCAAACTACTTTGTCTATAGCTTATTATTACGAGCAGCACACTTGGTATAGCCATGTGTTTTTTCAGTTACATTTGACACAATATAACGTTCCGTACTATGACTTTAAGTGAGAATCCCGTCTTTTTTAACTGCATATCTACACATGCCGGGGACGTGCTGTGTGTGTGCTTGTCTTCATTGGGGACAAAAGGACCAGAGTCTATAGCCTGGACATATAGCGATATATATCTGTGTTCATACGGATGAAGCGGCTGCAGCAGGTGGCATTAATAAAGTATGTGTTGGGGGGGCCGCGCTACACTACACTGGACGTCCTGACAGGTGAGGGGCAGAGGCCAGGAGCTCCCAATCCCCCATACCTCCACACATATTCCCTCCATATGCCCTATACCCCAGCTACATCAGCCAGACGCCCCTCTGATTGGCATTAATTGGCAGGCCTTGTGTAGTGACTCTAAGGAGGGAGGAGAGTTGGAAGGACGGATACGGCTGGGTTGTTTCATATGACATTACAACGTTGTATTGTGCTCGGGTGCACACTATTGTGTGCAGGTTTCTAAACCTAGACCAACTTTTTGGTGTGTGTGGTTGCATAAACATACATAAATAATGTACGTAGTGTCACTTAAGAGTCTTTCTCACCGGCCTGGAGACTAGTTGGCGACCTGTTGGCTACTCAAGTCGCTGCTGATCACGAAGATGTCTCTGGGGAGTTTTCAGGGAGTCGTGGTAAAAACAAATTAAGTTCCATTTCAGCGGAGACTGCGCAGAGACTTTTTCGTGTCTCAGTGCGGTCTCAAGTTGCCGCATGCGCTAATTGTCATCCACAGCCTGTGGGACGTTTCTGTGAATTCCCTGCAATGTCTCCAAGACCTGTCCGATACCAAAGAGATCTTAAAGAGACATAACGGTGAAATTGCAGCGAAGTCACAGAGACATCTCCACAACTGAGAAGACATCTCAGAGACGTCACCGTGACATCTAGAAGTCATGTTGCCTGGAGATGTTGTGGAGACCTCGCTGTGACGTGATTTGGTTAGCGCACAAGCAGTTCGAGGTCGCTGCAACGTCCCCTTACAATGAAATAGGCCCTTAATGCAAATGATCATGTTGTTCAATTTTCTCTTCATATATTTCTCATTAAAATGACTTCAGATCAAGATGGTATACTGAATCTGCAAAAATAATCAATGGAGGGTATGCAGATTATGTCATAATATTTGTCATTGATAGTGAACAGTGGTTATGTTGCATCTCGGTACATTTACATTGACATTGACACATGGTGACCTTTAGCAGTTACAGCAATCATTTTATCCATTGCTAAGCATGGTATGGAGCGAAATCCATTAAACACTCTGTACACAAATCCATATCTGTCCAAAAGCATCAAAATCAAGTTCAGATTTGGGTCAGGACCTAAGTTTCTCCGCAGAGCCCTAAAGCAACATCGCAAAAGTGCAGCCTGTGTCAACGTGGGCGGCCTCCTGTGGCGATGGAATATGAGAGGAAATGTCTATTTAACTACATTTAAATGGATGCAAATCAAATCAAATGAATTACAGTCATCAGTCACTAACTTTTTTACTAGTGGCGCAGAATAGTGGCCTCGTTTCTGTCAGAAAAGAAAGCAGACTTCATTGTACCACCTTGAGACTCTTGCTAACTTGTAAGGTCCAGCACAAATCTAAGCCTTTGATTTCAGTGTTCAGCCGTAACGGTCAATTACCAATCTTCGTAGTTTCTTTTGCCTCATCTCCCTAAGTCTAATAAGCCACACGTCTGAATCTCGACGCTATCCATTTGCGGGGGGGAAAAAATGACACCTTTGCCACTTTCTACCATTCACATTTTTTCCAATTATTCCAACCACTCTGTCAAAGCGGACTCCTGACTGCCCCCTTGTGCCCGGTCAAGCAATCAATGCGGGGTTAAACTTTGGGTGCTTTCTCTTCAACAGGTCAGTCTGCTCGGGTCACATTTCACACCGTGCCATTATGTAAATCCTCAATATCCGATATGAGCCGGCGTGAATAGATCGGGTTACATTTGAATACAAGAAACAGCTCGTGGCAAAGTAGTGGTATTTTTATTTATTTTATTTTTTTTACACTTTAGGCCCTCTGCTGACCACCGACTTCTCCAATCAATACGACGAAGACCCCGGGCGTCACGACTTCATGTTGCGGCTGCACTCGGCACTTAAATTTACCTGGGCTTTTAAGGCGTTTTTCACACTGTCCCCGAGTAGAGATAAACATAACCTCTGCAACTCCTGGTAATTGTTTGTTGAACCGTCTCAAACAAGCTGTCTGAATGAACGGACGCTCTCAATAGTGTCTCGGCATGGCTCGGGTGACAGTTACTTTGCAGCGACTGAAAAGCTTCTTTTTTCCCTCTCTCTCTCCTCCTTTTCACTATCCGTCTCGAGAAAGCCCTTTTATCCGTACTTTTTTATTTCATTCTTTTTTGAACTTAGGTGACTGGATCTTTTCTCCACCGCGGGCTAAATTGATGGCAGTGCAAGAGTTAATTGTTAAGGCATGTGTTTGGCTTTCCAGTCGCGGAGTGGTTGCGGGGCGGCAGAGGGGTCAAGGTGTACCCGACATGATTTTTTTTTTCCTCTCTTTCTCTCTTTCTTTTTTTTTTTTCCTTTTTTTTTTTTGTCTCTTTTCGCGCTGGAAATGGAGAAGAGGCCATGCGAGAGTGCGGCACATGGGGGTGAATAGGAGAATACAAGTCCAAGGCACTTAAACCTGTCTCTATAGAGCTGTGGGACAAAAGAGAGAAAAAAAATCACGACGCATCAAAGAAGAAAAGACGCCGTATTATATAGACCCAGTGCCAGACGACAGATTTGAAAATATCGGACGCACAAAAAGCTTGGCCGTTTGTTTGCATGAAAGCCAAGTGACATACAGTAAAATAAGCACCAAACAGTGGCCTTTCAGCGGTGAACTCCGAGGGAAACTTCAGAAAAGTTTTCATTCACGAAGGCAGAGAATTCGATTAGCGCCATCATCGCTTTGTTCGCCGGCATTTTTGCTCTGAAAGCTCTATTTACGGACGAGTTAAAAGGAAAGTTTTAAAGGAGCGAGAGCGGAGATCGCAAAGTCTGTGATGTGACTAAATACTCAAAGGTTATATGGTAACTTTTTAAAAAGAAGTTTAAATCCCTTGGCAAATTTGATAAATATAATCATTCCAAGGTTCAAATACATGCTTTGTGTGCAAAAAATTAGGCAAAAATGGTTATTGTTGCACTCCGTGTATAACATTCACGAAGTATCTCATCCTTTTCCATCCTTTTCCACAACGTCTCTTTCAAAATCTCATCATCCTGCCAAGGTCTTGTGAGTCTGGTAAGGATTTTGTTAATTTATCCCCAAAATATTATCAAAGGGAGCGCCTCAACATTAGCAATAAGAAAGATTTTCAAAGAAGGTTAAACTGGCTTCTTTGACTAACACGTCTATCACCAAATTTCAAGGGTGAAATGTCGGGTAAATTCCACTGCAGAACGTCAAAGTTGCAATTTCCAGGTGAAACTAAGAAAATTAGTTTTCACACTGCACTCCTGAGATGTTGCTGAGATGTTTTATTTGGGATTTATACAAGCTGTGAGCCATAATTATCAAAATTATAACAAATAAAGGCTTGATATATCTCACTTTGCATGAATATTTTGACTCACAGCTTGTCCATCTATCCATCCATCCAATTTTAATATTGTGAAAAGGGACTAGTATTGTAGCTCAAAGTGTCTCCTTTCATCAGCTAATTCATCCAAAACACCTGCAAAGGGTCCCTGAGACTTTAAATGGTCTCTCAGTGGTTCAGTTGAATTCACCATCACTGGGTTTTGTTATAGCGTTCGTCATTCATTAAACATCACCAGTTTTGTTGCAGTCCTGCATTTTGGGTTTTATTTTTCCTCACTCCACCACCCATCCATGACAGGAAAGGCTCAAAAGGAAATAGCAAAAGAAGTTGGATGTTCTCAAAGTGCTGTATCAAAGCAGAAAGTTAAATGGAGGGGAAAAGTGTGGAAGAAAAAGGTGCACAAGCCGCAGGGATGAGCGCAGTCTGGAGAGGATTGTCAGGAAAAGGCCATTCAAAAGTGTGTGGGACCTTCATAAGGAGTGGACTGAGGCTGGAGTCAGATCAAGAGCCACCACACACAGACAGATCCTGGACAAGGGCTTCAGATGTCGTATTCCTCTGGTTGAAGCATCCTGGTCTTCCATAACATCTCAGCAGTGCCACAGGCTGAGAGCATCCATGCCACGCAACCGCATTAAGGCAGTCATTCAAGTAAATGGGCGGCACGGTAGCGCAGCAGTTAGCGCTCGTGCTTCACAGCTAGAAGGTCCAGCGTTCAATTCCCACCTGGACGGGGCCTTTCTGTGTGGAGTTTGCATGTTCTCCCCGTGTCTGCGTAGGTTTCCTTCGGTTACTCTGGTTTCCCCAACCACTAAAAACATGCACAATAGGCCAGGATGAATGATGTGTGTGTGTGAATATATGGAGGTGGTCAGAGGGACCGTTGGCGCAGATGTGTGCAGTTGCGACAGCGCTTCTGTCAGTCTCCCCCAGGGGGAAAGTGACTACTAATGTAGCTTACCATCACCGACTATGGAGTAAATGTACAATTGTTTCATGTGAAGGCGCTTTGTGACCATGTCTGTGAAAGGTGCTATATAAAAAAAGATCTTCTTCTTCTAAAAGACCCATACAGTACATATGCATGATTATAGTTTTCAGAGGGCCCACATTTCTTTGTTTAAAAATCTTTTTTTTCATTGATTTCATGTAATATTCAAATTATCTGACATTTTAATTTTGGGTTTTTTACAAACTGTAAGCCAACATTTTCAAAATTAAAACGACAAAGGCTTGACCTACAGTATGTCACTTTGCATACCGTATTGCCACTTTTTCACGATATTCTAATTTTCTGAGTTTCACCTGTATATTATTGATTCTTGGGGGACAACAAAAGCAATAATTTCCAACAGAGTACTTAATATGCTGTATCTGTTAACCCTGTACATGTGTTCTGGAATTACAGTAATTGTTTGCTGTAATTAATAACATTTTATTATTTGCTCACAATTGCTTTGATGCGTGTGAATGTGTGCTACTGTGCGTGTGTTTTTTTTTAAGCTAATCTAATCACAGTTTCAGTACTTGTCAGAAAATTGTACTCAATCATTCAATCATTCAAAATCATTCAATCATACCTGAGACAACATATGCAATATTGACTTATGGGGCATGATCTTCCTCTCTTCACTCTCTTCTTTACAATTACATCGCGCACAACCTTGCACATCCCACTGTAAGTTAAACACTGTCCATGTCCTGAGAGAGATTGATGGTCCCATAGCGCTTGAGTGCGAGGCTCTCCACGCCGCAGAAACGTGATAAAAACACCCACACATGCGCCCCTCCACAGCCCCCACACCACCGTCACCCACAGTAGTGGAAAATATTCCAGTCTGGTACGGTACAAGGTTAAGCTAGAGAAGGGACCACTGCTGTAACATTGCCATGGGAGTCTGTCCAGCCACTTACTGTGTCAGGTATGAGGCAAAAGATTGCTCCCCTGTCTGCGCAAAAATCTAGTCTACAGCCTGTGTTTAGAAACACAAGGCCCATAATGTAAAAAAAAAAAAAACTGCGAGCCGTCTCATCAGCCCAATCAGGCTCCAAGACGGGTGAAATACGGTAGTTTCCCGGCCAAAACGGGATACTTGAAGCGACTAAGTTGTTCCACGTTTTCCCTTTTTAAATAATACGGTTACGTGTAAAGTTACACAAAATTAAACATGTTGATTTTCTAGGCTATATACAGCTTATATACAGGGGTGCTATATACAGCTTCTAACTTCACCCCAGTTTGGAGCTATGAATAGGCTGGGAGAGGCTAAAGGCTAACAACGTCTTTCGTCTATTTGCGTGACTGAGCGCACGCACAAAGACCAAACAGTTAAGCATCAACTCGTATGAACATATCTAAGTATGTAAAAACGGTGTCCTATCCCTTTAACTTTGTTAAAGACCAACATCGGCCTCGATCTTACAGTCCCGTGTACATAAGGCGCGCGCTACTTTTTGAGCTACACGGCATCTAGTAATAAAGGCCCGGAAATATGCGATGTACAGGTTATGTCTATTTAACCATTTTGTATTCATATCCATTCATATCTCTGACTGCCTTTTGCGCATGACACTTTTCGTCCGTATATGGCGAATCATAGGCGGTGACATAATGCTACTTGGCCCTCACACGCACACACGCTTCTATGATGGCATTCACCAACTTCAGAACAACCGTGGGAAGTATTTTCCCCACTTAAGAACGTGTAGTGAATCTGGCGCAGTTTCCTGACACTGCCTGTGTAAGTACGGATTTTAAGAAGTCTCTTAAGAAGATGCTCATGAATGAGGCCCAATATCTGTATCATTCATGTAGTACTTAATAATCCTTTTTACTTGTTTTTTTGTTGCTGAAGCAGAGCCACTGTTATTGTGCCACAGAGAGAACACAAACTGGCCTCGACGTATTTAAAGCCCTTCATCGGATTCGGAGCCATATCCTTCCCAAATTCCTTTCCTGACCAGCTTCTCTCACTCCTTACTGTCTTTTCTTTACACAGACATTATTTCAGAATTCGACATATTAATGCTAATCAAAAAGTTGAGTTAATCAAAAATAATGTTTTTTAAGCTTCTTTTATGCAAGATTATGTCCACCTTAACAAGCGATTTACTTTTACTTTCTGTGACTGGCTTTTTGAGGCAGACACTCATTCATAGTTGAGTTATTTGACTACGGCTAATTTGCCCGTCTGCCCCACTTGTGTAATCCCTTCTGTGATCACACCCCGGTTTTTGGTTCATGCCCCAAACCACGGCGTGGGTGAACAGTCGGGATGAAAGCGCGCCCCAGCGGGAGTCGGGACGTGCCGCATTTAAGCCACTGAGCAGCCGCATGTGGCATTACTTCAGCCAGCTTATGCTAAAGGCCCTGGTTGCACCATACCAGACAGTGATCTATACCGTTGGGTTCGGAGGAAATCACGGCGCGCTGAAGTAATCGGTTGTGGCAGATCCAGCGGCTAACAGCAGGTCGGCAGCTTCTTGACTGAGTCCAGCAAAGGGCCGCGCTCATGTGGATAGGCCCATTATGTCTACTCCGCTGACTTGGGCATGCTGGAAATTCAATTAAACCAATCTATGGAGCAGAGCATAAGGGGATACTGTAAGGACCTCTGACCTTTGAGGGATAGGGACAGAGATGGTTGAAATGGGCACTTGTGTTTAAAATACTATTTGTCAATACTATTCAAATCAGGAGAGACTTAAACGGACATAGACAAATGAATAATTGAAAAGACTTTAGGCGCTTTGACCGCAGCAAGTGGAGATGTCGGCCGTGAAACAATGAAGATGGGGCAGAGGAGGACTGCAGGACAGGGCAGGATGATTTAAGGGAGAGAGAGTGCATGCACTCTCATTCATAAGCACTGTAACGTTTTGCTTGTTTGTTTCTTAGGTGGTCATTTACTAAACGTTTGCTCATGTGCAAAACGAGTAGCACTTGCAAAAGCGGATCAGCAGAGTAATTTATTCATTATTTATTCACGCAGCATTCTCTCAGTTACATATCAGATTTGGGGCCCTATAACTGTAATACAGGCAATTTCAAATGGTAAATTTGGTGCAAAATTTGCAAAACAGACATATACAATTTTTCAGCTTGCACTCGCTATTTAGCACCTCTCTTGAGGAATGACCCCCTTAGGGTATTATTTAATTAACTGTCGATATCTCGCCCGAATGATGAGAGCTCCATGATTGTCGGGGGCTTCGTGCCCCTGGTAGGGTCTCCCAGGGCAAACAGGTCCTAGGTGACGGGTCAGACAAAGAGCGGTTCAGAAGCCCCTTATGAGAGATCAACAGGCCCGGTTAGAACCATGAGGCCGTCCTCCCGTGGACCCACCACCTGCAGGAGGAGCCAGAGGGGCTGGTGCAATGTGATTTGGGCAGCTCCAACAGCTGTCCCCACAACCTGGCAACGGAGAAGTGGAAGAAAATGGATGGATGGATTGATCTCAAAGTAATTGACAAATTGAACTGTCTTCATTTATTGAGCTTGGGACCACAGTTTGCATGTGAACTGACTATGTTTGTTTTTTTTCTCTCTCAATTGTTAAAGCCATAGTCTGTAAGATTGAGAGAGAGAGTGAAATTGAAAAGTAAACAATCAAGTCCCCCTTGTTCCCCTTCTGATTGGACCAGAGAGGAAGGGAGAGAGAAACACAGAATTTTCAAATGTAAATGATCAAACTCTCTCCCCCTTCTCTCCTGATTGGACATGACAGGCTGGTTCACAGGGAAGCTCGTCTCATTGGTCAAAGTGATGGCGCCGGGGATTCTGATTAGTGTCTGAGATCAGCAAAGGAAGGTACTTTAGAAATAATATAATTATTCAATATTACTTATGTCGCATCAAATTGCAGGTCAAGGCGGTCAAATATATGCAATATTTTACATTTATAAAACATTTAAACTTACATACTATCACTTTAATGCTTCTGGACATGTTTAAATTGCATTGTGAACTGAATGTGGATGCAACAAAAAGTGCATTTCAAGATTTGTGACAAATTCATGACTTTTTTTCCTAAAGCATGATTTTTGAATGCTGGATTCATCAAACTGTTCTGACCTGGTATTACTGCAGTTGGTCAGGTCTAGGTTCAGCAACACTTCACGTGCCCAAAGAATGAGATCAGCTGGCGACCTGAACATCCTGAATGACCAGGTTATTCCATCAGTGGATTTCTTCTTCCCTGATCTGATGTAACCCTCGATGGAACTTAATCTGGACATTACAGACGTTCATTGCAGCAATGCCACTGCGAAATCTGGCGTCCAACCAAATATTAGAGAGCGTGAACTTAGCAACTTTTTGTTTTGGTCAGACAGTGACCCCTTAACTGAGTGCATTTTCTCCAGTTCAGCTTTACCCAAATCTACAGGCCAGGGTAAAGTTGAAAGGTTGAAAGCTCTGAACTACAAAACTGATCTAAACAGATTTTTTTCATCACACATTTTCTTCACTTTTTCGTCACTTTTCTGTTGCTCTTTTGTGGCGTTTTTGTTGCTTTTTCGTCACACATTTTTGTCACTTTTCTGTAATTCTTTGGTTGCAGATTTTTTATTGCGTTTTTGTCACTTTTTTTGTCACGTTTTTCTCGCTATTTTATCCCTTTTTTCAGATGTGGGTAAAGCCAAATTGGAGAAAATGTGCTCAGTTACAGTGGGGGTTAAGAGGTTAAATTGCATATATATTGCGAACAAAGTCATGGTATTACAATTTTAAAGCCAACTGGTCCTATTGTTTGGCACAAGGGTTGCTTATATAAATGCATGCCTCTCACTTGACTGTAGTTTATTCCTATCTGCCCTCATGAGACACGTTGTATACTGCAATGCATACATTTACTGTAAATAGCCTGTACCTCCACACGGCCCTGAGTATCACCAGAGGCCCGACACATGGCTCATTATCAGTGTGGTTAACCATCAGCCGTATCTCCGCTTCACAGAGGTCACCTGAACACATCCCCGCTGCACGGTTTGCAGTGCGGTGACCCCGAATTCCTCGCGGTGACTGGAGTGGGCGGATACCAGCGCAGAGTGAAGATTTTAATGTATGTTTTTACTCACCACGACCACTTGTTCTCTCGTGGGGGAGATTTCACACATCGGCTTGTGGAGGCAGGAGAGGGAGAAATAGGGCTGAAAATATTAATGTATATTCAATAGCTACACCATGTTTCACTACAGCTTCAAACATCTCTAAGCCCGGGCACAATTTTCTACCCATCTTTACTGCTATTTTATTAGAATATAAAGCACATACTTTCCTTGAACCTGATATAGTTCAAAAGCAGAGAACCACACAGCAAAAGTAAGTGACAAAGATATGTTGATGACAATATGTGTTATGATTTGGCTTGCGTGCTGTCCCCCTCCCCTTTCTGTTTTTTCCTTTGCAGCAGAGCAGTGTGTGGCAGGGGCGTGGCTGACTCCTCCTGGTGACTGAGACGCGGCACCTGCACATCATTACCCAATTAACCACAGTATAAAGACCTGGATGTCTCAGCACCACACTGCCAGATAATTCCGTCCTGTTCGGTAGCGCATCTCTGCAACTAGATTTTCTGAAAGACCTTTTTGTTACTTACCGCAAGATACTCACCTGCTATTCTCCATCTGTCTAGATCCTTCCGGTGTCCCGCTCCAGTCGGCCAGCTCCCTGCCTCACCTGCCTGCCTTCAAGTTTTTGGTGAAAAATAAATCCTTTAAAGCTTACCTGCCTCCGCCTCCGCTTTGGGGTCCAACTAGAAAACGCAACAGAATTATCTGGCCACCATGGACCCCGCAGAGGCTGAGACTTTCAAGCTACTCCTTACTGAGACTGAGAAGTTTAAATGAGCCGTCACCTCACAAGGAGTTCTTGTTGGACAGCATGGAGTTGCCCTTCAAGAGATCATGGCCTCTCTCCAGAATCTCACCACGGGAATGAATCAGCTCGGTGGTCATCTGAACGACGTTGCTAGTCAACTCTCCTCGCTAAGATCTCCAGACTCTGGCCATGCATCTGATCCGGGACTCCAGGCCCCAGCTCCCCAGACATCCCAGCCCCGTGAGCCTTTCATACCCACACCTAGCAGGTACTCCGGAGAGATTGGGATGTGTAAACAGTTCATACATCAATGTATGTTAGTTTTTGATCAGCAGCCACTCTCCTACTCATCTGACAGATCTAAAGTGGCCTTTATAATGAGTCTGCTTTCTGGGAAGGCGTCTGCTTGGGCTGTGGCTTTAGCTAACAGTGACTCCCTAGTTTGTAAAACACTCTATTCATTTACATCTGAATTGCTAAGAGTGTTTGATCATCCACTGCAGGCTAAGGAGGCTAGTAGTCGTTTGCTCTCTTTGCGTCAGGGCTCTGGTTCAGTTTCTGCTTTTTCTATTGATTTCCGTATTTTGGCTACAGAGTGTGGGTGGGATGACGGGGCACTTCAAGGAATCTATTATCGTGGTCTTAGTGAGGAGGTGAAGGACGAGCTGGCAGCCAGGGATGAGACCGCCAACCTTGAGGCCCTTATTTCGCTCTCTATTAGACTTGATAACCGCCTTCGCGAGAGACACAGAGAGAGACATTTTAAGTCAAGGAACTTTGTCCCAACCTTCCAGCCCAGGGCCTCTCATCTGCCGAATCTTCCAGCCCCTTCTCCACAAGTGTCGAGTACTTCAGAGGAGCCCATGCAGCTTGGGAGAATGACACTCACCCAGGAGGAGCGTCAGCGACGCTTTAGAGAAGGACTCTGCCTCTACTGTGGCCAGGCCGGCCACATCCTGCGCTCCTGTCCCAAGAGACCAAAAGACCAGGCTCATCAGCATCTGGGGGGGCGCTGGTGAGCCATATGCCTGTCGATTCCTCCTCCAAGCGTGTTCAACTCAAAGGTATTGTGTCATTCAACACCATTTCACTTCCTATTCAAGCTTTAGTAGACTCTGGTGCGGATGAGAATTTCATTGACTCCCAGTTTGTTTCCCAGGCCGATTTTTTCTACAGAACTTCTCTCGGAGCCTAAGACTGTTTTTGCCTTGGATGGTAGAGTGTTAGCCAGAGTGACTCACCGAACAGTTCCAGTGTCCCTGCGAGTTTCTGGCAATCATTGTGAGCTAATATCACTCTATATTGTTCCATCACCGTCAGCTCCACTTGTGTTGGGCCTCCCGTGGCTTAAACTTCACAATCCGCACATTGACTGGTCTACCCAAACCATTGATAATTGGAGCCTGTTCTGCCACTCCCATTGCCTACATGCTGCAATTCCTCCCACCAGTTCTCGTACTCTTTCTTCTCCCAAGTCCATAGATCTGTCCCTAGTGCCACCTGAGTATCATGACCTTAAGGAGGTTTTTTCTAAAGACCGTGCATCATCCCTGCCACCACACAGACCTTACGACTGTCAAATTGATCTCATTCCTGGTGCCTCGTTACCCTCAAGCAAGTTGTATAATCTTTCCAAACCAGAAAGGGAGGTTATGGAGACTTATATAGCTGAGAGTTTGGCTGCAGGACTCATTCGCCCCTCCTCTTCCCCTGTGGGGGCCGGTTTTTTCTTTGTGGACAAGAAGGACAAGACCTTACGACCGTGCATTGACTATAGGGGTTTAAATGACATAACGGTAAAGAACAAATACCCCCTTCCACTTATTGATTCTGCTTTCAGCTCCCTTAGTCATGCCACGGTGTTCACCAAGCTAGATCTCCGTAATGCCTATCATTTGGTCAGGATCAAAGAAGGAGATGAGTGGAAGACGGCATTTAACACCCCACTTGGGCATTTTGAATATTCAGTCATGCCATTTGGATTGACTAATGCACCTGCTGTTTTTCAGTGCCTTATTAATGACATTTTGCGTGACATGCTGAATCGATTTGTGTTTGTTTATTTGGATGATATTCTGATTTTTTCCAGAAACCTGGAAGAGCATGTCCAACAAGTAAGGATGGTTCTGCGGCGGCTCCTCGAGAATAGACTTTTTGTTAAAGCCGAGAAATGCGATTTTCATGTTTCCTCAGTCAGTTTTCTTGGATTTGTGGTGGAGAAAGGGCAGATGAAGTCGGACCCTACTAAAATAAAGGCAGTAGCTGAGTGGCCCACACCTACAACTAGAAAGGAACTCCAAAGATTCCTGGGCTTTGCAAACTTTTATCGGCGGTTCATTCGCGACTATAGTACCGTTGCCTCGCCACTCACCAAACTTACCTCTGTCAAGGAAATTTTTTCTTGGTCTCCTGAAGCAGATGCCGCTTTTGGCCGACTAAAACGCCTATTTTGTTCTGCTCCTGTTTTAAGACATCCTGATCCCTCAGCTCAGTTTGTGGTGGAAGTGGATGCCTCTGAGTCTGGAGTGGGTGCTGTGCTCTCCCAGCGGTCCGGCCCCGATCAGAAGCTGCACCCCTGCGCCTTCTTCTCTCGACAACTCACCCCAGCAGAGAGGAACTATGATGTGGGTAATCGTGAGCTCTTGGCGGTTGTCCTGGCACTCAAGGAGTGGAGACACTGGCTGGAGGGGGCCTCTCAACCTTTTCTGGTATGGTCAGATCACAAGAATTTGTCCTACCTCCGCTCTGCCCGCAGGCTCAATTCACGGCAGGCACGCTGGGCCCTATTCCTGGGCCGCTTTAACTTTACACTCACCTACCGTCCAGGGTCCAAGAATGTGAAGCCTGACGCTTTGTCACGCCAATTCACTACCATCTCTGCTGACCCACCAGTGGACACCATTCTACCCTCTTCGTGCTTGGTCGGAGCTGCTATTTGGAACATAGAGCAGGATGTAAAAGAGGCTCAAAGAGAAGTACCTACCCCTGCGGAGTGTCCTGAAGGACTTCTGTTTGTGCCGCCTACTGCCCGGTCTGCTGTGCTTCAATGGGGGCATGCTTCCAAGGTTGCCTGCCATCCTGGTATCTCCCGCACACTTGCCCTCCTTCAACAACGTTTCTGGTGGCCATCCATGTCGTCCGACACACACAAGTTTGTCTCAGCCTGCTCTGTTTGTGCCCGCAACAAGGCCTCTCATCGTCCTCCTGCTGGTTTGCTGAGGCCACTTCCCATTCCTCCTCGCCCGTGGTCCCACATAGCAGTGGATTTTGTAACAGGCCTGCCTCCGTCGGATGGTAACTCTGTTGTTTTGACTATTGTTGATCGGTTTTCAAAGTCTGTCCATTTTGTCCCTCTCCCTAAGCTCCCGTCTGCCTTGGAGACAGCAAATCTCCTGGTCCAACATGTCTTCAGACTGCATGGACTCCCTCAGGACATTGTGTCGGACAGGGGGCCCCAGTTTACTTCCCGGGTGTGGAGAGCATTTTGTCGAGCCATCGGAGCCACTGTGAGTTTGTCTTCTGGCTATCACCCGCAAACCAATGGCCAGACCGAGCGGGCCAACCAAGATCTGGAGGCTGCGATGCGTTGTGTCACAGCCAGCCACCCCGCCTCCTGGTCCGTCCATCTTCCCTGGATTGAGTACTCCCACAATACCCTGGTCTCGTCGGCCACAGGCATGTCTCCGTTCATGGCGTCTACCGGCTATCAACCTCCACTCTTCCCTACTCAAGAGAGGGCTGTGGCTGTGCCCTCTGTTCAAGGTCACCTGAGGAGGGCGCGCCGTGTGTGGACGGAGGTCCGGGCTGCTCTCTCCCGCACCCGGTCTCGCAACCAGATGCTCGCGGATCGGCACCGTGTCCCAGCCCCCAACTACAGGCCTGGCCAGAAGGTTTGGTTGTCCGCCCGGGACATTCCTTTGCAATGTGTGTCTAGGAAGTTGGCTCCCAGGTTCATAGGACCGTTTGAAATTGAGCGCGTCATTAATCCCGCTGTCGTTCGCTTGCGTTTACCGTCCTCCTTGAACATTCACCCCTCCTTTCATGTCTCGCTCCTTAAGCCTGTCTCCTCCAGTGATCTCTGCCCTCCGGCCGAGCCCCCTCCACCCCCCCGGGTCGTGGATGACCACCCGGCCTTTTCTGTTCACCGCCTGCTGGATGTCCGGCGACGGGGTCGCGGCTTGCAGTTCCTGGTGGATTGGGAGGGGTATGGGCCCGAGGAGCGCTCGTGGGTTCCACGCTCTTTCATTTTGGACCCTGTTCTTATTAGTGATTTTTATGTTCTCCACCCGGAGAAGCCTGGGTCGCCAGGTGGCGCCCTTTGAGGGGGGGGTACTGTTATGATTTGGCTTGCGTGCTGTCCCCCTCCCCTTTCTGTTTTTTCCTTTGCAGCAGAGCAGTGTGTGGCAGGGGCGTGGCTGACTCCTCCTGGTGACTGAGACGCGGCACCTGCACATCATTACCCAATTAACCACAGTATAAAGAGCTGGATGTCTCAGCACCACACTGCCAGATAATTCCGTCCTGTTCGGTAGCGCATCTCTGCAACTAGATTTTCTGAAAGACCTTTTTGTTACTTACCGCAAGATACTCACCTGCTATTCTCCATCTGTCTAGATCCTTCCGGTGTCCCGCTCCAGTCGGCCAGCTCCCTGCCTCACCTGCCTGCCTTCAAGTTTTTGGTGAAAAATAAATCCTTTAAAGCTTACCTGCCTCCGCCTCCGCTTTGGGGTCCAACTAGAAAACGCAACAATATGAAACCGCAGAGGAAAGGTAATTTCTTTCTCTCTTTCTTTAATGCCTGAATGAGTTCACCCTGAGTTTTATACAAGTTTATATATTAGTTTATATATTAATCCGGTGGCACATCTAATGTCACTTTCATTTCAGCAGCTTCAAAAATCCATTTATCCACGCTATAGATTTTATTAAAGATATTTTATTGTCGTGTATCTCTGTCCTCTGGAGTGCAATTTGAACAGCAGTCACTCTATAGTTGTATGCTAAATATTGTCCATTTCACTTTCATGAATCAGAATGATTTTAAAAAGAAAACCTTGTATTTATAGGTAATTTGTTAATATACTCCCATTTTTAAACATTTCATGTAGCAAATGACTCACAAAATAAAGTGCCTTTTGAGGATGAAATTGCGATACAATTCGCGACTGAGAATTGTATCAAAATCGGGCATAAAAATCGTGTGTGCGGACCTTAAGAAGATTCCTGTTGAGGTTGATGAAACAGTGATTCTAGTGGATCTGATGTGGAGGATATGGAGCCAAGATTGTCACGTGAAAACAAGAAATCTCATAAACGAACCGTCAAAACGGGTGTGAACGTATTCATTCCTCATAACATTTTAAAGGCTCCAAAGGTTGTTCAGTCTATGGTGAGGAGCAACATTTCTTCGTCTGCCATGTCCTCAGTCATGCATGAAATCATAGAAGCTGTCAATGAGAAACCATGTAGTTTCAGTTACAGCAGTGTAGAACGCTACAGAGTTGAAACTGTCAAAGCTATGTATTGATGAACAAATAAAGGAAAACTGGTCTCCATCAGATGTTGCCAATGTGCACTATGATGGTAAACTGATGAACACGTTGGATGGGATGAGCAAAATAGAGAGGTTGCCTGTCCTTCTCTCAGGAAAACAGAGGCATAAAACTCTAGGTGTCCCTGAAATATCTGTTTTCTGGGGCATTATGCTCCTGGTAGGGTCTCCCATGGCAAACGGGTCCTAGGTGACGGGTCAGACCAAGGGCGGTTCAGAAGCTCCTTATGATGGGAGACCTTCAAGGACTGTTACATCACCCAGAAATGAAGGAGCGTCGTGGGGCCGTCCTCCTGTGGACCCACCACCTGCAGGAGGAGCCATAAGGGACTGGTGCAGTGTGATATGGGCAGCTTGGACTTGGCAACGGAAAAGTGAAAGAAGATGGATGGATGGATGCTCTAAAAATGTAACATTCGCACTGATTTGAGGACTTAAAATATTATATCTTTCACAATTTTTAAGCAACAATGCTCTTTTTTTGCTTTTGAAAACCAGCAACAATGGCCTGTGCACAGAAATTGCACACCTGGAAAAAAAAAAAACATGATCAAAACCGCTAACATTATCTTTAAGTACATCGTCCGTCAAGCCCTGTAAAGTAGAGCTAAAACTAACAAATAGAAAGTTCAAATCTGAAGTTTTTAATATACTGGAGCCTCTACTGACAAAACTTTACAACTTGTGCTAAAAAAATCAAGACATTCACATTTAGAAATACAAACATCAATTAACAACATTGGGGATCGATATTTCTCAGCATCTTCCTCCCTCTTTCAACCTCGACTATTGTTTCATTTTGATGTGATTAGGCGTTTACCGGCTGTAAAGACTTGTAACATTAGCGTTCATTTAGCGCTGTCTGACAGTGAAACTCAACACACGGAGAAGGGAGTGCCGGTCGGGGATAACTGGGTTTTCACTAATATCAATTATGTCCGAGCACCCACAGCCCGGTCAGGCACCCACGGGCGACACCAGGCCCGGACACGTGATACTAACAGAATATGTGTCGGTAATTTGCTAATGAAACAGCGTCAAAACGCGTCAGGGTTTACTGTTAGTGAACTTTATCGATCGGTTGCGATGGGTTTAGGCTGTGCCATCGCCTAATGTGTTGAGAGGTCACGTTCAGTGCCACCAACGATCTATTATCAGGTCCAAGGTGTGGTTTTCAATTGATATCAAGATGGATCTCTGTCTCAACATGTGTTAGATACTGTATTTCTAATGAGAATACTGTAGAATCGATTTAGGATTATGATATCACTTCTCGATCGGAGAGCATCATCAGAATAGTACTTTTATGCATTCTTACATGGAGGACATTCTTGCTTTGCCTGAGACCTGAACTGCAAAGGTGTTCATTTAAGCTTTCTTTGACGAGAAAAGTCCCACTGTGATTCTGAATTCTTTTATTACAACCCGGCCCTGCTTGGATTTAGTTGCAATAAAAAACTAAGATGTAAAAGGTTAAATAAAGTTTAACCTTTTACAAGTTGTAATTGAATAAAAAGGAATGTACAAGGTAAACTTCATGGGGTAACAAAAATGACCGAACTTATGGTGCCTACACACCAAACCGCACGGATCGCGCGGTTGCTTCTATTTGGACGCTTGTAATCAAACGCTCACATGTGTTCACTTCAGGCGGAGCCACTGCTGCACGATTCTGTATGAGGAACATTTCTGCGCTGTTGCTGCTAAGTGCTAAGATGCAAACTGTTTCCTGATTCTTTTCTTGTGCTTTAGTGACAGTGGAATAGTTTTACCAGCCTACATTGAAGCGTATGATTCCACTGATCCGAATGCTTGGGCTCGGGAAAGGCATTTCAAACCACAGCTTTTCCTCTTTTCAGATGGAGTCTCTGTCTCACTTGTGTCTTTATAATGTAGTACAGGTGGTTATGTTGTTCCAAATTCTGAAATTATCTATAGATTTGTCTTGAATATGTTTGCCCTTCTGCCGATCATCACGCCGTGTTCATGCCCCTCTGAACAGCTGATGCACATTGCAGCTAATTCCCATCACTCGAATGCACCGCGTCTATTTATAATATTTACAAAAGTTAAGAAAAATTAACCTATAAGACCAAAATGTGCACAGAACAAAGTTACTAAAAAAAGCTAAACAATAAAGTTTCTCAAAAATGTGTCACCTGTAGGCCTAAAGAAGACGAATGACACAAAAACACAAACGGCAGACAAAACTTTAAGAAACCTAACAGGGGTGTTCCTGAAAAAAAAAAAAAAGTATTGAAAGACAAAGGAAAGGACCACAGGAAGAATAGCGACAGTTTGGCTGCGCTAATGGGGATCCTTTCAATAAACATAAACATAAACAAAACAAATACAAAAAGGAGGGAGACTGGAGGCCTGGGGTCGTAAGCATCCAGTGTAAACATTACTAAGACACAGGGAGAAAGTGCAAACTCCACACAGACCGTCACATGGCACCACCTGGCCTGGGCCCTTGTAACCACGATGCCACCATCTATCCTCTTCCACTTTATCTGGGACTGGATCACAGTCTAAGCAGAGATGCCCACTGCGACCCCTTTGGGTGCCCTAAGCTGAAGAGCCACGGGTGCCATCTTACAGTCAGGACACAAACGCCAAAGGAGTAATTAGTATTTTGTATTCTTATATTGCCAGCTGCTCAGATAGGACAAAATACTACCATTGTACTTGTACTTTTCAATATCTGATCATTTCACATGTGCAACACCATTTGGGTAACACAATATAAGAGAAATGTTAACAGTTCTGAATAACAATGCAAACAATTTCACAAATAGCTGCCTAACAGCCAGGCATCAATTGCCTTGTAAACATCCGCTTTAACTATTAACAATAGGAGATAAGATAACTATATTAACTATAGAAAAACAAATACGCATTGAAAAGGGCAAACTAAAATAAACAATTAAATAAATATCCATTGAAAAAAGTGCAAAAAAAGGAAACGCAGTCACAAAAATAGTGATGTCAAATCTGTAAACATACAGTATCAAAAAGCAGCCCACACTTTCCTATCCATGCATCCAAAAGGCGTCCCCAAGTCATATTTGTAAGATTACGTACATTTCTAAGCCACAGTGTTTGGTCGTCGGCTGCCTCTTGTCCACAACTCCAGTTGGTTGGGCATTTGTCGCCAAGTGTTGGTGAAGCTGCTGCTTATCGTTGTTTAGAGTCTCCAACTTACCACTATGCGAATATAGCATGCTTTTAAATGTTGCCCTTTTGACTCAAAACTCAAATTTAAAGGTGAGCAGTGCATTTTCCCCCCTTTCTTTTGTGACTTGAAATTCTCTCTAAAGAGCGCATAAAGGACTGATTAAAAACATTGACTTTCAGGTTTGAATAATGCTGTCGTCAGCCTCACACAACGGTCTAAAAGATTTCATAGGGAAAAAAAGGCAAGGTTGATTAAGAACATTACTCTCTAATGTGAATGGAACCCCCCCTGAAATTAAAATAAGGAAAGACTCGATTTTAAATGCTGAACTTATCGACCACTTGAGAGATGCATATTTTAATAGCTGCATCTTGTAATTCTCTGTATCCAAACAGTGTTCCCCGTCTCCCTATCTCTCTCTCACTCACGTTTGGTAATAGAGTGATCGAAATGTGTTAACCCCGGCCTGCGCCCAGAATTTAGCTTTGAACCTACCATTAGCAATATTACTCCATCTTTCTTCAACCACTCAAAAGCCAAACCCAACCATTGCCCAAACTCTAACATACAAGATTGATTTAGTTGCTACTGTGACTCTAAATTCTCTATAAACAGTGCAGTAAGGCCTGATAAAACATTGACTTTCTACCGGCCTCGACGCCCCCCACACTCCCTCCCTCTCACTCTCGTTCTCCCCTCTCTCTACTCCTCTCCCCGGCTCGCTCGTGGTAATGGATTTTTATCATGGCAACAGGATCAGGGCTGATTTTTGACGAGTCCCCAGGCTGCTCTCCCATTCCTTTTGAAATGCCTTTCTTTAGTAGTCTTGTTCAAGTAGCCCCAGGCCATGGCCCTCCGAGATCACAATGTTATTAATACAAACATGTCAAAGCACATGCTGAAATTCAAAACAGAGGTGCCAAAGTGTCAAGGTGTCAGGCTCCTGCAATATAAATGACGCTTTAATATTCCTAAGCACTACACAAAATAGGCTTCAGTGCATGAAAAGGGCCCAGAGAAGCGCGGCGTTAAATATTTTAGAGTAATGTCACCCGTTGGCCCCTCGGTTGTGATGTGGGATGAGCAGAGAAGCCCCTGAAGGATTAATGAGTGGACTTGGTATGCCACCCGCTCTCCCTCAAAACCTGCACCCACCAGCGCAGCCCCGCCCCCGACAGAGACCAAGGGCATCCACCGACAGGACAAGTCCACTGCCAACTTACCAGAGGTGTTCATCGGTTTTCAATCGTTGAATCGTGCGCCACTGACTACTGCCATGTAGATGTTCAGTCATCCGTTGTGGTGAATTCAATCTTCGAGCATTAAAACATGTCAACTCACATATACATAAGAAGCCGGCGTTTCACTCCCCATCTTGGGAATTTTCTCAATAGGTTGCGTTCACGGGACGTCACAGCATTCTAAAACAGCCTCTTATTTGAAGTTGTGTTGGTGCAGCTTAGAATTATATTGTGATAACTTTGGTAAATGTCAAAATGGAAAATGTTGGACTTGTTAACATCTCTGCAATGGCTGGATCTATCCACGTGACGCAAAAACTGTCGCAAAGTTCAACATTTTCTCCCTCGGCACATATGAACTTAGGTGAAATGAGCGTCTCCTAAAGGTGTCCAAAAGTGGAGACAATATTCAAAAGGATGTGCTTGATGTTGGTCAGATGAAAGGCCTGAACGATGAATGTAGCAGGTCTGTGAATCTAATTACTTCCAAATAATGTAGAGAATGAAGAACTCATTTGTAAAAACAATGAAGTTACGTAGTCACCAGAAGTTGAGACCACATCTCAACCAATCACTCTTTGCACACCAACCACACTTGCATTCACCTAACCACACCTTTAATTAGCCTTGGGCCATATATAAACTGTCGACCCCACCCTCCTTCATGTCTGTTTTATCTTCTGCTTCAAGGGGGGGAGGGGGTCCCGAAGAGCTGGGTTCCTCTGAGACGGAGCCCCGGTTTCACTCCGCACAATAACCTCGTGAATAAATCTTAATCGCACTTTGTTGTGGTGCGGTCCTTGCTAGTGAAATGGCTTTGACCTCACTGGACAGTTGGAAACCATTTCAGGACAACTTTATGAAGCTCACTGAGAAAAAGCCAAGAATAAAGAGTGGCAATTTCAAAGAATTTAAAATATAAAACATATTTTGAGTTATTTCACCTTTTTTTGTTCCCTACATAGTTCCATGTGTTCATTCATAGTTGAATGCCTTCAAAGAGAATCCAAAAGCCGATACATAAAGAGTGTTTTTCCAAACTTGTGACAAGTACTGTATTCTTGTACATTTCTCTTTACATAGCAGTCTTTCTCATTACGAGATCTCTTTCAATGCCATAACAATGTAAAGTTACTTGTTCTAAGTCTAATTCACACAACTTTAATTTTCCCAAGTATCATCTGTAGAGTTCAGTAACAATGTCTATAACGATTCTGAAAAAAAATTCAAAAAAATATATATCTGTTTTAGCAAATAAACTCTTTTTGTCAATTATGTTAAAGTTTGGAGGTTTCTTTCCAAAACTGTCCCATTGATTAGGCCCCTGAAATCAATGTCAAGTCAATGAAAAGTTGATAAAATGGGGGTGATGTGGGCAGTCCTGGATGGACCTGTTCAAAGAAAAGAAAAGATACAGTAATGAACTAGCTTGCGAGAGACAATCAGGCAAATTTGGCTGCGATGTTCCAAAGTAGTCTGCGCTCACAATGACATTCAGACGCTCGTGTCTCCTGGGTGATTTCCCTCCAACATCTGTCCTTCTTGCACTTGAACACCTAAATTGCTTTAATGATCTTTGTCGATGGCAGCTCAGTGTTTTTAGGTCATTTTTCTCAGCTCTGAAAGGGCCCAGTTGGCGTCCGCTGCTGCACCAGTTAACACCAGCTAAACGCATCAGACACAAATGTACATCTATCATTATCACTGTGTGTCATGGGATGATGCTGTCACTCCAGTGAGCATTACAGAGCGACCTGGAGGGATGACATCTGTGACGGGAGGCATGGGCGACCATATGGGCCGGCAAAGTGATCCAGGCAATGGGCCAATGCTCAATAGACCATGGAGTGTCAGTTTTGATGTCGAGAACCAGCAGCTATGGTAGTGTGGGAAGGGTATGTACGATTTTTGTGTGTGATATTCGTAACCCGGGTGACAAAACCCCACTAAATATCCTTTCTATTTATTTTCATCTTTCAAGCTGTCCGTGCGTTTACATTACGTTCACGTACGTTATAAACCAGTCTTCTAAACTGAAATGTAAATAGGCCTAAGTCGGAGCTGAGGGTCGTAGCGCGAGAGTGTTTGAGGGTGCTTTAATCTGCGGAAATGGTAAGTAGCTTTATGTAGCTTAGCCGCTGCATTTGTTTGAATGGAGCGGTTAGCATTGCGGTTAGCATTTACGTATTTGCCTGTTTTCTCCGAATATAGTTAACCAAGCAAAATGTTATTACTGTAACCCATTGTCTGCTTGTTTACTGATTATTTTACCTAGACTGTAATGTTACCACTTTAGCATATGTTTAATTTTTTGATGTTTATCAGTGCTATGCATCCAGGGCACTTTACGATACAGTCCAGTCAACCACTGTGTCTGCTTATTTATGGCACCTTATTTATGGATGCTGTGTTTACATTTTGATACTATTAGAGTAATGAATATTTTAATATAACTATTATTGTATTATTTATTCTAATCGACTTCATGCATTGAATTACTTTGTTGTACAATAAGGAACATGCTTTGCTATTAAGATACACCTAGTATTTAGTATTTAGTATATTGAATGTGTTTGTTTGTGCGCATTAGAAACTTAATTGGTCCTGTTCTTTATACAGGCCAGGTTGGATGGCGAGCTTAGAGCCTGAACTAGAGCCTGTTGAAGCTGTCTGCCTGGATCCAAACTAAAGCGTAATCAGAACTTGAGACAGATTCCATTTAGTTTAGTTTAGTTTATTAGTGTATTTGATCAATAGTTTTTTTAGGATTATTGGTATGTTTTCCCTGAATATTGAATCGTCTCCATGGTTACACATACATTTCTTTCAGAATGCCTACCAGAAATAAATAAATAAATAATTAACATGAAAAGTCGTACAGTGCACCTTTAAGAAAAGTACTGCAGTACATTCACTTGGTAACTTACTACCTCTGCTTAATTGTGTCCCAAATAGTTCCTGTTCAGTAACAAGTTCGTTATTGACAACAATTCATATGATGCCAAGTCCTGTGGCCTGTTCTTTATTTTTTTTTTTACTTAAAAGAAAGAAAAGAAACTCCCCCAGTCCTCTATTGAGTACCTCGCGACCCCCTGGTGGTGCAAACCCACACTTTGGAAACCCTTGACGTAGTAAACTAAAATGACCAAACAATGTTGAATGCAGTTTTTATACTAATATTTCTGCAAATCTTCAAATTAGCTCTGATTTTAGCCCGGTAACATTGCTGCTGCAAGTTTGGTCCTCATGCAAACCTCCATTCTGCCCACTGCACCGTGAACTCTGTGCCCCTCTGACTGCCAGCTCAACTCCCAAACAAATAAGCAACAGCAACAAAAAAACTCCCCAAACATAGACTCCGGATGAAAGCGTGGCAGCTTGTTCACTCTGCATCTCCTCCCTGGCGCTGGCTCTGTAGAGGTGTGCAGCGCGCTCGGTTCACCCAAAAGGTCAGCGCTTCCAGGCCGGTCTCTGACTGACATATCTCTCCTCTCTCTCTCTCTCTGGTCTCGATGGCTGCCGCATTTCAGGTGTAAAATCCGCAACTTGCCCCAGCTAGTTTCAGATGTCATGGACGCGGAGGTATGGCGGCGCGCTAGCAGCTAACGGCGCTCGCTAACTCCCCCCGTAGCAGTATTCGCGCATGCATCCGTGAGAGGTGACAAAACAGATCAGGCTCCTCGGTCGCGGACGCGGGATGTGCTCACGTCAGCGAGGGCAGTGATCGCTCGAGTGGCAGGAAGACGCAGGTTTAAGGTCGTGTGGCTGGTTGATAAACGCATGCGGCGGTTGTCAGCTCTTGAGGAGTACATTAGTGCGTTTCGGCTCGTCTCTAGTTGTCTGTGTGTCTTATACCATCGTCGTTCATTTAAAAAAAAGAAAAAGTAGGGCGACCAGAAGTGATTTCACATCCATGACCAAATCGCAAATGTGAAATCATTTAATTTGACAGATTTAGCACGAATGAACACTAGCATCAGCACAACAGAGCAAGAACAAAAGCGTGCAGAGCTTCATTATTTGCGTACGTTTTATCTACACACCGTTTCAAAGGGTAAAAATCAGTCCCATTGTAAATTCATCATTTTTAATCAAAAGGTGTACCTGTCAGCAATTAGGTGTCGGAAAATGCGTTTTCTGTCTGGGGTAATAAAAATAAAATTAGCGATATGGATATGAGCCTGTCTTTTGGGTGACTCTTTGAAATGAACTGATCCCAAAGCTCACAGGAAAGAGCCATGGATCCAATCGCTGAGCGGATCGGGACGACCAGACATTTGCAGGCGGGAAAAGTGGAACATTTTGTACGCTGTAAATGAGGTTTAAATGATGTGTTCCATTTGGAGTGAGGAAAATGTAACCAAATGAACGCATTCTTTTATATTCTAGTAGGGCTGCACAATATATCGCAAAGAAATATCGTAACACGATATTGGGTGACGCAATATTCGTATCGCAAGAAGCCACACTATATCGCAACGTCACTAAAGCCCTCATCTGACTGAGAACGACACATCATTTTTTGCAAACCCGGCCAAAAAATGTAACGAATTTGTACATTTGTAAAAGTTCTAGCCAATGTTTTAGTTACAATAGTTACAGTAACATTTATAGTGACATTTCCTAATTGTGTTCAATTCTGGTCTTGTTATGGTGCTGATGTGGTGTTTTTAATTATTGTTTTGACACAATTTGCTGAAAAAGTAGTTACAATTTGTGTTTAATTATAATGGAACATATCGTGTTGAAATGGTTTGGTGAATTAGCGCAATAATGTCGTTATCGCGATATTGCACAGATGTATCGCATATCGCAAGTTACTTCAATATTGCGCAACCATATCTTCTAGTGTTTTTTAGATGTTCACTTGGCTATCTACGTACAGCATAAGTTTTACATTTTGCTCGTGGGTCCGGGTAGATCCGGAAACTGAAAACCACGCATCAAGAAGTTGTACCAAAGTGAGACTACACATGTGTTCATGCTGGTCATTTAAAGTGAACTTCTTCCAAACTCCAAGACTGTGCCTGTCCCCTGTGGTCTCTGTGATACCCGCAGGTCGTCTCCTCTAAAGCCCTATGTTAATCTGTGTTTTGCTTGTCCACTTCAGTATTTACATGTTTTGGGGCAGAGAGACCGACAGCGTTCGTTTGATCCCGGACACCGGTTTAACTCCGCGGATACATACCTACAGGGAGCTGCAGCTAATTGCACGGATGGAGCTCGAGCCACAAAACCCCGCCGCCTCTGTCGTGTTCTGGGGCGAAAAATATTTGTACACTCCCAACGACGAGGGCCCGCGCGCCTGCCCCCCGATCTTGTTTAGGGCTTACGAAATCGTCGTGAAATCGTGGGGGAGATTTGCAAAAATTATCCCCCCCCCCCCTCCAAATGCACTGATGTACTTCAAAAGTGACATCCAAATACGCGTCTATCTTTCAAAGTTGGTAATATTTGATGTGTTAGTGCCTTTAGCATGCATGTAAACAACACGGATGTGACCAAAGCGGCGCGATGTTGCTCTTTGATCCCTTCATCGCGGCTTTGATCCTGCTCTCTCAGTAAAACATGTATTTTCCGATGGGGGATTCACACAGGCACCAAAGTGGAATGGCCCTGGCAGCATTTGCTCAAGTTGGGCTGTGAAGTGAGCGGCTAAAGCCAACCGGACAAATTAACTAAACATACTTACCGGCTCAAACATGTTTTGGGTAAGTGTGCCCTGAGAGCCTGGATCAGGAGTGATAGAGTACACATAAGAGGTCATAAACTGTACTCAAGTACTGCTTCTTCAGAGTAAATAGTCAAACAAAAAAAGACTCCCATAATCCAATTGTAAAATGTACTGTATTACTAATACCTTTCCACTGTTTTGACAGCTGTTCATTAGTGACATAATTCAAAAATGGTGTTAAATGTAAAGCCAGTTTTGAGATGCCAAGTGTTGGTGCTAGCTAACAGAGATCCCTATTCATATACAAACTATTTACTTCAGATGAGACACTTCAAGAGAATAGGAAAATACTAAATATACAGATAATATTGTCATACTTTCTTTTTTCTTTTGAATTATTAGATTAAAATTAATCAGGGCGGGAATTATTGATTGAAATTGTGGTTAAATACAGCTATTTTTCATAGCCGCTAAGTATAGATGTTGTCTCAAAAGTGTGATATAAATGCATTTGGAGAAAATGGCCTGTTACTTGCATAACCCTAAAGTTAGAGTCAGGGATTAGGGTTATGATTTGGTTTAGGAACGGCAAATGTGACGCAAGTTGTGTTTCATTTACACAGACCTCACACATACTTTAAGAAACTAGACTGACAGAAGCGAGGCGCCATCGGCCCCTCCGACCACCACCAACCACTCACACTTGATTGTGTGAGGAGTGACAACGTTTCAAATGGTGTATAAATATATAAAATAATGTCTTCTACAGAGTTCTTAAACAGCTTTTGATGTGAAATGTATTAAAGTACATATATGAAGAAAACAACATCCCAAAAAGAATAAAGAACTTTTACAAGTCAGGTGTTCCTCGGGCCTCCTCTCTCTCCCTCTATGTGTGCGTTGTAGCATGGATCCTTGCATGGATCCAAACCCACAGGAAAGCTGACTCGTCTTCTTGTTTTTACTTAAGTTGATCACATTTTGAATTAAAAAAAGAAATGCTGAAAAATACCGCTAAAATCATCCAAAAAACGTGCACAAAATGTACCTTGCATATGCTTAACTTCCACCAACTGTAAAGCATGATCTTCCCCTTATCGCTGCTAATAATGCTGCACATTTACAGAAATTACCAGCAGATTCATGCAGAGGCGGTTGACACAGGGTTACGCCGACGGCCTATTTGTACAGACCAGACACCGGAAGGAGCGCTGAGAAAACGTGAGGCATTAAGCTAATACTCCTGACCTCCGGGACGCCTCGCCAGCAAGCGGCAGGATTTTCCTCCACCGCCGCGGTCGCAAATAATTTCCCCTAATTGGCTTTGAAGGCAATTACTGTTCGGACGAGACACAGGAGGAATGCATGGGGGCAGAGGAGGATGAGATGCATATTGATAGTTATGGCATCAAAAAACGCTGGGTTCCTTTGAAGTGCGGTTGCGGAGCATGTGACGAGCGAGCAGCTTTAGAGGGGAAAAAAGGCTGGAGGAAAAAAAAAAAGGCAAAGCAGATGAGTTCCGTGAGGTGGCCCGTACAGCGTTTTACCAGCCTGCGTGTTGAAGGGTGCTGAAGTGTGACGTGGGGGACTCAGGTCATGAGATTAGCACAATAGATCACTTTTAAGGCACCTATTGAATTTGTGCATTGTTGAGAGTTTTTTTTTGCCGCCTCCAGCACTTTGGCTTTGGTGCCGAAACGCGATGTGCAGGATTCACAAGAGGTGGTGCAACAATTTTGAAATAATTATGTTATCAACTCCGGTGCCATGATCAATAAAAACAATGACGCCAAAACGAGTCAGCATTTACCTTCGGATCAGAGGGTAAGGTTCATATTTGTCTACAATGTTATTTTGTCCTTGGGCCAATCAGTCAATTTCCAGTCATTCATTTATTCATCAGTCCAAGTTGCCTGGATCACACTGCACCAGTCTCTCATGGCTCGTCCCAGTGGTGCCGGGTCCACAGGAGGAGCACCACGACGCTTCTTCGGGTTCAGCATCAGGTGCTGCCAATATGGCAACATAACTGGTCTTGCTGATCTATTATCCATTAAAGGGCCTTTGAACTGCTCTTTGTCTAATCCATCACCTAGAACCTGTATACCATCGGAGACCCTAGCAAGGGCATGAAGCCTCTCAGCATCAGTCGGGCTCTCAAACCCCTCCACCAAATGAATATTACGGTACGAGAAAGATTGGTGATATAATGTTTTCCAAAAGTAATGTTTCTCCATTAGGAAAATCTGCAAACAGGTTAGGAAATGCATGTGATTCTTGCATCCGTTTAGAACAGAGGTGGGCAAACTAAGGTCCAGGGGCCAAATGTGACCCGTCTAATCCTTAAATCCAGCCTGGTAAACATGACCAAACTCAATATTGGTTAAATGGGTTAACAACACCAATATTTTCACCGACATAAAGATACTGCACTTTTTATGCAATAATTTGAGGAAATTAAGCCTAGGCATAAATTCAACCTGGAAGACTAATCTCAGCGTCAACTCCCTCCAGCCAATGATCGCGTCTCTGAGGGTCACACCACCACCTCAGCCTATCAGCGCAGAGCCACACTTTCAGAGCAGCCAATTATCGCCGTCGGTCCTGCGTTTAAGCCGCGAGCGCTCATGGCTCGTCCGCTTTCCCAGCTGTGCTGCGACCCACCTCCACCCCTTCACCATCTCCTCTATCCGTGGCTTCACCCTGCTACATCCTTCACCGGTCTCCCATACCACCACTAGTGTCCAGGCCCCAGGGGAAAGACCTCGCTAACGCTAACCTACTCAGTCATTCAAACTATAATCTATATATCGATGTCTACTGCCGGGGTTTGATCGCTAAAAATATATATTTCAATAAATCTTTCTAATCGCTGCTTTTGTCTCCGTTGGAGTCTATCCAGGTTGAATTGTACTCGTTTGAAACACCCCAAACTTGTCCGGCCCTCCTGGCAAGTTAAAAACAAATAAAGGATTAGCCCATACCTGGTCCAGAAGTTGATATATTAATTCTTCTGCTTTGCACGTGTTAAAAATGCGCACCATGATCATAAATTGCAAATTGAATTGCAATGTTCATCAGAAAACGAATCCAGACCAATTAGATACTTATCTGAATTAGTGCGGCCTACCCCAGCCACACAGCACTCTTTTGGAACCTGACCCGCCCGTTTGGGACGCACTTCTGTATAGCTGGCTGTGTCTG
This sequence comes from Proterorhinus semilunaris, assembly GCA_021464625.1. NCBI lineage: Eukaryota > Metazoa > Chordata > Actinopteri > Gobiiformes > Gobiidae > Proterorhinus > Proterorhinus semilunaris. The sequence goes on from CM038346.1 coordinate 33,124,114, forward strand.
TTGCGACTGCGCCGTCAAAACAATGCCCCCTCGTCACAGTTCCCTGCGTTTACCAGTGTGATGTTTGCATAATGCCGTCTGAAATGTTAGCGTTAGCGGCCTGCAGCCCTCTGTCTCTGTCACTCTCACTAAACTGTGCGCGAGCCACAAACGCTTGTCCCCAGAGCGCCCCCTAGAGGTCGACAACTGATACAAAATACCCAAAGACAGAGACAGAGAGACATAATGCAGTGTTATGATTACGGGCCGTATCCTCGAGAGATGCGTCACCTCTGGGTAGGATTTGGTGGTCTCCGTTTGACAGTGGACATTATCGCTGTTGAAAATGACCCCTGATATGTAAGGTCAGGGCTGTATCATTATCACAGGCGCGCCGCGGGACCGCCCCGGGAGAGGAGGGGTCTGCAGCTCTACCCCCAATGCAACCTGAATATGATTAACCGCGGTACAGCCAACCAGATTTAGCAGGTGTAGAACTCTTTTTATGTAACACTTCATTTTAGTCAAGGTTAAAATGTAGCACAATATTTATTCCCACATGCACTGACTTGTTCAGTAGCATTCAGAGTTGAGATTCTGTACGGTAAATTAAAACTCCTGTAGGAATAACCGTCTTTTTTATTGAAAAGTATTGAAAAGTGTCAGTCCAATGTAAAAATATGAATTGAACGATTGGTCGCTTTATGATTATCGATTAACTGTTAACCACCATGGCTTGATGTCATTGTACTTAATGCTCTTTTTATTTTCATAAAAACGTTTTATTTAGTAATAATTCTGAACTGTTATTAAGAAGAACTCATTATACACCGATTACCCATAAAGAAAAGGAAAGTACCATTGTATGAGGTCATTTAATTCTGCAAATTACTGTATCTTTCCCTTATATACTTTGTCAGTATTTTTTTTTATTGATGGCGATTGGCAGGGGGGAAAAAATAACAGTAAATACAATCATCCAGATAAAGCGGAAGAAAATGGATGGACAATCATTCTTTATTATAAAGCAATTATATGAAGTTGCAAAAATACAAACCTTTCTCCCTGCAGCTAAACCTATGCACAGTAAACCTTTAGTACTTTCTAGGGTTGGGACAAAATATCGGATTGGACTTGGATCGCAATGCTGCAATACCAAATATCCGTAAAATACTTTTGTTTGGAGGCATTTTTATCGTGCTTTCCTTCGTTTTCCAGTTGCACAGCACTTTGTTACATTTTGTGTTAATGCACTTTTCAATCATAACATTGCAATAAACTTTGGACACATGACCAACATATTATTTATCATAATTACTTACTGTATCGCAATACGTATCGAATCGGCCCCTGGGTATCGTTCTCAATAAGAAATACAAGTTATATTTTATTTCCCCAAAAATTATTAGCATAATAATAATTACACTATCTGCTGTGCTGGGTCAAAACACAGTCTAGTAAAAGATATTCAAGTGCTTAGCTCTTATTTGAATTTGAAAGAAACAGTATTGTCCCACGAGGGGAAATTTGCCCTGGGCATGTAGTGCAGGTACAGCTGATACAGACAACAATTAATAGAAAATTGGTGATAAAAATAAAATAAGTGCAGACTCGTACAACGTGATAAATAAAAACTTTGAAGTACAAAAAACGTGATCATCCAACCAACTGTAGGTAATACACATAAGCGGTGCCATATAGACCATGAAAACGGAAACACATGAGACATCTACAGTCTGTCAATATAATATAGAGAATTGTTGCATCCGTATGTGAATAGAGCAAACTTTACCGTGTTTACAATGATACCAATTTGTCTTCAATAAATACGCATTGAAAGTGCTATAGAAAATTTGACATTCAAATAAGTTAGGGGCTTTTGTTGTCATTCTTTCCACATAATGTGCTAACCATATAAAGTAGCAGTATGGTCAAACTGGGCCCTTAGTAATGCTGAAAGCGTTAACCGTGTCAATCATTCATCACATTTCGTGTAAAGGCTTTCAGGCGAAGTCTTGAACAAACTACTGAATATAAAATGCATCAACAACTCAAAATCATCACTGAAAAAAAAAAAAAGGAGAGAATTGTGACTTTTGTTCCACGTATCGACTTATTATTATTTTTTGTCTCGAGTCCACTCCAGACACAACCGCCTCCGAGCGAAGCACCCTCGCTCGTTCATGATCGCCAGAACAACTTATTGATTTACCCCCTTTTGAAAGATACATTTGAACAGGGCCCAGAGCTACTTGACACCGCTGTGGGCCCTCCTGCTCCCCTTTCGGTTCAGAGCTCAAAGGTCGTCCTGTCGGGAACATGTCCTGCAGTCCTGGTCCCCCGATGCTGACATCCAAATAAATCCCCAGCCTCCTCCCGACCATCAGTAGCTGTTAGCGCCCTCAGTAGCGTGTTTTCTCTGTAGCTTTCACTCCGGCTGTGTCCCGATCTCCCCCCTCTGGGCCCCCAGCTCCTCTCACCACAGCACTGGATAAAGGACTTGTATTTGTACTGAATATCCTCCATCATTTGAGGTTATCCTGATTGTCGAATACGTTTATTTATGCATTTACTCAATATTACAACAGCAGCCACCTCACACGGGACTTGAGTATTTTTTACTAATAACATCTCCTTTTATTTAACAATCCGTAATAAAGAGTAGTTGTAGATTCTACAAGAGTAATTTCTGATAACTTATTGTTATTTTCTTGTTGTTGGTGGTGTATGCTTTACAAGTAACTTTGAGTAGTAGGCCTATTTTTTTCTTCATTCATACATTTTCAGTAATCCTGTTTATTTTTTATTTTATTTTTTGTAGTTTGTCTTTATCATTCTGCAATGTGTCATTCCCACTACTGCCTGTGGAGGGCGCTCCAGGGCCAATTCAAAATCCTGACCATTCTAATCCTTAGGGTCTTGTCTTTACGTTGTCATTATCACATATTTTAGAACATAAATTAATATCTTTGAGCCTCAATAATGCAGGATTTGTCCACTTTGAATAGAAATACATTTGGAAACTCTGTTTGCAACAGGCCTTTGTTAATGCAAATACGAATGAACACCTGCCAGCTTTGCCCTGTATAGCCCTGAACAAATAATAATAATGATAATAATGCATCGGTTTTATATAGCACTTTTCTGGACCCTCAAAGACGCTTTACATTGCACTATTCATTCATTACATACTTGGTGGTGGTAAGCTACTAGTGTAGCCACAGCTGCCCTGGGGTAGATTGATGGAAGCGAGGCAACCAGTCTGCACCATCGGCCCCTCCGACCAGGCCCTTCCCTGCTTAGCCTCTCTGACGGGATCGGGCTGAGCAAAGGCGGTATGGCCATTAAGCCTATTCTTTGAAACTCGTTTAAACAAGTGCAGTACGTAGGATTATGGCAGTCTGGATAACTTTCCTATGGAGGGCCAGAGTTTGAACAGTTCAAGCTTGTGTATTTACTTGTCATGACAAGAGCGAGAAGAAGCTTCTGAAGATAGAAACTAAATGTGCTCAACTCAAGCATCCCAGTCCAATCGGCTATATTTGAAAATCCTTAAAACTGTAGAAATAGAAAGAAAATACATGTTTTGTTGTTATATTTGTGCCAAACCCATACAATAAAGCTCTTCTTCATTGGTGAACTCTGAACTATTTCATCTGTGACAGTGGACCATAGTGTGATGTCAGTTTATTGAGCGGCTGTCTGCAGGTGGTGGATCGATTTATTTGACAGGTTTTCCTCAGTATAAAAATAAGCGCCCCCTGCTGGTGTGGCTGTCTGTTGTCATTACAGCTGAGAGTGTTCAGATGTGCATCTATTGACCTTCGCTGTTGGAGAGAGACGCTTCATCAGATATCACCAAGTGGTAGTTACTCCAAACGCAGGTGAAGCTATTCCTGCGTTTCCTGTAGGGCATTAAAAACACTGAAAGACTTTGAATAAAGTGGGCTAAAATTAAGAGCTTAAACGTCTTTATTTACTTACTTTTACTTTTACTTTTCTTTCTTTGGAAATTGTTTGTAAAAGTTTTTAGAAAATATATGGTCCATTACACTTTAGGTTGTAGGTTTCGCTGAAAAAAAAAAAAAATCAAATGGGGGAATTAAGCAAAACACGTTTTTGAGATTTTTACCATGTTCTCTCATCAAAAGCATACCTGGAGTTGTGTTTTTAGCCGTTAGCGCAATTTGGAGTAATCTTTGGATCTTCATGGGTGGCTGTTCTCAGCACTGCGGCGGCAGCTCCCAATCAGCTTCTCTTGATGTCATCCAGGAAGTGCTGTCCTCACCTCTCGATTTCTTGCCAAGCTTAATCTGTTCATTGTGAAGTAAAAACACTTCTGATTGCTTCCACTACAGGCCTTTCTCTTTATTGAAACAACAGCGAAGGGGTAGTGGGAGGAGCTTACTTTGAGCTCTCTTGAACAATCAGGAAGTGAAACTACTGAATATTTGTTTTGCAATTGACTCTTCTTGGGTCCACAGAAGGACGGCCTCATGGTTCCAAACAGGCCTGTTGGTCTCTCATAGGGGGCTTCACCCATTCACTCTCTCATTCATACACCAGTGTACGCAGACACTGGAGGCAAGGAGGGTGAAGTGTCTTGCCCAAGGACACAACGACAATGTGCACCTTCAGGAGGCGGGATTCAAACCCCCGACCTTCCGATCATGAGACGACCCGCTCTACCATGCGCCACCGTCGCCCCGAAATAAAAGAATGTTGTCACATTTTCAGCCATGTCTGTCACATAAAACTAAATAACTTCTATATAAAACATGTTCTCATTAAATTTGCACTGTATGTGTCATCACCTCACAGGAAATCTTGGATTTATAGATGTGAGTTTTTTTCATGGAGGAAACAAGATGGCCACCATGACTGAACTGCCTGACACTCAGTTTAGTTCTTATATCTTCAAAGGTAGGGCAGATTTTCTGATATAATTTACACTGTAAATAGACTTCAACCTAATGCAGTGTGTAAAATGTCATCTTCATCGGTTGATGCATTGAACATTGGTGAATGTTAACCGAAATGGCTCATTATAGCTACTATATACTTGTCCGCTAGTAAATTACAAACACTTGGCCACTCCAGCAGTGGGTATTTTATTTCATTAGGCTACTTTAAGTATTTCTATTATAGTTTCTGACCCAGCGTTGATTAGTAGCCGCTAGTAATAGCATGCTCCTGCTAGCTTTAGCATGCTGTTGCTAGCCGCAGCATTTTGCGCATCGATCAAAAATGCATACGCGGAGGTTCAAACTAAATCAGTGATCACTTGGATTTAGTTAGTGAAAGCTTTGTTTTTTAAGGCGGTGAGAGCCAAAACTGGCATCGGTTTAGTATCGGATATTTGCAGATATTTTTTTCGGTATTGGCTCCGATATTTGATACCTGTATCGGATCCGTGCATCCCTAGTCCAAATCTTTGTCATAAGATTATGAATTTATTACAGGCGGGTTAGAGTCCAAAATGTCTCACAGGCCTTTGCTCTCCTTTTTTTTGAGGATCACTGCCTGTCACAATTGGTTGAAGGTGGCTCCTGAAGCAGAAGTGTCTTGCTTAGAGACACAGTGACAGTATCTGTAAAACCATAGCACCACAGCTTGAAAGCCACCGTGACTTTTTATTTATTTATTTAATTTTTATTTTTTTTTACAGCTGTGCCTCGTTCTTCGGTGAGTGTGGTCCAAACCGAAACCCTGTAATTGCTGAACCGCCGCAGTCCTGGTTCAGTCCTCTTATGTACCACACACTGAGTTTCCTGTCCCCCTCACGCACCCCTCCCAGTGTCCCGGGACCCCGGAGGAAGTCCCCCTTTTCCTGAGCCATCCGTCCTGGGCACCCGCGGGTCAGCCCCCTAGGTTTGAGTTATGGGGCAGGGCAGCCGCAGTCTTTGGAGCAAGTGTTTGTTCAGCAGCTAACACTAACACATGTGTCCGATCGTCTGAGAGCTGCTCCGACCGCCGTGTTTTCTCTGTCTCCCTTTAGCTCAAACGTCGCCTTTTTTCCGAAACCAGACTCAGCCGTTTTGACTGTTCCCGATCTGAACTTTTGCCCCCTTGGCGTGCGCATAAGTGGGTTTGGGCCTGTTGCTTTTGGAGAGGTATGTTAAAGCCGACAGTAAGGAAAAAAAAAATACATAAAAAGGAACTAAATATGTCCGGATGAATATGTAAGGATGAAGGATGGTGGCAATGCTGTTGTTTCTTTGCGCAAGACACTTCCCATGTCTCGCTTGGTGTCTGTGCACAGAGAAATAGAATTCTTATTTCAAGTCAACTAATTTGGCCTCTATTTAATGGTTAGGGCAAGGTGTGAACATTCTGCAGTCATTAGGAATGTTATAAAGGCAATTTAATGCACTCAGAAAATGCTGTATGAATACTTATGCACGCCCCACTTTCCACTTCTCTATTTTTTGAAAAATAACAGAATCATGTATCATTCTGCTTTCACTTCACAGTTGTTACTTGTGTGTGAACTTTAAGTAAAAAATTCAAAATAAAATCTTTATGTTTATGGTTGTAAACATGACAAAATGTGCAAAAGTTGGCCCCGAGCAGAATACGTTGGAGTTATTGTTGGTCCGGCCCTCTGACTCAATTCAGGCTTCTCATGTGGCCCCTTATTACAATCAATTGCCCACCGCTGCACTAGATGCTTGAGGCGAGGCTAGTTTAGTGTGTTGCTCAAGGGCAAAACGACAGTTGACATTCCAGCTTTTATGTCAGTAGATATAGGCTCTACTAACGGTGCGACTGCTGCTCCGACTCGCCGACTGGTGGTGTGAGGAGGTCAGCTGTATCCGACCTCTGCTGGAGCTGAGGCCCAAACAGAGGCCGGAGTAAAAAGGAAAAAAAAAAAAAAAGTGAATGAAAGTCTGTGGCATGAAACATGAAAGAGAGCGGTGCATGTGCTCAGTGTCATCTGACTCTGAGCCCGCTGCGCTCATCTGCTCTGATGTACAGCACCTGACACAGAGCTGGAAACGCGCCCCCGTCATCGCACCCTCCGCTCACCCTCTCTCTTCTCGTCCCAGGACAGAGAGAAAGGGGGGGGGCAGAGCGCGGGCCGCTGCTCCTCTCCCCGTCTGCTCCACTCGGCCGGAATGACAGGATTGGCCTAAGAACTGGAAGTCAGAGATTAAAACAGCACAACGCACTGGAAAATACATTTGCACCTATATCGTCATACCTGGCCTAAAGAGGGAGCTTTATGCGTTTTCCAGGTATTTGGTCTGGGTTGGCTATAAAACGCAATATTGATCTACAACAGCTGAAACAAAATATCCAGCAGTTTCATTCCCTAATTTTCATGCTATCTCACCGTAAAACTGGAGACTGGAGGAAACCTACGCAGACACGGGGAGAACACGCAAACTCCACACAGAAAGGCCCCGCCCACCAGCGCTAACCGCTGCGCCACAGTGCTTAATCACTGCAAAGATGCAAGGATTTCTCAAAGATGTGCTGGTCGGCTCGGAACACAGCTCTGGGTATGTTTTTGATGAGAGAACAACATTGTAACAGGTAAAAAGCTAAAAAAAGTTGATTTTGCATAATAACCCCCATGCATTAAAATGAACGATAAAGCCACTGTGCGGAAATGTGACTTACATTGACCCGAATGACTCTAGAAGTAGTGCGTATGATCATGGTTTAGTTCTTGCTTTATTGCACAGGAAACCAATTGTTATGTTTTTTCTAATAATACTGACGCCAATATCGTCTAGCACAGGCTGCCCCCCTGCTCCTCTCCTCGCTCAGGTGGAATGACAGGATTGGGAGATGACCAGGAAGTGAAGCTTAACATATTTGAATTCCTCCAATTAGCAGCACATGGCCTCCGCGGAGGACATGACCGTGACCTGGGACGGCGCATTCCTGCACATGCAAAGGATTAGAGACAGACCAAAAGAACTAGTCGGGATAACCAAGTGTATGGCAGAAAATCGTGAAATGTGTGAACCTTGAAATGCAGAGGAGCTTCAGGCCGATCTCTGCGTGCCGTATATCGGAGCGTTGGCTGGTGCTTTTAATGTGGAGGGAGATGGACTGCGTATAATAATTACTAAAACATGTGCAGATGAAACAAAAAAGGTTTGTTTTGATGAGGATATATAAAAAGTTTGATTTTGCATGAATTAACATGAGCCACGGTGAAAAGCATAGGTTTTTCAATGGTCAGCGTTGAGATCTTAAGCTATTTTCTCCCTCAACATCTTAGTTTTAATGTCAGAGTAAAAAATAGACCAAGCTCACACTTCACGATTCTCATTTTATAACGTTTTGTTGTTATTATTACAGCAGAGCATTCCTTGGTTTCCTACACGTATTTATTCACAAATACCATCAAGTTTGGTATCCATGTGTAGCACGAAAGGCGACCGAGATGATGCTGTGATCCAAATATGGTCATTTCCTTTCTTGGAGACGGCAGCGATAACAAAACCCAGCAGCGATGTTACAAAATGTTAGATTCAGTTTTTCCCAAAACAAGGTATTCTTTACCCTCTCGCAACAACATCTGCACTTTAGTCACTCCTACAGACGCTAAACTTCCCAGGGTTGTACTTGAGAACATTTTGAAGGGGTCTTTTTTTAATGTTTAATTTTTACCTGAATTACTGAGCTTTGAACCCGAATAAAATTAAACTTTGGTTCAATGTGGGTGAACACAGCCACAGTTACTTCGATTTAAATGCAGTAAAGGGTTAGCATACTTTAGCTAAAAAGCACAAAGCAGTGTTTTTCTTTTAAAGTTCTATACCAAAATGTCTGCTCTTACACAAAGAGTGAGGGAAGGCCTCTGTGACGGAACTGAGACCTGTGTAAAAATGTCTTTGTACTCTTATTTAGAGTGTCAGGCCAGTGTTAAACAGCCTATTCTATCCTCTCAAATAGTTACATACAGTAAAACTATTTTCTCCGGCCCTCGCTCTTATTACAAATAGCACATTCTTATTTTAACACATTTACCTTGTGTCCAACATCTATTCACACGTACAATTTTAGACAAAAAATGACAACATTAATAAAATATGCAGATTATTCTCAAAGAAAAACACAGCTAGACAAGGCAACAACAGACAGTGTGTGACAGAAGTTTTATTGTTAAAATGTTTAAAGGCTTCTGTTGAAATAGATTCAAGTTTATCATTCACTTGCATTTGACCCAGCCGCCTATTTTGTCCAATACACTGGTTCTCAAAACACTTTTCAACAAATACTATTTCATCAAACATTTGACCTTCAGTACCATTTGGCTGGGTCTAAATGCTAAATGATGTAACGGCGCGCAAACCATATCTAAACCAAAACACCCAACTTAATTCTATAACTAAATAAATGAAGCTAAAAGGTAACATCGTAGATGACCCCATAAGCACCATGTGAAGTAGCACCACACACACGTACCACTGTTTGAGAAACACTGTAATATACAATTTAAAGTGGACATATCATGCAGAATGTAAGCCCTGGTGCCCGACCTTTTTTGACCCAAGGCCTACTTTTCAAGTAGCCAACCTCCTGACATACCGGCTCAGTGTTAAAATTGCAAACCCGCACACATTGTTTCCTGCAGTAACTAACTGACACGTTTTCTTATTGTCACACAACCACTAGACATCTCATCACAAACCCATCCTCTCTCAAACACACACAAACTCCTCTCACTGACAAATTCCTTTCACAGTTGCCAGTTTGCAGAGTTTGCTGTATAGCACAAATACACACAAACCAATCTGCATGATGGGCAATAGCCATAACTGTTCTTAATATGAACCAAACAGAACAATAAATCAGAAAATCAGATACATTAAATTCATACTTTTCATTTTACAGAAATAGAGAATTTGGTGACTATGAAAATAACTTGCGATCTCGAAATCCTGTCCTTTCTCTTTACCTAGACCCCTCGCGATCGACCTGGGATCAGTCTGCGGTCGACCAGTACAACGCGATCGACTGGTTGGGGACCACTGACGTAACCTTAAAACCATTCTTTGGGTACCTCAGCCTGGATATTGCAGGTTTTCCAATTTGTAATAATGTCTATGCAAAGAAAACAGACGGGAGTGAGAGACGGTTGGACAGTGATGTGCGTTGTTGCGTAAAAGAAACGTGCGTTTCCGATACCGAAGCATCACCATTTTGTCGCTGCGTAAACTGTGCCTGAGTTCAGAGCTTCCTCTCAGGAAAAAAAGGAGAAGCGGCTTTTGATCCTAACGTATGCAGAAAGTTGGCAAGCCGGCGTTCAGCGTTCGTTAGACTGCTCAATGTGTTTTTCTTTTAGCCGTTAGTATTTCTGCTGTGGTCAAACATTGACCACATTTAAGCAATGTCCAAGCCTAGTTAGAAATCATTAATGCATGTGTACACCTTTTGTATAGGTTAGAAAACTGGGTGGGAATCTCTGGTACTGCTCTAAACTGGTTCAAGTCCTATCTTGAGGACAGGATTGTTGAAATTGGCAACTGTGGAGTTCCCCAGGGGTCAATCTTAGGATCCCTCTTATTCAGCTTGATCAGGGGGCGCCGATCATGCATGCGGCACGCACAAATAAAATCTACCGCACCTGTCCGTTTTGGTAACGCCTTAGCCCATTTTGGTACCGGCCCACCGGTCAAATGCCCAGTAAATTATATGGCCAGTCCGGGCCTGGTCCTGACAAGAACTAGGAAATACAACCGTATAAGTCCAGTGCTCCGGTCTCTGCACTGGCTTCCTGTCACTCTGAGAATAGAATTTAAAATTTGCTACAAGACTTTTCATCTCTGACATGTTAGAGCTATATGAATCATCTCGGGCCCTGAGAACTTCAGGGAGAGGTCTCCTGGTGGTTCCCAGAGTCAGGAATAAACACGGTGAGGCTAAAGCTCAAATCTGGAACAGATTTATGGATTGATTTTATCTGCTTTCTTGTAATTTTATGCAAATGTGAAGCACTTTCAATTGCCTTGTGTATGAATTGTGCTCTACAAATAAACTTGCCTTGCCTTTTAGATTTGACTTTAGATAAGAATTTGCATATAATTATGGAAGCTGGTCTCACTTGCGTATGTGTTATTTTTTTGCTGGTATCACGTTATTTCAAGATAATTTCATGTTCGAACATTATACGGATCGCGTTATTTCATGATATGAAATTTACACGTCATTTCGTGATACCAATTTATTATGAAATAACGGGACATTTATCATGTTATATCATGATAACGTTATTTCATGATACCATTACCAACCTAGGTAGCAGTTGTGTCTAAGCCAGTTCTGGCTTTTTTGTGGCACAGCTGGCTGTCTGGCGACCCGACTATTCTTATCTGGCCCAGTAACGAGCCATACTCAATACAGTAATCGAGTGTCAGTAATCAGGCAGTATAACCATTGCTGGACCTGAAGTGGACACGCGGTGTCTGCCCCTCAACAGCGGTCAGAACATACCATGGCATGATGCGGTGCCATCGTGTGGCCCCATAACAAACAGCGAGCCACAAGTTTTGGAATAGATACTTGGTTTGATACTTGGTCATTCTGCAATTTGTCATTGTTGACTGAACGGAAAACATGCAAACAAATTCTACAACGAATCTGACAATGAATCTGTATTAAATGATCCCGTCTGCTCAGCAGGCACACACTGGCGTCTAGAACCAACAAACCACAGTCATTTCATATCATGAAATAACCTGATATTTTTATTCTATTATTTTATTATTATTCATAATAAATTGGTATCACGACATAACGTGATAATTTCATATCATGAAATAACGTGATCCGTATATTGTACGAACATGAAATCATCTTGAAATAACGTGATACCTGCAAAAAAATAACACATACGCAAGTGACACCAGGATGCTTCTGCATATAACAGTGTCCTCTGAGCTAAATGCTAAATCATATTAGTTACGTTTCTACTTTTTGTGGGGTCAAATACACATCCAATTGCCACTAAACATTAACTTATAATATGTTAATGATAAAGAAACCACAGCAATTATATAAAAGCCATGAAAAGGACAAAACATAGGCTACCTCCCTATTCATTAGTATGGCTGCTAGGCTTCCTTATTGATTTCTATGGGGATGGAGCGTTCAATTTAAAACGCTAGCGCTAAAAGCTAGCTAAAGATATTCCTGCTATTTCTATGATGCTTTTCCTTTAGCAGTTAGCAATTAGCGATCAAACATTGCAAATTCTAAAAGATCCAGATGCTTTCAGCTGTTGTCAACCATTGACCACATTTAGGTGACGTCAAATGCTAAATCATATTCAGTTACAGTAAGTTACTGATTTATGTGGGGTTGGATACACATCCAATGGCCTTTTAACATCATCCTCATGTTAATGATAGAAAAACACAGAAATTATATAGATGCCATGAAGCGGACATCATACCTCGCCATACTTTAACATAGGGCCGGGCTTCTAAATTCATTTGTGTGAGGATAGCACTATTATTAACAGAAGTACGCATTTGTGTGAACAGGATCAGATAGCTAACGACTTTTCTGTTATTTCTTTGCTCCCTCTGTGATGCAATACAATCCAGGAAGCACAGATTGGAACGCTTTAGCAGTAGAAGAAGATGCTTAAACCTGCGTAAAAGGAAATTAAGTGAAGTAGAGCTCTAGGAAGGTTTTTTGGACAAGGGAACAATTTTACAAGCTAACAAGAAGTCAATTTGGAATATGGCATGTCTCGTTTAAGGTCAACATGAATTTTTGAGTGTTCATGCACAACTATAAGATTGATGTTTCAAACTTAGCCGTGTGGATATTAGCACATCTGGCGCATTAGTGTCCCAGCGCAGGCAGGAGGTAGGAGGGCGTGAGGTGCGCCCCGTCCTGTCCCGTACCAGCCCCCGTCCGTCCCTGCCTGATTTATACAGGAGTCATGTCAGAGGAAAGCTATGTGTGAGAGTGTGGCAGGCAGAGGCGCCCGTGATTCAGGGCCGGGGGAGGACGCCTGGGCCCGGCCTTATCTCTTCGGCCCACGCAGCTTGGACATGTCAGGGGAGGGGCGGCCGAGTCGGGCTTAAGATGCTCCGGTCCAGGAATGTCGCTGAAATCTAAACACAAAATGTTGCGTAAAAAGACCGTGCTAGTTGACGTTCTTATAACAGATTTGGGATGCGTAATCTCCCAAAGTGGAGTTTACCATCACCAGTGGACTTTTTTGTCACACTGACAGGTGACAATACGAGGACAAACGTATCGATAAAGAAACAGACAATGACAAGTAAACACAAATAAACACACATGTAGGGAATGACAGACAGACAATTCTTGAGGTAATTTATATCATTACGTTACGTTATATTAAGTTTTTATGGAAGGCGACAACGATCAACGCCACGCCTCACGGAGTCAGCTACCACAAATCCATGGAGACCTCAAAGGGCAGCAGAACCGGAGTCACTGTTCTCAACAGATCAGTGGACTGACCACCAAGACAGTGGACTTTGAAATCGACACAGAGGAATAAAAAGATGTTCCTCAATTTGATTCCTGGACTTGATTCAAAATGTTTTCTCACAGCAAATACCTCAATACTTTCCATAATTTGACTTACACTTTTATTAAAGTAATATTTGACCAGTAATACCTGAAGCAATAGTATCAAGTACTTTGGCCAACACTGGCTATAAGCTTTTTCCTTGATAAAAAGTAAAACAGCGGGATATTTACACAATGCCTTACACGCTCCTTGTTAGTTGCAGCCTCATGCTTTACAGTCTTTTGTTATGTTTCTATCCTTTTCCCCTAAGCCCTCCCCCTCTCCACCCCCTCCTCCTCCCCCCGTCCTGCCCAAGGCTCCACGCTGCACCTGGGGTTACTGTCCGAGTCAATCGCCCCGGCACTGGCTCCTCTGCCCGGAGAACCGCTGGGGCCTGTTCGCTCAGCACCGAGGCCCAAGTCGGTGAATCCTAAGCCTGGGAGAGCGGCCGAGGAGCACTAACACCCCCCCCCCCCCCTCACGCACACACACACACACACACCACCCTTTCCCCATACCCTCCCGGCCTTTTGAAGGGGAGAAGGGTGTGTGTGTGGGGGGGGGGGGGGGGGGGGGGGGTAGATGCAGCAAAAATCAATAGGCAAGGAGCAGGAGGCCTGTGATGGCATGGCTAATCGAGTTGGTGCATTAATCTTTCAAACGCTGGGAGGAAAGTGGGCCCCGCGCCGCTCGAATCGGGGCCTTGGACAAGATAAAATGAAATAAAAAATTGTACAAAAAAAGTCCTCCTAAAAGACCTGGACAACGGTATAGGCTATGACTATGGCCTCTTGTAGATTTTGCACATTTGCACCGAGGCATATACAAAAGAACAGGACATATATAAGAGGAGCCGGTGAATATACACGCAGGACATTTGGGACAAAACAAATAAAAAGAATAGTGTTACATTCTCGACCAGGCCTGTTCAACTTGAGGCCCGGAAGCCAAATGTGGCCCTGCAATATAATACATTCCTCTTTATTCATGTTGATGTCAAAAGATGCTGTTTTTGGCGCAATCACCAAACCAGACATATACAAGCGAGCGTCCCAACCTTGTCTTGATTGACACACTATTGAACGGATTCTAGTTTTGACCGACACATTTGTTGCTCCATAGTCTGTCTCTGTCGGGGCAGTGGTGGAGGCAGTTGAAACTGATTTGTATGCTCAGGCTGCTGGAGAAGAGAAGACTCCAGAGACGCAGGGTCTGAGTAATCTCTCTCACTCCTTCCCCAGCTCTCTCTCCTTCCAGTCTCTCCCCAGTCGCTTGTTTTCACTATTCTCTCACTTCACCTCGGTATTCCATTTATTCTCCAGCTATCCCATCTCTCCGTCCGTCTGTCTGTCTGTCTGACTGACTGTCTGTCTGTCTGACTGACTGTGATTACATTACAACGAACTGCAATACTTTACCCTGAATGAATTGAATAAGAAAGCACAAGTTGAGTTTTCAAAGGTTATATTAAATGTAAAGGAGTCATTGAGTAAAACATTTACAAAACTGCAAACCGAAGACACCTTTTTAAAACTATCCTCTTAAACCAATCCGCACAAAAACAGGTATCAAAAACAATTGTATCATTTTTCTCTTCTAGAACTGAGTTGAGTTTCAAAAGATACAGGGCTCCCAAAACGACAAAGACGTATTGCGATATATTGCAAAACTATATTTTGTCCCAGTCCTTCTATCTATACTGCCTGACTACTACATACCGCCTTTGCTCTGCCCAATCCTCTCTAAGCTAAGCAGGGAAGGGCCTGGTCGGTACTTGGATGGGAGACGAATGTCTAGCGAATGTAGTGAGTGAGTGAGTGGCTGGTGGTGGTCGGAGGAGCCGATGGCGCAGACTGGTTGCCTCGTTTCCGTCAGTCTACCCCAGGGCAGCTGTGGCTACAATAGTAGCTCACCACCATCAGGTATGGAGTGAATGAATAGTGCAATGTAAAGCGTCTTTGAGTGTCCAGAAAAGCGCTATATAAAACCGATGCATTATTGTTATTATTACTTTACTAACTGTTCTGGTGCAGATTGGTCAGATTTAGGTTCAGCAACACTATTTGGCAAAGAATGAGATCAGCCGACGACCTGAACAACCTGAATGACCAGGTTATTCCATCAGTGGATTCCTTCTCCCCTGACGGCGCGGGCAGAGAGACGTCATTTTCATGCATGGATTGGCCGCCACAGATCTTAACTCCACTGAGGATCTTTGGGATGAGCTGGAGATCTTGGTGAAAAACTAAATACAATTCACACTGGATCTTGTGGCATTGCATAATCTTATTGTAAAAATAACCACAGCGAATGTGAGCTGTAATCAAAGCTAAAGGCGGTCCAACCACATTTTAGAGCACGTGACCCTTCTTCATGTGGAGATTGTCTGTCTTCCTGTCCGTCCATCTATCGTTCTGCTTATATCTGTCTATCTCATCATGACCTTGCCTCTCTCTCTCTTTCTCTTTCTCTCGCTCTCCTCATCTCCAAAGGCTCAGCCCACAGACTGTGTTCAGGCCTCATCCTCAGAGGAGGCTCCGAAATCCACCGAAGTGAAAGTGTAACAGCAGGCAACAATCTGGTCAAAACACGACGCAGTTTGGTGCACAAAAGTTTGTTTACGGACAACAGTTGTAGAAAGTCTAATCTACGTAGGCTAGGTTGGGTCATACTCCGGGTTCGGTCCGGGTTTGCCCCAAACTACCACTCACAGTGACTCCGGCTGACACTGTGGCCAGCTCCGCCAGCTCCGGCGCCAGAAGCTGCGCCAGGCACAGAAACGGCCCTCGCGAGAACAGAAGCGCACGTGAGTTTCCCTGCGAGGTCACGTCATAAGTCGCCCCATATATAGGTAGTTTTTGTCAACAAAAGCCTTATTTGCCAGTACAACCACTCTCCCCAGTGAAGTGGATGCTTTGCAACACACTAATGCCCCCGTGTCACTGGTAATGGAGAAATGTTTACATTTACGACGTTACACGCGTTTACAGGCGGTAAACGAGACCAAATAAGTAGTAAGCGGACAGTTTTTATTTTGAAATACACCGGATCTTCCTCTCTCACGAGACCTGACTTCCTGTTTGGCTCGTGTTTTTCTGTCAGCTTGATCCGTTGGGGCTCCGGTCTCCGGCAAAAATAGACTTCTTGCGGATTCTTTCCGTTGCCGCCGGAAGGCCGCCGGATGTCCTCGGTAGCCGGAGCCGGACCTTGCGGAGCAGTGTGAGTGTGCTACATTGGTTTTAATGACTTTCTAAGTTTGCGGACGCCGTACCGGACCGTAACCGGATTTAATGTGAGGTTACAGGGGTTACGGTAGTGCTGCCACAGTTTTGACCGCCGTTTCCTATATGGTCACCTGAAAGCAAGAAAGAAACACATGTCTCGGGAGATAGTGCCACAAATCTAAACAACAATAGTGGTAGCTTCATTTCTTTTCTTTTTTTTTCTGGAGCTACACTTCTGATCTGGGGTTTATGCAGGTTTAGGTTCAGCAACCGCGTGCCCAAAGGTTGACATCAGCTGACAACCTGAACGTCCTGAATGGCCAGGTTATTCCATCGATGGATTTCTTCTTCCCTGATGGCAGCACGGGCGTATTCCAAGATGAGCATGAGACATCATTTTCTCACATGGACGGGCCACAGAGTCCAGATCAAGATTGTAACCCCATTGAGGCTCTTTGGGATGTGCTGGAGACGGCTTTGATCTTGGTGATCTTCCTGTGTTTTGTTGCAACTTTTTTTTTGGGTCCGGCAGTATAGCTGTGAAGTGAAAAATCTAAACAACGGCAACATTCTGTCTCTTGATTAGTATGTTTGCTGGGTCCACAGACCAGCCTTCCCAGTCAGGTTACGAAGAGCTGCAGAAGGGAGTGAGGTGGTGTTAAACCTGTGCTAAAGCTTCGTTGCTCAAGGCCTGATCTGCCGTAAAGAGCCTGTTGACACACACACACACGGCGCAGTGTGCAAACAGCTCATTTGGACAATTATCGGCAGGCGCCCAGTGCAAGTGAGGACTGCACTCTGCCTTTTGCGGATAGAGATCAGAGGAAATGTACGGGAACTGGATCCTGTTACTCGAGTCATTTAATCAAGTTCATGACGATGATTGGTGAAAGAAAAGACATAAGATGTAATGTGTAAGAGACAAGCCCTAACCCCATGCATTTAGACAGCAGTAAAGTTTAAGTGTGACATGTCCTTCCATTACGAGTTCTCCTGGTCCGGGAGTGGTGCAAACAACTCTCTCGCTTGTGGCCATCTTCCTAACTATTTTCTCATCTACTTCGCTTGATTATTCCGCAGTATCCCGTTACGTTTACATGACTACTCTTCCTGCGCTGACACAGAAAGCCTTTTTAAGCGCGGTGGCCAGATGTGTTTTAAAGGGGCATATTTGTGGGTGGCCCCGCACATATGTCCGGTTTTGGGAATGCCTTTGAGCTGACTGCGCGCGCTGAGAGTCTGCGGCTGCAGGTGTACGAGGCCTGTAATGTTTACCAGACCACCCGACTGCACCGCGACCACTAAATACACCGTAAACCTGCTCCTCCCCAGCGCCCAGATACACATGTAAAGGGCGCGCGTGAACAAAGAGAGACAGACGACGTGAGTAGTTCATCTGTGGACGACCTGTTACCTTTGGTTAACGTGCAGAAAGAAAAATCATGTTGCAGTCGCCCCATTTAGTCCTTCGTCCACCCTTTTTGCCTGTCAAGAACCATGGCCTCAGATGGGGAGGTGCTGATCTTTGTCCCGTTGCTCCACACTTCACCTCATGCACACTGAAGGTCCTGATTTGATGAAGGCAACAGGACAACATCAAATTGCAAATTCAAGAAGAAGAGAAACTGCAGCTCCAAAGCAGCCCCATCCAAAATTCTGTTCATAAACCGGATAAATAAGTAAGTGAGCAAGTAAATAGTTTACTCATTTATAATAAGGGGAAGGAAAAAAAAAAACACACATTAGTAAAACAATTATAGGGAAAGATGATATCATTTTTTTTCTGGTTACTGGTAGGTTTTCAATTTGTTAGCCATCGAATCTTGGGCACGTTCCTAACCCATACAAATTGCATTTACATAATCTCAGCGGTTTCTTTATCATCAACGTATTAAACAATGATGTTTAGTGGCCATTGAATGTGTATCTGACCCCACAAAAAGTAGTCACTGAATTTGAGTTTTTAGCTCAGAGGACACATTTTAGACGCTAATTTAAAGCTAACCCTAACCCTAACCCTAGTACTAAAAATACGCTGACAGAAAATACCAAGGGAGAGAGGGATATTGTACATCCAATTACAAAATGGAAAAAAAAAATGCACTCAAACTTGGCTGTAAATACTGTTTAAAGTGGCGTTGGCCTCAGTTCGCTTTGCCCGTTAGCCTGTTAGCTTCTTCTTCGTGATTCCATTAGTGTGTATTGGTTGCTCTGGTCCAGTGGCAGTCAAGTTGCAATTGTGGTTTTCTGGCCAGAGACACCAGGGGGAGATGAAAGACCCTCCAATCATCCCATTAACACTTGTATTACCCCCAGAGGGACTACGAAAAGGATTTATTAAGGTAAACAAGTTACTTAGTACTGCTTTAAAGTACATTCTCAGAAGGTCTGTACATTAATTGACTGGCTAAATGTGTTCGATGGGTTGGCAACAGCTGAAAACATCTGGATCGTCCATAATGTGATGTTTGGTGGCTAAAGGTAACTGCTATAGGAAAAACATTAAGCAGGCTGAAAAGTCTCCCGGACTAGCCTACTTGCTAACTATCCACATAGATTAGGTCTCCACGGTTTCGCATACATACCATTCAGAAAACTAGAAACCTTTAAAAAAATAAACTGAAATAAAATTGATCCTGGTCACAGAGGTAGTAGAAGTAAAAGCGGCAAAAAAAAACACCACTTTTTTTCCCGCATAAAAAGTTGCATAATGTCCCTTTAAGGGAAAAGGCGTTTCATAATTTGGGGGCAAAAAAACCCAAAGGGCAAAGGTCAGTTGCAGCTAAAGTTCATCAAGCTCCAACCAGTGCATCGTATGATTGTGTCCATAGGCAAGACACTCCACCCACTGTGGCTCCAGTGAGAGAGCGCTGCTGTAGGAGGGTGTGTCAGTGAGTGCAAATGTCCCAAACAGTCCCCATTACACAAGTAGATAAAGACAGATAAATAAATAACAAGACTTGCACATCTGGCTAATCTTCCTGCATCTGAAAGTGGTTAAAGACAATTAATTAAGGTCTGGAATAAACCTAGCATACAGTATCTGTGTCGAGCTTTGGCGATTTCCCCCAGCAGATCATAGTTAGATAGTGGAAGAAGAGGAATCCCCCCCAGTGCCCCACGTCTCCGGGCCAGTCCTGCTCTAATCAATGACACGTTAAGCCCGGGGTGCGTTTGAAGTCGGGACAGGGCAAGGGCCGTCTGGGGTGACAGAGCAGCGGAGGGGTATTGATGATGTGCCGGGATGGGACACAGGGGAGATGAGCGCGGAGGAGGAGGAGTGGGGGGGGGGAGTATGTTTTTTGAGGCGAGAGAGAAAGGGAGAGGGGGGAGGGGAGTAGTCTGGAAGTCATCAGGCTGACCGTGGCTCACAGCCACAGGACGGTTCAGACCGAAGGGTCCCCTCAGGTCACAGGTGGGGGTTAAGACTGTCCCAAACACCACTCCTACGAACCCTTTCAGGAGGAGAGGTGGGCTGGAATGCTGAGCTGAAAACTGTTTTAAAAAAGACAATACGGTTATGATTTCCATGTGACTTTCCCAGGAGAATAACAACAAATTGAAAGTGAAAGACTCAACAGACGAAAGCAGCGATTGGGAAGATTCATTGACATGAGTGTTAGTTTTGGCGATCAGACCCCGGCGGTAGACATTGATGTATAAGTCCGTGTAGGTGAACAGCTTGGAGTTAGGGATGTCTTGGTGGTGGCATGGAAGACCTGTGAAGATGCAGCAGGTAGAAGCCGTGGACGGAAAAGGTGGAGAAGGGGTGGAGGTGGGTCGCAGCGCAGCTGGGAAGCGAACGAACCATGATTGCTGGGGCTTAAAAGCGGGACCGAGGGCGATGATTGGCTGCTATGAAGGTGCGGCTCTTACGCTGAGGTGGAGGTGTGGCCTCTCGGAAGTGATCATTGGCTGGAGGTCGGTGATGCTGGAGTTAGTCTACCAGGTTGAATTAACGCCTAGGCTTCATTTTTCCCTAAAAATGTACTATGCACAATCAACTTTTTTAGCTTTTTTAGCAGGTCATAATAGTCTCTCATCAACACAATTCCCAGAGCTGTGTTTTGAGCCTCTTGCGCATCTTTGAGTAATCTTTGAATCTTCTCCAATGACTTTGTAACCAGACGCACATCGCTCAGAGCTCTTTCATTCCCCAGGATCGTCTGCTTTTAGAAAGAAGCAGGAGGACAAAAAAAAAAAAAAAAAACTAATTTCATCCCGCCGCTCGAAAACTAAACCGTTTTGCTACCGCGCAGCACCCACACGCCTATTTTTACGCAAACTTTTCGCCGGAACAATATCCGCTCAATCTGAAGCGCCGTCCGTTTCCACGCTCCGCGCCCCTCCACCACTTTGCCTGCGAAACACAGTCCCAGAACAAGTCGGCAGTGTCACCGCGGAGCACATTACTGGATATTATTTCTGCCGTTTGGATCGCTCCTCTCCGCTGCTCTGCTGCCGCTGCGTGGGAGTGCGGGGCCATGTAACCCAATGAATATGTACTTTTAGCTCCGCTGCGTGTTTTTCGGAGGGCCCTGAGAACTTGGCAGCGGTACAGCCTTTGAGGGGTGGGGTGGTGGGGGGGGGAGACGCTCTGCTCCTTCCCTTGCCCCCGCGCCCGGATCTTCTTTCAGGGCCCTGACGATATCCCGCAATCCCCCCCCTTTCGCTGCAGCCGGCTCAGCGCTAACCCACCCCTGCGCCAGCTTCCACAGCTGTTTTCTCTCGCAGCTCTTTCTCCCGAACGCAGGAACTAGAGTTGGCACGGCGTGGACTTTCAACAAAAAAAAAAGAAAAAAAATTGGCACTGGCAGAAATAAGTGTTTTTTTGTTTTTGTTTTTTAAAGAGATTTGGCGTCGTGTTGGGGTCAGTCTACACAGCGCTTTAACAAAGGGGTTAAAACAAGAGGAAGATCTGTAGAGACGTCCAAGCGAGAGATGGGCGCCTCGTAGCAAAAGAGTCCCGGGTTCGATCGTGAGTTGGGTTGGTCTGTGCACGGCCCCCCCAGCACTAAAGACATGTGCAATAGAAGCCACCTCTCCGGAGCCAAAACTCCCCTGAAAAAAGTAGCAGATAGCTCATGCCACACTCTTTTTTTTTGTGTGCCTCTGTTG
Organism: Proterorhinus semilunaris; assembly: GCA_021464625.1. Lineage (NCBI taxonomy): Eukaryota > Metazoa > Chordata > Actinopteri > Gobiiformes > Gobiidae > Proterorhinus > Proterorhinus semilunaris. Next base: position 33,145,951 of record CM038346.1, read on the forward strand.
GGAAATGTGTCCGCTGCATTTGACCCATCGTCGGCCAGAGGAGACCGGGCTTTTGCCGTAGCAGCTCCTAGGCGTTTGGTACGGTCTTCCCTCGACCTCTTAACCCCCCACCTGAACCCGGGACATTTCCTTTCAGTTTGGCTATAAAGGCGTCTCGAAAGAAAGCATCAAAAACACGACAAGAAAGTGGCAAAAAAAAGCAACTACAGAGCGACAAAAGTGTGCCAGAGAATCAGCAATAACACAACCAAAAAAGTAGGCCTTAGTTTTCAAATGAGACATTACACTGTTGCTCTCCAGTCCAGAGGCTTTTACAGTGGTGGGTGAAGCCGAACTGGAGAAAATGCGCTCGGTTAAGGCGGGGGTTAAGAGGTTCAATACGAGGGCAGCCCAGTCCCAAGAGGTTTTTTAAGTCTAAAATGACCTAGACCTTAACTCCTCCTTGGATGGCGCTGGGGCAACCCGTAAGGGGGCAGTGGGCGACCGCAGTGCAGCGCCAGAGGGGTCGGGCTCATCTCCCAGATGTGGAGCCAGTCTAATGGTCAGAATCATCTGCTTTATAAACCTATTGTGCATGCTTTAAGTTCACGCAGAAAAGGCCCCACCCAAGGCCACGAGTTTTGACTATTGGATCTCTGTCAGCTCAGTGAAATGGAGGCATGTCAGAGCAGCCGTCACACAGTCTCATCAGTGCGTAGCCCTCACGGAGGAAGCTGCAGAGTCTACGGGCCAGGTCCAGCCAACCGAAGGGCGCCATGTAAAATGTTCGCCTTGCTGCTTCCGTTTGCTCGTGCCGCATGTATCGACCGAAGAAAGGCTCCTAGTTGTGAACCTGTTCTCTAACAATGGCAGTAAGACCTATTCTGATTCTGAAGAACAGCTTACAGCTTCTGCCTGCATTGAAAAACTGTGCTTCAACCCCTTAAAGACACTATACTCCAATTAGTAAGTCGACTTCTATTGACAATAAAAGGATCTTCATCTTTTCTTGATATTATAGCAGATAGGGTAATGCTCGGGAATATAACCAAGACAGACTTGTTTAATTTTAACATTAGTGCGGTTCCGCTATGTTCTTTTCTTTGTACGTCTTGCCGTGGGATGATCAATGTTTTTTTGTTCTTATTACATTTTATCTTCTGCAAATTGGTCCGGGAATTTACAAAAAAACAATAGTTTAGACTGTAACGCTGCATTGGTTATTTAGCGCTGTTATGCGAAGGGGACAAAACTCAGATTCCGTGGCTTTTAAAATGGGACCCAGCCAAGGTTACACTTTTTTGGTTGGCTCATTTACAGAAATGTAGAGCAGAAACGACATGTTTTATTTATCGTTCAAAAGAAAAAGAATACATCTCAGTTTACACAGGCAGGCAGGCAGACATTTAGTCAAACGAAGGTCAAATAATCATTTTAACCCGTTGACCACCTTTGATTAGGCTCCTTGAATTGTAGCCATGTTTAATCCCATTTTCTGTCGGAGGAAGGTGTCTGACACACACACTCTCTGTAATAATGATGATGTGTATTGATTGATCCAGTCTGCTGTTCATAATGTGACAAAGAGCAGTCATTTCCACTCCGACATCACTTAGCCCGGGCCCGTATCGCTGCACCATCAGCAGCGCCTTCCTGGAACCCATCTCCTCGCGCTGCGCGGGGACCGGAGGGGCCAATAAGACCAGCGGGGCCCGGCATCGAATGACAGACGCCCAGGACGAGTAATGGCCAAAGGAAGTGAGTGTGACAGTGCAGCATTAGAATGTTGGAGAGAGTAAAGGGGGCGCGCGGGGTCAATGTGTCTGTGTTTGTGAAAAAAGGGAGAGGATCGTGGTGTTAAGTTAGGCCAAAGGAAGAAAGATACGAGCTCACTCTTTTTTTTAGAGGTTTTCAGGCCATCAGCTATACCGGATTGTTTTAGTGTTGAGGATGTTTCCTCTCTCACCTTAAGAGGCTTCTTCAGCAACTCATGATATTTTAGTAGCAGGCTCAATACAAACCAATCTACAGGGGGGAGGGGTTAACTTTCGTATTATTTTTAAAAGCTATGCGCTCAACTTGTAAACCTCATAGTGTTTCTGTACAGTATTTCAATCTTATTTTCTACTACATCTTACCTCAAGACGGCAGCCAATCTCTTAGAAAATGGATTTGCATTGAGAAATAAAGCTAAAACACTTTTACAGCAAAACACCATCAAAATGAACGTTTCTTTTGCCATCACATTGGAATGAGATTCAGTTTCATCTTCTTATTGATCTGACATCTTTTCAAGGATTCCCGGCTAACATTCACCCTGGGCTCCCTGTGCACCTGGATGAGAAACACAGATCTAAAAATCTGATTGGACCTGAAAGCCCCTCCTCGTTCCCTGCATGATCCTGCAAGACTCTGATAGTTCCTGAGATCAGAATGAGACTTTAGATCCAATTATACGCATTCTATTCATTAACTTACGCCTATAGTTTGTTTGGCGTACTAGCCCCGAAGGGCCCAACTTTTTAAAAGTAAACAGACAGCTAGACTTATGAGCTAAAGACATTTGAGACCAACATATTTCTTCTTGTGAAACTCTGAAGAGGCACCGAGAGCCCCCCACAGCTGCAGGACAGCGGAGGCGTCACCAGAGACCAACAAGGAGAAGATGGCGAAGGACTGTTGTGGAGCCGAGGGAAGGAGGTGGAGGAGCTGACCAGTGCAGAACACCACGCTCTGAAACGGGGACTAGCCCCGGAGGCGCAGCACCGTTTCAGAGGAGCGCAGGTTGTCCCACTGTGGGGGCGACGTGGCTCAGTTGCAGCGGCTCAGGACTAACACAACACCTGAACGCAATTTAGTAACGCAATAAAGCACTTACTTACCTACTTACTTAAAAAAAGGAATAGGATTTAATATATTTAAACCTCATGTTTGGCTACGTGTGGTCAAAGCAAAGCATCATCATCATGTTCGTGGCGTCCCGCTCACAGCAGCATTTTTTTTGTTAGGTATTGATAGATCGATTTCCGATACTGATTGATCCATTTCCGCAGCGGGCGGGACAAGTCGCGTGCCCTGCTTCAAAACACTGGCGCGGCTTGTTTGTTAGGCCCAAGGACCCCGTACAGACGCATGGGGCAATCGGCCTCGTCTCTGTTGCACATGCATCGCCATGACAATAAAGTACGTCTAATCACAAAGCAGGGACCTCTCTCTGCCCTGTTGCGAAAACCGAATTTTAATTACGGCAGATGTGAGCAGACGCTGTTCCTGTTGTGGCCTGTCGCGCTTTAACATAATCCTGACAAGTCAAAGCAGCTGGTGTTTCTGAGGCCTGTCACACCTCTGCATCAAACCAATGGGAGTTAATGCGATGGTACAGAAGGAGCCACCCTGCTGCCGTTAGTGCCGTGGAGGGACGGGATCGAGGGAGGGGTGGGGGTTGGGGGGGGACATGCCACATCGGCCCGGGCCCCGAGCCTGCGAGATCCGCTGATGGATCTTCCCCGCGACTGTCAGCCCTTTGGCAGAGGTGAACAGGTGTGACTGCGGCCGCCCCAGACAAGCCGAATCACCACACAATCAGGTCATTGTGCAACGCACGCATTCCAGCGCGGGACGTCCCACAGGAGCAGCCATCTGCAGGTGAGGGGGGGGGGGGGGGGGGGGGGATTTGGACCCGAGACAGGAGACAGGAGTGTTCTGCAGCTGTGGCACGGGGCGGAGAGGAGCGCACAGGGCCGACTGCAGAGGTACATGAAGGTGTGCGCCACAGTTATATTTATGTTTGCACGAAACGTCGAGTCGCAAATGACACGTTTTCATGTTTCTCTAATTATTACTTAGTTTGATGGGAATGTTTATGTTCGATGATGTTAGTGACCCGGGTTCCACAGCACTCTGAATCACTCGTAGCTGCTTATGTAGGTTCATGTCTAAACCCAGGTCAAGATACAAATGAAAATCATAAGGTTCTGTCTGACATTTTTGCTATATTTTGTAATTGGACCCATTCTGTACATACATCAACGTTTTGTGGATTTTGGTGCATTTTGAGCAAAAACATATTGCCCATTTCTATTTTAGGAAACTATTTTACACTATACCCTTGATACATACCTGCCAAATTTAATACAATGTAATGTGAAGTGTAATAATCTATAATAACTTGTACCTACGCAATGGAATAATGTGTATAAGTACTTTGGTGGTACATAATGTAATAAGACCCTAACCCAACCTTAAGCCCTAACCCTAAGGGTCTTATGCCTTATTTCATCATGTACCTCCAAAGTACTAATACACATTGTTCCATTGTATATGTACTACATAGGTGCAAGTTATTACAGATTGGTACAAGGCAGATTACAATGTTCTACATTTAGTTTGGTACAATGTATCAAGTGACGGTGGCGCAGATGGTAGAGCAGGTCATCTCAAGATCGGAAGGTCGGGGGTTCGAATCCCGCCTCCTGTAGGTGCACATTGTCGTTGTGTCCTTGGGCAAGACACTTCACCCTCCTTGCCTCCAGTGTCTGCGCACACTGGTGTATGAATGGGTGAAGCCCCCTATGAGAGAACAACAGGCCCGGTTAGAACCATTAGGCCGTCCTTCTGTGGACCCACCAACTGCAGGAGGAGCCATAGGGGCTGGTGCAGCTCCAACAGCTGCCCCCATGACCCGGCAACGGACAAGTGGAAGAAAATGGATGGATGGACAATGTATCAAGGTAGTGCAAAATAAAGTGTGACCCTATTCGTTTCTTTGTGTGGTCAAACCTTTGAACTACCTCAGAACGCAGATAGAAACAACAGTCTCTAAAAACTGGACAGGGACTTGATGGCCTACCTTCATTTAGGCCCAAAGCGCGTCACAGCAAGGAACCAGTCATTTATACACCACTGTACGCAGACACTGGAGGCCCCCCATCATGAGCTCTACCGTCTGCGCCACTGTCGCCCCAAAAGATCAAAAGTAAGGTAAAAATGAAAAGTAAGCAAGGCCCAAGACAGGATCGTAAAAAGAAAGTTGACAATACAAAAAGAGGAAGGAGGCGTGTGTGCTCCCGGGGTGTCAGAAAACATTACAAGGGTCCCCTTGAAACATTGAATCCCTGTGTATTTTAAGCTTTTGTCCGCACTAAAATGGCGGCTCGCACACCCTAAAAGATAACACTTCCAAACACCACCAGAGTAACGTCGTGTGTGCTGTCCAGTGCAGTGAGGAGTGTGGACGTTTGAACGTTGGCGAGACCAAGCAGCCGCTACACAGGCGCATGTACCAACACACCGGCGCCCCACCTCGGCAGTGTTTTTACATCTGCAATAAATAAATAAACAAAATCAGATCTAAACCCTTCCAGTTGTCAGTGATTGTTTAATATAGTTTCACACAAGTTTGGTCCCTCCAGAATCAATAATGAAAAGCGCCAAAAATGTCAAGCCCGGGAAAAACGGTGAAAAATATATCCCGATAAAAATCCCAGTAAAAAAACAATGATGCCAGCTAATGATATTAATACAAATTGTGCTCTATTAGCAACTTGAATTTTTGAAATATCTGTTAGAAAAGTCTAAAAATTGATTTGGAATGGGATTGTTACTCGAACCAGAGCAGAAACAGAAGTGCATGGGCGGGAATGGTCAGCTCCTTAGAAATTCTCTGGAAAATAGTTTCGTCCCCCCCGGTCCTTCTGCGACACCTGCCCCGACGCCGCCTCCCTCCTCTTCGAGTCCTTCGCAGAGACACACGGAGCCAAAACGACCATCCCCGCGTTGCTAAATCATCTGCGTTGGAACCCGTGGGCGTTGCGTCGGGGTGGGGGATTTTTTCCCCCCGCCGGTGTCACTGCTCCGCGTTGAACATCCCGGACTGCGTTGGTTCGCACCACGTCCATTATGAGAAATTATGAACTCATCCGCCCTGACTCAAGGTCTGAGGGACATCTGTTTAGACGGGGATTCGCTCATCTCGGGTCTTTCTGCCCGATCGCTGACACATCTATAAATTTATAGCACGCCGCTTTTGGCTATTTCCCCCCTCTGCGCTTCTTCTTGCTCACGCTGGACAAAGGTTCACACACACTTTATGGAGTGAGGTGATTTGTGAGCGCGATAGGAGAAGTGCGCAAGTATGGAGGGGATTTCTGTTGGCACGACTGAGGACAGCTTTCAGGAAATCCCTCTGTGACTTTTTTGCAACATTGCACACGGCAGTAATGTTGCTCCCCCCAAGATCCTAATTTGAAGAGCTATAATTGGACGGATCTTTTGGCAACAGATTAAACACCTTATGTAAACTCAATTGTTGTTAATAGCGTGTAACCCAAATCATTACCCAATCAGGTTTTGACAGTTCCGATCTTGCACTATCCCTATTGGGCTTGGCAAGCTTTCTCACGTTTGCCTGTCAAGCCAAGCATCTGGGACCCGGCAGAGAGCGAATCATCTCTCTCCCAAGGTTGATGGCGATCCAATCACAGCCGCCAGGTTTGTGGAAGACATTTTCTCTCAAATACCCAGCGTTGGTTCAGAGGGAACTTCCGAACAGCTCAGATTCTCTCAGTCGGCCCCCGGGCAGCAGCGGTAGTAACACGCTTCGAGAATGAGTCGTATGCAGACTGGTCATCTTCAGGACAACAAACAAGTAACCTGTGCTGACCTCGTGTAACGCTGGACACACTGTTTAACCTCTTAACCCCCACCTGAACCAAGCACATTTTCTCCAGTTTGGCCTTGTCCAAGTCTAAAAACGTCTTAAAAAAAAGAAAAGAAAAAAAAGTCAATTATAGCAACGGAAACGAGAATGAAAAACGTGACAAAAATGTGAAGAAAACGCATTGGGAAAAAAAAGCTGCAAAAGAGCGACAAAGAAGCAACAAAAATATGCCAGAAATGCAACAATGACACTACAAAAACGTGACTAAAGAGCGACAAAAAGGAAAGAGCGAAAAAAAAAAAAAAAAAACACAATGAAAAAGCAAAAATAAAATAAAAAATATGACAAAAACACGGCGACAAAGCAACAAAAAAGTTTGGATCCGTTTTGTAGTGGTCTTAGCTTTCAGACAAGGCGTTACTCTGACCTATAGGCCGTAAGCTCCAGTCGAGAAGCTTTTAGATTCGGGTAAAGCTGAACTGGAGGAAATGTGCTCGGTTAAGGCGGGTGGTAAGAGGTTAATTGTATTGTACTTGCAAATGCATATTTTAAGTCCCAACTTACATAAAGCAATTGACTGTAAAGCTTTTTTGAGTTCACTCAACTTAACGAAGAAAGTAGTTGTGCCAACTTGTTAATAAGTTAACTATAAGTCAGGCTCATTTTTTATTCAAAAGTCTCAGTTGGACAGATGCAAAGTTTGCATTTCTTTTTTTATTTATCGAATGAAGTTGGCCTATAACCTATTTTCTCCTAGCCTGGCGAGACCATGTCATGGCTCACTATGGCCCAGAAGGACAATGCTTCTTTAGGAATATTTTGCAATATTTCCAGGCAGGTAGGTTGGTGAACAAGAAGGCAGGCAGGCAAAAATGGCTGCTGGCACCTGAGCACAGAAATTACAAAAATATTGACTGGCAAAGACTGAGCCAAGCGTTACTAGTGTTATTTGAAACAACGAACTGGCAAGGAGCGGCTGAAGAACCAGGCTTCTTATACTGCAGGTTGATGCGATCTGGAGGAGAATCAGGTGTGCCAGCAGCCAAGCCAGGAAGGCCACGCCCAGGTAGGAGGACAGACAAACACACAGGAGGGAGGGGTAGAGACAAGGGCTGTTTCCCAAAGCCGAGGTACCTCGCCTTGGGTCTGGGCGTGGTCAGGCAGCCACATCATCACTCACCGCCCAAGTGCTGTTCCAAAGCTCAAGTCGTGTGGAGGCCCGTGTCCTCCCTTTGCTAAGCATGTGGCTAATATACCAAGACACATCAGTGTAGCCTTCGCTGCCTTGCTCCAGCCAAAATCACCCATAATGCACCACGGCTCTTATGAAAAAAAAAAAAAAAAGAAGACAGGTGGTGCTGGCTTAGGTGACTTGTTAAAGCACTTAAATTCCACTTTTTAAGACAATTATACAAGCTTTGACTTGTTTATTGGCTCTGCAGCCAGTGTGCATTTTTGCAAAAAAGCAAAAGTTTGTGTCAAGATTTGGTCAAATAGCCTCATGGAATTCAGGTTTTTGTCTTTTTTAAGTAAATAATGAAAAAACTGAATCGATAATTTGTTTTGTTAACTTGACATTTAAATTATTTGATTCAAACATTCAGGCAAATGTCACGGCCTCATAGAGCAACAAAGAACCACATTTGTTTGTTGGGCATTGAATTTAATTGACATAAGGTACTTTCAAATCTAACATTTTTATTTTAGTTCTTTCGAGTTTTATTTTGTATTTTCCACTCGGTTTCATCATCTTTGACTACTTTTTTATTTTTTTCATGTGTATAATTTTAAAATAAAATTATAGTGCTTCAGAGCCCCCCACCTCAGCAGATCCTCTCCTCTCCCCTGGATGAAACACAACTTCCTGTTTTATTTTGTGACGTCACTTCCTTTAGCTCTGAAGTGTGTTCCATTAGCAGCTCTTTTTGGTCCAAGCCACGACACTTGGAGGGAAGTGAGTTTGGAGGCACTGCCTTCAACACTAAGGCAAGGCGAGGTACAGTGCCTTGCGGAAGTATTCGGCCCCCTTGAACTTTTTGACCTTTTGCCACATTTCAGGCTTCAAACATAAAGATATAAAACAAGTGGGACACAATCATGAAGTGAAACGAAATTTATTGGATATTTCAAACATTTTTAACAAATAAAAAACTGAAAAATTGGGCGTGCAAAATTATTCAGCCCCTTTACTTTCAGTGCAGCAAACTCTCTCCAGAAGTTCAGTGAGGATCTCTGAATGATCCAATGTTGACCTAAATGACTAATGATGATAAATAGAATCCACCTGTGTGTAAACAAGTCTCCGTATAAATGCACCTGCTCTGTGATAGTCTCAGAGGTCAGTTTAAAGCGCAGAGAGCATCATGAAGAACAAGGAACACACCAGGCAGGTCCGAGATACTGTTGTGGAGAAGTTTAAAGCCGGATTTGGATACAAAAAGATTTCCCAAGCTTTAAACATCCCAAGGAGCACTGTGCAAGCGATAATATTGAAATGGAAGGAGTATCAGACCACTGCAAATCTACAAAGACCCGGCCGTCCCTCTAAACTTTCAGCTCATACAAGGAGAAAACTGATCAGAGATGCTGCCAAGAGGCCCATGATCACTCTAGATGAACTGCAGAAATGTACAGCTGAGGTGGGAGACTCTGTCCATAGGACAACAATCAGTCGTATACTGCACAACTCTGGCCTTTATGGAAGAGTGGCAAGAAGAAAGCCATTTCTTAAAGATATCCATAAAAAGTGCAGTTTAAAGTTTGCCACAAGCCACCTGGGAGACACACCAAACATGTGGAAGAAGGTGCTCTGGTCAGATGAAACCAAAATAGAACTTTATGGCAACAATGCAAAACGTTATGTTTGGCATAAAAGCAACACAGCTCATCACCCTGAACACACCATCCCCACTGTCAAACATGGTGGTGGCAGCATCATGGTTTGGGCCTGCTTTTCTTCAGCAGGGACAGGGAAGATGGTTACAATTGATGGGAAGATGGATGGAGCCAAATACAGGACCATTCTGGACGAAAACCTGATGGAGTCTGCAAAAGACCTGAGACTGGGACGGAGATTTGTCTTCCAACAAGACAATGATCCAAAACACTGATAGAGACATACCCCAAGCGACTTACAGCAGTAATCGCAGCAAAAGGTGGCGCTACAAAGTATTAACTTAAGGGGACTGAATAATTTTTTTGTTTTTTATTTGTTAAAAATGTTTGAAATATCCAATAAATTTCGTTTCACTTCATGATTGTGTCCCACCTGTTGTTGGTTTTTCAGAAAAAAATTACAGTTTTATATCTTTATGTTTGAAGCATCAAGGGGACGGAATACTTTCTCAAGGCACTGTACTAGGGTTTGGGAAACAGCCACGGTATAAATCCTGACAGACCAGAGAGAAAAGCTTCGCAGCCTTTGCCTCATAGCTGTAAGGTCCAAGGACGGAGCAGTTTTGTGTTGAGTTTCTTTGAGTCAGTCTTGCAATAGGTAGAAGGAGCATCTGAGAAGAGACACATCATATTCTCAATCAATCCCGTCCATATATTTAAAAACCTCTAATGTAAAATCCCTGAACTACTAAGTGGAGTTTGCATGTTCTCCGCGTGACAGGATGGGTTACTTGCGAGCACTCTCAATTCTCCCATCCATCAAAACAATTCTGACAATTTTAGGCCAAACTAATTTAGTAAACCCATACGTTTTCAATATGATTCTAACCAATGAACGGGCCCCTTCTCTGCCCTGGACCCCCAGTTGGACAGTCCTGATGGGAGCCGAGCAGTACTGCTCCTGAGGCTGAGACACTGGTTGAAGGTTGGGTCAAAGACTATCTATGGAGACAATTCATTCTACAAACGATGAGGTGGTCAAAGTACTTGATATTGTTAGTTGTGTAAACGTACAAATACTACAGTGTTCATTATTAAGCTTTAAAAAATAAAACACATGGCCAAAGTAACTTTTTATTTTGGAGCCTTCCTGCAGTGGAGTAAAAAGTATAGGCGAGAAAGTTCTTAACACAAATACTACTCAAGTAAAGGGCAGGTCCTCTATACTTAAGTGCGGAACTGAGGCCCTGTCCATACGAAGTCAAGCTGAGGACCAAACGCAAAGATATTTTATCAATCCAGTGTATCGTCCATACGAGTCCGGCGTTTTGGGGGTCTGTAAACGAACATTTTCCAAACTAGGTCCCAGAGTGGAAAGATCTCAAAACGCCGTTTACGTGGCGCCGTTGTTACAACGTCTCCGCAACTTTTACTAAAACGATGACATCACAGCACAGGGGTGGAGTCTGTTCTCCATAATCTACTGACCTTATAATGAGTTTTACTCATGGATCTATGATGGTTTTACTTCGCTCCTCTTTGCTCCACTGTAATCCGCAAGTCACAGGTGATAAGTAGAAAAACATGGCCGAGTCAGTCTCTGTTTTTGGACTGACAGTAAGAGTCCGGTCACTGACAGGTTTTTCTGCTTTAGTCCCGTTACGTCTGAAGAATAAACTCGCCTCCTCGTCTCTTCCGTAAATCATAATCCTTGAATCCGTTTAATTTTCACTGTTTACATTCCAGAAAGGTTTACTGCGCATGCGCCCTCTATATCTTGTTCTATTATCTGTGTTAGCGTCACAGCGCCACACACAGGCCTGGCAGGTGAATCACGCCGTTTTCACAGACCTGAGTCGACCCATGTGGACGCACACATCTACTAAGCTGGCTTCGTGCTTACAAAGAAAGTTTCTGAAAATATAAGCGTTTTGTCTTCGTGTGGATATAGCCTAAAACTATATCTTTACATGCTTTGAGAACAGTCATCCGAGCCCCATTTGGTCCCACTGTCGTGGCCACACCCTCCTCTTTCTTCTTTCTCCCTGTGGCTGGGACGAGGCGGGACGTGTTGAAAGGTGTTTGTCTAATACTCCGGCAGCAGCCCTGTGCGCTCTCGTCGGGGCAGGGCGTCTGTGTGTGCGCGCGCGCCTATGGGTGGCCCCGGCGCTGCTCCTCTCCCCTCTGGCTCCGCCGCCCTCTCTGCCGGCCTTGACTTGTGCGCGAGCCACGGCGACATGTCTCTGTACGTCCGCGTCTGGTGTGTGCGCGTCTGCGCGGATGAGTGGGCGTGAGGCGCGGGCTGCTCTTGGGTCCATGCTTCACAGACTCCTGGCATGTGCCGGTGCCTGCATTTTTCACCCTTGACTTGAAGCATATGCCCGACGCACAATCGAGACACTGTTAGCAAAGAGAGAGGGAGAGAGAGGGAGAGGGAGAACGAGAGAAAAGGGAGAGGGCCCACATCTGGCAGCGCTTGGCCCGTCTTCCAGGTGATTCAGTCCCCCGGGAGGGTGGCTCAGCGGCGGCCACTGTAAAAAGGAAAAAGAAAAGAAAGTCTGCATGACATTGCTTAAAATTATGTGGAATACGAATCTTGATTTTGACTCATTTCAGGCAATTTACTGCAAAAAAAATGACACACGTTAAAATGACTAGAATTAAGAATAGTCGACCACATTTTGAGTAATTCTGACTTGCCAAGTGAGACAATCTGGCCCGGGATCAGACATACATTAACTTGCCTTCTGAGTAAATACATTGAAGTTATAATGCTGTTTTTTTGTTGCTGTCTTGCTTTTGCAGTGCGGGAGCCCTGGAGCTGGCAGGGGCATCTGGAAGTGTCTCCCTTCTCTCAACAGTCAAATCTATTTGCACATGGCCGTCTAATTCAGCCCTGAGCCAGTCACTGACCCCTGCTGCGCCGACATTACCCCCTCCCTCCCTCCGCTCCGTGAAAACCAGGTGACGTGTCCGAGACGAAAAACACAAAGCAACAACATGTGGACGGGGCACATGTGCGGGGGCCGACTGACGGGGGTGGGGGGAGGGTTTTGGATAGATTTGAACCCAAATAAGCACATCTCAGAGGTGGGCGGAGAAGCCGGGATGTTTGTCAATCAGTGGATTTCTTCTTCCGTGGAGATGGCAATGCCAGGTTCCATCGGGCTCGCGTGGTGAATGAGTGGTTTAGGGACCTCCACAAAGTCCAGACCGTAACCCCATTGAGGATCTTTGGGATGTGCTGGGGAAGGCTCTGCGCAGTGGTCACACTCTCTCCCATCGTCGATACGAGGTCTTGGTGAAAAATAAAGGCAACACTGATGCCACATTTTTTGGGGGGGTCAGGCAGTGTAATTACTGAAGTAAAAGTAAAAAAAGTACTTTGATAAAATGATACTTCAGTATTGTGAATAGCAACTGTTTGTGTGTAAAAGTCTGATTGATGCTTTAACATTGACATACACTACAAGAAACAAAACAGGAAATACTGAAAATCCAAATATTTACTTTTGCCACTTAAAGATTTACTCACAGTGTCACGAGTGTCACTTTTTTCACTCAAGTAAGAGTGTCCTGGGTCTTCCACGAGGCCTCCTCACAAATTGGACATGCCTGGAACACCTCTCGAGGGAGGCGGCCAGGAGGCATCCGGAACAGATGCCCGAGCCACTTCAGTACTTTAATGCGGCAAAAAGAGTGTTACCCTACAAAAAGGAACAAGTCAGATATCGGGCCTTTGGTGCATAGACTTGAGAAAGTACCCGCCTCTTTGAATGGAACTCTGATATTGTATTGTCCCCACAATCCTTGTTAAGTTGACCCGTGCTTTGAGAGTGACCAGGCAATCACCCCATGGGGCCTGTTTTAGGCTCCTGGGGGAAACACTTGGCCCTCGAAGGGAATAGCGACAGTTAAACTCGACACAGAAAGACCCCGCACTGTCCGGGAATCAAACCCGGAGCCTTTTTGAGGAAGTGCAAGATTCCAGGTTATTAAACTAATACACAAAACGTCTATTTCCCGAATCTGTCGTCCTTTAAGTGGGAAAAAAGCACAAAAGCTTTGGTGACGGCGCTTCCAAAAGTACCACATTCCTGTATTATGTATTCAGCCTCACACAGACACACAGACAGAGGTGGGGGTCCCGTATGACTGTCCCGGGGTTGACTCTCTCCCCCCTCGTCCCTCTCTCTTCTCTCTCTCTCTCGGCTCCCTCTCTCCTCCAGCTGCAGCGTCCCAAGCACATTCATGTAAATTCCCTTGTCTCCATATGGGCCGGTGTGACTCGTTCCGCTGTGAGGGATGCCCCTGAATCGCAGCCTGATGTTTTCGGCGCGGTCTCCTTAATGATCGTTGCGGGCGCAGACGAACAGCGTGTTTTTTTTTCTTGTTTTTTTTTTCCTTCATCCAAATGTACATCTGTTTGTGTCAGGAGTGATCCGCGCTGACACGAGCTGATGCCGTGTTCACAGACAGCGCGCTCCTCCTGCGAAAATGACAAACAAGTCCACAGACACAAGCTGCGTGGGATAATGATCGTTTTAGGCACATGTGCGAATGTTAATGTGGCGCCCAAAATGGATTCATTGTTGCTTGAAACAAGGAAAAAGGCGAGTGCGTCGGTGTCACGTGCAAGCTGTGAGAAGACAGGTGCTTATCCGGGACCGGGCATATGTTGTGGAAGACTGGAAAATGTGTGCAGAAAAAAAGGCCAACAGTGGCAGAAAAAGTAGTAAAAGGAGGAAGTGAAAGGCTTTACTGACATGAACATCTGACATGAACGCGTAGGCTTATGATGATCCGTGTTAAGTATTTTTATTTTACTAACAAGACGGCCTCAGACTTCCTCCTGACAGCTTTTTGTGCCACTGTTGGCCTTGTTATCTGTAAGCCATTTTTTGGTCTTCTATTGATGGTTATGTGGAAGGATAAATATAAAGCGTAGTGAACTGCTCACTTGCCCACCAAAAACCACAAAGTATACAAAATATAGTAAAAGACTAATACATATTAGAAAGAGAAGTAAAGAAAAACAATGTATATATATATATATATATATATATATATATATATATATATATACTCAACAAAAATATAAACGCAACACCTTTGTTTCTGCTCCCATTTTTCTTGAGATGGACTTAAAGATCTAAAATTCATTCCAGATACACAATATTACCATTTCTCTCAAACATTGTTCACAAATCAGTCCAAATGTGTGATAGTGAGCACTTCTGCTTTGCTGAGATAATCCATCTCACCTCACAGGTGTGCCACATCAAGATGCTGATCTGACATCATGATTAGTGCACAGGTGCACATCCCAAACATGCTCAATGGGTGACATGTCCGGTGAGTATGCTGGCCATGCAAGAACTGGGACATTTTCAGCTTCCAAGAATTGTGTACAGATCCTTGCAACATGGGGCCGTGCATTATCTTGCTGAAACATGAGGTGATGTTCACCTAACCCTAACCCTAACCGAGATTCATCCGTGAAGAGAACACCTCTCCAACGTGCCAGACGCCATCGAATGTGAGCATTTGCCCACTCAAGTCTGTAACGGCGACGAGCTGGAGTCAGGTCAAGACCCCGATGAGGACGACGAGCAGTTGAGCTTCCCTGAGACGGTTTCTGACAGTTTGTGCAGAAATTGTTTGGTTATGCAAACCAATTGTTTCAGCAGCTGTCTGAGTGGCTGGTCTCAGACGATCTTGGAGGTGAACCTGCTGGATGTGGAGGTCCTGGGCTGGTGTGGTTACACGTGGTCTGCGTGTAACCACCAGACCACCTCTGTGAGGTGGGATGGATTATCTCAGCAAAGCGGAAGTGCTCACTATCACACATTTGGACTGATTTGTGAACAATGTTTGAGAGAAATGGTAATATTGTGTATCTGGAATGAATTTTAGATCTTTAAGTCCATCTCATGAAAAATGGGAGCAGAAACAAAGGTGTTGCGTTTATATTTTTGTTGAGTGTATTTACAATGGGTTGGAAAAGTATTCGCCCCCTTTAACCTTTTGCCACGCTAATGAACCACAAATATAAATACATTGGGGTGAAATTTTTACGTGAAAGACACACAGTAAGTGACACACAGTTGTGAAGTAAAATTAATACATGATTTTGAACTGTATTTATAAATAAAAAAACTGAAAAGTGGGATGTGCATAAGTACCGGCCCCCCTTTCCTTTTAATAATGCATTGGTTTTATATTTTTTTTTATATACTTTTCTGGACACTCAAAGACACTTTACATTGCCCTATTCATTCTCTCCATACTTGGTCCATTGGCCCCTGCGACCACCACCCACCACTAACTCACTACCGGCCAGGCCCTTCCCTGCTTAGCTTCCAAGGTCTGACGGGCAGAGCAAAGGCGGTATGGCCACAACGTTTAGAAGTTGCCTGATGATTTCTGAATGATCACATGTTGACCCAATGACTAAATAGAGTCTACCTGTGTGTAATCTAATGTCAGTTCAAATACAGCTGCTCTGTGATGGTCCCAGAGGTCTGTTGGGGAGCAGACAGCATCATGAAGTCCAAGAACACACCAGACAGGTCCGGGATAAAGTTATTGAGAAATATAAAGCTGGGTTAGGTTATAAAAAGATTTCCAAAGTTCTGAACATCTCTGAAAGTACAGTTAAATACACCATCCAGAAATGGAAAGAGTGTGGCATCACTGCAAACCTACCAAGATCCGGCCGTCCTCCTAAACTTACTGACCGAACAAGGAGAGCACTGAACAGAGCTGTTACCAAGAAGCTTATGATGACCCTGGATGAACTGCAGAGAGCTACAGCTCAGGTGAGGGAAACTGTCCCCAGAACAACTATTAGTCGTACACTGCACAAATTTGACTTTTATGGAAGAGTGGCTTGAAGAAGCCATTTTGGTCTCGTCTGACCAAAGCACCTTGTTCAACATGCTGTATCCCCCATGTGGCTTCTGGCAAACAGCAAATGGGACTACTTATGGTTTTATTTTTTTTAAATGTTGGTGAGAGAACAACTTTACAACATGGTTAAAACCTCTAAAAAGTGGCAGAACGGCCCTAGGGTATATGGCAGTCCTGACCCTCGAAAGTGGCCAGAGTTTCAATAGACCTCACTCAAGCTTGTGTGTTGGATCAGGCCTACATTTGGACTACAAGAGCCAGAAGAAGCTAAGAAGATAGAAGCAACCAACCCAGTCGATGATATTTAAAAAAATAAAAAATAAAAAAAATTAAGTACAATGGATAATTCACAAAAAGCCAACACAAACACGTTGAAGAATCTTGTTGTGTGATATTTGTTTATGCTGGAAATCTGTCAAAGCCATTTTCAAACCTATCTCTGCCATTTCCGTAACAAATTTAAAACCCCAGAGGCCTCTCTCCTCGCTACTTATTTAGGCCTGAGCCGTAACAAACAACCAAACAGTGGAAACAGCAGGTCAGGGCTGGCGTTTCAATCCTGCTGGGGGGGAACTTTGTGAAGAACACAAAAAAAAAAACTATCAATTATATGTCGATGATGAACGATGATGAGCTGCAATCGTGTTTTTATTTGAATGGAATATCAGAAAGAATACTGTGGGTCAAAGCTCAAAATTGAGTCATCTGTTAAACACTTAAGAATATTTACAATGTACAGCTGGGTCACGGTTTTTACCCCCTGTTTCCTGTCATAAAAATACTCCGAAAAATGAGCTCGCTACCGGTCTCGCATGTCTCGTCACCTCAAAGACTGTCTAAAAAAAAAGGGTTTAAAATGGGATGAAACCATATCTAAAGCGGGTGGAAACCAACTCATTATGCGCCGCCTGACGCAACCCGAGTACCGCCACTTCGGCAGAACATATTTACGGCGAGTGTGTCCTTTTATTCCCTCTGTTGAATAGTGACTCGTGTTGTTTGGACAAGTGCGTATGAGTAGTTTCCAGGAGAAGTGTCCCCTCGATGTGATTTACGCCTGTCTCGCTCCTCTCAGCTCAGCGCAGCACTCACAGCTCTGGGCCCATTTACACAGGAATGCTGCCGGAGTCTCACATTTCACTAAAGAAGCAGAAAACGCAGAGGAGAGCGACCGGGCGTGCGAGTCACACACACACACACACACGCACACGCACACACACACACACACACACACACACACAATGAGAGGGGAGAGAGAGAGAACAGGACGAGGGGATCTGAGTCGAGGAGAATTATTTTGCGAGAATATATTTCTTTAATTAACGGCTGTTTATGGCTGTTTCCCAAAGCCTAGGTACCTCGCCTTGCCTTGGCCTGAAGTGGGCGTGGTCAGGCATCTACATCATCACTAAGTGCTGTTCCAACGTTCAAGTCGTCTGGAGGCATGTGTCCTTCCTTTGGTTAGCATGTGGCTAATATACCAAGGATACATCAGTGTAGCCTTCACTGCCTTGATCAAGCCAAAATCATAATGCACCACGGCATTAGAAAAAAAGTAAAAAAAATAAATAAAAAGTGACTTAATAAAGCACTTAAATTCCCCTTTAAAATACAAGCTAGTTAGTTTTATGGTTCTGCAGCCATGTTCATCATTATTTGTGTCTTTTGAACAAAAAAACTGTTTTTGTCAATATTGGGTAAAATACATTTTAGTTTTTTGTGTGTGTCAATAATAGACAAAACAATTAATAATAATATTATTATTATTATTATTATTATTTAATTCAAATATTAATTAATTCAAATGTCACTGAATTTAATTGATATAGGCACTTTAAAATTTTAGTTTTTAAAGTCCCCGTTTTGAGTTTTATGTTATATTTCCAGATAGGTTTCATTTTGTTTGGGCCGGTTTAGCTTTGATCACTGCACGCTTTCGCTGTGGCATTGTCTCAATAAGCTTCTGCAATGTGAAAAGATCCAGTGTGGTATTACATATTCACCAAGATCTTTTATTGATGATGGGAGAGTGTGACCACTGCGCAAAACCCTTCTCCAGCACATCCCAAAGATTCTCAATGGGGTTGAGATCTGGACCCCGTGGCGGCCGATTCATGTGTGAAAATGATGCTTCATGCTCCCTGAACCACTCTTTCACAATCTAAGCCCGATGAATCCTGTCATGAATCTTGGAATATGCCCCTGCCATCAGGGAAGAAGAAATGCATTGATGGAATAACCTGGTCATGCAGGGTGTTCAGGTTGTCAGCTGATCTCATTCTTTGGGCACATGGTGTTGCTGAGCCTATCCTGACAATAATAATCATGACCAAAGTGATTCAAAAGATACAAAAAAGAGAGAATAGAAAGTGGAAATAACAAGAGATAATAGGTACTTATGCAAATCTGGCATTAACAGTATATATGTAATGGTCTTAAACTGCTCAGAACTGGTACTGGGATGATCTCAGTGCTTTAAAAATGTACGGCGCAACAGAAATGAGGAAATACAGGAGCGCTTTAGCAGTAGAAGAAGAAACGGCCACAGTGAACCGGTCGCTCAAAGCTGTGT
This sequence comes from Proterorhinus semilunaris, assembly GCA_021464625.1. Taxonomy (NCBI): domain Eukaryota; kingdom Metazoa; phylum Chordata; class Actinopteri; order Gobiiformes; family Gobiidae; genus Proterorhinus; species Proterorhinus semilunaris. The sequence continues at coordinate 33,164,907 of CM038346.1, forward strand.
GAATGAAGCGAAATAGTAGTCTGAGTTTGTTTTAGACGAGGGAACTGTTAGAGCAAAGTTATGGTTTAATCTTTTTTGGGATAAAATTGGATAATTTGTTTAAAGCCATATTTTATGTTTGCTAATTATTAAAAGTATTTCTAATTCTAATTAACACATGTTTCATATTGGTTGGGGCGGGTCTAACTAAAACCAGGCCACAGGTAATTAGGTCAAGTAGGGGAGACAGGTATGGGGGAAAACACACTAGTTTGTAGGGGGTGACCAACACGGTCTTTGACCGCACACATACAACACCATTTTTTTGTGTGTGCGCTCGAATCATTTCGAGCTGCACGGCAGTCTGGGAACCATGGCTGAAATCTTTACATGGATTTGGGGACCGATCACAGAACGAGGAGGGACGGCAAGACGATGACGCGCTATTCGACATACGGAAGCTTCTAGTTTGTGTACGGATAAAAATAAAAGTTAATTTACGGATCCAACATGACACAGCAGACGCGACGCCATCTTTCGATCAAGCTTTAGACCGTGTTCTAAATAGTTTAGCTCGAACGTTTACAGAGGGTACGTCATACGTCATCTGATACGATTGGCTATGGCTCCGTGCAGACGCATGATGGACATTCGTAGCGCCCAATAAACGGCCATGGACGATCGTAAACCACACCTCTCCTACGAGAAAATGAATTGGTGGTCCCCAGACTAAATATTACTTGTGATTTTAGTCTGGCGTTAGCCAGGCTAGTATATTTATATATGTTTAGAAAACGTCTAAAATGTGTGATTCCCATTACAAGCTTCCTTCCCCCTCGGCTGGGCCATGTCCACTTGTATGACGGGTTTCTGTGTGTATCTATATCCCACATTGAAGTCATTTTACAGCTTTTAATATAGACTACCATGATGTATCTGCTCTTTCACACAATAGTCTTGTCCAAAACAACACACCCACTTTCATCAGAAAATAAGCGTCGGCCATCTTGGGCTCGTGGGACTCCCTCGTAGCTGTGTTCGGAGAGACACGCTTTCTTCTTGTTGTCTGCGCTGTCATTTTGGTGACCCGATTTCTCTGGCCTGGGACACTGCGTCGACGTGGTGGAGTCAACATGGTAGCACTCGCCCCGAGGAGCACATCCTCAGTGAAATAATGTTCAAATTGGCTTCACTGGTTTTACACATTTTCGTCTCCACACAACTATATTGTTTTTCAGTATATCAGACACATTGTGAAAATTAGTAAAACATATATCAATCAAAACCTACCACTAATCTCAAAAAAGCTGAACAAAAAATAACTTGGTAACTGCACTGCAATCCAGAGGTGGGTAGAATAGTCAAGATATTTGTGAATTGATATCATCATTGGTCATCCAAATAATCTTGCAAAAGTAAAAAAGTATGCGGTCAAAATGTATTTATAGTATAAGTACTCACTAACTGTATCTGATTTATGCTTCGGCAATAACGTCACTGACAAAGCAAAACTTACACTTGTGTGGAAAAAGTGGCATTCATATTAACTGATGTAAAGGAGGTGGATAACATAAGGTTGCTCTTCTTTCTGCTCTTTTCCCCTCAAGCTTCACTGTTTGGGCTGTTTTCTTTATTGCCTGTCATTTATGATTTTTTATAAATTATTGCAATACAAAAAACAGATATTGATAATCGATATTAGTAGTTAAATAATGATCCAGATGAGGCGCAAGAATTACAAACTACTTCTTTATTCTGACGTCAACGTAAAAATTTCTAAATCGATTTCCTTAGAGTCGCTACAGAGATTTATAAGAGTAACTTTAACCTTTTAATCAAGTGGAAGATAAAAAGTACTAAATTACTTCATTTGAACTGTACAGTTAAAATGACTTAAGAAGATCTGAACTCATTTTGATTAATTGCCAAGTTAAAAAGATCAGTTCTTGTTCATTTCAAATAAAATATATAGATTTATTACATATTGGTTTAAAGTTTTTTTTCCACCCTTTAACACCCATCTCAAATCGAGCAAATTTTTTCTTCTGTTCAGCTTTACCCAAATCTGAAATCTTCTCGACTGAAGCTCACAGACTATAGGCCAGTGAAACGCCTCATTTGAAAGCTAAGCCCTACAAAACGGATCAAAGACTTTTCCTTGTGTTGTTGTCACGTTTTTGTTGCTTTTTTGTTTCCTGTTGTGCTGCATTTTTGTTGCCAGGTTGGTTCGCTTTTCACCACTGCCTTGCTGCTTGTTTTGTCTTTTTCATCACCTTTTTGTAACTGTTTTTTATGCGTTTTTCATCGCTTTTTGTTGCTCTTTTCAGCACTTCCTTGTCACCCATTACAGCCCTTTTCGAGCTGTAATGTAAATTAATGTCTTTTTTTTTCTCTTTTATTATGTATATATATATTTCTGTTTTTCTCTTCTTTAGCTCGAAATAAAGTATTCAAATCAAAACCCGTTTTGTCACTTTTTCATCGCTCTTTTGCAAAAAATATTTTTTGCTGCATTTTCATCCTCATTTACATTTCATTTTTGTCACTTTTTTCAAGAAGCTTTTAGATTTGGAGAAAGTCGAACTGGAGAAAATGTGCTCGGTTAAGGCGGGGGTTAAGAGGTTGAGAAGGAAGAAAACGTATTCCACAGGCAGACTATTTGACTAACTCAAATCCAGATCACATATTCTTATTTCTTGACAACTTATTATTTTTAGATTACATTGTGCCGTGCAAGAGTATCTTTTCCGCTCTGTCACGGCCCAGAAATGTTGGAATTGGCATCGCCGGGTTCTCCGCAAATCCTCCCTAAAATGCCTGTTGTTTTCTGATGAGTTTATCCCGCGCTCTTCCAGCGCCAGCCGCTCCTAATGAGGGAGCCTCTCGTGTCGAAATGATAGCCCCAGAGAAAGATTTTTGGAGCGCGCATTGATCAGCCCGGACTTGTAAAAACAGCTTCCCACAATCCTCCGCTGCTCCTCTGCCTTGGCTCGGCGCGGCGATGGCATCTGGGGTCAGGCGCCGCTGGAAGTGCGAGGAGAACCTGTGGATTTAATTGTTACTGTCTAAATCAAACGCGTGTGCGGAGAATAGCAAGTCTCCAATGATCCAGAGGAGAAGTCGTTGCTGCTGCAGTGGAAGTGGGATGTTGTAGCTGCACTAGTTAAAGATTCGGGAACATGTATTACATGTAATTATGAGCTCTTAAGATGAGACAATACCTCAATTATGGGGCGCAAGAATTGATGCTAATAATGCAATAAAATCCCTCTCAATTACGTATGTACTACAGATGTTTCATATTGTAGCCACCATACATATTATTCTCTGTGTACAATTTCAGTAACTTAACTTTTCTTGTTGGTGGCATTAACAATCAATTAGTGGTTTTGTATAGCCCAATATCACAACAGCAGTTGCCTCATCGGGCTGCACCGAACATTAAGGCAAAAAAACAGAGCAGTAAATAAGACAATGTAAAGTTCAATCAAGTATCCAGGCAAACATAAAGTCCAAATAAGCGTCAGCAGTGGGTGGCGACGAGCAGCTCGGGTGTCCCCTGTCCTTAGACTCTCCAGCACGGCGAGGAAAAACTCAAAAACCCGGTGGGAGAAACGAGAAACCTTGAGGAGAAACACAGAAGGAGAGATCCACTCCCATGGACGGACAGGCTATAGAGACCCAGGCCGAAGGAGTCCCTCAGTAGACGGGCCAAGATCACAGACCGTCCAGTCCTTGTGGTCAACCCGGGAGGCAGGGTTCCTCTGTTCAGCCGGGTTCCTCCGTTCGATCTAGACAGGCATTCCCAAGGGGGAGTGGGACAGGAGACACCATGTGAATAGTAATGAACAGACTACAGATAAAATAAATATTGTATCATAATAAGTTTGCAGTAAGAAGAAGAGGATAGCGCTCAGTGTACCGTACTTCCCACAGCAGTGTTTCTCCAAAGGCAGCTTTACTTCAGGCTGTGGGTTAGAGCTTTACCTAACTGACCTGATCATAAGCTCATTCGAAGAGGTACATTTTGAGCCTAGTCTTAAATGTAGGGACTGTGTGTTGAGTAGATTGGCGGCGTGTAAACGATAGGCAACCGCCCTCTCTTTTGGTACAGCTGCGTTTTTTGCCTTTATCTGCGAACAGCATTTGTGGTTTCCGTGTTCCACATTGCTTTACTGGATACTTTAGTACGTCTTTGCCATGTTTTTGTGAGGTTCAGCTGATTTTTTTTTTACTGCAAAGAGTCCATAATGGTCCTGAAAAAAGCAGCTTTTAAAAAGTAAACAAAGAGCTAGCTTATGAGCTAAAGACATTTAAGACCTACAAATGTATTCTTCTGAAACACTGAAGAGGCAAGAGGCACCTGCACCTACAGCACAGTAGAGGCGTCACAAGTGGAGCTACAGGAAACAAAAGAGGAACAAACGAGGAGGTATCCGGGCAAGACTCACAGCTAAGCCACACATGCTTTCTTACACCCTCTGGCTCATGGACGGTCACTGGAGAATAAAACAGATTAACTGCTAAGCTCTTCCCAGAAGATGGTGAAAGACTGTTGTGGAGCGGAGGGAGCTGCGCAGGAGGAAGAGGAAGGAGGAGGAGCTGACCAGTGCAGGACACCACGCTCTGAAACAGGGACAAACCCCGGAGGCGCTGCACCGTTTCAGAGGATCAAAGGAGCACTGAAGGCAGCACAGGTTTCCTCCGGGTGCTCCAGTTTCCCCTACCTCACAATGGTGGCGCGGCTCAGTAGCAATGGCTCAGGACTAACGCCTGAACACAATTTACTACTTACTTACTAATTTAATTACTCTTTGGGCCTTGTGTTGGAGGAGATAACACCTCTTATTGCCAAAGGGAAAGGTATCAGATTATTTTGTATCATTTCAAGTGAGTGATATTCACTTAAAATTGCTGAATGTGTTCTAGCTCCAGCTTTGGACACATCTCCATTAACTGTATGTAAATGCTAATCTTAAAGGTTCTATAATCTGTATCAAAATAATTTACAATGAGTCTTGAAACCTTAGCTTTGATACTTTTTGTTGTGTAACTTGAAATAAAGTATCCGTCAGGAAAATACATGGCTTTTAGATAATATATGAGTTAGGCAAATGCACGCATCCCAGGACAGCGGTGCAAAAATGTAACCTAGAAATATAGATTTCCACCACAAACCTGCTGAGCAGTGCACGGGAGCGTGTTAGTCCACAGACGGGATCGGAACAAGTTTGGTGGAAGTGTCTGTGCTTTCAAAACGAGGGCGGGCATGGATTTATCCGCATTACGGATATCAGAGTGTGGGCTTGTGTTTTAAAGATGGAAGAGTGAAATACGTTGAATGTGCAGGGCTACTGAAACATGTGAACAAAATAACGATCATCAAAGTGTGTTTTTGAAGAGGATTTAGCATTACAACATTCAAACCTCAAAAAAAGGCAAGAGTTTATAAATCTCTTCAAATGCTGCACATTTAGTTGAAAAGTTTGAGACTTTTTCTCTTCTTTTAAATCCTTTCAGCCGCCGTAAGAACAATTGTCCCTTTCTCTCTCCTCCACGTTACCAGAGTGACGAATGCCTCTGTCATCTCTGTGTGGTGTAGTCACTCGCCCCGTCCCGTACACCTGGGCTCTTTGTCAAACCCCAGTCTCCACATGTCTCCCACTCAGACTCATGTCCCAACACAAGTCCCCACCCGCCCCTCTGCCCCCTCCTTTTTTGCCTGGTCCCACACAGAGGTCCCGTGTGCGTGTCCCGGCCTGGCCCTCTCTCTCGCTGCCATTTAGTTGGGGCCTGGGGGTTTGTCGAGTCTGCAGCGTGCACAGTCACCGCTCCGACCTGAATCACTGTCGCCCGCAGCAACGGGATTATACACGGGACAATGCCTGTGCTGCAAATGCACAACCAGCAGATTGGTTTAAGAGAAGGGCAAGAGCGGAGCAATGACACACACAGGGAGGATGAGTGGAAGAAGTTTGGCCATCTTTAGGATATTATGATATGGTAATATTTCCTGAGGATTTAACATCATTTCATCGCCCAAAATGCCCGAGCCACAGAGCGTGTCTCGTGTATAGTCAAAGTCAGCTTTATCCTCAATTCCACTACATACAGTTGGAATTACGTCACTCTCAAATGCACAACATAGTGCAAAGTCTTGACTCTCTACACTGTAGAGTCTACAGTACATCAAATTTAAAATCCTGCTCCTCACATTTAAAGCCATAAAGGGTATGGCTCTGATCTATCTCCAAGACGCTATCGTTCCATATCGGCCAACCAGAGCACTCCGCTCTCAAAACTCAGGGCGGAAGGAGGAAGAGCCTTTAGCTCCGGTTTTATGGAATAAACTCCCAGCTCACGTTAAAGAAGCAGAAACAGTCCCTACAAAATGTACCTCTTCGAATGAGCTTATGATCAGGTCAGTTAGGTAAAGCTCTAACCCACAGCCTGAAGTAAAGCTGCCTTAGAAGAAACACTGCTGTGGGAAGTACGGGACACTGAGCGCTATCCTCTTCTTCTTACTGCACTTTGTCTTATTATGATACAAGATTTATTTTATCTGTTGTTCATTACTATTCACATGGTGTCTCCTGTCCCACTCCTCCTTGGGAGTGCCTGTCTAGATCGAACGGAGGACTGGACGGTCTGTGATCTTGGCCCGTCTGCTGAGGGACTCCTTCGGCCCTGGGTCTCTATAGCCTGTCAGTCCACGGGAGTGGATCTCTCCTTCTGTGGTTCTCCTCAAGGTTTCTCGTTTCTCCCACCGGGTTTTTGAGTTTTTCCTTGCCGTGCTGGAGAGTCTAAGGACAGGGGACACCCGAACTGCTCGTCGCCACCCACTGCTGACGCTTATTTGGACGTTATGTTTGCCTGGATACTTGATTGAACTTTACATGGTCTTATTTACTGCTCTGTTTTATTGCCTTAATGTTTGGTGCAGCCCAATGAGGAAACTCCTGTTGATTGAGTGATTGATTCAAAAGTAACTCAGCAAATAACAACAACAAAAAAAGTTCAGTGTAATATCTTTAACCTTGTAGAGATGAGGGCTTGAGAACCTTTGCCGACGAAGTTTAGTGCAAATTTGATAATTGAAAACAGTGAGCAACCTGCCTTTTGCACTAAGGAGCTGAAAGTTCGACAATGCTATAATAATCCACGCACTTGTACTCTTATGTATTCTGTATTCGCCCGCATAGATTCTCTGTTGTATCTCGGGCTGCTCTGCCTATTCGCTCGCGCTCTCCACCTCCAGGGAGCAGCAGGACACAGGTGGAACAAACTGTTACATGCTCTGATGAATAAATAAACAGATTTGCACTCTAAACTCAGAATGCTTCGAGATACAGTAAACCCCATATGAACAGTCACTGCAATACTGACTTAAGTATTGGCAAGCAGTGTCCCGTTTGTATCTGCAAAGTCAACTTTTTTCCCCCCTGCACCAACATCTAAGAGTGGAGTAAGTACAACAATAGGCCCTACAGCGTTCGGGAGGAAATATGAGCTGTATGTGGCCCAGGGGGACAAAGTTCATCTGGATTATTTTATGTATGAATGTGTGGTTGTGGTTATTGGTTAAAGGTTAAATTAGTTTGTGGTCTCAAACTTGCGCACGACGTAATGAGAGCGTATGTGCACATTTTACACCACATTGCCACATTGCATAGAATCCTCATGAGTGATTCAAACATGAACCAAGGCTCCAGCCTTAATATTTATGGACAAACTGTGTCCATAAAAGTTGGACAACTTCAATGTTGGGTCCTGTCATTGTGACAGGACCCATGCTCCTCCAAGCCACGGTTCCGGGCACAGAGGCTCAGCCCGGACCAGAGACACTAGAACCTGGACTGCAAGCCAGTCTGTTGGAGGTTTTGTTTTTAACACGAAAGACCATTGTAGCCGTAGTGCAAACGTTTGGATGGATCATGGCTCCCCCGCCTCACACCCGCGACCGCTGCCGTGTATACCGGGACTAACCTGGGTCTGAGCGAGTGGTCTCACCATCTCCCATCATCAATACAAGACCTGGGTGAAAAATGAAAGTGAAACCGGATCATTGGACATTGCAGAAGCTTATTGAAACAATGTCTCAGTGAATGTGAGCTGTAATCAAAGAGTGTGTGACTTGTCATTGTTTTTGGCCCACAGACACAAAGACAAAGTGTTATCAGTCACCTTGAGTCTCTCTCTCTGAAACCAAAAAATCAGGTTAGAAATCTAGGAGTAATCATGGACTCAGACCTGAACTTAAACAGCCACATCAAAGCAATAACATCATCAGCTTTTTACCATCTGAAAAACATTAAGATCAGAGGAATAGTGTCAAAACCAGACTTGGAGACACTCATCCATGCATTTGTCTCCAGCAGGTTAGACTACTGTAACGGCTGCTCACTGGCCTTTCTAAACGAGCTGTTAGAGCTGCAGAACATCCAGAACGCTGCTGCTCGAGTCCTGACAAGAACCAGGAAATACGACCATATTAGTCCAGTGCTCCGGTCTCTGCACTGGCTTCCTGTCACTCAGAGAATAGAATTTAAAACAGCTCTGCTTGTGTACAAGTCGTTTCATGGTTTAGCACCAAAGTCCATCTCTGACATGTTAGAGCCGTATGAACCATCTCGGGCCCTGAGAACATCAGGGAGGGGTCTCCTGGTGGTTCCCAGAGTCAATAATAAACACGGTGAAGCTGCGTTTCAGTTTCATGCAGCTAAAATCTGGATCAGTCTTCATGAGGATGTGAGACAGGCCTCAACTCTGACAATGTTCAAATCCAGGCTGAAAACAGCTCTTTTTACCCGAGCATATAAAACTGAAAGTATTTTATCTGCACTCTTGCCTTTTACTGTAATTGATACATTTTTATGTTGGATGTTTTATTGATTTGATCTGTTTTCTTTATGCAACTGTGAAAGCACTTTGAATTGCCTTGTGTATGAATTGTGCTCTACAAATAAACTTGCCTTGCCTTGCCTTGACTTTTTTATTATTATTTTTTTTTGGGGGGGCAGGGTCAAGCAGTATATTTGACCTCTTAACCCCCACAAACGAGATGAAAATGAAGATAAAAACACAACAAAAACGACCAAACCATGACCAGAAAGAGACAAAAGAGCAACAAAATCAAGACAAAAACGTGTATGAAAACACAGCAAAAAAAGAAAAAGTAAAAAAACAACGCAAGGAAAAAGACTCGTTTAGATCAGTTTTGTGGGTCTTAGCTTTCAAATGAGGCACTGGCCTTGAGGCTGTAAGAAGCTTTTAGATTTGGGTAAAGCCAAACTGGAAAAAATGTGCTCGGTTCAGTGGTTAAAATACACAGACACATTAATATTTAATTTGAATCTCATTACCGGATGGAAACCTACTGTACACGTTTTTTTGTGGTAGGGGAAACTGGAGGATAAAATCAACACAGACACGGGGAGAACATGCAAACTCCACACAGAAAGGCCCCGTCCCGGTCGAAATCAAACCCGGGACCTTCTTGCTGTGGGGCACAACTACAGTGTTTTAATTTAGTCTTTGTCCCTTGATGAAAATATAATTTACTTTTAGTCAAGAGTTTGTCAAATAATGATTTTTAGTTCTGTCAATAATGTGAATGTGGGGAAACAGAGAGCTACATGTCCTTAGTTTTCCCTTTCACATCATACAAAGACAGAGATGGAGGCTTTGTTCTGCTTTATGACCTCTGCAGCTTCAAATGATTTTCCATGTGATGATTCTCCCCGCCTGCGCCTGGTCGTTTCGCCTCTGGGGAGCGAGAGTTTGGGATGGGGCGGGGCGGTCCTACCGAGGCGCTGTGACACTCGCGGACCTCCCCCGGGCTTTGGTCTCAGACAGAGGGGAGGGGTGCCAGTGCGGGACCGGGGGGAGCGTGTCTTCTCCGTGTTTAGCAGTGATTAGGCCCATCGCTGCCTCTGGACTCCGGGGCAACCTCGTGACCCCAGAGCTCAAAACAAGCATTAACCACCACTGGACTTTTCACTTTCCACTTTCAAACTCGGACTCCGGCAAGCAGCATGTCCCTCGCCGCTCGCCGTAGGACCAGCCGCCTCCCGAGATGACCCCTAACATTGCACAGAGATGGGGATGGTCAGGAAACCCAAAGAACAAATAGAAAATGCCCCCCGTCTGTCACTGTGTTGAGATGCCACAGGAGAAATTCAGATAGAAAGGATTGTCAGTGACACCGCATAGCCTCCGTTTGGACAATAAACTACTGCACGTCAGAGCCAGTATGAACTGATTTGGTAAAGGGGCTTCATCAGCAACTAATCATCTAGCAGCAGGCTGAAGTCTAATAGTCTCATTGTCATTGTGACAGTGGCTCTAATCTATCGTTTTGTCCTTGGGCAAGACACTTATCACACCTTGCCTGTGAATGTGAGTGAGTTGGAGAGGCCAATGGCACAGACTGGCAGCTTCGCTTCAGTCAGTCTACCCCAGGACAGCTGGGGCTACGATACATGGTCACAATAAAATGCTTTATTTCTTACAAGATGGTCGTGGGATGTTTCATAAAACATTTTTTGTCTTGATAGTTTTTCGAAAGTCCGTCCTTTGATCAGTTATTTAATGTATGGACATGTGTGGATAACTATTCAAAGGATGCACTTGGATGCTCCACAGCACTACTGGAAACATATTCTGTGGACTGATGGACCCAAAGTTGCATTTTTTGGGAGGAACTCACAACATCATCTGTGGAGGAAAAATGGATCGGGACACCAACATCAAAACCCTATCCCCACTGTGAAGTCTGGAGCAGGACAATCATGATGCAGGGTTGTTTTGTTGCCTCAGGGCCTGGATAACGTGCTATCAATAGAACATTGAAAAATAAGTAAGTGAACCCTTGTATTAAATAGCTGGCTGATCCTTCTTTTGCAGCAATAACTGCTTTCCTGTAGTTGCAGATTAGACTCACAACGATCAGGATGAATCTTGGACCATTCCTCTTTACGAAACTGCTGCACTTCCGCGAGAATCAGGCGCTGTACTTATTCCTCCCTCTCCTGTGAATGTGTAAATGTTATGGCCAATAAAAATATGATCAAATGTTTGGGTGGTATTAGTTTAAGCAGACACTGTTCAATTATTCCTGTGATTTTGATGAACAGACCACATTTAGTGACCAATTTAGGCAGAAATGTGAGAAACTCCAAACGGTGTACTTACGGTTTCTTCTCACTGCATGTATTAGTTTATTTGGTTGGGACAGTACATATTCATGGGTCCCATTTACACCCCCGTCAGTCTGTCTTAGAAGTAGTTCAGACTGTCTGTAAAAACGAATAGAAACTAATTAACTTTTGTCCTGGCGACTTGCAAAGGGTTTGACTTGTGAATGAATGCAGACCTTGCCATAAAAAGAATACATAAAATCGAACAAACTCTGCAACAATGGCTAAAGCAAACTGTTGAAAATAAAAATTAATAAATGTTCATATTGGTAAACCGCATACATTCCTATTTTCGTGCTATATGTCTTCTTACGTTGGAAGTCTTGTAAACCTCATGTGATTTTATTTTTGTGAAACATGAATGCTTTTCTTGATCAATGCTGCTATACGTAAGGTTAATGTGGACAATTGTAATTGTTGAAAGGACATCATTGTGATTCATGGATGGGCAAACCCACTGGGCTGTGTGTGTGCCTATGTATGGAAAATGAAACTTGTCCTTCACTAATTGCTTGTACGTAAACAGGCACATGCACGCTTCTGATGTGCCTGGGTAACTCAGGAATTTGTCGTGTAAAGTGTTATATTGTATGAAAACACGAGATGCTGCTTGTATCACCGTTATTATTACACCTATTGGGGTTTCCCTGCAGCTGGACACATGTGTTAAACAATACTGTTTATTCTCGGTGCTATGATGGTAGCCTGGTGAGACCAGAATGATTCCCCTCTGTATTTTTTTATCCAGCGGGGGATCAGTCTGGTCACCCAGTCAACGCTCGCGCCTTCCGCAAAATTAATCCGTTCACGTCCAATCTGAATCGTTTATTTGCCGTGACGTGTGTTAGCGAGCAACGTCACTCATGGGACGCGGAAGTCCCCTCAATAACAATCTACGAACGATGCACGAAAGAGAGAAAGCGTGTCTCCAGTCGGCGGTAAATGACCAAAAAACACATCGACAGTAGGTGAGTTTCGTTATTCATAATCCTGTGCAAATATTAACGCAAAACCGCTAATAACACCACATCAACAGCAGACGCCCGCCCTTCGCTGATTGGTTGACTCCGCTTCCTGTTTGCCTGCGTATCGACCGCTGTGGGAAATGGATTCGACGCAGGGGTGACCAGACTCACCGGCTGGTACAGCGGTGAGTCTGGATTTTTCCAGGCTACTATGATGGGCCTTTTCTCTTGAAAGGACTTACAATTATGTTTTGTATTTTCTTTAACTAATCTGAAATGCATGAAAGTAATCACTTTGAATACGGGGTAGGCACTTATAAGCTTTCTTGCTTCGGCTTACTCCTTTTGAGTTTTTTTTTTTTACAGTGTACTGGTGACACAATATGAAACTCAGGGCTCACTAAACAATGGGCCATAAAAGTGAGGGTTTCCCATTCAGGGATTTTTTGGATTCATTTTAAGGGCATTATAAAAGTTCACGCTCACAGAGAGGGCCACGTTTAGTGAACTGGTGCACGGAGTTTGGCAGAGCTGGTCAGTATGTGTGTGCACCCTGGACCCTTTGTGCCCGTCTCAACAAGAGGTTCGAATCCCGGGCTGGACCTTCATGTGTGTGTAGAGTTTGTGAGTGTCCTCTGAGTTCCCCTACGACTCCAGTGGTCCATAGTGGTGGCGTGAGGAGTCGTATTATCCAGGTTTGGAGCTGGCAAATTCAATAACGTTTCTTTATTAGCTTTCATTCACAATGAAAAAGAGATGGTCATATCTGGCGGTCTCATTCCCTCACTGCTGGGTCTTTACACGTGTAGTGAGTCCAGTGTCTTTTTCAAAACAACAAATGAATAGGTCGGACATGTGTCACTTCTCTGACTGGTCCACTCAGCTCCAGACGACATGCCTCCACTGTGTGAGTAAATGTTTGAAACACTTAACCTCCGCCTTAATCAAGTGCGTTTTCTCCAGTTCAGCTTTACCCAAATCTTAAAGGTTACAGGCAGCCTACAGGCCAGTGTAACGCCTCATCTGAAAGCTAACCCTAACCTGCAAAACTCTTCGAAACGGAGCATTTTCCCGTCATTTTTCTGTCGCTGTTTTGTCACTTTTTTGTTGCTCTTTTTTTGCTTTTCTCTCTGTTTTTTTGTTGCTTTTTTTGTTGCTCTTTTGTTGCATTTTCATCCTATTTTGACATTTTTTTCAGGAAGCTTTTAGATTTGGGTAACGCCAAACTGGAGAAAATGTCCTCCGTTCAGGCGAGGGGTTAACAGTTTAAACTCATAAATACAAATATTTAATGTATTCCTTTTGCTGTGTACATAGTAATAGAGATATAAGGTATATATATATATAAGGTATATATATATATATAAGGTAGTGTTCTTTTTTTCTCTCTGCAAGATGTACCCAAGTTGTCTGGGGTTATTTAGTGATTAAATAATTAACTAAAGCTCAGATCTTTAGCAAAACAACAATGTGTTCAGTTTAAAACTTTAAAATCCTTCTTTTTTTTTATTACAAAATATAATTTATTTTAGTTTTGAATTTCAACTTCTTTTATCCTCTTAACCCCCACTTTAACTGAGCACATTTTGTCCAGTTCGGCTTTACCCAAATCTAAAAGCTTCTAACAGCCTATAGGCCAGTGTAACGCCTCATTTGAAAGACCTACTAAACTGATCGAAGATTTTTCCTTGTTGTGTCTCCTTGCGTTGTTTCCGCGTTGTCACCTTTTCATGTTGCTTTTGTGTGTGACATGTGCGACACTTTACTGTCGCTTTTTAGAGGCGTTTTCCACCACGCTTTTGTCGCGTTTTCATCTTCGTTTGTACGTCTCGTTTTCATCCCTATTTTGACGAATTTTTTGTAAATTGTTTAGATTTGGTAATAATAGCGGGGGAAAATGTGCTCGGTTAAGGTGGGGGTTAAGAGGTTAAACCCCCCCCCTGCATGTACTGGTGCAGAGCAGCATTTCCCGAGTTGGGGCTTCACAAGAGCACTAAGTAGTGAGTTATTTCTGGATAATGAGTGGTCATGTTTATGCGTTTAAGTTTGAAAGGATCGGCGGAACCCTCGAGGTACTGCATGGAGCATAAATGAAAGGCCCAAGGGGAAGGTAAGACAATATTTTTGTCAGCTCATAACATTCTTGCTTCGACATTTATCACGGCTAATTGTTAAATAAATGAACCCTGACAGGCCTATGACGTAGTGTATCGCAAGTATTCATTTTTGCAATAATAACAGAAATCCCTGGGTCCGCCACTGTACATGATTGACACCTTTACAGTCATTCTATACTTTCCCAGGTTCCCTTTTTACCCTTATGTCAAATGTATCCTCTGTCATCCCCCCCCCCCCGTCCTGTAGTACCCGCTCAGGTTTGATGTGACGACACCGGCAGAAAGCCCCTGAAAGGTGCTACTCGCTGCCTAAATAATTCCCTTTGTGGATTGGCTGTCCCTCTCTCCTCCGGTATTGACCGGGATCACTGGGTCTGTCAGAAGTGGGGACACGAGCACGGGCTCCCGTCTCTTTGAAACGCGGCCACACTTCGCCCGAGATCGTCCCGAGACAGTGGGGCCAGGTGGAGCTTTGATAGGCATCAGACAACAGGGCGAACCAAAAAAAAAAAAGTGACAAGGACATTTAAGGATTTATTTATAAAGTAGAACAACTGGAATGGTTCAGGCATGATGCAATGGGACGACTATGATGACTATTTCAATTCTACTACAGCGAAGACCAGTGCATTGGGGGCGTTTTCCCCCCCCGCATTTATTGGCTCAAGTTTCATCTCTTAATATTATTGTGTCTCTGCGCGAGACATTTCAACCAGTTGTTTATCTCGGATTTCCACTTGTTACTTGCAACATTATACATTTTAAATAATATTACAAAAAAGAAGCTTGGGTTGGTAAAACTTTTCACCTCAAATATACCACGGAATGAGCTATATCAGATAAACCAATTTGGATCCTCAATAAAAACGAGAGGTGACTTTTATTGTTTTATTTATCTCTTTTGTACATTGTATCAGGGACGGCTGGTATCAATGGGCTCATCCTGTCATTCTTTACAAGAGAAAGAAGAAAGAAGAAATTTAATTTTTAATAGTTACTTTTATATCATAACTAATTGTCTAATGTCATTACTGTGTATAATCATTGTAGTTTTATAAATCTGACCACGATTTTTACCACAAAAAAAGGGCTAGTTATAATTAGTCCCGAGAATGCACACAAATATTACAGTGATCGATATGTGGCAGTGCTTTATGGTCCCGCCTCCAGCACATAGTACACACACATACACTTGGCTCCGGGACTGAGACCGAACCGCTCACAGAGCAGCACACCAGGCTGAGGACGCTGGCTGTTTCCCAAAGCCTAGGTACCTTGCCTTGGTCTGATGTGGGCGTGGTCAGGCATCTACATCAGTACTCGCCGCCCAAGTGCCGTTCCAATGTTCAAGTAGTCTGGAGGCAAAGTAGCCACATGCATGTGGCTACTTTGCCAAGGATACATCAGTGAAGCCTTCGCTGCCTTGCACAAGCCATGATTACTAATTATTCATTATTTGATTCAAACATTCAAGCAAATGTCACTGTTTCATGGAGCAACAAAGTTTGTTGGGCATTGAATTTAATTGACACAAGGCACAAGTTTTTAGTCATTATATCTGACTGCTTTTTATTTATTTGTAGTTAGTAAAAATATAGTTATACTTTCACTCCCAAGCGCTTCAGAATCCCCCTCCTCAGCACACCAGCTGAAGACTCTTCATTGGTCACATTCACTTGCATGCGGTCTATGTAAACACTATGGGAAACTAGCAAATACCAGTGGATTATTTGGATATTCTTCATTTTTTTTATGACTCCTCGCAATAGGACTTTTCACTGGCGACAAAAGATGAAGTGGGGAAGCTGCCATGTGTTTATGGAGTTTTAATGAGGTTAAACAGACGTGAGGAGGATGCGACGCTCCTTAAAGCTACGGGTGAGACCATGTTTATGCCACGGTTTACATCTGTGAACATGAACATGAACACATCTGTAAACATGAACATGTGAACATCTGTGTTTATTGTTAATGTACGCTTGTACAATGACAATAAAGTACTTACTTACTTACATATTGGACGCTGACAGGAAGTGACATAGAGGCAAACCATTTTAAACTGTTGCCGTGCCGACCATGTTATGTCAATGGGAAATGAGTGAGTCAAACTGCTCTGGAAATTTACCTATGTCTATGTCACATGTCAATAGCTTAAACATTCAAATAAACAGTTCTCCATTAAAATTGCTGCTTCACTGAAATTAAATGATAATTATGACTTACAACAGATGTTATCCATCTAAATAAGACATATTTTCAAAAGCATTAAAACCTGTCATGCACTTTAAGCATTTGCATAGGAGTCTTGAGTTTTTCCTCATCGACGGAGAGACAGGGGACGCCTGGGGACGCCTGGGGACAATGATCGATCTGCTGCTTCACTATCGACTGCTTGGGACACTTGGGACATTACAGTTGCTTCTCCGTTTTACCGCCTGTGTCATTGTTCACTTTCAAACTGTTCCTCTGTTTTGTCAAATCTGTGATTATTGTGAAGCCCTTTAAGACGACCGCTGTTATTGGGCTCTGCAAAACTGAATGGGATGGAATTGATGAAATAATAATGAATAATTAAACAGACACACGTAATGTTAATTTCAAACTCGGTTTTATGTGAATGCTGTGTGGCCAACCTTTGAGCCCCACACTTTAAGAACCACTGCTCTTTTCTATGGGCCTTAGACGGTGAAATCCACAATGACCCGGCCATTGCAGGGGTCGCACTCTCACTTTCATTCTTCAGGGGCGATTCCGGGCCGGTCGGGTGCATGAGGCCTGTGATGCGGCCTGCGCTGAAAGGTGGCGAGTGCGAACAAAAGGCAGGACGACCCCACTGACGGACAGTATATCTGATCCAGTCCATATCAGTCTGTTAGAGGCAGAGTTCAAAGGTCAGGCCTGGGTCAGTCTCAGCTGCACCGCTTCAGGGCGCAATCTGTCTGAGTCCCGGGGAGAGAGAGAGAGACAACAATTAGCCCACCCCTGTGTCTGTGTCCGCCGTGTGACTCCTAAAGCCTGTGCTCCGTTTGCATCGTTTCGCCCGCAGAATGATGCAAAGCAGTGTCAATCAACAAGGGACTGGGTCCTTTCCCCTATGTTTATGAGATGCAACCAATAATGCATGTAAGAAGAGCTTGACTTCAAGCCAGTAGATTTCTGCATCGACTACTGTTTTGTATTCTCCATGTTTTATAACCATTGTTGAGATCTGAAAGTTTAAGATAGTCACACCTTTTTTCTGTTCTGCTTGAGTGTTCAGATTACTGAGCATGGAATAAAGAAATTACATTTTTACATGGCAAATTATCAATGCTAGGGTGCCTATTTCTGTTGTATTTGATAGAGCCATTATTTCTTCTACACTCATGGTCTTTTAATATTAATTCTGAGTAGAAAAAAATCTTCGGAAAAAAAACTAAAACAATCAAACCTTCAGAAAAAGCAAAACTAATGAATTAGAGTGTAGCTTGTAAACACATTTTGTAGGAGGCCAGAAAAAAATAAATAAAAAATGAATGTCAAGTTCTGAATGCAGTTTAGTTTAGTTTATTAGTTTATCATTCATTTCATTCATTTATTTATTTATTCATCCATGTTCATATTTTTCTTTACAGGGTCATACATTAATATGAACAGTACACATGGTGAAAAGGAGCATGAGGAAGACATTGTCTTATTGTCCATGCCCCTTTATAATAATTATAAGAAAATCGATGACCAAAACGGCAGGTGATCCATTCAACAGATTTGTGACATGGTTTTTAGTTTTACAAAAATCAATAATTTTAACAATTTTAACAGACAAACAAAAATGTCAGCATATAAGTTATGTTTTTTGTATATATTTCTCCATCTGCATCTCCTTGAACATATTTTTAAATGTATCTATTGTTTGAGAACATTTTAATGTGTTCTTTAATGAATTCCATAATCTTACACCAGCAACCAAGAAACCCCTCTGTCTTAATGAGGTTCGGGAGAACGGTACACAAAAATTTCCTTTTCGCCTCGTGTCGTCTGTGATCAACGTCAGTTTCTTATAAATATGTTCAGGTTCCAACTTGTGTTTAATTTTCCACATGGTCTGTAAATTTTTTAAATTCGCGAGATCTTTAAATTTTAATAGTTTCAGCTTCACAAAAAGGTCGTTAGTATGTTCTCTAGAGCCTTTATGGCTTATAATTCTTACAGCCTTTTTTTGTAGCAAAGACATTTGATCGATTACACTTTTGCATGCGTTTCCCCAGACCTCAATACAATATGTAAAATAGGGGACAATTAATGAAGAATATAAAAGAAATAAGGAAACCTTATCAAAAACATATTTTACTTTATGCAAAATACCTATGCATTTACTCACTCATTTAGTTTATTCGAGCAGCATAGACAAAAACCAGACATATTATCAACAGCAAAAGGAGTGAATCTGCACATTCAAAAGGAGAAGCTTGAAGTTCACTGAACCCATGTAGAACCTACTCCTGACTTAATGTAATGAATGTAAGAATAGTACTTACATTTACTTATTTACATACTAACTTATAAGCTGCTGAAAAGTTCCTAATCTTATAGGAGCTTGCCTTACATTTAGCTGTTCCACGGTCTGTACCTTCTTTCAAGCAAAGAATTTAAATAAACCAGTCGGTTTTGTCCAATAACATAAGATCAAATGCTAAATTAAAGTAATAGTCTGGAAGTCTAAATGTTTTAAAAAAAAATTTAAATGTTTAAAATTAACCACCTGGTCTTGCATTGATGTTTAGTAAGTAATAATGTATATTTTATTTTTTGTAAAATCCCTCTTTGTCTAGTATCCTCCCGCGTTGACCAATGAGACGAGTTTTTCCTCTGAACCAGCCTGTCCGGTCCAATCAGGAGGGGAGGGGGAGGAGCTTGATCATTTACTTTTTAAATGTGTTCCTGTTCTCCTCATTTTACAAACTAATAAAAAAATACATCATGTAAAAAATATTGTCTCAAAATCATCTTGCTTTAGTGTCCAGTGACCCTCCAGGGGGTCCCGACCTCCACTTTGGGAACCGTTGACATAAAGTATAAGAAGGGCTTTCTGGTTGAAGGAGTTTGATTGTTTACTTTCAAATTTCACTCTCTCCTCACTTTTCAAACTTACAGACTATCACTTTAACATAAAAACTAAATGCTTATTTTCATATTTTTGATCAAATCCATATTTACAAGAGTGCTGCAAACTTTCTTTTTATCCAGACACCACAAAGAAATGGTCTGAGTGTTGAAATTGCCAACAGATTGAGTTCTTTTTCTACCTTGGTGCATGAACTTGAACAGTGATGTAAAAGAACAATACAAAAGAATTGTACCACCAAATTGTTGTACATAAAAAAAGGCTAAAGCTTGTAACCACACTGACTGAATGAATGGAGTGTGTGACAAAGTAGAGCCCCATTCATTACGATGTGTCACTGGTGGGGTCACTGCTCTGCTCTGGTCAAATCTGGCTCACATTAAAGTCCAGCTTCAGGTGTCAGTCTGCCCCACAATCACTAAACCAGATGACCAACCAACAGCACACTCTCTTCACATACTCCCGCCAGTGTCAGGGAGACATATTTGTAATAGTTTGTGTTTGCGTGATATCATGACATTCTGAAGAGTCTTTGGATTTCACACAGGTGTAAAAGTT
This sequence comes from Proterorhinus semilunaris, assembly GCA_021464625.1. Classification (NCBI taxonomy): domain Eukaryota; kingdom Metazoa; phylum Chordata; class Actinopteri; order Gobiiformes; family Gobiidae; genus Proterorhinus; species Proterorhinus semilunaris. Next base: position 33,184,828 of record CM038346.1, read on the forward strand.
GGAGTCTTGCCATAGGATTTAAGGTCTTAAAATGAAACATTGTGCGTTTCTAATGGTGGAAAGTCCTTAAAATGGTGTTCATGATAAAAAAGGCACTGTCTGTTCAAAATACGCTTTTTAACTAAATTGTGTATTGTTTTGACCTGGTTTATCTCTGCAATTACTGGGCCACATGAAACAAAAAAAGGTGAAATGTTTTTCTCAATGAGCACATTTTCAGGGGCGTAATCACCTGAAAGGAATCCAGGCCACAAATTTGAGGACCCTACCCCTGACCAAAATGCAAAGTTTCAGCATTTGTGGATGCTCTTTTAAAACAGTGAACAGGCTCTGTGCACAGAATGTTTTTGGCTAACTTCCTGTAGGTGAAGACTATACTTCCTGTTCATGTTTTAACGTAAATTGAATATAGAATAAATAAATAAATGTGAAGCCGAGTTTGTTAGCATTAAATTTATGTTAGCCTATAGCAGGGGTCACCAACGTGGTGCCCGCAGGCACCCAGGTGCCCTTTGGGACATGCCCAGTAGCCCTTGAGACTTTTTCTTAGGTGTAAAACACTTAATTTTCTAAAATCTGATTATTAAAAATACAGTTATTTATGTTCTTGTGACTCAGTACGAGTTCAAAATAAAGCTATTTTGATATAATATGGGGTCAATATCCTATAAGTAAACCGTGTATATTTAAGTCTTTAGGAATTGTTTTTAACTGGTAACTCTCGAACAGTTCCCCCGACCTCCAAGGTCATGGGGTTCATGACACACTGTGGCAGCGCGGCTCAGCCGCAGCAGCTCAGGACTAACACCTGAACACTATTTCGTTGTACGCTTGTACAATGACAATAAAGCACGTACTTACTTACTTACTTACTTAATGCTTTTGAAGTGGCCCTCGGCTGAAAAAAGGTTGGTGACCCCTGGCCTATAGCTTGAATGCTAAAACGTCGTGAAGCTAAAGGCCGGAGAAACGGGGTGCTGACATGGCCAGGGGCGACTCCAGTATCTCTGCTACATGGAAACCATTGGGGACTTTACATGTGTCAAAAACCACTTAACAGCCTAGCTCCAAAGACCAAATTACTTGTTTTTAAAAATACAGTTTCCTGATTCCTTATAAAATACATGATTTTGTTGTATGTCTTATAAACGTTTGAGCCTTGATTGACTGTGTGGAGGCTCGTTGCTGCTCAGCCCGCCTCACCAGGGTGGATTTTCCCGCCTTTTTGTCCATGCTCTGTGAGAGGAGACTGAGCTGCATCACGGATGCGAATGTGAATGGTGTTAAAAATGTAAGTGGGGAGGAATGACAGTCTGATCCAGTGAAGTATTTACATCCTTCCGAAAAGTACGTTTTAACATGTGTTTATTTCATTAAGACACGGTTGACTCTCCATTGAATAAAACAAATGTTTGACCACTATGCTGCTAACGTAATGCTGCACAAAGCCTGTTGCCCGTCAGAGTTGTTAAGCCCCGCCATCTGAAATGTATTTTAGAAAGTCATGAACATACACACACACATATATATATAAACACACACACATATACACATAAAATAACATAAAAGGACTATTTGTTATTTGTAATAGAATTCAAAACAAAATATATATTGCCTCATCAATGGACAAAGTTATCTGTAAGTTTTTTTCTTTCCCTCTTCAATCAAATTTAGAAAGTCATTATTTGCCCTAGAATTGGCAGAACGAGACCGCAGCATCCTACAAAACAAGTCTGAAAGCAGCCAGACATTTTTGACCAAACCATTTCAGTGTCACAGCAGGATGAGGTGTGGCTTTTAAGAAGCCTCTGCCAGAAGAATAAAAAGAGGAAGAAGAGCGAGACACAAAGAGAGGGAGTGGAGGTTAGAGCCACCTGGACACCATCAGTCTCAGAGAAAGGTAAACATCTCCGACATTCCTCCCGGCACACTGGCCCGCACAGGTCAGGGGTCATGATGACAAACGAGTGACCCAGCGGCACTCAGGGGCGAGAGAGGAGCCCTGGAATCTCTCAGAGGCACCGGGGCAGGGTTGGGGGGACAGACCGGGACTGAACCAGAATGATGACCCTACCAGGACTTTGCCAGGACAGGGCTCTCCAAGGGTCACAAACATACTGACTACTCGTGGTTTTAAGTCATGTCACTGGCCGCTATCCACTAAAAAAACATTCACATTGTAGAACTGAGTGATGCCAGAGCTTCACAGTCTGGCAAACGTTTGCTAAGGATGGGATTCATAAGGTACGATTTTGGTCCATTTGAGGGGATTTTATTGGATTTCATGTCAAATTCAATAAATAAATAATCATTTCATAACGCTAGCACTGTTCCCCATTGTGATTAAACTATAGATGTTTTGAGTATTGCAATACCGTATGAACAGAACCTTTTGTGTCTTACAATGACCCAGCTCCACCCGTCCACTTCCCCGTGAAGGAGCATAAGCAAATCTGGTGAACGCTTTCAGAAAAATGTCTGACTAATCCCTGGATCTCTCTCCCCCTGCGGCCCCAGAATTCCTACTCCCTCTCCCCATATGGAAGTTGATGGCATTGGGGGCCACTGCCTCCATCAAAGACCCCCACTTATCAGGTTCAACAAGGGCCCATTAAAAGTGTCAGCTCAGGCCAAGGAAACCAGCGTTCAGGAGTTAAATCACACCAGTGGCAGGGACGTAAAGAGGGGGGGGGGGGGGGGGACATGCTCTCAACATTTAATCTTGTCAGCGGTTTTGTTGGAAATACATCACGTGAAATGGGCCACTTTAAATCTGTTGATGAAGAAAATTCATTTTTTTGTTTCATTGTGATTGAATTTTTCTACCTTTTATTTTTAAAGTACCAGACTCTTGAACTTTTAACATGACTGACATTTTTCAGCGGTTTTGCCAACGATTCTACAGTACATTTAATACTGTAAACAGGTCAAGTGCCTTACCTTCCAATAGTGATATATTTATTTATTTTTATTTCAGCGCATTATAAGTTAATATTTCTTTTGTTCCAACTCGCCCGTTTTGTCCTGAGACCCTAAAGATTTAGTTTTATTGAGACCAACCTCCAGAGAAATTGCAATTGAATCCTATACAATTCAATTTGTATGTGGAATATTTATTTCTGTTTTAACAGAAATAAAGTTGCACTCCCAAAGCTGTCAATGTCAAGAAAAGGGTAGTGATAAATTGTCTTAATGAAGCTTCTGCGCAACTTCAACCTGGAAGACGTACTGTATATCTGCAGCTCTCATTCATTGCCTTTCCACCGGCAGCTCCTCACCTCAAGCCGCACCTTTGCGACAGCCTCATTTCTGCTTCAGCCCTTCATTGCCCAGGATCGCCTTCTTAAGCTTCCTTCCCAGCTGTGCTGCGACCCTCCTCCACCTCTCCTCCGCCTGGCCTCTCCTCGGCTCTGTTCGTTGTTGTCAACTGGCCGCCCTGGGTCTCATCTTCTACCAACACCAGTGTCCGGACTCCCGAGGGGAAGACTCCGTCAATCATTCATCATTGCTGTGTATTTTATATCATTAATTCAATTTTCCGCCTGGGTCTGAGCCCTAATAATGATTCATGTCCAATAAAACTCCCCCGACGCCACTCCGTTTCTGTGAGTCTTTTCAGGTTGAAATAATAATGGTTTACACTTATACACTTATACACTCACACTAACTTACTGTTCATGACACGACCCACTCTACCATCTGAGCCACAGTCTAAGCCACAGTCGCCCAAATACACTGTAGCGCAGTAGGAGGCAAAGTCACATAGTACTAGCAGAAAGTGGGAAGAGTTGATCCACCTTCCACTCAAATGATTATTATCGAAATAGTATATTTTAAGCGCTGCCTTACACTGCAGACACCGGGAGTAGAAGCAGTAGCATCTTTTGCACACAGCTTGAGGTGCATTCATGGCACAGTCAGCTCCGAACACATGCTTGTACTTTGCTCGGGGAGGTTTAAAGGCACATTGGATATTTTATTTATTCATTCTTTGTTTGCGCTCCCTCCTCCAGACCTGCATGCAGAGATGTGCGGAGAAGTATCCAGTCCAGTCTTTCTCCCTGCAGGGACTGATGCTGCTTCTGTGTAACCTCTGGGTGGGTGTCAAGTCTGAAAGATGTCTGCAGATTCCCTGGGTAGTTATAGCTGGATATTAGTATATTCAGGTTAATACATTTTTAGACCTTTAGAAATGCAGGAGTCACGCAGTAGAAGAATGCAAATGATTACTGAAAATGAATTCAACCAGAGACTTAGAGACAGTAATAAATAAGATGTCATAAAAAGCAGCTGAATGTTGGTTGCATGATTAGTTCTCTGGGTGGGTATCCTCCAGGTGCTCCAGTTTCCAATAAACCAAAACCTAAAAATGGGCTATCCCTCAACAAACTAACTGTTATGATCTGGGGTTGCTGCAGATCTAGGCTTCATCAACACTATGTTCCCAAAGAATGAGATCAGCTGAATGACCAGGTTATTCTATCAACGTATGTATACGTCCCTGATGGCACGGGCATATTCAAAGATGACAATTCTAGGATTCATCGGGCTCACATTGTGAAAGAGTGGTTCAGGGAGCAGAATACATCACTTTTACACATGGATTGGCCAGATCTTAACTCCACTGAGAATCTTTGGCACGTGCTGGAGAAGCCTTTGTGCAGTGGTCACACTCTCCCATCATCAATACAAGACCTGGGTGAAAAAATTAATGCAACACTGCTTATTAACTTCTTAACCCCCACCCGAACCGAGCACATTTTTCTCCAGTTTGCTTTCACCAAAATCAACTTTCTTGAGGAAAGTGTCAAATTAGTAACAAAAATGTGACTAAAACGAGGATTAAAGAGACAAAAAAATGAATGACAAAAAGGTGATGAAAAAGTTACAAAAATGTGTGACTAAACTGCAACAAAAGAGCCACAGAAAAGCGAAAAAAATGCACCAAAGGGCAACAAAAAAGCAAAAAAAAAGAAAAAACTACAGAAAAGTGACAAAAATGTGTGATGAAAACGCAACAAAAAAGCCCAAAAGAGCAACTTCATTGAAGGTTCTGGACTCATCTTCTGTACTCTGCAGTTGAAGTCTCGAACGTTTCGCCTCTCATCCAAAAGGCTTCGTCAGCGAGCTAATGTGCGAAACGTTCGCGACTTCAACTACAGAGTACAGAAGATGACTCAAGAACCTTCATTGAAGATGGAAAACTCCTGTGCAACTGAGAGCCTATATACAGACACAAAAGAGCAACAGAGAAGTGACAAAAAGCAATGAAACAGTGAAAAGTGCAGACGATGCAGCAACAACTCGAAGAAATGGATCAGTTTAGATGTGTTTTGTAGATTTGGGTAAAGCTCAACTGGAGGAAATGCACTTGGCGGTTAAGAGGTTAAAACATTATAACTTATTTATGACGCCAATCTGTGAGAATCGCCATACAAATAAAGTTTACTCACTTGCTAACAGTGGTGGAGGTGGCGTTGATGGTTGAAAACCGAGGGATGATTGAGTACAATTATATATGAATGAATAACGGATTGGTGACCATTTTCTACATTTTCTATGTCACTTGGTGAAATTTGTATAAAGATATTGCATTTGTTTTGATTATTGTCTAAGTCTTGTGTTATGCAGGTGTCATGCTAAATTGGCACAAGCCCGTTTTGAGTGTAGCTGATTCTGCGGGCCTGGCGTGTCAGTAATCCTGCTCTGCCTGGAAGTTCCTGAGACAGTGAGAGGTATCGATCTGTCGTGTGTCTGGGTCTTCCACAGGTTAGGCCTCAGACGGCAGCAGCTGCGCCCCGGTGCGGTGGGGCTAGACGGGCGCGGCGTCCTGTCAGTAATCCAGGAGCTAATGGACCCCAAAGCACTTCAGACCTACACTGCCATCTATCACCATCACACTGTGGCTCCGCAAAGTGGGGATTCAAGCATAACATCAGTTTACTTCAGTAACCTCGTTGGACAAGCGTCAAAATTCTCAGCAATACTTGAGCGATAGTATTTTTGAGTCGCAAATACAGACTTTTGTTGGTGAAATCATCATTAGTCGAACAGATGAGGCTCCGGCAAGAGGAGCTCTGAGTGGAGATGTTGCTCCTCTACATCAAAAGGACCAAAGGAACACGTCTGTTCTGCATGACCCCTGGACACGTCCCAGGAGAGGTGTTGTGGGCTTGTCCCATTGGGAGGAGACCCTGAGGAAGACGCGGCTGGAAAGCACTTTGTCAACATTGGGTTTAGCTGGAGGCAGGAAGTTAAAAGGAAGCCATATCACTCCCATAGAAATCCCAGAAATGCCTTTTGCTATCTGAGCCTGTTCCTAAAAATGCGTACGTTTTGTTAGCCAACAGCTCCCGGACCAATTTGAAATTGAGCGTTCTATCCCCAAACACATGAACAGGGAAGGCAGGCGCAGTACTAAGGTATGTTATGTCCGTTTCATGGCATTTATATGATTTCTGAGGTTTCTTTATCATTAACCTCAGTTTAAACTTACCTGAAGAAGTGGTTCAAAGACGGTCAGATTTGTGATCATTCGCACAAACTGGTTAATCGAGGGTATTGTTAAGAATGTAAGAAGGTACAATTTTGTAAACTGTAGACTTGTAATTTCAAGTGTAAATACTGTAAATATTGCATCTGAATGTTTGTTGAAGTGATCCTTTTGCCGGTGCTTTATCTGCATTTTATATTGTGGATGGACTCTGAAGTAGGAATGCTCATTGGCAATTGTATAAACCTGGTGTCACTTTGCCTCTGCCCAGGGACTACAGAGGAAACTTAGCTTGTAGCTATCTCTGGTCTGTGCAACACATTTGTTGTGCAATGTCCCTGTCAAAAAAATAAATAAACACCTTATGTTTAGTGGCCATTGAATGTGTATCCGTCCCCACAAAAGGCAGGAACTTGACTGAATATGAGTTAGCATTTAGCTCAGACACACACGGCAATCTGTATCTAAAGTAAAATCTCATAAGGTCTGTACATTTATTCAATATTTCTACCTTGATCTCACCTGCATGTGGTCGATGGGTTGACAACAGCTGAAAACCTCTGTATCTTTCATAATTTACAATGTTTGATGGCTAAATGCTAACGGTTATAGGAATAATACACTGAGCAGGCTAACGGACTCTGAAAAGTTACTTGCTAACTGTTCGCATACGTTTATTGATAACGTTAGTAACACATGTTTAAGTGTTGTTGGATATATCAGAAAAAACTTTACAACCCGTATTCTGGCACAGAAACACACAACAGAACAATATTTTGAAGTTGTAACTTTACACTTATCATAGGTGGTTTCCTGGGGCTTACTTCCCGCCTCCAGCTGATGTCACTGATGACGTAGGCAGGGAGATGGTCTATAGGGTGTTTTCACGAACGTCACAAATCTGGTTCAGACCCGGATGTGCCGCCATGCTGGAGATATAGCTCACGCCAATTAACGAGACGGATTATCAATTTTGGACAAAAACGCAAGGTTTCGCGCTAAACCCTCGAGATCGGATCCCAAAACGTCTCACACAGTTGACCAGCTGTACAACGAAAGACTGAATGCAAAAAAAAAACTACAAACTGAAGTTAATTGAATGAAGTTCCATATGAAATGAAAGCAAATGCCAGTTTGTTTAATGGCGATCTCGCAATCTTGCCTCCCGTAAGTGAATCAATTTTCTCATCAATATTTGATATCATGCTCTTTATACGAAGTTGACATAACACTCTTAGAAATGTGTGTAATATTTTGTTCTGGTATATTTCCCACTAGAGGTCATAATAAACCTTCCTAATTGAACATGTTAAATAAAACATTTTACACATGTTCATTAAATGTAAAATCCACCGGCTACAAGATTAGCTTTGCAAATTCAGATGATATCCATATTTTTCCTGTCCAAATTCTGATTGTTTTACCTTGAGTGTGTGTGGTGTGTCTCTGGGAAGGTGGGGGAGAATGTTTTAAATCTGTAAAGCACTTTGTGTTACATGAAATGTATGAAAAGCGCTATATAAATAAAGATTGATTGATTTACACCTTTATGCCAAGCAGAATGAAAAAAAAACAACATCCTCTTTTAAATCACAGAAAATGCTAACATAGGCCTAAAAAAACATACATATGTCAAAAATAACCACAGGAATTTCCTATTCCATTTAGCGTCAACTGAACTGGGTTGATTGACATGAGGACGTTTCAACTCTTCCTTCAGACTCCATTCTCGATCGAATATTAAGACTGGCTAACACACGGGCTGGCGGCTAAGTGACTTTTGCACCCGCGGCAGAAAATCATTTGTCATGTAAAGTAGTCCCAAATATTCTCGGACAGCGGGTCCTCAGCTACTGGAACCTCTTGGAAAAGTTTCCTGTCTGCTCCTGCGCGCCGCTCTAAAGAGGCCATTAAACAGTGCCGTAATGCAAACACTGAGTGGACGGGAGAGAGGAGGAGGGGGGGGGAGGGCCAGGTGTCGACTATGGAGGGCTGTGTGTGTCTAATGCAGAGCCATTATAGAGTGTGTGAGCATGAGACAGAGAGAGAGAGAGCGAGAGAGAGAGTGAGGGGGAAGGCGGGGGGGGGGGGGGGGGGGGGGGGGGGCAGATTATCATAAAAGCCTTCCCCAGCAGCTCCAGCTAATGCCTAATGTCTGATCAATAACAGACTCCAGAGAGAAGGGATAAGGATGAGAGGAAAGCAAGGAGCACATTAATCCATATGTGGCGTACGACTGACGGATGCTCTGTCGCCTGCTCGGGACGCGGGGCGATGGTCACACTTTTAACCCATTTTGAAGGAAGTCCGTCCGTCCGTTCGTCTGGCACATACATCATCTTACAGAACCCTTTAGAGAGTCCAAGGAGGCACTGGACAATGAAGCGGCGGCACAAACTGGACAAGTATCACCAGTGTTTTGAGCGCAGATCTTGCTAGAGTTGGAGTCCACGTACGAAGTCTTTCAAGTCTCTCAAACTAAGACATGGGGTCACCTAAAAACCAGGTCCAAAAAAGCTGACTTGAGTTGTCGATCTGAATTTCTTAGAGAGTTTGGTCTTCCTTGGCCTTAAACGCCCTTGTACTTCATTAGCAGTCCAACCCTGCAGGAAAGGCCTAAAGTAGAGTCTCTAGACCGAGGTGGTGTTCAAATGCTTTTCCTCGATGTGCCGAAATAGTAACGGAATTGCAGACTATCTTCCGATCACAATCATCTTTCGCCTGTATCAAGTGTTTTTCTCTTTTGCAGGAGAGGTTTGGGCCATGAGTGCTCAATTGAATGGAAGGAGTCCTCCCCATTTACTAAACTCAGCAGTTCTTCAATGCCTATTCAGATCTGTTGAATGAATGCAATGAAAGTTTGGGGGGACTTGGGCAAACCAGCTGTGGCAAATGTTCAACATCAAAAACATCTTCAAAAATATACCCATTTCTTTTGTTTGTAATGATCTTTATCCAGCCTTTTTCCATTTCAAATTATGGCATTATTTTTTCAATTCACGGATACTTTACTAGAGGTTACGATACTCTGTGAACAAACACAAACACAACCATCCATACATAGATGGAGGTGATGAACCATTAGAAATACCCAGTGGTGGGCCATGGGTTTCAGTCAGCTGATCGACAATAGAAAGGCGTATGGATAAAGCAGTGGCATTTTACATGGCATTTGTTTGCCAAAGGATGTATCAACAACGCAAACCAAAGCAGCAGTGCCTCTGCCCCCAAACAAAAGCAAAACCCTTCGGGAACACTCGTACTAAAATACGGAAACACATGACAGGCGGAGACGAGCGCATTATAATGTAGAAACAAAGCGAGACATCCAGATATCAACCTAAACGCAAAATCCAACGTAACAAAAAGATACTAGACTTACAGTTTGGTGCTATGTGGGATGCCCAGGGATGCCTTTTTAGTGCTCGTAGTCTCGTACCTGTTCCCTGCCTGAGTCCCAGCGCAGCTGACACGGAAAAACTCTTATCCTGTCCGGGGCCAAGCGTCTACGTCCTGCTGTCATTCCCGCTGCTTTTCTATCGAAGCTCTTCATGAGGAAGATATCCGCAATAAATAAATCCACTTCAAATTAGTTGTTTACCCGCTTTAGTTGAGCGGCCCTGATTCTGATTGGCTGGAACGTCTTGCCCATGCGCAGTTACAGTTTTTTCCAGGCGAGGAAAACGTTGGGGAAGCTACAGAGACACAGCAGGTCCTGGGGACGCACTGTCTTTGTACATCGAATTTTGATGATGGCTGATAATTTTGTCAGTCACGCTGAGTGTCAAATCATATGTGCAGCCTGACAACACAGGGGTATCTCAATCTGTTTAGCAGGCCCTGAGGCGGAGCAGCTCACCAGAGGTATTTGAGGCACTTTTTGAGTAGGAAATTACAGTTACAAATTACAAATTTAATATACTAATAACAAGACAATTTACACTTTTGTCTTCATTTGGCCAGGGCTAGCAGAAAAGGCCCTGTTGGCCCTGATGGCACACCACTGGAAATACTCAATACACAACTGATTTAATTATTTTTTATTGTACCGTAAGTTCCAGACTATTGAGCACACTTGAATATAAGCCGCACCAACAAAATGTATAATTTTTATGTCTGTGTAAGCGCTCAGTCTCGAACGTTTCGCCTCTCATCCAAAAGACTTTGTCAGCTCGCAGCTTAGCCCGGCTCCTCCCCTCTAATCACAGCTACTCTCACCTGTGGGTAAACACCTTTAAAGTAGAGCGTCTCCAACGACCTGCTCACCCCAGTATCGTTCAGTCCTGTCCTATTCATGGATGATCACTGCCCATTATCTGTCCTATTCGTGGCTGATCACTGCTAATTACCTGCCTATTGTTCTTTTCTTAGCTGAGGTGCCGTCTCCTTGGTCTGGCAGTGCCCTGTCAGCTGTCTCCGAAGGAGATTGGAGTAAAGTGAAGAAAGATTAAATCTAAGCCCACCATTCCTGTTCATGGAGGGATTTTCTTACTTGACAAAACTAGCTTATTTTACTCCTCCTTCAAACCGACCTTCTTCTTATATATAATTTTTATGTTTTGTTTTTTTACATACAGTATATAGGCCGCACTGGTCAATAAGCCGCAGCTGTCCATGCTGTTCCATGCGCATTAGAAGCGCCATCAGCCACTGGAAATACTGGACTCTTCGTGCGTGGTCTGTTTTACCAAGAACGGTAGCCAACAAGTACATTTACTTTTATTAAAGTTTGTTAAGAACTTCGATTATATTCTTTAAATGCGCGTGTGTTCAGCGACGTCAATGCGCTTTTCACACAGCAGCGACTCCACCTCGGGAGTGTGGCCGTGTTTAGTCCCGCCGTGTGTTAGCGCACACAGCCTCGGGAGTTTCCTGGCGTATGAAGCTGGTCTGAGCTGGGTTTGTGGTGACCGCTCAAGGCTGGCTTTTGGTATCCGCACATCGCTGGACCTTCCATAATATTTCAGCGATGAGAGAATTAAACACATTTATTTTGCCCTCAAAGCCACGTTAGCTATAGCACGGGAGGGAATCCAGCTGCCCCCGCTCCGGTGGACAGTAAACATCGCAGACAGAGGCGGAGGAAGACAGTATAGGGTGACATATGACACAATATTCAGTTCGACCTATCTATAATTTAGGCGCACCGTTGTATAAGCCGCACCTTTCAAAAAATGGGAAAAAAGTATAGCGGCTTATAGTCCGGAAATTACGGTATGTATTAACAGTTATGCAGCATTACAATACGGTGATTACTATGCTTCCTGTTACAGTAAGATTTCCAGATAAACAGCTTGAAAGAATATTAAAGCATGTGGGCCTTTAAATTTGTGCGACAACTTTCTTCTTGGTCCGGCAGTGTATTTTGAGAACAAAAGCACTGTACATCTGAACGGAGCCTGCCCTGCGCCTGAACCACATCAGGGGTTGAACTGTCTCCTTTAGCACCTCAGTGTCATAATATTAGTGTCCCATAGCCGGCCTCTGTCTGAGCAGAGGGTCCACAGTGACTGGGTTTTTCCACCGAACCCAGGTGCGCTTCAGGGACGTCCTCACATGCAGACAGACAGCTGCAGCGCATACGCGGCTGGCTCCCCGTTATTCATAGGCTGTAGGTGACATCATCACTCCTTTGGCCTGTAGTGTTTCAATGAGGTGCCGGGGAGACAGTGAAATCTGTTTATAGTTTGTTGATCTGATGGTGTGGTTGGAGAACAGGTCCCGTCATTGATCAGGGCCCGCATCACCAATTCTGGCTTGAAAAACTAAAGAAGATATCCAAAATCCCCTCTGAAAAGGTCTGTGTAACTAACTAACCCATACTTGACTAAATGTGCATAATAGTTTGGTAGTCTGAAACAAAAAAATGACTAAATATGGCCTAAAACTAAATAACATTTTCTTCAGAAGCCTACAAAAACTCAATTTAAATATGTACCTGGAAAGAGCTTTAATTAACGATTCAAGCTCTATCACCGAGCCGCCACACACTCCCTCAGAGTTCCTCTAAACTCAGAAACTGAGAACTGAGAAATCCAGGTTTGAGAGAGACAACTTCTACCTGGAGATGACTCAATTTGAATGAGCTATGTCATAGTGTGAAACCCTCAAGTTCAATGTGCAAAAGGGCCTGTCACAGTTGGCGCATTGACCCCAGCGATTTTGTCCCCCATTTGTTCTGCGCCAAAATTGAAATTGCCATCAGCCGCAAAGATCGCAAAGTAGACTTTTAACTGGATACGGTTGATTAGGATAGTTTCCAAATGCGAGTGGTGCTAGCCTTTCAGTAACGGAGTAATGTAATTTCTCTCCCCATCATTACGACGCCGTTATCGTTACTGGGAAAACAAAGTGGCACGTTAGAATTCGGCTGAATGAAGCACTTCGGGGTCAGCTCACTGTGGCTGTATTTCATACTGCAGGAGCATGGAGAGCGCATGGGAGAGCAGGGGTATTGATGGTTGGGTGGGCGGAGTCTCTACTCATGCTGCCTTTGCTGATGCCCCTTCACCTCAATACAACAGCGAGTCAGCGACAATGGCAATGTCGACAATTCAAAGGATTTAAAGCTATTTATAGTCTGCAGCACCTGGGCTGGAGTAATCGTTTTAAATGAAAAAGAATTAGACTGATTATTGGGTATGTTTAAGAAAAAGACAGAATGGGAAGATGTTTCAGAATTACAAGTAGACTGAAGGCCATTGCAATTTCAACAGGGTCCCTAAGAAGATCATTATGCATTTTTATAGATTCAATTTGATTATTACCTTTGATTTATTGGTAAGTGTATTGAATCTGTTCCAAAACCTTTTGGGGTTACTAAAATCTGAAGTTAAGCTGTCCTTAAAATAATTATAGCGAAGTGAACAAATTTCTTAAAATGTTGTAGTTTCTATGATCAGAGGAGGCCCTTGGTTGACTTGACCCACCCCTTGTCTCTTTACTTAAATGATTGTAAAAGTTCAGCATTTATCCATGGCAGATGTTACAAGTAATATTTAGTCTGGGGACCACCAATTCATTTTCTCGTAGGAGAGGTGTGGTTTACGATTGTCCATGGCCGTTTATTGGGCGCTACGAATGTCCATCATGCGTCTGCACGGAGCCATAGCCAATCGTATCCGATGACGTATGACGTACCCTAAACTTTCGAGCTAAACTATTTATAACACGGTCTGAAGCTTGATCGAAAGATGACGTCACGTCTGCTGCTGTCATGTTTGATCCGTAAATAAACTTTTTTATTTAATTATCCCTAAACAAACTAGAAGCTTCCGTATGTCGAATAGCACGTCATCGTCTTGCCGTCCCTCCTCGTCCTGTGATTGGTCCCTAAATCCATGTGGAGATTTCAGCCATGGTTCCCAGACTGCTGTGCAGCTCGAAATGATTCGAGCTGCACAGCAGTCTGGTGTTAGCCAGGCTAGGCAGATGTCTCCCCTTAACTTTAATTTAAATCAATGGTGCATGCCTATTAACAACCTTCATGAATGCTGAATAAAAGTAGTTCCAGGCATCTTCAACAGAAGAAATTAATTGGAAGCTTTCCCAATTTGTATTAATGATATCATTGATGAACAACTCCAGGTTAAAGTTTGTATATTGTCTTATTCTAATTACTTTTGGCGGACAACAGGGAATTCTATTTCTTCATATGCAATGCACCATAGCGTGATCACTGAAAGAATCCGGTAACACGCCAGATGAGCTAATTCTCTCAGGATGTGTAACCAGAACTCAATCTAGGAGAGATTTACTCTTGTAGGTTGAGGTATGATTTGTGATACATTTATACTACTAAATAAATTATGATCATTATTACATGAGCGATTTAACCAGTTATTATTAAAATCGCCTAAAATAATTATTTCTGTTTGATGACCTAGTGAATTGAGTGGATATAATGTATCTAGTGGGTTCAGATGGAACATTGGGTGGTCTATAAATATCCCAGTTAGACTAATTTTTTGTGATTATTTTACCAAAGAGACACTCAAAGTGGACAGGGATTTCCTCTGGCATGACAAGAGTTGCGGAGACATAGGTTACAACTCCAACACCTCTAGAGTTATTAATGATACTTAATTCATAATTATTTATTTTTTTTAATTCGCGAAAAGTGTAATGCAGATGACAGCGTTTGGGAAAATCCACTGTTACCATGGAGATCCGCCATGTTTGTGGCATTAGATCCGCCATGTTTGTGACATTAGAAAAAAGCCATGGAACAACTTTGTTAGCTGCTGAGTCACTACTGGAAAATACATCTGATACACTGTGGTGTCCAAGTGCTTAATGTGAACAATAACTCCAGTATTTTCACTTTTAAAAACTCAATTAGTTTATCATCAGTTTTCTGCAGCTAATCCCAAGATGCTTAGCGATATGACATCATCACATTCTAGAACCTGAAAACATCACCGTGGCAACAGAACATATATGGAACATATAGGGTGCAGTGATGTCATAAAGTACATTCTAAATCCTCTTAAGATCCCAAGTTCACACATTCGACCATCACTGCTACACCAGACCAGCTGTGTGCTCACATACTACGAAAACGATTTTAACTTTGTTTTAAGACCGCCAATCTCTCTTAATTTCGCTTTACAGAACATTAGAGTAACTGAAACAGTGAGATTAATATAGTCTTTGCTGTTTAATTAAGACACAGGCAAGATGGCCAACGTAATCATCGCTAAGATGCATTCAGCTATGAACGACTGTGACGTTATGGATTATTTTCGATACCAAGCCTCCCGAGGAGATCTTCTGATACAAATTGAGCTTTTGATAACACAGGTAAATGAACAACACAAGGAGATTGAAAAAAAAGACTACATAATTAAAATGCATCAAAATGAGAACGCCACAGCCGTCAGTAGGCCGAAAGAAGTACAACCAACGGACTTCAGTGATGCAGAAAGGGAGGACCTTTATAAGCAGGTGGCGATGTTAAAATCTTGTCTTTATCAACAAGAGAAGGTCACTGCAGATGCTCTGAGCCAAGTTAAGGAGCAGGAAGCAGGACCAAGCGGCGCCAGCTACCAGGATCAAACAGATGGGCTTCAGAGGGAAATGACAAAGCTCGACTCTGCCAACTTTGAAAGCAATAGGGCTTTGCAAGAAGCAAAATGCAGAGTAAAGACTTTGGAAGCAGAGAAAGGCAACCTACAGTCCTCAGTGAAACATCTGGAAACAGCTTTACGCAAACAGCAAAACGATGTTGAAGAGGCCCGCTCCAAAGCATCTGAGCAGGAGCATGAGATAAGAAACCTGCAGTGGCTCGTCAGTGAACAGGAGCAAGAAACAGCCACCAACCCGTCATCTTCTCTCAATGAAGAGCACAGGAATCAAGAGCTCGTGGGCAAAGCTAAAACAATGCAGGAGGTTGAGCTGCTTGCAAAAAATAATGAACTTTGTTTACAGTTGGAGAGATTAAAATGTGACCTCTCTGAACAAGAAACGGTCACTGGAGTCGCTCTGAGCAGAGTGGAGGAGTTGCAGAAAGTGGGGTCAAGCGGCGCCAGCAACCAGTATGAAAAAAATAGGCTTCAGAGCAAAGTGTCGAAGCTTGAATCTGTCCTTTGTGAAAGTAATAAGGCTTTGCGAGAAGCCGAAAGCAGAGTAAAAGCTTTGGAAGCTGACAGAGGCAACCTACAGTCCTCAGTGAAAAGTCTGGAAACGGCTTTAAGCAAACGGCAAAACGATGTTGAAGAGGCCCGCTCCAAAGCATCTGAACAGGAGCATGAGTTAAGAAACCTGCAGTGGCTCCTCAGTGAACAGGAGCAAGAAACAGCTACCAACCCATCATCTTCTCTCAATGAAGAGCACAGGAATCAAGAGCTCGTGGGCAAAGCTAAAACAATGCAGGAGGTTGAGCTGCTTGCAAAAAATAATGAACTTTGTTTACAGTTGGAGAGATTAAAATGTGCCCTCTCTGAACAAGAAACGGTCACTGGAGTCGCTCTGAGCAGAGTGGAGGAGTTGCAGAAAGTGGGGTCAAGCGGCGCCAGCAACCAGTATGAAAAAAATAGGCTTCAGAGCAAAGTGTCGAAGCTTGAATCTGTCCTTTGTGAAAGTAATAAGGCTTTGCGAGAAGCCGAAAGCAGAGTAAAAGCTTTGGAAGCTGACAGAGGCAACCTACAGTCCTCAGTGAAAAGTCTGGAAACGGCTTTAAGCAAACGGCAAAAAGACGCAGGAGAGGCCCGCTCCAACCTGCATTCAACCTTCAGTGGACAAGTTCAAGTCGCTCAGAGTCGAGAGGAGGAGCTGGAGAAAGCAGGGATAAACAGCATCACCTTCCAGGCTCTGGGAACAACAAACGCCCTAGAGGACAATGCATATGGCCTTCAATTGGAGGTGAATAGACTAAATGCTGAGAATAAGGCAAACGCAGAGGCTCAGAGCAAAGTCATCGGTCTGAAAGGTGAGATAAATGGGCTTAAGAGGGAAGTTAAGAACCTAGGATTTGCCCTCAATGAGGAAAGAAGGAACAGAGTTCCCCAGAACCAGTTCACTGCCCTGCAAAAGGAGATGGCTCATTTACAAAAGGAAAAGGACAAACTAAACTTGCAGAACACCACCCTCAAATCTTGGATCCGTGAAAAAAACATCACGCCCAAGGGAGAGACTCCCTGCACGGATAAAAGTCTGACGGACGAGAGGGATCCGCTGCAGCAGAAATTGGAGAAGCTTCAAGTGGAGAAGGCTGGTCTGGAAGCAGAAAGTTACCAACTACGCTCGCAGGTCAACAACCAAACATCTCTTCTCCGTGAAAAGACTTTGGCAGCAAATGAGCATTTGAGAAAAATAAAACATCTGGAAGAGGAGAAGGGTGGATGGCAGGCGGAAAGAGATTGCCTATACCTCAAGGTGGGACACATAAAGTCTGCCCTGCAGGAGAAGAATTTGGCACTGCAAAAAGCCCAGCGCAAAGTTGAAAATCTGGAAGAGAAGGGTGGATTACAGGCGGAAAGAGATTGCCTATACGTTAAGGTGGGAAACCTAGAGTCTGCCCTGCTTGAGAAGAATTTGGCACTGCAAAAGGCCCAGAGCAAAGTTGAAAATCTGGAAAAGGAGAAGGATAGATGGCAGGCGGAAAGAGATTGCCTGTACTTCAAGGTGGGAAACCTAGAGTCTGCCCTCTTGGAAAATAAAACGGCACTGCAAATGGCCCAGAGTAGAGTAAAATCTCTGGAGAAGGAAAACAGCGGTCTGCAGTCATCAGTAGAACATCTAAAAATGGCCTTAACCAAGCAGCAAAAAGACACAAAAGATGCCTGCTCCAAAGTGACTGAGCAGGAGCAGGAGATAAGAAAACAGAGAGCCACGGCACAAGCCTTAGAGCAGAACCTCATATCAGCACGGGACATGGTTAAGACCATGGTTGACAACTACAACACCTTGGCAGAAAATCAGAACGTGGAGAAGAAGGTGCAGGACCTCAGACAGGAAACTGAGCGTCTAACGGCCGTCCACAGAAAAGAGGTGAGCGAGTTTCAAAGCTCAGAGGCAGAGAAAAGGATGGTGCTGCAACGCGAGGTACAAGAGCTTTCTGATGCACTGAAGGCTTCGAAGGAGAACAACTCTTCTCTGCTCACGCACAACCACGAGCTTCAGGAAACCATTAGGTCCAGAGAGGAGCAGATTCAGGAGGCTGAGAATCGGCGCAAACCAAAGAAGTGGAAGTGGTTTGGCCGCCGCTAAACCCAGTCCTACAAAGGACATCAGTAGAACTCGGCTTTGAAGGCTGAAGTTGACGCCACCTGGCTCCCAAGTTAATTTGAACACTGAATAAGAATTAGCCCTTAAAAATAATCCCACACGCACACACACACACACACACTCACGCAACAAACAAAACATGCAAAAAGTTTACTCTAAGCTCCATGGGAACTCTTCCATTCACTTAAATTGAAAATGTTAGCATTCCAGATATTTGTGCACCTGCTTTGCGTGTTTCGACAGCTAACACCAAGTCTATCCAGAGGCAACAATGCTGTTGGTGATGTGGTGACGAGGCAGAGGTCAGGTGTATGGACATAACAGGTCTGTCCGACTGACCACAGCTGAGAAAAACACCATGTCAACAGGGAACCTCTGAGCGTGGTGTGCAGTTAGCAGGGAAAGAAATTTCCATCATTGACACGAACAAATAAACTGAAAGGGCTCCCCGAACATAACGAAATTTGACAATTGACAAGACAAAAGCAATCGTATTGTGGCTAACCGGCATCACTATTGACTCGATAAATTATTTCAGTGACACATTAAAAGTCAGATTTATAGAGCACTTTTCACACAAAGCTGTAGTGCAAAGTGCTTTACAAGCAGACACACCAGCACGCATCAAAACACATGCACAAATGTTACTCTAAGCTCCATGGCAACTCTTCTATTCACATCAATGGAAAATGTTATTTCTGCACCTGCTTTGCATGTTTCGCTAACACGCAACCCAATGCTGTTGGTGATGTGGTGACGAGGCAGAGGTCAGGCGTATGGACATAACAGGTCTGTCCGACTGACCACAGCTGAGAAAAACACCATGTCAACAGGAGCGGCGAAACGTCTGAGCGTGGCGTGCAGTTAGCAGGGAAAGAAATGTCCATAATTTGTATGAGCAAATAAATTAAAAGGGCTCCCCGCACGCAACAAACAAGACGATTGACAAGGCAATAGAAATTGTATTGTGGCTAACCGGCAAGTCAGATTGATTATCACGACATGAATCGGCCAATCAATCAAAACGTTATTTATAGAGCCCTTTTCAGTTGTCGTGCAAAGTGCTTTACAGATTAAAGCAATACCCATCAAACCACCCATCCCAAAAAAGACAAGCAGACACACACGCAACATAACACATGCAAAATGTTACTCTAAGCTACATGGCAACTCTTCTATTCACTTAAATTGAAAATGTTGGCTTTCCAGATGTTTCTGCACCTGCTTTGAGTGTTTCAACAGCTAACACCAAGTCTACCCAGAGGCGACAATGTCATGGCAATCAATCAATCAATCAAAACCTTATTTACAGAGGCTTTTTCATACAAAGTTGTTGTGCAAAGTGCTTTACAGATTAAAACAATGCCAGCCCGCCCCACCACACATCCCTAAAACCACATCCTGACCTTAAAACATCCTCAAACAGTCCTTTCACAAAGTGAGGACATCGCAAAATGTCCTCACTTTGAAAAATTGTCTTCAGTCTGTTGGTCTAAAACATTATAAAAATAACAATTAAAAAAAAAACTATATTTTAAAATAACGTTAAAAAATTATAATAATAAATCATTATTAAATAATTGAATAAATAAATAAAAAGGACTAAAATAAATAGGTATCCGCTAAAAGCTCAACTGAAAAAGTGGGTCTCGAGCCTGCTCTTAAAAATATTAACGTAATATATGCAAATGTAGTAGAACAGGGTTTTGTGTCCTTGTGGTGTTGCCGTAGCTTTGGTAGGCGGGGTTAGCGTCAAGCTTCCACCCGGCATTTGTGTTTAAAAAGCACCACCAGGTAACACAGGTGACTGCTTGGTGCTGCACAATCTGCGGCCCTGTCCCTCTCTGTTGCAGTGGAGCCTGCGTGGTAGCTGCATATGCCTGTGCCTGTTAGTGTGGCTACGGAGTCAATCCACCCGGTGTGCTCGTGAATGGAGCTGTGTCAGCTTACTGAATGTAAAATGTACCGTTGTGCCAGCTAGCAGGACTGCATGGTTTGCTACTGTTATTTGGGTCTATTGTCCATCCATCCATCTTCTTCCACTTCCACCAGATGTTGGAGCTGCCCAAATCACACTGCACCAGACCCTATGGCTCCTGCTGCAGGTGGTGGGTCCACAGAAGGACGGCCTCATGGTTCTAACCGGGCCTGTTGGTCTCTCATAAAGGGCTTCTGAACCGCTCTTTGTCTGACCCGTCACCTAGGACCTGTTTGCCATGGGAGACCCTACCAGGGGCACGAAGCCCCCGACAACAGAGCGCCCAGGATCATTCAGGCGCTCAAACCCCTCCACCACGTTAAGGTGGCGGTTCCAGGAGGGTCTATTGTACTATTTTTAAATTAGATTAAGTAAAATGTAACTAATGAATTCTGGAAATAATAAATAACCTTAAACTTAAGTTGGGCCTCTGTCTCTGTTTTGACCACACAACAACCCACACTTACCTGTGTTCTTTGTATTGGTAATGGAAAATAAGGTTAAAATTGGGTATCTAATTACTATCTAGGGGACCCCTGGCCCCACCCGGTTACACAAACACTGCCAACAGTGCCAATGTCTGTTTTTAAAATCGCCAAACTCCAGTCAAAGCCATGCTGCGACTGAGCACACTGCCATCATGGGCTAACCTGACCCGCATGTTTTTGGAGGTCGGGGAAACCGGGGTACTGCCTTCAGTGCTCCTCTGAAACAGTGCAGCGCCTCCTGGGTTTGTTCCGGTTTCAGAGTCTGGTGATTAGTTGTATTTCAGACATGGTGTTACTTGGAACGTCAAATATTTTATGAGGGGGTATTTGAGATGAAATGTTTGATAACCACTGTGGTAGGGTCTTGTCTTCTAATGTGAGGGTGCTTGCTAAGTAATAATACGCTGTGCTGGGTAACGTTACTTTTAAAAGTAGCTCGTTAAGTTAGCTTGTAGCTTATGTTATGTTACTGTGCTACTTTATTGGTTTATTTGGTGGGGACAGTGCATGTTAATGAACACACCACAACGGATTGTAGCCTTGGGCTAATTTCCATCTGTCGCCCCCCAGTCACACTCTCAAACATGCTCTCATTCATCCTGGCCTGTTGTACATGTTTTTAGTGGTAGGGGAAACTGGAGTACCCGGAGGAAACCTACGCAGACACAGGAGAACATGCAAACCCCACAACAAAAGGCCCCGTCCCTAGTGGGAATCGAACCCAGGACCTTCTCGCTGTGATGTACGAGCGTTAAACACTCTACTACCGTGCCGCCTGAAGGTAACGCGTTAGAGTACTCATCCATTACCAATAATAAATATCAATATATAGCCTTCATTTGATGAAAATGTTTTCCGATGAGGAATGCTCCATTTCACAAACGGAGTTGCCAAAAAGCTGGCTCACGCAAACCCGATATCAGTAAATGTATTCAATAATAGCACAATAAATTCGCTTCTGGGGTTTATTTTATATGTGGACAAATTACAGCAATAGGCAACATTAATGAGCATGAACTACAGGCATGTAGTCAACTTATAAGAGCTTAGCCTCGTTCACTTTGGCTCTGTCAGAAACTGCGCCCGTTAACAAAAAGAACATAGGAGCTCTTACACATTACAAAGTGCATTGAATTGGCAATAGTAAACATACAACAAACTCAACTTGATTTAGATTAATGGTACAGCTTTCCTCAACCACATGACCAGCTACGAGTTTGTTGATGACGTTGGAAGGACCGATACTGCCCAAAGCTAAGCGGTGTTGTTTGTGAGAGCGAGCTCCATCGTAGTTTTCCTCTTTAACTTCGCCCCCTGCGCTGTATTGTCCTTTTCACCAGTAAGTTCAAAATAATGTGAATAATGTGAACCTGATCAAGGTGACAAATGATATGAATGAACACCAACGCAGGTAAGGTCTCAGTTTTAGTCCTGCTGGACCTGAGCGCTGCCTTCGACACAGTGGACCACGGGAGCTTACTTCACAGGTTAGAAAACTGGGTGGGAATCTCTGGTACTGCGCTAAACTGGTTAAATTCCTATCTCGAGGACAGGACGTACTTTGTCAAAATTGGCAACTGTGTCTTAGACAAAATTTCCATGACCTGTGGAGTCCCCCAGGGGTCAATCTTGGGACCCCTCTTATTCAACTTGTACATGCTTCCATTGGGTTAGCTAATAAACAGCAACAATGTGTCGTACCACAACTACGCAGATGACACTCAGATCTACGTGTCACTGACGGCAGGTGAACATGGGCCTGTAGATACTCTCTGTCACTGCATCGAACAGATCAGTTTGTGGATGAAAAACAACTTTCTCCAACTAAACTCAGACAAAACTGAGATCATTGTTTTTGGCCCACAGACACAAAGACAAAGTGTTATCAGTCACCTTGAGTCTCTCTTTCTAAGAAAAAAAACAAAAACAGGTTAGAAATCTAGGAGTAATCATGGACTCAGACCTGAACTTAAACAGCCACATCAAAGCAATAACATCATCAGCTTTTTACTATCTGAAAAACATTGCTAAGATCAGAGGAATAGTGTCAAAACCAGACTTAGAGACACTCATCCATGCATTTGTCTCCAGCAGGTTAGACTACTGTAACGGCTGCTCACTGGCCTTTCTAAACGAGCTGTTAGAGCTGCAGTACATCCAGAACGCTGCTGCTCGAGTCCTGACAAGAACCAGGAAATATGACCATATTAGTCCAGTGCTCCGGTCTCTGCACTGGCTTCCTGTCACTCAGAGAATAGAATTTAAAACAGCTCTGCTTGTGTACAAGTCTTTTCATGGTTTAGCACCAAAGTACATCTCTGACATGTTAGAGCCGTATGAACCATCTCGGGCCCTGAGAACTTCAGGGAGGGGTCTCCTGGTGGTTCCCAGAGTCAATAATAAACACGGTGAGGCTGCGTTTCAGTTTCATGCAGCTAAAATCTGGAACTTCATGAGGATGTGAGACAGGCCTCAACTCTGACTATGTTCAAATCTAGGCTGAAAACGGTGGCACAGTAGTCTTTAGCTCCATAGCTCCGGTTTTATGGAATAAACTCCCTGCTCATGTTGAAGAAGCAGACACAGTCCCTACATTTAAGACTAGGCTCAAAACGTACCTCTTCGAATTAGCTTATGATCAGGTCAGTTAGGTAAAGCTCTAACCCACAGCCTGAAGTAACGCTGCCTTTGGAGAAACACTGCGGAGGGAAGTACGGTACTGAGCGCTTCTTACTGCAGACAAGAAGAACTGAAGCTCTAAAAAGGACTGGACGTTCTTCCTCTTGGCCTGTCTGTTGAGGGACTCCCATCGGTCCTTGGTCTGTCTATAGCCTGGGGGTGGATCTCTCCTTCTGTGGTTCTCCCCGAGATTTCTCGTTTCTCCCACTGGGTTTGTGAGTGGTTCCGTGCCGTGACGAAGAGTCTAAGGACGAGGGATGCCCCGGGCCCGTTTCCATCTGCTCCTGACGCTTATTTGGACATTACATCTGTTGGACATTGTGTTTGCCTGAACACTACATTAGCTTCGATATTGTTTCGTTTCATTGTTTTAATGTTTCGTGCGGCCATGTGGAGCAACTCCTGTTGTGATGTTGGGCTATGGAAAATAATTGACTGATTAATATTAGTTCTAAACGCTTACCAATTGCTGATGTCATGAGGTGGTGCTCCTCTGATCATTTCGGTGTTTAAATTGCATGCACTACCGAGCATTATTGTTTTTCTTTCTTTGCTTCATTTAGCCTGGCTTCACTCAGCTCTGTAACAGTTGTCATTATTTTGAGTTCTAAGAATAAAATGCCTGAATAAAGTCTTCTATAATGGCTCCAATGTAGTCAGCTTGTCCAGTGCAGGTTAACCCCTCTGTAGCCCTCTCCGCTGCAGGACGAGTGCGGAAAACCCGTTTGGACACGGCCCCCCCCCCCTGACAGAGCTGTGTGGTCGGACAGCGGGACCGCAGGCCACACTGGAGTGATAGTGACATGCCCTCACCTCCACCACACAGACAGGAGGGCTTTGAGGTGGAGTCCATCCCCAGCACAGCGCCCCGGAGCAGGCTTCATAATGGCCTGGTGTGTGTGTGTGTGTGTAGGAGGGAAGGGGGGGGGCTCGTGGGGGGGCACCGGGCCGTCCCGAGCGTATAAATTTAAGCCCCAGTAATACCAAGAGTGAAAGGTGCAGATGTGAAGCGAGCAGGCCTCTGTGGAGAAGGTGCGACAGCAGCGTGAAATTCAGTCTCAATTACGGCTAAATGCTGCTAATATATGCTGTGACTTGAACCACGATTAATTGGAGCAAAAGCTTTAAAGATATGATCAAAATGTTTTTGCCATTTCAAGTATTTTTTAAAGCACCTTTATAATTAAAGCTCCTTCAGGCCATAAAACGCAGAGGAAGTTGAATATAAACTTGTTTCTAGCTCTCAAGATACCTGCCATAGACATAAACTGCGCGGATTATTATGGGCTCATGAGAGGCGACATATCAAACCCCACATGTGCACGTCTTTGCAATCGTTCCATCAGCTCTCAATAAACAATGGGGGGGCAGGAGCGCTAGGTCCATAGTAAATGAATTGAGTTAGCATTAGCAAATTGTCTGATTTCACAAATTGCTACGTACATGTTGGCAAAAGAAACATTATACTACAAGGAAAGAAACTGGTTACTCCAGCTTTAGGCAATATTATTCTGCATCCACCTCTTTGGATGACCGTTTAGAGCAGGGGTAGCCAAAGCGCGGCCCACGGACCAAATGCAGCCCAAAGACAAATTTTTGCTGGCCTTTGTGGCTTCTTGCCGAATTATCACTCATCCCCACGGCTGGTGCAAGTTTAATAATTCCACACGATTTTAAACCTCAAAAACAAACAAGTCTAAATAAAGGAGTGGGAAATGTGTCTTAAATGCACTGCCCACATTGACCACCAATCTGTGGTAAACACTTCAATATGCGGCCATCGCTGAACAAGGTTTGGACGACCCTGGTTTAGGGGGGCGATTTCTAAACTACAGCATGTAATAAAGGTGCATCATATATTCACGCAGGAAGGGCTATGGGTAGGCGTTCACCTCGTCCCTCTGCAGGTCAACCCTCATTGCTCTCTCTAATCACAGTATTGTGATATCCGGCATTCATAACCTTATCAAATTGCAACTGCAACTGCTGCGACAAACGCTGACAAGAAAACGTGAATGATAAGCTGTGGACCTCAAAGCACAAATGATCTGTAATCTAAAGCTGCCTGACTTTTTGCTGTTGCAGAGTACATTCCTTTCTGCCATCACAGAGTATGTTGTAAACACAGCAAAAAAAAGATCTTGTTGCGTTGTCCTCACCTACATTTGTATTGAGCGATGGAAGACAGAATTAGAATCAAAATTCATTTATTATGGGGTGGTCCCCTCTGCTTCAATTTGCCATCCAAAGCTGTGCACGAGCGTGAAACATGACTATAATTGATTTGCCTGAACAATCCGGGTTTACAGGAGGGATCGCGAGAGCTAGAAACGAGTTTGGGACCAAACGAAAACAGTTCACAGATTGAACAGGAAACAATAAGTACACCAGCTGTAACCACAGCGCTTGCATCTGCCGTGAGGCCATCTCCGTCGAGTGCGTGTCCATTTCTACCCCGCACATTAATTTGTACTCGTGTCCTGTACTTTAGTTTGCCGGGCCTCTGTGGAGAGCGGAGGTATTCATTCGCCCAGGTCCGGTGCACACATGTGAAGTGCTCTCGGTGGTAGAGCTTTTACTAACGCCGTTTTATATAAAGCCGAGTGTATGAAAGCTGGAATCCTCCCACACAGAGAGAGAAGGCCTGACCTCGCCTCGCACCATCTCCACAAAGTATTTCTTCATTTTCCTGAGCCCGGTTATACCTTCCGTTCCGTCTCAGAACATGACTCCGGCGCGTGATGAAAACACAGGGAGAGCGCGGTAAAAGCAGGAGTACGTTATTGGTGATGCTGCAGTCAAGTGGCTTAACATAGCAGGAAACAGAGCACATCAAAACATTTGCATCGAATTAACATAAAGTCAATGGCAGTCATGCTTTAATGCAGTATTTGTGGAATGTCTTTCATCACGTTAACTCTAATGTTAGTTAATTTAAAGTGGATATTATGCATGAAATGTGGCTTTTAGCATTGATAATTTATATTTTATATCCTTAATGTATTATTGTGTATGGAAAGGACACTTTATCAGTAAGGTTTGTGTTGGTCAGGGGCATCGCTAGACCAACTTAAGGACAAAACAAATAATACATATAGGAACTGTGTGCAGAGATGTTAGAAAGATCTCCTTTTGGACAGTTTTAATTGTTTTGCCAATCTGCCTCATATTCACGGACAAAGCTCACATACAGCTGATGAACAGGTTTGTCTGTGTTTTCAATAGCGTAATTTAGCAAAACTAATTATGACACAGTTGTCACTATGTCAGGTAAATCATTACTATCAAATCATATGAACACTAAAACAAACAGGCCAGGAGTCCGGGTAGAAGTTTTGTCTGGAGCCTGGTACACTCCAGTGAAGTGAGCAGTGCAGCGGCAGCAAAGAACAAGGGGTTTTCATTATTATTAGTTTGATGGGATGTGGCATGTGGTGTGTCTTTAATCATCGTTGGTCTCTCATAAGGGGCTTCTGAACCGCTCTTTGTCTGACCCGTCACCTAGGACCTGTTTGCCATGGGAGACCCCACCAGGGGCACGAAGCCCCCGAAAACAGAGCTCCCATGACATTTGGGCTCAAACCCCTCCACCACGTTAAGGTGGTTCCAGGAGGGGAGTTGTTATAGTAAAATGTATAATATGTTAAAGCAGAACAAAGTAACACTTGCCCCTAGAGGCCATAAGCGCCACTGCAGCTGTCGTAGCGTGTTGCGTTTTTTTACTCATTAATTGTCCGTGAGAGTAAATACTACGCTGACAGAGAAGACAAAGGGAGAGAGGGATATTGTACATCCAATTACACAATGGAGATAATTTTTTTCACTCAAACTTGTCTGTAAATTCTGTTTAATACAGTTAGCTTTGCCCGTTAGCCTGTTAGCTTCTTCTTTGTTATTCCATTAGTGTGTATTGGTGACTCCTACCCGGAGGCAGGGAAGTTGCAATTGTGGTTGAGATGAAAGACCAATCATTCCCATTAACACTTGTATTACCCCCAAAGGGACTACGAAAAGGGTTTTTTAAGGTAAACAAGTTACTTATCTTTGCATGGATTTGGGGGACCAATCACAGAACAAGGAGGGACGGCAAGACAATAACATCCGGAAGCTTGTAGTTTACATATATATTAAAAAAAAGAAGTTTATTTCCGGATCCATCATAACAGCAGCAGACGTGACGGCATCTTTCGATCAAGCTTTTTACCGTGTTCTAAATAGTTACAGCGGGTACGTCATACATCATCCGATACAATGATACGATTGACTATTACTACGTACAGATACATTTGATAGGCTACAAACCTGCATGAATGAAGCAAAACTACTACTCCAGGCGTATTAGGATTTTGAGAAGGGAACAATGTTAGAACATGGTTAAAAGACTAAATAAGTCTCTTTTAAGGTTTTACTTGGGCTTATCAAAATAAGTCAATATAAGATTCCTGCCATTCCTGCCAAATATATATATATATATATATATATATATATATATATATATATATATATATATATATATATATATATGTTGTCTTGTACTGGTGTTTTCAGAGTGGTGAGCTCAGTTCATAAAACATTCAAGATTCAAGTACATGCTTGACACTGTTGACCCCTTCTGTTAAGCGCAGCAGCGACACCCACCACTTCATTCTTCTCAAACGTCGGACCATCACTGAGTAAAATGATGCACTTTTATTATTTGAAATTTCTGTTCTCTTCAGAGATGTTATTTACAAACGCACACGAAAAGGTTACACCTGCGTATTATAGTCAGTCACTCTAGACTGAAACAATAAAAGTGAAATGATACAGACTAGACCTGGTCTGCAAATGCATTCAGCGTGATACTCACCGGACAAAACATGGACAATAAAAAAAGTGTTCATATCCACATATTCTGCATATCAAAGAAACGTTGACTATTTGTATGCTCAAGAGTGATTTGTCCGATTCGCTTTTGAATATTGAAATTCCCCCTCATTCCTCTGTTAGAATCTTAAGAAAAGAAATATGCACTTATTTTTATATTTTTTTGTTTTGCATTTATGCCATTGTAACATTCTACATGGCCGTTTAAAATACATTACATTTTCCTTGCTGGTATTCGTATAAAACCTATAGGGTCCCACTATAGTGACAGAGTTTCTAAATCTCAGTGGGCCTTTCCTGGTTAAATAACTCAAAACATTTACTTCCTCATCACGGCACGACCCAGGGTGTAGTTGCGTGTACTTTTGGACACAAACCCATGATACACTGATCCCGGGTCGGGTAAACGCTGCAGAGTGTCAGAATAAACAGCAGCGGTGGCGGCGGTGGTGGAGGCAGCCTGAGCTTGGTACAGAGAGCAGGGAGGAGACGCTTTTTTTTTTCTTTTTTAGGTCCTGTTCCACTGAGGAAACGCAGACACTGGGACGTCCCGCTGAAGGGGGGCCCATGGGCAGCAGAGGGGCATGCGGGACAGGGGCCGAGTGTAGATAATGTCCACTGTAGCACTTTGAGATTTGGCGTCAAATGTAAAGTGCATTATAAATAAAATGTATTATTATTAATGGCTGAACATTGAGACACAAGACACAAGACTGCGCCGTTTTCATTAAAAGGACAAATGCTTTCAGAGATTATTATTATTAATATACAGTTGCCACACATTTTATCAGAGCAATTCCAAAGTGGTGGCAACAGAAAAGGAACATTATTTATTACAATAACTGTGTGACGCATTTTGATTTTAAATTTGGCATTTCATCAAGACATGATCCGTCAAGGTACACTGGTTAAAACTCACCTAAATACACACTGCAAAAAAGTGAAGTTGTTTTCACCTCCGCAACAGCAGGCCAGCTCGGAGAGTCCCACCAGCGTGTCCTGGGTCTTCCACGAGGCCTCCTGCCAATATGACATGCCTGGAACACCTCCCAAGCCACCTCAGCTGGCTCCTTTCGACGGGAAGGAGCAGCGACTCTACACCGAGCTCCTCACCCGATCTCTACCCTTTCGGCTGCCTGTATCCGGGATCTTGTCCTTTCTGTCATTACCCAGATCTCATGACCATAGCTGAGGGTGGGAACGTAGATCGATCGGTAAATCGAGAGCTTCGCCCCCTGGCTCAGCTCCCTCTTCACCACAACGGTCCGATACAGCGACCGCATCACTGCTGACGCCGCACCGATCCGTCTACCGATCTCACGCTCCATCCGTCCCTCACTCGTGAACACGACCCCGAGATACTTGAACTCCTCCACTTGAGGCAAGGACTCCCCACCGACCTGAAGCGGGGAAACCACCTTTTTCCGGTCGAGAACCATGGCCTCAGATTTGGAGGTGCTGATCCTCATCCCGGCCATTTCACACTCAGCAGTGCATGCTGATGGTCCTTATTTGATGAAGCCAACAGAACATCATCTGCAAACTAAATACAATTTCAAAGTATTCTCCCCAACATCTAGGCTAGCTCTTACTTCCACATTTGCCATTGGTAAAAATGTGAACACGTTACTCCAAAGGCTCGAATTTCCATTCGTTGTCCAGCACTTGTGCTCATTCATCATGGCCCACTGAGTGGACCCTATTGAATACGTTTTTGTGGAGGGGGAAACCAGAGCAGCCAGAAGAAACTTACACTGTCATACAGTGAGGACATGCAAACTCCACACAGAAAGACCTAAGCTTTTAAAGTCGGGGGAGCTATTTCTTTGTGTTGCATTCAGTACGACAGTGGCTCAGATGGTAGAGCGGTAGTATTCCTTTCCCGCAGGTGCACAATGTTTAGTTTAGTTTATTTGTTTATTTGAGCAGTTTACATTCTGCTCAAAAGGAGTGGGCTGAAGCAAGAAGCTTATGAGCGCCCACCCCCAATGTTCTTGGGCCGGACACTTTGAATAAAGGTAAATAAAAGTTCGGCTTTACCCAGATCTAAAAGCTGGAGCCAGTGTATCGCCTCATTCCAAAGCTAAGACCTACTAAACTGATCGACCCAGATTTGTTTCATTTGTTGCTGTGTTGTCGTAGCTTTTTTTGTCATTCGTTTTCAGCGCGTTTTTGACACTTTTTTGTCACATTTTATTGCCGTTTTTTTGTTTGTTCTTTTAAAGGAACAGGCCACCGTTTTTACATACTGAGATTATGTTCTTACCTGAGCTTAGACGAGTTGATGCGTACCGGTCTGGTCTCTGTACGTGCGCTCACTCACGCAAAAAGACCAAAGATGTTGTTAGCATTTGGCCTCCTCCTATAGCTCCAAAACGGGATGAAGTTGAAAGCTACACTGTAAAATGTAAAATTGTTTCAACTCAAAAAACGAAGTCCAAGGGCTGCCAAGAAATTGTATGTTTAACCAATAACCAATTTACAATGTAATCGATTTGAAATTTCATATTTTCCTCTTTAGTTGAATTGTATTCTCAGGTTGACACAACTGATTTAATTTGTAACTGACATTTTTCATTTCAGACAACCCTTGGACTTAGTTTTTTTGAGTTGGAACAAGTTTTACATTTTACAGTGTACCAAGCTCTCCACGGGCACAAAGACCAGACAGGTGCGTATCAACTTGCCACTCAACCTTTAGCACTGCGGGAAATTACTTGGTTGTTTCAGTTAAAATATGTGATGTAATCCTAAAAGAAATAGTCTTTCATGGACTATATTCATATTATTGCTCTATTTTTGTTTATTTTTTGGTTCTTGATGACAAATAATTTAGTAAATGTATCAAAAAGGGTATTGTTCAAGTATATTGTCAAAGTTCTGGTATGTATAAAAATAAATAAAGAGCTGCACCCACCTCTAGAAAGCGCTACATTTTTGTTTCACGTTGCAACCATTGCACCGAAAATCCGGTGAAAAGTTTGTGGAACCTTTCATTGACAAATTACAACAGCACTTATTTCAATTCCGCCTCTGCAAATACATCGCCGTGAAAGACATTAGGCAAGAGCGCTAAGAATTGCGCCACCGTGCCGACGTTAGCCCAGGCTCTCTGAACACAAAACTTTTTCTTTTTTTTTTTTATATATTGTTTTTTTTTAAACAACATGATACATTTTCTCCAACACTCTCCCCCCATGGGCCTGTCTGCTCTCCAATACGAAACACTGAGTTTATTTGCTCTTCCCTGGACCCCCCCCCCCCCCTCCAGGGCATCCGCGGTGCAATCTGACAGGGCCTAATCCACAGCAGGACTCGGGCTGTGGGGCTATGTTTGGTATGCATCCCTTAGGTGTGGAATACATACGAGTCCGGTGAGTGGATGGTACGAGCGGCGAGTGGCTACTGCTCCGCTACGCTCTGACAGGATCCCGCTTATCCAAATATGTTAACCTCATAGGATTTTTTCCACAAATAAGAAGAAACTTTGATCTCCCGTGGAAAGTAATGCCGCTTTAATGTTCAAACTTCAAGGGGTATTAGCTGCTCGGGCCTATTTCCCCCCCTCCTGTTAAAGTCGAAAGAGGGCGGGGCCAGCCTAGAGGAGGCCCGAGCCGATTGGAGGATGAGGCTAAATCGGAAAGTGGTGGGCGGGGGGGTATAGTAGTTGAGTTACCCCCTTTGAGCAAGACACCAGACGATCAATGAGGTTTCTGAGGAAATGAAGGCAAATGTGAGTACATTTTGTATTCAAAGTGGAATCCGACATCATTTTTAAAAGGACCCGGAAAAGGCCCTTTATCATTCAGGCTTTTGAAACTACTTTTTGACATATTAGCCTTGATATTGTGTGCTCTCTTTGAAAAAATAAATACATGATCCCTTTAGGACACAATGGTCATACAAAATATTTTAAAAATCAAATTTTGAACAATGAAAACAAAAGAGAAAACATCTCATTGTGGGCAGGGGAAAGAGTTTGACCATGGACACGACCTCAAAAATGCCCCTCAAAATCTGCTCAAAATCCGCCGAAATATGTCATGGCCTAAATTTTCAATTTATTTTGAGGGTCGGTTTATGAATCCCTGCTCTCCCTCATTATGAGATATTTTATAAGGAAAAAAGCACTACCAAAACTCATGGACAGTATTTTTAATCCTCTGAAATGTTCATAAGCCATCCAATTCCTCATTTCTTAAATAAGTCACATTGCGCATTCACAGCAAGCCTCAAACATAATGTGAATGGGCCGGTAGCTGGGACATGGTTGGGACAGGAGTAAAAGAGCCAGAACTGTAGAAATATTTGCGTGCGAGGGGAATCACTGTCTAAAAGCATCTCAATTTATCATACTGGGTCATGCTGTAAGGCCACTCGTGTAGTACACTCATGATTCCATAATAAATAACTAAATAGGCTAATCGCAACACATTCGCTAATGTTAACGTGGCTAGTGCTAATGCAGCTCGTGCTCACGTCCACAGCAGCTTATAATACACCTTGAACTTTTGCACATTTTGTCATGTTTACAACCCTAAACGTAAAGATTTTATTTTTGATTTTTTTTTACTGAAAGTTCACACACAAGTAACAGACAACTGTGAAGTGAAAGCAAAATGATACATGATTCTGTTATTTTTCTAAAAATAGAAAAGTGATACGCATAAGCATGCTGTAAGTCATCCAGCATGACTTAATATTTTGTGGAACCCACTTTTACTGCAATAACAGCAGCAAGTCTTTTGGGGTATGACTCTACAAAGTTTGCACATCTAGAAGATGACATTTTAGCCCATTCCTCTTTACAAAACAACTCGAGCTCTGTCAAATTAGAAGGAGAGCGTTTGTGAACAGCAGTTTTCAGGTCTTTCCACAGATTTTCAATAGGATTTAGGTCAGGACTTTGACTGGGTCATTCTAACACATTAATATGTTTGTTTTTAAACCATTCCATTGTAGATTGAGCTTTGTGTTTAGGGTCATTGTCCTGCTGGAAGGTGAATCTCCGCCCCAGCCTCAATTCTCTTGCTGACTCCAGCAGGTTTTCCTCCAAAATGTCCCTGTATTTGGCTCCATCCATCTTCCCAACCATTCTTACATTCTTCCTAGTCCCCGCTGAGGAAAAGCAGTTTTCAATAATGGTTTTCTTCTTGCCACTCGTCCATGAAGGCCAGATTTGTGTAGAGTACGACTTATAGTTGTCCCAGTACAGATTCCCCCAGCTCAGCGGCAGTACGTCGCAGCTCCTCCAGAGTTATTTTGAGGCACATTTCTGACCAGTGCTCTCCTTGTTCGGTCTGTTAGTTTAGGTGGACGGCCGTGTCTTGGTAAGTTTGCAGTGGTGGTCTTTCCATTTCCGAATGATGGATTTAACAGTGCTCCATTAGATGTTCAAATCTTGGGAAATCTTTGTATAACGCTGCTTTAAACTTCTCCACAGCTTTATCCCTGACCTCTCTGGTGAGCTCCTTGGCCTCCATGATGTTGCTTAGTGACCAATACACTCTGACCATAGCTCTGAGGCCCTCACAGAACACATGGAATTATACTGACAGTAGATTACGCACACGGGGCCTCTATTTAATGTTAGGGCAAGGTGTGAACATTCTGCAGTCATTAGGAATGTTATAAAGGCAATTTAATGCACTCAGAAAATGCTGTATAAATACTTATGCACACCCCACTTTTCACTTTTCTATTTTTGGAAAAATAACAGAATCATGTATCATTTTGCTTTCACTTCACAGTTGTCTGTTACTTGTGTGTGAACTTTCAGTAAAAAATTCTAAATAAAATCTTTACGTTTAGGGTTGTAAACATGACAAAATGTGCAAAAGTTCTAGGTGTATTAGTACTGTGGAGTGGATCAGGCTGTTTTTTTTAATGCAGGCTAGCTGTTACTGTAGAAATGCGCTAGCCTTGCACTAGCCTAGCGCCACTAGACTCTTCAAATATATGAACTGCATCAATTTAAGAAAAAATATCTCCAGACATCAACAACACGCTGGATAACTAGGAAATGAATCCCTATGTCAAAAATCCCAAAATATCCCTTTAACAATATATATTCGCCTATAGAGGCCGACTGTGCAGCCCCTCGCCTCACTGCTGCGCTCAGGGATGGAGGAACACGCCTCTCTCCTCTCACTTGACTTCTCAATAAAACTAAGTGATGGAAAGAGCATGTTTTTAAGTGTAACCATTTGATCAAATTAAACTACAGACATCAGTGTCTCCGCGTAAATGCGCCGCACGTAAATAGGCTCTGACAGCAGCTCGAAAATGGGAATATCTCCATGAATATGTCACCAATTAACACGAAGCAAAAAGTGTTGTGATGCTGACCGTCCTCTCTCCAAGACTCCAAGCCTAACATGCCCAAATCAGTGTTAAGCCTTTGTGAAAGATTGCATGTCCCCACCAGGAAGTTAAGCCCATGCCCAGAATGATAAATTGAGATGCTTTTAGCCTGTGATTCCCCTGTCACGCAAATATTTCTACAGTTCTGGCTCATGTACAATGACGTGGGACAGACGCCTGTCCCAACCTTCAGCCGTTCACACTTGTTTGAGGCTATAGCTGCACATGCGCAAAGTGACCTACCATGGATTTTGGAAATGAGGAATTCCTCGAGGAAACCTGGCAACCCAGGATAAAGGTGTCTGGATATTACTCTGTAAAATGTAAACTATTATTTCACTCGCAAAAATTTATTCCAAGGGCTGCAGAAAAATCTTCTGTTAAATAATTTAAAACTCCCAGCCATACTTTAAATCATCACAATATGAGAACTTTAATTCTGTTAACCTCCGTTAAATCTAAAATGTATTTCATATCAACTGTTTTTAATTGACTCAAATGTTCTTTAAATGAAAAAAAGTTACATTTATGTGGCCCCTACATTAAACCCTCAAAGCGCTTTTCACCCACCCACACACCATTTTTAGAAAAGAGTGCAGATAGTTGATATAAATGATGTTTTCAGACAACTGTATAAAGCAGTTATGTCAACCTAAGAATCCAAATGAACTGAATATTATGAATGAGCTTAAGAGAATTAAAGCTCTCATATTGCTATTATTTAAAGCTTTAAAGCAACTTTTTAACAGTTTGACGTACAGCAGCCCTTGGAACTATTTTTGCGAGTTGAAACAATCGTGTTGCGATTCGGCCTTTTGTTGCCCGGTTTTGGTTTGCTTTGTGTTTATCTGTCCTTGGTGTTTTATTTTG
The DNA here is from genome assembly GCA_021464625.1 of Proterorhinus semilunaris. Classification (NCBI taxonomy): domain Eukaryota; kingdom Metazoa; phylum Chordata; class Actinopteri; order Gobiiformes; family Gobiidae; genus Proterorhinus; species Proterorhinus semilunaris. The sequence goes on from CM038346.1 coordinate 33,220,292, forward strand.
ACATGTCTTTGTGATTTTCTGTTTGACTTCCCTCGTTACTTGCCTGTCCAGGGCGGGCTCCCCTTGTCCTGGGGCCACCATCGGACTGAGACCTCCGTCTGGGGTGGGCCCTCCCTGTTCGTGCCCCTGGGCCACTGCGGGACATTATTCTCCGTCCTGGGTATAGGCCCTTCCTGCTCTGATCCCTCCTCATCACCCAGGGTTGTATCAGCTGCCTCCAGTGCCTGCTTTTCATCTAAGATCATCTTACCCACCGTCCGTCCCTGCCCCTAACCGGAGCGCTGCACAGCCTCCACTAGTCCCCCCCGCCCCGCCTTCATTGCCTCTGCGGCCTGACTCGCCTCGGCTCTTCGTGGACCCTCTTGGCATTCTACCTTAAGCGTCATCGTTCTCCTGACCCCCCTCCCATCCCCAGTTCCTCCTGGTCTGCCTCATGTCCCTCTTGTTGCTCCCCTGGTTCGGACTCTGTTCCTTCCTCCGGACCCCCTCCACCCTGTTTACATCGTGGGACGTCTGGGAGCCGTCCCTTACTGTCACGATCCGGCCTTTTGTTACCCTGCTTTGGTTTGCTTTGTGTTCACCTGTCCTTGGTGTTTTATTTTGACACGTCTTTGTGATTTTCTGTTTGACTCTCCGGGTCACTTGCCCCGCCCTGATGTGTTTCACCTGTGCCCCCGTTTCCTCATGTATTTACACCCCGTCCCTTTGTCGTGTCATTGTCTACGTCAGCCCCTGGATCTTGTTATCTCGTTTTTCGTCATTTATTAAACATCACCAGTTTTGTTGCAGTCCTGCCTTTTGGGTTTTATTTTCTTTGTCCCACCATCGACCTCGACAAAATAGTTAACATTTTACAGTGTAGACATGGGCCGACATTAACTACAGACGAGCTAAAATATGCAGAATACAGAAAAATGCCTGAATAAAACAAAACACAATGCGGATTTAACACATAGACATTTTGCATAATATGAGCCCTTTATTCTAATGTGTGTGTGTGTGTGTTTTTGTTTAGTTTGCATCAATAAAACATGACCGTTCTTTTCCATCTTCAATTTGTATATCACTGCTTGACTCTCCACGAGGGACAGAATGACACCATATCCTGATTTGTTTCAAATGAAATACAGATTCCTTCGACGCCTCAATAAGACGTCTATAGTATCAATCGTTGGCGACGCTTCTGAACAGTTCTGTAAATCGAAATCCGATCCCGTTTTGAAAGCATTCAAGCGTTATGCGATGCTGTTTGTGTTGGTTGTAGAGTATTTGCAGAGAACCTTTACAAAAGGGACAACATGTACTTTTCCAAAAAAACAAAAAAAAACAAAGCGGCCAATCCCTCCGATAGATGGCAGTGATCCAGTTCTTTTGGCGAAAGGAAGAGTAGATCCTTGATCCCGCAGCCTGCAGCAGAAAGTGACGTCCAAAAATAACCGAAGGAGAACCGCGAGGTGAATCCGACGGATCGAGGGCCTGCTGTGGCAGAGTGGTTAGCACTACTGGCAACGAGGCGATGGGCTTCGAGTCATAACAGGCCGTGTGGTGTTAAAGTACTGCCGTTACTAATGCTACTACTGAAAAACTGTTCACTAATCCACTTACTGATATGAAAATAAGTAAAGGAAAATACTTTTAACTGCAGCAAATGGAAAACAAAAATGCTTTCCATTAAATGAAATAATAAACATCATAAAAAACATGTCAAATTGAAGAAAAGTAAAGATGTTCAGCAAAATCTTAAGCACCCGCCACAATCGAGCACATTTTCTCCAGTGTGACATTAGCCAGCTCTAAAAGTGTATTTGAAAAAAAAAAGTGTCAAAATAGCGACAAAAACACGACTTAAGAGTGACTTTAACTGCACAATTACGTATTACATTGCCCTCCATCGTAAGGGGCTACAGTCTCACGTCAGGCACTCCTCCGGGTGCTCAGTGTGGCCTTCTCCTTCCCTCCCTGCACTTTGGCGGGACGTCCCTCCACCTGGGGACAAGCCCATAACCACGAACCCCTCCCTTAACCAACCCCTCCCCCCCCCCTCCCTCTCCTCCTCCTACTGCAGCTGCTCCAGAGCCCCATATGCAGACAGCCCCGTATGAGGACCTGTCCCGACTCGCGCTGCAATTTGGGGATTAGCAGATGCCTCCTAATGGGTAAAAATCATCCGCGCTTTCCCTGAGACACTGGGCAGGACAGACGCACACACACAGGAGCACAAAGAGGGGAGGGGGGGGGGGGGGGATCCAGGGCAGGACAAGTGAACCTGTAATCTGCAAATTGACTTAAATATATGTCTATAATGGAGACGGCGACGTCATACACAGAGGTGTGACGTCTGAGTGGATGCTTATTCTGCAGGACGTGCATGGGGACGTGCTGTGGGATATACAGGAAAGTGTGTAGGCCCCCAAAGGCTTTCTACATGTTTGTGTCTACACTTGAGGATTCACACACAGCCTGACCAAAAGGTTGAAGTAACTGTTCAGATCTGGGGTTGTGGAAGTTGATCAGGTGTTTAGGTTCAGCAACGCTATGCACCCAAAGAACAAGATCAGATCTGAATACCTGACCACAAGGTTATTCCATTCAGGGGTTTCTTCTTCTTCTTCTTACTTTATAAGATAAGATAAGATAGCCTTTATTTATTATTTGCACTACCTTGATACATTGTACCTAACTAAATTTAGTACAATGTAATGTGCTCTGTAACGATGTGTAATAACTTGTACCTATGGGTTAGATATACAATGGAATATTATTATTATTATTAGTACTTTGTAGGTACATAATGTAATAGGACACAAGACCCTTAGGGTTAGAGTTTGGGTCTTATGTCTTATTACATTATGTAACTACAAATACATATTATTGCATTGTGTATCTAACCCATAGGTACAAGTTATTACACATTACAGCACATTACATTGTACTAAATTTAGTTAGGTACAATGTATCAAGGGTACTGTAAAATAAAGTGTTACCACAATGTAGCTGAGTTACACTACTCTGAGTTACTTTTGACAAAATATAAACTGAAAATAGTAATAATGCCACCGAGCATTGTGTTTTGTTTTGACAACATTAACTACACATAACTGCAGATCTTATACACCAGTGTCCAACTTGGTTTAGTGCTGCATGTGGCATTTACATACAAACCATTTAAATGCACTTGTAACTCGAGCTACTTAAGTTGTAATGACTAATAATGTATATTACCGTATTTTCTTGAAGTAATATGTTAAATTCCTCAGTTAAAAAAATGATATATTTCTGTAACTCGTTTTGTAAAACCCCCAACACTGATGCCAGGATTCCCCAGGCTCACATTGTGAAAGAGTGGTTCAGGGAGCATTAGGGCAGTCACAATAATTACTATATCGACTTATCAGTCAATTAAGGACAGATAAACAATACATTTTTGGGCTCAATGTTTATCAGCTGTACATTTATTTGCATTTTAAGTTGTGTTTTATTTATTTTCCTGTCTCAATATGTCAGACTTAAAATGTGGTCATTTTAATGCCTAGGGATTAAAAGTTCTTGATGCTTGATTTTTTGGGGGGGTTGCCAGATCCTCATTTTGAATAAAAAAATTAAAAAAAATTGTGAGGTAAAGGTAAAAAGGTATAGTGCTTTATTTGTCATTATACAATTGTACTCGGAAAATATCCCAAATTCCAACAACAGTCCACAATCAAGTCAATGTTAGCGCAGTTTTCCAGCAGTTAAAGCTTTGACGGGATTCTCGAAGTTCTTAGCTTTCAACTGCAGGTGTATAGGGAAGGAAGCTTGAAACGATTCCTGTAGATTACTGGCATAAATTGTTTTGCTTAGAAGAATTGTTGGATATATCTGAGCAAATCTGTAAAAATTTAACATTTTGCCTTATATCTCAAGGTTCAAAACTCAATAAATCAGTCCGGTGTGAGTTAGAGACGAATCCCTCTGCAAACCTTGACAGACTGGAACAATTGGTGTCTTTTAGTTGCTACTAAATTTGAAATTTGGTTGCAACAATGGGAGAAAAAATAGTTCCTCCCTTAACGACTCAACGTGAATACCAAAGTGTCTAAATCCTTCGCCCCAAACCGCCCCGTCCGTCATGTCCCGTCGCTCCGGTCGTCCCCTGCTGCTCCTGTGTTTGTCATGTGCGAAGTCGCCCTGTTCCAGACACATTCCTGTCCACACAAGGCACGACTTGTTGGGGCCGTGTTCACGCGCTCCTGTTAAGGTGAACTGGGAGTCTCTCGCTCGCCAAAGCCCTGCGTGCTCTGCTGAGGGGACGGCAGCAGCACAGAGGGCTCAATCCACCCCCGTATACATATACATTCATGTAACCATCGGATATAGTGGCGTAGAGGTCTCAATCATGCGTAAATGTGGATTTACACCCGCCCCTAAGCTTTGACATGCCACTGTTGCGGAAATGAATGTGTGAACGGAAATTAAATGACACGAGTAAGGACTGCTCTTATATACGGTGAGGCACTGCAGGTGAACAGGGACTTTAGAGAAATCAATTTGAAACCTTTGCTGCAGATTGGTCACATTAACATGAGAACGTTTTCTCTCAGTTTATCTTTTCATATAAAAATAAGGCATTTTTGGGATTTGGGAAATGTCAAAATGTGTAATATTTTCAGCGGAAGAATCTGAATAATGGATTGAAAGGTTTAGAATTCGATTTTTATTTCATTGATATTTTAGTCCCCTCCTGGAACCGCCACCTTAACGTGTTGGAGGGGTTTGAGCGCCTGGATGATCCTGGGAGCTCTGTTGTCGGGGGCTTGGTGCCCCTGGTAGGGTCTCCCATGGCAAACAGGTCCTAGATGACGGGTCCGACAAAGAGCGGTTCAGAAGCCCCTTATGAGAGACCAACAGGCCCGGTTAGAACCATGAGGCCGTCCTTCTGTGGACCCACCACCTGCAGGAGGAGCCATAGGGGACTGGTGCAATGTGATGTGGGCAGCTCCAACAGCTGCCCCCACGACCCGGCAACGGACAAGCGGAAGAAAATGGATGGATGGATGATATTTTTGTTGCAAAGATCCGTTCAGAGGGGATTCTGGATCGTGTGTGCTTTTGGAATAAACTGTTCAAGTGGGGAAAAAAGAGCTGTAAAAATTCCAATTTGCTTTTGTGTTTCAAAGCTCAATAAATCAGGCAAGGAAATAGATATTTAAAATTTACTAAAAAAAAAAAAAAAACTTCCAGATATTCTTAAGTCCAAGACTGGAACGTTTAGCTAAATGGAGCTAGTGTTGTCAGAGTGTAAAGAAAATGTTTAAAAAACAGGCCTGAAAGTTTTAGAATGTCTTTAACTGCGGCTATAACCTGTCAGCCAAAAAGGTAATGACCTTCAAAGCAGTACTAATTAACTTGTTTACCTTAATAAATCCTTTCCATAGTCCCTCTGGAGGTAATACAAGTGTTAATGGGATGATTGGGGGGTCTTTCATCTCCCCCTGGTGACTCCAGCCAGAAAACCACAATTGCAACTTGCCTTCCACCAGGTCGAAGCCACCAATACACACTAATAGAATCACGAAGACGAAGCTAACAGGCTAATGGGCAAAGCTAACTGCGGACTAGCGCCACTTTAAACAGTATTTACAGCCAAGTTTGAATTATATATTTTTTTTTTAAATGTGTAATTGGATGTACAACAGCCCTCTCTCCATTTGTCTTTTCTGTCAGCGTAGTGTTTACTCTCACAGAGTAAAAAAACGCAACATGCTACGACACCTGCAGTGGCGCCCTCTAGGGTGCGTGAGCCTCAGTCGCCTTTTGTGTTACACGTGGATACCAAACAGGTCCATATTTTTAAATGAATACAGTAGGTGTGGAAAAGACAAGGGAGAGCTGCAACGTTGTAGTGATTTCCTGGCACGTGCTACTTGACAAAACCTCATATATATAAGCATCAGACGGGGTGAAAATCTCGCCATTGACCACCGCGTGAAAAACGTTTTGTGTCAATGATTTCACCTGCCGTGGCTCAGAGCGCTCTCTGCTGGCAGCGGCAGGAATTTACCCGAGGCACAAACAAGATACGAGCCACCGTTTTTTGCCAAAAAAATAAAGCGGCTCACGAACGGGGGTCTGGTGTTGCATTATAGATTTTTTAAAAACATTTATTCAGTTTATAATGCCGTAAAATCCAGGAAACAAAGATTGGAGCACTTTAGCAGTAGAAGAAGAAATGTATATTAAACAAGTGCATTGTAAAAGTCCAGGTATGTTTACGATGAGCTCAAAAATGTCAATTCTGCATGATTTATCCGTTTTAAAGGATCTATAGCTCTTTTGTTGCTATTATATTGTTATGACCAAAGACTGTGAAAAACATGGACGTAGCATCGCTAATAGCTGCTGAAGCCTGATAGGAAATGGGAGCAGGCTTCCCCAGTTCCTTGGGCTTTCCATTTGTCTTAAAACGCATCGCCCAATTCCTTTTCATTTTGTTTTATCTATCCATCTATCTGACCCCCCCATGTTTCTTCTAAACGCCGAAATTTCCTTCAGTTCTTTAATTACCCTTCAGCTGACGTGTTCATCAACGGACAAACATACCAGCAAACCCCCGTCGGCAAAGTCGCAGACCCCGCGCGGTGGAGGTATAATTACGAGAGAAGCCCATGCTTTCTTCAACCAAACATTGATTCTGCGGGGCATTACTGCGGGACACGGGGGACATGGAATGGGGAGGGGAGGGGTGGACGGACTGCATTAGGACCGGCCCGGGAGCCTTTGTGATGCCTTTTGATCAGATCGCTGTGAAAGGTGAGTGTCCTGCCCTCGTCCAGCCAGCTGTGAGGGGACTGGCCCGTGTGACTCCGGGGTTAGCACATGATGTTAGAGCAAAAACACACACACACACACACACACACACACACACCTACTGCCACATGTGTGGAGAGAGGTGAGGTAAAAAGAGGAGCGAGGAGAGGAGAGACAAAAGCTTTATATTTCTGAAACAAAACATCACGATGGGCTTACGTCACTTCCTTTGAGAATGTTCATCTTTCCTTGAATAGTTTTCACTCGTTCAGATGATTTTCCTAATCTGACCTGGAGCTCGACTCTGAATGGTTGAGTTAATTTCGCTTGAGGTGAGAAAGTAAAACTGCCAGAGAGCGATTCTCTTACGTCAATGGCGAATGAATGAATCCGAAGTAAATTGCGCTGTACTGAAACAACCCCAATCCAGATGAATGCTGAATTTGAGTCATTAAAGCGATAATAGATATACAGTTTTGTGTGGAGATTTACAACTGTGATATTCAATAAGGGGGCAGACATTTCTGCTCCTTTTCATTCATGTTAAACGCTGATGTTGCATTTGTTTTTAAATGAATGAAATCAATAATAAAAGGAAAATGAAATGAAATAACTGTCTTGAATATTGCAATGAGACTATTGCGTTGTTTTATAAAACCATCTCAACACAGGACGTTCCACTCAATACATATTTTGATCATGTTTTTCTTTTTTGCACGAATTGCGCCAAGACAACACAAGATCATGGGTTCGATCAAACTAAATTATAAAAACCTTTGACTAAAAATGCAAACTTTTTTTCAGGTTTTTATGTTTTTTATGTCGAGTGTGCGTTTATATTTGTATCCAAATTTGGGGCTGCAAACTGGGCTATGGTGAGAAAAACAGATTAAAAAAAAACACATACATTTTTCTCCATTGGTTTGGCTCATTTCTTGAAACAAATATTACATTCTCAAAACAACATAGACAAGTCTCCAAACCACTTGGCAATTGTTCACAACAGACTTGAATTTCTCATTAATTTCATCAAATTGCAAATGTCCATGTCTCAATGTCTCAGTACATCTTTGCAAATGGTTAAGTACATGTAGCACAATTAGCACAATTTCCAAGTGAATAGATCTTGTTGATCTAAACTGATTGTTGATTCTCAGTCTAATGGTTGTTCGCTCCAAAACGTGTCAGTGTCATTTCATTGTATAAGTTCAATTGTCAAAATTAGTCAAGAACACAATACCATGAATACCATACACTATATGAATCCCTTGGAACATTTGATACATTTATTACAGCAATTAAAGTTGGGGTACCTGATTTTGTTGGTGTTGTGGAATACATTTATTTTTGCAAAACACAGACCTTGTTGTATTGTCTTCACCTAAAGTTGTTTTGAGCGATGGATGATAGAAGTCTGATCTAAATTAGTGGAATTTATCTCAGCCCCGCCCCTGCTTCACTTTGTCACCACTCAGTGCTGTACATGGGTGTGAAATGGGCATGTAATTACATTCTTTGAACAATGTGAATACACAGGAGGGACTGTGAGAACTAGAAACCAGTTTGGGCCAAAACAAAAAATGTCACTGTTTGAACAGGAACAATCAGGTACCCCAGCTTTAACAGTCAGGATGAGACTAGAACTAGAACTTGACTAATGAAGCACTGTAGGCTGCATGTCATTTCCATTGTTTTTGTTTGTGTGTTATGTTACAGTATGTTATGCTGAATACATTTTCTTTTTACTCTGATGTACGGAAGTCACTTTATTTGTGTGAATGTTAATGGTTACCTTGGCAGTATGAGTGCAGTGTGTGATACCGCCTTTGCTCTGCCCAATCCCCTCAGACCTCGGAAGCTAAGCAGGGAAGGGCCTGGTCGGTACTTGGATGGGAGACCGTTTGGGTACACCAGGGAGCCTGGGGGAATGTGATGTGTGAGTGAGTGGTTGGTGGTGATCGGAGGGGCCGATGGTGCAGACTGGTTGCCTTGCTTCCGTCAGTCTACCCCAGGGCAGCTGTGGCTACAACAGTAGCTTACCAAAAGCATCAAGAGTGTTGAGAACGTCCAAAGCAATTGAGACGGATCTTTGCCATTTTTCGGGGCCATGACTATATAATTGAGAAGGAAATTTAGTCTTGAGGCATGACTGAACTGTTTTGGGAGAGATATGATCTTTTGCTGAGTGAACTGTTTTGCCAAATGATCTTAGAGTTTTGAGAATGTAAATTCTGTTTCAGGAAATGAGCCAAACCAATGGAGAAAAACTGTGACACATTTTGAGTGCACTGAGATGCAAACATACTTTTACTTTAGATTTGTATTATGCTAATGTTATTATATTATTTATTGTTTTACGTACCTACTCAAAAACAAGAGCAAATAGCCTATACCCATCACCTTAACCCCCACCTGAACCGAGCACATATTGGCTTTATCCAAATCTAAAAGCTTCTTGAAGTGTCAGAAAGTGAGACGAGAATGAGGACGGAAACAAAAGAGCGCCCAAAAAAACGTGACGACAAAGTGACAAAAATGCGATAAAAAAAAGGACGACAAAAAAAGCGCCGAATCTACAACAAAAAAGTCACAAAACAGTGCCAGAAAAGTGACGAAAAAGTGACCAACACGCCACAGAAGAGGAACAAAAAAGCAGTTGCGACAATGCGGCAGCAACGCGAGGAAAAAGATCAGTTTAGATCAGTTTTGTAGGTCTTAGCTTTCAAATGAAGCGTGACGCTGGCCAATAAGGCTGTAACCTTTTAGATTTGGGTAAAGCTGAACTGGAGAAAATGCACTTGGTTAAGGCGGGGGTTAAGAGGTTAAGAGGCTTTTCTGCAAACCATTACACACAGCACATTACAATACGTTTAAAAATTTAAAATAAGAAAAAATGAAAAAAATATAAACAAAAAAAATACATACGCACGCAAAAAGTATTGACACAGCAAAAAAGTTGTCACGAGACGTCAATATGGCAGGTTCGAGAAGAGACATCACCAACCCAATAAAGCGCGCAGTGTACAGTATTATTGTGCGTAAAAACCCCATCGAATCCACAGTGGCGAGAGGAGGCTGTAGGACAGTTCGGAGGGGAAGGAGGGGCGCCGAGAGGAGGAGGAGGAGGAGGAGGAGGGGGCTAAGGCAGATCCTGAGGTGCTCGGAGTGGGAGGATCTCTCATTCCTCTCTCTCTCTCTCTCTCTCTCTCTCTCACTCACACAAACTCTCACATCCCACTAGTTTAGACACAACCTCGGACGCGGGCGCAACTACCACTACTACTACCCCTACTACTCCTACTACCGCTGCTACCACTGCCGCTACTCCCCCCCACCCCCCCCTCCCCCTCCTCGTCCCACCTGCGCGTACTTTTCGGCTGCGATGTCCGCGCGGCGCTAGGCGAGGAGCAGAGTTGGCTGTTTTTTTGTGTGTGTGTGTGCGCGTGTGAGTGTGTTTTTCTTTTTGCAAGAACTCGCGAGGAATGGCAAACTCCGCAGTCTCCCTGGAAACGTCCCACTAATAACAATGGCTGAGGTGAGTTCGTAAATGTCATGTGCGCTTGATGATCATGTCTGGCCAAAACTTTGATTCCCTAAGCAGAAAGAGCGGCCAGTGTTGGGGTGATAACTTTTTTTTTTTTCTTTTTTGGAGGGGGGGGGACGCGCAAACGTGTGCCAGGGTTAGAGCGTTAGGAGTTCTTTTTTCCTTCTTGTAGCACCTATCACCTTTTCAAAACGTGGAAAAAGCGGTGTCAACTATTTGATAAAACCACGTTCACTGTGAAGGACAGGTCAGAAGGTTTTCACATGTTTGCATGGGTATGGGGCTTTCTGAAGTTTTCCCAACAGTTGCCTGAACAAACTATCCTGTGTTATATTTTACGGACGCGCAGCAATTAAGAGGAAGAAGCCATTTAGAGCAACGTATCAAAGAATTGAATTGTATCCCCCTTTTTGAAAAATGTCCCAGAACGACGAGCACGTGTTTATATCATCGTCATGACGCTATGAAGGCGTAGAATAACGATAACAATGGGGAAAGTCCTCTTCGATTGATCATGGCACTAAAAAGCAAAGGTATGGTAGAACGACTACGACTTTGTCTTCACTTTATTTGTAAAGAAAAGAAAAATCAAACTTCTAGGTCAAAATTAGGAGCTAAATGCAAGAATCTGTGTCTATCCACGCAGGGATGAACAGATCAAACGTGATGCTATTTTACCTTTAGATTCTGTTTAATTCTGTGGCTTCGTTTCCAAATGAGACTTTTTTTCTATAGGCTATAAAACAGCTGGCAAAGCAATTATATTTTGCAATGTACAATGTATGCTGACTAACTAATGGTTTCTTGTAGTATTTAGTCATGAGTATTTTTATTTTTGTTTCCAGTTGCAGACAAGATAATGGTTGTTATTGCGCTAAACTTGCACTAAATGTCTCTCTCGGATTGCACATCCCTGACGTTCTGCATCTGATCCATTCAGTCAGCCTGCCTTTTAGAAATGGCAACACGCATTTCAGCCCGACCTCTTAAAATGACAGATTAGATAAGAGATTATATAGAGACTAGAACACCTGTACGTGTCGATATCGGCGGCGTTTCCGAGATGTTTGTGCAATGGCGATTCTTTTCCTTTTTCAAACTTACCTTGCGTTCCGATAATAATATGCATCAATTTTTTTTTTTATTAGGATGCATTTTATTATTGTCTTGCTCTCTGTGAGTTCTTTGAATAATGGACGTCCATGTTTTAATCGCCCAAAGGAGTGTGATTGCGCGTACTACTAATAAGCAGCTCTGAGGTTGTGTGGACAGACGTGTGTGTGTGTGTGCGAGGGCTGGGGAAAGAAAAGCAAGCAATTGTTGCACATTAGGCTGTTTAAAATAAATAAATGAAAAACACCACATTATTCACATTTTTGGCCTTGAACTACACAAAATCTGCTTTTGTGAAACTTCCTGGATCTGCTTCTCTGTCAAAAGGATCACGGAAAGTGAGTGTGTTTTCAGTCAGCTTGTGTCACTGAAGGCATAAAACTCCCCTATAACGACAAAACATGAAGGAATCTGACAACAGTGTATTGCATTCGATCCATTTTTGTCTATATGTTCATTCATTCAAATTTGTACCTCGTCTTCCTGTCCGATTTTCACATTTGAAGCATTTACATAAAATGAATACCTTCAGACGGTTCATCTTGGCTTTTGCACTTGTCCGTAAGGATAAGGCCCCCCCCCCCTTGTGCGACCAAATGTGGTCAAAGTGCATTCTTAAATATGAACATCACGCCCCAAAGTGTCTCCCTTTTGATGGGCCGGGGGGGGGCAAGTCGAGGCAGACGACGGTGCGAAACACCTGGCCTGTTGCAAGAGCGAGGCCTGTAATGCTGTGTACCACGTTTGATCCGTGGATTAGGCTCTCGATCCCCCACATATTCAATCAACAAAGGCGTTTCATTTCAAAATTCCTAATGCAACACAGTTTTGTGTGCGTGTGTGTGTGTGTGTGCGTGTGTGTGTGTGTGCGTGTGTGTGTGTGTCTGCATCCCGTCTGATCAAGTCTTTAGCTGGGGATCCGCGCTTGACGGGATCGAATGGGTGACCACTAGAGGGCGCGGTTCACGTCCTCGCGTTGTAGTGTGGTGTTCAGTGTTTTCCCCCCACAGTCTATACTTGTATTCCTTTCTCTCGGTTGTCTGTTGCTTCGTATATTTGCGCCTTTCTGCACAGTTTTCATTTCTACATTGCAATAAAACAAAATCAATTTCTACAGACAAATGTATTTGAAGTCCAAGAGTAAAAAAAAACTTCTTCCTATTGCGATGTTGAACACCGTCGCTGCCTGTTGTTCCCTCAATCCTTTTTTTATTGATTTAATTTGATATTTTTTTGTGCCTTTCGTCCGACTGCTCTCCTGAGCTTCATTAGCCTCATCGCCCCCCCCCCCCCCCCTCCCACTGGAGACTTGTGGCCCCAGAGCTAAAAACCTTGAGCCGTCAAACCACAGACCAACCACCTCCTCCTCCTCTGACCCCGCAGCCTTAGCCCTATATCGCACTCCCCTGTGTGCTGCCCCATGGCCGCTGCTGTCCCGCACCGAACGCTAAAACTATGTCAAATGTTTGAGAAACAACTAATGGCATTTTTTTTTTCTGACGAGCCGATTTGCGACGTACGTTTGGAAAATCAAGATAACAGTGGTCAACATGTGTCAAAGGGGGGGATCCGGGGACGCCCCCCTTTGAAATAATGAAGTGTGAAATGGCATGTATTTGTTCAATTTGACCACATAAAATCAGCACTCAGCCCACGGTCATGGCTAGTTGCTGTTTCATTTTGGGCTTTAAAACATAGATTATTTGTTCTACTATTCGTTATTCTATTTTATGCATTGCAAAATGTAATGATACTTTGGGGGGCGGAGGGTGGCTGAAAAAAAAAAAGTTCATCACCAAATAATGACAATAAAGTGAGAGATTGCTGCCGGAGGCTCTGGAGCTGCTCCTCTGCCTCAGAAAAGAGCCGGGGATTTGCGGTGAGGATGTGACGAGAGTGTGGAGGACTTTAAAAAAAAAAAAAAAAACACTGAAGTCCCGCAGCCAAACTTTCTCTCGACGAACCAGCTCAATTAGTGCCTCTCCTCCGCTTCTGAACAGATTAAACCAAGTACAGAAGACGTGTGCAATGGATTCAATGAGTTCACCCAAAATCGCATTCAAACGGCGACGTAGTTCGAGCCCTTTGCCCTGACGGTGTGTCTCCTGTAAATATCGTGGGCAAAGAGGCGCAAAGCAACAAGGTTCTGTCAACTGCTTTGGCGGCGCTTCGTCGACTGGGGTTTCGTAGTTGATATCCCTGTAACGGCTTTGCAAATCCACGTGAAAACTGTCTCGGAGCCCAATGTTTTCTCCGTCAGCACAAATGAACAAAGGTGAAGTGTCATTCAATCACACGGGCGCATTTTAAAGTTAAAGTCCATTTTTTAACACGTCGTATTTTTATCAATCCACTTAAACCGTCTACATCTGCGTGCCCAGTCTGTTGGACCTCGATTGAATTGTCCTCCTCTGGTCAGTCCTTTTTTAGTGCAGTGGTTCCTAAAGTGGGGTCCAGGGACCACTGGGGGGCCTCCAACGCTTAACTATAAAACGATTGCATTCAAAAATACTGAGCTTTGTTAAAATTGACTACTTTTAGTCAGTACAAGTAATCAATCTTTTGACCAGTATTTACCATACAGTCTGAAACCGCTGGGTCGGGGGCCCAAAAGTGGATCACTGAAAAAGTACTGAAACACTCCACGAGCCTGTTCAAATGACTCTTACTGGATTGTTTTCTTCACGATTTCAGCTGTTGAGGCTTTTCACAAATATCTGTTAAGGAAAACACAACATTGTACCCTATACATATAACAAATAATAGTTTTTTTTTTTTTTTTTGGGTCATGGCTATAACGTCGTACCGGTCGAGAACCTTTGGCATTTGTTATTTCATGTGTAGTTTTGATCTTTTGAAGGGTGTCAGTTATCGGAGTTGCCGTACTAGTGATTCAGTGTGTTTGAGTGTGAACGTGGCTTCACACAATGAAATGTTGTTATCAGTTAAAAGGTGAGGCGAGGCAACTTTATTTATACCTCACATCATAGGGGGACATGTTGTGGGAAATCACAGTGACCTCTTGTCCTAAAGGTGCATTAAAACGACCCCTGATACTAGTGCATATTTGACCTTTTTGTGACCCAGCGGCTGTGGGGGTGGTTAGCATGGTGTTTTACTTTCCATCTAATGTCAACAGGGTTTGCTTTGTTTTTCTCGCATAAAATGTTCAAGCGTTACAAAAATAGAATAATAATGCAACTAAATGTTTATTTTTATTTTTTTTTATTCAAACCAAGGGCCAATATACCTATTTCAAGAACATCTCACTTATTTCTGGATAACTTTTTGCAGTGTCATAAGGTCAAGAACAACCTCAGCTTTGACCTTTTACTTAAAAATGATAGTAACACAATGGAGTAACTCTTGTTCCATGGTGAAAAGTACATAAAAGTAATTATGCTGGAGATAAAGAGGGCATAAAGCGCTCGACCCGCTGCTCCGGATCTCCTCGCGGTGCCTTCGCTTAACACTTGTCGTCAATTAACAATTTACTGCCACATCACACACCGCGCTGGGGCTCGGGGCGTGATTTATTCCCGGCTCCAGCGAACGCAGCGGGGGATCCGCCGGGGCTGAAGTCATTCGTACCAGGAACACCGTCCTCCCACGGCATTCCTCACACCGGGCTTTGACGAATGCGGCGTTTAGCGCGGGGGGTTTCTGACGCCGTGGCCAAAAGACGGCCGAGCTGCGAGGGGGGAAAAAAATATGTTCTTTTTTTTTTTTTCAATTGCAAAAAGCTGTTTCGGGAAATGAACTTTGGCTTATCACTGGAGTTGTTAATTAAAATGACTTTTATGCGGCGTTCGAAAATTACAGTGTCTGGCTTTATAACAGACATGGCTTGGAAACAGAATCAGGTTTTTATTTTATTTATTTATTTTTCTCCCATCTTTGACCTTTTTCAGAATAAGTTTTAATTTCACTGGCTGCCGAACGCCAACATATTTACACGCACAAGAAGCGACGTGTCTTGCCGAGGGACATAGTGGCAGCAGTTGGCAAAGCTTGAACTATTGAATAAGACCACAACGCTAAAGGACGCCTGGTGGTTCTGTGTTTCAGGTTGTGCAAAGGTTCTCCCCAGTTCGTACGGCTGTGTTAGTGCGTTTGTCTTTGGCACTTTTGACAACGCCTGCATTTCTGCCCATCTTCCTTTGAAACAGCTTCAAAAGAATTGATCGCCTGGCGCGTTCATCTATGTTTGAGGAGAATTACTGCAGTCGTAAAAGTCTCGTCTTGTACTTTTTTTGTACCTCCAGTGTGTGTGTGTGTGTGTGCCTTCAACAGCAGAGTCAGATCGTCCTCTTCGACCTCCTGTTTTATTGCACTGAATGCTCATTGAATACGTTTATTGTGTCCCCTGTGGCCCAGACCGATGTTTCCAGCGAGCCCCGGTACAACCAGCCTCCCTTGCTTCTTCAGGGCACGCCACGTCTTTTTTGGCCTTGTTTCTCTGTGGCGTCGTTTCGATCGAGCTTTCGCAATGTCAAAAGAGCCAGCGTCGCGGTCATTTTTTCACCAAGATCTCCTGTTGATGATGGGAGAGCGTGACCACAGCGCAAAGCCTTCTCCAGCACATCCCAAGGATTATCAATGGGCTTCAGATCTGGACTCGGTGAGGGCAAATCCATGGGTGACTACTATAATGCGTCGTGCTCCCTGAACCACCCTTTCACAGTTCAATCCCGATGAATCATGGACCAACCCGGTCATTTATTGCATAGGTCGTGTCTCTTATACGAGTTAGAGCTGATGAAGTGATGAAAAGTCTTGCGGCGACACGTTTTTTGGAGGTAATTCGGTGTCAAACGAATGTACTCGCTGACCGTTCCAGACATTGCAAAGAGCCCGTCGCCTTTGCCCCTCGTCAACAATGCGGCAGACATAGCGCTAACCGGCTATGCTATAATAGCCCCCTCCCCCCCAACGCTTCCTACATCTCAATTTAATTTCCGATCTTTCTATTACAGTCCGCGTGCCAACTGACTTCGGTCCGCATTCGTCCATGGCCTCGTCTCACCCGTAGCTTCTTTCTCCTTTTCAAACTCCTATAGGCTTTCATTCGCCCAAAAGGGCAAAGTTGCCACATATTTTGAGGCCATGCGAATCCATAGCAGTGGCAAAGAGCGAGGGAGTCTGCGATGAAAGAAAAGAGAAGGTTTAAAAAGCTTTCGTGGCCGGCGAGGTTTAGGTTTCGCCATTAAGAAGCTCCACTTAGAGCATTTCTGAGCGGTGACTCCAGTCCATAGAGATTGACCTTTTCTATGTTGGTTGCAGAAACACTGTATGGAGCGAATTAAAAGCCGTGATACACGTTTGGAGGACTTGCTGGCCGTCAAATCTTCAGAAAACAAAAGATTGTCATTTGTTCGATCTCATAAGTGGGCGATTAAACATCACCCTGTTTGAGGCCTTACAGAAGGGAATTGGATTGCCACACAACGCGAATAAGGTAAAATACAAAAGCAAGCATACGAAAAGTTGGAAGACAGTTTCTCAAAGCGCTACATTGCGGATGTTATTCAGTCTTTCCAAATTCGGTGGTGATAAGCTGCTATTGTACCATTACATTTTTTTCGATACCAGTACTTTTTCGATAGTGATAAATGAACTATATTTGTCATATTAAACCATAAAACAGATGTTAATTTATTCCTTTTCCTTCCATCTAATTCTTTTATACAATGTATTTGAGGTAAACCAACCAAGAAACGTCCTTTGACTACAAAAGGGCAGAAAAAAAAAAACACTTTCCACATTTTTATTTCCAATTTTTCCACTTGCTTTTTTTAAATTTATTTATTATTTTGTTCCACTTTTTTCCTTCCCAATTTTTCTTTTATTTTTTTCTCTCTATATATATTTTTTGTCTTTCGGTACCTGCTTTCGATACTTTTATTTCTCCAATACCCGTAGAACCAAAACTCTGTCTGCACCTGCCCCTGACAGGATCTGAACTGCCGACCTTGTAGTTAAAAGACGTCTAAGGTCCTCAACTGCTGGGTCAGGACCCCAAAGTGGGTCACGGAACCAATGTCGGTCCCAGTAAAACATTTCATTTAGTATTTGTGTACTTGACTCTGAAAGGCAATATTTTCCATCATATTTTACAAGTAAAAGTTGCATTCTTTTTTTTTTTTTTTTTTTTTTTAGTTTAGTTTAGTTTATTTGAGCAATACACCTTGTGCTCAAAAGGAGTGGGCTGAAGCAAAAAGCTTATGAGCCCCCACCCCCAAGTGCAATAAAATGCAATAAAATAAAAAAGAACATTTCAAAACACTACAAAACATTACAAGCAGCTACATTCGTACAGACCAACTTACAAACTTACAAACTTACAATCTTACAAAAAATATATAATAATAATAATAAAATATATGAACTGTTTATATAATTAATTGTATAAAGTACAAAGGTACATTAATAGATAAAGGTAGATTGTATAAAGGTACATTAATAGATATTATAATCTGAGATCTTGATGCTTTCCAGTTGTCATTACCATTCTCAGTATAATTTTAATTTGGGTTTAATTATCATTATCATTATTATATATTTATTTAATTGAGTTAAATGTGAAGTATGATGTTCCTGCATAGTGTGGTGCATTAAAAGTATGATGTTCCTGCATAGTGTGGTGCATTAAAAGGCCAGAGAGTGAGCCAGTTGAAGAGGGCAGTAACTCCCCTTCAACAAACCCCCACACGGCTGCCCTAACAGCTGATTTTGTAGAATATGTTCCTATGCTGAGTGGTGCATTAAAAGACAAGGTTTTAAGCCCGTTGGGAGGATTCCTCTCAACAGATCCATAACCTGCCAACCCTAATTCTCCATTTGTGAATTTGAGCAATAGAATGACAACCGTTCCAAGCAGCAACACTCTTCCTTGAATATAGAGGAAAAAATACACATAATTGATTCTACTGCTCCCCCTAGTGGCAACACATTTCTTCTTGTCTGTATATTTCAAGAGTCTTTTGTTTGTATTTATATTTGAACAGGTTAATGTTTGGACATCGTTTCAAATCCATCTCCAGTTTATTCCACAATTGTACACCATTAACTGTTGGACTAAAACTTTTCAAAGTTGTGCTATGTTTCTGAATCCTAAAGTTTAATTCATCACGTAAATCATAACAACCAGTACGTTCTTGGAACCTTCTTTGTAATTGGTTTGGTAACAATTTATACCTTGCTTTGAATAACATTTGAACAGTTTGGAACTCAACAATGTCACAAAACTTCATGATCTTTGATTTTAAAAATAATGAGTTTGTGTGGTCCAAAAACCCAACTTTATGAATTACTCGGATAGCTCTTTTTTGCAACAATATTATTGGTTTAACTGTGTTTTTATAAGTACTACCCCAAACCACAGTACAATAATATAAGTAGGGCAAAATCAGAGAACAGTATAAGGTATGTAGAGCTTTGATGTTTAAAATGTGCTTTGCTTTTGCTATTACTGAAATGCTTCTAGAAATTTTCGTAGATATATATTTAATATGAGATTTCCAAGTAATTCTGTCATCAATAATCACACCGAGAAATTTGATTTCATGGACTCGCTCGATAACAACACCCTCTATCTGAATTGCTTCCTGAGCATTGGAATTACAGTTGCCAAATATCATCATTTTGCTTTTACTCAGATTTAAAGATAATTTATTTTGTTTGAACCACTTATTGACACTTTTGAGTTCCAAGTTAACAATCCGACACAGCTGCTGTAAGTCGTCTCCTGATGCAAAAATATTTGTATCGTCAGCAAACAAGATAAATTTAAGTATTTCAGACGTTTTACAAATGTCGTTAATATACATATTAAACAATTTTGGGCCCAGAATAGAACCTTGAGGTAAACCACAGACAATTTGTCGACAACTCGACTGATAGTCACCGATTTTCACACACTGTTTTCTATTTTTTAAGTAACTGGTAACCCACTGTAGAGCTACCCCCCTAATTCCATAATGTTCTAGTTTATTAATTAATATATCATAGTTTATTGTATCAAACGCTTAACTCAGGTCAATAAATAACCCTATTGCATATTTCTTGTTATCTACAGCATTAGTTATTTCTTCAGTTATATCAAAGAGCGCGTGTGAGGTTGAGTGATTGTTCCTAAAACCAAACTGATTGTCCGAGAGTAAATTACACTTTTCGATAAAGCCGTCAAGTCTAGAGTTAAAAACCTTTTCTAAGATTTTAGAGAATTGCGGTAAAAGGGAAACAGGCCTGTAGTTTGTAAAGAGATGTTTATCTCCTGCTTTGAACAGAGGAATCACTTTTGCTACTTTCATACCATCAGGAAATTGTCCAGTTTGCAACGATAAGTTACAGATGTAAGTTAACGGCTTAGAGATACTTTCAATAACAGTTTTTAAAGTTTTCATGTCCATGTCATGGTAATCGGTCGAGGTCTTATTTTTACACCCTTTAACAATGTCCAGTATCTCCTTTTCCTCCACAGGTTTGAGGAACAGGGACATAGGATTTGCTTCTATCAGATCACAATTATAGTTCTCAACATTTGCAATTTTTGCAGCAAGGTTCGGTCCAACATCTACAAAGAATTTATTAAATGTTTCGACAACTTCATTCATATTATTTAAAGTGTTATCCTCATCTTTGAAATATTTTGGATAATTAATCGTTCTTGGTTTATTTCTAATTATACTATTTAAGATGTTCCATAAACCTTTAATATTATTCTTATTAGTATCTAACAATGTATTATAATAATCCTGTTTACATTTTCTCATGATACCTGTCAGTTTATTTTTATATTTCTTATATTTATCCTCAGCTTCTTCATTCGGGTCGCGGCTTTTCATCCCTGGGTTTTTTTCGACGCGAGAGCCACATTAGGTTTTTGAACTGAGGCGCGTCTGGACGTTTCAGACAAGCACAGTCCTCAAAGTGCTAGGCTGGCCTCGTTTAACCTCTGGGCCTTTGTTTGCGCCTCTCTACGCTAACACCAGCTTTAACCCCCGTATCGAGACTGTAAAATAACAATTAGGAAACATCGTTGGCAATTCATAATGTTAACGTCATTATTACCGTGTTATTACTTTGTTGTTTAAGGTAAAGCGTGATCGGATAATTAGAGAAAACTATAAACGTGAACACACTGAATGAACCATCTATCCAGAACACCCCCATTTCTTCTTATTATATTCAAACGTATTAAAGCTTTCGACTCAATTTCGGGTCGATAATGGCAGGCCATCAACAAATCCGCAGGAAAAGACGGAGATGATGTCGGTTTTGGTGATAGTTTTTATCTATCGCTTTAGACGAACTGACCACTCACACCCAGCTGTTTGGTATCGGGCGCTTTATTTATTGATGTCTTGAGCCATTCTTTCCCTCTCTATAGCGTCTCTACGGTGTACATGTGTTCATGCAGCTCCTCTCTTTGTAATCAATAAAGCGCATTAATATTACATGGCCATGTGGGCAGAGAGCGCGCAGTGACTGTAGGCCATGCACCGACGAGAGGAGCAGGGCGCTGGAAGAAGTAAAAAATTCAACATGTTTTTACACACACACACAAAAGCAGATACAATATTTGACCGTCTCAAATTAGCGTTGCGTTGTTAATTGATATGAGCTACGCTGGATTTGCCATGTCCTCGTTCTTCTTCTACTGCTGCTAACGGCGCTCGGATCCGCATTTCCTGCCTTTCAAAGTGTGTTCATCGCGGTGCCATCGATTTGCTACTAGCAAGCCAGCTGCAATTGAAAGCTTGTTTTCACTGTTTTACAATCTGTCTTTCCTGCTACTCCCTGCAGAGGGCGCCGCAGGCCAATTTCGAAGCCATGACCGCGACCGGTCACTCCTTACTGTCTTTTCTGTACGTATAACAAACTGGGGTCGTTAAAGATGTATATTAGGGGTGTATATGTCAGGGGAGTGCGCTAAACCCGTGTGGACAAACACAGGGCGAGGTGTGGGGGGGAAAAGCGAGACAGGGTGGCATCATTTAGTGCAATTATCGGCGCTGTCTGTGAATGAGCAGTCAGGACTTTGTTGTGACAATATTGGCGAGAGAGCGAGAGGGAGAGAAAGGCGTGAGGGAGGGGTGTACGGGGGATGGGGAGGGGTGCGAGAGCGGGTCGCTGAGGTAAGAGAGGAGGCAGAGATTATTATACAGGCTGACCCGATAGCGTCTCAAATACAGAAATGGAAAACACAAAAAACCGGCAATTATTTAGCGAGTACAACATCCTTCAACAGCAGCGTATAACCTTTTCAAAAGTTTTCAGGAATTGGTTTTTCAATCATGGCTGCTCCTAGATGTGTTTAACATGTGCCCACTGTAATTTATATTGAGTCGTTTAATAATCAACCTATCGATCCTTATAATACTCATTTCAAAATACGTCATAACAATATCATTTCATTATGCTATAACTGTCTTAATAAAGTATTTTTTTCAGATTCATAATGACAAAATAATATTACTTGTAAGTTTTCTTTTTTTTGGTTAAGTCCTAAATCCAAACACAGTACACTCTTACTTTGGAAATACTGCAGTGATGCGGACGTTTAACATGAATGACACAATGAATGAATTTAATTTGTGAAAGGTTACAAATCTTTTTCTTCTTATTTTACTCCTAACAGGAGTCTTTGAAGCCTTTTGTTCATACAGAAAAGTTGCCGTTTTCAGCATCAAGCCGGTTTTCTTGCTCGTGGATGTAATTGTTGTCCACTGTAAGTTCGGAAATGTTTCAAAACTACTGAAAGACCTTTAGCTTCTCTGTGTTTGAAATGAACGGTGTTTTGCTCCACTCTTGCATGGTTCAGTCATTCTATATTTGGTCTATGTCCTTCTTCTGCACTCCAAACGCCGATCCGCGCTCCAATACACGTCCTAAGGGAGGAACTTGCCTGTGCCCTCTGCTGGCGTTTTGTAGAACTGCATTCTATGACATGGGGTAGTTTTAGTTATTCCAAAAAAACGCCATGGGTGAATAAAAAAAACCTTGGAAGTTAAATGATATCATTACTTGAGTGTAGCTGTCAGCCTGTAGGGGTAGGTGTGCCGAGGGGGCGCAGGATTGAGCTGTATAGGGGTTGGGACGGGGCTGGGGAGTAGAGGGAGGGGGGACGGGACGGCGGGGGGTTCAGGGCGTCCCACCGAGGGACAGGATTAGCCTAATTGGGCCGTGTTGGTTCTCTGTGCTCTGTAATGATGGGATTACGTGGGTGAGAGAGTGGGGCGAGCAGAGGGGCTACACCTCAGGACGGTCCCGGGGAGGAGGCCACAGTCACGGGACAAAGGGACGGGTTGGGGTCCAGCTGTGAGCCAATCAGAGCAATTAGCCGTATACATGTTCGGCTACGAGGTGGATTTTAAGAGGAGAAAAAAAGCATTCTAAATTGCTGTTTTTTTTTTTTTGTGACACAGAGATATCACAAACTTGGCAATCCCTATAGACGGCAGGTGTAGGCACTTATATTTTACTGTCATCATAGAAAAAGACCAACAATAGCAACACGTTTGTTCACTTCAATACAACAATGCTACGATTCAATATTAAAGGCGAGCGTGTTTACAATAGCCGGAGGGGCTTTTGAACTTGCTCTTCAACCTTCTGCCCTTCTCTTTCTCGGGGAAAATGTCGTGACTCAGATATCTGTGATTGGCTTTTAATGAGCCACGTGTTGGAGGTTTTGTTGCTGACTTGGCACAACACTTTGGGGATTACACTGCTCCGCACGATGGGGACAATGAGGAGGGCTTTTAGAAAAGTAACATGACCAGTGAATGTACTCGAAAGCTTTTCGCTGATAAATGTCTTAAAGTGCTTTACACATTCTCTAAGTTTGCCAAACATAAATGTTGATAAATAATGATGTTTTCCATTGTTTCCATTGAATGCTGTTGGTTTAAATGAAAGTTACCTGGGTTGCTCCTTGTCCTTGTTTTACTGAGCCAGGCAAGATTTAGTTGGCTCACTGATAACCTTGAGAGTTCATGCAGTGTTAGAATGTTTTTACTTCTTTAAGGTCCCTTTCAAAAGAGCTGTAAAATGTAAAAACAGTACAGCAGCACACACACAACAACACAATATTGAGGTATTTTTCTACTACTACTACTACTACTGCAATTCACTGCAATGTCAACAACTGTTTTGTGTTGCAGGCGATCTGCTGCACTTTGGTGAACTGTGGCTGTGACAGTTTCAAACCCGGGAAACTGAAGAGGAGACAGTGCGACAACTGCAAACACGGATGGGTCGCCCACGGTAACCAATCTCCGTGATCTCATACAGCAGCCATTCCCCAGAAGTCCAGGACACCGCAGTCCTCTCTTAACAATCCAAAAATCCCTCTGGGCCATCCCAGTAATAATGATTAACATTTGTCATTATTTTACTTCTTTATATAACATATAAATAACAATTACCAGTGACTATAAGCTAAATACTGATTCAAAGTTGTAGATCTTTTTTCTATAACTATATATAGTATATATGAATATTGCTAAACCAATTCATAAGGCAGGGAAAGATAATTTGCAGAGCACCATTTGTATACACGGTTAATTCCAAGTAAATCACATGATATTGAACTATAGGTCAACCGATATATATCGGATAGGCTATCGGCCAATCTAGCACCGATAAAAGCCGATATCTCGGAGACGGAAAGTAATCCGTCCTGGACTTTAAAGTCAGGGATTTAAAATGAGTCCTCCCACAACTCCCTCGGCCTCAGGGGAACAAAGACATTATCGCAATGAAAATTGGTTAGCTACAAGTTTGTTAAATACAAGTTTCACTAAACCGCAGTGAGTATGTCATTTTGAAGCACAGAACCTGGATAATTCAATTGCTGAGTTTGTTTTATCCTCCGCAAATGTATTCTTGATCACTGCGCAAAATGCCGTGGCTAGCAACAGCATGCTAATGCTAACAGCAACTAATCAAAGTCAGAAACTATGATTGAATCACCTAAAGTAATATAATAAAAGCGGCCACTGCTGGAGTGACCAAGTATTTATGTTTTTAGAGGATTATAGATCAGACATCTGGAAAAATCTGCCAAAAATATCGATCAAAAATATCGGCTGAGCATATCAGCAGCGGCCCAAAAAAAAAAATGAGAAAAATAATCGGCATCGGCCTTAGAAAAACCCATATTGGTCGACCTCTATATTGAACCCCAGTAAGTGCTATCAATGAAACAAATTAAATAAAGTAAATTAACGATGATGCAATATTTTCACTGGATTGTCCAAAATAGCAGTTACTAGACATCACAAGCCATGAAAACCTATGCATGGACAAAGTGCACATTGTTTATTAGTTATTCTTAGAAGGAAAGCTGAAAAAAAAAGAAAGAAAAAAGTTTGTCTTCCTTACTTCTTACTCTAATGCTGTCCTCTTCCCCCTTTAGTCGCTTCATGCATTTTTAAAACTTTACATCTTTTCATTTTGTCCCCGCTGGTCCAAGTCCAGCCCGGAGGCGGGGGACATGTCCGCTCCTCTGAAACCCGATCAGGCCGTCGCCTTCCCCCCGTGTGTCTCTCACTCCTCATGCATGTTTCTTTTTTTTGTGTGTTTTGTTGTTTTGTGTCTTAGCCCTGAGCAAGCTGAAGGTGCACCACATGTACCAGAGTAGCCAAGTGGAGATCGTGCACTCCAACGTGGTCTTTGATATCTGCAGCCTGATGCTCTACGGGACGCAGGCCATCCCCATACGCCTCAAAATCCTGCTGGACCGACTCTTCTCCGTCCTGAAGCAAGAAGAGGTCATCCAGATCCTCGGCGCGCTCGACTGGACGCTGCAGGACTACATCAGGGGATACGTGCTGCAGGTAAAAGATCATGGTAGGGAGAATATGAATAATGTCGATGGATATATGAATAATGTCGATGGATAGGTCCGAGCAAATGTTTTCATAATGGTGTGTGGTTGCAAAACAATTTTAAGGTGAAAATTAAGTGTTTTTTGACATCTGGGCCTTGATATTTGTGCAGTATAGCCTAAAAATAATTCAGTTGTCTAGAAAATACCCTAGATATTGAAGACGTTGTAATAACCTAGTGCCATCAGAAGCCGCACTGCTGACTTCGACTACTTTGGCAGAAAAGTTGAACGTATTATGAACAACAACCACTGGCGTATACGCAAATTAGGAGGAGAGCACTTTCACATGCCAAAAAGAAAAGAAAAACTTGCGTCTAACAGACAATCACCAACACTAATTAAACAAAGAAGACGAGCGCATTATTGTTCATTTGCTGAAGCTGCGCTGCACAGAGGTCCACTCTTCAGAGAGAAACTGGACAAATAATCATAAGATCAGCAGCAGCTTAGTCCAGTCCCCGTGCATGCGGGTTTAATGCGCCTCAATATAACAGCATTTATCAACTTTAAGGACATAAATCAATCCGTAAACGGAGTCTTCTCTTCCCAAGCTTTTGCCCAGTTTTTATTTCACAACAATCGGCCTCATATTTCCAGTTTTACTGATTCATTAAGGAGCATAATGAAGACGTTGTCGGCCTTTTCCACACAGTATTTTCCTCTGAATCTGCCCGGTTTAAAAGCAACTAAAACATATGGAATCCTGGCTAAAGTTTAGTCTTTAAAGTGACGTCTGGAGCCTGTGTCTCCTCCTCTCTGAGCAGCTACAGATGGAGGAAAAACAGGGATGCAGCTGACACGGGCAGCAGAGAGACTGGGGCCCCAGAGCAGAGGGGCCCCACAGGGATACACACAGGATTTTGACAGTACATAAAAAACAAGAAATAAATAGATTAAATTATAAAAGTAGTCTAATTTTTGTTTTCTTTCTTTTTTAGGAAAGTAATCATAATGCAGACAGTTCTGTTTTCATCGCTGTATTATTCAAACAGCCTAATAGACTGTTGCTCTAACTTTCTGGGAGTATCTCAAACAAGAGCACATAATATAAAGAAGAGTTATCCTGTAAAATGGTTGAAACCTTATTTTTCAAATAAATCAATTAAAAGCAATATAAAAGACCTTCTGTTACATAAATGCACAGCCTTTTATATATCGGCCTAATGTAGCGTTTTGAGTCTTCTAGATTAGAGTTCCACCACCTCCCAAAATCCAAATTAACCACTGTTTAGCCAAGGACAGAAGAAGTGTGGTTTCTGCTGGCGTTTGAGTTTTGAACAGAAAAAAATGCAGAATAACTAAAAACAAAAACACTTCAGGTATGTATGTGACAAGGATATAGCATGTTTAAATGTTGGAAAAAGTTAATTCTCTATGTTATAGGCTGTTAAATTTAACATTCTGTAATAGCAGATTAATCTTGTCTGGGGATTAACTCTCTTTCTTTCTCATGGATTAAATGGATATCAGGTCAAATATTCCACTGCTCAACTGTGGTGCGAAAACCTCTTTTGACCAAGTGCAATTGCAACAGCAGATCATTTGCATCATGGAGAAGCAAACTATAAAATGGAAGGGAAAACAACCTTTTGGGTCGGAAGATATTGAAAAGCGCATTGGTAAATAGTAATTTTATCTTTAGTCTTGTGGCTTTTCGATCCCAATTTGATAAATTGCCTGTCTAAAGCCTGGAACAAACTACAGAGTGATTTGCCAGATTTAAGTCCTGATTTGAGTTCTGGGAGGTATGACTCAAATTTGGCTCCTCTTAATAATGTATTTTTTTCTTCTGGCGTTCCTCGCGTGTGGCGTCAGTGCAAACGCGCGACGGCTTTCTGTTGCGTCTCTTCTCTTCGTCGTACATGTTTTAAATCGTTTAAGATTCGCAAGTTAAAGGCCTTACGTCACACAAAATCGACTTTAAATCCGTTTTTGTTTTTATTTTTGTTATAATGGTGTTGTTTTAGTTCGTTCGCACATGTTTCACAGGGATGTCTCCAGTACATAGCCTTTTAAAATTACAGCCAAATCAAAACTACGGTGTCTATTGTAGTTTTAGAAGCCCGATTACAACATCGGGCCTTCAGCTTTGCCATATGAGAAGAGTAAACTACCTGGTCACTGCATGGACTCAAGGACCTCACTTTGACCATCTGAAAATGGCAAAATCATTTTCATCTCAAGCTTTAAAAAAAAATTAGGAGAGTATATTTTTTGGGGGCTTGATTTTGTGCAGTTCAAGAAAGGACACCGCCGGTGAGTGATGGGCAGAGCTGCAGGGAGGGACTGAAGGAATTTTTGACGAAAAGGGAGTTTGGATCAGACAGAGGAGAAGGATGTTGCGACTGGGTCTTTGCTTTTTTTCCCCCTTTTTTTTTTCCGTTGCCGTCCCCAGCGCGAACCAGGGACTGCATTTGTAAATATTACTTTTTTAACTTATGATTTCCTCTAAAGACGGAGCCAAGAGCTGCTGGCCCTTGAGTCTGTATGTATGTGTCAGCGCGAGCCATCTCTCCCCGCGCTCGATTAGCACATGATCAAGTATTCTGGTTGGGGCGCGTTTAATTCATGTTAGCTCATCTAATGACCGGCGCGGACTCAGAATCCTCGACAGGCGCTCAGTGGATGCTGTGTGATCAAATATTAAACGTGGTTACGCTTTTCAAAGACGCCCGACTCACATGTGATTAGAGCAAGGGGTGAAGGCAGAGAGGACCTGCCTGATCAGAAGCTCAAGCTCCAGGTCTATACGGAGCTATACGTGTATTTGGCTGTAAAGTAGCAAAAGTAGTATCCAAGAATATCTCACTGTTCTTTGGTCTGATGTTCATTTTGTTTCACTGATTTCGATATACTATTCCTCTCTTTGATCAAATGTTCAATTGTGGTACAAATTGCGCTACCAAAAAATGAAAGAAAGGGCGTGCACATTATCGCTAGTTGTCCAAACTCATTCCTAACTTCCCTAATGCTTCTATAGAATCCAAATTCTTCTCAGGTATGAGTTTATAAATGTGTTTCACAGCCGTCGACTTCTCAATTGACCTAACGGCTTTATGCACAGAAATCTTTTCTTCTCTCATGCCTATGACTAGAAAAACATGAGTGAATTTCTCCATTGTGAGATCAATAAAGGATTATCTTATCTTAAACATCTAAATGACAACATAAGAGTAAACATGTTCACACAATTAGAGAAAGATTCACATGAGATTTTCCCAATTGGGATTTTGAAACTTGAACCTTTGAGAGGCACAAGAACTGCTCTACCACCAAAACCGCAAAAATACATTTATTCCAATTGAAATCCTTAACTCCTTGATCACTGGTGATTAAATAAGTGTTTTTTTTTCTTCCAATGTGATTTTAACAGCGGGGCAGTTTCCCACTCTGTTAGTATTTGCTTGAACATAGCCTTGCTTGCGTCTCCATATAGTTTGTGATTGGATGCTTGTTCCATGCTAAGTGGGCGCACCATGGCGCATGTCACAGCTGGCTTTAACACGGCGTCTAACTCCCCTGATTCAAATGAAGAGGAACGACCTGCGAGATGAAACGCTGTCACTGCCCGCTGCAATTAACGCTAACTCTGATTCCTTTATTTAGCGGCGCTGCCACTCTGCTCCATGGGTTATGTCATCTGAAGCCCCGTTTGAATATGTATGAGCAACGGCGTACACTTACAATACTAATGATCCCAATGCTCCTTCTCTCTCTCTCGCAGCCCAACCTTGCTCTGTCCCCTGGCACTGGCAAGATGTTTTCTAAGAGCTGTGTGTGAGAAGTTTGAACTTATTGTGCATTAATTAACCATTGCGAAGTAGACTTAAATAGTAGACTTAAATGCTTATATGTGGAGCAAAAAAACATATTCTAAGATTGTGAATTCTGAGACGTTCATCTTGGAATATGTCCTAGAGGTTGAAAAATATCTAAACTGACCATTCATTTGGTGTTCAATTCATTCATTTATCGAAGTAAACTAGATAACAAGGCTCACTTCTGCTAACATTAATTCATGTGTGCATTAACTATGTGTCTTGCCCAAGGACACATAGGCAGTCTGTTTAATTGCGAAAAAAAAGAATGTAATCGCTTGTCAAATAATTAATATTTCATTATATATGTTTGGTATTGTTACATATTACATAATATTACATATTGTTACTTTCTTGGTTAAATCTTGTAAAATTAGGACCACTGTTCAAAATGTCACTGGCCTACCATTCAAACTGTCACAACTCCATAACAGGAAAAGCGAAGAAAAGTGATCAACCTTAAATCTTGTGCTATTACCGTTGATCAGAAACTTTTGAAAAACCTGGAAAAAGCAGGCTATTGATTTGGCCAGACAAAGACCTTTGGGTCAAGACCGTTAGACTTGGGCGTTTCGTTTTGACTGCTTCTACCCCACAAAGGAAGCTGCCCTACCAGCAAGTCATTATCCTGCCATTTCTATGTCTTCTTAACCCTGTCCTTAATGAGCACTGGTCATCCCTCTTTGATTTCTGATTGTCTCCTGTGAAAAGCAGGTTCATCATCCTTTATTGTTTTAAATGCTAAACTAAATTCCAAATAGACCAATATTCTCATTTTTGTTTGTTTCAGGATGTTGCTGGGAAAGTGCTGGACCGTTGGGCAATCATGACGTTCGAGGAGGAGATCGCCACTCTGCAGCAGTTCCTTCGCTTTGGGGAAACCAAATCCATCGTAGAACTCATGGCGCTTCAGGACAAGGAGGGCCAGGCCGTCTTAGTCCCCAGCACGCGCACCAACTCAGACATCCGCACTTTCATTGAGCGCAACACCCCGAGAACCACCGCCAACCTCACCGCTTCCAACGTGGAGAAGCTCAGCGGCAGCAGCATGCACCATTTCGAGAACTTCATCAATAGCATGGCGTTTATGCTGCCTTTCCAACTGCTTGGCTCGGTGCCCGCGCCTTATTTAGGCTCGCAAAACAGCCCCATGCTCCAGCAACACCAGCAGCGTGGGGGAACGATTGACAAGCAAAGGCGAGAGGACCCGCGTCGGGACGCTCTCGCACGGGATAACCCAATGAGTCTTTCGCATACAAATGATACCACTCTCTCGGGGTCCAACTCTGCTCCGTTCACGTCCGATTTGGACTCTGACAGGCCGCTAGATGGACTTCCGGTGAATAGCGCGACGAAAATCGAGCCCGAGGATTTTTCAACAAGTGACAACTACTCCGATGGGCCCTCAACTCCCTGTACCCCTTCTCTGAGCTCTGAAATAGCGCAAATGTCGCCTGAGGGGAAGATGAGGTCCCTAGATAGAAATGGGCCAGGCAGTGGAGGAGGTGCTGGAGTGGTTATGGCAGGGAATGGGGGAGTAGGGGCTGGGGGTATGAGCTCTCTGAAGAAAGGGAGGGTATATTGCAACGCCTGCGATAAGACATTCTACGACAAAGGGACGCTGAAAATCCACTACAACGCCGTGCATCTCAAAATCAAACACAAGTGCACCATCGAAGGCTGCAACATGGTTTTCAGCTCGCTACGTAGCCGCAACCGCCACAGCGCCAACCCCAACCCTCGCCTGCACATGCCCATGAATAGAAACAATCGAGATAAGGACTTGCGTGGAAGCTTGTCCCCGGACGAAAGCTCCCAGGAAAAGCGAAACGACTACGGAAGTCCGATCTCAGACACTCACAAGTCCATGCCAAGTTATATGGTGAGCCAAATAGACACCGGATCGAAGATGAACACATCCTTTTCAAGCCTTGGGCAAAGCGGGATCCTGTTTCCGAATTTGAAAACAGTGCAGCCAGTGCTACCTTTCTACCGCAGTCTGGTGACGCCCGCCGAACTCGCGAATACTCCGGGGACGTTGCCATCTCTTCCCCTGCTGTCGTCGTCCGTGCCAGTGAAGCCATCTGCGATGCAAGAACCGGGCCTTATGGACCCAATACCAAAGAAGAAGTCGCGCAAGTCGAGCATGCCCATAAAGATCGAGAAAGAGACAATGGAACAAGACGAACTGATGGACAAAGATAGCAGTTCGGAAGACGAGGGGTTGATGCATGGCAAGGAGGAGTTTGATGTTTGCCACAATGATATACTCGCAAGGAAAATTGACTTTGAAGGGAGCGATTTGGATAAGGAACATTTAGACGTACAAGACGACAGGCAAGTTGAAGCTGGGGTGATAACT
The DNA here is from genome assembly GCA_021464625.1 of Proterorhinus semilunaris. Lineage (NCBI taxonomy): Eukaryota > Metazoa > Chordata > Actinopteri > Gobiiformes > Gobiidae > Proterorhinus > Proterorhinus semilunaris. The sequence goes on from CM038346.1 coordinate 33,251,812, forward strand.
TGCGCAACGTCGCCTTTTGAGAAAAACGAAAATTACAAGCATTTACTCAACGGAAGTGATGAGAAAGAAGACAAATCGATGCACAAAATATCTGAGCGCAGGTGGAACGATGGCGACCAGAGACTGACCAATGGGAACTCGCCGCAGAATTTAGACCCGGGCAAAGACGACTGTTTAGAAGATTTCGGAGATTCGATCGTGGGCCTGGATGCAGAAATGACGCACCACTGTGAGATCTGCGGCAAGACCTTCAAAAACCCGTACAGTGTGAAGATGCACTACCAGAGCGTGCACCTGAAGGAGATGCACCTGTGCACCGTGGAGGGGTGCAACGCCGCCTTCCCGTCCCGACGCAGCAGAGACAGGTGAGCGATTGGTCGTTTTGAATAAAATCGTCAGCTGTTTTGTGCAGTCTCGTGGTCAAGGCAATGTACTAATTGTCTTCCCTGTTCTATTCCGCCCATCAAATTTGAAATGACAGTGCTTTTGACACTGGTGGTGGTAACTAAGGTGGAGGGAATGGAAAGACTGAGGAGGTTGATTGTGCTGTTGCTGTCAAGGTCAAAGTCAAGTATGTTTATATAGCATACTGTTTCAAAAGGCTTTCCACAATCAACACAACAAACCAGCGGTGGGGAGATGTTGCATAGAATCCTTGCGAAACGTGAGAATGACAGTGCATTGGTATGTGTTTGTACAAGCGACTGAGGAGGTAATTGTTTGGGAGACAAAGGACCACTCTGTGATAGTGAGAGACATGTAAGAACCAGGAAAACAGTGTTGCCTTCTCGGTTAAATTCATCCTTCAGCTATGTAGTTTCTTTGTATACATTTTTATTGAGTGGGGGCATAAAACAAGTAGAGAGAGAGAGAGGGAGAGAGAGAGTTTATCAAAGTGTCTGGATTCTAACCCACAAAGAAGAAACATTTGCCCGATAATTTATAAACAACACTTCGATTTGTACAAATTACCACATGATCGGGAGTTCGAGAGGCTTCCCGTTTCACTTGTGGTTTAGTGGGAAGGAGTGGTTTTGGGGGAAATTGGTGGACTGGTTTGCCGCAACAGTTCACAGTCAGCCGCCTCTGCGCACCGACACTGTTATTGCAATCTGCTACAACACTAGGAGCCAATACAAAGACAATAGTGCTAATGGTTTATTCATTGGTTTCTGTGTTTGACATCTGTTTCTTCGGCTGCAGTCTGGATCAGTGCCAAAGAGGCTGTAGAGGAAATACAATGTGATTTATTTTTTTCCCCAATACAGACACGTGATGAGGAGTAGAGGATTATTTCAGTTAGGGATATAGAGACAAAATGTGGACAAATTTGCCATAATTCTACACATGTGCGACTGTATTTTGAAAATAGGGTGAGCACCTCGAAAAGCAGTAAAATACACAATAGGTAGCCAAAGGTCAAAAAATATTCCAGCAAAAAAGTAAGCCATCCAATATTCTACATTTTATATCTTGCATCGTAATGTCAATCTCAAACTTCTTTGCAGCCACTTAGTACATTTTCTAAAAAGGTGGGACAGAGGGACAAAGACCTATTAGACTTTGCAGTACAACCAAAGCAGGGACAGGTGGCCACCCTTTTTACAAACCCATATACAATATAAACCAATTGAAAGAGTGTCAATTTAAAATACATTTGTGAAAGGACTTCAATGATGGCCGTTTTATAAAGAATTCAATCGCAATCACATGACCTCTCAAACCATGTCTGAGAATTTCAATTTACTTCAACAGTCAATCAATTGAGTGCTGTAGTTCCTTTTCCCACTGTGGCTATTTACGAACACTTTCTCTCCAAATGAAAATCAGTCCCTGGCAGCACAGACATGACTTTTAAAAACAGCTGTTAAGTCTTGGCTTTTGGTTGATTTATGCTGTTTCCGGCACATAAAGCTTCTAACGGAGCAGTGTGAACAATGCACTGAATTTAACTCTGAGTCTTGTCAGTAATATATGCATTTTTACTTGATTACACAAACACATGAGCTGTTCTTCAATATGTTATTGCATTGCATGTTATTGATTGGGTTACACAGTTTGCAGATTGTGCAGCGATGCTCTCACAGTGATAGTTGAACTTTAGGGTCCTGTGCCAGGAACGGCATAAATTCTGAAAACCTCCAGTAGCTGCTGTTAAGTCGGGTCAGCGATGTCAGATATTGATTTGTACGTTCTTGTGTAGTGAGAAAAATCGGACTTTCAGCATTTGAAAGCAAACTGTTTCCAAACACATGAATATATATAGTTGTTTATTTTCGACAATCTTTCCCACATTTGCAAGTTAAGCCAAAAGATATAATTTAGCAGTTACAGACAGTAATGGTTTAAGTTATTTGATATGATATTGATTTTTGTGTCAATATGTGCAAGACAATTATTGCCATATTTTCTCATATTGTGCAGCCCTTCACAGGTTTCTCAATCAATGAATCAACTTTAATGTGTAAAGCACCTGCTGAACACAAACTCTTTAAATAAAAATAAAAAACAATCTAATGTAAAAAAAAAAACGTTGAAAGTCAGCTCTCAAATACAGGTAAACGCCAGAGAGAAACAATAAGTTTACAAAGATTTAACAAAGATTTAAAGACAGAAAGTGAATTGGCTGGTCTGATATAACATGGGCAGTTCCGTGATCACTCACAACTCAAGGGGCAGAGCATTCGAGTTTATCCTCTACAATTTCAGACGTAACATTAATGACCACAGCTTGACGCCCTTTACGATTCACGTTCCAGAGCCGAGAACCAGACACAGGAAAGTGTGTAACCCTCTCCTTTCTCCCCAGGCACAGCTCCAACCTGAACCTCCACCACAAGCTGCTCACCAAAGACACCTACAGCCCCACGAGCGGCCGCTTCTCCCCCACGCCCCACTGCCGGGACCGGGACTCCGGCCTGGACTTCCATCAGGACCTCCTGGACCCCAAAGACCCCCTATCCCGGGACCAGATCTGCCAGACTTCTGTCATCTTCAGGGGACACAATCGCATGGGCCTGGTGTACCCCATGAGCAAGATCTCCAGCGCGCCCAACAGCAACGGCAACTCCCCCTCTCAGGACAATTTGGACGAGGAGGGCGTTGACCACGGCGGCGAGGACGGAGCGGTTTTAGACCTGAGCACCTCCTCCTTCGGGCCGCTCCGGGGCAGTGGCAGCGCGAGGTCGTCCTGGGACTCCGACGGGGCGGGCAGCGAAGAAGGCATGGAAGATTTGGACACGGTCCCGATTGAGGATAGCGAAGAAAGCGGCGACGGTATTGGCAAAAGTCAAGAGCTCTCCGGAGACGGGACGGTGAACTGCACGGGACAAGGGGGAGGCACAGGAGGAGGAGGAGGGGGGGGGCAGTCGAACGGCGGCGCGGGGTCTCCCATCACCTGCCACGTCTGTCAAAAGGTCTACAGCAACAAGGGGACGTTCCGAGCGCATTATAAGACGGTGCACCTGAGGCTGCTCCACAAATGTAAGGTCCCCGGGTGCGACACGTCGTTCTCGTCGGTCCGGAGCCGAAACAGACACAGCCAAAACCCCAATCTACACAGGAACCTCGCCGTGAGCTCAGGGGTGCCCATGGACCAGGAGTAGAGACTGGGAAACGAGACTGAACTTTACATGGATTACTAGTGTTTAAATGTTAATGTTTGTATGTTTTTTATATTAATGTATTCCTGGGCACCACCACAAAAGGCTCACCAATTAGCACTTTTTATATCCCTTCACGAAAAAAAAGTAGGTACCCAAAATAAATCTCACTGTCCAAGTCAATACCGCTTGTTCCTAAATGAAGCATTGGCCATACACACACTTAGCTGACTCTGGAAATAGGATTATGCCATGAACTATGTGACAATCAAGTGTTTCTCAGTGAGCTCGAGTAGGAAACCTTTTTCCAACTGCCTCCACGACTGCCACTAATCACAGGCGCGCTAGTGATTGGATCATTGCTCTGCCGAGTGGGCCACATGGGCGTGTCCAGACCTTTGACTGACTGGCCCACGGGGAGCTCTATGGTTACTGTATTAGAACATTTAACTGAACTTGTTGCGATAACCCCCACTTTAGAGGATATGCAGATGATGTCAAAACCTGGCAACAGAAGCCAAATGAGTGTTTATAATGAAAATGGCCTAAGTGTATAATCTCAATAGACTAGACTAGAGGGTATTAGGATTATTTTTCTTGTGTGCCTTTGTTGCCATATGTGTGGGGTAGTTTTGTCTGTAACTTTTAGATAATAGTTGAGGCAATCAAAAGATTTATATTCAAAATATCCAATGGCCATTAAAGTGATAGTCTGTAAATTTGCTAAGTGAGGAGAGATGGTGTGAAATTGGAAGGTAAAGCCCTTCTTTGTAGTGAGGAGAGCAGGAACAGAATATTCAAAAGTAAACAATCAAGCTCCTCCCCCTCCTCTCCTGATTGGACCTCACAGGCCGGTTCACAGGAAAAACTCGTCTCTCATTGGTCAAAGTGGTATCCCGTGGATTCTGATTGGTTGCTGGGGGGCACTTTAGAAAAATATTATTATTTCATATTACTTTAGTCACCTCAAATTTCCGACCCAGGCGGTCAGTTACACACAATCTATTCAATTTGTGAAATATTTAAACTTACAGACTATCACTTTAATGATAAAAAAGTGCATCTTTTTCTTTTTTCAAATTTGCTTTTAGATGGTTGAAATATTTTACTGAAATGGCCATACCTTAATGTAGAGGTAAAAAATGATGCCTTTACATAAAGGAATTGTTTTCTTATGGTACACAAACATTCACATACTTTGACATCATCGGCATACCCTCTATTGCAGGGGTAGGCAACGTCAGGGCCTGGGGCCGAATCGGGCCCTCCGGCATGTGTCCCCTGGCCCCGCGGATGGTTTCGAGGAATGTGATTGTACAGAAGAGATCAAAACTCCTCCAAAAATCATTTCCTACTCATTGTCTAGTGAAGAACCCCTCAGACCCTCGGGCCCTCCCATCTTCTGACTGAAAGGAAATTGTAGACACGCCCCTGCTGAGCCACGCCCACAGGTTTAAGACAAACAAATACCTTGGTTCCTAACAGTTTTCTTCCTTATGAAATCGATCACTCACGCCGGAACAAAATGTAAGCGATTTCGCCGCTTTTGCCCAGTTTACATTCCATCGTCAAAGTGCGTGTTCAAATCCATGGCTCGAATGGTAATCGTCTGTAAGTCCTCCCTGTGACGCCGTCTGTGTTGTATATTTTGAACATCCAGTAGTAAAGTTTTACAAGCGTCGTCAACATTTCTTTGAGTAGAAACACATTTTTCGTTTGTTTTTTTGGCTGAAGATCTAAATGTTGTAATTGATAATTTATTGTACGGTGTGTTTCTCTATGGACTCGTCTCTCGTTTCGGGTTGTTGCTAATGTTGACCAAAGATTTTGCCATTCCACAGGTGTGCAGACCCTTGCGACGAGCGAGGGGCATGCAGTATTATGAATGAAACAGCCCACTTTTGTCCTTGTGCTGAATTCCTCGCAAACAGTATTGAGGCGTGGGCCTTTTGTAAATACGTGTTTTGTTGGTACAAGGAGGATGAAAACCTCCTAAGAGAAGACTTGACCGGCGCTTGTTTTACTGTGGTTGTTGGCTCCTGACTGACTGGAGAAAGTTGGATATTATGTCCAACCCTTCACCGCGCATTTGTTGCACTTTGATGTTTCTGCAAAATCGCAACGCAAATCCTACATAAAATTGTTAAGAAATGCCACTTTTCCTCTTTTTTTTTTTTTTTATCCAGAGTTGAGTGTGACTATTCTGGTAAACTAAGAACAATTAGCACCGAGCTGCACCAAGAGACAAACTTAACTGTCAGACAAGTTAATGCACACTTTTAGCCGTCGGTTTCAAATAATGTCCTGACGTCACTGTTCTATCTTTTGGGGGTGACCCGAAGTCTTCAAAATGTCATCCATGTACCATCCATGACCGAAACCCATGTATAAAGCTTTTTGGAGGCGCTCAAAGTCGCTGCCTGTCTGCACCAATGGCCTCTCCCATCACCACCCCACCACCTGAGCCACTGTCCAACGAGTCTTATTTTTAAGTTATCGCTTCACAAATCAACAATTATTTGAATAATGTGCATTTTCCCTCTGATCTCCGTATCATCATTTACGCCTCATTTGAAAGCTAAGACCTACATAACGTATCTTTTTCCTTGCAAATGTCATCCCTTTTTTTGTTTTTTTTCTCCTCACATTTTCATCGCTATTTTTCAAGAAGCTTTTTTATTTTTTTTTAGTCCCACTGAGATTAAGAATCTATCTTACAGGGGAGGCCTGGCCCCAGAGGGGAACCTATTGTACATATTTTTAGTGGTAGGGGAACCTGGAGTACCCGGAGGAAACCTACGCAGACATGGGGAGAACATGCAAACTCCACACAGGTGGGAATGGAACCCGGGCCTTCTAGCTGTGAGGCACCGTGCCGACTTGGATAAAGCCAAACTGGACAAAATGTGCTCGGGGGGGCTAAGAGGTTCAACAACAATAGCCTTTACGTCCCATTTGGGCAATGCAGGAATATTTGTAGAGCACAATTTAGACACAGGCTTTACAGTGCCGGGAGGTGTTTAAAGTAGGGTACATAAAATTACACTTTGAAGGCAACTACACTGCCCGACCGAAAAGGAAAGGTCTTTGTTCAGCAACACTATGAGCCCAAAGAATGAGATCACATGAACATCCTGAATGACCAGGTTATTCCATCAATGGATTTCTTCTTCCCCGATGACAGCACGGGCGTATTCCAAGCTGATAAATACCAGGATTCCCCGGGCTCATGTGGTGACAGGGTGGTTTACGGAGCACGGGGACATCATTTCGGCCAGATCTTTTAACCCCACTGAGAATCTCTGGGATGTGCTGGAGGAGGCTTTGCGCAGTGGCCACACTCTCCCATCATCAATAACAAGATTTTGGTGGAGAAAATGAATGCAAACACTGGATCTTTTTAACATCGCAGAAGCCCATTTTCTACAAAGCTGCGGTGAAAGCTAAAGGCGGTCCAACGAAACATTAGAGCATGTGACCTTTTTTGTGGCAACTACCTAATCCCCGACTTTACCGAGGCATTTTCTCTAGCTGTGCTTTATGGATCTCTTTCCATGCGTTCTTGCCATGTTGCCATCACTTTTTAAAATGTTTTTTTTTTTCATCACTTTTGTGTCACATTGGTGTCACTCTTTTGTCACGTTTTTTGTAGCTTTTTCGATGCCTTTTTGTTGCATTTTCATCCCCAATTTTGTCTCGTTTCTGTCACTGCTTGGACGCTTTTCTCAAGAGGCCTTTTAGATTTGAATGAAGACAAACCGCAGAAAATGTGGTCGGCTCAGGTGGGGGTTAAGAGATTAGTAGTCATTGTAAAATTAAGACCGAAGAGTGCAGATAAAATACGCACAGCTAAATGGAACTATTTCCCCCCCTGGATTTGAACACTGTCAAGAGCCTGTCTAACCTTGACACTGTGCCCAAACGTCACCCCCTGATCACTTTTGCAGAGACATCAAACTCATTCGGTGAGCGGTGAGACTGCGCGACACTTACTGTGAATATAAGTCCAACACTGAAACCCAATGGCTGAAAAATGCAATCCCTATAAATATAAAAGCCCCCGACCACAAGAGCACAGCCCCGTCATCCTGTTCATCGATGTACAATATGTGAATAATGTTGTTATTTTGATCTCAAAGAAAACCAAAAAATAACCGAAAATAAACAATTTCACAAATAATGTGAGCTTTTTTTCCCCTTTTTCCATTCTCAAATCGAAAAATGGACATCGTCTCGTGGTGTTTTTGTGTTCCTGTCCCTGTTTTTATTGTGCGGAAAAATCAAAACGAGAGAAATAATGAACACGTGTATTATGTCTGAAAAGAGCAGAAGCACCAGTCACATGTTGATAAGTGTCCGTTATTGTTACAGTATCCATACAATTAAATAAAAGCCATATGTTTTACAAGCCTCGGCCTATTCAGTACTGCCACGTGCAAAGAAATAAAGGTAAATAATAATAATGCCGCTTGTAGGGATTTCAGACAGATCAAAGAATTTAAAAGGTGCACATGTACCTTTTTATATTGTACATATTTTAGTGCATTGGGTGCAGCATGGCACCTTTGCTTTCCCTCACAGTGGCTTCTACGATGCTACAGAATCAATTGTTTTGGGGTTTCTGGTCAGTTTCTGGTACAAAACCATAATAACAATTGATCCTGGAGGGTCATAAAGGCCACTGTGAGGGAAAGCAAAGGTGCCATGCTGCACCCATAACGCCACTAAGTCACTAAAAGGTCAAATATGCACAAATATCAATGCATAGTGCACCTTTAAAGCTGCAGTATAGGTACAGACGGCATCCTTGGATCCATGTTTGAAGCAGTTGAGGGGAGGAGAAAAATCTAAACTTTCTATAATTACTCCATAACGACTTTAACAAATGCTGAGTTATGAATATAGTTTTCTACCCAATAAAGATACAAAGACATGGAGAGGAACAAAGTATTTCAACAGTCCCTAATTAAATTACATAAATAACAGAGAATGCTAACATGATGCTACATGTTGGCATCGTGCTACATGCTAAGGCTAGCTACAACTGCCGTTTTTTTGCTTCTACTGAACAATCTGCTGTGAAAAAACATCCATATGTGCCCGATTTAGACTCGATTTTATTTGTATGTGATAAAAAAAGGAAATATTCTGCCAGAAAACGGCTAAAAACAGGGAAAATGTGTGTTTCTCAAAACATACTTCCTTCCCCCTCGGCGAGGCCATGCCCCGTCTGTATAATTTTTCATGTCGTGAAAGTTGGAGGTATTTGAGCAGAAACTACTGCCTGAAACTGAATAGTATTTCATTATTATTTTAAAAGAAAATGTATTTTTTTATTATGTTCTGGAGTATTTTAGCTTTATTTTGAATACAACACTCTACAATATACCAATAAAACTAGAGTTTAGTGGATCATTTTCTAATTCAAGGGCTGCAAGTTAAAGGGTACTTTGAGTAAAAGTGAAAGAGTCAAAGGGTACGTGAGAACAAAAAGGAAAATAAAAAGGGAACCACCGCTGTACCGCCCACCATAGGAATACTGTACATTGCACTGATGCCACGTAGCAATATATAACAATGACTTTATATTAGCACGTTATATTGTTGCGTAACAATATAGTCCTTTGGTTGCAAGGGAAAAGTCAGATTATGATAAAGAAAGAAGCAAGGAGATCCCTATACTTCAGAAGAGTAAATATTTGAGTTGTTGAGATCGCGATACATGAATGGGGTTTTAGGACAATAACAGATTTTCCATTGGCAAGAAGCACTTTACCAATCTGTTACCATGCCGTATTTGGGCCACTGAATGCCATATAAACTTTATTTACAAAACACAAAATTTAGGGACAACAATATATACATAATCAATAATACATGATCAAACATTTTCAAAAGTAATTGAAAAAAGAGACATGTTTTGAGAAGTGACTTAAAAACAGCCGGAGACAGAGCCTGTCTAACAAAGATATTTAATAAAACTCTAGATCGGACATGACACTTGTTGACGTGGCAAACGTGGCGGCCAGCGAAGCTAACGCTGATAGCAACCAATGCCAAAACAAGACCAACATTTTCATTGATTCAACGGCAGAATGTGAGATGCACTCATTGTTTATTACTTCTAAGTCGAGGTATCTCTGTCAGGATCAGGTCGTTTCTTTTAGTCGTGTTGTTTAGCCGTATTTGCATTGTTTTCTCCATCCATTCCCAGGGTTCAAGGCGAGGCAAGTTTATTTATACCGCGCATTTCGTACACAAGGCAACTCAATGCGCCTTACAAAAGCAGATATGCGAAATTACAATCAGGTTAAGTTAAGGCAAAGCACATATATAGAAACATCAAGACATGGGAAATACACAATGACTGGCCATTGACCAGGGGGAGGGGCTGACGAAACGTGTTGAGGCAGACGCAGAACGACGGGGGTGTGGTTAGGGAGGGGGTATGTGTGTGTGGTTATTTACAGTCTGAAAGTCAGTGTTTTGCAAAATATGACCCAGAGAGCTCAGTCCTCATCAGGTTTAGCTCCGTGGCTTGGCCTTGAAGGGAAGTGTTGACGGCGTAGGAGAGATGAGAGGTCCAGCTGCTTCAAACCTCCTCTCAGGAGGAAAAGAATTATTCCAGTAACAGTTCATACATTCATAATGAATTAGCTTTTTTCTTGGTGTCAGCTTTAGGTCAGTTCTCCAGAGTAGGTAGTTCCCTTCACAGTTCAACCCTTTTCCTCCCAAAATGTAGTCCAACTATTGTCCGTCTCCACAGTGAGCTGCCAGGTCGTACATAACAGTCCATCGTGCTGCGTTACTTTCCGGTGTAATTCCATCACTCGGTCACTCTCTGCTCCAAAGTGCTTGTTAATTTTAACGGACAGCAGTGTGGTCTGATTGCAAACTGCTGTCATTCCAAATTTCCGATAATCCAGGGCAGTCCATCCAATAAGCAGGCACCTTGTTATCAAGAGTCCAAATAAGTAAATATCTTTGATGTCTCCGACCGACAGGACCGCTAGGCAAACGACAATCCACATCGCAAACCGAGCTGACAATCCGGTCAGGGAAGACGACCTCCTCCGTGGCCTCACTTTGTGAAAAAAAAACGTATCAATTGCGCGGAGATTCCATTAATCAATTCCATAGGTTTTTTTAGCGGTTCGGGAGGACAGCGAGCAGGTGGTCCAAGAGGAAAAATAAAAGTCAGACAAGACACTCGCAGAGTCAGGAAAAAGCACGAAAGCAGGAGAAATGAGAAGACACGTCTGCAGTCGAAAGAGACCGGAAGAGAACCTCAGTGGTTAGCATTCTTATCATCCACTGTATCACTGGCCCATGTTCAATAAATATTGGTCATGTAGAGTTAAAAAGTAAAGAAATACTGTTTGAGGAGAACATGAACAAATGCAGCTGTGCATCCTATGCAACTGAAATAAAATGTGTTAAAGGGACTAGATGCAAGTTGGTCATTTGAACTCACTACTGCCACCTCAGGGCTAACGCGTAACTGCAGTTTCTATATTAAGCTCGTGCATGACGGCAATTCGGACCCGAATTAACTCCTTTTTGAATGACTGATTGACTCAGTTGTGGTGAATAGGTCTGGTCTCAGTCAACACATTAGGACATGACTGGAACATGTAGGGGGAGGAAAATACTTAATTTTAACATTTTTAAACTCCGTATAGTCCCTTTAAACTGTTATTTTCTTGCCAGATATGACATGAGGTCAGTCACAATTATCAAAGAGTCATGAAATAACTAAAAATCGATCAAAACAGTATCAAGACATTGCACTGGGTTAGAAGGGCCAGTCACACGTATTACTATGGCCATGTTCTATCTCGAGTTAGATCTTTGCTGCTGCTGATCTGCTGACCTGAGGGTACGAGAGGGAGCATAGGGCTGAATCAGGTCACAGAGGGATGAGGGGGCGAGGCCGTTCTATACTATCCAATACTATCACTAGCCTAAATACGGACTGTGGAGGCTATACAGACACAAAAATCTAAAATAAATTCACACATTGAGGGTACATTTCCTTCACTTGGAGTAGACTTGGGCAGTGAAGTGTCTTAGCACATAGACTATAGGTTTAGTGTCTTTTGTGCAGTCCTCACTGCTGTTGTTATTCACGCCCTGTGGCATCAAACTGATCAGCAGCTACACCAAGACAAAATAACGGCACTGTATGAGCCCAGAAACAGTTTGTATTTGAACAACTCTGTAAATAAATCGGCATTTCCAACAGAAATGAAACACAACAGTAACTTGCATATCGATCTACGAAGGCTCTTCACAAGATACTATGAAACCGAGAGGTAGCATTTGCATAACTTTCCAAATCCCTGCTCCACTGTTCTTGTAAAAAGGCACTCACGCATGGAGAGCAGCATTTATCGCTCCAACGATGTACTATGAGGTCAGGGGGCCATGCGCAGATATGGACATGACTATCACTTTAAAGACAAAAAAAAAAGAAGAGACATTTATTATGCAATAGCACCAAGCATCACCGACACAGAGGGCTGAAAGCTTCTAAAAAAACTCAACAGTCCATCCCACGTCGCAGCTCCTGAAACATTAGCGTTTAAATCTCCCATCCTGACAAGTGGCCCGAGCGCGTTGGAGAACAGGAGCACTTCGCAAAAGGGGTGTGGGTTATTTCGGGACGTCCTGTGAGCGCGGTGTAGGCGACAGTATCGAGCGTTGGATCGGGGTGAGCCGGAGAGGGCAGCTTCCTCCACAAAGATGCAAGTGTACGCGCCGCTTTGGGCTATTTCTAAGACGCAAACGGATTTCGGAGCTTCATGGTTTCATGAGCAATCGGACGCAAATACCAACAGAGAGGCTGTTGTGAGTTTGTTAATGGTGTGGGGGAAGTTTATTTCCTGAATATGTTTTTTTTTTAGAAAGATAATGTTGGGTATTTCAGTGGCTGTACGCATTCAACCTCCGATTGTTAGAACCTGGAACTAAACAACTATGGGCTTTGAGCTATAAGTTAATCCTGGGCAGTGGTAAGACAGTGGCAACCCTCTTATCTATATTTGTTTTCAGTGATATGCTGCCTGACGAGGAAACAAGTCGCCACAAAAAAGAAGAAAGGTCACACGCTCTAATATTTCACTGGAGCGCCTTTAGCTTTGATTACAGCACGCGTAATCAAAAGGTCCAGTGTTGCATACATTTTTCACCAAGATCTTGTATTGATGATGGGAGAGTGTGACCACTGCACAAAGCCGTCCCAAAGATTCTGTGGTGGCCGATCCATGTGTGAAAATGACGACGCCCTGAACCACAATGTGAGCCAAACTGTAGATCAGGTGTTCCCAACCAGTTCCGTCTCATGTACCTCTGGAGCCTTTAATTTATTCTCCACGTACCCTCTACCTCGATGGTGCTGCTGATTATTCAGAAAGTGACTCAAATGTATTACAATTGATAGTATGTTCTGTTCAAACGTTATCCCAAAATCAAACGTTTTACTGCAAACCTATACCCAGGTAACAATTTTTGTTTTTTAGAACATTCTGGGAACATTTTTTCCAAGTTATGGGAACGTTGTGTAGAGGTTATTTTTGGTTGTTTGGTGGTTATTATGGAAAGTTTTCTGAACGTTTATACGTTATTTTTCTGCCTAAAAAAAACGTTCTTAGAACGTTCTCCTAACGTTAGTTTAATGACAAACTTCCGGAAACTTTTTACTAACGTTATATTTTACTTTTAACGTTCTCCTAACCTGACGTTTGCTGCAACCTTCAGGTAACCCACAGCCAACGTTTGAAACGATGTAAACGAACGTTCCCCTGACGATTGGTACTTTGCAAAAAGGACAATTTTATTTAACTATGTGTTTTTACAATTACATTCACAAGCAATAACAGTGTAAAGTCAGCAAGACCACAAATATTCTTTACATCCACATATTCATATACAGTATAACCTAGGAGCATGGCATTGGTTTCTATACATTTTTTTGCTCTGTCCCGACCAAATAGACATGAAATAAAAATGTTCGGTTGAGGTATCTAAGCTTGGATACATTGGGCCATATGCACAGTGTCCCCACGTGATTTCTTCCTGGACAATGAGATCAACCTGTAACCTGGGTAGCCTGGCATAAAGCCAGACTTTATTTATGTATTTATAAATACATATAAAGACAGTCTGGAATTGTGGTAACGGGACGTGAGATTTCCAAATCGAGACTCGAGGCGGGACTAACAATCTCAGTTTGAACGAGAGCGAACCAATCAAACACAAAGTGACCTATACACTTTGCGTTTACGTCCTCCGCCATGATTGTTTGTCGTCCACACGTGCAGTGGAGTAAATGTGAAAGCTTTCAGAGCAGCTTCTTGCTGTGGCTTTAAGGACAAGTCCAGCTCATTTAAAACAGAACAAAGGGCACTGGTAAAACATCGTTGTGTCGCGGCGCCATCTTCACTGTTTTGGTTACGCCCAGAGGAGCACTGGTGCTTGATGGGAAATCCTAGTGCGGGAGATGACGCACAATTAACTCCCGCCTCCCCTGCTATGATTGGCTCGTCTTGGTTTTTTCGGAGTCACCGAAATTCAAAGCGCACAATTCCAGACTGTATTCCCATTAATCTCTTAACATAGAGGATCAGTCTGTCTCATGCCAGGCTAGCAAACCTATATCATCGTTTTTAGTTCTCTATTCATTGTTTTTGGCTCATAAAAGTATGTTGTAAAAATAGTAATTTGTGGGGGGGGATGAAGTTTGCATTGAATTACGATTTGTTGATGTTGTGTATGATCAACCCAAATAGTCAGTATGTGACTAAAAGGGGTGCACCTTTTTCTTCATATATTAACTCCTAAGGACAGCCGTGACGGTAAAAATATCCATTTCATCACATTTGGAATACAATTTGGCAAAAAGAGGCAAAAGTGGGCGGAATAAGGTGAAAAGGCTGTAAACAAAAATCCATGACAGCGTGACAAAAAAAAATATCGTCAGAAAAGCAATAAAAACACGGCACAAAGGGACAAACGGCGTTGAAAAAATGACAGAAAACTGTGAAAAAGCGACAAAAGAGATACACAACAAAAACATGACAAAATAGCATCAAAAGCGCAAACAAAAAGACGCCGGGAAAGCAACACAAACACGACTAAAGAGTGACAAAAAAGCAACAACAAAAAATCAGCAGAAAATGTTGAGATCAGTTTTGAAGGTCTTAGCATTCAAATGAGGCATTACTCTGGCCTATAGGCTGTAAGCTCTCCAGTCAAGAAGCCTTTAGATTTGGGTAAAACCGAACGGGAGAAATGCTCTCGGTTGAGGTGGGTGGTTAAGAGGTTAAGATGAACTTTCCTTCAAGAACTATATTAGAATACGCTTCAATTTCAGCTTTTTTTCTTTTTTTTTTTACAAATCAGAAACAACTCCAAGTACCCCCTGATGTGTGCTTGCGTACCCCCAAGGGTCCCGCACCCCTGGTTTGGGAAACACCGCTGCAGACCAGACCGTGTTTTCTTTTTCAAGAATTATGACTTCGAGATCGAAATGTCCCACAGTCTCATAAATGGGGTCAGAACAAATAGCTATACGCTTGTGTAAGTGTGGCTGCGTGACCCGCGGCAGCCAGGCCTCCGTCAGTCAGCCCCGAGGCAGCTGTAAATTGCGTTAAATTGGACACCGACTTTGAGCATCTGGAAAAGCGCAATGAAACACACGGATTATTGTTATTATTGAAATGGCCTTTGAGAAAATGGTTAACATGTGCAAAATCGGCCCTTTCTGAGTTTTTTTGCGTGTCCTTTTAGGATCGCTCCCCTAGCATTACAATTGCCCCCTTTCTCCTGTCTGTATGGCCGGCCCACACCTGGGAGGCACCAGCGCATGTGCTCACTACTGTAGGAATCCCGCCGCGCGAAACTGAACCCCCAACCACCGCCCCGCCGCCCCTCCCTCAAAAACATCCCAGAGAGAGGGGTCTTTCTGGGGCACTGACACCGGATCCGGCCCCTCTGTCCTGGGACCCTCTGTGGGGAGGAAGGGATTGTCCACGGGGGCAGGAGAGGCCGAGGAGGGCATTACCAGCAGCCAGATGGGGAGCAGATGACATTTGTTGGTGCAAAAGTGTAAAGTTAAACAAGACTTGTGTTCAGAATTTCTACCTCATGGGCTGTTGTGATCAGTTTATAGGACTTGCAGCCAGTCAAGGGTTTTAGTTTTGAAACTGGTATTGTCTTCTTCCATTAACTTATATTGTGTTTTGCATTGACTTCTCTTTTATTTTATTTTATTACAAACAATGAAAGAGTAAGCCACTAAATTAAAATGTTAGCTGTGGTTCAAACTCATTCTAAACGTTCCTTTAACCTCTTAACTCTTAAAACTTGTTTTCATTGCTTTTATTATTATGCGTTATCGTCACATTTTCATCGCTTCTTGTCACTTTTCTGTTGCTCTTTTGTTGCGTTTTTGTCACACATTTTTCGTCACTTTCCTGTAACTCTTTTGTCACACATTTTTGTCACACATTTTTGTCACACATTTTTGTGGCCATACCGCCTTCGCTCTGTCCGATCCCGTCAGATCTTGGAAGCTAAGCAGGGAAGGGCCTGGTCGGTACTTGGATGGGAGACCGTTTGGGAACACCAGGAAGCCTGGCGGATGTAGAGAGTGAGTGAGTGGTGGTCGGAGGGGCCGATGGCGCAGAATGGTGGCCTCACTTTCGTCAGTCTACCCCAGGGCAGCTGTGGCTACAATAGTGGCTTACCACCACGTATGGAGTGAATGAATAATGCAATGTAAAGCGAGTGTCCAGAAAAGCGCTATATAAAATCTATAATCGAGTGTATTATTATTATTATTTATTTTTTCGTCACACATTTTTCGTCACTTTTTGTCGGTTTTGTTTTGTCTCTTTCATCCTCGTTTTCGTCTCAGTTTTGTTGCTATCTTGACATTTTCTTCAAGAAGCTTTGACAGATTTGGGTGAAGCCAAACTAAGAAAATGTGCTCGGTTCAGGTGGGGGTTAAGAGGTTAACTTCAAATATCTTTGTAGCATCCCAGTTCTTCTTTAAAGGCGCTTTTCAAAACTTGCAGGGTCACTTTTCAGGGTCACCAGCCAGCAAGTTCATTACTATGATGCAAATAATACACATTATTAGATGTGCACTGTTCACAATATACTAAAGAAATAAAAAACTAATTCCAATTCACTACTAGAAATAAATCACGCAATACAATTCTGACACATAGTCTTACACATGTGAGTTTTCTGTTTATTTCTCTTAAAGCCAGTGAGTCACCCTTTAAAGATATGAACTGTATAAGAATCTGCCTCCCCATCTGAGATTCTGGTTTTGGTTTATAAGTACGTGGAGTTTTTCTTGGCAAGTACAAATATTTGACCTATAATTAGATAAATCTAACAGTGTAAAAAGACAAATATTTCAGAAATATTTCCAGATTTGAACCAGTGATCCCCCAACCTTTTTCATCGAGAGAATTCCCTTGAATCTATAACGTTCCTGTAGAATTATAAAGTTCAATCTGTCTTTTTTGTCTGACTTGAGTTATCGACATATTTTTGTTCCTGGGCACATTCTGTACAATATCAAAGGTCTAGGTTTTGGTGCTTTTTTGAGGTTTTAATCAGCAAAACCTTTTTACAACAACAATATGCTGAATTTGACGGTTATAGGTTAGAATGTATGAATATTGAATGTGCCCTTCCACAAGGACAAATTTTAGGACCTACACTTTTTATTTTATGTATAAATAGTATGCATTACTCGCGAACGATACAAACGTATACTGTTCAGGAGATGATTTGAAAACCTTACTGAAGAGGAAATGGGTCAACTAAATTTGATGCAAACAGTTTATCTTTAAATAAACAAAGACTAAGTTTATGGTATTTAGTAATAACAGAAAGGCGGAGGAGTTAGTTTATCCATTACCAATGTGAAAATTAAGAATTTCTAAGGGTCATCGATGACATGGAAATTTCATATATTGCGTGTAAAGAATAAGGTATCTAAAGCGTATTTATTTTGAATAAGGTTAAATACAGTTTACCGTATAATACGATCAGAATGTTATATTGCACAATTATTTTTTATCTTATTTAAATTATTGTGTAGAAATATGGAGTAATACATATCACAGCAACATAATGTCTTATTTTACAAAAAAGAGCCATTTGTAGGCAAACTAAAAGACATTGTATAATTGCAAACTCTATTAGTGAAGATGAAAGATGAAAGCTAGAAACAAAAATCTTCCATATAGGACTGAAGAGGAAAATCATAGAAGGCAGTATGACTTTAAACCTGCACGGTCAGATTTGAAACAAATGTTGGGTTTCTGTTGCTGGTGTAAAAGCGTGGAATTCTCGAAAGAAAATAAGAAAAAAAAATGTTGGAATTTAAAAAGAGGAAATAACTTGCATCATATCAAATTGATTTTTGATTTTGATTGGAATGTGCAAGATAAAACAAATATTGTAAAGCATGTTGGAGTTGGGGTGATGGTGGAGGGAACAGTGATAAAGCCATCTAATATTATTAGTGTTAAAAAGGGGGGCAGATAAACATAAGAATTATTATTATAAGAATTATTCTTCCGTCTTCTCCTTTCTGATCATGGAAATGTATAAAACACTGAAAGTGTAAACCGTGTGTGGCTTGTACAATTATGCATTTTCATGAAAGGAATAAAAGACATGTATGAATCAATTTTCGTTCTCACTCCGTGCGCAAAACCGTATCCGTCTAAGGGGGCGATACGTTTTAAAGAATATCTACAGTGTCTTGCAAAGCCACATTAAAGAGTATTTTAAAATCTGACATAATTGTTCTAAAGTTACAGGCAAAACACCTTCAGCTCAGCTCAATCAATCCAACAACATTTGACAATCTCTAATTCCTGGACAACAAACACACACCGACATGTTTGTGTACCTGACAGGGGTCCCGTGCCCTCCACGGGTAAACACGGTGCTCTAGCTCTTCTTTTTTCCAGAGAAGGTCCGGAGACGACAGAGGAGGGAGGAGGAGCTGCGGAGGGAGAGTCTTTAAGTGAAAGTTTACGAGGCTGGTTTCCTCTCTCACTCAGAGCTGGGGCATGTTCATCAGCGCCATTTGTGTCCCGACACGTCCCGCCGTGGAAAAACCCACACAGACACAGAAAATATGGTGAAGATGGATGTGTAATGGTTAGGAGGAAACATTTGAGGATTAAAAACAAATAATACTCAACATTGTATGTATCTAATGGCAAAAAGAGTGATTTTTATTTGAAGAAAAAAAAAAGTATAAATGGGTGTCATAGGGAAACAAATGTTTTTTTTTTTACCTATTACGTTGGTTTGATTTGTACGCCTACTATGCAAACTAATAGTCATAAAGTAAAACAGATCATAGCGCGTTAAAGCTACAGGTCATTTCTAAGGAAAGTAATACTTTGTCAAATGTCTGTCATTTCATCAAAAAAGAGTAATTGAAGGGGGAATGAAAATGTCAGTGTTATTCCAATAAAAAAAGTTCTTCAATTACTTTGGAGCTCAACTGATGATGTAATAGATAGCTCATTTAGTCTATCCTTTTGTGAGGTGTCTAGATTAATAATCGGAAATGCCTGAACAGACCAAAACCATGTTGTCCGCGCGCCTCTAGTTCTCGATGAATTGCGCGCCGACACTGCTGCGCCTCGATGTGCCGACTCTGCCCCCTGGTGGCGGGCCTTACATTGACAGCACGTGAGAATATTAAAGTTTTGCCGCCCTCTGCTGTCCTCTTTAGGCAAATACATTCCATATCTCACGCAGCCCACGTTTCTTCACTGCTGTATCAATTGAATAAACATTACAAGATTTCAAAATGAAGCTGATTTCATTAAACATATTTAGCCGGCTGCAAATATGGTTTGACCCCAAAAAAATTGCTACAAAAGGTTTTTCAATGGTTTTCTGTAGTATCAGGTGTGCTTATTAACATACTAAAAGTCTACCAAAATCTGACCACTGGAAAGGTGTAATTTCCAAGATGGCGTCCAAGATGGGCGCCAAATCCTTAAAATGCCCATTACTCCTTTATTATTCGTCCTAGACAAGTCATTTCTGTGTCTAACCCCATGTTTTGGGTGTCTAGGAATCCAATAGGCTTGTTCAAATTGTAGTGACATGATTGCATAATTGTTAAATAGAAATGGTGGACAAATACTCTATGCATTAATATTAGCGAGGTTGTCACGGCAACGGTACAAATTTTCCCAGAGGCTTAGAGGGACATGGATGGGCTCATTTTAAAGCCCCAACCCTGTTCTTCCCAACGCAATAAAGAATACGTCTGTACGACATTTACTCCCAGAGATATTTGCTAAAGTCTGCGAGGTGAGCGACCATGTCGGCCCTGACATGGTAGACCTAGATGGGTTTTAACCTCTCTGTTATCTCAGCATATTAGCAATTAGCATATTTACATTATAGTGAAATGATTGCAATTAGAAAGTGATTACAAATCTCTTATTTATTTTTGAAAAGAATGCCTTTGATCTGCACTAGATTTACAAATAGTCATTGTCACACTCTTCCTCCCATAAAGGTTGATTATGTGGATTGTCACAATTTTTCACTTGACATGGTCCACAAGCAGGTGTGGGTGGTGGTCCATATCCTCTGTAACTACACCGTGGTGTTCAGCAGGCAGTTGTGCTATTACAGTGGAACATCTGCAGGAGACTTATCAGGGCAGCAGTTTTATCGGACAGAACTTGCACGAACTAGCCTGGCCTAAGCCATGCGTAAAGTCGGGTCAATTATCATTTCCAAACATGTACGTCTGGGTATGATCTCAGTGACCGCGTTACATCGGTTGAATTTCAACCTGCCATTTAGTGATGGTAAAAATGCTAGCGATTGGGTAAAATCAGATCCAATCGTTTAAAAGTTTAAAAGGAGTTCACCCCTCCCACCTGAAAACGGAGCTCAATTGTGAAGATCCACAAGAAGAAGACCCTCTGTACGAAATGAGTATGAGGGTATGGTGAGACCAGGCTAGACATGGACCACTTGTCCTCAAATTTCCCCCAATCCACCACATTTATGTCTCTCCCCTTTCCAATCCACACCATGATCTGGTAATACACTCTGAGCAAATGACATTTATGATATTCTTTGCTTGATACGTCATTATGGTAAAGCAACCGTAGTTTGTGATGGCTACAGTGAAGGTTTTCAATGCAAAAACTGAATTTGTGGAAAAATAAGATTTCCTTTCCAGACCTTCTAACAAACAAGGACTTATTGGTGTTGTGACTGAGGAACTGCAAAAGAAAGACTGCAGTGTTATCAATGCATCAGGAGATGCAGACGTGGACATCGTGAGGGCTGCAATCAAGGTGTCACAACATCAGCCCACGACCTTGATAGGTGAAGATACAGACTTACTCATTCTTCTTCTCTACTATGCTGAGATGAACAATTAGGGTCTCTATTTTCGTTCGGACAAATCCACAGTTCCTCAGGTTTACAACATCGGCGAGATGTAACAAGTCCTGGGGAGTGACTTGTGTTCTCAGTTGCTGTTGCTTTCACAGGTTGTGACACAACTTCCCAGATTTATGAGAGTGTTCCAGAAGAATGAGCGATAGAATTTTCTAAAAAAAATTTTATTACTTATTACAAAACCAAACATTTACATAGATTTCATTAATATTTGGTAGAATTGCCTTTAAACTGTGACTTTGACTTGGGTCAAACGTTTTGGTTTTCCCTCCACAAGCTTCTCACAATAGTTGGATGAGTTTTGGTCCATTCCTCCAAACAGAACTGGTGTAACTGAGAAACATTTGTAGGCCGCCTTGCGTGCCTATGCCTTTTCAGCTCTGCCCATACATTTTCAACTGGACTGAGATCAGGACTTTGTGATGAACTTCAAAACATTGACTTTGTTTTCCTTAAGCCACTTTGTAACCAGTATTGGCAGCTTGGCTTTGGGTCATTGTCCATTTGAAAGACTGTCTGTCCAAGCTTTAACTTCCTGGCTCTTGAGATGTTCGTACAATTTTTCCACATAGTTTTTATAATATTTACAAAACGTGACAATTGATATCATTCAGTTTTGTTGATATTGAGGTTCGTTTGGCAAAAGGGAATCCCAAGAAGCGCAAAGCTTAAGGACAGGGACCCAGAATTAAAACATACAATCAAAGTGCAGAAGCAAACAAAATACATAATTACAAATTACAAAAATTGCCTGTTAAATGTACCTATCCAGTCTCTACACATCATAATATTCCTGACATTCCATGCATTCAGGGGCCAGACCAACATGTGACCAATGTGATTTTTAAGCATAACGTAGCAATACATTTTGCTTAAAAATCTTTCTAAACACGTAACATTAATGTGAGTCCTTTCTTCATGATCTATTTTGTGCACCAGTTCCTCCCGCAGCAAAACAACCCCAAAACAAGCCTGATACTGACACCCCCGTATTTCACAGTTAGGACGGTGTTGTCAGGCTGCAAGATTACCCCTTTTCCCTCCAAACGTGACCATGGTTATTATGGCCAAAATGTACTTTATTTTTTTCCGTCAGACCACAGGATATGTCTCAAAAAATGTAAATCTTTATCCTTTTTTTATTTGCAAACTCCAATCTGGCTTTTTGATGTTTCTTTTGGAGTCAGAGCTTCTTCCTGGCAGAGTTCCCTCTCAGCCCATGTCGGTACAGGACTTGTTTCACTCTGGATAATGACAAACTCTTACCAGGTTCGGCATCTTCTCCAGGTCTTTTGCATTTGTTCTTGGGTTGATCTTCACATTTCAGACACAGCACATTCATCTCTGGGACACAGAACCCACCTTCTTTCTGATCTGTATGATGACTGGACATTTCCATCATTGTTTGAACCAATGAACCTGAACTTTCAAGTGTCTGTAAATTATACCCAAGGATGAACCAGACTTGTGCTTCAGGTCATGACATCATCATCTGGGTTTAAACTGTTTAAAGGTTTAATAATCTTAGTGTATATAAACGTCTGACTGTAAAAAGTGATAAAAAAAATAGTGAGAACATTCTATCTCTCATTCCTCTGGAGTTTGATGAATAGAAATGATAAATAATTTTGACCTAAGAAGTGTATGTAAACATATGGTTCTCAATCTGTGTTTGGTGGCAACAGTACTGATTCACTAGCCTCTTTGTGATATAACCTTTTTAGCAACGTATCCCTCATACCGAGTTCTCAACTTAATATCATTTGCTCAGAGCGTATTGATAATGTGGATTGGAAAGGGGAGTGACATGAATGCGGTGGATTGGGGATGGAAACTGGAGGACAGTCGGTTTGTGCAAGTTCTGTCCGATAAATCTGCTGCCCTGATAAGTCTCCTGCAGATAGCCCACTGTAATAGCACAACTGCCGAACACCACGGTGTAGTTACAGAGGATATGGACCACCACGCACACCTGCTTGTGGACCATGTCAAGTGGAAAATTGTGACAATCCACATAATCAACCTTTACGGGAGGACGAGTGTGACAATTACTATTTCTAAATCTAGTGCAGATCAAAGGCATTCTTTTCAAAAATAAATACGAGATTTGTAATCACTTAGCATATTTACATTATAGTGAAATGATTGCAATAGCAAATTGCTAATATGCTGAGATAACAGAGAGGTTAAAACCCATCCAGGTCTACCATGTCAGGGCCGACATGGTCGCTCACCTCGCAGACTTTAGCAAATATCTCTGGGAGTAAATGTCGTACAGACTTATTCTTTATTGTGTTGGGAAGAACAGGGGTGGGGCTTTAAAATGAGCCCATCCATGTCCCTCTAAGCCTCTGGGAAAATTTGTACCGTTGCCGTGACAACCTCGCTAATATTAATGCATAGAGTATTTGTCCACCATTTCTATTTAACAATTATGCAATCATGTCACTACAATTTGAACAAGCCTATTGGATTCCTAGACACCCAAAACATGGGGTTAGACACCGAAATGACTTGTCTAGGACGAATAATAAAGGAGTAATGGGCATTTTAAGGATTTGGCGCCCATCTTGGACGCCATCTTGGAAATTACACCTTTCCAGTGGTCAGATTTTGGTAGACTTTTAGTATGTTAATAAGCACACCTGATACTACAGAAAACCATTGAAAAACCTTTTGTAGCAATTTTTTTGGGGTTAGGTGTTTTTTTTTCATATATGCAGCCGCCTAATTGGACTTTTGTTGGCTTCAAGTTAAGATCGTAAATGGAGAGCGCGGAGGGGCTTGAACCCTGCAGAGAAGCGTGATCCCTGATAACCCTGTGAGCTGAGAGGCGAGGCCCAAGCATCTGCCGCCTGACTATAGCCACTTGACATCTGTGTCACTCAAATGGGCAGTTCTGCATAATGGCCGAGGGACTTGCCTTTTGTCCGAAGAGATCCATTTTAAAATCCACACTCAATCATCTATAAAAAATAGATTGATATGTAAAAATGTATGTTTGTTTTTATTCATTTTTCTTTAGTTTTCACAGGAAAACCCTCAAAGATAGCGTACTTTCTTCAAGTCACATTAATGTCCAAGGAGCGTTCAGCCAACGAGCTTTGAGAAGTGGGCAACATCTTTTTTTTTAAAGAAGCAAATACAAACAAATTAGGTACAGTGTAGAAATCTCACTAAAGGACTACAGTGCACATCTTAGAAAATAAATAAATAAAAAGAACAGTGTAGTGTGAAATTGTGCTTGAATATACGTTTCCAATACAGAAGGACCTGTTGGTGGAAATCTGAAAGTTTCAAATGAAGCTTTTTAAGATCAAAATAACATTTTAGAATAAATCTAATTCCGTCTACTTTTTTCAAAAATCAGATTGGGAATATTAGACCACAATGAATTTGGGTTTTTAACATAGTTTTTCAACCATCTAATTTTCAATACCATACTATTCATAAAATCAGAATCTATTGCATTACCACCTCCATCCTCGTAAATTCAAATTAAATCCTGCTTGGCTATATAATTACATTCATTCCGCCATTGGAAAATTAAAATGTAGTTTGTTGATAGTTTGAACTAGTTGGGGTGTTATTGGAAGGGAGTAAGCTGAATATTTTCATCTAGATAAACTGTCCATTTTAGTTATCAATATTCTGCCAAAAATGGACAAATCTTTGTAGCCACCTATTTAGAAATGATTTGCAGTTGTCAACTTTGTCTTTAATGTTTTGGTTTTCAGAGATCGTTGTGTCTTTAGTCACCACAATACCCAAGTATTTGACTTCTTTTTTCACCTTTATGTTGTATAATGATTGTCTTAATGGCAATAAATCACATTTATTTAAAGGCACACTGCGTAACATTTTGACTATATGTTGCCATCACTTCAAAACATGCTTCTAATGACCAGCTCAACACAGAAAATGCTATTTCTGCAGTGGGTAATCAAAGAATGGATTTGGATGAGGACCTAACCTGTTTAAATCTCAAATTCTGGTGACTTTAGTCAGCGTCTCCATGGAGACGAGCTGGAGACGTCCCCACTCCCGGTAAAGTTCAGTCATGTCTAAGAGAGGTGAGCTGCTCACAGCAAAAGCACTTGTTGGTTTGTATATTTATGAGGTATTTTTCAATGATGTAAATCTCTGTCAGAAAATAAATACTTGTATTTCACTTTGATCTACTGGATCAAATTCTTCGCTGTGTGGTTTAAAATTTAACTGAAGTCCAGAGGCTTTTGAGAAAATATCAATAAAGTGGGCAACATCTCTGTTGAGGAAAACCTCTCCTCCTCCGCAGAGGCACAAGCTTAAAGCCACCCTTAAAGCACAACCGTTTCCGGTGATCACTTTCAAAATAAAAGGGCCTATCACTACACACATTTGACCATTATCACCAGTGATTTTAATAGATTCCACGCACATTTCCTCATAATTACCAACATTAGTAATGTGCTTTACAAACTTAAACTGATACGTTTTTCAAAGAGCCACTCTAAGCTATCCATTCACTTCTTGTGGTCAGCTACTCTTGTAGCCACAGCTGCCCTAGGCTAGACAGACGGACATGAGGCCTCGGATCTGCCCCACTACACATGACACATACAGAGGGTGTGGGTGAAGTGTCTTGCTCAAGGCCAACATAACAGACTTAATCAATCTGAGTCTGGCAGACTCGAACAAAGTCTGAGCAACTTTTTGATAGGTGTTCCAGTGGATGTTCGCAGTCCCAGCTGAAGAGACATCCAGATGTCCAAGCCACACGGAGGAGCAGCGGCTCTATGCCGAGCTGTTGATCTTCTCACTCAAACCTGCACCCAGCTAAAGGGCGGATGAAGCTCATCTGTATCAGGAATCTTCTCCTTGGAGTCGATTGCCTCATGATCTCAGACCTCGCACACACACGTGGGTTACAATAAAGACTGTTTGGGTTGACTACAAACTTAATAAGTTACCGGGGTTAGCTGCATAAGAAACTACAGTAGTCTGTACTTAATTTTTCACTTTTTTCTGCGACCTGCATTTGTGGTTTCTGTGTTCCACATTGTTTTTCTGGATACTTTTGTACGTCTTTGCCGTGTTTTTGTGGAGGTTTGGTGGATTTGTTTACTTTGAGAGTCTAAAAAGGGCCTGAAGAAAGCAGCTTTTTAAAGGTAAACAAAATGCTAGCTTATTAGCTAAACCCATTTGAGACCTACACATTTCTTCTTCTGAGACACTGAAGAGGCACCAAGAGCCCCCCCCTGCAGCACAGAGGAGGCGTCACAAGAGGAGCTACAGGAAACAAAAAAGGACAAACGAGGAGATGCTGAAAGACTGTTGTGGAGCTGCAGGAGGAAGAGGAAGGAGGAAGAGCTGACCAGTGCAGGACACCACGCTCTGAAACAGGGACAAACCCAAGAGGCGCGGCACCATTTCAGAGGATCAGAGGAGACAGAGGGCAGCCAGCCAGGTTTCTTCCGAGTGCTACAGTTTCCCCGACCTCCAAGGTCATGCGGGTCAGGTTGACACACAGTGGCAGCGCGGCTCAGCCGCAGCAGCTCAGGACTAACACCTGAACACTATTTCGTTGTACAGTTGTACAATGACAATAAAGCCCTTACTTACTTACTTACTTACTTAAACTACAGTAGTTTGGACACTTCTGTCAATATTATGACGCAAAATAAATGCGCTTTTGTCGTAGACATCATATGTTTTAGTTCGGGCCAGAGCTGTTGCGTGGTGCGTAATCTAATTTTATTCTCCAGACCCTGCCTGTGTTTCCTGTGCTGCGCGTGAGTCACTGCACGAGCTTGACTACGCTGTGATGTTGCTGCAATCTCAAACGCTGGAGTCGGATGAGTGCAGCGTTGTGGATACGGGCTCGTGTCTCTCCTTTAGCCTCTCTCGGGCTCCTCTTTGAACCACACTTGTACCGTACCATTTCCCTCGGACGTGAAGGGGCAGGCCTCGGTTCAAGATGTCAGTGGCCGGGCTGAAGAAGCAGTTCCACAAAGCGAGCCAGGTATGAGCCCTCGCCGCCACAACAACTGTTTTCTTGTGCGCCGTTTTTGTGTTGGATGTTGACGCTTTGCTAACGCTGTTGCTCTGATGTTGGGGATTCACAGACAGCTCAGACTGGCCCTTTTATAAATTCTACTTTGTTTCGGCACTTCTATGGCATAGTTTGAGCCATGCTCCAGTTTTAATCCGGCCATACCCGCTAGTTTCACCGCGTAACGTGAAAGTCTATTGAGTAATCAGACAATTGGTGTATCCATTGCGCATAAGTGGAGGATACTTGCGTCAGTGATCCAGATGAGCGTTGTTTACTATATACTAACCACGTTTCAACCAATCGGCAGTGATATTTACGCACAGTCTGCCTTTCCTACGAAGCAAAGTTCAAAAGTGCCACAGCCTTGACGTGTAGTCTACTTTTGTGTGTGCACCTTGCTCCCATAGCAATTAATCCAGCCTTACAACTGAAAACATGGTCGAAGCTTTCGTTTTAGGCTTCTATGACAAACTTTCCTTTAAATATATGGACCCTAGATTCATTTTTGCGTCATGGCATACAGCTGGTAACGATAACAATGCTTATATGAGAGGTCTCGAGTATTGTTTACATGATGGGCTCCTAATGGGCTATTGTGTAACATCTCCTGGGACATCACAAGTGGCAATCTTCACAACCAGAATAGCTTCTGCACAATCAGCTATTTGAAAGAATACAACAGTTCATTCTCTCTTTTTATATTGTATTTGACACAAGGATCACAGAATTAGCCCTCGACAGTCTACCATTTATTTGACCACTTGAATAGTTGCCTTGTTTTTCAATAATGAAGGACAAATATCACGAGTGAAATAGTTTAGTTGTGATGATTAGAATGATGGCGGAATCTTTCCAAAAGTGTGTTGCGTTTGTGAAAAGCCGTTCCTTTCCAGAGCCTGCATGTCTGCCATGATGACAATAGCTTCATCTGCAGCGATGTCTAGTTTCGTGCCCCAACTTTGTTCGATTCAGGCTTTTCCTCTTGTCCGCAGGTGCCCCTTGTTTTGCATGACTTTCTGAGCTCAAGAAATCACTCAAAAATAACTCACATTCCTGCTGACCCATCTGTTATGAACCCCAATCATTTCTCACCATATGATCTCCCCCTGGTTTGTCGTGCTGTGTTGACACTTGAATGTATAGACTAAACCCGGGGGTCAGAAGCCAGAGACACTTCCCAAACGCCACCATTGTCCTGGCCTCCGTACAAGACGCCTCATTTATGTTAGTCATTAAACTCCATTTAGACAGAGTGACCCGCATTTCCCACATGCTCTCGGCGCTGAAACATACCGCAGTGGGCGAGAGTCGGTGACTGTGGCCCAGTTTGAATGGCTCTTTTGTGGGTCACTGTTTTCATAATGTGACAAATAGTTAAATAATGTATCAGCGTTAGAGAAAAGTGATCATGTTTGCGTAAAGTTTGTTTATTTCTAGTTTGGAATTGGTTGCTGAGGGGGGATTTCTTGGCTGGAATCGTAACGTAAACTATTCTAAGAAAGTATGGCCAGTGCAAGATTCACAATGGAATCTGTACACAAATAGTGCGGCTTCACTGGGATGCTGACCTTTTGAAAGAGACATTTTGTCCATGGGATTAATGAGGTTATAGATTTATTTCATGATGTGGACTGTGCGGGTGGTGGAGCCCCAGTCTAACTGGAGGATTGGAGCTTCGAATGCCGCTCCTGTCTGTTCTGCGTGAATGCTTGGTGGTTGTTGGAGAGACTGTTGGCTCAGAATGGCAGCTAGTAGGGCCGGGACAAAATATTGTTTTGTAATACATCGCAATGCATCTTTTTCCTGATATGTGTATCGTATCAGAAACCAAACCATGTAGCAATACTTTTGCTACTCAACTCGGCTTGAGAAAACATAGTTTTGTTAAATACAGATTTGGTGCTGATTGGTTTAAACAAGAGAGCCCAGACTTTTAAAATACTTCTGCCATTTGCACAAATTCATTCAGGGTAAAATATCGCAGTTCGTTATAGCGAGAAATCATAAATTGAATACTTCGTGCAAAAGATATATATATCGCAATACGTATCGTACGCCATCTCGTATCGCGTATCGTTATCGCAGCAAAACTATTAGTTTGTGATTACGTTTGTCCACGATGTTTAATAAAGAATTTTGCCTGTGTTTCCGTCCCATTATTGTAAAACGCCCAGAGATCTGAAATGTATCTTTCCTTTGTCGCGGTATTCCTGTTCAGCCTGTGTATATGTATTTAGCGTGACAATATTTTGAACGCCCCTGGGCACACATGCCAAGTGGTTTTCAGTTTGTTGTCTCGGAGGAAACCGTATCATTGTCCCTGTATGGAGGCCTGGGAAAATGGAGACTGAGTGGGGTCTATAGCACTGGCCCGAGGGAGCAGAGCCGCAGCAGGTGACTTTTTAATAAGCAGTCGCTGAAGTCCATGGCAAATCCAGATGTGCGAGTCCAGGCAGTAAAAATGCACTGAACAAACAAACAGAAAACATTGTCCTTAGACACAGCGTCAGCTCAACTCGGTGTCTTCAGTTTGCGATGAATAAGTCTGGAAAGGAGCAGTGCATCTTGGGTCAATAATGGTGCAGCTATTTTTGGACGTAAGGAGAAAAGAGATCCGAGACACACGCGAAAGAAGTCCTTTATGAAGTTATGAGGACACGCCAAAATCCATGCCATGAATGTAATAAGGACTTTTCATTTTCAGTGCCTTGGATCTGATTTCTCCTTATGTAGATCCTGAACAGCTCTTTTCTTAGTTTGAACTATTGTTGCATATACCGGTACTTGGATAATATGACAACAATGCAACTCTTTTGAAATAGATATTTGGAGGTTAAAGCCTCACTGTGTAACATTTCACCCAAAAATGTCTCCGAAAAACATTACTGTCTTTACGCTTTTCCTGACATGTAGCTTTACTTTGACTATTTTACTTTTAAAGAAGAACTAAGTAACTTGTTTACCTTAATAAATCCTTAATTATCCCAAGTGTTAATGGGGTCTCCCACTGGTGTCTCTGGCCAGAAAGCCACAATATCAACTTTCCCTGCACCGGGTCAGAGGCAACAATACACACTAATGGAATCACAAAGAAGAAGCTAACAGCGTAGTGTTTACTCTCACAGACAATTAATGAGTAAAAAAAAAAACGCAACATGCTACGACACCTGCAGTGGGCATGAGTTACATAGTTCTGCTTTAAGCCAGCTATGAGGGTTTGAATGCAATACAAGTGCTTCATTATATAGCATAACATGTTTAGTGTCTAATATGACACTGTTTTGCCTATGTTTAAACATTATTACAAGTTACTGTTTTTTACTGAGTTACTGAGTCAATACAGATGGACACTTCTTGACACAAATTCATCTAAATCCCTCGTCCAGAGCCAAAGCCTCCTAGCAGCCTTCAAAGTGGGCGGTGATTTAATTGAACAAGAATGCAACCTGCTGCTAACCCTGTCACAAACTTTGGCTCCGGACAAGGGATTTAGATGAATAATAAAATGTCAGCCAAGAAATGTCCAGCTACTTTATATTGATTGCCTGGATTCTGCCTCGAGCAAGTCTTGTTAAATTTATGAATTATGAGGCTTCTTATCATTGTATACTGTTCTGTTTATTTCTGTTTGGGGGATTATTGTGTCGCTTGGTGGTATGTACATTCACTTTTTCGTGACATACAGTATGTTCATTTCTCATTTTGCTTGAGCAGGGGTTAAGCTAGGAGGAGTTGGAGTTAAACGTGTAGTAGCTGTTGTATGTTTTTTCCAACGTTTCTTTGACCCAAGTTAAACTATTTAGACGCAGCAGGCATGTTTTATATTTGCAAAGTCTCAACCAGATCCACATTGCATTGCTGACAATGACTCCGTATATTCACTTTAATTAAAACAACAGCAGGTCACAATTGCCAGAATCCCACTGGTTCTATGACACCGAGTCGACTCGTATGTCTCTCCCACCGCAGTGCTGTCGGAGTGGCCGCACAGAGAGAGCGTTGGCATTGGCGCTGACCTGGGACCAGTGGGCAGTGAATCAGAGGCCGGCTCCACTGTTAACCCTTTGTCCACCTCACAGAAAGGATAATGATGCCGTGGGTGTGTGGATGTGAGCGAAGGGATTTCAATGGTGTAATTTATACGGTTACTCAGCTGAAAGAAAGAAAGAGCACAAGCGAAATGTCAAACCGTCATGTTGGATTAGCGTTTCCCTGTTATGATCCATTTGTTATTAGATCATCGTTTGTTTGAGGAAAACCCATTTGCAAGGGTGGGTGAGGTGGGTTTTTTCCAACTTTAGATCTCACAACACAATGCAGTGTGGTCTTCTTCATTGGGACCAAATGTGTAGGGCACTGCACTCTTGGGTCAAAAGCGCACTTTGTTGTAAAAGAAATGCATCACACAATCCAATATAACAAACTAAAAAGCATGGAAATTACATTTGTAGAGGTCGACCGATATATCGGGCCGATATTTGGGGATTTTACATGATCGGCTATTGGCTGATCTAGCTGATTGGCCTTAGAAAAACCTATACAGTAGACATTTGTCAATTTATTCTAAATTGACCTTATCTAATAACACCTACTGTAAGTTGCAATCAACGTGGAGCACATCAAAATACAATTTACTTTAGGAAAACATTTCAAGTAGTACCAAGAAAAATGAGGAAAAATACAAATAAATCTGCAGACGATAAATAATACAAAAATATATTGTTCCATCCGTAATTTCAACAGGTCCTTACTGAAAGTGTCGTGACATGCCTATGTTGTATCGGTTGGGTTTCACATGAATTGCATCATGTGTGCTGTGGTGTTCAGTCAGTGCGAGAATGTGCTTTGACAAAGAGGGAGTACGGTTTTGGGAACGGGGAGCGAGCCATATCTGTGTTCAAGGCCTTTTCAACAGATGTGGCTCTCCAACTAACCTGGTCCATCCCTTGGGCCATCCTCAGAAATGAAAAAGTGTTTATTTTTGATGGCATCTGTGTTCATTTATGTGATTGATTTATTGACACAGTTGATGCTGTTTTTGTTGTGTTATTGAACCATGCCTGTTGTGGATATTGGATGTTGTGGTGAGTTGGGATGTCAAGGTAAACCGTTTTTTTACAATTACTGTGGTTATAAAAGCTCACGGTAGGTTATTTGTAAGAATTCTAGGGGCCACGGTAAATCGCAGTCTCGTTTCATGGGCCGTAGTTTATTTTGTGCCACTCACCAGTAAAGGCCGAAGAAACGGCCCAGTGTTAAATCCACCAGAAACACATGAAGTCAGCAACAGGTTCCATAATCCAATGTGCACTGAGCAAATCTGATCCATTTTCATGATTCGTGCATAACGTCGCTAAAAGAAGAGTCCCAAAAGAACCGTGTGCAGTTCTGTGTTTGTTTTTATCACGGTAAAAACGAAAGTGAAACGGATGCGTACACAGTTAGAAATCAGCTGATTTTTAGGAACTCTTTTGTAATCATTACAGACGATCTTTTTAAGAATTTGTTGCCTATTTGTTTTTATTATTTAGTTAATTTAAAAAAAATTTTTTTACAGAAGGGTAAAAAGCATAAAGATAAACATAACACGGGCTCAACAAGTTCTCAATGTCTTGCATCGTTTTTTTGAACGTTTAGACAGTACTGTAAAAGGTTTGTAGAGGTTCTCAGTGTTTTCTTCCTTAATTTCGTTAATCGTGAATAACTGTAAAATCGCTGTGAACCGTGACATCCCTAGTGATGAGGAATGAAAATGTTAAATAGATGGTGCTTTGTCTGACCCACATGCTCTCGCCTTCCAAAGGATACAGATGAGTGGCCTTGGGAAAGTCTAGTAAAGTGAAAGATAACCGTTGAGAACAACAAAGCTGCATGTCTCTGGTTCAAACTGAATAATGGGAGTTCAATAGGAAGCAACTCCTAAAGTTGTCTGTATGATCTCCTGGTTGTCATTGAGTCCTTGTATTGGGCGAGATACTTCGTCCACTTTTCCTGTTAGAATAATATGACCATGACTAGAGCCACCTTTTACCATAATAGTTTGATAAGTCTGTATTAGGGTTGTGCAATTCATCGTAATTCAATAACGATTTCAATTATTACACTAAACGATTACAAAATTAGCTTTATCGATAAAAATATTTATTTTATTAAAAAAAAGACAATTCGTAACAATTTCAACAATACATTTGAAAAACTAACACAAAGACAGAATTTCAAAACAACACAAAATACAGTAGACAGTCTCCACTAGACAGACAACACAGCACTTCAGCACAATGCATTCCAAAAAGAAAATAAATACATAAATAGTAGCTTTAGTAAATGTTTGGATGATGATGAGGATGTTCATCTTTTTAACTTATTATAGAAAAAAAAAGATTATTAAGGATCCCGCTTGTCCATCCGAAGCGATCTCACGAAGCAAAGCAAATGTGCATTATTTCATGCCGCTGCGATTATTTTCCCTTCGCATTTCGCGTGCCATGGCTCATGCTTTTGCCTGACATAAAAACAAACAGCGCTGTGTGATGACGTCATCAGGCCACGCTGCTCAGTTTACTTGCGCAGGTGGGAGGGCTGGCCAGTAGGGGGCAGGTGTGAAACGGAGACCTCTCCTCAACCGAGGCACACTTGAAATCATTTGTACTTTTATGACTGTTCAGAAAACAGAAAATATAATAAATAAAATAAAGATGGACTTTTTTTTTTTAAAGGCAGCAAATAATCGTTTGAATAATCGTAATTTTGTTTTTCTTCAATAATCGAGCAGCCTTAGTCTGAATAGAAAACAGCCGGTTATCAGAGCGACACTCAACCTGTCTCTCTTCCCGTCATGGTAGACTCGGGTTGTAGCTTATTGTTTCGTCTCTGAGGGGAAGCCGCACGTATATCCTGTCCTGATACGCCCCCCCCCCCCTCCCCCCCCACTGCCTCATGTGTCCTCCAAGGAAACAGCTGAATCACCAAACAATCATTTCAGGTCTATTGTAAACCTCCACGCTTCACACGCCTCTGTTTGTCTTTTGTGCGCGGCCCTGATAAACCGGCATAGCGAAGCGTGTTGTTTCATATGCTGTTATTTTTTTCATACTTTCTGTCACCAGTGTCAGGAAACGGCTGCACAAATCAAATACGGCTCTCCGGATCAAACAGAAGCCACAGTTGGAAACGGGAAATAAGGCTTTGGAAATTAATAAAGGGGGTCACTTCAGGGCAAAACTGCAGATATATGGAGCATTTGGGTTAACTCACGGGAGAGGATAGTTATAAATATTCATAATGATTAGGACAAGTTCAGAGAAAAGATGTCCGCAGATGCATACAAGGCTTAGTTGTGTATGTTGTTGTTTCATCTTACAATATTTCTCGCCGTTTTGCGTCTCATAGTAATGTTGCAATAATAATTTGACGGCTGCATTATCAGTGAAACAGTGACTCATCCGTGAGAACAGGCTCCGTGTGTTTTTTTTTTCCTTATTCCGTAGATGACACACGTCGCAGCCCACTGTGGTCTGAATCAGCCCCTACAGAGAGAAATGTTATTGACAGATTGTTCTCCATAAGTATTTCCCGCGGATAGCTATTTAAACTGTATTTTTCTCCAGTTGTTCATTCATGTCTCTCTTACATTTGAAAGCTGGCCTTTTGCAAGGTTTCATTTGTGCCTCGATCCAAAAGTCAGCGGTACAAATCCAAAACACTGCAAATTCTCTGTCAACCAGGTAGTTAATTCTATATTCTAGGTTTAAAAACGATTCAATTAGACCCTTTTAGACAGATACCAACGTTTCGCTCTCTATCCCGAAAGCTTATTCCATACAATGTGTTGTGTGAGTGAGTGTTTGGTGATGGAGCAGATTGTCAGCCTCGCCTCCATCACGACGCTAGGCCAATTGTGGCTAAAATGGTCCCTTACCAGCACAAAGTTTGAAATGAATGAATAATGAGTGAAGTGGTTTGAGATGCTTGTGCATCCAAGCATGCTAAGTGTAATACTAACCGTATTGTAATTGTTCTTGTTCATTCTAATGTGTGTATTGTGTGTTGTGGATACTCCTTTGTCAAATGTGTGTTTATTATTATTATTTTTTACTTGCCAATACAAAGAATCTTGGCCGGGTCGTCATTTTAATTTTGTTCTCAATTGACTTGGTAAAATCAAGAACAAAGGATTTGTTTGTATCCACTTGTTGATCTTGTTTTTATTCTTTTATTTTGGACGGCTATGTCATCTAATTTTCAAGGGGGTCCTTTCAATCAATGATTGAAAATAACAACAAGAGCCACACATGCACAAAACTTGTCAATATACAATAACATATGTCAGAAGAAAGACGGCACAGAAATAAAAACCAAACTTGAAAAAACAAAATTCATGCTACCCCCCCCCTAAGACACTTCCAGATTATACAATAAATGATATGGTTTACATTGACAAGAATAAAAAATGACATAATGAGGCCTCATAGGCTGTTTACATGACATTACAGCGTTTTAAACTTAGAGCCTAAGATTAACTACATTACAAACAGAGAAGAAGAATCCTCTATTAAAAGCATATACACAGTGTCTTTAAATGTGAGAATGGTGCCTGTTTAAATAAATGAAAATATGTGATACATTTTTGTGCTATTGGGAGGTTATTTCAGTCCTTGGGTGCTTTGTAACAAAATGCTGTTCGTCTAATTTCCCGGTGGATTCTTGGTGTGGCAAAACAATAGATGTTGCAAGTGTCGAGTGGGATAGGCCGAGGTCTGTAAGACAAAGTATGGTTGAACATAAGGGGGACATCTGTTGACATAATGAATACAATTGGAATTAAACATATACCCGTGATACAGTCTTCTTGTTTTCAGTGGCAGCCAGTCTAGTTTTGTTTTCAACTCGGTCTTGACCTCGTTTTCGAGTTTCCCTGTCTGATTTGCGTGAACAATTGTGTGCATATTTGTTGCGGGCCCTGTGAAAGCAGAACTGTGCACATGCTCTCATGTGTTATGATCAAATGTAACATAATCTGTAATCATTTATAAATATAGTTAGATTATTATCTATTTTTCTATGTTTGTGTTGTCACATCCCATCATTACTCGTGTATCTCAAAGCATAAGAAGTCGTTTTTCGTCAGTAGCACAGAGGCGAAGTCCCTAATGATGCAGAGACGAGTCCACAGTCCAGTCGCCTGGCTTAATGACTCTAATGTGGTTGAGCCTGGCCGTTGCCCGGTGGTCATGGCCTCACGTCTGTTCAGCTCATTAACATTTCAGCACCTTTGCTCATCTTCCTCGTCGTCGTCGTATTTGCCTGGCTCTTGTTATCAGCCGATGCTTGACGCAAACCGGGGTCTTCCCAAAGGACTGTCATACGATACCATCCGAAAACACCCTGTTCCTCTTACATTTGTTATATAACACCCCTGACGAGTATTTGTTTTAGAGTTTTGGTTTTTGCTGTTGTAGGCAATTCCCTGGCTCCGGAGAAAGCAACAGTGTGCGAAATAGGTGTGTTCTAGCTCGGGGATTCAATACTTGGTTTAAAAGAACGAGAAATCGAGCCGTAGTTTCTGAAATGGTTTGTGCATTTGTGAAATGAATGAAAAGGTTGTAGCTAATTGCTTAACTTTAAGGCGAGAGAGGCTTTCTGCTGCACAGAGGTCTAGTCTAATCGTGCCTGTCATTCCTTACTT
Source organism: Proterorhinus semilunaris (assembly GCA_021464625.1). Classification (NCBI taxonomy): domain Eukaryota; kingdom Metazoa; phylum Chordata; class Actinopteri; order Gobiiformes; family Gobiidae; genus Proterorhinus; species Proterorhinus semilunaris. The sequence continues at coordinate 33,288,620 of CM038346.1, forward strand.
TTGCCGAATTGCGGTGTAATTTCTCATTTGACATTGGCTGCTGACAACAAACTTGGAACCTTAAAAATGCAGAATACTTGGTACCTCACAGGTGTTGCCAATGTTTCTGTATGTTTTTAGTCATCCAATTACACGGTGTATTTACTGTATAATCCTAACATTACTGGGAAGCTTAATCTGAAACCTTTGATGAATCTAAAGAAAAAAATCTGAAATGTAGCAATCGTGTTAGCTGTGTTTTCGCCCATACTTCTTCTTTTATAATCATTTAATGTTTGACTCCTGAATAATTTAATTGATGGAAGGATAATGACGCTGGCCGTGACTGGGCCCTGCTAACGCTGCGGTCAGTTTAGACGAGTGTGACTAATGCTCAGGCCGTGTTTTTAATGAAGCAATTACCTGTGGCAGCATTGACCAAAACCACGGCCAAATCACTCTCATGTTTTCAAATCACCCTGGAATGAGGCCCAGGTATAGTATATGATCATTCAAGGGATTTCTTCCACTCAGTCAACCTGTTAAACATACAAATGAAAGATGGTTTAACAGAAATACACTATCGCTGAACTTCTTGAAAACAAAAATGATTTTATTTGTTAGCTGGAGACCACAAATAAACATTATTTGTGGTAAAGTGGTGAAAAATGTGGCCATAATGGGCAAGTGTAGACATTTTCTGGACCAAAAGGCTCTCTTCACCCTGTACTGTTCCTTAATCCTACCGTACATAAACTACTGCTCAGAGGTCTGGGGAAATACCTACAATAGTCATTTGCTGGTTTTAATATAGACTTCAAAAGAAGGCCTTTAGATTTGTTCATAAAGTGTGGTATAGGGATCCTACAAATATACTGTTCTTAAAATCCAAAGCCATGAAACTTGATGACATCATAAAACTCAATTTCCTGTTACAGATATTTAGAGCTGTAAATAACCAGCTCCCTGGTAATATACAATTAATGTTTGGTAAAAGAGAGGGAAGATTCGATCTAAGGGGAACTCATAATCTGAAAGTACAATGTATCCATTCCACCCTAAAAAGTCACTGTATTACACGGAGTGGAATCAATCTGTGGAATAATTTAGATGAAGAATTACAGTGCCTTGCGAAAGTACTAATACACCTTGAACCTTTGCACATTTTGTCATGTTTACAACCATAAACGTAAAGATTTTTTTTAGAATCTTTTACTGAAAGTTCACACACAAGTAACAGACAACTGTGAAGTGAAAGCAAAATGATACATGATTCTGTTATTTTACAAAAAATAGAAAAGTGAAAAGTCGGGCGTGCATAAGTATTCATACAGCATTCAATAATACTTTGTGGAACCCCCTTTTGCTGCAATAACAGCAGCAAGTCGTCTGGGGTATGACTCTACAAGATTTGCACATCTAGAGACTGACATTTTAGCCCATTCCTCTTTACAAAACAACTCAAGCTCTGTCAAATTAGAAGGAGAGCGTTTGTGAACAGCCGTTTTCAGGTCTTTCCACAGATTTTCAATAGGATTTAGGTCAGGACTTTGACTGGGCCATTCTAACACATTAATATGTTTGTTTTTAAACCATTCCATTGTAGATTTAGCTTTGTGTTTAGGGTCATTGTCCTGCTGGAAGGTGAATCTCCGCCCCAGCCTCAATTCTCTTGCTGACTCCAGCAGGTTTTCCTCCAAAATGTCTCTGTATTTGGCTCCGTCCATCTTCCCAACTATTCTTACAATTTTCCCAGTCCCCGCTGAGGAAAAGCAGCCCCATAGCATGATGCTCCCCCACCATATTTGACACTGGGGATGGTGCACTCAGGACTATGAGCAGTGTTAGGTTGGTGCCATACATGTAACGTTTTGCATTTGGGACAATTTTTTTCTCATCTGACCAAAGCACCTTCTTCCACATGGCAGCTGTGTCCTCCATATGACTTCTAGCAACTTCAAACGGGATTTCTTATGGCCTCCTTTCAATAATGGCTTTCTTCTTGCCACTCGTCCATGAAGGCCAGATTTGTGTAGAGTACGACTTATAGTTATCCCATGTACAGATTAAGTAAGTAAGTAAATGCTTTATTGTCATTGTACAAGCATACAACGAAATAGTGTTCAGGTGTTAGTCCTGAGCTGCTGGGTGTGAACTTTCTGCAGTCATTAGGAATGTTATAAAGGCAATTTAATGCACTCAGAAAATGCTGTATGAATACTTATGCATGTCCCATTTTTCAATGTTCTATTTTTTGTAAAATAACAGAATCATGTCTCATTTTGCTTTCACTTCACAGTTGTCTGTTACTTGTGTGTGAACTTTCAGTAAATTCAAAATGAAATCTTTACGTTTAGGGTTGTAAACATAACAAAATGTGCACAAGTTCAAGGTGTATTAGTACTTTCGCAAGGCACTGTAAAAGGTGCAGCTAGTCTACAGCAATTCAAAAGACAGTATAATAGAACTGTGTTTGAGAGGTATGCTGAAGACATCTGGAATCTATATTATTGTGAACTTCTGAAATACCACATCATTGCTGATATAATCAATTGTCACCAACTCTATCTACCAAGTCTATTTGATCTGTATTAAAGGAACTTGAGATAAATTACAAGCATTAAAAATGCTGGTATGGCCTGCTTCCGCTGGTCATTACAGATCAAATAAAATTGGGGCAGGCGAGATGTGGACCTGTTGTAGGGTCCCCCTCCCAACGGGCTCATAAATCTTGTCTTTTTAAAGCACCACTCAGCATAGGATTATAAAGCGGTTCACAACATCAACTAGTTAGGGCAGCAGGGTGGGGGCTCGCTGGTGGGGGGCTACTGCCCTCTACCAGCTTGCCACATAATACCCTTGCTTTTTAACGCACCTCACAAATAGGGAAAACAATCAAACAATACGTAAATCAATAGAATGGTAATATAGGCAATGATAAAAAATATAAGAGAAAACTATAGTAAGTAAATATACTCAGAAATCACAAACATTTCTATTTTCGCTCTATTTTCATACTTGTAAGTTGACTTGTAAGTCTCAACCTATGACATGCAAAAGCTTCAAATTATCAATGCTGCTAATCAAAAAATGTATTTTGAATATGGGGTGGGTGCTCATAAGCTTTCTTGCTTTGGCCTACTCCTTTTGAGTTATTATTTATTTTAATTTTATTTTGTTTGGTTTTGTGTGAAAATTTAAATGTAATTATGTAAATATTGTTAATAATAGCTTATTGTAAATAATAGCTCAAATAAATAAAATCATAATCATAAAATGTAATCCCAACCTGCATATTAATGCTCTGCTGCCTTAGACCTGACTGAAACATGCGCTAGACTCGTGTCTCTTACTTCCTGCCCACAAAATGTCCCACTGTAACCTCATACATTGTTTGCAATGGAACTGTCGTTTCCTATAGAGCACACATACAGGTTAGATTACTGACTGAAGACTTACACCCACTTTCGCACATTGATGTACACAAACATACATTTGCTGTATGTTTGTGCCTGTTGTATGACCTACCTGTCTTGACATCAACCTGCCATGGGACTACGGATAAAAATTAGCCTATACTCGACCCCCCCCCCCCCCCCCCCATTCAGTTTGACCCAAATCCATAAGGTCACAGATTACAGGCCAGTGTAATGCCTCAAGCCCAAAACCCTCCCTTTTTTTACATTTTTTTTACATCTCTATTAGTCTGGTTTTCATCACATTTTTGTAAAATTTCCATGGCTTTTTGTCGCTCTTTTGTTGCATTTGTTTTCGTCTTATTTTGACACGTTTTTATCAAGAAGCTTTAAGATATGGGGAAACTGAAGAAAATGTGCTTGGTTCTGGTGGGAGTTAAGTTAAACAACAGAGACCTTCATGTGTAAAAGAGTCATGTGATTGCGGGTAATTGATTGTTTGCCAAGTTCTTTAGTTGAATAATTACAGATACATTGACAGTTGAAGTTATGTTTACACAACGAGAAGATACAGTAAATCTCACAGCTCTGGTATGCACTTACTCCCGTTCCCCCCTCCCTCCCTATCTGCGTCCTTGTGCTGAAGCTGATGGCTCTGTTTTGGCCAGGACTCACCGGCATCAATTATTAACCCGGGAAATGACTGTGCGGCACTGGCTACTGTACTGTGTTGGCTTTTAGCAACACACAGTAGAAAGGCATGCTATCTGTTGCCCGCCGCAGACCGAGTAGTAGTTTCTTCTTCAGTTACTTCAATATGCATTTGGAACTGCTTTTATTTTTACAAGATGTGGCGTTTATCAATGCACTCCTCATGGATGTCCTTTGTTCTGCTTTGTTTATCAATGAGTCGCTCCTCCCACGACATCCACTGAACTGAACAGGTCCAAAGGTCTGTCCAGCGGCTGCTACCGAATGGAATGAATGAATGGACACGGTGTATCTTTGTGTGAAGCGATAACAGATGATGTCACGGTTTTAGGGTGCGTGTTGTTTTTCTTAAATCCACATGAAAATCGCACATGAAACCAGTTGCATTTTCACGCATTTTTCCCCCCATCCCCACCTTTTATTTATGCGACAAGTTAAACGTACGATGTGATATTAGGGTGGGTTTGTGTACGAGCCAAAATTCAGAACAGGAAAGCAAAGGAAGGTGTATTTGGCATTTGTTCTAAAGGTTTTGCTGTCTTCTTGGTTGGGTGTAGGGTGTATGTGGGTGTGTGGAGTGTGGGTGAGTTGTTGCCATGAAGAGCATGCTCGTCTCGGTCTCGATACTGCTGCGTGTATCTTATGATAAGTTCTGATAAAACCATAGACTGTAAAAAAGAATGGACAGCTCCTCCTGACTCCTCCCCGTTTGCCATAGTGACCACGTTCGAGAGGGAAATCATGGCGGGTTTACAGACTCCTCCTACCCTGTTGTGACAGAGCATGTTCCTAAAAAGGGCATAAGGGCGGGATCTTCACTGTAGACTCGGCCCTCGCGGGGCGCGTAGTTCGGTCGCGCCATTAGCTCTAACGCTAACGGCCTGTCAAGTCCGGCCGCCATTAATTATGCAAGATTTCTAAAATGTTTCTTACGAAAACCCGTCTGGTTTCTTTAATTGTAACTAACCCAGCGTTATCACAGGAGGAATATCTAGCTGAATAAAGTTTAGGAAAATTAGAAACCAGGCTTTAAAGTTGTTTTTTAACATGGGAGACTAGCGGCTATATGAAGGTACTACAGCAATGGTGTCGCGGCCGTAAAGCAGAGAAGCCAGCGGCCATTGGATAAAACCAATATGTTGTCAGATAAAGCTTAGCATAATTAGTTTTTTCATACAGTAGGGGGTGTCCAAACTATTGGCCCATACTAGGTCGCTTCTGAATTGGGCCAAATTGATACAGGTATTAGTTTCCATTAGTGTAAGAAAGACCAGATTTTCCAAATTAAAAATGATGACACAATTGAAACCTGCCGAGGTTAGCCACATCTTCAGTTCATTGTTCCCATTCTGAACGTTAAACTGATTGTCACCGTCTCATGTCCAAATAGCATTGAGATGGTAAGCCTTTTCATTGGTTTTCTCTGTAATGTACACATAGTGAGAAGACTTTGACATTTTAAGCAAAGCGTGCTGTTTTGGGCATCACATTGATGAATAAATTGGACATCTGGGACAGGACCTGTGCAAAACTAGGACAATTCAATAATAATAATATTTTGGAGAAATCCACACGGCTCAAAACTGGGACTGTTCCAGGTAAATCTTCAAGGCTGGTCAGATGATTACTGAGTTTAAAGATGCAGTATTTGAGTAATTTATGACTTCTGAAAGAAAGAGCAATAAAATGTCATATTGTAGGGCTGGACGATTTCAGATTTTATTCTTTCATACTAAAATGAATCCATGTAGCTGATTCATGAACTTGGACAGACCTTTTATACAAACTTCAGCTCAAACAAAAGCTTCTTTCCAGCATCATTAAGTCTCCCATTGTGTCCAGTTTAAGAAATGGGTGTAAACCTATCAATTTTATAGTCCCATGACGATTATTGACATTGACCCAAGGAGAGATTGTGTTTTCGATTAAATTTCGATGAATTGCCCATTGTTTGATTGATGTTTGGGCACCTCTACCATACAGTCCTGTATGACTGCCCTTGGTATTAGTTTATATGATCTTTGATCCTTCAGGTCTGGGAACAATTATACTGAGGTAAACCCGTTGCATAATGCCTAACCCTCAAGCTGAGTGTATTTAAACCCAGTGCAGGTCTCTGTGTTATTACTTCACCTGTCCCTCCCTTCACTGCAGCCCCTCTGAGAGACATAATCATTACAACACAAAACAATAACATTGACATCCGTGAGGGCAGTCAAGTTTGTTTTAAAAGGAAGTTGCAAAGTGTACTGTGCATGGTACGGCTTATTGACTCTAATCTATCACCCATTATTGATGTGGAGTCTTGCTGACGTAAATAAATATTTAAACAGCACATGCCAGAGAACATGCGGCTGTTGAATAATTACTTGCAACAAAACTTTCCTCAGGATAAACTTCACTGGTGAACAAACTAAACACATTTTTACTAAACACACTGGGCTTGACGTTGAGCTATAGCCCATAAGTTTTCTTCTTGATCTGGCTAACGGGAAGTTAGCCAAAAACATTCTGTGCACAGAGCTGTAGTTGTGCAACGGTGCAGTTTGCTAGTGGTCACAAAGTTAGTTATATATTCTGTATTAGTCTGGTTTTACCATACCCTCGTACTCATTTCGTTTCGTACAGAGGGTCTGGATCTTCACAATTGAGCTCCGTTAACAGGTGGGAGGGGTGAACTCCTTTTAAACGATTGGATCTGATTTTCGCTAGCGTTTGGTCGTGACCTATGTAATGCGTGATGCAGCTATCATAACTCTTGGGAGCATTCCTTGAGAATTCTAAGGCTTCAATTCTAATATCTGGATATTTGGGAGCCGAGCCAGACAACACCCGCCTCCCCTGCTCACTGAATGGTATGTTAAAATTCAACCGATGTAACGCGGCCACTGAGATCAGACCCAGACGTACATGTAGGGAAATTATCATTTACGGATTGGCTAAGGCCAGGCTAATTCTGTATGCATCAATCAGCAGCAAACTTGCTTGGTGTCTGTGTTTGATCACATTGTCCCTGATAAAAATGGTTGAATAAAATAGCAGCTAGTTCATAGAGATTGACGAAGGATGAACAACGCGCCAAATTGGTGTGACATTATAGCTTCAATTTAAACAAAATACGAGATGCAATTCAGCTACTGTAACCTTTTGCAATATGACAAGACACTTGTCAGGAGAATCAATATCAACGCTGCACACATAATCCGTCTGAGTCAGTCCTGTATTCTCTGCTTTATAAGCCTCATACATTTTCCCCAGTATATTTCAAAGCCACAGGTCTTTGCACTCTCTGAATGAGTCTAGACTTGTTTTAAACCAGAACCTCTTCTTTTTCTGCCTGAAAGAAAGTCACGGTCACAAAAATGTTACTCACTCCGTGGGAAAGGTAACGCCTGAGTAACATTTTTGTCTGTGGTTGGAAGAATCTGATATTACCATTTAACCGCATGGTCCTGAATAATTGAACAGAATTTGAATTGGCTAATTTTTAAACTGTGTCGAGTTGATTGTGTATTTATAAACGGGGTAAGACACACTGGGCCTGATCTTTGGCCTGGCGCAACAACAGCGTTACTCAAGATGAAGTTGTTATTTTGCAACCAAACCACGGTGCCGCAGGGCTTTCGCTGGTCGCCTGAGGCCGTCTCTTAGAGAAAAACGGGGTTAGCAGAGGCGCGTTGTGCTATGAATGAACATCGCTGACTACAAGCGCTTCCTCGTCACTCTCCTTCTCTACATTAAGCTCACGCGCAGCCCCGTGCATCTTATTGAGCGCTCGCAGGACAAACTGCAAACTGTTTCTCCCACTGTGAGTTAAACACTGTCCAGCTCCCGAATGTTCAGGCTCTAGCCCCAGTATTGAAGTGCGCGGGGCAAACTCCACGTCACAGAAACGTGATCAAAACACCAGCACCGTGCGCACCACACACCCACCGCACCCCCACAGCTTGGGAAGGGACCACTGCTGTGCGTAACATCGCCATGGGAGTCTGTCCAGCCCACTTACAGCCCAAAAGTCCAGTCTACGGTTTAGAAACACAAGATCGGGCCTATACCCTAGTCTTGCAAAATATAAGGAATTTTTCTGTATGCAAATTACAATACTGTAGAATTAGCAAATGCAATAAACCTCTGATGTAATATGGAAAAATCTTTCAAGCAAATTATGGATTGAAAAAAACTGATGACGGTGACGGTGAAGAGTCCTCAACTCAGTCCAACCAATCCATTCGACAGTTTTTGGAACCACTGAACAGACGACTGAAAAGCTATGCAAACACCATGCAAGTTGAGATTAGTTTTCTTTTTTCTTTTTTACCATCCTATTAAGTTGCATCCATTCTCTTGCTTTAAATTGCCATTCTAAACACATTCGTACCCATTCGGTTGTAAAGTTTTCCTATTACAGCACAATGCTAAGAGTGCGAAATGGGAGCTTGAGCAGTTGAAGAAATCTGTCCATTCATTGTCTCCGAGTAGAGTTTCTAAACAGCCACAGCGCTTTCGAACAGGCGTAAATGAACCTCCTGCGCCTTATCGAGCCGCCGTCATGAACCTGTTAAACTAATTGGTCTGAACAGGCGACGAGAGTGTGTAGGATTTGGAGGGAAATAAGTCTCTCGCTTTTCGATTAGACTTTGGAAAAATCAATCCTCTCATCAGGAGTTCAGGTACTTACATTTAATTAGTTTTTGCGCTGTGGCAGATGGGTTCCGTTATTACTTCGATCGTTACAGAACTATCCACAAAAAGTGAAGAAACAGCTGCGAGACAAGTTGGCTCATAGAAATCTGCAAAAAACCTCTTATATCTGAGCAATGGTGAACCAATCTCATTTGCTAACTATGTTCAGGCCATTGACCTGAAGTGGTCAGTTATGAAGCCTAGGCGCAACCTGGTAGACTAATTTCAGCGTCACCTACCTCCAGCTAATGATCGCATCTGCAAGGGTCACACTGTAACAACCCTCTGGGATTGCCCAATGTATGTAGCGATACTCACTCTCTCGGCCCCCACCGGCCGCTCCATTCCGAGCATACGCCCCCGGGCCTTGGGAAACGCATCCCATTTGTCCCCCGTTCGCGCAGCCGGTCGAGCTGTTCCTGGTTCTTTAAAAATGTCAGTCTGCGAGCAGCAGCCGGAGGAGCAGCAGTGTGTAGTAGCCGCGTGGGAGAGCACGCTCATTTAAAACTGAAATTAGAGGCATCCACTCCGCCTAGCCGTGTATCATATTCAACCGCTGTTTGTCCAGATTATTAGCATTAAGCCCTGTTCAAAGTATCCGTAAAACACGGAAGTCCAACAGCGGGTGCGTCCCGCATGTCGCTGACGTCATCACGTCACGCGTCACTGTACTACCATCCCCGTGAGTTTTCTTAGATATGTATTTCGCCCCATTATGAAATGCTTTGTATTATGATGTAAAAATGTAATTATCCCTATGTAGACCATACCACTGCGCCTGAGTGACCTGACTGGCACACACGCGCCCAGACAGTGGCAGTGAGTTTGTGTTTGTGTATCTATGCTGTTTAAATGTATTGCTTGCTCATGCATTGTATGAAATTATTTGTGATCCCTCTGTTAGAGTGGGGGTTTGTGTGGAGCTGGCCTCCCCGAGCCTTTTCGGAGCTGGACTATCTTACTTCATTTATAAAAGACATTTCACGGACAATTTGTTTGCGGGTTATTTTGGGGAGTTTTGTGGGGTTCTCTTTTTTGTTATTCTAAAGAAACAATATACGGAAAAGCAACTGGTGTTCCTTGATTTATGTCATTCAGAAAAGGGTGTATGCCAAGTAGTGTATGTCCTTGTGTGTGTGTATTGGCCTAAGATTTTCAAACTGAACACGAATACAGCATCCTATGTTTCAGGAGGGAGACCTGGATGGCACCCCGGAAAGAGAACCAAAATTATATTATTCACCAATATTATAGGGTCAGTCCGTCACAACACCTCCACCTCGGCCCATCAGCGCAGTCGCACCTTTGCCGCAGCCAATCATGCCTGCGTTTAAGCTCCAGCATTCATGGCTCGTCAGCTTCCCAGCTGTGCTGTGACCCACCTCCACCCCTTCACCGCATCTTCTGTCCTTGGCTTCACCCTGCTACATCCTTTGATTATTTATTTATTTATTTTATTTTATTCGTTTATTTAAACAGGGACAATGCACATTAATTAACATCACTGTAAATCTGCCAGTGTTAGCTCCAAAGCTAATTTTCAACTGTACTCCCTGGGCAAGATGTAGATTGCCAACAATATAACAATAACAACCTAAAAATGATAAAACAATTCATTAGTATAATCTCACACAAAACCTATATTAAAATTCGGCACAAACACTACACCATAGACAACTACACACATACAGAATTACAACGGCAGCAGGCATCAGCACAAAAGCAGCAAAATAAAATACATTAACATTGATGTGCACAAGTTTGATTCTCAAGTAACCAAGATTTTTACTTATTTTTAAAAGACCTTAGTGTATCGACATTGCGTATGTGAGAGGGGATAGTGTTCCAGAGCTGGACTGCTCTCACTGAAAAGGCCGACTGGCTGAAGGCACTTTTCCTAAGCCTAACTAACAGGTTATTTGAGGTGGCAGATCTAGTTCGGCTCCTGCTCAGACTTATAAAATTAGAAAGTGGTGGAGGAGCCAAACCACGTAAAATTTTAAAAACCAGATTAGCATCATGAAATTTTACAAAGTTTTCCCAATTCAGTAAGTTATATTTGTCCAATATACTGCAGTGGTGATGACGAAAAGGTTGTGTACTCATTTATTTATGTTTGCTGATATTCTGTTATTATCCATGTCTCACGTCAGTGCAGTGTCCAGTCTAATAGTAGCTCTGAGGCACAGATTACATGACGGCACAGCTGTCTCCGGTCCTATCTGCCTCTCTGTTTCCCACTGGGCTCGGACTCTTTCCTCTTCCTGGATACGTCTGGTGTCCTGTGCATCATTCACTGAATAGATACGGACCTTGTTTAGTCACGTGGCCATCCCCAGTCTGCCAAATGTCTACTGTTGTGGTCAAGAGTTGTCATTCCAATTACTTGCACTAGGCCTACTCCTGTATATACTGTATGTGATATTAATGCTACATAATGGTCTCCTGCTGGTGCTCACAGTAAGGATTAAGCGTGAAGTCATCAGTCAGTTTTATGCAGCTAAACCTGATCATGAAGATGTGAAACAGGGCGCGACTCTGACAATGCTCAAGTCCAGGCTGAGACTGTTTGACAGTGGAACTCTTCATTTCTAATTCAACTTTTATGATTATTTCAGTTTTATGTTCTCTAACAAAGCCATCTCGGTCTGTGCGTTACTTGATTTGTGTTGTTTTTGTTGAGAATCTAATACTTTTACTTTCTACTCCACCACATTTCTATAAAACCTCCAAAGTATATAGTACATTTGGTATTTTGTTTATTTTAAAAGCCTAAAAATTCACACTCTATGAACAGCAGGTGGCGCTGTGGACATGTACTGTCAAATGCCACCGTTTAACAGCAAAGAAGAAGTTTTATCCCCATGCGGAGGGTGAATTCAGGCACCATTTTTGTGTTTTTGGAGCTGCGCAAAGTTTTTTTCCCCGACACTCATTTAAACAGCTTTTTACTTTCTGCTTTGAATACTTTAATATTCTCCACAGCAAATACTTACTCGTACTTTTCGACCAATTTTTGTTTCTACTTTTATTGGCGTCGTGTTGGACCAGTATCAGGACTTTTACTCTGGAAATGCAAACGCTTACTTTGACCACCACTGTGTACAAATAAACTTGGCTTTGCTTCATGCTTCAAATAAGGAGTTTACAAACGGATGGATGAAATATCAGTCCACCTACATGCGCAAAATTATTTTTACTACCGTGCTTCTCATACTTTTCACTTCCAGCAATAGTACCTGAGACAAATAGTAGACTCAATCCACGTCCAAAACTATGACAACATATTTCAAAAACAAGGACAGTCAAAGCGGTCTCTAAAGTCAATAACGGCTAATTGCAAAAGGAGCCAGAGTGCCGCCTTGTGTGCCGATAGATTCCACATTTATTTTCCACCGCAGGCCCTCTCTCTCTCCCTGTGCTCCATGTCCTAGAAAGCCTCCGCAGCCCCAGCCCCGAGCAGCTCTGAATGGGCTAAATTTACCCGTGGAGTCTGACCCACTTGGTGCTGCGCCTTTCTGCAGGTCTTTAATATGGAGCACTGGCACAAAACCCAGAGGTCCCAGGACGCTCCAGTGAGGAAACCTGTTCTGTTAAATATGAAACGTAGTAGTCAGGAGTGGGCTCTGTCTAATGAGAATGGAGTCCGTGTATAAAAATAAAAAAGATCTTAATGGGCTTTTTGGTTAGGTTGATATAAAAGATCTGATTCATAAGTTGGAAATCTTTGGCCCTTCATATATATCGAGATCATGTTTTGTCAGTACAATTACTGTATATTTTTAAGGACACTTCTGTCACGATCTGATACTTATCACGATACTCAGGGGCCGATACGTATTGTGATGCCATAAGTAACTACAAATGTTCAAGTAAACAGATGAACATACCGTAAAGTCATGTGTCCAAAGTTTATAAACAAAGTGCAATTTGACATGTGTTAAGAGTTAGTGTTAGTGTAAGTGTTAAGTGCTTTAACACAAAATGTTTAAAGTATCGCAGAGGGATGTCACGGTTACCGGTGTAGCAGTAAACTCCGGTGTTGATGGTAATAATTACCGTCTTGTTTTTGAAAAACTATATTATCTCGGTGGATTCCCGCAGCCGCGGTGTCGGCAAAGTGAGCCTCACCGGCCGCCGTCTCATCTGCTGAAGTTGCCGCGCAGGCGCACTCGTAGCTTACAACCAAAACAAAGCTTTCTCGAAGCTGGAATCATGTTCGAGACGACAGCGCTCAGGACGTCTATCAGCCTCAAACAGGACCAAGTCTGAAGTCTGGGTATATTTTGGGTATTTTAATAAAGCTGAAGGACAGATGATAGAAGACAGTTATCCTGTTTGTGGAACGTGCAGGAAAAAAAGTGTCTCTAAAGGCAGCGATACTTCGAACCTCATGACTCACCTGCGTGACCGTCACCACAACTATAACCAATGCAAGTAAGCTAACGTTAGCGCTTTAGCTGAAATGCTGATGTGGGGACTTTGGGTTGAGGGAGAAGGCAACGAGTCGCCCCATAGTGCAGCCACAGCGCCACCGCCAGCATAAGCCGTGTCTGGATACAAATGCATTACAGGGATGCTGGAGGGCAGATAAAAGTTGGTCGCCAGTGCAATAGATTCACTCTCGCAATAAATAGTGAATTCTACTGAACCACTGAGAGACCATTTAAAACAGTGGTGGGCAATTAATTTTTATAAGGGGCCACATAAGAAGCCGGATTTGAGTCAGAGGGCCGCACCAACAATAAGTCGAACTTATTCTGCAACTTTATCCTATTGTACATTACACTAAATTGTGTATTTTGTATATCTGATACTGGTATTTAGTAGGACTATAATTTTCTGTAAATATTTAGCCATATCAAGTCAAAGACGTGCATGTGTGTGCATCATTATTTGGTTATTCAACTTGTTATTAGGAATGTAACGATTCACTCAAGCCCCGATTCGATTTCCGATTTTGCTTCGATGCCTGCACGTGTGTGTTTACATGGTGTGGCGTTTGTTGGGGGTGAGGCAGGGGAAGGTGTGGAGCTTGTCTTGAGAAAAAGTTAATGTCGTTAGAAACAACGAGCTATGTTCCGGTCGCGCAAAATGGAGTAGCCGAGGGTGGCTTTGAAATCGATTCTCTTATTATTATTTTTTACATCGATTCACATTTTTACGCATATTACGTCGATTTCGAATGAATGGTTACATCCCTACTTGTTATACTCGTTAACTTCTACCATCGCACTGAAAGCACCTCTGTGCTTCCTTCAAACTTAGCAGGGGTCTCCAAGTAAATTTCCCCTAGGGCCCAAAAGGGGGGTATTGCCGGACTGCAACAAAAGCTATAAAATAATAATATGTTTTGATTGGGAAAATTCCATTGAGGAAACTTTTTTCAATAAATGAATAATAAAGAGCCTGACAGGACTGTAGCCAATGTGTTGTTTATATCCTGATCTATCATGTCTGTGCCCTCTGCTGGACATGTGTGGAATTCTTTCCTTCTATGTTTATTTAAACGACCCCCTAGTGGCTGGAGTGAGCATGCTGGTAATTAATTTAAAAAAATCACAACTCCTCAAAGGAATGGGCCGGATTGAATCATCTCATCTAGTCCCTTTTCACAATATTCTAATTTTCTGTCATTTTGATGTTGGGGTTTTGAGCCAACATCATCAACATTTAAAACAAAGGCTTGACATATGTCACAAGTCTATATCAAATATTAGTTTCATATTCTAAGTTGAATTACAGAAATAAATGAACTTTTTCACGATATTCTAATTTTCCGAAGTTTTACCTGTAGGTCTTAGCTTTCAAATAAGGCATCGCACTGGCCTACAGGCTGTAAGCTCCAGTCGAGAAGCTATTAGATTTGGGTAAAGCAGAACTGGTGTGCTTGGTTAAAGCGGGGGTTAAGAAGTTAACGCCAACTCGTCTACTGCTCTATTATCCCAGATGTATTATTTATTTTATGCCCTTCTCAATTAATTGTGTTTACAAATCTACTTTCATTCTGTACCATTCGACCAAAGCAAATGGCTAATTTGGGAAGCTTTCATTCAGAATCTCTAAGAATTGACATGGGCGTACTGTTGTGTGTGTGTGTGTCTGCATTAACAGTTTTTCAATGGAAGCGAGTACAATTCTTACTCCACAAATGTTGTCATCATTCATCAATACAGATTGATGTGCTAATCCTGCCGTGATATATGTCTTTGTAGTTTAATGAATGCACAGATTGCCTTCAGCTCCGGCCACTTTGCTCTTGCAGAGTCCTCAGCATTTTGAATAAAACATGGCAGGTCCTATAGCATTCATAAATGTGAATCTGCTCTTGCCATCACCGCAGTCCTGTTGCGTCAGCACTTTTCTGCTGCCAGGCCTTGCGTAATCGATGGAGCCGGATGTGCAAACAATGTACAGTAACCGAGAGGGCGGAGGGGGGGTCATCGCGGGAGCAGCAGCAGAGCCCACGTGGAGCCGCTTGTCTTGGGGAGGAGGCACGCCGTACGAATATTACGGTTATTATACGGTCATAAAGAGGATTTGCAAAAACTCCCGCTGAGAAGAGGATATGAGTAGAGGCTGAGGGTCGGGCTTTATTACACATATGAGCCACACTGGACAGGACAGTCTTTATAAATGTACTATAAAACACTTGTGAAGTCTGTATGCATTCTTAGTATCAGGTAACACAACTGAAAACGTATTATTACTCATAAAATATCAGACATTTAGAAAAACAACAGAAAACTACAAAGTCTGGCTGGAAATACAGACATTCTTTCATCACGTCTAAAGCAAAGGATATTATGCTCCATTGTCGGTTCTGTGCAGGAAGCAAGATGTTCTCGACTGCGGAAAACTAAATGGGCCAGAGCAAAAAAAGGCCTGGCTTGATAGTTTTTTTGTTTTGTTTTTTAAACTAGAGTAGCTAATCAGATTACCTTTGAAAGAGAGCAATCAAAAAAGTAACTAGATTTCTTTAAAAAAGCAGTAGTTGTTGGGAGTAGTTTTATGGCGTAATCCCTACAACACTGACTAAATGTGATCCAGCCATTCCTCATTATCGCAATATTCGAGACCGTTATCGAATACATTGGTGTTGTCTCATACCGTGCAGCCCAAGCAGCCATAGATGTTTATGTTTTTTTTGTTTTTTTTTTATTGTCATGCATTGGCATACACATAGTTTTGCGTGGTTTTTGTGTGTGGGTGTTGTCACATTCGTAGTACTGCCAGTATTTGGTGTGACGTCAGAGCGCCCCGTAAATAATTAACCCCGATTAGTGTCATTTGCTCCGTCCCGTCCCCGGAGCCTGCAGCTGCTGACGGTTTGCAAATGACGTGTGAAGTGGGTGTCAGAGCAGAGATGACTCACTACAGCAGCGCCATAATAAAAGGGGGGCAGGCATATTGAACCGAGGGCCTGATAAGAGGCTCAGGACGTGACTAGCACAGGCCTGACATTACAGGCCATACACACTTTTTTTTTTTTTACATATATTTTTTTTACGAAGCTACAAGTTTCATACTGAGTCGGTTTACACTGCTCTGCAAAAGTAGAGATTCCCAGTTCATAACGGTAGTGGTGCCATTTAACTAACTGTTCTGATCTGGGGGTCGCTGCAGTTGTTCAGGTCCATAATGTCCCAAAGAAATGAGATCAGCCGACGACCTGAACATTCTGAATGACCAGGGTATTCCATCAATGGATTTCTTCTTCCCTGACGGCACGGGCGTATTCCAAGATGACAACGCCAGGATTCATCAGGCTCACGTTGTGAAAGAGTGTTGCAGGAGCACGGGACGTCACTTTCACACATGGATCGGGGCCGCCACAGAGTCCAGATCTGAACCCCATTGAGAATCTTTGGGATGTGCCGGAGAAGGCTTTGCGCAAGTGGTCGCACTCTCCCATCATCAATGCAAGATCTTGGTGAAAAAGGAATGCAACAATGGATCGTTTAACACTGCAGAAACAATGCTACAGCGAATGTGCACTGTAGTCAAAGCTAATGGCGATCCGACCAACCATATTAGAGCATGTTACTTTTTGTGCTGTTTTAAAAAAAAAAAAAATTATCAGGCAGTGATCTTCAACAACTACCACTGTTACTACGTACAATTACACACTGCGCTCCTAGTTGTGCTGATACGATTAAAACAATTTGCACAGACTTCTCCCTGCACAGACCAACATGTCATTCCCAATATGTATCAAACAGACAAAAGAATCACTGATGCCTTGGACAGCAACTTATATTTATTCATTCCTTCGGTTTATTTGATTGGGACAGACACAAACATTTAGACAAACTGACAGAAGTCCGATGTATGCGTCATAATGCTTATAGCAGAAGCTAATTTGCTGCACTTTCTCTCGCTGGGACTTTATAGACAGTTAAAAGTACAAAACATGTTAAAGCAAAACTAAGTCACTTTTTTTTACCTTAATAAATCCTTTTTGTAGTCTCGGAGGGTAATACAAGTGTTAATGGGATGATTGGGGGGTCTTTCATCTTCCCCTGGTGTCTCTGGCCATAAAACCACAATTGCAACTTTCTCTGCTCCGACCCGGCAGCTCCAATACACACTAATGGGAAACATTGTTGTTTACAAAATCACTTTTGGTATTTCAGAGGTTTAAGACATGGCAGACGAGTCCTGACTGTATTCTGTCTACAGCTTTCGGTTTGTTGACCATTTTGCAAAACGTTGTTCCAGTATTTGGTTTATCATGATCAGCAGGATCCCTCCTGGAACCGCGACCTTATGGTGGTGGAGGGGTTTGAGCGCCCGAATGATCCTGGGAGCTCTGTTGTCGGGGGCTTCGTGCCCATGGTAGGGTCTCCCATGGCAAACAGGTCCTAGGTAACGGGTCAGACAAAGAGCGGTTCAGAAGCCCCTTATGAGAGACCAACAGGCCCAGTTAGAACCATGAAGCCGTTCTTCTGTGGACCCACCACCTGCAGGAGGAGCCATAGGGGCTGGTCCTATGTGATTTGGGCAACTCCAACAGCTGCCCTCACGACCCGGCAACGGACAAGTGGAAGAAAATGGATGGATGGATTATCAGTAGAAGCTAACGCTAACTGTGGGCTAGCATCACTTTATCAGTATTTACAGCCAATTTTGAGCAGAAAACAAATATCTCCATTGTGTAATTGGGTTGTGCCACAATGCACAATATCCCTCTCTCTCTTTGTCTTTTCTCAGCGTAGTATTTACTCTCACGGACAATTAATGAGTAACACACACAAAAACACATACCACGACAGCCGCAGTGGCGCTTGTGGTCTCAAGGGGCAAAAGTAACTTAAAGAGAGAGGACAATGACATTAACAGACATAGAAACAAAACCTATGATTATCACAGTAGTTGGCAAGTCAGCAGTAACTTGTCAAGATTACTGTCTAAAAATGCAGACTGGAAATGTCTCGATAGTTTATGAATAATAGGTCAAGTTTATTAACATTTCCATGCTGCTAGATTTGCCTCAGCACAGATTACTTGCACTTTGAAGCTCGTCTAGTTTAATTTCCCCCGTCACGCCCTTCGTTCTCCCTGCCTCAGTCGACTAGCGCCGGTTCGTAAGCGTCAAACCGCGTCTATTCTTGGACAGGTTTCCCACGTCGTGCTGTTGAATCTTTCACTTCGGGCTGAGGTGATAATTGGACTTATTATGTACGAGGGGCCGTGTCTGTCATCGCTGTCTGTGCTAATTTTAAACCCCTGCCTCCCGCTACGGCTGCCAGACTAACTTCTCTCAAAGGGAAAAGTTCCGGAGCTCACAGCTTTGCCAAAAGAAAAAAAAGTTAGATATTCAGTGAAAATGAAATGTGCAAATAGTCGGAGAAGGCCTCCCCTTGCCATAAACATTCCTGGAGTAGTATTTTTGCTTTACACCTTTTTAGATTATCCAGTTCACTCTGGTTGTTTCTTCTTCTACTGCTGAAGCGCCCAGATCTGTATTTCTTGGATTTTGTTGCATCAGTGATGGGAAATAAAGCCCATAATCCATCACCTGACCCTCTCTGAGCGGTTCTGTGCTCCCGGTGTGTTCATCACAGGGCCATCGATTTGCTAGCATTAGGCCTGTAATCACAATAATTACTATATCAACTTATTGTTCAATAAATGACAGATAAACACCACGTTTCCGGGCTCAATATTTATCTTCAGTGCAGTTATTTACATGTCTTTCTTTATTTCTTTATCCTATTTTATTCTAACAAGCTCACAGATTAAAGTTATGTTTGATTGAGTTGTATATAAGATAATATGTTAATAAGGGCTTTCAGAACAAGGGAAAACTGTGATTTCCATTTATTGGTTGGTTTCAGTGGCTGCAAGTAGTTGATATCGTTTATCGCAATATTTTGCTGCCTCTATTATTAAAACTTTCCATTAATTTTGTTGTTTTGTTTGACAGACTTTTTGTATCATGTTAGTTCTGCAGAGGGCGCTCCAAGTCAATTTGAAATCCTGAAGGGCCTAGTCTCTCACTCATGTCTTTTTTTATTCCCATCTTAAAAAATAAAATAAACACCACTCTGAGAATAACCAGTAGTTTGAGGCATTGCGATAATTATGCTCGATCAGGATGGAATAAGTTCAAGTGTATGTAGCTTCCCTATCAATTTGTATCTTTGTATTGTGTATTTTGATAACCGCTTTATAACCAGCTAAACAATTAAAAATGGCACTTCTTTCTTCAAACACTGCATTTTACTGTGTACCAACATCATCGTAGTATTGTGGAAAACAACCCCCATTTTTGCCTGGACACATTTCTGCAGGTACAGTGTTCAAAAATAATAGCAGTCCAACATGATTTACCAGATTATTCACAGTTTTCGGTATAAATCCTAGAACTACATGGACAACAATTTACCAGTAGGTGCAGTAGATTCTTAGAAACACAAACAGACCCAGCATTCATGGTTTGCATGCTCTTACTTCTGTCTAGTTGAATATTGAATTAAAGGGGTGTGTTCAAAATAATAGCAGTGGGGAGGTCAATTGGTGAGGTCAATCATTCTGTGGAAAAACAGGTTTGAATCAGGTGGCCCTTATTTTAGGAAGTCAGCACATGTTATAGATGCATTTCACTTTGAAATCCTGAAGAACAATGAGTCGTTCAAGACATTGTTCAGAAGTACTGTGTTCTTTTGTTAAAAGGTTGATTGGAGGGGTTAAAACTGCTAAAATGATCTCCAGCGCGTTAAAATGGAAAGCAAAAACCCAGAGACGCAGAAGAATAATGGAAGACTACCATTCGAATGGATCAAACAATAGCCAGAACTCCAAAAGCTCAGCCAATGATCAGCTCCAGGATGATCAAAGACAGTCTGAAGTTACCTGTGAGGACTATGACAGTTAGAAGACGCCTGTGTGAAGCTAATCTACTTACAAGAAGCCCCCGCAAAGTCCCACTGTTACAAAAAAGACATGTGTTGAAGAGGATACAACTTTCAAAAGAACACATCATCTGGCCGAAAGAGAAATAGAGAAACGTTTTGTGGACTGATGAAAGTAAGATTGTTCTCTGTGGGTCCAATGACCGCGGACAGACGACCCACAAACTCTGAATTCAAGCCGTAGTCCACTCTGAAGACGGTGAAGCATAGTGGGGCAAGCGTTATGATATGGGCATGTTTCTCTAACTATGCTGTGGGGCCTATTTATCGAATACCAGGGATCATGGGTCAGTTTGGATATATCCAAACACTTGAAGAGGTCATGTTGCCATATGCTGAAGAGAATATGCCCTTGAAATGGGTGTTTCAACAAGACAATGACCCCAAACACACCAGTAAGCTAAATCTTGAGTGGCCTGCCCAATTCCCGGACCTTAGTACCTGAAGAAATTACACATTTCTCTTCATGTTTTGATTTAGAAAACCATGGGCAAGGCTTCCAATGCATCGAAATAAATCTATTATGAAGATTTTGTGCTTAACTAACGTTTTTAAACTCACTGCTATTATTGTGACCACTGTACGTCACAAAAGCTGCGACGCCGCCCAAAGTCTCCCAAGCCCCGGAGGAATGTGTCCGACTGGCCCGGGCTTGTCTCAAAAGTCAGTCGTGTTGTGCTGAGCTGGACAAATGCCCTCAATTCTTTTCCTCTTGTACTTCATACTTTCAATCCGCTTAAATCTGTCACGGAATGGTGTCACGGTCCTCATTTATGACACACTTTTTTCACTGTACCAGGTCAGAAAGTTCACTCGGTGTAAGCGGGGTTACGTGTACATATTGGTTGCGTAGAATAAAGGTTAATTAATCTGGATATAGTCTGCTTCTGTCTTTATAACATGTCATAATATTTAAAAAACACAAAGGTAAAGTAAATGGAATCCAACGTGTGTGCGCCATTTAATATTTAAAAACTAAAGCAGTGACACCGATTTGGCATTGTAAAGTTCATGACACTTTACACAATATTCTCTCAAGAACATGGTAAAAACAATAGATTCAAGATTTTACTCAAACCTTTCCTAGTTTTCCCAGGCATGTTCATTTTTGTTCATGTTTATTGTCGGTCCTGGGAGACAGGAAGTGAAATACAGCACAAAGAAGTAAAACCGTACTGTACCAATGAAATATGATTCAGATTCTTTCTTCATATCACAAATATTTTTTTCTGGTCACACTCTTTCATTATCCATACAAGATCCTGGTACTGGATCAGAAGCATACTGAAACGATGCCAAGGCGAATGCATGCTTGAATCAAAGCTAAAGGTCAACGAAATATTAGAGCGTGTGACCTTTTTTTCTTTTTGCAACATTTTTTTCTTTTTTTTTAGGTTAATCCAGAAAACATGGAAAACTTGGCCTTTCATGCAAAGTTTGAATGCCTCTCATGTTTTGCAAGCCCAAGGTAGACATTTCCACCAACAGATGGGTCTATTTTAAGCAGTCCTCAAACTGAAAAGACTTGAATGCTGAAGTGTAAAGGTTAAAACTTGAAAGTAGGGCTGGGCGATATGACTGTGTTTATGTCAGTGTCTTTCCGCCGTAACGCGGCTTTTCTGCTCAGCGTGTGTTTATGTATTTACCTGGTGGCACATGTGTGAAGAAGCGAGTGTTACAGTTCTGTAGGCGCCGCATCTTCTCATTTGTTTAATTTAAATCCTGGACCGTGCTCACAAATGCGCTGTTTATCCATGTTTTTGAAAATAAGACATGTCCAACTTTGGTGAATTACTTGGTCAAATAATAACTTATGGTAACCATCTTTTTCCGGTTTTCCTTTTACACAATAAAAGACACAGTATGTTATCGCTTCAGTAAGACTCTTATTGTGAAAGGGTCAGTCAGCAACAGAGCGCTGTATCACAGCAACTTGACGTCATGAAAGAGACGTCTCAGAAAAGATGCCAAACAGCAACAGACACGAACAAAAGCCTTTACCAAACTTAGTGTTACTATTTTACTTTTATTGTCCGGAGTTTTATTGTGTTTTCTAATGTAGAGTTAGTTTGCTGTAATTCTAAGTCTAGTCTAAGTGCTAAGTCTATTTTTGCTGTGTTGATTATCACAAAGTTGAATAAATTAGTATATTAATTAAATTGTTTTTCTTCTTCAGTGTGTAATTTTACACAGTTATTTTAGTTACTATATAAAAAAAAAAGATAAAATCGAAATCGGGAGTTTATAATTCAAAAATCGTGATATGCTATTTTTGTCATATCACCCACCCCTTCTTGAAAGTGCAGGATGTGAATGTGTCTGTTTTTTTTTTCGACGGCAGGATCAGATCAGTTCAAAGTTTTTCTGCTCTTGAAGCTGCTTCTTCCTGTGTTTCTGTGCAGCTCCTGAGCGAAAAGATCAGTGGAGCCGAGGGGACAAAGCTCGAGGAGGACTTCCTGGAGATGGAGAGAGTGAGTGCCAAACTCGTAATATAAATTAAACCTCTGCATAATCTTCATTTGAAGAGAATTGGCAGCATTGAATTTTTTTCATTGCATTTGATTTCTATTGTCTCTGTAGACTGAAATGTGCTATTGTGGTTTTACAGAAAATTGAGGTCACGAACAAGTCGGTGCTTGACCTTTTGTCCAAAACAACAGAATACCTCCAGCCAAACCCAGGTAACACAACATCCCATATAGCTTTGATACAAAATGACCACAACTTCCTGTAGAGGTGAAAAAGCGATGCCTTTTAGCTTGTGAACTCTTATGAAGAAAGAAAAACAAGTTTTTATTGTGGACCTCATATTGAAGATTGCACACTTTGTGTTCAAGGCAGTGAAGCGTTCAAGGTTTTGATGTAACCTCACATTTTTGCTTAGATTTGTACTGCCTGCTATGTCTCAAACACTACTGTTGTGTGTTTTTAAAGCTGCTCTCCGCTATTTCATTTTGCATTTTGGTTGCATTCTCACATTGCATCGCTAGACGCGCCACCTTCGGTTAGACTTTGACTTCTAAACATTTTATTATATCTTTTTTTTATTTATTCTTTATTGGATCAGGTAAGTCAACTGAGAACCAAACAATTATGACCTGTCCAAGGTGCATTAGAAAGCAGTACAGTCAAGGCATAAACACACATTTAACAAAACAAACAACATGAGGATTACTGTAAAAACATTACAAACATGTGCACTGATTCGGAATATTGTAGAAATTTTGTTTTTGACGGATGCAATTGCCACAAATGAAGTGAGTTTTAGAGTTTGCTGTAGATGATTTCAGTCATTAGAAGCAGATAATTGAAATGAGAATTGTCCAAAGGATGTGCATTCTTTGGGAGGAGAGAGGTTTATGTAACGAAGTGTGCCTCTGGGGTTATGGATGTTTAACAGAGAGATGAGGTATGAGGGGAATTTGCCAATTATCCATCCATCCATCCATTTTCTTCCACTTGTCCGTTGCCGGGTCGTGGGGTCAGCTGTTGGAGCTGCCCAAATCACATTGCACCAACCCCTATGGCTCCTCCTGCAGGTGGTGGGTCCACAGAAGGACGGCCTCATGGTTCTAACCGGGCCTGTTGGTCTCTCATAAGGGGCTTCTGAGAGAAGCCCCTTATGACAGACCAACCAACAGATTTAATCTTTAATTAAAGATTTGTAAATGAACAACAACCAATGAGTTTGCCTGTGAATATGGAAGGAAGGCCATTTCACCAGGGAGTATAGGTCACAGTGATGAGGGCACCTATGGCAAACCGGATGGCAGAATGGTAAATGACATCAAGTTTATGGAGCAATGTTTGAGAAGCCGATCTGTGGGCTGTGTCACCGTAGTCTAGGATTGCCACTATAGTTTTGACCAAAAGCTGTTTGGAAACAGTGAGTAAACTTTGTCCTGCAGAAGGAGAGATAAGCTCCACACCTCCTCCGCCTCACCCCCAAGCAGAGCAGGGTTCACTACTACAACTACTGCCAAAAGAAATTCAGTATAGCCGAGCACAGCTTTATTTGTTTGTGATGCAAGTTTAATAATCTGGAAATGTGTGCCAACTCGGCAAGAAGCCTGAAGGTCAACTCCAAATGATTTAGTAAAAGTCTCACATGCATCTAGTATCTAGTTTTGTGGGCAAAAAGTATGTGAACCCTTTGGAATTTCTCCTGTGAATGTTTACATGTTATGGCCCAAGAAATATGACAACATGTAATTGTTTGGGTGGCAGACTCTGTTTACTCATTCTTGTTATCAGACCACATCTTATGACCAAAGGCAGAAATGTACTGTAGGAAATTCCAATGGGTTCACATACTTTTCCCTCACACTGTAGTTTTTTTTAGTTCATATCTTCTCTGGCTCATTTTCCCAGCATTAATCTCCATAACACTCTAATGTGTGTCGTTGCAGCGTCTCGAGCCAAGCTGAACATGCTGAACACGGTGTCAAAGATCCGGGGGCAGGTGAAGACCACGGGGTACCCACAGGCGGAGGGGCTGCTGGGAGACTGTATGCTGCGCTACGGACATGAGCTGGGAGAGGACTCTATATTCGGTTAGTGTCTTTTCACAGCAGAACATGTACAGTATATCGAGCACTAGTAGGTGTATGATATGGTTGAACGGTTTTGGGAAAATATATTTTCTAGCATCACTGCATTAATGCCGAGTCACAAAAAAGTAACAAACCCCATAAAGACTGAGTAAGATTAAGAACATGTTTAAATGACAAGATTTGCCGGTATGCGCAAAGATCTCACAGCAGAGATTTTCCAGAGTATAAGTCGCTCCGGCGTATAAGTCGCACCAGCCATGAAGAAGACAAACGCATATATAAGTCGCACCAGCCTTGGCAACTACCTGGTCAGGGAGGCGTAACTGCACCATTTTACAAGCCTCTCCCGGCAGCACGTTGTTCAAGTTCTCATATGCGGACTCGTTCCTCTAGCGTTTAGCCCCGCGATAAGCTTTTTTTGTTTTCTTCATTGCAGTAAGGGTAACCTCCGCTTTTTGCCAGTCCCTCACAGGTTTCTCGCTCACTCCAAACTCTCTTTCTGCTGCTCGATTACCGTCTTTTTAATCTTCAGTGGTACAGGAGTAGCACATACTGGTACGCAAGCCTATAGCTCCCTATAGTGGCTGTCAGTGTCGGCTGTCATAAGTCGCACCCCCGGCCAAATTATAAAAAAAAAAAGTGCGACTTATAGTCCGGAAATATGGTATACAAGATAATTTGGCAATTTACCATCTGTGACCATTGAAATAGCCATTTGTATTACATTGCAATTAAGCGATACCTTTTTTCTATTATTATTGACAATTTTACTATTATTTATTTGATTATAATTATTTTTTTTCTCTATTGTTTTATAGTATTCACTAAGCAACAGAACGTTTGTCATGTTTACAAAATGTGCCCCATGAATCAAAATCTATTTGGAGCTTTGGGTTTTCGTGTCCAGGCTCCTCTCTGGTGGACATCGGGGAGGCCATGAGGCAGATGGCCGACGTCAAAGACTCCCTGGACATAAGCGTCAAACAGAACTTCATCGACCCGCTCCAGAATCTACAAGACAAAGACCTCAAGGAGATCATGGTGCGTCGCCTGCGGCCGAACTGCCACAGCGCCCCTGCGTCACACTCGCGTTAGTAATATCGATGTGTTTTCAGCACCACCTGAAGAAGCTGGAGGGCCGGCGGTTAGACTTTGACTATAAGAAGAAGCGCCAGGGGAAGATCCCGGACGAGGAGATCCGACAGGCCGTGGAGAAGTTCGAGGAGAGCAAAGAGCTGGCCGAGAGGAGCATGTTCAACTTCCTGGAGAATGATGTGAGCGATAATTCTGGATGGTTTACAACTGGCATCAAATCATTTTATAAACTATTTTTACAGCACAAGGTCGTCAAATACAAATGCCATGGTCGAAAATTAGACCCGGGACTTTCTTACGATGCATTTATTACATAGGATTTAGTCAAATATGAATCGGAATTAATCGCACTTTACTTTAGCAGCACAGACACTTTTTCAGTTTCCTTTTTCCCCCAGGACGTTGCTTAGGGACGAAAACGGCGTGAAGCCAAAAACAATTTCACTGTCAAACTTGTTTATTCACACAGTTAGGCCGACATAAACTTATTTAAGAAGATCATTTTCCAAAATAAATCAAACTGCTATTGTCTTTGACGTGTTTGAAACGATCGCAGGCCTCACCTCTTTTTTTTAAAATAAGTTCAAATGTAAAAAATACCAAGAATCTAAAATCTAAAATAACCCTCCAAGAAATAAAGAAATTATGCTTAATTGCGATTAATTGTGATTAATTGCATTATTAACTCGATTACACATTTGAATCGAGTCCCACCACTATCTAAAACACATTGTTTTGGCTGAAATTCTACCCCAGTTTTTGCTCAGAAGTTGTGTCCTATTTGCTTTTGAGAATCTAAATTTCTCTGTTTGATTAAATGTATTTTAACATCTTGACCCCCACCCATGTCTCATTTGAAAGCTAAGACTTGCAAAACTGAAACTTCGTCACATTTTCATCCCTTTTTTTGTCATGGTTTTTTTGTCAGTTTTCGTCTTTGTTTTCGTTTCATTTTTGACGCTATTTTGACAGTTTTTTTTAGGAAGCTTTAGATTTGGGTTAAGCCAAACTGCCGAAAATCTGCTTGGTTAAGGCGGGGGTTAAGAGGTTAAAAAATTAGAAATGCTTTTTTTTGTGCGTATATAGTATTTGGGCATTAAATGCATTAAATTTGACTTGCTGCTACGTGTATAATCCTTTACAATACAACTACAATAGGTTTCTCTTCAAAGCCTGGACTTCCCTTGAAAACGAGATTTGGAAATCTTAGTGGAAGATAAACAGGTGCAATACATGCCTGCACTTCAATTTAATTCCCTTTTAACACGGTGCAAACCACTTGTATGATCCTAAGTGTATTATCCCATGTGTCTATTTTATACATGTTTCTGTAAACCTCCTTGTGGCCCATAGGTGGAGCAGGTGAGCCAGCTGTCGGCTCTGATCGAGGCGGCGTTGGAGTACCATAAAGAGTCGAGTCAGATCCTGGAAGAGCTCAGCACAAAGCTACAGAAAAGGTGAGAGCGTAAGTGAGTTGCATAAATTCCCGTTACCTAACCCACACGCCTTCTGTCTAGCTGATATAATAATAATTAAATGTGGTAGTGCCTTTTTTTTAAACCACTAAGCTTCGTACAGGCCGTGCCCTTAAGCAAACTTTGTCTGCAGACGCTCATGAGGAAAGGTACTTTTTCTACTTTCACAATAATACCCATAACCACATATCTATCTATGAACTTCTAGTCCAGATGCACTTTTATATCACATCTCTCAACAATCCATCATCTTTTTACAGCACTCTATACCTTCTATAGTACTTCATGAGTTAGTTATGTCTCTGGTCAGATAATAGTCCCATGTTTGAGTGCCCGGCTGCTTTGACGCTTATGTAAGCCATCTCCATTATCACTGTGGAAATGGATTTTCTTTGAATGTGTGCTCCCTTCATGGTCAACTCGTGTCAGGCAACGAGTACAACAGCTACTGTCTCGCGTAGCTTTTATGCTACACTTGTACAGGCTTGATTTTTAGAATATTTTTCTTTTTAATGTATTTTTTTATTTTTATTTAGTGCCATACGAATCTCATGCTTGTTGTGGGATTTTTATTGGCCGATGCCGATATGCTCGATACTTTTGATTAATGTTTTTGGCCGATTTTTCCAAATGTCTGGTCCTGTAGAAATCCTGTAAAAACATAAATACTTTTTTTTTTTTTTCTTTAGGTGATTCAATCATAGTTTCTGTCCCAGCTTTGATTAGTTTCCATTGGGGTCGGCCCGTTAGTCCGGCAACTCATTATTCCAAAAATGTCCCATTGAGTAGGGGTTGAAAAATAAAATTGGGTTCAGGCAAGAGTCCACTGACCTTAAGGTTATGTTTCTATATGGCTCTATAATCCACAACACAACTGGGTTAGAGATGTCGGACAAATGGCACCTCCGCTCAATGGTACATTTTTGGAATAATGAGGCGTCGGACTAATGGGTTGGTGGACCAATGGCAAGACACCTTTACCTTTACCATTACCATTAGCATGCTGCCGTTAGCATTAGCATACTGTTTCAAACTGCAGCATTTTGGACAGAGATCGCAAATACAGTTGCTGAGGTTGAAACTGTAGCTCGGCGATTGAATTTTCCAGGTTCTGTGCTTCACAATGAGATACAGCATGTCCATATTCACTGAGGTTTAGTGAAACTAACTAACTTTAGTCAAACTTGTTGCTAGCCCATTTTCATCAGCCCTAGGGAGTTGTGGGAGGACTCGTTTTAAAGCCCTGACTTCACTCTTTCCAAAACGGGAATAGACAGGAAGTCTCATCACTTTCGGTCCCGCAGATATCGTCTTTTATCTGCGCTAGATTGGCCGATATTGTAAAATCCCCGTATAAATGGCCACATTTATATAGCGCCTTTCTACCTGCTTTAGGCACTCAAAGCACTTTACATGAAGGAACCAGTCACCCATTCACTCTCTCATTCATACACCAGTGTACGCAGACACTGGAGGCAAGGTGGGTGAAGTGTCTTGCCTTGACAGTGTGCACCTGCGGGATTTGAACCGCCGATCCTCCGATCACAAGACGACCCACTCTACTCTCTGCGCCACCGTTACATATGACCTCTCAATCCTAGACTGACAAACCAAACCAAAATAAGATTGAAAATAGTGTTATATCTAATAAGTTTTTAAATGTTTTATATAATATGTCAAATACAGTATTTTCATGTAGCTGATATTATATTCAAAACAACACGATAACAGAAATTGTGTTTCTAGGGTGACCAGATGTTCCAAACCATTCAGGACAGTCCTGAAATCCAGCTCAAATAGTCTTGAAAATGACACTGATGCTGGACCACCCGTAATTATTGCCTGATTAAAGGCGAACACACTCTAAACGCCTCTATTATTGTGTGGGGGAGCGCTGGATAACACTCGGGTATGCGGTGACGCTCAACTCGGGCCTCCCCCGTTTTATTTG
This sequence comes from Proterorhinus semilunaris, assembly GCA_021464625.1. Lineage (NCBI taxonomy): Eukaryota > Metazoa > Chordata > Actinopteri > Gobiiformes > Gobiidae > Proterorhinus > Proterorhinus semilunaris. The sequence goes on from CM038346.1 coordinate 33,317,900, forward strand.
GACACAGCTGAGGCTTAAAAGGGCACCGGTGATGCAATTTCAACACTATTAAAGAAAATGAATCGTGTTTCCCTTTTAGATTTGACTATATTTATATATTTTTTCCTCCTCATATTTTCTTATCTCAGGATATCCACAGCCAACAGTCGTCCTAAGAAAGAGTTCACGTCAAAGTCCGTGAGGAGCACTATGGAGACGGTGGGCAGTAATCACCAGAACGGCCTGTCTTACAGCTCCTCCATCAAATCCACAGGTACAGCCCCTGACAAACTCGATGCTTTTGTATTTGTCGATGTGTTTTGATTTAGTCGTGCGGCGGCTTTTGAGTTCCATTCCTCCTGCTTTCTTTGAGTTGCATTGTCTTGTGGTTTTGTTCTTTGCAGATATCCAGATCCACACAGTCAATGGGAAAAGTATGTATTGCGTTTCCAATGCTACTTTCTGGCATGTTCATTATGTTTCATGACATGCCTTACATTCACTCACCAGTGTCTACATTCACAAGAATGCATTATACATCAGTTTAGTCCAGGGTTTGATCTTGATCTAGGCCTAGTGGTGCTTGGAGCGTCAAGTTTTGAGAACGACTGCTCTCAGTGAATGGGGAAAGTGAGAGATATATATCTGTATACATCTTAGGCAGTTATTAAAGTGTTTCCTCTTAGTATGTCAGTCCTGCTCAGTAAGAAAGTGGAAACATAAGCATCACAAAAACAGTAATTCCAGAGAACACTATGTATTTCCTTTTCTTAAAGGTGCACTATGCAACTTTCTGAAAGTCCCTTCATCATTCTGAATTTTGCCTCCACTTTTCGACACCTTTATGAGACAATAATTTGAGCTTTATTTCACATGTGCTGAGAGAGAAGACGTTGAACTTTGTGACAGTGTTAGTTTCACGTGGAAAGGTCCAGCCATTACGGCGGTATTAACCCATAAGCCAAGTCAAAACTTCAGCATTTTGACAGTTGACATAGTTACCACAATAGAACTTGTAGCTGCACCAACAATTAAAAGCTGTTTAAATGTGATGTCACTTTTCTGTCATACAAATCTGTAACTCCTTCCTATTCCTCCATCTTGAAACTCTTATCATATAGTATTAATGACATAAAAGTGAGGACAGATTGCCACTTGTTTAGAAAGCTCATATAGAAGTGTTTTTGTTTTTTCCATGTCAGTTGTCTGTTCTCGAGTTAAAAATAGCATGTGGAAATCGGGGTCTTAATGAAAACCTACAAACAGGTTGCATAATGGGAAATGTGCCCATGCTGTTCTGCTTTAAGGCTTGTTCAAGAGACAACACGGTAAGGTGCTTATAGAAGAACACCAGTGCCCCCTGGTGGTAGACGTAGGCAATGGCCATGGGAGAGACAGCCTTTACGATACAAGATTGAAGACTTTTTCTCAAATCATTTGTGTCGCGTCTGGAATAATCTTGAGGAACTCCATTGAGGAAAAAAATAAAATGAATTCCTTTTGTATTTAAGCTATTCAAGCAGTGGTAGTATTTACAAACTAGAGTGGCATATTTTCTTGAACATTTGTATCACTTTATAACAATCTTTCTTACACTTCACCCATATTGCACTCATTCATTGCTTGTGCAGCTCCGTTTCTTATCATTATCATTGTTCTTATCATTTCCATATTTTTTGTTTAAAGCCGACCACATCTCGTCTGTCCCGGTGTCTTGGCCTGACAGTCCCACCACCAATGGCAACTACCATCGTGAGTCTCCGCACCGCCCTCCATCAACACATTATCATTATACCATTATCGGTTATGTGACATCGCACTACTTCTACTGGTAAACCTTTTCACAAGCAGAGTTGACAAAACGTGACTAAAATGATGCAGGAATAAATGGGGTGGTTGAAATGTTTTACTTCAGTTTGTAATATTCTCCTCCACAGCAGAGTTTTTAACTTCTCACTGTAACTCTCACACTGATAACGTGGAAGGTATGTGCCTATAGTCCCGACAAATGATTAACAGTGATTTGATTTAACTTTTAATGATCTACCGATAGTCCACTTAATTCTTCTCCTGCTTTTCCAAATGTTACAGTTATTAAATCAAAAATCACATGCCCACATCGAATGTTAAAGGCCCTATACCTGATTTCCTTTTTGTTGGTTTACAAACAATAAAAGGAGGAGTGTGTAAATGTTTTAAGTGTTATTTGTGGTCCACAGGAATGAGTTCAAAAGCCCATTTCAAAACTTCCAGACAGCAAATACTGTCATAGCAATGTAAACCACAATAATAAGCTTCACTCATGATGAATAAACAGGCTTTACAAGCAGTACCGGACTTTCAATGATTATGGATGTTGTTGTTTTTTAGTGCTTTTATTAGATCTATTGCTAAAAAGCCAATTATTTAGATGCTAAATAACATATTGCTTTGTTATACGTATTGCCTTCTATTTTCTAATGTATTCTGATCACCACTGATAAATAATGAAACGGCACAAATTATCTTTATCTTTATCCTCAAATTGGAGTTAGACACTTCACCGACCTCGCCAACTAATGCGTGATGCTCTTTACTCACCAAATCTACTTCCTTCATCTTGATCATTTCATTTTGAATCCATAGTATATAGACCTCCAAAAGCCAGGAGTAGTTTGTTTTATTGTTTTAAGAGCGAAACGTGACTTTCGGGTGAATACTTATGAGGTTATGCTCTTCCTCTGTCGTTGTTTCTGTTTGAGATGATAGCGAGTTACAGATGGACAGTCACTAAAAACATCACATTGGGAGCAAAGACTTCACCTTCGCTGTAGGTGTTTTTTTAAGCTAACGGCTGACGCACAGAGGTGGGTAGAGTAGCCAAACTAAGAGTAGCGTTACTTCATTTAACTATCATTTTACTCAAGCAGAAGTAAAAACTCCTAATGAAACTACTCTAAGAAGTACAATGTCTTTAAAAAGATACTCAAGTACATGCACTTGAGTAAATTTAACCGAGTACTATCCGCCTCTGCTAATACTGGATAAACATTAAAGTAGCACCAAGACTTTGAAGGAGCCGCTCAAAAACAATCAGCCGTTAGCGCAAATACTTTTTCGTTTAATTTTTGTGTTTTTTTGTTGTTGTTTTTTAAACTGGCCGATAGCTCTGAGATCAAATAAAAAAAAACTCCTATCTTAATGAACACAGACGTTTCCCCCAGTCGGGTATTTGCATCCAATGTTTTTTATGTAGCCAGTGACTGTAAATCGGTAAGTAAGTAAGTGCTTTATTTGTCATTGTACAACTAAATAGTTTTCAGGTGTTAGTCCTGAGCCGATCCTCTGAAACGGTGCACCGCCTCCTGGGTTTGTCCCTGTTTGAGCGTGGTGTTTTGCACTGGTCAGCTTCACCTCCTCCTTCCTCTTCCCCCTGCGCAGCTCCCTCCGCTCCACAACAGTCTTTCACCATCTTCTGGGAAGAGCTTAGCAGTCTGTTTTATTCTCCATTGAACGTCCATTAGCCAGAACACTAGAAGGGATAGAAGGCATGTGTGGCTTAGCTGTGAGTCTTGCCCGGATACCTCCTCATTAGTCCATTTTGTGTTCCCTGTAGTGCCTCTTGTGATGCCTCCACTGTGCTGTAGGTGTAGGGGCCTCTTGGTGCCTCTTTCAGAAGGGTCTCAAATGCAGTGCTTAATTTGTAAATGAGTAGACACACTTTTGGTCTGATGTGATGGATTCGGGGGACAGGCCGGCAGACGGCCATTTGCCGGAACACTCTAATTAAACACCATTATATCAGATCAAATCTGCCAGATCCTCCTAAATATTTCCCAGACCCTTTACCCTGAAAAACTGAAAATTGGGGGAATGCGTTCCCCGAAACAGGGGCTCAAATTAAGCACTGCTCAAATGTCTTTAGCTCATAAGCTAGCTGTTTGTTTACTTTTGAAAAGCTGCTTTCTTCAAGACTATTATGGGTTTTGGAGAAATCTATTGGGACGTGGGACAAAGGGCTAAAAACTGGGACTGTCCTGGGTAAACTGGGACATCTGGTCACCCTACGCTAACCCCTAATAGGGAAATAAGCAAGAGAGGAAGAACGGCGGCCTTCGTAGAATTCACTCGGAAGGCACTTGCATAGAGCTCATTATTCTCATACTTGGCACAACTACTTTTGTTCTATTCCTTCTAACTTCTGTCCTGTCTTTTTTCGGATGCAGAGACGGAGGTGCTGGACCAGCCGTGCTGCCGCTCGCTCTACGACTTCGAGCCGGAGAACGAAGGCGAACTGGGCTTTAAGGAGGGGGACGTCATTATTTTGACCAACCAGATCGACGACAACTGGTACGAGGGCATGATCAACGGAGAGTCGGGCTTCTTCCCCATCAACTACGTGAAAGTGCTGGTGCCGCTGCCCCAGTGAGGACCGAACTACAGGGCCCAATTCTGCCCTTACGGATAATGCTATCTCCAAGTATGGACTCGTTATGAGCGCTACAAAGGGCCAGAGTTTAAATATGGGCCTGCTACCACTACAGCTCTGGGGGGAGGACAAGAAACCACTGTTAAAGGATGGGTTTGTTTGGTTTTGTGGAGCCTTTTTTGTGTTCAATATGGAAGGCTGAACACTTTGCCTTATTTACACATTTTATTTCTGTAGAGGAACGATTGTCATACTACAGATCCTTTTGAAATACAGTTCAAACTCGCCAATATTCTGTACAAAATGGAATAAAGTAACGTCATTGCATTATAAGGACACAATCTGGTTGAAGCCTGGACTATACAGCAGGCCTAATATGGCCCAGGACAAGTCCAGACTGTCCTTTATCCAAGATTAGATCAAATCTCAATCCTCATAAACTTTCAGGAATAAAAGTTATATATGAGATGGATTTGACCATCTTTGAAGATGCTGTTCTCAGTTTGAGAGCTACTGCTAATTGTAAAAGTGAGTTTTCCGTCAAAAGAAAAAGGGTTTCAAAGAAGTAGGATTCTCTACCACGTTGCTTTAGAATTGAAGTTGGGAGAGGTTGGACTCATCATTTGCTGTGTTTACCTGAAATCTGCTCCCACTAAATCTCTAAGTGGGGTGTAAACCATGTCTAATCCAGAAAAAGACACATCGTTTAAATACTAAAGAATAAAGCAAACTCTCTCTAATAAGGTCTATAATCTGAGGAGCCCAAGTAAGAACCACTGGCCGTATGGACACTCCAAGTCAGAACAATAGGTTTCCAACAATTTGGCAAAATGTCTTCAGTTCTAAAGCGACCGTGCACAGATGACTACTTTTGGAAAAACCTTTTCTACGATGACCTGGCACGTCTGAAACGCCGATGCAGATGAACAAACGGCAGTGGTCTCTCATAGCTTTCCCAGAGCTGTATGTTTAGTCCATGTGGAAGCACGATGGAGTCGTCTTGTCCTGAAGTGACTTGCCTGAGTTATAGCGTTTTACCGTCGATTATATTTATGAACTGTATGAACTCAAACCCAAGCCATTAAAGTCGGACTCGCTCGGCCCGTAAAGTCTTGTCTTAATACCGGTTTGACTGAGCTAAGAAGCCACACGTTCTAATGTCAAAGTCCCATTTTATTTTGGATTTGTTTTTAGTGTTTACGTGTGTCAATGAACAACTACCTGTACAATTGTTTTTAAATCATGTTTTATATACATTTTTTCCACTTTTTATTAGCTCCAGATGATCCACATTTCAAATACAGGCACAAATCAAGGCGTAATGAGAACATTGTGTAATATTCACCATGTTTTTATTTTATTTTCCACTTCAGTTCAAAGCTGTATTTGGCCGCGTATTTGCCAACAGTTAAACTCACACATGAAAGTTTCGATATTTACATTAGTGTGCGTCTTTGTATGTACCCACTTTACACTTGCCTTTTATAGTTTATAATAATGCAATTGGCGCACATTCCAAACCTTTACAGCCATCTCCTCGTCCTTATAATGTGAACCACAGAGATATTGTTTCTTAAAGCACCATTGGCTTTTTTCACATTCGCTCAGATTCAGATTTTGATAATTTGAATGACACTTAAACATTGCCGATATGTATTTATTTGCACTTTTTCACCTTGTTTGATGTTCTCTTCAAATCCACTCCCCTCACTGTCACATTCCACTGGTTATTATTAGCACCACTGTTTTATATTTGTATTGCTCGATTTACCGGTAAGGCAAGTGGACCATTATAATTTTTTGTGATAGCACTATGTGCTATAGTGGTTCTAAATGAGTGTTTGGGAAAATCCTCCAACCATTATGAGGTTGACGATCATAAAAAAAAAAACGTTAACCGTCATTTTCAGCAAAGGCTCAGGTCCCACTGTAAATGGTCCTTTAACCCACCAGTTTTTAATATAAAGGCAAATTCCCTCATTCTTTTTTTTTCCTTTTTAGGTCCATCTTTTTAATGTTTTGTCTACAATATTGTCATACGCTGGAAATTAAATTAAAGTTTAATTTAGTTATAAAAAAGGAAAGAAAAAAAAAGAAAAGTCTGCAATACACTGTTTTTACTGCACATGGGTTTCATGTTTTGTTTTTGGTTGTTGTTTAAACACATTTCTTATTGTGAATGCAGCTCTTAATGTCCGTCGGTTTACATGCTCTGGGTGTGACCTGTTCATGTTCCTGAAGCGATTGCATCGTTTTAATCAGTCTGCCCAAACTGTGAAAGGCAAGTCTCCAAGTCTGTCCATGCGAATGGTGAGTGCACTGTTATCATTATCAATTGGTCCCAAGCCAATTCAATCATCACTGCTGATTGGACAGGTTCCCGTCATTGGAAAGTGGCTAAAATTTGAAAATATCTGGCAACACAGAAAACACATATTGATTTATTTTACAGATTTAAAATTATGACGGAGAAATATAGTTAAAGTTCTGAATAAAACTGTTTGTAGTGATTCAATCTTATTCCTAAGGCATTCCTAACACCCTGATTCTTTGAAACAAGTTTCACAACTTTGAGGGAGTAAAGCCTATGCCAGTGGTCGCTAAATGACTTCATAAATATGACACAGAATATGTCTCTATACGTTATACTACTTTGCTTTACTATCAAATAAGAATACATGCCCCAACCCATATTAACATTCCGTGTTTTATTCCTTACCTTACAATATGAATTCATGCCTTCGGGAGACTGGATGAAACGATCATCACGAGGATGTTGAGATTCCTGTCATGCACTGGAGCTCTAGTATCTACCGCATGTTCATTAATGCACATTTTCACCTTTTGCGTATTTTCTTTTTGCACTTTTTCTTCCTCCAGATCCTCATTCAATGCTATTTCAATATCCAAATGCTATAGATTCTGAATATAACTACTGTCTATTATGTACCTGGACCTCATTGTGAGAACGAATGATCTGGACTAATGTCATCTTTTTTCATTTCAACCCATTTAAAATGTTCATGTGTCCGAATATTTCTGTGTTTAAGTTTTGTTTTCGTTTTTTACATAGATGACCATTTTACTCTGACGTTTACAGGACATGGGTGCATTTACTACACATAGCATTCCTGTTGCTTTTTTTTATCGATTGTATCCAGGACTGTTTGCTCACTTATTGCATGTGGTAACGTTAGAAATGGTGATGATACTGGGGAGACGACCGCATCAGAGCTTTGTCTTGCATTCACTTTTCTTTTGTTTCATTTGGTGCACTGCGTTTTCAAATGGGGACCAATAAAGTTATACATAAGTGTTTTTCTTGAATTAGCGCTTTAATCTCAATTAATTAAATACACATTTCTGTGCCTTTTGTTTTTGTTACAAATCATTTAATACACAATTTAGCATTTTTTCGGACAGTTGTGTTGTGTTGATATACCAAATATACATGAATACAAAATGAAATAAAACAGTTCTCTCAGACCAGGTCTTGGGTACGAGAAGTCCAGCCACAAAGAAACATCACATTTAAATAAAGGTGTTGAAAAATGCTAATAAATTTGATTCATATGATTCTAAGCCATATAATTACACTGTGTTTGTAATGTTTGTATAATTTGTATCCATTTTTACACCATTTGAGAGTAACCTGAAAACTGAATGGAAGACAAACTTCTGCCACATATTTCAGAGTCTGTTCAGTGATCTATAACTGACTGTATCGTATTGATTTGTAATAGATTAGTCTTTCACTGTTACCTCTGTAGCCGCCGTTTGTCTCGGTGCCGTCTCTTCAGTATTCGTAAAAACAAAGACAACTCGCTGCTCATGTTTCTCTGTTATTTTTTCAGGAGCATAATTTATGCAAAATGTTGTTTTATAGATGTTGTAAATGAATATATTAATAAATATATTGCATAAATAAATGACAAATCTCTTTGCAGGTGTTTTTTGTCACTATGTGCTGAATGTTGTTTTAAACACGTACAATTAGAAATTAACTTTATGGGCGTCAAGAGTCAACATAGCCTTTATTTCAGTGACAAAAGAATGTAAGAAATATATTTCCATACATGATAATTATAAAATAGTTACTCATAAATGCGCACATTACATTTTCATTTCATGTATCCTGTACCTCCATCATTGCATAACTTAAATACATTAGTGATCCCTGATGTGCGAGTAGTGACTGTTACTGTTACTTTAGCATCTAACGGACACAGAAATCATCATTAAATATAGTTAAAGGCCTTGTACCCATACTATTTTACTAGTGACATTAATTTTGTTCTGCCCCCTTCAGTATTTTGAATATGCAGTGGTTTATGACAAAAGGCTGTGTATTTTTTTAAGCATCTTTATTGATTGTGAGGTTGTCGGCTATACTTTTTGTTAGCATTACAGTGACCCCGAATTTTTAAAAAAAAGAAGAAAAAAAAGTGGTTTAAACGATTTAAACTTGTTGAAAACTACAACAAAAAACAGGTATTCAGCCTTTATTGTTTGGCTTAATACAACTGCATCTGCTGGAATATAAAGGAACAAGAATTACATCTGGCATCAATAGGGGCATTCCAATAATAAAAAGTGTAGACAGGAGTTTTGTCCAGAACGTCACTTCTGGAAACTGAACTAAATTAGAAATATATCAATAAATGATCCAAATATGATTTTAGAAACATCTTTAGACTTGTACGATCACAATTTCTACACTTCTCAACCCTTGTCTCAAAACTACACTTTCCTATTTGATCCAAACTCAAGCTCTTGAACCTTACACTGTCAGAGTCTTTTACAGATAAAGAATCTCTCTTGATTATCAGTTCATATCCACACCTCCGCGCTCCTCTGCTTGGACGGCCTACCTTCTCTTTTCCCCTTCGAAGAAAGTCTCTCTCCCTTTGTCAAATCTTGTCTTTTAGGCTGCTCCGATCTTACGTTCCTTGCCTCTTGCGCTTCTTTTGCTTTGCCACAATTCGCCACGCAAGTCCACGTCGGCTGGTGGCTCACGACTAAGTTCAAAGTGGGCAGAGAGGTCGTGCTGGTTGCATCTCTGAACCCCAAAGAAGACGTAGGAGATGGGCTATCGGCCGGGAGATTTTCATAGCCTTTCCTTAGACCGGAGTACGCCGTCCAGGATGCCTTCTCTCTGAGCTTCACCATCTGGCGAATCTTCTTCCAGCCGAGGTGATTGAGCTCGAGCAAGTTCAGGAGAATGCAAAAGATCCCGACGCAGAACATGAAAAGCAAAAACACCGTCTTTTCCGTTGGCCTCGACACGTAGCAGTCCACCGGCTGGCTGCAAGGTGCCGATGTGCACAAGAAATGAACTGGAACGCTGAATCCGAACAGCTTCCATTGCGCCAAGACAAAAGTCACTTCTAAAATGGCTCTCAACAACACGTGGAAGATGTAGCATTTGGATAAAACTCCCCCAGCAACGGCTTGTACGTCGTTGTTGGTCTCCTTCACGGTGAAAACGCGTGCCTTGTTTAGAGCGTTGAGCTTTTGCAGTTGCTGAACCGTGAGACCATCGAGAGCGTCAGCCAAACTGTGTCCCAGGTGCTTATGGGAGCGAATCGAACAGCTATCCGAGTCGCAGCTTCTGTCGTACGCCTCCCGTCCGCCGTCTTTGCCGTGATCTTGGCCTGCTTTCCCGGTGTACCCCTCCTGGATTTGCCCCAGCTTTTGTGCACCGTTCTGCTTCGACAGATTGTGCCAGGTGTAGATTATGAAGCAAAGCGACGGTGTTGAGACGCTGATGATGTGGAAGACCCAAAAACGCGGCTGCGAGATCGGCGCAAAGGCGTCATAGCAGATGGTGGAGCAGCCGGGTTGGAGCGTGTTGCAGACGAACATCTCCTGCTCGTCGGTGTAGACGTCCTCGGTGGCCACGGCTACGATCAGCAGCCGGAATATGACCATGACGGTGAGCCAGAGCCGGCCGATCATGGTGGAGTGATGGTGAACAGCATCCAGCAGGCGTTTGAGAAGCGTCCACTCCGTCATGGTGGCCTGGGGCTGCCCGCGGCCGCGAGGAGGGACAAACTTCCTGGGGAGGGGCAGTCTGCTCCGGTCCGATCCACCTCTCCTCCCCTGGGACTGCTACTACCAGATTGAAAGACAATCTGTTGCCTTCGGATTTCAGTTCATCTAAGCAACAAGTCACTGTAAGTCACTTATCGATGAAACTTAGAAGGGATGTACATTTCTTAAAGACTGGCTCAAATGTCTGTTTCAGATTTGGTGGCTGTCTTTGGTCGTATCTTCCTCTCCTTCCCAGTGAGTCTGACACTGTGAGATTCTCTTAGTGATACTTTTGGATTTCAATTCATCAGAGCATTAAGTTTACAAACTTCGAAGAAATTCAATTGACTATGTTGGCGCAAATGTTTGTCCCAGAATTTGTAGCTGCCGTCCTCTCTTTCACTGGAGCTGATGCACAATGGTTTCCTTAAATTTAGTTCATCTAGTGTCAAGTTTTGTCTTAGAAGCTATGGTTCACTGAGCTATTGGAGCAATTTCCTATTCTACAATTGGGTCATGTATGTTTTTAGAGCACAGTCAGAAATTGCCGAATGTCAGTACTACGGTTGTAAATGAACAATTATGTGTACCGTTTGTGATTGTTCATCATAGTGCGCTGTCCTGAATAACAAAAAGGATCTATTTTAAGTTACAGATTCATGTTTCTGCCAAGGCATCTAAAACAATCCTCCTCTTGTGCAAATTACCATTGCAAACATCCCATTTGCATAAAGGTGTTGATCTGGATTGTCAAATAAACAGTTGCCCACTTTGTTGGCTTTTGCTCCATACTCTACGAAAAAAAAGTCCTCTATTCACATACAAAGCTTCATCCTTGTCATCCATTAAACTTCACAGCTTCTTCCCATTTGTGCTTTGCTTCTCCACACTAAACATCTGTAAAAACGTCTCTGGGTCCAAAAAAGAAAATGTTGTCCTTTAATATTTAGCCTTGTACTTTCCAAAACAAAAGTCTTGTAGTCTTGAGGTCAAAACATCCACGTCTTGCTTAGTCCCGCCTTCTTCCAAGTGAACTCTCAGTCTTGCTGTTTTCCTCAACTTTCAAAAAAAAATTCAGAAAACTTGCAAGTCTTTTTTCCATCCAAATGATTAAAGTCGTCCTTCTGCTTTGGCTCTTCGTTCTTGCCAGTCTGCTCTGCTGGTTGGAACTGAAGGGGTAAGTGATCTGGGGAGGACCAGACCATCTCGACGTGATAAGGAAGTCCACTTGACTCGAGTGACTTGGCGCGCTCTCTCCGCTCTTGTCCTGGAACCGTTTTAAACTTGGGAGACAGAGCCATCCTCTTCTGAAGCACCTGCTGATAGTGTGAGGAGATACAGCATACTTCCGCGATTAGTCCTACTCCAACTAATGCACTCCTTTAATAGAGGCAGATGTTAAATGGTGCTTTGGAAGAGAGTGCTCACAGAAAGACCCTTTGCCACTTTGGTGGTGTGAGGTACGATGGCGCCAAAAGCTAAGGAACCCCGCAAAACATTTTCAATAGAGGAGTTAGCATTAGCTGTTAGCATGAGCGATCGAAATACTTGGACTTTGCGTCTATACAGAGTCGTGGACACAAAATTTGGTTCGATCAGAGTTGGATAAATCAGTCCATCTGGACTTTTCTTTCTTCTCCAGGGGAAACATCTACTTACTGAATCGTTAGTTGTATTTTTATCCTGTAGGCTATGTGTATTTGTGTGCATATAGTCACTGAATAAGTTGTAAGTATGTCTACGCAAGTTGCACATTGTAGCTGACAAAGGATTTTGTGTTAAAGAACACCGTGCCATATTCACAAACCACTCTCTAACAAAACTTTCACTTGCACTTACACCTCACTGAATCTAATACATGGGTAATTCCGTGGCAAAGGACCATGTTTATTGCTTGCAAAACATCTTTATCAGATCCATGTCTAAACAGAGAGCGTGACAGAGCCTCAGCCCCGTCGTGTTTGAAGTAATGAAGGCGGTCACTTGGTTTGTTATCTCGTAGACGCAGCGGATTGATGCTCACGGACGTTTCAAGGGGCTTTTTTAGGCACAGATAAGACGGCAGTAGAGTGACAGGAGAGAAGCAGTCAAAACATGCCCTGGATGGCACAGCTCACCACACACCCAGCAATGGCATCAGCGCCATGGAACTGTGCGCTCGAGGGTTCTGTTAAACCTGGGTTAGAATATAGTGTAATGTGTAGTTTGAGCCCAATGCGACGGTTTGATAGGCCCAACATGACAAGTTTCAAAGATCACATCATTTTCCTTGTAAATGTGTTTTTCTATATTTCTTCTACATTTTGTAGATTTATATACTTTTTACTGCTCTGTTGTCAGTAGATGGCAGAGCTTTAAAACATGCTCATTCTTAATATCCACATAGAAAACTGATTGTATCTGTATCTATAATGCCTTATTATGGACTTCACAATTGTTCATTCTAAGAACATTCTAAGAGGATCAAACATGGTCTAAAACCTGAAAATAGAATATTAAAATGATCAAGAACGTGAGTTTGTCCCCCTTAAATGTTCTAAATTTAAGTCGATCTCAGGCCACGATGGCTTCTCCATCACATGCATTAATTCATTTGAAGTCTATGTGCCGTATTTACGTCCAGACAGCCTCCTACAGGGCCTTTGTCTGGCATTGATCCAGTCCAGGGCACACGCTGCATTCGGCCCCTTCAAATGTCTGCTGCGGCAGGACCCCACGGACGGACCACAGAGGGGCCCCCGCAGCCGGGATTAAGGGCCCCGCTCGTGAGAACACAAACTTAAGGAGGTAGGGGCCACACAGTTTGGTCACAAAGGAGGAAAGGGGAGACCGTGACTTGGAGACCAGACACAACAGGAACAATGGCACCTGCGGAGTGAGGGGCTTCACGCGGGACCTTTACTTTGTGTGGGCCCAGACTACGGCGGCCTGGGACAGAAGTTCATCTGTTAATTGGTGATTTAGTGCAAAACAAGCCATAAGTTGTCAAACATATACATGAAGTGGCCTCGGAAAGATTTCAGACCTTTTAGGTTATTGTTAAGACAATGTTTTGAAAAAATTATGAAAAATGACAAACTAAAGTGGTTCACAGTGGTGTTAGTTTTCAGACCGTATTCATCGTTTGCAGACCCATTTCATCGCCATTAGTCAGAGTTACACTGCTTTTATGCGCTCGTAAAAAAGTGTAGGTCTTGTAGTGTCCATTCATTTCCCATTTTACAGAAAGATGCACTCAAAGGCAACTTGGCATCTACAAAGTGAAGTTGCCAAAGTGAGTTCTGTCCATGGATTTTCACACCTTAAAGTTTCAGATAAAATAGCCTTAACCTCTTAAACCCCCGCCTTAACCGAGTACAGTTCCCCCAGTTCAGCTTTACTTAAATCTTAAAGCAGTACTAAGTAACTTGTTTAATAATAATAATAATTGCTTAATAAATCCTTTTCGTAGTCCCTCTGGGGGTAGTACAAGTGTTAATGGGATGCTTGGGGGGTCTTTCATCTCCTCCGGTGTCTCTGGCCAGAAAACCACAATTGCAACTTTGCCTGCCACTGGGTCGGAGCCACCAATACACACTAATGGAATCACGAAAAAGAAGCTAACAGCTTAAACAGTATTTACAGCCAAGTTTCTACTGTGTAATTGCATGTACAATATCCCTCTCTCCCTTTGTCTTTTCTGTCTGCGTAGTATTTACTCTCACGGACAATTAATGAGTAAAAAACCAAAACATGCTACGACACCTGCAGTGGCGCTTTTGGCCTCTAGGGGCATGAGTTGCTTAGTACTTCTTTAAAGATTCTCACCTGGAGCTTAAAGCCTTGGCCAGTGTGACGCCTCGTTTGAAAACCTAAGACCTACAAAACTGATCAGATTTTTTTCCTCACATTGTCGCCGCATTGTTGTCACTTTTTTGTCGTAATTTTTTTGCTTTTTTGTCCCGTTTTTGTTGTTTTGTCTGGGGTTTTTTTGGTCCAGATTTTGTTGCTTTTTTGTTTATTTTACATCACTTTTTTGTCACTTGTTTTGCTGCGTTTTTGTCGTGTTTTTTTTTGGCGTTGCGTTTTCATCCTCATTTACATACGTTTTTGTTGCTATTTTGACGCTTTTTTTCTAGAAGCTTTTAGATTTGGAGTCGAAAATGTGCTCGGTTAAGGCGGGGGTGAAGAGGTTAATATTTTCTCATGCCATATAATTGTTCTTTTCATTTATTTTGTTCAAAAGACAAGAAGTCACAAATAATTACAAAGATGCAAAGAAATACAAGTGTTAAGAATAAGTATGGACATTTGAAAAATGTACTGAATTCACTGCTTCTTCAAAAATGTACTGGAGCGAATGTCTACCCACCTGATGACAAACGTCTTTCCCCTTTATCTTATAGTCTGTTGTGTCTGGGACAGGAAGTGGTTGCCCAGAGTTTGGCAGGACAGGGCCGCGAGTAAGTTTTCATTCCGCTCTAATCCAGCACACCTCATTGGGTCCGTCTACTCCACTGCTGTCAAAAGAATTAGGCAAATTCTCAGTCTGTCCATAAAGGAATTCACAAACATGGGGTTCACTGTCCGCTTTGTCTCGAAAGAACTCAATGGGAACGAATAACAGTCGGGATAAGACTCAGAAGAAATGGTGAGTTGTTTTGGTTGCCATGAGTCTGTGTGGGGGATCCAAACGGGAGCTCAGACAGAGAGGAGAAAAGACGCAGTAAATAAAAAACACAATACAACATATAAACCTTTTGTATTATTTGTCA
Source organism: Proterorhinus semilunaris (assembly GCA_021464625.1). Lineage (NCBI taxonomy): Eukaryota > Metazoa > Chordata > Actinopteri > Gobiiformes > Gobiidae > Proterorhinus > Proterorhinus semilunaris. The sequence goes on from CM038346.1 coordinate 33,333,074, forward strand.
TTTGAATAATTACCCTCATTTGCATACTGATAGGAAAAATGTGTATGTGCGTATATATCTCTGCAAAGTCTCCCCTAATTCATGCTCCTAGTAATTGGCTCTTGCTGGTACTGGGTCAACTTCACAATTTCTATCACTTAGAGGAAAATAGATATGATACAAAGCACAAAGGGTACCTTATGTTAAAGCACCACAGCGTAACATTTTACTAGAGCTGTCAAAGTTAGCTTTTACTCACAATTCAGTATAAAAACACTACTTTATGTACCTAAAAGTTTCTTAATTCTGTTCAAAATGTATCTAAAATGTGACTTATTAAGCGTGTGTAGAAACGTTGAAAGATCCATTTTACAAGCTGTTGGGCTTTTCCCACATAGAATTATGAAACTGAATATTTAGTAAATGAAATGTGAGCAAATGCTTCAAATGTGAGTGTTTTATGTCGGCCAATTGGTTGTCAGCACTACATTTTACCCAATAAATAGAATAAAATACAATAATCAATTTGAATATAATATATTTTCATCATAGAAAATACCTAGAAAAAATATGACCTCTCCTCAGACTTTAATGGGAGCGGGACATCTCCAGCTCGTCTCCATGGAGATGTCGAGTAAAGGCAGCCAATCGGCTAAAATATTGTGGCGTCACATTCAGCTGTATCGGCGTCACATGACTGGCAACAATGACCAATAATGAGATTTAAATACAGGTGCTTTTTAGAATATCATGAAAAAGTGCATTCACTTCTGTTATTCAACTTAAACTGTGAAACTAATATTTGATAGACTCATTACATGTAAGTGAGAAATGAATAGCCTGTATTTGTTATCATTTTGATGATTATGGCTCAGCTTGTAAAAACCCCAAATTAAAAATCTCATAAAATTTTTATATTTTGAAAATGGACTGTAAGCCATAATCATCAACATGATAACAAATAAAGGCTATACATATCTCACTGCATGTAATGAGTCTATATCATGTATTAGTCTCACATTTTAAGTTGAATTACAGAAATAAATACACTTCTTCATGATATCCTAATTGTATGGCGAGCACCCTTGCACTTGTTATTTGGGCGCATTTGACCTTTGAATAGTCAGCAAGGCGCCTTTACTTTCCATCACAGTGGCCTCTACAACGCTCCAGGAGCATTATTGTTGTGTAGGTTTTCTGGTGAGAGGGTCCGTCAGCAGTGAAAAGCCCTCCAAACAATGGCTCCTGGAGTGTCCTAGAGACCACTGGGATGGAAAGTAAAGCGAACCGCTCATACAGCCACTGGGTCACTACAAGGTCAAATACGCACAAATACCAACCTTTTTTTTTTTTACATAAAAAGTTGCACAATGCATCTTTTAATAAAAACATAAAAATAAAAAAAATAAAGTAAACTTGACACTGGCTTTGGCTTCTGTCGTTATGTTGATGCTATCGTGTGGCATCGCCTGAAAACCCGTTCTCAGTTAAAGGTACGAGAACAGCCCTGGTTGACAAAACAAGAAAATGTGTCCCACATGCAATCAAAAATAATGGTAAATAATACAGATTTGGCCCTTTACAAAATAAGTCATATGAAAACGACGTAACACTGCTAACATGTGAGTAAAATAATGTGATAGCGTGACATAGTAAGGCGGGAGTGGGGGTTGAAGAAGCTTCGATAGCTCGTTCCTGATTCTACTTGCTGCTTCAAGTCCGTTGCAGACAGACCACAGACAGAGTCTCAGAGCTACTAAACTATATCTGTATCGAATGAACGGCGATGCCCGGCCGTATAAAGGATGCCGCCAGTCCACAGCTCAGCGCTAAAACAACCAGCAAAGACAAGTGGTTTCGCTTCGAGTTTCTCCAACAGGACAGTAACTTCAGAGGCTTGTTGATCTGAAGCCGAGATAAGATTCCTTTACCCCAAGTTGTGCTATCTCAAAACTCTCCCTAGAGGTAAAAAAAAAAAAAAAAGTCCATTTACTTTTGTTTCCGTGTTGATGTTTTGACTCTTTTGAACGGCTCTTTGAAGAACAAGACTGGATCTGTGCACGAATATAACTGAGCAAAGACAAGAAAAGGAGGAGACACCATAAGGTCAAAGGTTACAATGAATCCCGCTGTTCGTAAAGGATTCCCATTTGATTCATTTTCATAAACGTGTGTACCTCTTTTCTTTTTGTAATGATAAATTATAAGTATCGTGGCCTCTCGTGACACGTTGAGCTTTGATCTGCGTTAAACGTCCAAACCCTGAAACCCTTTGGCGTTGTTTTTTTTTTTCCCCTGCTCTTCACATTTCCATTTGGTCCAGACAGGAGAGAGGCCCCTGCCCCGTCCCAGACACACAGACACACACACACACACACACCCCAGAGCTGAACCCCCCCGCCATCCCCAGGCCGCGCCTCTTGCTCACTGCTCCTAACAGGATTATTACTGCTGCCCCGACGGGGAGAGAGAGGCGAGGAGGGAGGGGGCGTGTCCGGTCCAGTACGTCCAGGTGGCGCTGTGGTCCCTACTCTGAGCGCATGTTCCCCCTCCTTCCTCGCCCCGTCCCGTCTCTTAATCCCCGGGCTATTCTCACCGCGGGACGAACGGGCAGAGCGTCATTTAATCCGCAGCGGGCTTCGGACCAAGAGGAGCTCCCGGGCTTTGGCGGAGGAACAGGACGTACAGGTAGGGCTGCATTTAAAACTGGTGTTGTGGTAAAAAAAAAACAGCGGGTGGAAATATTTATACTGATATAACTCCAGATACATGTACTACAGTGTGTTGTTGCCGCTCTATAGAATGAAGGTGAATGGAGTTCCTCAAATCAGTTATTTGTCATTGGAGCTCTTCCTGTATCATTTACAGCCGTGACAACTGCCAGAAATGTAATGCTTGAACTAGATACTTATTTTGGCAAGTTCTGAAACTGATTATTCGTCATTCCGACAACTGAAATTGAATTATTATCCATACCTATTTGGGCTGGGACGATCCACTTTTGTCACGATCTGAAAACAGTAGGTCATTATAAGGGGATTGTAAATGATGTTTGCCTTAAAATGTGTCATGTGTCCAAAGTTTATAAACCAAATGCCATTTGACATTTACTGAAGTGTTTAGATGGAAAAGTGCATTGACACAAGTGCTGTGTAACTGTTACTGGAAAACCAAGTAGTGTATGATTCAAAAATGCCTCCAAAAACGAGTATTGAAAGTACCGAGATACTTGAAAAAAGTATTGATACTTAGTGTTAGTGCAGCACAAAGTATTGCAATCCAAGTCCGATCCGATATTCTGTCCCAGCCCTAATACGTATATCCTAAATGTGTTTAAAAAAAGACTAAATTAGACTAGACTATTTAGTGTAAAGTATACTTAGTATTTAGTATACTTAATAAATGACGAATTAACACTTAATTCATCATGAACAAATCATTAGTTAAGTGTGGCTAACACTTAATAACAACTTAACTACTACAGTTAATGCCTAACTCATAATGAATAGTTCTTCACATACAGTTATTCATTGCTATGTAAGTGGCTGTTAATAACTAATGAATTTTTTATGATGAATGAATTGTTATTCATCATTTATTAAGACTAAATAAGGCGTAGTTATTACAAAATATTAGCGTATACTTTTCTGATTATAATAAATCTTGTCATGGCGACGTGAAAACACGTTTTGCCTTTTTCTGCGAACTGCATTTGTGGTTTCTGTGTTCCACATTGTTTTTCTGGATACTTTTGTACGTCTTTGCCATGTTTTTGTGGAGGTTTGGTAGATCTGTTTACTTTGAGAGTCTAAAATGGTCCTGAAGAAAGCAGCTTTTTAAAGGTAAACAAAATGCTAGCTTATCAGCTAAACCCATTTGAGACCTACAAATGTCTTCTTCTGAGACACTGAAGAGGTACCAAGAGCCCCCACGGCTGCAGCACAGTGGAGGCGTCACAAGAGGAGCTACAGGAAACAAAAAAGGACATATGAGAGATGGTGAAAGACTGTTGTGAAGCGGAGGGAGGAGGAGGTGGAGCTGACCAGGGCAGGACACCACGCTCTGAAACAGGGGGCGCGGCACCATCTCAGAGGATCAGAGGAGACAGAGGGCAGCCAGGTTTCTTCCGAGTGCTACAGTTTCCCTGAACTCCAAGGTCATGCGGATCAGGTTGAAACAGTGGCAGCGCGGCTCAGCCGCAGCAGCTCAGGACTAACACCTGAACACTATTTCGTTGTACGCTTGTACAATGACAATAAAGCACTTACTTACTTAATGTGGAGATGGTCAAGGAGGCAAGAGGTCATTGCGTGCCTATATTGTATGTATTATTTTCATCATCAGGGTGTTGAAAGCAGATTAAATAGAGCTTTTTCCTGAGTATTGAAATTGAATTCAAAATGGTAAGGGCAGTGCTAATAATAACTTTAAATATGTGTTGTAGGGTATTTATTCCTTATACTGCAATATTGTTTACACAGTGTTTATAGCCCTCACTTTAATGGATATTATCAGGGTTTTTTTTTTTTGGCTTTGTGCAGCAATGCCTCACTTTGTCATTCAGCACTGGAGCAGCAGCATTCAAGTATCATAGGTCAAATGAAGCCCCAGATACACACGGATTGCATTCTCACTTTGAAAATGTTGCACCGTCAGCTTTAGCTGCATCACAGTGCATGTAATGTGAAACTCTGAAGCACCCACAGTCCATATGCTCTGGAGCGTATTTGTGTGATGCTTTTATTTGCTATAGGTCTATAGGGACTCATGTAAGGGTAAACTCTAGTCACGGATACATTTCAGTGGCTACAGTTACAGGCACGGCAAACATGTGATCTTTATCTATCTATCAATTGATCAGGCATTTCCTGCTCCTCTGAAAGTCCATTCGTGAGCTGACACGCGAAGACCTTATCAAGTTTCTGTCATGCATGTAAACCTCTGGTCGTCACCGTGACGACGCACTGTGCACATTAAGTCCCATGGCATTAGCACCAGGTCAGTTTGTAGAAGTGGATGAACTGAAGGGCCTCTGTTATTGTCGTCCGTAGGATGTGATGAGTGGATGGCCCCTTGTCTGAGTGCGATGACAGCGGAGGGGCCGTTGGGGGAGCTGTCCGCCTCAAAGGGACATGTTACAGACTTGCAGACTCTCAAGGAAGAAGTCCAACTCTCCAACCCAGAAGCCACAGAGAAACCCCCGCTTCACCAGCCCCCAGCTTCAGATAAAACTCAGGAGGCTGATCCCACTTCTACTGAGAGGTACCGATACAAACACTGAATAAATACAGTCACAAATGAAACCATGAAGCTCCATGTTGTAACAGTTCTCCCTCTGTCCCGCAGTGAGGAGCCGTTCTGCCGGATCTGTCATGAGGGCCCCGGGGGCGGGCCGCTGCTGTCCCCCTGTGACTGCTCCGGGACCCTGGCTGTGGTGCATCAGAGCTGCCTGGAGCACTGGCTCACAGCCTCCAACAGCAGCCACTGTGAGCTGTGTCAGCACCATTACAGCCTGGAGAGGCAGCCCAAGCCTTTCTCTGAGGTCAGCACAAGTACTTTTGCTTCTACTGCTAACCACTGTAGTGCAGACTGTGGTTCTGTCCTTGGGCGAGACACGTCCCTCGCATTGCCTGTGTGTGACTGTAGTGTGTGAGTGCGAGGTTGGTGGTGGCGATGGCGCAGACTGGCAGCCTCACTTTAGCGGCACAATAGCTGAGTAGTTAGCCCTTTTGCCTCACAGCAAGAAGGCACCGGGTATAATTCCCAGAGCGAGCGGGCCTTTCTCTGTGGCGGGAGGATAGATACAAAATATGTAGGAGTCTGGATGTCTTATCCAGGAGAAGTTTATTTACCGTCAGTGTGGGACCTGGAGACATGAACTCCAGTCTGCCCATTCGAGTGTGGGGATGCTTCCACAGGAATAGGGATAAATACCCTCTGTTGTACGCCAAAACATTCAGTGCCTGACAGCTATAGTTACACAAGACCTAGAGAGCAATTTCATTTTATTCTCTAACAATTAGTATGACTCACATTTATTCTAATTACACTGTGAGTTGTGTTAGAACCATTTCGTAGCTGAAGTTATCTGTGGCATTACCAGTTTTTATTAACTGTATTTAAATAATACAATTCCTCTGTCTCCTCACTGGCGTCTTCCGCCCTGGTTGGGCTGTTGTTAAATTCGTTCTTCATTCTTGAATATTGGTGTAGCTGCTAACGCAGGTTTAATTTTAGCGTCGCGGGTGGTTGAGAGCCTCTCCGCGCACCACTCCTTGGCGTCCATTGATCGCTCTCGGTGCATTGTGGCTCGGGGTCTGCCGGGGCCCTCCTGTGACGGAACTGGGGGCTATCGAAACACCGCGCCAGCCGAGAAGGACTAGATGTGGGCGTGCGACGGTAGGGTCGGCCTTGCCTGGTGGTTAGCCTTTATCTTGCGTAACTGCTCCTCAGCTAACCTGTATTTACCTTTAGGTGGAACCGCGCTGCTGTCTTGCTTCCTCCCTTGTTTTGTATAAACTAAAAAGCCAATGGAAAAAAAACAATTGTGAACTGTGAACAGACTGAAAGCTATGTGAATGTCTAATGTTACTAATGCTGTGGAATGAACCGAAATGTTTGTCAACTAAAGTACAAACAGAACAAAAGTAAATCATAGAAATAAACTAAAGTGAATGTACAAGGAACATGCTGCTTCTGTCCTTATGGGTCGAACCTGTGTGCCTTAAAGCACCTTTTATTTTCCAGTCATACTGGATGGCGTTGTCAGGCTTTTATTTACCAATACCACTCTTCATGTCACATATCTATCTATCTATCTACAGTAGTGTTCAAAATAATAGCAGTCCAACATCACTAACCAGATTATTCACAGTTTCTGGTATAAATCATGGAACTACATGGACAACAATTTACCAGTAGGTGCAGTAGCTTCTTAGAAACACAAACAGACCCAGCATTCATGGAATGCATGCTCTTACTTCTGTGTAGTTGAATACTCAATTGAAAGGGGTGTGTTCAAAATAATAGCAGTGGGGAGTTCAACTGGTGAGGTCAATCAGTTTGTGGAAAAAACAAGTTTGTATCAGGTGGCCCTTATTTTAGGAAGTCAGCACATGTTCTACATGCATTTCACTTTGAAATCCTGAAGAAAAATGAGTCGTTCAAGACCTTGTTCAGAAGAACAGCATTCTTTAGTTAAAAGTTTGATTGGAGGGGTTAAAATTGCTAAAATGATCTCCAGCGCGTTAAAATAGAAAGCAAAAACAGAGAGACGTGGAAGAAAATGGTAGTCTACCATTCGAATGGATTGAACAATAGCCAGAAAATGGAAGACTACCATTCGAATGGATTGAACAATAGCCAGAAAATGGTAGTCTACCATTCGAATGGATTGAACAATAGCCAGAAAATGGTAGTCTACCATTCGAATGGATCGAACAATAGCCAGAAAATGGAAGACTACCATTCGAATGGATCGGACAATAGCCAGAACTCCAAAGGCTCAGCCAATGATCAGCTCCAGGATGATCAAAGACAGTCTGAAGTTACCTGTGAGGACTGTGACAGTTAGAAGACGCCTGTGTGAAGCTAATCTACTTACAAGAAGCCCCCGCAAAGTCCCACTGTTACAAAAAAGACATGTGCTGAAGAGGATACAACTTTCAAAAGAACACATCATCTGGCCTAAGGAGAAATGGAGAAACATTTTGTGGACTGATGAAAGTAAGATTGTTCTTTTTGGGTCCAATGACCGCGGACAGACGACCCACAAACTCTGAATTCAAGCTATAGTCCACTCTGAAGACGGTGAAGCATAGTCGGGCATCATGATATGGGCATGTCTGTGTAAGTTCTCAGTCGTACAGGAGTTGTCCATTTTCAATGAAGGTACTTGATTCATCTTCCGTACATGATTCATCTTCTGAATCAAGTACCTTCATTAAAGATGATATGGGCATGTTTTTGTAACTATGGTGTGGGGCCTATTTATCGACTACCAGGGATCATGGGTCAGTTTGGATATATCCAAATACTTGAAGAGGTCATGTTGCCATATGCTGAAGAGAATATGCCCTTGAAATGGGTGTTTCAACAAGACAATGACCCCGAACACACCAGTAAGCTAAATCTTGGCTCCAGACCAAGAAAATTAATTTTATGGAGTGGCCTGCCCAATACCCGGACCTTAATCCCATAGAAAACTTGTGGGGTGACATAAAAAATTTAGTTTCTGATACAAAACCAAGGAATTGTAGAATGTTGTCAAAGCATCTTGGGCTGGAATACCTGTTGACAGGTGCCAGACGTTGGTTGACTCTATGCAACACTGATGTGAAGCCGTTCTAATAAACTGTGGTCATACAACTAAATATTAGTGTATTGATTCACTGGAAAGCTAAATCCTACGGGGAATATGTATTTATGTAGTACATACTGAGTGTGTAAAGACAAATGCAGACACTGTTCATTTTTTGCAATTTTCTGAAGAAAATGGAAGAAGAAGAAATTTCTCTTAATGTTTTCATTTAGAAAACCATGGGCAATGCTTCCAATGCATCGAAATAAAATCTATTATGAAAATGTTTTTGAACACACTGGTATTATTTTGACGACAACTGTATCTATCTATCTAAAATGTCGTACTTCGACTAGTACGAGCGCTAGTGTATATAGTGTATAACGACAATGACAGAGAGCTGTGTCAGCAGCGCCACTCTCTCCCTGGAGAGACTGGCCAAGGATTTCTCTAAGGTCAGACATCACAAACCTAATACTTTCACCTCTACCACTCGAATGAAATAGAAAACTAGCATCTCTGCTATAATCTTGTTTACCCTGTAACTGTTTGCTGATATGCACCGTCCCTTTACCAGTACTGTACTTTATGTGAGTGGTAGTGGTGCAGGATACGCCCAAGAACAAAGGGTTAGACTCCCATTCCTGTTCTGTAAAGCACTTATGCTGCCTCCATGTGGTCTCGTGATTATGGTAAATACCACTTGCCAAGTGGAAAATTGCACATGAACGCCACCACTTCTGGTATTTTCCACTGGGAAACTGGGAGATCATTTTGATGCCCGAATTCCCGAGATGCAATAACCTTTGACCTTTCAACACATTAGAGGGCAGTGAATTTTGTGTCTTTTAGCTGACATTTATGAAGCCAACACTATGCATTTAGTTCTTTAGCGATATTTAATTCTAATATTGTCTCTTTTTCCACGATTATCGTAATAAAAAAAAGCCAAACGTCTGAATGAATTGAATTAATTTGTTTATAGTGTAATAGTGTTTTTTTAATATTCACTTTGCTACAACACAAAAGCACTTGAACACAATGCACTCGTACTTTCCTCTTCACAACTGGAAAGTATCATCTTTACCTAAGCACATGAAGGCAGCATCCTTTTTATGCAAACTGTGCTCGACAAATAGACTAAACTGCCATTTCATTTTAACCTCAATGCCCACTCTAACAGTCAACATCTGCTACTGGTTGATTCTTTGCGGAGTTGAGCAGATGTTTTCTCTTAAGTGTTTCAATAATTTAGTCTTAAAACAATTCATAATTGTTTGCTTGATAGTACAATATTTTTGAATGAATTTGTGGCCAATTTTTTTAGATATAAAAAAAAAGGCGCAGGAAAGTGAAATTGTAGTTGTAAATAAATCAGCGATTGGTTCAGCCGATTACGTGATTAAATAGCCAGGTCCAGTTGACATGGTACTTCCTCCACTTTAATCCAAGATCCACTTAACCCGCAGTGTCCTGAGGTTATTTCAATGACCGGGCCCATGTCACAGGGGGCGGGGCCTGAGCCCTTCACGTTGGTCGCCCTGTTGTTGTTTTTTCTAAATCCAGATTAGAGTCAGATTAAAGGTGCACTGTCAGTGCGGGACAGTGCCAATGTCTTGAGGCGCTGGTGTCATAATCTGATGATTAAGAACCGCGCTTTACAGAGGGACAGTGTAAGCTGGTTATCAATACAGTACACACAGCACAGGCCAGGGAAATATATTGGACAATTACAGAAAAAAGTGCTACAGCGAGTGCAAGCTTGAAAATAGCAACATGCTATTTTTGTGGGCAATGTTGTACCCAATTTACCATTTGAAATGTCTTGCATTGAGGTAATAGGGCCCCAAATCTGTGACATAAGTGCGAGGATGCAGCGTTTGCTCATTTTGCTCTTGAGCAAACGCCTGGTAAATGACTCCCTATGTGTACTAATATGTGTCATCTGCCATTTTAGACAATTTACTCATTTTAGATCATTTAATTTATGCTTTTGTAACACATTTAAGTTATGTGTATTTCTGGTTTAGACTGATTTACACCCAGTTTGAACATAATTGTGTCCAAATTAGGTACATTTTAGACTTTTTAAAGCTGCACTCTGTAAATTTTTATGTGAAAAAAAAAACCTTGATATTTGTGTGTATTTGACCTTTTCATGACTCCATGGAGGCATGAGTGCAGCATAGCACCTTTGCTTTCTCTCACAGTGGCCTTTATGACACCGCAGAATCAATTATTGTTGGGTTGCTGGCCAGTTTCTGGTACAAACCCCTAAAAACAATTGTTGAAGCATCATAAAGACCACTGTGAGGGAAAGCAAAGGTGCCCTGCTTGCACTCATACAGCCACTGAGTCACTAAAAGGTCTAATATGCACAAATATTAAGATTTCTTTTTCCCTTTAAAAAGTTGCATAGTGCAGCTTTAACCTCTTAACCCCCACCTGAACCGAGCACATTTTCACCAGTTTGACTTTACCCACATCTAAAAGCTTCTGGGAAAGAAATGTCAAAATAGCAATAAGAGCCACAAAAAAAGTGACAAAAAAAAGCTGCAAAAACACAACTGGTGGTACTAGGAAGGACACGCCACACAATTTATTAGGTGATACTTGGTGTGAAAAGTTACAGGTTAGAGCATTCGAGCACAGACCATTTCCAGCTCTGCCTGCCTATGTAAAATTGCCTCCAAAAAATAAAACGGATACACATAATGAAACTGATAAACAATGGTTTATTGTGGAAGCAATAAAAATTTTTCCCTTTTTCCCATACCCCTTTTACAGGGGTATGGCTTATCTACATGAGATGTAAATGAGCCCTATTGTCAACAGCAGAGAGAGGTGAGAACTGCCCACATTTTAGAGAAAACGAGGCCGTTTTCTCACCTTTGTTACACATTGTTGTAAAGCTTGGAGACGACACTTTCATAATCTGTGAATAACTCAAAATGCCCCAAACCCTACTTGTGTCCCCGTTCTCGTGATCGGTCATAAATGTGTCGCACTGGTGTGTGAGGAGAGTGATTGGTTGAGGGTGCAGCGTCAACAGATGACTGCTACCAAAACTCTCCTTATGCTTGGTCCAACTTACTCAAACCATTACACTTTTCACCCGTTGCTTAACCACAAACGTAAAATATGTTACTTGCAGCTAGTGCAGCCCTCCCACAGGAGCCAGCATGAAGAAATGTTTCACTTTCCTCATCCGTTTGATTATCTAAATGTGTAGTCAGTCCCCTGTTTGACTAGACGTTTCCCTCCTCTCTGTCGCAGTGGTGGTGTGCGTCGTCCATGCAGCAGCAGAGGCGGACTCTTTTCGGGGATGTCCTGTGTTTCCTCTTCATCACGCCCCTCTCCAGTCTGTCCGGGTGGCTGTGCGTGCAGGGGGCCATGGACCTGTACTACACCAACGCAGCCGAGGCCCTGGGGCTGATGCTGCTCACGGTGTCGCTCTTCACCATCTACGTCTTCTGGAGCATCGTACGTCAAAAGCATAGACTGTTAAAAAGAATAGACAACTCCTTCTCACTCCTCCCCGTTGGCCACAATGACCACGTTCGAGGGGGAAATCATGGCGGATTTACAGACTCCTCCTCCCCAGCTCTGATGAAGCATGTTCCCAAAAAGGGCATAAGGACGGGATCTTCACTGTAGACTCGGCCCTTGCGTGACGTGTAGCTCGCGCAGCTCCAATGCTAACAGTCCGACCCTCATTAGTACGTTTCTTTAATTATGACTTACCCAGCATTGTCTCAGGAGGAATATGTAGCCGTAGAAAGTGTTTAAAGAATAGAAACCAGGCGTTAAAGTTGTTTTTAACGTGTCTAAAGTCCAATGCTTTTCAGTGGGAGACTAGCGGCTAGTCTCCCACTGGCGGCCTCCAGTGTTGTGGTCATAAAGCCAGCGGCCATTGGTCAAATCCTTGTAATTCACATATGTTAAGGCCAGACATATTTGGTTGTGAAGGCAGTTTGTGACCTGGAATGATCAGAATGATGGTCTGTGAAGGTGCCTACAGAACAGAGAGTTGCCCTGTAGGAAACGATAGCGTAATAACTGTTGAACCAATAACGTAATAATGATTTAGCGGTGGTAGTAGTAATTCTGCAAGTCATTCAGCAACTAAGTTAACTACAATGAGTTTTTCAAGTACATTTTTGGACATTTTAGACCTACAGCAGCTGGTCTGAGAAGAGGGATCCCGCTTAGGCCTGTCACGATAGCAAATTTGAAGTTTGATATATTGAGGTGGGAAAATATCGCGATAAACGATATTGACTGTAAAGATACCGTCAACTCTAAAGCATAAAAATGAAAAAGACCGTAAACCTTTGCTCTAAAAGTGCATATCCGTATCCTGTATTGCAGTAAGAAAAAGGCTGATCAACGTACGGAAGTATCGTTTGTCTGTCATTTATTGAACGATAATCCGATATAGTCATTATCGTGACAGCCGTAATTCTACAACGTATTAATAAAAACTGCACTGGATGAGGTCAAAGGTGTGGCCGTAGTCTTTGGTCATGCCTGCTTTTTTTGCTTTGCTATATTTACGTCAAACAATGTCTAAAAAGTGTGTGGAAGAATCGTCTTTGTGTTTGTATTTACTCAACTATATTCAATCCATTCCCCCAGTAAATAATGCCTGTCCTGTGTGTTGTGCAGGTCTCCGTGCGGTACCACCTTCACCTCCTCAGGACGTGGAGGACCACAGACCAAAGAGTGCGACTAAAGATCCCCTCCTCCTGCTGTTCCGAGCGCGAGCCCAACCCGCAGACTGTGTTCCGCAAGAACTCAGAGAAAAACACCAACAAAGAGACCATCGTGTGAACCAAGCGGAGATCTGACCAGCTTTTCTGATCTCTCTATATACCTCCTGTGTCTTACTGACTTTTTCAATGCTTTAGCGATTTTAAGACAGTTCAACGCAGAATATTAGCTTTGTTTTTTCATATTCTTAATGTAAATAGACATACATTTTTGACCTCTAGGATAATACATTTAAATTTGTAGTCTTAGTGGTATGTTTGAGTTTAACATTTGAATCCACCTCCCCCTATGATGACCGAAATCCAGAAGAGGCTTTTCCATATTCTGGACAAGTTGACAACAGTCAACTCTTTTCTGTTGACTTTAAACGTCTGACGACAATCTTTTGCAAAGTTACAATTCAATGTCGAGCCTGTTCCCGGTTTCGGGGCTCCGCATCAAGAATTGCAATGAACAATCTTTTTTGTTTTTATGGTAGTGAACACTTAGGAGGAACTTCCCATTCTGGAGGGTGACTTTTATTTTAGTTTTTGTTTGAAACCAAATGGGTGATTTCAACTGCGGAACTGAAGAAGAGGAAGGGGATGCCTGCGTGTTTCTAAAGACTCAAACCAGATCTCAAGGTGGTCAGTGCATCTAAGCGTGTTCAACAGCAGGTGGCGCTGCCTCGTGCCTCAGTGCATCTAAAAGACACGACCCAGAATGTGATACAGAAACACTAGAGGGCAGTATAAACTCAAACTTTCTCTAATCTGTCTTTTAAATGCATATTTTGTTGGGCAAGGTGTGTTACCCTTTTGTGATTGATGGCACACTGTACATGTAAACATTAAAGGTGCACTATGCAACTTTTTATGTAAAAAAAAAAAAGTTGATGGCCCTTCACCTGATGCTTTTGTGGTCAGCTTAGCGCCTGTACTTACCAACCCGGTGGCCTGTTGGACGCTTTTAAGGTTGTCACTGCTGATTGAACCGTATCCATGGTTACGTATGTATTCCATTCCGAAAATCTACTAAAAATCTTTAAAACAAAAATGAAATCAATGATCTTGAAGCATCATAGGAGCCAACGGGATGGAAAGCGAAAGCGCCAAGCTAACCATCGCTGGGTCACTGAAAGTTTAAATACGCACTAATAATCTTTTTCGTACATAAAGTTACATAATGCACCTTCAAAAAGTTATTCAACCCACGTCTTGTACAGAGGCTTGTCCACACTTTTACTGGATTGGCCATAGTAAAAAAAAATGTAAACTGTTGACATCGGTTTGGTTATTTCACCATATTTGTTCATGCTTGGTCTAATTAAACTACAGTAAATGACCCAGAGTTTATTGCCTCAGACCCTCAATGCCCCCTTTTCTTGGTCTTTGGTCTTTTACCTAAAAAAGACCTTCTAAAAAAGGTATTTTACCTCAAAAATTTCCTTTTTTTAAATTTCCGTACCGGACCTTAATCGGATTTAATGTAAAGACCAGCTCCTCGCACGCCCCCTCAAGGTCGTGCACGATTCAAACATGTGACTCTCGTTCTGCCTCACATGATGAACGGTTACACCAATCTGGGGATTTCAGACGTAACCACAGGCTGTCTTTCAATTGCCCGGATCCTTCCTCCGTTGGTCCACTTTGTTGATGTCCTCGGTGGTGGGCACCTCCAAAACGGAGCCGATTTCAGCTCAAATGGAACAGCCTTCAGAGCAAGGCTGCGTCACGCCCAAGGGCGGATTTATGCAGGGGCTTACAAGGGCTAAGCCCAGGGGCCCAGTATGTTGAGGGCCCATGGGCATAAGCAGAAAAGGCGAGAGTTCCCTCTCTCTGTGCAGACTCCCTCACTGTAAGGCTTAATCCGATTACTTTGTACCCGCGGCTAAACCAGGACTAAACCAGGTCTAAACCAGGACTAAACCAGATCTAAACCAGGACTAAACCAGATCTAAACCAGGACTAAACCAGGTCTGAGCCATTTTCATTGAGTTGACACTGGAAAAAAATATGTACCCATTGGTCTGTTAAAATGCATGCACCCAATTGCACCATTAAAATAAAAACAAATCTCTGTGGGAGGACCCCCCTTGTAAATATGTCCCTCCCATCAGTCTGGCAGTAGCAAAGGTTCTTCCGCGAGGGCCATGGAGGGTTATTATGTTAAAATCTTTTTGCAAAAAATGTAATTTTTTAACTAGTACCATGTTTAAGAAGTTGCTTCTGCATGTTCAAATAAAAAAATCATTCATTTATCTTTTCATTGTAGAGAGAGAGAGAAATCCGACACAGACACACAGTAGGCTATATGGGGGGCCCTGAAAAAACTTTAGCCCCGCGGCCTATTTTACATAAATCCGGCCCTGGTCACGTCTCAAATCATGTGATACAATATTAAATTATGCTTACAAAAACAACTGTGTTATGAATAAATGAGGCCAGGAATCTGTTTATAAACTGGTTTTGTTTGGATCTCTTACTGTTTGGCCTGAATAAGACAAGGATATGCAAGGTATTCAGTTGAAAAATGTAGCAGGTCTAATCTCCAACAATTGCAGATTTACGTTAACAAACATAGGCCTAATTTCTAAATACATAGGCCTATTTATTAGGCCTTTCATTAAGATTCATTTTATATAAACCTCATATTTACATGTAATATTTTTTAATTGTATAATAATAATTGTTTTGCACAAACGTGGAACAAAAACTGCTTATAGTGAGCACAAAAAAAGTTTTGGGAGAAAAGGGAAGAAAAAACACTGTAGCAGTGCATTCTGGGTAATATTCAGCTCTCTGAGGCAGCGGAGGTGCATCCTTCATCTATGAGCCAAACGGAGGAGTGCAGCTGCGAGGGAGCGAGGGGTACACGGCGGTGCTGAGATGACCTGGATTCCGTCCTAAGTGGTCGAGACACAGAGGATCCTGGGTATTGGGAACAGCCACGGTGCACTTGAGACTTTCCTTCCAAATGGCCACATTTGACCAGTCCAATAAGATGGATCCAAAGTTACTGAGAGGGATTGTTTTTGCAAAATCAGAGACAGAACCACATCAATCTTCAATTATTGTAGAGAATGGTCTTTCTTCACTTTTGTAAATAAAATGTTTACCAATATTCTTTTAACATTTAAGCCCTTTTGAAAACATTTTCTTTCCATGTCCTTTGTAATGGACATCAGGACTAAATGTGTCTCAAGTGAAATCTAAATCTAGGCTTACATGAAAATGAGAACATTTTGAATTAGTGACAGTAGATTCAGGCCTGGAGCTGTGAGAAGATGAGCTGAAGGTTCAATGTTAGAAAAGAAGAGTGGAGGTTTAGAAAACGAAGCATCATCTGAAGACACTGGCCTGGGTCTGAGCTGTAGCTGTAGTGTCCATTATGAGGAACAACTCAGGGGTTATTCAGAAAAGAGGTTGTGTGTTTCTGCTTTCTAAAACATCACACATCACAGCTCTGTAACACACTCACATCTGTATCACACTCACATCTGTAACACACTCACATCTGTAACACGCTCACATCCCAATCACACTCACATCTGTAACACACTCACATCTGTAACACACTCACATCTGTAACACACTCACATCTGTAACACACACATCTGTAACACACACATCTGTAACACACTCACATCTGTAACACACACACATCTGTAACACACTCACAAAAGAAGATGGAATATGAATCCCTGTGTTTCTCTAACATTTTACGTTATTGGTTTACACTGGTTTTTGTACTCCGTTTTTCTTTTTCATTTCATATCCTTCATCTCAAGATGGGACACCCGCACTCCAAACGCGCCCCTTGTTATTGTGAGGGGAGCGGGGCTGATATTCAGTTGTCCCGTTATTGCGGGTTGACTTTACTTTGAAGGGTGCACCTCCGCTGTTTGTCTGTGTCGGTGTGTGACTTGACTGTGGCGTGAATCAGCTGATTCCAATGATGTCCGGCTGATCATCCAGCAGAGAGCGCTCTTAAAGGGAACATTTGGGATTATTTCCATACACTGGTAAAGTCTCACAAATCCAAAAATAAAATAAATAGGCTATAGGTCATTAGACGTGTATTTTTTATTTTATTATAAACGAGTTTATAACCAACTGGATGGACCATTGTTTGAGTAAGTGTGGGTTTTAGTGAGTGCATGTTCTTCATTTCTACAACAGCCGGCATATGAAAGATTTAACGCACGTGTAAATACAAAGAAATGAGTGACACTGACCAGGAGATGGCGCCAGATCTCCATTACACACACAACAGACCGTCCAGTTACTGCTTACAGAAGTGAAGAACTCTTTTTAGACAAGTTTTGTTGCACACTAGGCTCGTTGTGCCCTTGGGCAAGACACTTTGCCTGTGTGATATAGTGCACATTTTTGGAGTTGTCCCCCTGACTATAAGCCACACTTTGTTAGGTTTGTCAGTCCATGTCCCACCAAATGAATAGCAGGATTGGTAACACTTTTTTCTCCCACAGAATGCTTGAAATGTGTTACAGTTTATTATGGAAACGTTACTTGTTGAAACGAAACAATAAGGCATCTCTCAAAATCACAAGAACAAAAAAGAAGAAACCACGGCAACCAGCAATTTTTGGATCTAGTTTCAATCTGAGCAAAACAGTGAAATATTAAAATGTCTTGCCCTGGTCTTGGAGTTTGGATCGTACAAGGAGAGCATCTCTAAACCAGTGCTGTGAGAGTGGGGCCTCCAGTTGAGAACCCTCATTAAACTCACTGTGGTCCAATTAGACCAGGCCCCAGGCAGATCTGCTCCTCTGTGGATCTCTGTGGACCCAGGATCAAGTGCCTGACCGCACTTGAAGCCTAATGCAGTCGCCTCCGAACAGCGGGACGTGCAGGCTCTGTCTGGACTCGGCCCCACAGCTTAACCCACACAACATACTCAACACTACGCGTCATAGTACTAAAGTCCATAGACCAGATTTTTTTTCCTTATAAAATAATTGTTTTTTTAATATTATATAAAAAAACAATGAAAGACGAAGCCACTGAATTAAAATGTTAGTTGTGGTCCAAACTCATTTGAAGCACCCAATTCCTCAAAGGGATGAGTTTATATTGCTAGAAAACTATACTATCTAACCATAAAACTGGTACAAATGCTTTATAATTAGGTGGACAGTATTTTTTTTTCCACAAATGTCCGATATGACAATATACTAAAGGAGGACAAAACTAATTTCAATCCACTACTAGAAAAGGTATAGTGCTTTAAGGTGTTTTATGCAACATCTATTCTACTTCTGTGTTCATGCAATTTTACGACTACTGCTCTATTTATTCAGGTTTGAAACATTTACTTTTATCGTAGTTATATTTGAATTGCTTAAAAAAAAAAAACCTTGACTTACTTAGTAATCTCTGTGCATTTATTTGTGTTTTGTGTAAATACTTCCACTAGATGGCAGCACACTCTTTAGTTTATCTTTATTCACTCACTGTCACATACATACAGTATGACAAACTCCGATGCCTCATTTGAAAGCTAAGACCCACAAAACTGATCTAAACGGATCTTTTCCCCACGTTGTGGCCATGTTGCCGCAACTTTTTTGACATTTCTTTTCATCTCTTTTTACATTTACTCTTTAATGGCGTTTTTGTTACTTTTTCATTACATTTTTGTCCCTTTTTTGTAACTTTTCTGTCGCTCTTTTGATCATCTCAGTTACGGATATGAAAGTCCTCATTGTTTTTGCATCGTCATAATTGAATCATTCTCCACACGCAGTGGTAAACTGTGGCTACAACTGTCCTGGGGGTAAACCTATGGAAATGAGGCTTGCAATCTGGGCCTTCAGACCACCAATCACCGATCCCAAACTATGGGTCAATCAATCAATCAATCAATCAATCAATCAATCAATCAATAAAATGTTATGTGTATAGCACTTTACAACAACAACCAGGATGAAGTGCTTCACAGAAAGATAAAAACTATCACAAAATGAACTTACCCTAGACATAATTTAGTGCATTCTAAGTATTAAAAAAGACGAGTCTTTAATCTGGACTTAAAGTGACAGATCTGTGAGAACACTCAGACTGAGGGCCAGGCTGTTCCACAGTTTAGGCGCGGCAACCACAAAGGAACGATCCCCCCACTGTTTGTATCGGGACCTGGGCACGTCCAGAACCATTTGATCGGATACCGGAGAGATCTGCTGGGGCGATGTACGGTCAACATCTCAGTGAAATATAACGGAGCGAGACCATGAAGAGCTTTGAATACAAACATTAACATTTAAAAAATCAACCCCGTGAACTTCCCCCTTAACGTGGTGGGGTTGTTTGAGCACCCGAATGATCCGAGGAGCTCTGTCGTCTGGGACTTCACGCCCCTGGTACACTCTAAAATATTTCCGTAAAAATACTGGCCTTTTTACTATAAATTCTAACGGATTTGCTCCGTAAATTCATTTTACCTGTACTTTCCGTTTGATAATAGGTTTTCCGTAAATAAACAAGACTTTGTGCTGTAGTTATTTGAAGGACTGTTCCGTAATTTTATTTTACGGAAAGTTCTGTATTTTTGTGTGTGAACACAATGCATTGTGGGTTATAACAGCCTTTGAGGCGGGAACAATCTGAGCTCACACAGAGCCTTTTGTGGGATGATTGCGAACACCCTTTTATGGTGAGTAAAACAAGTTTTAAAGAATATTAAACATGATTAGTAAATTAAATAGGCTACATTAAACTTGCCAACTACACATGCCATACACATTTTGTTGAATGTAGTTAGTATGTAGTTAATGTAGTTAGTGTTGGGCATTTACAAGGAAACTGTGAAAGAACTCATCTTTGTCCTAAACCTTATGATAATATATAATAATATAATATAATTCATTGCATTAAGTGTTGTGGCAGTCAACATGTAGTAACACATGTTTATAACGTTAATCGTTAACGTTAGTTTACTGTAAGTCCAGCTTTTCAGGTTATTTCTACAAATATAGAAATATTTTAACTTGCACTGTTGAAGGGAAAGCAACTGACCCGCCAGCTCTGATACATTTTTGAATTCTGTTGTGAAAACCTATAGAGCTCTAATAAATGTTCCTTTTCATCTAGAGAATCAACTCCAGAAACTCCATCGTACTAAACTGGAGTTCATTGATGCACAAACAATAAGGTGAAGTGTTCTGACCTCACTACGTTTGTCCATTTACAAATACAGGAGGAGGTGCTGTGATCTAAACACAGGAGGAGGTGCTGTGATCTAAATACAGGAGGAGGTGCCGTGATCTAAACACAGGAGGAGGTGCCGTGATCTAAACACAGGAGGTGGTGCCGTGAACTAAACACAGGAGGAGGTGCCGTGATCTAAATACAGGAGGAGGTGCCGTGATCTAAACACAGGAGGAGGTGCCGTGATCTAAACACAGGAGGAGGTGCTGTGATCTAAACACAGGAGGAGGTGCTGTGATCTAAATACAGGAGGAGGTGCCGTGATCTAAACACAGGAGGAGGTGCCGTGATCTAAATACAGGAGGAGGTGCCGTGATCTAAACACAGGAGGAGGTGCCGTGATCTAAACACAGGAGGAGGTGCCGTGATCTAAATACAGGAGGAGGTGCCGTGATCTAAACACAGGAGGAGGTGCCGTGATCTAAACACAGGAGGAGGTGCTGTGATCTAAACACAGGAGGAGGTGCTGTGATCTAAATACAGGAGGAGGTGCCGTGATCTAAACACAGGAGGAGGTGCCGTGATCTAAACACAGGAGGTGGTGCCGTGAACTAAACACAGGAGGAGGTGCCGTGATCTAAACACAGGAGGAGGTGCCGTGATCTAAACACAGGAGGAGGTGCTGTGATCTAAATACAGGAGGAGGTGCCGTGATCTAAACACAGGAGGAGGTGCCGTGATCTAAATACAGGAGGAGGTGCCGTGATCTAAACACAGGAGGAGGTGCCGTGATCTAAATACAGGAGGAGGTGCCGTGATCTAAACACAGGAGGAGGTGCCGTGATCTAAACACAGGGGGAGGTGCTGTGATCTAAAGGCCTGTGAGGATGAAGACATGAGGCTTTCCAGTGTCCACCAGTTTGTTGGACAGTATGTGAGGATGAAGAATGGAGGAGCTCTCACTGTGATAAGGACTCAGATAATCAGAATGTAAGTAGATTTGAGTCAGGTTTCAACTAAAGTATTTACAAATGTGAATGTTCTTAAATGTGTTTTCATTTTTACTGAAGCATTTACAATTTAAATAGTTATATTTAGCTGGTTCTAGACACACTTTTTCTCATAGTGGGACATCCTTTTCTTATGTGGTCGCATTTACATGAACTTTATTGGACTATACATGGGAAATCTATGATGTTTTTATATTATTTATTATTATTACAGACTTGTACGAGCCCCCTGGTTTCTTATCGCTGAATGTGAAGAGGAGAAAGAGTCCACTCTAGACGACCAACAGTAAGTTTAAACAGTTACATCATACTGAGATGAGTTTCATTTCTTGCTGACAGACTTTCTCAATATTTTTCAGATGTTGGAGCCAGAGAGCAACGTGAATCTGCTTCAATAAGGACTAACACACTAATATAATGTATCTTTAATACATTCTGAATTCTGTTGTGAATAACTCAGCCTACATGTTACAACATAAGGTATGTCAAATATTATTTTATGAAAGTAAAAATCTGCAATTTGGTATTGTTTTGGGGGATTTTGGGTTTGGTTGTAATGATGTGGTTAAAACAAGCTGATTGGACTTGAACTTTTATGGTGATGAACTGAAAACGTTAAAGTTGTACTTGGCTAAAAACTGTCTGGAGTTTTTAAGCTCAGTTGAACTTATTGCACAAGGAAACCGAACCGTGAGCTAGCTGAACAGTTACACCTCTATTTATTAATATTGTAAAAAGGGATTCAGTGGATCGGTGTGCGTGGATCGGGAAGTCTGGGCATCTCTGCTGAGACTGCTGCCCCCGTGACCCGGCCCCGGATAAAGCGGGAGAAAATGGATGGATGGATGGAACATTTTAAAATCAATCCGAAAACGGACCAGAAGCCAGGAAGCCAGTGCAGGACGGAGAGGACGGGGGTGATGTGGCTGTGTCTGGATGAACCGGTGAGGAGTAGGCCTGCTGCTTCTGCACCAACTGTAACTGGAGGAGCGATGACTGTGGGAGGCCAGAGCTGAGAGCGTCGCAATAGTCCAACCGTGAACTGATGAACGTGTGAGTTGGCGCGAGAGACGGGGCTTTACCTTGGTAACATTGCATTGCATTAGTGGTTTGAAGTTCAGTTCTCCAGTGAAAGACAACTTCCAGGATCCTGACGACATCGCGGACTGGACCCACGACCCTGGACCCAATCTATGGGACAACCCCAGAGCCAGACATAAGGAATCCTGTTTTCGTTTGGTTCAGGTGGAGATACATGCATGAACTGTCTTGCCCAAAGACACGACGGCAGTCTGAATTGGCCAAACCACCAACCTTTCATGTATAATCGTTGAAGGTGAATCTATAGTCTTTGGAGTGGAGCTCAAGGAATTAGATATGAGCATTCTAGATAAGAATGAACCGATCAATGGAGACGATCAAAAACGGGAAACATTTTAAAATCGGCTCTAAAGTGGATTGGAAGTCAGCGTGAAGATCCGAAACTGCAATAGAATTTCACCAACAGTCGTACGTCACAGTCTGTGGGAGAACCAAAACCACTTCATGCACAATTCAAGCACATTACGAACACCGAACATATTGGTTTTCTGAAATTTCATCCACTGGACCCACAGCTCCTCCTCGTAACTCCTATTCCTTACTTACAGCGAGAAATGCGCGGGGCTGAGGCAGTTCAAACAGACTACATTTACGTAACCGGGACATGAAGAGGACCCGAGACGAAACCAGACAGTGAACTCACCGTGAACCCGTCCCTCCCCGCGCTCCCTGAAGTAAGCGCAGAACGGGAGCGGCGGAGATTGTTTTTGAAAGAGCTGACATCTGTGGGTTTATTACACAACATCGGGCGCTGTGTTGGGAAATAGCGTTTGGTCAATAGCGCACACACAAAAAAAGGAAATACACGCGTTTCAGGAGAGAGAGAAAAGAAAAACCTTGTGTTGCATCAATAGTGAATCAATGAAAGACTGGGTGGATAAATCCTTCTCTCAAAAGCTTCACATCCTTAAGTCTTCCGTTTTGGGTGGGGTCTTACGCTATCCTCCCGTTTCCTGCAGCTAGTTTCTAAAGCGTATGAGCTGGTCTGGAGTTTTCCTTTCACCATCCACAGGAGAGCAGGTGTTTGGAGAACTGGTGGATCAGGCTCCGCGCATTGAATCGATGTGGAGGTCTCCTTGATCTGTCAAAAATGCTGCGTTGATTTCCTGAGTGAGTGTTGATGGGCCGTTCAGTGGCCCGCCGGACATTTAGTTTTCATGTAACATTCTGGACGGTCAAAACACTAGCACACGTTATAACCCTTGAAAGGCTTTGTTTTTGACGTGTTCACATCCGAACAAACTGACTCCGAATACCAAATGTGAGCAGGATTTGTGTGAGCCCCTTCGAAAATAATGTCAAATTCACAATCCGGTTTCGGAACGGCTGCAGTGCCCCGACTCTGGATCCAGCTTCGTCTCGACCTGTATTTTGTGTTCTTTCAAGAATGATGCTTTTTCTATGTTTAACCTCTGAAGCCCTTGGTGACCTCTGCCTGCGAACAGCACAAGGCTATACAAGTTTACTTACTTCAACAAACAGATTCTACCTTGGCTGAAATCCAGTGGCAGTTTGCAGCGACACATTTTACACATAAACTCCCGTGAATGTCCACAAATCTTTGCGTTTTTCCGAAAAGGGTTTCTTCGGCGCAGTATTCCCAGCACCTCATTTCCTTTCAGGCGCAGTTTAGCTTCGCTGTTATATTTAGCGACAGATAAAGTCAGAGCACACGGATCCGGCACCGGGCCCCCCGCTCCCCCCTGCTGAGGCACCCGTCTGCCTGTCATACCCGATCACGGTGCGCACCGTTCTCGGGTGGAGAGGAGGGGGAGTAGTGGTGTAGTCTGTCCCTAAGACCCTGGTATATCTGCGGCGCACAGGGCCCAGTCCCAGCCGGAGCCCAGACTGATGTGTGGGCTCAACGATTATTCCACATAATCGCATTAAAGGGCTCACGGCTAACACTGAACATTATCAATCCCCTGCAGATCTCGCCGTTCATGACGCTTCATGAAGGTGAAGAGCGATGTTTCTCTTTGCATTGGGGATACACCGGAACATCACACTGTTTTATCATGAGGGGGTTTGAAAGAGTGTAAACGCGTGATTGGCTTGTTTGTTAGGAACAATGGAGAATGAAGACACATGAGCCCGACGCATCTCTAAACATAGGAATATGGTCCCACAGAATTGTGTCTTCGCGTTTGGACTATTGCGATAGTTTAATACAGTACATATCCCGTATTCTAAAAGAACTCCATTAGCTGCCAGTGTCCAATAGAATCAAGTGTGAAATGTCGGTTCTATCTTTCAGAGCCTTGCATGGGCTGGCTACTTCTCACATCTGCTGATCTGATCCAGCCTTACACCCCTGCGCGACCCCCTGAGGTCTGTGGATCAGAATCTGCTGAAGGTTCCACGCACTCGTTTTCGTACTGGAGGTGACCGATCCTTCCAGGCTGTCGCCCCCCAGGCTTTGGAACGATCTTCGGGCCTCTTTGCGCTCAATTGACATAACTGTGAAAGGTGACATATAAATAAAGCTTACTCGCTTACTATGACACAATAACAACAACAACAGGGCTGTGGAGAGAAGTATCTGAACTGACGTCCATCGTGTGATATGACTGTTTCTTCCATCTAAGCCAGAGGTGGTCAAACTAAGGCTCGGGGGCCCAATGCGGCCTGCCTAGATCTTCAATCTGGCCCGCAGGGGAAAAGACACCTATGTTTTGACGTGAAAACTGGCTATTTTGTTGCTTTTGAAAATGTGTTCAGACAATTACAGTCTACTTGAGAAAACAACCCGATTCAAAGTTCAAAAGCCCAATGTGGCCCCTGCATCAGAACATTTGCCCATATCTCATCTAAGCCGACTGAACTGTACCTGAGGACATTTGACACAATTGACCTCCTAACCCCCGCCTTAACCAAGCAAATGTTCTCCAGTTGAGCTTAACCCAAATCTAAAAGCTTCTCGACTATAGGCCAGCGTAACGCCTCATTTGAAAGGTACACAATGTTTTTTTTCCTCACGTTGTTGCCGTGTTGCTGTCACATTTTTTTTTTATAAAACTTTTTTAAATCGTCACATTTTTGGTCACTTTTTCTTCACATTTTTGTTGCTTTATTTTGGCACTTTTTTTATTGCGTTTTCGTCACGTCTTTGTCGCTTTTTTGGCTGCAATTTCATCCTCACTGACGTCGCTATTTTCACACTTTTTTCAAGAAGCTTTAGCTTTGGGTAGGGCTGAACTGGAGAAAATGTGGTTGGTTCAGGCGAGGTTTAAAACCCTAAAACATTTTAAAGGGTAGACTAAATGTAATTTTTTATTTTGTGTTTGTTTGTTTGTTTTTGTTAAATAATATAAGGAAATAAGGTAAGACAATATTATATGCCCAATTACAGCTGAAAGGAAAAGCGTCAGAAACAGGTCCGATAAAAACCTTAAAAAAATTGTTTAACTGAATTGTCTAAAAATAAAGACTGATTCAAAGAAAACAAAGTTTAAATAAATAGCAAATCAAAGTAGAACACAAACCCTATTGTTTTGGGTCCAATATGCCTCTTTCAGGCTTCACTCCTCAGTTTCGTGTCCTATTACACCCAAACCACACTTTTTTACAACATCCCAACTCTCTGTCTCTCCATCTCCATTCATGCTTTCTGTGTCAACATCACAAGCTCCTCCTCCTGTGTTTATAAACAGTGCCCTTCCGTTCTGCGCGCGTCCACCGGGAGGCGCTGCTGCACCGGCCGAAGCGGCGCTCTGGGCGACTGCAGCAGCGGTGGTGCAGAGCAGACAGACGGGCGGAACCGCGGAGACGAGCTGGGCCTTTGTTTTTCTCTGCGGTGCTCACTTTTATTTGGGTGGGGCCATCAGTTTTTGAGCATTTTATTTATTTTTTAGTTACCTCCAGGCCAACAACTAAAGCCCCTTGTCATAAAACTTGATATAGAGGATCGTCCCTAAAAATGATATATATTCTCGATATATTCAACACAAACATCTACAGATATTGGACTTTTCTAGTTATTCTATCGTACGGCAGCCATTTATTCTTGCACAGTCAATCGAGATGGTCGTGCAAGTCAAGTGCTTAGAGTGAAAATGATGTTACATTATGGGCTACCTCTGCAGATTTCAACATCTAGCTTTCAGTTTGGATAACTCTCATTAAAAACACCAGGCCATCTTCCCTCCATATATAGACACCATTTTCTATCTTTTGAATACAGTCTAGGTTTAGGACAACGTTTGTAAAGGTAGAAGTCAAATTCAATTATGTTAATGGCAATGAAATGCCCAAATACAACATGAAAGCCACGGACAATTAAGTAAAAAAAAAAACGCAACGTGCCACGACAGCTGCAGTGGTGCTTGTGGCCTATAGGGGCAAAATTTACTTAGTTTAGTTTATTAGTTTATTTCAACAGACTAAAAAAAAGGTGAATCAAAACAACTGGACATACTTTAACAAAGAGCTGCAGTTTTGGTGTCCATCCAGACAGCTCCAGACAGAGCTGTTGGCCGTGGTGACCACACCACCAGATAGGCACGATGGGCGTAGATGGTGAATACCCAGTGACGGCAGATGAAGTCACTGGCAGGGGCCCCAGACACGGCTTGGGTCCAGGCTGTGTCTGGGGCATCCTCCGGATGGCTCTGTCCCAGGTGTTGGACAGCTGGAACCTGAGCCCCCCTTGTCTGTTAATGGCCCATGGATCTCTCATATGCCTCCTTGACCCCTCTGCCAAACCAGCGCTACTCCTTGTCCTTCCTGGATGACTGAGAAACTACATTGTTTTATTTCAACAGGGACAATGTGCAAAAACACATTAATTAAAGATGCTTTGCACCAGATTTAGCTTGGGCTAGTTTCCATCTGCAGTCCCTGAGCAGGTGAATTACTTAGTTCTGCTTTAAGAGTTTAGAGTTAAATAAGTTGTACAATGTCATTTAAAAACAAACACTTGATATAATGCCTGCTATAGGATCACCTTTAATGCTTTTGAATGACTTTTAAGACGCGCAGAAACTCTGTTAAAGAGAGTATGCAGATGATACAAGCCGTGTGTATTGAGAAATTATTTGTCCAGAAGATTAACGGTTCCGTTTTGAATAAAAGTGATGTACATACGGCCCACATGCAGCCCTTTGCCAGACACTATTTTAAGCCATAGTGACATGTAAACACTTTGTATTCCAGTCATGTCCCATCTCAGCGATTGCTCCGTTATAGATCCATTGAGAGCGGACGTGTCCCATTCATAGAATCGCCACTTGAATATGAATGCGCCGTCTGCAGTGTCTGTCTGTATGATATCAGTGTGTGGGGGAGACAAAGGCGGCGCATTTAAGGATATGGTTGGATCTACGGCGTGTCTACGGGGCCGACCTGGCTTTAACCCGACGACGTCCTCATCGGCACTCTGCGGCAGAAGCCCCCCCGCTTCGCAGACAGTGAGTGGAGCAGAGCAGACACAAAGAGGGGAAAAAAAAACATCCAGACAGAAACAAAATAAACGGGGGCTTGCACCAGCTACTGGTTCTGTTGAAATAATAGTTGCTGTGTGTTTTGTGGGTTGGTCGGATGAAATGTTTGTCTGGGATGTTCCAAGGAAGAGATTTTTCACTGAAGGGGAAGTGGCTGAATAAGAAAGGAAACCTGGAATTAATTATTAGCATATATTTATTAATTTTTTTGTTGGTAATCAGACAGACCAATGGGTTATTTAGACATTTCTAAAACAGTGGAGGTAGTGCTGTAAGTTGAGTTTTTGAAAATATTGGATCTGGATCTCGCCGCTGTTGTGTCTGAAGACACTCCCCATGACATGAACAAAGTCTAATTGGAGCTGAGCTTGTTAAAGACTCAGAAACTGGAACAGATGAATGTGGTGATTACTCGGCACTGATGAAGCATCTCAAACATGTCCCTCTTCAGTCTGTTATTGAACAGCAGGCTGCAATTTCACACCACAATGTGCGTAAAGTGAAAATGGGGATAATTGGCTTATTGTAAATACGAAGCTATTGTTGTCTTTTAATGGAATGTGTTGTGAAAAAAGTAGCCCAAATATATTTGACTCAGTGGCTCAGCGGCTCTACGACTTTTGGCAAGAAGATCCTGGGTTCGATTCCAAGGCCAGATGGGTGTTCAGGTTTACCCATACCCATACAGGCGCATTGAGCGGTATAAATAAAGTTGCCTTGCCATCCCCAAAACATGCATAATAGACTATATATATTTATCTACTCCCTTGACCAAGAGCCAAGTGCCACACTGATAATAATTATAATAAAGGCTCACACTTGTATTGACTTCTACAAGCCCGTATTACCAAGCTTCTCAAAGCGCCACGCTGTAGTTGTTATTCTTTCACGCCACGTTGGTGGTAAGCTATGATTCTGCCCTGGGGTAGACTGATGGAAGCGAGGCTAATCGGCGACTAATCGGTTATTGAAATAGTCGACAACTATTTTAGTAACCGATTAATCATTTTCTGGTTCACAGACTCAAATAGAGCAAAAATTACATGAAATTGATGAAAACCTACTTTGTTTTTAAAGTTAGGGTCTGTAGTGTTTTGTACATTGTAAATTTCATAAATATCTGTCTTACGTCTCATCCAATCAGAGATCAGAATTAGCGCTAAGAGCCTCCAACAAACATTTACTTTAAGTTTACTCCATCAACACATCCTCAAGTGGCGCCATAAAAAAATGAAAAAATCAAATTTTCCTACACCATTCACCGTCATGCGGTGAATCGATTAATCGTAAAAAATAATCGATAGATTAATCGATTACAAAATAATCAGCCCTAACTCACTCACACACTACATTTATTCCGGCCCATTACACACTGGAGGAAACCTACGCAGACACAGGGGCAACATGTAAACGCTACACAGAAAGGCCAGGTGGGAATCGAACCCAGGACCTTCTAGCTGTGAAGCACAAGCAGTAATTGCTGTACCACTGTCCCGCCCAGTGCAGGACAAAGTGGAGTGCACACACTTTTACATATGCCATGATAAGATAGGAGGAGACAGTTTCAACTTCCTGAAAACCTTTGGATGTTGTACCAGAGGTATGTTCTGAAGTAAAAGTCATTACACATTTACAGACCGTCATTGTTCAAACCGGAGCTGTGACGTGACTATTCTCCACGAGTCCTCGTTCTGTCCAGTTCACATGAAGTTGAGAACAGCCTCCCGCTGTGAGATTAAACAAACTCCTCCAATCAATCAATCAATCAATCAATGGTTTGTATAGCCCAATATCACAACAGGAGTTGCCTCATAGGGCTGCAACAAACATTAAGGCAATAAAACAGAGCAGTAAATAAGACGATGTAAGGTTCCGGCGAATCAAATATCCAGGCAAACATAACGTCCAAATAAGCATCAGCAGTGGGTGGCGACGAGCAGCTCGGGTGTCCCCTGTCCTTAGACTCTCCAGCACGGCAAGGAAAAACTCAAAAACCCGGTGGGAGAAATGGGAAACCTTGAGGAGAACCACAGAAGGAAATATCCACTCCCATGGACGGACAGGCTATAGCGACCCAGGGCCGAAGGAGTCCCTCAGCAGACGGGCCAAG
Organism: Proterorhinus semilunaris; assembly: GCA_021464625.1. NCBI lineage: Eukaryota > Metazoa > Chordata > Actinopteri > Gobiiformes > Gobiidae > Proterorhinus > Proterorhinus semilunaris. Next base: position 33,362,935 of record CM038346.1, read on the forward strand.
ATCACAGACCGTCCAGTCCTTGTTGTCAACTCAGTTGAATCCAGAGGTTTCAGTGGAGCGCTCTGTTAGAGGACACGATGTGCGTTGTAGTGTAAAAGATCCGTGTCAACGTACCGTTGTTTTTTAGTGGCGTAAACATGTGCAAAAGCGGGTGCAGTTGTGATTGTTGACTAAAAACAGTTTGAAATGATACATTATTTGTGACGGTTAGACGATCGAGCCGGGGCATCCCCAAAAGTGCATCTCTTGTGAGGTGTTCCTGGGTCACGTCAGTCTGGTGGTCGTATGTCAAGCCTGATTGGTGTTTAGTCGTGTGACTGCCTGTAAGGGTTCATAGGAGGGACAGGGGCTCAGTGTGTGTCCACAGCTGCAGTGTTATTTGTTCATGTACAGATCATGATTACAGTCAGGAGGTCAAGGCACCAATCACTGCACTATAAATCACAGTCAACCCAAACCCCAAAGCTCAACAACATTTTGCACTTCTCCAGCAGATGTTTTTAGACCATCCTCCAACAGAGCAATGAGACAGACCTGTTTGAGATTTAGCTGACATTTTGTCAAAGGTGCCAATATGGACAGAGGGCCAATAGTAGCGGTATGCGATTCCAAGTTTTGATTCAATTTCCAATTCCAATTTTGATACCAATGCAGGCGTTGATGGTATCGATTTGCTATAACAATGAAATGATACAAATTCTATTTCTGTTATGCCGCTATGAAAGCAGAAGAAAGACAATATGCAATTTCCATCGCTTTGTAGCAAATATAAACTAAATTAGATTGTTTCTAAAAAAAAAAAAAATTATTATTTTTTTTAAAGATGACAAGATCGTAGAGTCTGAGGGAGGGCAGTCTGCTCGGACAACGGCCCATGAGCAGCCCCTGGTCCTGTTTGTTGGAGAGAGAGAGCGGCTGGAGTGGCTCGGGGTCGACCCGTCATTCCGACACCCCTCCATTGCGACGTCCCGTCGGTGAAACGGTATTTGGGAACTGTATTTTCTTAGTATTGACAACATGGACATACCTGAGGCTAGAGCAGAAAGCAGCGCCACACGGGACCAGAGGAGCAAGGAGGACCAAACGAGAATGGGAGCGCTTGTACACACAGAGCCGGTGACTGTGCGGCTGTCGGTCTGGTCCACATTCGCCCAATTCTTGACAGATTTCTGACAGAACGCGACAATTCCCAGTGACCCGTAACAGCCCGCGGCACCGCGCAACACCACGCAGCAGCGCGGGACGCCACGCAGCAGCGCGGGACGCCACGCAGCAGCGCGGGACGCTTATTCGTGACCGTGGGTAATAATTCGCGCCATTAATCGTAACGCGTAGTAACAAGTCGCAACAGTTTGTGGCGGCGCGTGAAACCTCTAGCCCGAATCATCAAATTCCACTCACATTCGTGATCCTTGGCCACGAATGTGGATTCGGGGCATTCGTAACGCATCGTGCTTATGTGTAAACGCAGCATTAGAGTTAGTTCTAGTTAGGGGAAGTGCCCCCACTCCGACGATTAACCTCAATGTCGGAGTGGGGGAGCTCGGAATGGTGGGGTGTAACTGAGCTCTGCTTCTTGTCCAGCAACAACAGCTCATGAAACTCTTGTCGAGATGGTTAACTTACCAGGGCTTATGAGCTAGCAGGAACCACTCCTGTCGTGTTGTTGGCTTTTGGAAGGGAGTAACACACTGCGCGTCATAATTTTTCCTGTCAGGAAATCCGGAGAATAAACGGATAGCAACAGTTGCTATATGGTATAAAAGTTTACAGTTTGATGCAGGCCTCAACCCGTTAATATTGCTGCTGTGTCCTTAAGCCCATCTTGCCTCCTGTTTTTTCTGTACACTGGTGTGTGTTTGTGTGCATTTATTGGTAAATGGTTAACTGATATATTTATGTTCCAAGTGCCCAATGGAGGTGGATGCATAGAGGAGGGTTGAGGTGGGGTTTGTTGGTTTATAGGGGGGTCAGGTGAGAACAGATGTGTGCAGTCCACAGGGATGATCAGGTTTAAAGCATCATCAACTTCACTAGCAAGTGTCACCTACAACAAGTCCAGACGGTGCTGTCTGCTGCGATCATCCAATAAACAGACAAGACAGCGATACACAGGGGCAAGGTGCCAGAACCTGTCAAAATGTGTCTATGTTCAAGACTAATTGTATACTTTTTTCATGTGCTTTTGAGGTTTACACTAAAGTAGAAAATTGTATGTCCCTTTCTTTCTTGGATTTAAATAAAGCTTCCTGTCTGTTTATTGTCACAAATGGAATAGATCTCATTTTGGAATAAGTATAAGGGCTAACACTGTGTAGTATCACATTACAACTCTAAGCACCAAAGTCATATCTTTGATTGCTGCTGACTTCAATTGAATACATTTCATAGTAATGGGCAGTAACAAAACTCAGGATTACTATTTGTCACACAATATAAAAGCAAAGCTCATGGACAAACCTGAGAGTCCGCGCTCGTATCATGCCGTGTTGTCACCATTCAGTGTTCATTATCTATCCACCATTTCCGTAATAAAATTGTGAATTACTGACATTGCTGATCCCGTGCGAATGTCTATGAAAATTACCTGACGTCCTGGGGTAATATGAGTTTTACCGACGTCCCGAGGTAACTCTAATCCCGTGCAAATAGGGCTTTAGTTTGCAAAATGAAGAGAGCAGGAACAGAATTTTCAGAGGTAAACGATCAAGCTCCTCCCCCTCCTCCTGATTGGACCTAACAGGCTGGTTCACAGGAAAAGCTCGTCCCATTGGTCAACACGGGAGGATAACAGACACTGATTAGTTGCTGAGATCCGGGAAGGAAGGACTTTACAAAAAAACAACAAATATATGTATGTATGTAAGTGCATATTATTACTTACTTACATCAAGATGCAGGACCAGGCGTTCGATTTGGCACATTTAATACAATTTGTAATACATTTAGACTTCCAGACTATCACTTTAAAGGAATAGGCCACAGTTTTTACATACTGACATATGTTCTTACCTTACCTTAGACTAGTTGATATGTACCCGTCTGGTCTTTGTCCGTGCGCTCTGTCATGCAAACGGAGCACAAACGCAGCCTCCTCCACATACTGTGTAGTTCCAAATCAGCTCCCGTTAGAAGCTACCAAACTCTTCCACGTTGTCCCTATTTAAATACAGTTACGTGACGTGTTACACTACAAAGTATAGTAACACAGAAATGTAACATGTCGATTTTCTCAGCGGATAAAAAGGGGTACTATATTGTGAGGCGTAATAATACGAGGAGCACTACGTCCGCGCACTAACTCCTAAAGACTTCTCTCCCGCTCACTACAAGTCACGCTGCTTCTATTGACGGAAGTCACGTAACTGTATGGCCTATTCCTTTAAGTACAAATAGAAATAATGGAACTTGTTTGTCCTCTTTTATCATTGAACATACCTGTAAATGGCCACATTTATCATTAACTTCACACCTATTTACCTGCTTTAGGCTCTCAAAGTACTTTACATCAAGGGACCAGTCACCCATTCACTCTCTCATACACATACCTCCAGTGTCTATGTACACACCAGTGTACATAGACACTGGAGGCAAGGTGGGTGTCTTGCTCAAGGACACAACCACAGTGTGCATCTGCGAGATTCGAACCACTGACCCTCTGGTCACAAGATGACCCGCTCTTCCTCTCTGCACCACTGTCACCCCGTGTGACCTTAAAAACTATGAATGTGGATGGTTTGATTCACTTTATGCATATCCATAGCTAAAGTTAAAACCCTTGCCTTGCCACACAATGATTATTAAAGCTTGACGTTCTTCTCTATTCACGATTGTTTAAAGAAAAGAAAAAAGAACAAATGTAAAGCATTGATACATGTTTTTAAACTTTGGTATGTATGTCTGTAAAAACAGGTAGTAGTAGTAGTAGTAGCAGAAAGTAACAATGCTGTTTCTGTCATCCATTAAAGGGTTAATGTTCCATTCCATTGAACATTATTAAGAAAAAGTCACACTGCATTCAAAAATTACCCACGTCTTCCTTCTGACCAAAGATTTACAAGGTAATTGAAAAATGTGCAAAAGGTCAGTCACAATGTTAAAAACTCCCCCTTGGTCCTGATTGGGACTAAAACACAGTGGAACCCACAAAGGTAAAACCCGTGTATTTGATTTACCGCGGCCTATGATGTTTTGACTGGGCAGGTCTCAGTGCCACAGAATGGTCCTTTCATGAGGCCCCTCCGCTCCAGACCTACTTTATGTAAGTGACTGTCACCCTCCACATGCTAACGCTAACACGCTAACACAGTCCAGCCTTTGTGCTCACATCCTCTGGTCCTGACACAGCACATTAGCCCGCCGCATGCATCAACTTCAAGTGCTCGACATGTTGGCAACACTCGCACCCCGCCCGCCCCGGGGCCCGAGTTCAATTCAACCCAAAACATAAACAGAGGGGTTCCCGCGGCGACCGGGCGGGGCGGTTTGAAGTCCGAGTCAAGAACAACCTGCGTCCCGAGCCAAAGTCCTCTGTGCAGTGAGTACAGAGTGATCGGGGTGGACAGTATTATGAAGTCAACCGCAGAAAGTAAACAAAGGAGCGCAGCAGGGGAAGTGGCACGGAGTCAGCGGTGGAGGCTGTTGTGCCATTTAAAACACACTCAATTACACTTTTAAAAGAAGCAGAACGCTTTATTTGCCCACCAGAAAGGTCAAAAGGGCATTTTCATAGTGACAAGGCGGCTAGCATCCTCACCTCACAGCAAGGAGATGCTAGACTTTGCAAGCCCTTTTTGTGAAGAGTTTCTGTTCTTTCTGTGGTAGGTTTACCTTATGTTCCCATGGTAGCCTGTTACCAATCACTGTTCCCTATGTGTGTGGATACTGATCACTGCAGAGTGCAACACCCCACTGAGCTGCGCTAACCCAAAACCAAGTCCAAACTTCTGAAAGTGTAGATTTCAGTTTGGGAACATACTACACCACCACCATCAAGAGCATCCTGCGTGAGAGCGTGGGAAACTGCACTAAGCGCTTCTTAGACTAAAAGACAGTGGACCGTTCGGCTGAGGGGACTATTAGAAGCTCCCTCCCTCCCCACCGGGACATCTACACTCAGGGTTTATACAGGCAGAAGCAAGTCAAAGTGAATGCTTTATAATCCTATTTTCAAGGCCCAAATACTGTATTTTAAAAGGAACAGGCCACCGTTTTTCCACACTGAGATATGTTCGTACCTGAGCTTAGACGAGTTGCTGCGTACCTGTCTGGTCTTTGTGCGTGCGGGTTAGGGTTAGGGTTAGCATTTGGCCTCTCCCACCATATTCCTATGGCACCAAACAGGGTGAAGTTAGAAGCGACCAAGCTCTACCACGGGCAAAGGCACAAAGACCAGACAGGTACAAATCAACTTGTCTGAGCTCAGGTAAGAACTTATCTCAGTATTGGAAAAACGGTGGCCTGTTCCTTTAATGCCACAAACGCGGAGGAAAATGTGCGCATATTTCAGATTTACAAACATTTCATCAAACAGAGGAAAGAGAATTGGACAAAACGGTCAACTAATGAGCAAAACAATTTTCTGCCAAAACTGCAATTGAATATGTTTAAGACCATCCTTTGGGAATTTTCAATGAACTTATACAGTAAAAGTTGTTGAGCAATGTCATAATTTTCCAATCAATTCAGATTTAATGCCAGTTTGAATATAATTTAATGCTAATTTAAGGCTTTGAGCTAAATTAATTTGATCAAACCGTATACACCACACTCTGCAGGTCACAAATAGCAGCTACCCTGGATACTCACTTTTCTCCTGCTGCCCAGAGGGCGGCGCTACTGCTGCCTCAGAACAATAGACTGAGCTGTTGACGAGCTTTTCCAAATAGAGGAGTAGCCCTATTTTGTAACGGCAGTGTAGTGTTGTTGAACTTATAATTGAAGCCTGCTGGATATTTATGTTTATGTTAGTGTATGTAAGAAAAGAGACTGAGCCAATTAGGATTTCAAGTCAAGGCCTCGGGCACCCTCTGCAGGAACCAGTGGAAATGACACATTAATAATGATAATACATTTTATTTGTTTGACGCCATTCTAAGCACTCAAGGTCGCCTTACGTCAAGAAAACACATTACAAGTGCACTGCACACACATTAAAGCAATGAAACAAAACAATAGACAAGACAATGTAGTGTTTAGGCAAATTAAATATCTAGGCGAACATAATGTCCAAATTAGGAATGCCCAAATTGTGTTTGTTCCAAAACAATGAAAAATAACTTTCACTCTCATCTAACAGCATGCTAGAAAATCAATGCCACAGTAAAGAAGACACTTTGTGCACAGAACGGGTTCAGTGATGGCTTTTATTGTGGAGAGTTATGGAGGACAGTTTTGTATTCCCTCTGATGCAACAAACTCCAGGAAGTACCAATTTGTATTTCCTGTATTTTGTTCAATCATCCCTGCTTCAAGAGCTAAAGAAGAAACAACCAAAGAGAACAGGTCTGTCAAGGGGCCATACAGACTTTCCTATGTCCAACCCCGTCAGCTTTTGGAAGCTAAGCAGGGGAGGGCCTGGTCGGTACTTGGATGGGAAACCATTTGGTAACACCAGTAAGCCTAGCAAATGTAGTGAGTGAGTGGTTGGTGGTGGTCGGAGGGGCCGATGGCACAGACTGGTTGCCTGGCTTCTGTCAGTCTACCCCAGAGCAGCTGTGGCTACAACAGTAGCTTACCACCAGTGTAGCGCTTTGAAAAACTTGGTAATACAGGGTTGTAAAGCGCAATACAAGTGTAAGGCATTATTTATTATTATTCAAACCTGTGCGAATGAAGGAATATAATCCAAGATCATAATATTTTTTAAAGTGTAAATTATGCCTGATATGTCTTTATATCGTCATTAAAAGTGGGAAAAAAATCCTAAGAACACACCTAATATCAGAAGTTAAACAGGACATTGCAAGGCCAACCATTAAACCTTCTCAATTTATTTTTTTACCATGGACCACTATCACACAGTCAACCATAGACACATGAACAACAACAAAATGCTGAGCGTGAATAATGAAGATGGCCTTTATCTCCATCCATCCATCTTCTTCCACTTGTCCATTGCCGGGTCGTGGGGGCAGCTGTTGGAGCTGCCCAATACACGTTGCACCAGCCCCTATGGCTCCTCCTGCAGGTGGTGGGTCCACAGAAGGACGGCCTCATGGTTCTATCCGGGCCTGTTGGTCTCTCATAAGGGGCTATTTTAGACCGCCTTTATCTCAGCGGTCTAAAATATCCAATAAAAGCAGGACAATAAATCACGTCTACCAGTGTTCCTGTTCCTATTAACAAAAAGGCGAGCGGGCAGGATGAGTTAACATATGGGAGTGATGATGAGGAGTGGAGGATACAGGATGCACAGGATACGTCTGCGCTGGGCTAGTGTCCTCCCATGACCGCTCAGTCCTCGCGTGAACTCCTGAGATCATCACTGTTGTCTCTCTGTGTGTCTCTGTCTCTCTTTCTGTAGTTTCGGGACATACAATGACTCCCACAATAATGCAGTAATGGGGCAGCTTATTGAACGCAGACCCCTTTTTGAGGCTTAGTGTAATTTGGAACTTTCTGGTGGGCGCAGTTAGCACAAAACGAAATATTACGCCGTTCACAGAGAAATTGCAACGTGTGACTATCAAAAGGAGACTCAATCAGACAAATGAGGGAGGTGTGATGAACTGAATAGATCAACTTTGGTGCCGGAAGTCAGTGATGCGATGGAAGGAGAGTATGACACATTTAAGAAGAAGGGGAGCTGGAGAAGTTGGCTTGGGAAAATGTATGGAAATGGTGTCATCTAAGTTTGACCTATCCCTCAATGCGGCTGGGGCGACCCGTCAGGACCGAGTAGCCTGGACAGCTAGACTATACACGCCGGGATTCAGCATTGTCTCCGCGAGTTTTGTTTAGTCTGAAAACACTAAACATCACAGCAATGATCACCATCTTCAGCCAAATCAACAAGCTTACTATAAACTCTTTTAAAACATTGGAGAGAGGAGTTATAACGTTTGTTCTGATTGATACGAGGTTTGAGAGTCTTCCGCATTTGAGTGAAGCGTTAAAAATGTTGCATCTGTGATTGGAGCGATACAAAATTTAATGTGAAAAAAAATAAAAAATAAGTCCCAGATGTTTCGGCTTTTGGACAGAAAGTAGGAGTGGCTGGCTGGCCAGGCTAAGGTCAGTATGGGTTGTGTGAATATGCATACTGTACGGATGAGATCAGAAACGCGTGTTAAACCAGGACACCCTGGGCCCTGGTGCACATGGCTCACCTCAAAGACAAAGGGATCATTGAGGCGAGACACGGCAGGTGAAAATCTAGATTTTTCAGTGGTCAATGTGGAGATTTTTACCTAGTTTTCTCCCTTAACATCTGAGTTAGTTCATGTTTTAGTGACATGCTTATTTCCTTTCTGGGATTCACCCGTATGAAAGACGGGAGAAATGTCCTCGCACAAAGTTACAAAACTTCAGGGCTGCTTTTCTCAAAATTTGTTTTTTGTTCCACTCATGGAACAAGCTCACCACTTTAGTAGCTCCTTCACACTCCAAACCTCCAAAGGGATTTTTAAATATCTAATTCCTAGCCTGATTTATTCAGCTTTGAACACCTCCCAAAAAACAAAATTTGATTATTTATTTATTTTTTTAACTGATTTTTTCCACATATGAATAGCTTATTCTCTGAAAAAAATCCTAGCAACTGATGTGCAAACAACATAAAACCCTAAATTTAAACCTGGGTCTATCCAATAATTAGATTTCATTGCTGCAAATGTATAGGCAATGTTGACAATTTCACGCATAAAATGTCCATTTCTTTTATATGAATACAGAAAACTTGCCATACATTTTTGTTCTCATATTTATGTCAGTTATCTACAACAGAAGTTTTACATTGATATCACTGAATTTAATTTTTACCCCCCATTCACCTGCAGTGTCTCGCCTTACTAGATGGTAAGTGTGGATACTTGCTCCTCTAAGGTCCATAACATTACATGTGGTGTGCCCCAGGGTTCGATTTTAGGCCCAGTGCTTTTTAACCTGTATATGCTCTGTGGGGAAGCTGGCCAATGTGGTCAAGTAGGAGGTAGACTCAAAAGTTCCCATAGTAGCCGAAATTTATTTTACCGTGGTAAATGTGGCAAAATCAAACTTTACATAGCTGTCAAAAATGCTTAACAGAAACAAACAAACTGAACTCAGGAAACATACCACATGTACCCAGCTACATGGTTCCCCCAGACTGATTGCAAGACAACTTTTAAAACACCAGCAGGAAGCCCCTCCCCCTTGCACATGGGTTGGTCCATGGGCAGAGCATTGAAGTAAATTAAATGGAAGAGGCATGATGTCTCAGCTCCTATCTCTTTCAATAGTTGTGCTCAGTAGCGCATGACTCCTGTTTCGTCCACCATTACGGCCCATGACGCGTCACCTGTATCTAGCAGCGTGAACGCGCCTTCATAGACTCGTAGTCTAAGAGCGGAGCGGGCGCCATTAAGCCGTATCAAATCTCTTAATATTATCGTTCTTTAAATACAAAATGAATGTTTAAGGCCATTTCAGGCGAATAAGCTACTATGTTAAGATGACCTGGGGGGTCAGTTTGTCAGTGCGGGGCCAAATAAGCTAAGTTTCTTCGATCTTGTACAACAACCGGAGCTTACAGCGGCGCTTCGAACGCACGTAGCCGCGCTACTGTACTCACGCTCGGCCACTTTTCAGAGAAGTTCCGTAAGTGCTGGCAGCCTGGTTATTGTGATAAAAATGATAGAAATCCAGTTTTTACTTCAATTTGTTTGCTAATATAAACTCACTACTAGAATTGTTTGGCTGAATACAAAGAAGGAGCACTACAAACGTGTTCTATAAGTTAATGTAAGTAGCCATGTTCATAAGTTAAGAAGTGAAAAATTGAGTTACAAGTGCGTTTGTCAACATGAACAATGATTCTGTTGTCAGCCATGTATATTGTGCCGTTTCTGTTTCTGATCAAACTTTACTAAAGGTTATGATTCATGAACTGTCCATATAAAGAGGTCACCTTACGCTTAAAACCGATTTATTTTGTCCTTTTCATTATGTTGCTTTCCGTCAAACATTTAAGCTATTTTCAAAAGCGTGCAGCCTAATCAGGAAACGATCACGTCTTCATTAGTTTATTGTTGTTGTTGTTCATGTTAGCTATAAGCCTAATTTTTAACATTAAAACACACGCCCGCCATGTGTAGGTTCGCAATACATTTTAGTACTGAGTAAAGAAAAACATTTACTTGAGGTGCTTCTTAGCGTTTATCTTAGTTCAGTCACGTAGATTCCCGTTCATTATTTGTTTGAATCAATGGTTTGGCTCTCAGACCCGCAGAGACCACACGGAGAAAACCTGTGCTCGTTCATGAGTCATGGCGCACGAGCACGTCCACAGGCCTGGTGACATCACACGATTGGAAAACTTTAAAAATATATATTTTGGAAAAAAAAAAGTATATGTCCTAAAAATAGTAATTTTTAAGAAATATATTAGCCTTGGTCTGAAACTCCAGATGCCCTGTGGACCATTTTACAGGCTCCTCCTTTTACATGAGTGTCTATGACAAAAAGGGCTTTTTGAGCCGCAGGGCTGCAATACCACGGCCTGCCACTAGCACGTACTGAAATTGGGTGAAAAGGGGCGTATCCCCCCCTTGGGGCAGAGCCAAGTTTTTAAATATGGCTGCCTGATAGGACACACCCCTTTCCGGACCAGGTGGCAAGTATTACCTTGATTGCAATACCAGGAAGAAAAATGAAACATTTAACGTAAATACTGTCTGATGCTTTAACTGAACAAATAAACAAAACAAACCCGGGATAGTTATGTTTAACTGTTTAGTTTGGATATTGCAAAAATTATAACCATGAAACAATGAATACATAAACCTCTAACTAACGTGTCAAAAGAAATTAATGGGACAAAGTAACCTAAAACCTACTCTGATGATACACAGTTGTACATCTCCATGTCTCCTGAGGACACCAGGCCAATGGATGCACTTTTTAACTGCATTTTAGATATTAAATCCTGGACGGCAGAAAACTTTCTCCAGCTTAACCAGGACAAAACTGAAGTTTTAGTCATTGGTCCTAAGGCCCAGAGAGAGAAACTTTTACCCAAACTACAGTCATTGTCTTTTAATCCTTCCTCACAGGTGAAGAACCTGGGTGTGATTTTTGACTCTGAGCCGACTTTAATTCCACACATTAAGAATATCACAAAGATAGGTTTTTACCATCTAAAGAACATAGCCAGAGTCCGCCCCATTCTCTCTCGGGCCAACACGGAGACGCTCATGCATGCTTTTATCACCCTGCTTTCTGGTCTTCCCAAAAAGAGTATTTCAGGTTTACAACTTTTAAAAAATTCAGCAGCTCGTGTCCTGAAGAAGACCAGGAGGCGGGACCACATCACACCGGTTTTAGAGTCGCTGCATTGGCTTCAAGATCGATTTTAAAGTTCTTTTAATGGTTTTTAAATGTCTTAATGGTCTTGGTCCTTCTTATCTTTCAGAACTGCTTTTACCTTATGAACCTTCACGGCCCCTTCGCTCCTCTGGCAGGGGTCTCCTAGTTATTCCTAAAGTCAACAGAAAGACTCACGGCGAGGCGTCTTTCCAATATTATGGCCCTCGCCTCTGGAACGACCTGAGGAGGAGCTCAGGACCACAGAGAACGTTCATGTTTTTAAGAGCAGGCTCAAGACCCACCTTTTTAGCTTAGCGTGTGTGTGCGTGTGTGTGTGTGTGTGTGTGTGCGCGTGCACGTGCGCATGCACCTGTTTGTCTGTTTGTTATCTGTAAAGCAATTTGTGATACCTTTCGGTATGAAAAGCGCTTTATAAATAAAGTTTGATTTGATTTGATTTAGACAGCCAGGATGGGCACCTAACTGGCAAACCTGTTAGCCATCACAAATGGTTCGCAGAAGTTTTCAAAGAACAGGAACCTCTAAACGAACACTGACACAGCTATTGATTCTCTCATCGAAATCACCTCCACTGTCTCCGGCATATGGTGAAATGAAAAACACTTGTTTATATTGAATAACAATGACACAAAACATCTGCAGAACACCAAATTATTTGAAGCTATTTTATTACTAGCAATCTCTCGCATCTTCGCTGGAACATCTCAACTTGTTGGCCCCACAGTCCCAAAAGCAGGAGCCTCTATAATCACGGCTAATGATAGAAACGTGTTGGCCCTCAAAATGTAGGTCCCTTAGTGTAGCCCGGCCAGGGCCCCATCTGCTACCCCCCGATTCCTCTGTTTATTTTCAGCTCCTATAAGTTCCTATAGGCCTGTGCAGCTGGCCTGACTGACTGGCTTTGTTCGCTATTCGCTTCTAACACTCGCACCCCCGCCCCCCCTCCCTCCCTGAAACATCTCCTCCAAGCTTGGTCTTGTATTTTTCCTGGCAGCGTTCTCGTCCCGCGGTTCGTTCAGTCTGTCAGGGGAGCGCACGGGGCTGTAGGAGATACCTCGTCATGCAAATCACTACCAGATGCCGCAAACTCTCTCTCTTTTTGTTTTCTTTGTTTGCAAATGTTGGTACTGAACAAGCGTAGTGCTTATGCATGTCGGCCCTGGGGACCAAGTCAGGCCCTTAAACAGTCCTAAGCATGGGGTTTATTAAAAAAAAAAAGTTTGCTAGTTTAGGCCCAGCCTTTGGTCATAAGTCATCCTCATCCTGACAAATGGCATTGTACTCCACTGAATGTTCTTTATTGTCACAAGACACACTGGCCCTCAGTAGAAAAAGTCCCTGAGGCAAATTCAGTTGAAGATCACAAGTCTATAAGAACAAGTCTACTTAAAATCTGCAACCAAATGGAAAAGCAAGGCATGTTTATTTATACCGCGCATTTTGTACACAAGGCACCTCAATGGTGATTCTAAACTGTCCATATGCAGTTCCAACTCACTTACTGATCACCAGTGTTGGGGGTAACGCGCTACTTAATAACGCATTATCAAGCAGATTATGTTTCCCGAGGAGCGAGTAAAGCCACGGAGCTAAACCTGATAAGGACTGAGCTCTCTGGGTCATATTTTGCAAAACACTGACTTTCAGACTGTAAACAACCGCATACACATACCCCCTCCCTAACCACGCCCCCGTCGTTCTGCGTCTGCCTCAACACTTTCTTCAGCCCCGCCCCCCCGGTCAATGGCCGGTCGTCCTTCCCCTCCCCAAGAAAAAATTCCGCACGTGACCTCGTGTGCCGTGTATTTCCCATGTCTTGATTTGTCTATTATGTGCTTTGCCTTAACTTAACCTGATTGTAATTTCGCATTTTTTCTTTTGTAAGGCGCATTGAGTTGCCTTGTGTACGAAATGCGCGGTATAAATAAAGTTGCCTTGCCTTGCCTTGCCTAAAGTAAAGCGTTAGCTTTGCATCTGCAGGTAATAAAGTAGGTACTAGTTTCTTTTTCAAATCAGTAAACATTAGTAGCGTTAGTTTGGTCCTGATCTCTCTCTCGGCTGCAATGCACATGTTCATGCGTGGTTGAGGAAAGCTGTACAATTAATCTAAATCAAGTTGAGTTTGTTGTGTGTTTATTATCACAAATGCAATGCACTTTGTAATGTGTAAGAGCTCCTTTACAGACATTCTTTTTGTTGAAAAACTGCAGCAGTTTCTGACTGAGCCAAACTGTTTACATACAGGTGCTCGTCATTTAATTAGAATATCATGAAAAAGTGCATTCACTTCTGTTATTCAACTTAAACTATGAAACGTATATACGATAGACTCATTACATGCAAAGTGAGATATGTATAGCCTTTATTTGTTATCATTAGGCCCGAGCGCCATCAGGGCTGGCAAAGGGGCTCTTGAAATCGTATAGAGTTTGCGGCGCACACAAAACGAGCGCAAGTCTTCTCTCAAACATACACTAACGCACTCGTCGTGCACGTTCCATAATTGGACAGCAGTGTGCGAAGCGAAGCAGACAAATCTCAAACACTCACTAACGCGCTCTTCTTGTCATACATATATAATGCAAAAATCAACATTGTAATTGTACAGAGCCAATAAAAGTCAATGGGCAACTGAGAGGACCTCTACAATGAGGTAGGCATGCGTGAGCACTTTCCGAACATATATAGTTTATGGTACCTGCGTAAGCGGGAACATTGTTTTCGTATGGGAATATTATTCTTTCTTTCTTTCTTTCGCACCGTCACAACTTTCACCCAGTGAACATCGAAAAAAAGTCGCAGATTTTGGCTCAAAATTCTAACCCGATTTCTTTTAAACATTGTGAGATAGGAATTGAGCAAAAATGAAGTTTGTTGTAGAATCATAAAAATCGGTACAGACGTGCATCATGACAAGTTGAGCAAAAAATATTATTATGGCAACGCCGTCCGCCATATTTGGTGTCGGCCATTTTGGATGATAGCCCGCAAAGCAGGAATCCGCCTTTATTTTTCACTTCGTACAAAATCTATCTCCTCCTAGAGCGTTTATCGGAACGAGCTAATTTGGGGTGGAAAATAATCTTGAGAAGTGGAACTTTAATAGTTATCCAAATTACTTTTATAAGTTTTACGGGGGTTTTTGCGGCGAAGCCACAAACTGTACGAAATATTTTGCGATTTTTCGCAAACAAAAAATGTCGTACATATGAAGCCCGAGTTCGATCATTTTGTTATCAGTTGTTAAAGTCACAGTCCTAAACACTTTCATTTGGCAAAATTCTAATTGGGCACCATAGCGCCCCCTATAGGAATTATAGGGAGATAAACATTTTAGTTTTACGCAGATTAAAATAATTTGGCACAAAATTGTATTTGGTCATTCTGATCAGAAAAGTCAATCACACACATACCATATTGTTCATGGTGTTGCCGTAGCGATGACCAGAATGTCCCATTTTATTCTGATGGAAAAATGTTACACTCCATAATTCAGTGAGAACTGAGGAATCAAAGGTTATCAAAAGTACTTAACCTTTGTGGATTTTCTGCAGCGCTACCGCAACCTAAGTTGGTGGCACGGTAGCGCAGTGGTTAGAGCTCTTGTTTCACAGCTAGGTCTGTTTTCTCCTCATGATTACAGCAGCACTGAGAGGCTGAGGTGTTCAAGGGTTGCAGGGGGAAAGGTTCTGCAGTGTAAACTTCTAATGGAAGTATTATGTTCTAAATGCCCCCAAAAAGAGACTTTCATGAAAGTTGCAGTTTAGCAAATAAATGGATTTAAATGTTTACTTTACGTTTTTACCATCTAAAGAACATAGCCAGAGTCCGCCCCATTCTCTCTCGGGTCAACACGCAGACGCTCATGCATGCTTTTATCACCAGTCGTATCGACTACTGTAATGCCCTGCTTTCTGGTCTTCCCAAAAAGAGTATCTCAGGTTTACAACTTTTACAAAATTCAGCAGCTCGTGTCCTGACGAAGACCAGGAGGCGGGACCACATTACACCGGTTTTAGAGTCGCTGCATTGGCTCCCTGTGTGTTTCAGGATCGATTTTAAAGTTCCTTAATGGTTTTTAAATGTCTTAATGGTCTTGGTCCTTCTTATTTTTCAGAACTGCTTTTACCTTATGAACCTTCACGGCCCCTTTGCTCCTCAGGCAGGGGCCTCCTAGTTATTCCTAAAGTCAACAGAAAGACTCACGGCGAGGCGTCTTTCCAATATTACGGCCCTCGCCTCTGGAACGACCTGCCAGAGGAGCTCAGGACTGCAGAGAACGTTCATGTTTTTAAGAGCAGGCTCAAGACCCACCTTTTTAGCTTGGCTTTTAACTGGCATCTATTTATTTAGTCCTAATGATATATTGTATATTATGTGTATGTATGTATATATGTGTATATAGATATATAATGTATGATGTGGGGCGTATTGTTTTAAATGTTGTAATCTGTAAAGCACTTTGTGATACCTTTCGGTATGAGAAGCACTTCATAAAGTTTGATTGAGTGATTGATTGATATCTTATTTATGCTGATAAATGTGTGTTTCACACAAGATTATTGAGATTTCCGTATCTAATTGAATGCAATCAGAGCAGCGTAGGGTGTATGGTGTGGAGAGGAGTGAGGGGCGTGGGTGAGGAAAGCCAGGTGAGGGGCTTGTGGTGGAGCAGAGCACGTCCTCAGGTGACAAGCTTTCTATGCACTTTGAACTATTTTCGAGCCTTGACAGCTGTTCATTCATTGCCATTGTTCGAGCGTAACCCATGTAAACAACTGATATATTTTATGAATAACTGATGTTTGATATTGGAAGCACCTGGTTTCTGCACAGAGTATACGCGTGCGCATCAGTCACGTGTCTCATGTTTGTCAGCATTGAAATCCATCCTATAAATATGAGAGAAACCTTTTAAAAGTTACCCTTATTGAGAAGAATTCTGTGGAAATGTTGTGGTAGCAATCAGTGGTATATACGACTCATACGAAGCATACGAGAGGTTGTTGCGGGGTTGTTCTGCGTATTGCAACCTTATGTTCAGATTTTTGCCTCTTCAGTTTTAGGTCCATCCCAATGCATTGAAATAGTGATCATCTCCCTTTTGAAACGCTGATGCACCCTCAGTAGGTTTGTTCTGGAGCCAGTGCTGGTTCCGAGGCACTCGATGCATCTGTGGCCGTTTCCATTTCACAGTGAACTGCGCAGGATGATTCACTCACATCTCATACTAGACCAATTAACACCAAAATGCACAGACAAAAATAAACGCGTCTTAAATGTTTGCACCTCGATGAGTAAGCTTCACGGAGGGGGGAACAACACAGCTAAATAACTTTGACCATGTTGTAGACGGCAGGAACCTTAATGATAGTATTTGAGCAAAATAAATGGTCTAAAATCCTCAAATATGACTGAGTAAGGACAACGGGTAAATTTCAGTTTATTTGTTTGAAATAAATATTTATTAGCAATTTTTATCATGTTTTGATACATTTGTGGGGGCCACAGCTTTGGACTGGGGGGGCGCGGCCTGATTACAGCACACGCAGGGGGGGCTTCAAGAAAAAAAGGTTTGGAACCACTGCTCTAAACCAATGTCTGCATTTTCAGGAAATGTATTTGTTTAATTTTGAGGGGTAGAAAATAACAAAATATTCAAAAGCAACAACAAAAAAGGACAAAAAAGTTGCATTTTTGTTGAGAACATTTTATTTATTTTTTTATATTTGAAAGATTACATTTATTGACTACTTTCTTCTCCACATCTCCACAACCTTCTATTCCACATAAAGTAAAACATTTTATATACAGAATCTGGGGCTATTTCAAAGTCCGTAAACCATCTGCACTCAAAGTGTGTTAGAGCGCCATAATGTGGCAGCATGCAGAAAATCAAACCTTGTCATTTCTGTTGTTTATTTTTTTGCTTCTAGTTCCTTCGGCTGCCTAAAGAGGGCGCGTCAGGCCAATGCAAAAATCCAGGCAAACACAGACCTAGCTCTTAAACTGTCTGTCCCACGGATTAATATTACTTTAACCTAAGTTACTGATGCTGAAGTACCTACAGATTTGATTATAAACCACAATTATTAATTATTATACTGTAGTGTATAGTATAAACTACAGGAGCATACGTGCATAATACAGTCATTGTATACTGTACCAACAAGAGCTGCATTTCTCACCATCTTCAACATCTTTAGCCTGGCCCAGCAACCTTTTTTTTTATCCCATTCCTCTCAGCTCACTGCCTCTACCCCCAACTCCTCTGAAGTGCATATTTACTCAAGGAAGTTAAGTGAATAGGAGAAAAAATAGTAATGAGAAAAAAAAAATACCTTGGCAGTGCTTGATAGTCCAGTCCCCACCCCCCTCGTCCAACCAAACCAGAACCAGATGCTGCGGGGATGGAAAGGGGGTTGAGGAGGAGCGCTGGTAGCTGCCGTGTAAATGGACGTTTCCTGTTTGAACAAGAGAGCTGAGGGACTTTTCTATTTGGAAAAGGCAGATTATTTATTATGGCAAGAAATTATGGCGTGTCTCGGATTACTTTATACTGCAGCAATAAGCCACCAGGACCGTTGCATATGTCGGAATCTCACACGACCACTCTGTGGATGTGGCATTAATGTTTACTTTTCATACTTCATTAGTACTTTTAAAACCTTTGCAGAGATGTCGAGTCCATGAGATACAGATACAACATTTAGGCAGAGAGTCCGCCAGTAAGTCCCCGCCGACTGTTGGACAGACCCAAATTGCAGACATCAGGTTTAGCAGAAAGACAAAACAGCGATGGGCAGCGCTGGTGGTACTACCGCGGTGCCTATAAAAAGTGAATGATTTGTTACAGCATATGCTAAAGTGGCCTAAGCTAGCCGCCACCACAGTTTTAAAACACACCGGATAGTGCACTGTACTAAGGGAAGACACTCATTCACAGAACCATCTGGTACCGCAAACCCGATCTACAGCGATGCTACAGCGATGCTACAGCGATGCTATAGCGATGCTACCGCGATGCTACAGCGATGCTACAGCGATGCTGATGTTACAGCAATGCTGATGCTACAGCGAGGCTGATGCTACAGCGATGCTGATGCTACAGCAATGCTACAGCGATGCTGATGCTACTGCGATGTTGATGCTACAGCGATGCTACTGCAATGCTGATGCTACAGCAATGCTACAGCGATGCAGATGCTACTGCAATGCAGATGCTACAGCGATGCTGATGCTACAGCGATGCTACCTCGATGCTACTGCGATGCTGATGCTACTGCGATGCTGATGCTACAGTGATGCTGATGCTATAGCGATGCTGATGCTACTGCGATGCTACAGCAATGCTACAGTTTAGTTTAGTTTATTTGTTTATTTGAGCAGTACACATAGTGCTCAAAAGGAGTGGGCTGAAGCAAAAGCTTATGAGTGCCCACCCCCAAGTGCAATAAAATAAATAAAAAAAGAACATTACAAAACATTTCAAGCAGCTACATTCGTACAGACCAACTTACAAACTTACAAAAAAATATATGAACTGTTTATACAATTAATTGAAACAACACACAGCTACAACAACAATCTTTTTTCATGTACGCTGTCTAGTTCAAAGCAGTCAAAATAAAATAAAAATGTGATCCTTAATATATTTCTTTCAGATTTTTACCCTTGATAACCGAGAGTTACTTTTATGTTATGAAGGTACATTAATAGGTATTATACTCCGAGATCTTGATACTTCCCAGTTGTCATTACCATTCTCAGTATAATTTTAATTTGGGTGTAATTTTCATAATCATTATTATTATATATTTATTTAATTGAGTTATATATGAAGTATGCTGTAGCCCTGCATAGCGATGCTGATGCTACAGCGATGCTACTGCGATGCTGATGCTACTGCGATGTTGATGCTACTGCGATGCTGATGCTACTGTGATGCTGATGCTACTGTGATGCTACAGCGATGCTACTGCTATGCTGATGCTACAGCGATGCTGATGCTACAGCGATGCTGATGCTACAGCGATGCTACTGCAATGCTGATGCTACAGCGATGCTGATGCTACAGCGATGCTACTGCGATGCTACAGCGATGCTACTGCGATGCTGATGCTACAGCGATGCTACACCGATGCTGATGCTACTGCGATGCTGATGCTACTGCGATGCTGATGCTACTGTGATGCTACAGCGATGCTACTGCTAGAGTGATTCTACAGCGATGCTACTGCGATGCTGATGCTACTGTGATGCTACAGCAATGCTACTGCTAGAGTGATTCTACAGCGATGCTACTGCTAGAGTGATTCTACAGCGATGCTGATGCTACTGCGATGCTACTGCGATGCGCCATGAAGCGCTCCATGGAAGGGACCAACAGCAACACTAATACGAAGGGACACAGCATCTACTCGCATCATCACAAATACATTTTCTGTTCATTTACGTCGATAAGGCAAAGCGAGTTTGTAGAACATAAGTTGTTAATTGATTAAATTAAAAGCAAAGTGTGGAGATACAAATCTTCACAACAAATTGTATGGACTATGGAAGTCTCATGATACTTATTATGTTTATGTATGTATAAGGTGGAGGCCTTTCTTCTTCTCTCTGCGCTTCTACTGTTTTTATTATGTCTTTGACGAAAGTTGTTTGTAATAGCCTATACATTTATATGTGCAAAATAATAAAAGTAAGCCTGGATTTGAACATAATCAGAGTTGAGGCCTGTCTCAAGTCTTCAAGAAGACAGTTCCAGATTTTAGCTGCATAGAACTAAAACGCAGCCTCCCTGTGCTAAGTCCTGATTCCTGGACCAGCAGACCACTCCCTGAGGTTCTTCAAGCCTCAGGGAGTGTGTGTGGCTCTAACTTGTCAGACTTGTACACAAGCAGAGCTATTTTAAAGGAATAGGCCACAGTTTTTACATACTGAGATATGTTCATGAGCTTAGACGAGTTGGTGTGTACTTGTCTGGTCTTTACGCGTGCGCTCAGTCACGCAAAAAACCCGAACATTTAGCCTCTTCTCCTCTCTTCTATGGGGCCCTATTTAAATACGGTTACGTGGGTAGTTACATATAGTTACTGCAGCAATCGCGATATGCTGCGGTAATGAAGCCGTGCCTTTAAAGCAACAACAGTCAATTATGATTTTTAAATGAGTCCCCCAAAAATACCATCACTTCAAGCTGGTTTAATTTTATTGAGTTTAGATGTTGTTGAACCTTTTGACTGGTAAATAAAGATTGGAAAGAGTTATATTCAGGCAAATGATGTCAAAAGGCTGCATAAAGCCATGAGGAATCCCATGTGTGACTGTGTGGCTGTGATTGTGTGGTACATGTGAATTTGAGATTTGCATTTATATTTGTTCAACACATTCTCTGCTTTATTTGTGTCCACTGAGTCACGTCCGACAGATGAGTCAATTCACACAAGCCGTGCTCATTCATTACCATCAGACGCACTTGAATTTACTGCATTTTATCACTGGTCCTTTACTAATGACTTTCCGACAATCAGAATTAATATCAAATGCGGTTTTACTTGATTGATATACGACACGCACGCACATTGTGTATTTTCTTTATTAGGACCCAATTCACAAAGCACTGCATTGTTGGATCAAAGGTGCACTTTGTTCTGCATATTTTGAATCTCGCACACACAAATGAGACTGCATAGACCACACGTGTCAAACTCAAGGCCCGCAAGATGATTTCATTCGCCCCCTGACTTGTACTGCATAAATTCCACATGTGAAAAAAAGGTAAGTCTCTAGCCCATTCCTGTGAGAAGTTATGAATTTTTAACCTCTTAAGCCCCGCCTTCACCAAGTGCAGTCCAGATTCACCCAAATCCTAAAGGTTGCAGCTATTAGGCCAGTGTAACGCCTCATTTGAAAGCTAAGACCCACAAAACTCCTCTGAACTGATCTTTTTCCTCGCGCTATCGTCACTTTTTAAACTATTTTCATTGCTTATTTGTTGCGTTTTTGTCACTTTTTCATCCCTTTTTTTAAATCACTTTTATGATGCGTTTGCGTCACAATTTTTGTCATGTTTTTATCTCCCTTTTGCGGCATTTATATTCTCGTTTTCAAATTTGGGTAAAGCAAAACTGGAGAAATGTGCTTGGTTCAGGTGGGGATTAAGAGATTAAAGAAATAACCAGAACGCTCACTCCAGCCAATAGGGGGCAGCCAAAAAAAAGGGAATTCCACATGTGTCCAGCAGAGGGCACAATAAAAGGCGAGCGCTTCCAAAAGTTCCCGCTGTGATCCGTGACACCTTAACGCACCACAATACACAACACAATACACAACACAATGCACAAGTCCAATGGCCATACATGCTTTTTTTGTGGATTCAGAATATTGTTATAACAATTTGCAGAAAGAGTAAATGTGTCCATAACATTTTCCCCATTCACTTGTCAGTCTTACATTTTTAACAGACTCTCCGCCTCCGTGTCCTGATGTGGTGTTTCTGTTTTGGAATTGTTGCTCAAACGTCCATAAATGTTGAATGAACTTTATTTTAGCTCGAGTGACTCATCCAGCCCCTGCAATCTCAACAAAGTGATCCCAAGCCTGGGTTTTGGATAGTGGGAGGTGGTCTTTTTCTCTCAGTCAATTTCTTATGGCAACGATAAATGACTCTACATTCATTTCAGTCCATTTGCATCAGTGGGTGCATCGTCCACAAAAGTATCTTCCACAATGGGACAAGGAAAATACTTGTTTCACCAAGAGCAATGTCATGACTATACCATACTACTTTAGCCTATACATTTAGCTTTAGGTCAGGTACTTTACAGGGAATTCATTTCAAAATTGTACCTTATTTCTGTACCAATTCTTTACTCAAACACCCATCACACACACATTTACAGTAACCGTGGATACAAAGGATCCAGGATGGCTTTGCTCAGTGAAAATGAAGTGTTTCTGTGATGAGATCCAGGGTTTGATTTCCAGACCTTGTGGGATCTTTTCGTGTATAATTGTCCCGTGTGCTCTTGACAGCACACGGGACACGGTAGCACAGTGGTTAGCGCTCGTGCTTCACAGCTAGAGGGTCCCTAGTTCAATTCCCACCTGGACGGAGCCTTTCTGTGTGGAGTTTGCATGTTCTCCCCGTGTCTGCGTAGGTTTCCTCCAGGTATTTCCCCTGCCATTAAAAAGATGTACAATAGGCCAGGATGAATGAGAGTGTGTTTGAGAGTGTGCATGGGGGACGACGGATGGAAATTAGCCCATGGCCACAATCCGGTGTGGCTTGTTTACATGCATGAGATGCATGTATGTGCATTGTTGTTCTGACCAAACAAACCAATAAATAAGATAAAATAAGCCTTTATTGATTTCACAGTGGAGAAATTCACAACAAAGCACATCTTAAAGGCACAATGCGTTTTTTTTTGTTTTTTTTTATTTGTTTATTTGAGCAATACACATTGTGCTCAAAAGGAGTGGGCTGAAGCAAAAAGCTTATGAGCCCCCACCCCCAAGTGCAATAAATAAAAAAAGAACATTTCAAAACATTTCAAGCAGCTACATTCGTACAGACCAACTTACAACAAACAACAAAAATATATTAACTGTTTATATAATTAATTGGAACAACGCACAGCTACAACAACAATCTAGTTTCATATACGATGTCTAATACAAAGCAAGTCAAAAAAAATTTGTTACTTAATATATTGCTTGCATATTTTTACCCGTGATTACAGAGTTACTTTTATGGTATAAAGGTACATTAATAGATATTATAATCTGAGATCTTGATACTTTCCAGTTGTCATTACCATTCTCAGTATAATTTTAATTTGGGTTTAATTATCATCATCATTATTATATAATTTATTTAATTGATTTATATGTGAAGTATGATGAAAGCCCTGCACAGTGTGGTGCATTAAAAAGCCAGAGAGTGGGCCAGTTGAAGAGGGCAGTAACTCCCCTTCAACAAACCCCCACACAGCTGCCCTAACAGCTGATTTTGTAGAATATGTTCCTATGCTGAGTGGTGCATTAAAAGACAAGGTTTAGAGCCCGTTGGGAGGGTCCCTCTCAACAGATCCATAACCTGCCAACCCTAATTCTCCGTTTGTGAATTTGAGCAATAGAATGACAACCGTTCCAAGCAGCAACACTCTTCCAGATTATAGAGGAACAATACACATAATTGATCCTACTGCTCCCCCTAGTGGCAACGCATTTCTTCTTGTCTGTATATTTCAAAAGTCTTTTGTTTGTATTTATATTTGAACAGGTTGATGTTTGGACATCGTTTCAATTCCATCTCCAGTTTATTCCACAATTGTACACCATTAACTGTTGGGCTAAAACTTTTCAAAGTTGTGCTATGTTTCTGAATCCTAAAGTTTAATTCATCACGTAATTCATAACGACCAGTACGTTCTTGGAACCTTCTTTGTATTTGGTTTGGTAACAATTTATACCTTGCTTTGAATAACATTTGTACAGTTTGGAACTCAACAATGTCACAAAACTTCATGATCTTTGATTTTAAAAATAATGAGTTTGTGTGGTCCAAAAACCCAACTTTATGAATTACTCGGATAGCTCTTTTTTGCAACAATATTATTGGTTTAACTGTGTTTTTATAAGTACTACCCCAAACCACAGTACAATAATATAAGTAGGGCAAAATCAGAGAACAGTATAAGGTATGTAGAGCTTTGATGTTTAAAATGTGCTTTGCTTTTGCAATTACTGAAATGCTTCTAGAAATTTTCGTAGATATATATTTAATGTGAGATTTCCAAGTAATTCTGTCATCAATAATCACCCCAAGGAATTTGATTTCATGCACTTGCTCGATAACAACACCCTCTATCTGAATCACTTCCTGAGCATTGGAATTACAGTTGCCAAATATCATCATTTTGCTTTTACTCAGGTTTAGAGATAATTTATTTTGTTTGAACCACTTGTTGACACTTTTGAGTTCCAAGTTAACAATCCGACACAGCTGTTGCAAGTCGTCTCCTGATGCAAAAATATTTGTATCGTCAGCAAACAAGATAAATTTAAGTACTTTAGATGAGTTACAAATGTCATTAATATACATATTAAACAATTTTGGGCCCAGAATAGAACCTTGAGGTAAACCACAGACAATTTGTCGACAACTCGACTGATAATCACCGATTTTCACACATTGTTTTCTATTTTTTAAGTAACTGGTGACCCACTGTAGAGCTACCCCCCTAATCCCATAAAGTTCTAGTTTATTAATTAATATATCATAGTTTATTGTATCAAACGCTTTACTCAGGTCAATAAATAATCCGATTGCATATTTCTTGTTATCTACAGCATTAGTTATTTCTTCAGTTCAAAATCAAATCAAATCAAACTTTATTTATAGAGCGCTTTTCATACAAAATGTAACACAAAGTGCTTTACAGTGCTTAAAAATCATTAAAAATAATAAAAATCGTCCCCACCAGTAAATATACATAAATAACTACAACCCCACCACCCACCACCCGCACACACAGACACACAGACGTACAGACAGCCCAGCAGTTAAAAGTCTTAAATAAAAATGGACATAGAGTTGAGTACGTAAGGCTGGGTACAGATGGACCGAAAGAGGAAACATCATCCAAGGAGCTATCAGTTATATCAAAGAGCGCGTGTGAGGTTGAGTGATTGTTCCTGTAACCAAACTGATTGTCCGAGAGTAAATTACACTTTTCGATAAAGCTGTCGAGTCTAGAGTTAAAAACCTTTTCTAAGATTTTAGAGAATTGCGGTAAAAGGGAAACAGGCCTGTAGTTTGTAAAGAGATGTTTATCTCCTGCTTTGAACAGAGGAATCACTTTTGCTACTTTCATACTATCAGGAAATTGTCCAGTTTGCAACGATAAGTTACAAATGTAAGTTAACGGCTTAGAGATACTTTCAATAACAGTTTTTAAAGTTTTCATGTCCATGTCATGGTAATCGGTCGAAGTTTTATTTTTACACCCTTTAACAATGTCCAGTATCTCCTTTTCCTCCACAGGTTTGAGGAACAGGGACATAGGATTTGCTTCTATCAGATCACAATTATAATTCTCAACGTTTGTAATTTTTGCAGCAAGGTTCGGTCCAACATCTACAAAGAATTTATTAAATGTTTCGACGACTTCATTCATATTATTTAACGTGTTATCCTCATCTTTGAAATGTTTTGGATAATTAATCGTTCTTGGTTTATTTCTAATTATACTATTTAAGATGTTCCATAAACCTTTAATATTATTCTTATTAGTATCCAACAACTTATTATAATAATCCTGTTTACATTTTCTAATGATACCTGTCAATTTATTTTTATATTTCTTATATTTATCCTCAGCTTCTTTTGTTTGGTTATTTATAAAGTTTTTGTAAAGATTATTTTTTTTCTTGCAAGCATTTAGTAAACCTTTAGACATCCATGGTGTTTCTTTACACTTACTGTTTTTACAGTATTTCTTCATTGGGCAGTTTTTGTCGTATACTTTTTGAAATACTTGCGTAAACTCATCATAAGCCATATTCGTGTCATTCTCTCTGTACACAATACTCCAGTCTTGAGCTAAAAGCTCCTTTTTAAATGCATCAATAGTTTTCTCTGTTTTTACCCTTCTAAACCAATACTTGTTTTCCTCTTCATCTTTTAAATATCCATTTTTATACATAACGAAAACTGGAAGGTGATCACTAATATCATTTATAATTAACCCGCTGACTGTGTCACTTTCTATTTCATTTGAGAAAATGTTATCAATCAAGGTGGCACTATGGGTTGTAATTCTACTAGGTTTGGTTATTAGAGGAAACAGACCTATACTGAATAAAGTATTTATAAATTCGTCCGTCTTTTTATGTTTATATGGGTTTAACAGATCGATGTTGAGGTCTCCCCCCACAAACATGACTTTATGATTTAATCCTGAAAAGTGCTCCTCCATCCACTTAGAAAAAACATCTATATCAGAGCCAGGTGTTCTATAAATAGAACTCACAATAATATTTTTCTTTTTTTGCCTTGTAATTTCAACAGTAAGGCATTCAAGTGTATCATCCACCACCATTGTCTTATTTTCCATTACTTTATAACTATAGTTGGAGTCTATAAACATAGCTACGCCCCCTCCATGCTTGTTCCTTCTGTTCATACTTATAAATTCATAACCATCAATAGAAAACTCAAATTCTCTATCATTATTGATCCATGTTTCTGTGATTAGGATGACACTGAATGGTGTGGAAAACTGTTTTAAGAAGCTTTTGATGTGGTCAAAGTTTGCATAGAGGCTTCGACTATTGAAGTGGATTACAGTGAATGCCTTAATGTTCTTAAGTTTACTATTGTACAGATCCTCTGTGTAGTATTGACAGTCATTGGTAGCTCTAGTAAAAAAGTTATTTTCAGGGTCGATGTCGATCTCAGTGTTCTGTAGGTCGTATTGAGAGAATGTAAAATCCTGGGAGTTTGCTTCAGCAATTCTCCTTATTGAAAAATCCAAGTCGGTGCTTCCTATAGAACTGTATGTATTACTAGACATGTGAGATTATGTGCTTTTACATACCAAAGTCCATACGTTTTTCTCGGTGTTTATACTGGATGTGGTGTACTGCTGCGTGGACGTATAATAAGTTTATCATATCGCAAGAAGGCGATCTCCCCCCTTTCTCGCGCAGCTCTCAGCTCCGGCATCAGTTCTTTGCGTTTTCTTTTTATTGATTCGGTGTAGTCCTCGTTAATGAAGATTTTTGTTCCTTTAAGTCGTTTGGCGCGCTGCAAGATTTCCTCGCGATCCTTCCACCTCAGTAGTCTGGCGATGATGGGTCTCGGCCAGTCTCTCCCTCCGCCGGGTTTCCCTACGCGGTGAGCCCTCTCCACCTCCACCGCGTGATTTAGCTGTAGCTTCTCCTTCAGTATTTCTTTCACCTTTTCCTCGGCGTCGGCCCAGGTCTCCCCAGGCGACTCCAACACTCCCTCAAATACCAGGTTATTTCTGCGGCTCTGCCCCTCCAGATACTCCAGTTTGTCCGTGATGATGTGTAAATTGTCACATACTTTGTAAAAGTCCGTTTGTAAAGTGTTTGTGCGCTCCGTGAGTTTCAGATTTTGCTCTTTCAAAGTGTCCACCTCACCTTGCGTGAACTGCAGGCTTGTTTTTAGTTCTTGAATGTCCTTAGTCTGTAAATCCATGCGGGTGTTTGTTGATTCCATGATGAGTTTTATAAATCCTTTGAAGTTTTCCTGCTGTTGTTGAATTAATTCTCTGAACATGACCCTCTGCTGCTCCATGAGCTCCGTGACTCGACTGAGGCTTACGTATTCCTCTTCCACCGCCGAATCTGCCTGTTGCTTCGCCTCTATTTTCGGCGGTTTTGGCATTTTGCTCCCTCTCAGCAGGCCTGAATTTTCTTAACGAATATTTTGATGTTCTTGAAAACTTTTTTCGCGTTGGTCTAGCTTTGTCCGTCCCTGAAATCGGTCCGACCGGAAACAAGCAGTGTAACATTTTGGATTCTACTGTTACAGGTCACTGACGGCAGGTGAACAGGGGCCTGTAGATACTCTCTGTCACTGCATCGAACAGATCAGTTTGTGGATGCAAAATAACTTTCTCCAACTAAACTCAGACAAAACTGAGGTCATTGTTTTTGGCCCACAGACACAAAGACAAAGTGTTATCAGTCACCTTGAGTCTCTCTCTCTGAAACCAAAAAATCAGGTTAGAAATCTAGGAGTAATCATGGACTCAGACCTGAACTTAAACAGCCACATTAAAGCAATAACATCATCAGCTTTTTACCATCTGAAAAACATTGCTAAGATCAGAGGAATAGTGTCAAAACCAGACTTGGAGACACTCATCCATGCATTTGTCTCCAGCAGGTTAGACTACTGTAACGGCCTGCTCACTGGCCTTTCTAAACGAGCTGTTAGACAGCTGCAGAACATCCAGAACGCTGCTGCTCGAGTCCTGACAAGAACCAGGAAATATGACCATATTAGTCCAGTGCTCCGGTCTCTGCACTGGCTTCCTGTCACTCAGAGAATAGAATTTAAAACAGCTCTGCTTGTGTACAAGTCTTTTCATGGTTTAGCACCAAAGTACATCTCTGACATGTTAGAGCCGTATGAACCATCTCGGGCCCTGAGAACTTCAGGGAGGGGTCTCCTGGTGGTTCCCAGAGTCAATAATAAACACGGTGAGGCTGCGTTTCAGTTTCATGCAGCTAAAATCTGGAACAGTCTTCAGTCTTCTGCAAAAGCTTTTAACACTGTCTAGCATCATGGCCAAAATCGGAGTTGTTAGTGCTGTGCTGCTTGTATATTGTGTTTTTTTATTATTATTGTATTATTATTTTTTGTACTGTAGACCTTTTGTGAAACACTTTGGTCAACAACAGTTGTTTTAAATGTGCTATATAAATAAATTTGATTTGATGAGGATGTGAGACAGGCCTCAACTCGCTCTTTTTACCCGAGCATATGAAAACTGAAAGTATTTTATCACACTTGCCTTTTACTGTAATTGATTAACTTTTATGTTGATGTTTTAATGAGTGATTTGATCAGTTTTCTTGTAATTTTATGCAACTGTGAAGCACTTTGAATTGCCTTGTGTATGAATTGTGCTCTACAAATAAACTTGCCTTGCCTTGCCTTCCCTACTGTTGCCAATGTAAAACACGCTCCTAATGATTAGGCACAGAAAATCTTTTTTAGCAATGAGTAATGGAAGACTAGATTTGGATGAGGACCAAACCAATTTAAATCTCACATTTAACTGCCTTTAGTCACAATCTCCATAGAAACAAACACGTTTGTTTGGTCATTTCAAAGGTATTTTTCAAGAGTTGAAATGTTGAAATAAAACAAATGCTTGTATTTTATTCTATTCATTGGATGAAATGTTACAGGATGTAATCATCAATCACATTTCTCATAGTCAACCAATCAATCAACATTTATTTACAGTATAAAGCCCTTTGCAACACTTGGTGACCAAAGTGCTTTACAGTAAAATCAGGCAAAATGAGAATAAAAACGATGAAGTAAAATCAAATAAAAACATCAAATAGATACAATGTCAACACATTACTGAGTATTAAAAGCCAGTCTGAATAGAATACAATTCTTTTGCCAACACAGTTTGTAAAAGCAGACATTGTGCGCGGATGTGTGTAAATAAAGCTGTTAAACTGTAAAAATATGTTTACCAAAGGTGAACGCAGAATATATATATTAGTGTATTGTTTTCTCTGTGGCCCACCTAGTTCACTTCTCAACACGGTTTCAGTGTGAGTTTGCGAAACACAAATCTTATTACCTCGTCATGTAGAGAGTGGCTGTGGGAGAGATAGAAATACATTTGAGTATTTCTGAATGCAATTTAACTTTAACAAACTTAATTTATGCTGATGAAGACTTTAACACGACGGACCCAATGCTTTTGATGATTAATCATGTACATAAGCCAGCCAAAACCTGAAACATTTGTCATCATTTGTCATGGGTAAATTGTGTGACGAGGCCAAAATTGCAAATCTGCTTCTTTGAATACCTAATTGCAGGAACATTTTGTCGCCTCTTCTTTTATTCCCTTGCAATGTGTGAGATATATCCACAGTTCCAATGACTAAGCGAGACGAGGTGTGATATTCACTGGAAATAGGCCTTTTGATTGGTACACGGAGATCTGGCTCTGTCTGCATGTAAATTTAGAGCTGCTTTATTCAAATGTGAGATTAAAGCGCAGGGGACAACTCAGATGTTTGTGTCAGCGATGGGCAGAGTTTCTTAGCCCATCACGGCAAGCCACAACCCAAATAAAAAGGGGTTTAGTGGCGCTACGTTAACGCTAGGCTAGCTCATTTCTACGGTAACAGCTAGCCTGCATTAAAAACAGTCTGACCCGCTCCACCGTGCACCTGAGGTAAATCACTTATAACGCCAGACTAACGATATAAATGTCTGTGTTGATAGAATAATTTTAACCATTTTGCATTTAAAATAACTTATATTTGAGCAGCATCAGCTTCGTGGTTGTAAGCTACGCAGTGGCGGAGTGATCTGCGAGAAAATACTCCCTCAAAATGCGATAATTCATGTGACGCAAGGTCAGTTTTATTTCAAAAAATATTCTATCGACGCAGACATTTATATCGTTAGTCTGGCTTTATAAGTGATTTGCCTGAGGTGCACTGTGGAGTGTGTCAGACTGTTTTTAATGCAGGCTAACTGATACCATAGAAATGCGCTAGCCTCGCTCTAGTCTAGCGCCACTAAACTCTTCAAATATAAGGACTGCATGAATTTAAAAAAATTAAATAAAATCTCCAGACATCAACAACACACTAAATAACTAGGAAATGAGGCCCTATGTCAAAAATCCTGAAATCCCTTTAAGGACTGGGGACGCCCTGGCTCATCCATTTCTATCTCCTGCTGACTGTTTATTCGGACATTACATTATCTTCCTATGGGACATTTGCATAATCTGCCCCACTTACAGCAGCAGGCAAGTGACAGGATTTCAATTTTTGTTTATGAATTCTAACTGAATTTACGCATGACAAGACCTAAACAAATCCACAATGAAAGACACCTGTCTTCACGTGGGAAGAAAGGTGGAGTTTGCATGTTCTCCCCATGTGTGCGTAGGTTTCCCACTAAAAACATGTACAATAGGCCAGGATGAATGAGAGTGTGTGAATGCATAGTGGTGGGCGCATATTTGTGCAGTCGCGATAGTATGGAGTGAATGTGTAGTTGTCTGATGTAAAGCGCCTTGTGACTATGTCTGTGAAAGGCGCTACACAAATAAAGTTCTTCTTCTTCAGTGTTGACTTTTAAACACCTTGGGAATATTTGCGTCTACTGTTCAATGAGTCCGCTCTCACCTCCTCCGCCAGTGAACGCCTCATGTGTGATTGTTGTCGAGAAATGACGGAGGGGCAGTGATGGCGACACATCTGGTTCCACCTCCTCCCTCTGTCCCGACACTTGCAGCTCTGATCTCAGCTCTGCCGTCGCGAGTTTAAAACTGGGATTAATCTTCTCACAGCTCGTCTTCACAGGCACCGGCTAAATTTGTTTTCCCTTTCCTCACAAACGCTGACGCTCCGAGTTAGTCGTTAACACGCGGGTCTCGTGGCTATGCCGTATTTCAGTTGTGGTTTATTCATTTTCATCAGGCAAAACAAAAGAACAACATCTTATTTAATATGTTTAGCCTGAAAGTGCACTTAAAGGGACAGTAAATCAGCAAATAATTTCACCATCAACTGTCTATACAAAATAAATCCAGCTTAGATTTCAAATCCGGTTCTCGAGGGAAAATGTTTGACACCCCGATTTAGAGGGGATTCCATGGCTATATTCACTGAAATAAACACATTTCAATGTTAAAATGACACATTGCAGTCACTTCCCTTTTCTCAGTCTGTTCTGATTGACCTTCCTATGAAGTCTGGTGTATGTCCTCTTTTAAGATTAGCTGAACTAGTGGAAAATGATGCAAAATAGGGATGAGTGCCTCAGTGAGTCCAGAGTTGTTAAAAATTAGGCTATCAGGTGCTCTTCGAGGACAAAAGCTGTGGAAACATGGCTTGAGAGGAAAAATGCAAAGTCTCTCTGATGGTTATGATAAGAGTCCTTTATTGAGCGAGGGATGAGTGTAAAAAGATGTTGGGACCCTTCCCAAACTGTAAGAGTCATCAAGGCTGTTTTAGTGGCACAGCAGTTTGTTTTTCACGGTGATGAATCAGTTGCTGTCTATTTTAATTGTGTTTGCATCTTATGGGACTTATGGGTTTCAAATGTTGTAACACATGAGCGTTGCCACAGCAAGTAACATTTCTGATTTAAATGTTTAAAAAAAAAAGTAATGCGGTTGAAACTTGAAAAATTCTAACATTTTAGCCCCTTGCAGGATTTTCCCAGGGCTGTAGAGGAAACCAGGTCTGGACTAAGTAACAAATCTAGAAAACATTCTAATAAGCACATAGCCTGGCTAACGCCAGACTAAAATCACAAGTGATATTTAGTCTGGGGACCACTAATTAATTTTCTCGTAGGACAGGTGTGGTTTACGATCGTCCATAGCCATTTATTGGGCGAGAATGTCTATCATATGCGTCTGCACGCGCTATCCGTGTGTCGAATAGCGCGTCATCGTCTTGCCGTCCCTCCTCGTTCTGTGATTGGTCCCCATATCCATGCAAAGATTTTGGCCAATGGGCCCCAGGCTACTGTGCAGTTCGAAATGATTTGGGCACACACAGCAGTCTGGTGTTGGCCAGGCTAGTAAGCACACATGATATCTAAACAGGACCGCTTGTCAGGACAATGTTAGAATAAATGTAATAAATCTAAGTCTAAATCTGGATTAAACCAGCCCCAAAACCAGGTCAAAATTGGGATTAAAAATAAGATTAGCCTTTATTGATCTCACAATGGAGATATTCAATTCACTTGTTACATCAGCTCTCAAGAAATAGACAGGAAAATATGCGATCAAAGACAGGATAGTGTACTAACAACTAAATAGTAAATAGAGCTATCTTATATACAATGACTATAAAGGGGACTAAATATAAATTATAAAATTGGAACAGAATATAAAATGTAGAATATCAAAATGTCAGCACTGGATAGAGCAAGTTTACATAGTGCAGGTGGTTGATAAAGTGATGCTGATAATAATAATAATAATGCATCGGTTTTATATAGCGCTTTTTTGGACACTCAAATACGCTTTACATTGCACTATTCATTCACTCCATACTTGGTGGTAGTAAGCTACTATTGTAGCCACTGCTGCCCTGGGGTAGACTGACAGAAGCGAGGCAACCAGTCTACGCCATCGGCCCCTCCAACCACTCACTCACTACATTCGCTATAGGCTTCCTGGTGTTACCAAACGGTCTTCCATCCAAGTACCGACCAGGCCCTTCCCTGCTTAGATTCCAATGTCTGACGGGATTGGGCATCGCAAAGGCAGTATCATACTTTCCTTACACAGGTCATCTCACAGTTTGTGTTATATTCAGTTGAATAGTTTGTACACTTAAGCTCTCAGTTGGTTCACAGTTGTTCACAGTTGCGAGTTTCTCATTAGCTTTTCAGTTGAACACAGTTGATACACATTTAGTTGGGCTCACAAAATGCCCGGGAGCAGGTCAGCATAACGGGAACAAAACAAACAGGAGAAGCAATACAGCAGCATGGTTAGGTCCAGCTAAATGTAAATAGGAGGTTAGTTTACAGGCTTAGGCTACTTTACGAAGGCGGTGGTACTTCCAGTATTTGAGCGGTGACGCCATCTGCTGACCGTTTCCATATTTAAAATACACAAGTTTATATAAATTTATTAAAATACATTAAATTAAAACTGGTAATGCCACATACAGCTCATTGTCGTTCCGGGGTGTTTAGGTTAAAGAAACACTGATGTGTGTCTTTGTAAAAGTCCTGGGCCACTGTAGCTCCGGTTCATGAACACATGAAGCTAATCCTCCATTGTTTACATCTACAGCACAGCATAGGATATGCTCCTGATGGGTCGACGCTCGCAAATTTCTCCAAAAAGTTCAACAATTCCAACTCTAGCATCGGCCGCTTTGGAGGCGCAGGGCGCATGTCAAAAGCTTCCCACGCACGAAAAGCTTCAAAACGCGCTGCACAGGAGGCACTGCGGGATCTCTAGACGCTCCCTGAGGCGCGGCCCCCCATGTATTTTCAATGTAATCCTGACACGTTTGAGGCTTTCGATGCTTTTGGTGTGAAACTGCCATTACCCTCCCGATGAACCGAGCACATTTTCTCCAGTTCGGCGTTACCTAAATCTAAAAGGTTCTGAACTGGAGAGCAACAGTGTAATGCTTCATTTGAAAGCTAAGACCTACAAAAGTGATCCTCGCATTTTTGTCCAATTTTTTTCATGTTTTCGTCACTTTTTTGACACTTTTTTGTCATGTTTGTGCCATTTTTTTCTAGCTTTTTCATAGCATTTTTTTGTTGCGTTGTAATTTTTTTGTTGCGTTTTCATCCTCATTTGCTTTGATGCTTTTTTTTAAGCTTTTAGATCTGGGCAACGGGAGAAAATGTGCTCGGTTCAGGTGGGGGTTAAGAGGTTAAGTAAGGATTAAACAACTCGGAGCCGTGTGTTAGACGGTTATGATGCACATGGGGAGGCAAGAACGACGCGCAGCGGAGTGCATGGTGTCATAATGCACTTCGTGGTGTTTCTCCGCGATGTGCATTATAACCGTCTAATGCACGGCTCCGAGTTGTTTAATCCACTTATACCATGGTCCCACAAACGTAACATTTTATAACAAATGTTGTTTTCATTTTCTAAACTCGCTAAATATGCCAAACTACAGGGACTATTTTATGTGGCTTTTTAGCCGGTCACTGTCTGAACGCTTGTCTCAGAGCGAGCCATTCTCTCGCTGCTGCGAGGCTCAACGAAACAACAGAAGCACATGCTGCATCGCCAGAATCACAACACAACAGGACTAACCTTGCACTTTTCCGTGGAAGTAAACACCAATATGCGGCACTCCTGGGCAGGAGTTATTTCACTTTTACGCTGTTAACCTGTAGCTCAACTGTTTATGGAAACAGCTGCAGTGGGGTCGCTTACACCTTGGCCCCACGAACTGAAACCTTTATGTTTGACTTTACTAATCCAGCCAAACATGCTTAAGTGCAGGGATCAACTGCTCAGTTCAGGTGGGGGTTAAGAGGTTAAGTAAGGATTAAACAACGAGGAGCCGTGCGTTAGACGGCTCCTCTAGAGCTCATCTAGAGATGTGGAGCATCAAAAGTTATCAAAATTTTTTGCTATGACATAGCTGTTTCAGTGCGTATTGGACAAACAGTTTTGAACCTCTTCGACATGTTACAAACAGGTTACAAAGGTGAATTTGAGAAGCGCCTGATTCTGAACCAGGGGACCAGGTACGACTATGACTCAGTCATGCACTACAGCAGGTCAGTCTTATCTGTGTTTGTTTCTTGTTTCTCGATGGTCGAGGTCTACAACGTAGATTCATACAAACTCTGTGTTCTTTCTGTGCAGATTGCTGGCCTTGCCCGCGTTGGAAGTGGTGGAGGACGGGGAGGAGTTTGGGACAGCGACTGGGATGAGCCAGTCTGATATAGAGCAAGTCAACAGTGTTTACTGCAGCAATGCATCCCCTGAAAGACTTTGAGGACACTTTCCATGAAGGAATAGGAATTAGGAGAAAGTAGCCAAATTTCTCTGAAAATGTTATCTTTATTTCTTAAATTATTGTAACAACATTGTCAAATAAAACGTTACGGGCCAGATCTTCTGCCTGGTGCAAGGACAGCCCTGCTCCAAACACATCATTAGACAGGCGTCATCTTGCTGTTACGCTATTCGACTACGCCCCTGCCAAGAGGGCATCATTTGGCAAGAGGTAGACTGAGGCATGGTTTACTTATTACAAGCAGAACAGAGCGCTGCTCTCTTACATTGTTTTCTTCCTTTACACCGCACTGACTCGTGGTCTTCCTTTGGCATTACGGGCTTTTATAAGCTCCACCTGCTCTGGGGCGGGTCAGCACTAGCTTGGCTGTAATTGCGTTGACACGACCCAAACAAAACCACCCCTCTTCCTTCCCCTTGCCGAGTCTGGTTGGAGGAAAAAGGTTGTTCTACATAACATCGTCATTGACCAAGTCTGTCCTGCCCACTTATTGCACCAGATCTGGATCTGCAAGATCTTAAAGTGTGCAAAACTTTACGCTATAGTCTGCGTTTGGAAACACAACATAGGCCCCATGTATTTCTACATAATTTATTATATTAAGCAAGAACTCTTGTTAAAACTCATGTTAATCATAACAGAGTTTCAACAGGGAGAGGCCTAAACCCTCATGGTGATAAAGCTGATGCTCTAAGTCTTCCATCGTAGACAAAGCCATCTTGCAGCAGCAGGTAAATATAGTGGGTTATTATAGATTCGGCCTGCTGCCACATAAAGATCCGTAGTGGCTTCAGTAACTATGGTGGTAAACTCTAGTTTGTCAAGTGCCGAAATGCTGACAGCTGCTTTTTAGCAAGTTGTGGGTTATCTATAATTCATGACATCAACACCAACAGTTGCCCCGCAGGGATCCACACCGGCTTTTCTTCACGTCGGACTATTGTCGAGTATAAACAGATATAGGTAAACCTCTGTCTAAACCAAGCAGAGGAGGATACATACATGGAGGCGCGATAATTAGATTTTCTAAAGGTTAATACTTTACACAAAAGAGGAAATAGAACAGAATTTGAGAGAGATTTGTCCCATTTCTTCATGTTCAATTCTGTGTTTTGAAATGAAGAGAGAGATTAGAATACACTTATATAATTTATGATGATATGATTTATGACAGTAAGTTTCTTCACTGGAGTTGTAGCAGCGCTAGTCACGGCAACATGAGCTGGTTCGGAGGAGCAGTGATTTGGACGGTGCATTGAGGAAGACAGCAGGGGGCGCTGGTCCGTATTCAGTCTCTGCAGGAGCTCTGGATCAGGGGAAAGGGCAGTGAGGATCTGTGGAGCCTGCAGACCATCCCTCCATCTGCTGCACTCAATGCAGTACAACCGGAGCAAAGATGAAGCATTAGAGCTATCATTTTCCCTCCATGTTTTCAAGATGTGAGAGTCAGAGGTAGTTGAGCTTTGCTGCTGCCCAAACTCGTTTCTAGCTCTCACAATGCCTCCTGCACATCCCGGTTGTTCAAGTGAGTCAATAAAGTTTATGTTTTGGACGCATTAACTGTTTACAAATTGTAGTGTGTTTGTTTTTTATTTGATGCGAAATATACAGTTTGCCTTACCTACAAAGTTTACATGTTTACCTCGCCAAGTCTTACGGTATGCTCAGAGCTGGTCCTGCGCTGTGTCCCCCGGTTCTATAGCCGTCTGCCTCAGCCTTATCCATTATTAATCACACACTCAGCACATCTGCAGTACTTACTGTATGTACTGTAAACTCTCGACTGGAACAAGTCTCCAACGGCAGTGCTGGTAACTGAAAAATGTGCACACACAAAATAACTGTGCTACTTTGTATTTGAGTCTTTCACAAAACAAAGAAAACATCATTATAGTGTGGTTACCATACAGCAAGTCATCCACAGGGCTTTGTGTTGCACTGCCTGACAAAAAAGAAAAAAAAAGTGGAGACACTACAGGCAAAACACATGTTTTCAGTTTTCAGGATCGGGCCAGATCGGTCTCTTAAACTTTCACCAGGAAAAAATAAAATAAAATGATCTTCACAATAACATGTTTAATTATTGCACTGATTCAATGTTTCACAACAGATTTATAAGGGAAATTGTCATTTCAAGAGCCATTTTCTCACATTGATGCGACTATAACTCCACGTAAGTAGCGCCCACAGCCTTGGACTGAACAATATTTGTGAAGGTTTTTTCCTTAGTTCTTAGGCTCATTTATTGACTTTTGAATTTCAAAAAACAAGGCGAAATTTCAATTGTTACAGATTTTTCCACTAAAAATAAATCTAAGAAATCTAAAATCCCCCCCCCCCCCCCCCCCCCAAATGACTAAAATGTCAACAAAATAAAACCATACGTTTAAACCTGACTGGATCAATTGGGGATTTCGGCACAGAAAATATGGGCTTTTTTTGGTGCCATTTTTACATAAAAAACATAAAGTGACAGAAAACTTGCAATGCATTCCCCACCCTCATAATCACACCAGTAATCTACAGCAAAAGTTTAAAATGTATATCTCTAAATTTCCTTATTCACCTGTAGTGTCTTCCTTAACAAATGAAATAATCTGCAGCTGCTGCAAGTCTAGGGTCAGCACTATGAGCACAAGAGTGAGATCCGCTGAGGACACCCTGAACAACCAGGTTATTCCATCAATGGACGTCGACTTCCCTGATGGCACGTGCATAATCCAAGACGAGAATGCCAGGATTCGTGAGATATCGTTTTCACACATGGATTGGCCACAATAGAGTCCAGATCTGAACCCCATTGGAAATCTTTGGGATTTGATTTGATGTTATGTATTTTCACATGGTAAAAAACTAAACAATAGTCACATGAGTTGATCTAGTTTCAAAAACATGATGGACGGTTACTAAAAACCCTCAAGGTTAACTGGTGCCAACCTCCTTAAGTTGAGGTTGAAGACAAATGTGAAGCATGCAAACATTATGCAATTGTCAAAAAATTAAATACAATCATACAATGTATAATATTTTATTGCCTTTTGTGTTTTGTATTGATTGTATTGATTTGTGTAGGTGTATTGTGTGTTTGTGTGTCTTAGGGACCAGGTCTGCGAATTAGCTGTTAGGTATAAGGCCTATGAACATGGCATCGGTTATTTTGTAGCATTGCTTCTTGTTCTGTCCCTATTAAATAAATAAAAAATCAAATCAAATACATTGTCATCAAATTAAATTTACGGAAGTACAATACCAAGGATCTTTTGACACTGCAGAAGTGTGATGTAATCAAAGCTAAAGTAGGTCCAACCAATTTATTATAACGCGTGACTTGTTTTTGTTGTGACTGTCTCAAACCCTGCCTCCCCACACACATTTTACACATGTGTGCTCTATATGCTTTTATTGTAAATCTCAAAATAATCCCCTCGTATTTTTCCTGTCGCCTCGTAGGTCCGGGCATGACACACTTGCACCCTGCACACAAATGAGGGGAACATAATGTGGCACTAAAACACCTTATTTTTCTTCTTCTTTTTTTTTTTTTTTTTTGCATTTATTACCACCAAACATGTCCTCCTCAGTGTATGTTTCAAAATCGGAAATCCTTCCCTGCTCCTGTCCGCGCTAATCACTGCTGTCTACAGTTCAGTTCCTCGGAGCTGAGTGAAGCCGCCTGTCTCTCCCACAGTCTGTCAGCTGCAGCTCTCAGTAACAACACCAGGCTTTTCATCAGCACCTGAAAACCTGCTGCCTGCACCAACCCACGCGCCACCCAGCCCCCCCCCCCCCCCCCCCCCCCCCCCCCCGATCCCGCCAAACACCAGCTTTTCTCCGTGTGGCTTTATTCAGATCAGGAGAGAAAAGAGGCCGGTGGAGGATGAGCTGTTTGTGGTTTGATGTATTACAGGGCAATATAATGAACTATATCCACCATTACCTCAGAGGCGATACTGATCTGTGTCAAAGTGACCACAAATGATGTGTGTAGAACTGGCCCCCTGTAGAGGAAGGGGGTGTGTTTGCTTTACTCACGATACGCCGGTGATGTCACAGCATAGCAACAGCATAGCAACAGAAGACTAACGAGTGCAATTTTGTCTGCCATAACAATGAAATAAAATTGATCTGGTTGTTTTACACCTGTCCGTACGTCTTTGGCTCTAAGGCAGGAATACGCAGATTTTTGACAAAAACTGCCTTTTTTCTACTGCTTTCTGTGTTTCAGTGGGACAATAAACAGTGTAACACCACTTCAGAACTACAGAACAACGGCGACGGTGGCGCAGAGAGTGGAGCGGCTCGTCTCGTGATCGGAAGGATCGGCGGTTCGAATCCCGCAGGTGCACGCTGTCGTTGTGTCCTTGGGCAAGACACTTCACCCACCTTGCCTCCAGTGTCTGCGTACACTGGTGGATGAGTGAGAGCGTGAATGGGCGACTGGTTCCTTGAGGTAAAGCGCGTTGAGTGCCTAAAGCAGGTTGAAAGGCGCTGTATAAATGTGATGTCTGTGTAGGCTCTCAGTCGCACAGGTGTTCTCCATCTTCAATGAAGGTTCGTGACTCGTCTTCTGTACTTGAAAGTGTAGAACGTTTCGCCTCTCATCCAAAAGGCTTCGTCAGCGCACTAAGGTTCCGCTTAGCCTGCAGACCTCTGGCTGCTCTGCTTTATGACCACAACACTAGAGGCCGCCATTGCTGTAGCACCTCCATATAGCCGCTAGTCTCCCATTAGGAATCATTACACTTTAGAAACTTTAAAAACAACTTTAGAGCCCGGTGCTTTGGAACTGTCTACAGCTAGATATTCCTCCTGTGATTACGCGGGGTCAGACACAATCAGAGGCACCGGGCTGGTTTTCGAGAGAAAAATGTTAGAAATCTCGTACTAATGAGGGTCGGCCCGTTAGCATTGGAGCTGCACGAGCTACACGTCCCGCAAGGGCCGAGTCTACAGTGAAGATCCCGCCCTTATGCCCTTATTAGGAACATGCTTCGTCAGAGCTGGGGAGGAGGAGTCTGTAAATCTGCCATGATTTCCCCCTCGAACGTGGTCATTATGGTAGACCAGTTATAGACCACAGGGAGGAGTTCACCTTTGGCTTAGTCCCTCCCCTCAATAAACAGCTACTCTTACCTGAAGGTAAACATCTTTGTAATTTGGGACTTTGTAATTCTACGTCCTAACAGCCTAACTCACACCTAAGTTTCGGTCTGAACGGCCCTAATCTCAGGTGATCACTGCTAATTACCTGCCAATTGATCTGTTTTGGGCTCGGCCGGTTTCAGCCAGGTATTTACCATTTAACCTGTGGAAAACGTTTTGTCCGCGACCCATGCCTCGTCTCTTCTGCCCATACTCAGCCAAAATGAGCGAGCTGAGGACGGGTTTCTCCACCGTGACTCCACCTGACACCCATCGCACAGCCCGGATTTCTTTCTTTTTCTTTTTTTTCTTTTCTCTCACGTTGGATATAAGGATGGGGATGATTGGGGGAGTGCAGAGGCCAGGAGAGGAGGACAGGGGGCAACAGACAAGGGGAGCACCGACGGGGAAAGATGAGTACAGACAGGTGGCTGATGAGAGAGGAGGAGGAGAGGACACAGACACAGACAGACCAAAGTGATGAATGCTGAATTATGAATATAGTTTTCTTCTCAATAAATATACAGAGGAGAGGAGCAAAGTAGTTCAACAGGCTAAATAACGGAGAATGCCACATGCTAACGCTAGCTATGACTGCTGTTTTGTTTTGCTTCTACTGAACAATCTGCTATGAAAAAACATCCACATGGACCTGTTTTAGACTTGACTGTAATTGTGTGTGATAAATAAGTTTATATTTCACCTGAAAACAGCTAGTTTAAAGACATAATGGAGGTAAATACCAATGTAGTAACTGACTGTAGCATGATCATAAAGATGACAAACACATGAAACATGATTAATATATAAATGTTTTTTGTAACTTTTCATGACTCATTTCTTGTGTTTTATGAAAGAGTTACCTTAATAATAATTAGCCTCCATCAACATTTTTTCGGCACCAAATACGTTTCCCCCCCCCCCCCCATGAGCAGTTCTCCTGTAGCAAAGCTGGGTTTCAGATGTTGAGAATACATTATACTTGTATAAATCCATGTATTAATGTAGAAGATAAAGTGCGCGTGGGAAAGAGCAGCCGGCTCGGAGATTGCTGCTTCACTCTGGGAAACAGCTCTGACACATTTACCTACATAAAATAGTTTCTATTGTATTCCGTGGCATTAGTCAGTGTTCATCATCTATCCATCATTTCCGGGGGGGGGAAAGTCGGTAAAAATGAGCGAATTACTCACACTGCTTATCTCGTGCGAATGCCTATAAAAAAATTACCGACACCCTGGGGTCATTTCAGTTTGACCAAAGTCCTCAGGTAATTCTAATCCCGTGCGAATAGTGCTGAAGGAACAGTGATGAACCAGAGACAGGCAGGTGAGGCATGTGGGGAGTGAAGACTGAACAAACTTCGAATAGACATAAAACAGTACATCAGCATTGATATTATTATTTATTCATTTTATTTTTTTATGTCTAAGTGGCTGGTTAGGATTTCAGATTTGCCTGGAGCGCACCCTGCAGGCACTAATAGAAATGACATGTTATAAAACAGCGAAAACAAGCTTTCACTTTCAACGGCATGCTAGCGACACCATGATGAACACACTTTGAGCACAGTCTGGTGATGGATTATTATTATTATGGGCTTTAAAAATGTGGAGGACTGCTTCTTGTTCTTCCTATTCTGCAATAGAATCCAGGAAATACAGATGCGGAGCGTAGTCATTAGTCTGCAGCAAAATAGGCATGTTTTTGACGAGGGAACGGCATCATGTGTATCCTTTAATGCTTGTTTTTAACGGGCTGCATAAGTCAGATGGTCGTAGTGGAATGCCTGATCAGTGCATGAGTACTTAGGGAAATGGGAGTCTGGAGAAAGTCTGTCTTCAGAGAACAGCTACATCTGTGTGGGCTCAGGCATATTGTGAAACTTTATGTAGCTCAACTTGAACTTTTAATTAATTTCCTTTGCGAATTGAACGTACCGGTGTGATTTGCCCAGGGGGAATATGCTCCATCATTGTACAGTATATGAAATAATAAGCGCTAACGCTCAGAGGCTTGGGGCGTTGCATGTTTTGATTTCTCGTCAAACGCCTGTGGACCGTGCACAGGTCGGGACACTGGTGGAAATCGACCGTCTAACGTCTTAAGCTCTGACATATACAAAAAGGCCCATTTAAACAAACCCAAGTTAAAAAAAAAGTCTAAAACAAATTGTTTTCATTCTGGTAAGTCTTCAGTCCCCCCCCCCCCCCCCCCCCCCCCCGTATGCTGCTGTTACAGGTGGAAACTTAATTTGACTCTGTTTTCCAATCACTCAAAGTACAAAATAGTTTTTTGATGGGAACAG
Organism: Proterorhinus semilunaris; assembly: GCA_021464625.1. Taxonomy (NCBI): domain Eukaryota; kingdom Metazoa; phylum Chordata; class Actinopteri; order Gobiiformes; family Gobiidae; genus Proterorhinus; species Proterorhinus semilunaris. The sequence goes on from CM038346.1 coordinate 33,406,193, forward strand.
TTTGGACTCTTGGCAGGAGGAGCGGGACATGAGCTCAGCTGGCATGAGTGAGCCCACCTGTCACTCCGCGACAAAGTGCAACACGCTCATTTTGGCAGAACAGACGTAAAAACACGAAAACCTTAAACTCTTAACCCCCGCCTTAACCAAGCACATTTTCTCCAGTTCGGCATTACCTGAATTTAAAGGCTCACAGCCTCTAGGACAGTGTAACGCCTCTTTTCAAAGCTACGGCCTACAAAACTGATTCTAACCTTTATGTCGCGTTAATGCTGCTTTGTTGTCATATTTTTTGTCGTTTTTTTAATCATGCTTTCGTCAGGGGGTTTTTTTGTCGGTTTTTCCATCGCTTTTTTTATTTTTTATTTTTTTCAGGGTTTTTGTCACTTTTTGTCTTTCTTTTGTCTGTTTTTATTGTGTTTTTATTTTTTATTTTTATTTTTGCCTTTCCGGCATGTTTTTGTCGCTCTTTTGTCGCGTTTTTGTCACTTTGTTGTGAAATCTTGGAAGCGTTTTCATCGTTCTTTTGTCACTTTTTTGTCGCTTCTTTTTTGTCGCCTTATCGTTGCTTTCCTGGCATGTTTGTGACGCTTTCTTGTTGCTTTTTCATCACTTTGTAGTCATGTTTTTGTCACTTTGGGGGCGGCCGTGGCGCAGTTGGTAGAGGGCGATTGGAAGGTTGTGGGTTTGAATCCCAGCTCCCGCAAATGCACACTGCCGTTGTGTCCTTGGGCAAGACACTTCATCCCACTTGCCTCCAGTGTCTGCGTACATTGGTGTATGAATGAGAGTGTGAATGGGTGACTGGTACTGTAAAGCGCTTTGGGCCTGATGAAGGTAGAAAAGTGCTATTTAAGTTGAGTCCATTTTTACCACTTACTTTATAGATGCGTTTCTATCCTCGTTTTCGTCGCTATTTTGACCCTTTTTTTTAAGCAGCTTTTCGATTTGGGTAAGGCCAAACTGGCCAACTACGGGGATGTCTTTGTAGAGAGTGCTTTTGTTTGTTTTTTTATGGCCAGGAGTTGGCTCGCTAAGGATTAGTTTATACCGTGCATGTATCAGGTGGATCATGACCTCCTCTCTGGGAATTAAAGCGAGGAACTGCATGTGTACTCAGGACACCAAGAAGATGAGGTGTATACAGGACAAAATGTGTTGGACACCACTGACTTGGTGAACAGAAACTAGGTTATTATTCACAATACCTGTAATTGTAGATCTTTTCCTGATGAAGACAGATGAATCAGTCGTGGGGGATGAGGGGCAGGGGTCTGCAAGTAAAACTGTGCTGCATTTAACAACCAAGCTCTGCAAACACAAACACAAGGCAAAACCAGTAGTTAACAATTTTGATGTACTGTAATTGTTTTACACAACCACAATTCAATACATTTTTGAGACAATATACAGATTGTGTTACCTCTTAATAGCAGTCATCACAGTGTTAGATGCAGGTACTTGATTCATCTTCTGTACTCAGTAGTTGAAGTCTTCGAACGTTTCGCCTCTCATCCAAAAGGCTTCGTCAGCGACAAAGGTCACAAACTGCACGCAGCTGAATATATAGACCAAGAGGGAGGCGTTAGGGTAGGCCAGTCTCCTCCCCTCTAATAACAGCTACTCTCACCTGTGGGTAAACACCTTTGAAGTAGAGCGTCTCTAACGATCTGCTCACCTCAGTATCGGTGAGTCATGTCCTATTCACAGTGGTCATCACAGTGGTTTCTGACTTCAGTCGTCTCTGCATTAGTCCCAGTCCCAGTTCATCTGAGGGTAGAAATAGCAGCAGCAGTTTGGTAACCTACTATAATACTTCATTACAACATGTTCAGGGCTTGACAGTAACATGTCCACTGGCCACTATTAGATTAGTCATGACTAACTATTACCGCATACAGATGTAGCTTCATCAGTATAGCACCGTGTAACAACTGTGTATAGTAAATGTATCATTACTCTGTACTGTAAAATTATTGCCTAGTTTTGCTGCCATACCTTTAATTTAATCAAAGAGCCCATTGTTTTCCACACTTACTTTTACCTCTTTACAAAATAAACTGTTCAATATGTCCTAAAAGTGATGGTACAGTAAATCAAACATCTAAATGACAGTTTTAACAGAATAAGGCCTGCATCAGGACAAAAATATGTGGATATCCTAAATGGCTAATGCACTTTGGACTTGCTCAATATCATGTAACTTGCACCAGTACAGTCAAGTAAAATGTAATTCTAAATCCACTATGTATTTTTAGAAGTAAATGTAGATTCCAAAAAATGGACAAACGTATATATTGCCTTGATATACAACATTGTGCAGGCATTAGGTTAAACTCATGCTGAAAGATTTTAAGCTCTAATTCAAACTTTGAAGTAACCTGAACAGATTTTTTTTTTTTTTCAGTATGGCATGCTAAACAGGAACAGACCAACTGCATTCTCAGAAAGCTAGCATCAAAGTTAACCAGTAAAGGTAACTGGAAAACCTTCAAAAATATGTTCTTATACAAAAAAATATCGTATAAATGGATGGTCACAAAGATTAGAATTCACTTACCAAACAAATAAGGTATACATTCTCTTGAAATCTCCGACAGCAGAGCACCACAGTCAGCACGTTCAGTTCAAATCCTCATGCAAATGAGCTGATGAGGGGTGGGGACAGGCTTTTAACTCATACGGAGTTAATGGGGCTCATAGAGTTTGGAGTGAAAGCTCACAGAGTTAAATCTGGCTGACTCTAACTCAGACTGAGTTGTGTTTAACGCTCTTCTCTTTGACTCTCAAATTCAACTCAACTCCAGAACAAATGGGAGTGAAAAACAGTCAACAATAACTCATATCAGTGTAAAACTCTTTCAAACCTGCTCAACACCCAGAATGTAACTCATCTGAATTTGCTGTGCACCCTTCGCAGGACACATGGATGGAGAATCTATCAATATTTTTGAATGAATACCCGTGGGACAGCCGGCTTTGCGAAGCGACGTAGTTGCTACTTACGGGATATCTCGAGCTCGCGACAAAACATCATAAAATAAGTATCGTCTTTGAGTGTCCAGAAAAGCGCTATATAAAACCAATGCATTATTATCGTACAGGGTAAGTTTTGTCATTTTTACACTCTTATGAAAACTAAGATGTTAAGGGATGAAACTAGCAAAAGAATCTCCACTTCGACCACTGTGTGAAAAATCAATATATTCACCTGCCGTGTCTCGCCTTAAACCTGAGACCTTCTTGTCATAAAGGCAGGAATCCAGATAGAACCCCGAGCTCAAGGTGTGTTCTTTACTGCGCCATTGTTTTACTAGCATGCCATCAGATGAAAGTGAAAGTTTGCTATTGCTGTTTCACAATCCCACGTACGCTGCTTAGTGTCCTTTGACATCATTTCAAATTTCAAAAAAACGTAAAATATCAATCTTCAGGCACCAAAATGAATGTGTTTAAGCCTGTTTTTAAGCCCCACAACCATGATACGTCCACTTCAATGTTACTTGATTACGTACACCCTATCCCTTTACATCTTTGTTTTAATGTCAAAGGAAAAATTAGACCAAACCAAAATAAAACCATCATTTTCAAACCTGGTTCCTGGTTATTTAGATTTTGTCGCAGCCCGGTCATCCACGGCAAATGCTTCAGATTGAACATTGAACACAGTGATTTTGCCTTAAGTGTTAGCAAAACGGATCATTCTCAACACAAGCAAACAGACGACATAAACCTCTTCTCATTGGCCTGTCGAATTCTCCTGTTTCCAGACGTTGTTTTTTTTTTTTTTTGGCCTGACAGCGTCTGAATGCGCGTGAACACCGCTCCCACAATGTGCCCAGTCACTTGTGCGAGCGCTCCTAAGGCGCCGCGGATTCCGTCGCTCCGGTCCTGACCTCCCTTTGTTTCCAGCCTTTTCACTTTTATAATGTGCCTTTTCTATTGATATCGGCCCACTCTTTTGTCCGCTCTTTTGTCCTGCCCTAATGCCTACGACCCCTATTGACCCCTCGCTAAGTCGCCACAATGTTTCACCGTGGGTCCCCGTGAACTTTGACCCGTGAGGTGCTCGGGTCTTGGAGACTGACCAGTGGGAAAATGCTGGTCTCCCTTCCTCCGAACTTGTGCGAGATGTCAGTAATGGGACGTTGCCTGGCCAAATGGGACCTTCGAAAAAAACAGTTCTTAAACACAGGCCTCTGTCGGTGGAAGGAGCTGGATCTTTTAGTCGCGGGCCTATTTGCAGAGTTACGCAATACCCCTACTTACCCAAATGAAGTGTCATGGAGTTATATCAAACGCAAGCAGAGGGCGCACTACGTCCTCTTTGCGTCTGTGACCGGAGTAGCAAAGCAACAATGAAACAAGGGAGAGACTTTTGACCACGGAATGACTCGCCAACTATATGCAGGATAGATGAAACATGTGCGAATGTTCAACATGGTTCGAACCAAAGCTCAAAAATGCCCATTTAGCTTGGCCAGGGATAGGCAAGTCAGAGTGGCGTTACTGTGAACTTCGATATGTTCTTACCTGAGCTTAGACGAGTTGATACACACCTGTCTGGTCTTTGTGCGTGCCCTCGGTCACGCGAAACGACCAACGAGGTTTGTCTCTCCCCGCATATTCCTATAGCTCCAAACCGGGGTGAAGTTAGAAGCTACCACACTCTTCCACGGGCACGCACAAAGACCAGACAGGAACGCATCAACTCGTCTAAGCTCAGGTAAGAACATATCACAGTATGGAAAAACGGTGGCCTGTTCCTTTAATAAATCCTTTTTGTAGTCCCTCTGGGGGTAATACAAGGGTGTTGGGGTGATTGGGGGGGTCTGTCATCTCCCCCTGGTGTCTCTGGCCAGAAAACCACAATTGCAACTTGAATGCCACCGGGTCGGAGCCACCAATACACACTAATGGAATCACGAAGAAGAAGCTAACAGGCTAATAGGCAAAGCTAATTGCGGGCTAGTACTACTTAAACAGTATTTACAGCCAAGTTTGAGTGAAAAAAATTATCTCCATTGTGTAATTGTATTCACAATATCCCTCTCTCCCTTTGTCTTCTCTGTCAGCGTAGTATTTACTCTCACGGACAATTAATGAGTAAAAAAACTCAAAATGCTACGACACCTGCAGTGGCGCTTATGGCCTCTAGGGGCATGAGTTACTTAGTACTGCTTTAACCCCAACTTATACAAGCACATTTTTTTAGCGTTATTATCCAGTTATCCAGGCATTGGCCAAATCTAAAAGCTTCCTGAAAACGCGTCACAGTAGCGACAAAAACAAGACGTAAATGAGGATGAAAAAGCAACCAAAACACAACAAAAAGGTTACAAAAATGTGTCAAAAAAGTGATGACAAAGTTACAAAACTTGCAACAAAAATGTGACCAAAAAAGTGACAACTCGGCAACAATGCATGGAAACACAAGGAACAATCTTAGATCAGTCAAAAAACAGAAGAAGGTGAGTGCATCTGCAGGTCCAAAGGTGTGGCGCGGGTGCTCTTCGAAGATCAGGTATAAGACTATATAAAACTGAAGAGCAAAAAAGGGGATCTGAGGCACTCCGACTGCAATATAAAAGTCCTTTATTTAAATGGACATGCCAACGCGTTTCGACCTGACAATGGTCTTCTTCAGGGCATATAATTAAAAACTGCAACAGGTGGCCTTAAATACTAATCAGTGCAAACATCACATGACCATCCAAAAAGAAAAAGAAAAGAAAAGACTGAAAGGAAAAAATATGAACAAATAAAGGAAAATATGTGAACAAATACACAACCATATTCAGTGATAATACACATATAAATTAATACAGGTACCATGACAGAAATAAATGACAAAATGTGAAAAAATGAAAAAAATATTGGAAAAAAATAGCGAACATTTATTTAAAGGCTACAAATATTACTATGTGAGGAAAAAATGTTATATATAAATACAAGGATAGTAATATTTATAAAGATATAAAGGCTGACTAAAAATATCACATGGGACAACAGGCATTTAGAGGAATACAGAAAAATCGATGTCTTCATTCAGGCCAGGGAAGTAAGTGGCTTTCAGAGTCTCAATCCAAAAGGTCTCCCTTTGAGCGAGAATCTTGACTCTGTTAGATCAGTTTTGAAGGTCTTAGCTTTCAAATGAGGGATTACACTGCTCCAGTCGAGAAGCGCTTACATGTGGGTAAAGCCGAACTTTTTATGTTTTATTCCTTAAATAAACTATTGTTAAACATTTATTATTATAGTAAAAAGAATATATAGAAATACCTTTCCGGTCGGACCGATTTCAGGGACGGACAAAGCTAGACCAACGCGAAAAAAGTTCTCAAGAATATCAAAATATTCGTTAAGAAAATTCAGGCCTGCTGAGAGGGAACAAAATGCCCAAACCGCCGAAAATAGAGGCGAAGCAACAGGCAGATTCAGCGGTGGAAGATGAATACGTAAGCCTCAGTCGAGTCACGGAGCTCATGGAGCAGCAGAGGGTCATGTTCAGGGAATTAATTCAACAACAACAGGAAAACTTCAAAGGATTTATTAAACTCATCATGGAATCAACAAACACCCGCATGGATTTACAGACTAAGGACATTCAAGAACTAAAAACAAGCCTGCAGTTCACGCAAGGTGAGGTAGACACTTTGAAAGAACAAAATCTGAAACTCACAGAGCGCACAAACACTTTACAAACGGATTTTTACAAAGTATGTGACAATTTACACATCATCACGGACAAACTGGAGTATCTGGAGGGGCAGAGCCGCAGAAATAACCTGGTATTTGAGGGAGTGTTGGAGTCGCCTGGGGAGACCTGGGCCGACGCCGAGGAAAAGGTGAAAGAAATACTGAAGGAGAAGCTACAGCTACATCACGCGGTGGAGGTGGAGAGGGCTCACCGCGTAGGGAAACCCGGCGGAGGGAGAGACTGGCCGAGACCCATCATCGCCAGACTACTGAGGTGGAAGGATCGTGAAGAAATCTTACAGCGCGCCAAACGACTTAAAGGAACAAAAATCTTCATTAACGAGGACTACACGGAATCCATAAAAAGAAAACGTAAAGAACTGATGCCGGAGCTGAGAGCTGCACGAGAAAGGGGGGAGATCGCCTTCTTGCGATATGACAAACTCATTATACGTCCACGCAGCAGTACACCACATCCAGTATAAACACCGGGAAAAGCGTATGGATTTTGGTATGTAAAAGCACATAATTTCACATGTCTAGTAATACATATAGTTCTATAGGAAGCACCGACTTGGACTTTTCAATAAGGAGAATTGCTGAAGCAAACTCCCAGGATTTTACATTCTCTCAATACGACCTACAGAACACTGAGATCGACATCGACCCGGAAAATAACTTCTTTTCTAGAGCTACCAATGACTGTCAATACTACACAGAGGATCTGTACAATAGTAAAATTAAGAACATTAAGGCATTCACTGTAATCCACTTCAATAGTCGAAGCCTCTATGCAAACTTTGACCACATCAAAAGCTTCTTAAAACAGTTTTCCACACCATTCAGTGTCATTTTAATCACAGAAACATGGATCAATAATGACAGAGAATTTGAGTTTTCTATTGAGGGTTATGAATTTATAAGTATGAACAGAAGGAACAAGCATGGAGGGGGCGTAGCTATGTTTATAGACTCCAACTATAGTTACAAAGTAATGGAAAATAAGACAATGGTGGTGGAAGATACACTTGAATGCCTTACTGTTGAAATTACAAGGCAAAAAAAGAAAAATATTATTGTGAGTTCTATCTATAGAACACCTGGCTCTGATATAGATGTTTTTTCTAAGTGGATGGAGGAGCACTTTTCAGGATTAAATCATAAAGTCATGTTTGTGGGGGGAGACCTCAACATCGATTTGTTAAACCCATATAAACATAAAAAGACGGACGAATTTATAAATACTTTATTCAGTATAGGTCTGTTTCCTCTAATAACCAAACCTAGTAGAATAACAACCCATAGTGCCACCTTGATTGATAACATTTTCTCAAATGAAATTGAAAGTGATACAGTCAGCGGGTTAATTATAAATGATATTAGTGATCACCTTCCAGTTTTCGTTATGTATAAAAATGGATATGTAAAAGATGAAGAGGAAAATAAGTATTGGTTTAGAAGGGTAAAAACAGAGAAAACTATTGATGCATTTAAAAAGGAGCTTTTAGCTCAAGACTGGAGTATTGTGTACAGAGAGAATGACACGAATATGGCTTATGATGAGTTTACGCAAGTATTTCAAAAGGTATACGACAAAAACTGCCCAATGAAGAAATACAGTAAAAACAGAAAGTATAAAGAAACACCATGGATGTCTAAAGGTTTACTAAATGCTTGCAAGAAAAAAAATAATCTTTACAAAAACTTTATAAATAACAAAACAAAAGAAGCGGAGGATAAATATAAGAAATATAAAAATAAACTGACAGGTATCATTAGAAAATGTAAACAGGATTATTATAATACATTGTTAGATACTAATAAGAATAATATTAAAGGTTTATGGAACATCTTAAATAGTATAATTAGAAATAAACCAAGAACGATTAATTATCCAAAACATTTCAAAGAAGAGGATAACACGTTAAAAAATATGAATGAAGTTGTCGAAACATTTAATAAATTCTTTGTAGATGTTGGACCAAACCTTGCTGCAAAAATTGCAAACGTTGAGAATTATAATTGTGAACTGATAGAAGCAAATCCTATGTCCCTGTTCCTCAAACCTGTGGAGGAAAAGGAGATACTGGACATTGTTAAAGGGTGTAAAAATAAAACTTCGACCGATTACCATGACATGGACATGAAAACTTTAAAAACTGTTATTGAAAGTATCTCTAAGCCGTTAACTTACATCTGTAACTTATCGTTACAAACTGGAACTTTTCCTGATAGTATGAAAGTAGCAAAAGTGATTCCTCTATTCAAAGCAGGAGATAAACATCTCTTTACAAACTACAGGCCTGTTTCCCTTTTACCGCAATTCTCTAAAATCTTAGAAAAGGTTTTTAACTCTAGACTTGACAGCTTTATCGAAAAGTGTAATTTACTCTCGGACAATCAGTTTGGTTTTAGGAACAATCACTCAACCTCACACGCGCTCTTTGATATAACTGAAGAAATAACTAATGCTGTAGATAACAAGAAATGTGCAATAGGGTTATTTATTGACCTGAGTAAAGCGTTTGATACAATAAACTATGATATATTAATTAATAAACTAGAACATTATGGAATTAGGGGGGTAGCTCTACAGTGGGTTACCAGTTACTTAAAAAATAGAAAACAATGTGTGAAAATCGGTGATTATCAGTCGAGTTGTCGACAAATTGTCTGTGGTTTACCTCAAGGTTCTATTCTGGGCCCAAAATTGTTTAATATGTATATTAACGACATTTGTAAAACATCTGAAGTACTTAAATTTATCTTGTTTGCTGACGATACAAATATTTTTGCATCAGGAGACGACTTACAGCAGCTGTGTCGGATTGTTAACTTGGAACTCAAAAGGGTCAACAAGTGGTTCAAACAAAATAAATTATCTCTAAATCTGAGTAAAAGCAAAATGATGATATTTGGCAACTGTAACTCCAATGCTCAGGAAGCAATTCAGATAGAGGGTGTTGTTATCGAGCAAGTGCATGAAATCAAATTCCTTGGTGTGATTATTGATGACAGAATTACTTGGAAATCTCACATTAAATATATATCTACGAAAATTTCTAGAAGCATTTCAGTAATAGCAAAAGCAAAGCACATTTTAAACATCAAAGCTCTACACACCTTATACTGTTCTCTGATTTTGCCCTACTTATATTATTGTACTGTGGTTTGGGGTAGTACTTATAAAAACACAGTTAAACCAATAATATTGTTGCAAAAAAGAGCTCTCCGAGTAATTCATAAAGTTGGGTTTTTGGACCACACAAACTCATTATTTTTAAAATCAAAGATCATGAAGTTTTGTGACATTGTTGAGTTCCAAACTGTTCAAATGTTATTCAAAGCAAGGTATAAATTGTTACCAAACCAAATACAAAGAAGGTTCCAAGAACGTACTGGTCGTTATGAATTACGTGATGAATTAAACTTTAGGATTCAGAAACATAGCACAACTTTGAAAAGTTTTAGTCCAACAGTTAATGGTGTACAATTGTGGAATAAACTGGAGATGGAATTGAAACGATGTCCAAACATCAACCTGTTCAAATTTAAATACAAACAAAAGACTTTTGAAATATACAGACAAGAAGAAATGTGTTGCCACTAAGGGGAGCAGTAGGATGGATTATGTGTATTGTTCCTCTATAATCTGGAAGAGTGTTGCTGCTTGGAACGGTTGTCATTCTATTGCTCAAACTCACAAACGGAGAATTAGGGTTGGCAGGTTATGGATCTGTTGAGAGGAATCCTCCCAACGGGCTCAAAACCTTGTCTTTTAATGCACCACTCAGCATAGGAACATCATCTACAAATCAGCTGTTAGGGGGTTTGTTGAAGGGGAGTTACTGCCCTCTTCAACTGGCTCACTCTCTGGCTTTTTAATGCACCACACTGTGCAGGGCTTTCATCATACTTCACATATAACTCAATTAAATAAATATATAATAATGATGATGATAATTAAACCCAAATTAAAATTATACTGAGAATGGTAATGACAACTGGAAAGTATCAAGATCTCAGATTATAATATCTATTAATGTACCTTTATACCATAAAAGTAACTCTGTAATCACGGGTAAAAATATGCAAGCAATATATTAAGTAACACATTTTTTGACTTGCTTTGTTCTAGACATCGTATATGAAACTAGATTGTTGTTGTAGCTGTGCGTTGTTTCAATTAATTATATAAAGAGTTAATATATTTTTGTTGTTTGTTGTAAGTTGGTCTGTATGAATGTAGCTGCTTGAAATGTTTTGAAATGTTCTTTATTTTATTTTATTGCACTTGGGGGTGGGGGCTCATAAGCTTTTTGCTTCAGCCCACTCCTTTTGAGCACAATGTGTAGTGCTCAAATAAACAAATAAACTAAACTAAACTAAATATCTATTAGAGGTTGACCAATGTGGGCCGTATTTTTAAATGTGTCTGGTCGATAAACCTGATGCTTCTAAATGTGTCAGTGTTGAACTGTGACAGCAGGGGGTGCTGTATATTCATGTTTAGTAGGTAATTCAGAGGGAGCTCGTTTTTAAAGACAAAAATCAGTAGATTCCAAAACATAAAAGTCTCGGTCTCTTATGATTCTGAAATTATATGCAAAACTTTACAACATAAAATATATAAAATAGGTGCACAAACTTGTGACAATTTTTCACTTTCTCCCCTCCCCTGATATCGGCTGATATTGAAAGTACCCATACCCTCGGCACTATTTACAGTGCCTTGTGAAAGTACTAAAGCAAAATGATACATGATTCTGTTATTTTACAAAAACTAGAAAAGTGAAAAGTGGGGCGTGCATAATTATTCATACAGCATTTTCCTGAGTGCATTAAATTTCCGTTATAACATTCCTAATGACTGCAGAATGTTCACACCTTGCCCTAACCATTAAATAGAGGCCACCTATGCGTAATCTACTCTCAGTATAATTCCAGCTGTTCTGTGAGGGCCTCAGAGCTATGGTCAGAGTGTATTGGTCACTAAACCACATCATGGAGGCCAAGGAGCTCACCAGAGAGGTCAGGGATAAAGCTGTGGAGAAGTTTAAATCAGTGTCAAGTTATACAAAGATTTCCCACGATTTGAACATCTCACGGAGCACTGTTCAATCCATCATTCGGAAATGGAAAGAGTATAGCACCACTGCGAACTGACCAAGACACGGGCGTTCACCTAAACTAACAGACCGAACAAGGAGAGCACTGGTCAGAAATGCAACCAAGTGCCCCAAGATAACTCTGGAGGAGCTGCGACGTACTGCCGCTGAGCTGGGGGAATCTGTACATGGGACAAGTCGTACTCTACACAAATCTGTCCTTCATGGACGAGTGGCAAGAAGAAAGCCATTATTAAAGGAGGCCATAAGAAATCCCGTTTGAAGTTTGCTAGAAGTCATATGGAGGACACAGCTACCACGTGGAAGAAGGTGCTTTGGTCAGATGAGATATAAATTGAACTTTTTGGCCCAAATGCAAAACGTTATGTATGGAGCAAACCTAACACTGCTCATAGTCCTGAGTGCACCATCCCCAGTGTCAAATATGGTGGGGGAGCATCCCGCTATGTGGCTGCTTTCCCTCAGCGGGGACTGGGAAGATTGTAAGAATAGTTGGGAAGATGGATGGAGCCAAATACAGGGACATTTTGGAGGAAAACCTGCTGGAGTCAGCAAGAGAATTGAGGCTGGGGCGGAGATTCACCTTCCAGCAGGACAATGACCCTAAACACAAAGATAAATCTACAATGGAATGGTTTAAAAACAAATATATTAATGTGTTGGAATGGCCCAGTCAAAGTCCTGACCTAAATCCTATTGAAAATCTGTGGAAAGACCTGAAAACTGTTGTTCACAAACAGAGCTTGAGTTGTTTTGTACCCCAAAAGACTTGCTGCTGTTATTGCAGCAAAAGGGGGTTCCACAAAGTATTAAGTCATGCTGTATGAATACTTATGCACGCCCCACTTTTCACTTTTCTATTTTTTGTAAAATAACAGAATCAAGTATCATTTTGCTTTCACTTCACAGTTGTCTGTTACTTGTGTGTGAACTTTCAGTAAAATCTTTACGTTTAGGGTTGTAAACATGACAAAATGTGCAAATGTTCAAGGTGTATTAGTACTTTTGTAAGGCACTGATATATGGGTCAGGTCCTAGTTAAGAGATTAAAAAGAATCAAAAACAGTGACAAAAGAAGGGACAAAAAAAGTGACAAATATTTGACGAAAACACGACAAAAAGGCAGGAAATAAAGCAATGAAGAAAGAAAAAACTACGAACACCAGACCAAAAAAATAAGATGTTAAAAATGCTTCAAAAATGTGACAGTTTTGTAGGTCACAGCTTTCAAATGAGGCGTTACTCTAACCTATAGGCTGCAACCTTTTAGATTTGGGTAAAGCTGAACTGGAGAAAATGCGCTCAGTGAAAGCGGGGGGTTAAATCCAGGTGACTTTTGTGTTTACTCTATTGTGCCCATTTCTATTCCTCAAACTTATCTGGGGGCAGAGGACAAATGGTGACAATTAAGAAACAGAGTTCTGCAGAGGGCAAAAACATCCCCGATTGTCATTTTGAATGATTGTATTCAAATTGTATTTCCATGATCTATAATATTATTTCTTATTTGCTTTTGAAAGGCTCCTTGAAATGAACGGATCCCAAGTACTCGACTCCCTTTGCATAAGCATGAATCCCATCAGGGTAAGACGGATGAGACGGAGGGGCACAGAGCCGCTCCCCTTGCAGCGGGACATCCTGGCTCAGGCACAAACAGGTCAGTGCACCCACAGGACAAAGGTCTTAATCCCGGGTCGCTGCTTTGTTCGGGCCACAATAAGGTGAACTAAGCGGGGGGAGGGGGGCGAGACACTAAGGGCATCCCCCCCCCCCCCCCAGGCCATGCTGCAGCTCCGTCAGGCGGGTGTATAATGGGAAACAGATCAACAACAAAAATGGTATAAGATAGTCTGTAAGTGAATAGGTGTTTTGTCAGTCATGTCTTGAAAAAACTTCATATGTAGAAGCACTACTGGTTGTAGTAACTGTAGCCATTTAGTTACAGCAGTTGAAGTAGTATTCATAGCAGTGGTACTTGCAACTATAGACACAATTTCTATAAATTTTAATGGACATTTTGAAGTGTGTGCACCATAAACACACAACCGAGAGGGGTACTTTAAGGTGAATACCCAAATATTATTTCGCGTCTCAACCTTATAAAAAAAAAAAAAATCTGACGTTGAGGGGATTAGACTGAAATGATTACAATATTGATTTCACGTCCAAAAAGTCTGAAATTTTAAAAGCAGGGTTTTGCCTGTCGTTTCAGGGAATGAATTACAAGTGGGCTATCTGTAAAAACATCATAACACTGTATCACTCAAAAGATTAGTTCACGCACAAATCATTTTTTTGTGTTGTTTGCGCGTCACTACAGTACGTTATCTTTACCTTTTTTTTTTAACACACCTGGAGTGTTGTTTTGTTTCATTGGCTTATGTTTCAGTAATCTTGCCTGCCTCCCACTTTCGTATCCAAGACGTCAGCCCACTCTCCTGTGTATGACGTCACACAGACTGATCCATGTAGTTCCTCTGTTTTTAGAAGAAAATACACATATTTGTCCTTCAGTGTAGTGTTAAGTTTGTGGAGAAAAAACATTGTGACAGTAATTAGAAGCTATTCTTTATTCTACATTTGGAACCCCATTAGCTTCCACTGTTGTTGTTTAGATTGCACCGAATTAGTTTGGATCAAAAGTAACAATTAACAATGTACTGTATTTTCCGAACTATAAGTCGCCCTTTTTTTCATAGTTTGGCTGGCTCGAATATATAATTTCACATGCCGCTAGAGGGCACTGCAGGCTAATCCAGCAGTTTGGAGTGAGCGAGAAAGCGGAGGTTACTCTTACCGCAAAGGAAGAAAACGAAAAAAAAAAGCTAATCACGGGCTAAAAGCTAGATGGCCACAGCTAGAGGAACGAGTTCGCAAAGGAGAGCTTGAAAAACGTGCTGCCGGGAGAGGCCTGTCAACGGTTTACGCCTCCGTGCCCAGGAAGTTGCCAAGGTGATTGTTCAGAAGTGACGCTGAGGATGAAGATTTCAATGGATTTAGTGATTTGGAGTGAGATGGAGAGTTTGGTATGTTCTTTATGCTATAGTTATCTGAACTGTTTATGTGACGTTAACATACCAGACACCTATTTACTTTGTTGGTGTATGCTTCATGTAGCTAACCAGCAATGTGTTACGTTAGCATACCGTACGCCTATTCAGCCTGTTGTTTTTTTTCTTCATTAGGCAATTTTAAATAAGGTATATAGTGTTTAATTAAAGAAATGTACCAAGGAGACCTACAGCATTTGTATTTTGCCCATTTTACCAAAAACAACTTTTAACTTACCCGTAGTGCATCTGCATTGGAATTATTAACAAGAGCAACAGAATCACCCCTAAAGCGTCGAGGTTTTGTCCATCAACAACAACACCGCGCCTCAGGCTGGCAGACCTCAGTGCAGTCATTTGTCCCGCACAGAGCTAACACTGTCCGCTGTGTTTAGTGCCTAGGGGGCCCGGACACACTCCGTTCCACACCAGCGGCGGCCATCTTGTTTGTTGTGCGTCGGTGATGGGCAGTGATTGGTGTGTCTGGTCTGCCCCACTGGAAATGTGATTGAACAAAACTAGGTCACTGACAATCGGACTGCCACCGCCGATCACTCAAACACAGAACACTTCTGCTCCTGTCTGCAAATGCAGACAGGAGCGTCAAATCTGAAAAGATTTGTTTTTAATGAACAAAGAAGGTGGATCTATCCATCCTTGTCCGGAACATCAATAACCTCACTATCGTCAGCGTATGTTCTTAGGGCAACTAGTAAAAATCAACCTGAAGTATTTTACTTCATTCACAGTTCATTCAGGCAGATTGGGTAAGATTTGAATAAGGAACTCTCTGGTTTGTGCGTTGATTTAAAAGATTATTGACACTGAAGTTGTATAATGGTGTGTTGGGGCTGATGTAACGTGAGCCTTCATTTCTGGAGCCAGACTCATTCAGTACCTTACCTTACGTTACCTCATTGATGGCTTGTCAAACTGCGGTCACGTCAGGACGCTTACTTTTTCTACTCTCCCCTTATTAATTACGGAGCATTCGGGTCCATTGTTTGTCGCTGACTGTTTTTTCTTAGTGGTAACAGTGTGTGGGTCAAGCCGCCCCATGGAAACACACCCACACAGACACGGGTCATTACAGCTGCAGCCACTGCATTTGCCTTTTCTATTGACTTCAGAGACGTGTATGCAAATTAGCCAATTCATACATCTGCTATATTAAAGACAGATACTGCTGTGGCTCTAACACTGGTATTGTTTATTGTTTTATTAGGATCCCCATTAGCTGCCCATTTAATGGCAGCTATATAATCTTCCTGGGGTCCTGTAATAGATTACAATTACATACTTTAATAGAATATGCTTTAAAGTGTCTACAGAAATATAGTCAAACATAGTGTCAGTATTAACGTGGCAGGAAAAGTTTCATTTTCATATGGTCATCTGCAGTGGTTCTTAGTACGTAGACATGTTTTTAAAAGGGCATTTGTTATTAACACTGTGTGTGCTAACTGGGAGCTTGGTTCCAGGTAAATATTGCTCTATAAAGCATTGACTTCAGGAAATGTGTTTTGGGACAAGGAAGTTTTAGGTCGCCAACCTGTGCCCGTCCAATGGCATATCAGTGGCTGCTTTCTACAAACACTAGCAGCTCAAAAAAGAACTGTGGCGGTTTTTCAAATATTGAATTCCACATTAGATTAGTCTTAGTTCATTTTTCTTGTAAACTGTAAGCCAAGATAGGCGTGAATGCATTAGTGCCACATTGGCCCTGTAGGAACACTGAAGGACAGTCCTGGCCGCCCTGTTTTGTGCCACTTGAAGTTTGTTAAGATCTCGTTGTGACCGAACGACTGGACAGTGTTCCAAATGACACAGAATAGGACCATGTACAACCTGTTTTTTCATACAATGTGCTCTGGCTTTGCCCGACACTAAAAGCATGTACAATAGGGTCTCTCTGGGGCCTGGACGGATTAGAGTTTGTTTGTGAGCATGAATGTGGAACAACGGATGGAAATACATTAAGGTGCCCTGCCCTGAACAAAGAAATAAAGAAGGAGATAATAAAGAGAACACTGGCATTCCTTTGCCATCTATGTCACTCATTATGGCGCATGGAGAGAACGGAATGGGTCTCATGTGCAGTTTCCACACGTCCACAGGAAACAGAGGCTCGGCGCAAACATAAAATAAGGACAGGTTAAATAAATACATCCACAGACCAGAGCCATGCTTCTGCTGCTCCCTGAAGCCTCATATCACACACTGCACAGAGGAGAGCGAGACGGCCCTCAGACTTTACTGTCCTGCTGAGCCCTTATCCAGATGTAAGCGCTCACTGCAGCGGCTGGACCAGAACCAAAGACTCTGGGTAAACAATAGGGATTTGAAGAAGAATAGCCTACCTCAGCAAAATGGTGGAAAGTAAACACAAGCTAAACAGCCGCAGACTGATGTTTTGTCTAATACCTGTGAACTATCGAGAAAAAACAAGGTCAGGCCAGGTGTACTTTAAGAGAATCATGGGAAATTTACTTTTGCTTGAAATGAGGAGAAATAGTCCCAGGAAGCCCCCCATCTGCTCTGTTTGTGTTCGGACTAAACAACAGTGGCTGGACAGTGACTCCAGCGCAGTGCGTGTGCGCTAACGCTACTGTTAGCAAAGCAAACTTGGTAGCATCCAGCGGCTCCAGATCACACAGGAAATTCATAATTCCATAGCATCCCAATAGATACAGACAGCATTGCGTCACACAAGGGGGAAGAAAGTATGTTTTGTGGAAACACAATTTTTCTCCTCAATAAAGATTTTTCACTCTTTTTAGACGTTTTCTGAAGGAATATAAACTTATATCACACACAAATAAAGTTGAGTCTAAATCGGGCCCATATGGATGATTTTTCACAGCATATTTAGTAGAAGCAAAAAACCGGCAGTCATAGCTAGCGTTAGCATATAGCATGATGCTAACATTCTCTGTTTTTAATGTATTTATGGGCTGTTGAACTACTTTGCTCCTCTCCATGTTTTTGTCTCTTTATTGAGTAGAAAACTATATTCATAATTTAGCGTTTGTTTAAGTAGTTTTGAAGTAATTACAGTGTAGAGAGAAAGTTTTTCTCTCCTTTGTTTTCCCCTACAACTGCCTCAAACATGACCATATGGGCGATTCCAAAGAGGCCGTCTGTATCAATCGTTCACAGGGATGAGTTTATATGGATGTGTCTCAACATTGAAGGTCATGTTTCATGGGTCACTAATAACAGAAATTGGCCTGCAAGCTCACAATCAATGAAAGTGCTTTACACTAATTCATAGTCTTTTTTTTAGTACAAAGCAGCAAATAATAATACAAAATAAAACTCATGCCTCACTCGGCCTTGTGTAGCTAAAGAAACCTTTAGAAAAAGACAAATCAGATTCTAAACGCAGACACGGGTGAGAACATGCAAACTCCACACAGAAAGTCCCCGTCCATGTGGGAATCAAACCTGGGACCTTCTTGCTGCCTCTCCTCAGTATACCACTGGTCGCACCACAGATTGCGAACCTGCCCCGCGCAGTCCCCAGTTGTTCACTCGGTAAAACGTCCCCCGTGTTTGCCTTGCAGTCCACACTTTGTCTACAGAACAAACAGCCCGCTCTATACAAATTAGCCTATTCACTTTTTAATAAGCTCTCAGCCTGGGCCCCGCTGTGTCACCGCCGAGGAAGTCAATTGAGAGATTAGGCCTGCATGCTTAATATCTGCAATAAATTGTATGAAAATGTCACGGCGAATCGATTCAGGTAAAGTGCTCCTTATAGATGTGCGCCATCGATCGGCTTTGCAACGAATCCGAGTGAATCGAAGCCCTTATGTTTAGCCCATCTGCCCGAGTCCACCCTTCAACGACATGGGAAGGTGTGATCTACTACAACTGACGCGACAGCACCACAAGTGTCCAATAAATTCAACATCTCAGCTTTTTTTTTTATTCACACCAGATGTTGAACTGCTTTCCAGGGATTTCAGGAAGATCTACTGCCGCTGCCTCGAGATGTCTGCAGCCACTGGAAAATAACTATTACGTTTGGCCAAAATGGTGCAGGGCAAACATAAAGGAGAGAGAGAGAGAGACAGAGTGTTTGGTGATTGTTAACAGACGTTGGTAAAAAGAAAGAAAAAAAAAAAAACTCTTTGGAAACAGTAAAGATTGAATTTCATCTCAAGGCCTGCATGTTTTTCTTTCTTTTTTTTTATCGTTATCTGTATTGCGTTGTTTTAGTCTCTCCTCCACAGTCTTAGTTTTGTCCGTAACGGTTACTAGACACTCAAGTTCCCGTTACAGGGGCTCAGTAGAGGACACTGGGGAGGTTAGT
Organism: Proterorhinus semilunaris; assembly: GCA_021464625.1. Classification (NCBI taxonomy): domain Eukaryota; kingdom Metazoa; phylum Chordata; class Actinopteri; order Gobiiformes; family Gobiidae; genus Proterorhinus; species Proterorhinus semilunaris. The sequence goes on from CM038346.1 coordinate 33,425,389, forward strand.
GAGAGTTACTAAAACCATGTACTGGATAAAGCATGCAAAGCCAAAGTTAAGCCTATATTATTCAAAACTGGCAAATCCAAGTAAATGGCACAGAATCTTTAGAATGAGCGTGAGCACAACAGGACTACAAATAATCATTATCATCATGTAAAGTTAGTCAGTACTGGAAAAAAGAACGGAAACATGTTGCTGTAAAATGGAAAAGCAATTCATCACAATTTTCTCTTGAAAATGTACTTCTTACATGGAATAGAGGGTAAATGCTGAACATTTCAGGTCTCCTAGTAATCCTAACACTTTATTTCATGTTACGATCGTAATCGGAATTTACAGTGTAGTACTTCAAATCAGCGAGTAGGCGTGTTGCACCAGATTTTACTAAGAGAAACTGTGCGTATTATTAGTGCCGCAAATGTGATATGCAGATGAGTTTACTGCTCGAGCACAATCTGCTACTGCTGTGCAGACGTCCACAATTAATAATTATCATTTTAATTAGATAACACATTATTATTTTAGCAAACCAATCCTCTTGGCTTATAGAAATAGCCTACAGATACTGCCGGATTTGTGTCTGTTGTCTTATATAATTGTGTAAGTGCACATGTTGTCGCTGGAAATAAAATAAAAAAATAAAAAACACCAAGCTCTCCATGAACTGCTGGCAGGCCACTGTCATATCTGGGACTTATAAACTATAGCAGGAAACAGATCAGCGCTGCACAATGTTTTTTTTTATTATGGACTGTGCACGGGCACTTTGGAGACGCCCGGGGATGAGCGGCAGGTGAACAGCGAACATATGGCTCTTCCATACGCCGTCGCCGTTGTGCACAGACTTTAACAGGACGGACGTGGGACAGACTCTTGGAGCCTTTCTAATGGACAGCGGCTGTGCACTGCAGTTCGATGTGGGGAAACAATGTCGCAGGTATCGTGTACTGTCTTTATAACCATCGAAACAACCCGGTTATGTTTTATCGTGGTAAAGGAACCACATACAAACACATGAAAACGTTTAGAGCGCCACACTGGTTCGCCAACTGCGTTATATTGTTCGCCAAAGTTTACACCTGCTTCTCCAACGTGCTCATTTCGTGTGCAGTTTTGCGTCACATAGTCATGATCAATACGACAGCGATCGCTAAATGCAATCCCCCAATTCATGAGGACCCATGCGCTAAGTACCATGTTTTTCACGTTGTAATGTGCGTAGTAAATGACCCCCTTATTTGAAATGACTTGTAATACAGTTTTAGGGCTCCAAATGTGATATGCAAATTAGACTGAAAAAATACATGAATGTAAATAGTGTTTATCCTCTTTGGCACACGTTACCCGTTTTTGCACATGAGCCAACGCTCGGCAAAGGACCCCTTAAGAGTTGTACTTTTGGAGCCCATTGAATGAAATTATTGACGCACGTGTCTTACTTCATACACATTGTCAATAGAACCTAAATCTTTGTACACATGGTCGCATTGCATAGATTTCTTAAAATCCTGTCCTTTTGAAGTATTTGGTGTCACAGGTTTAGGCATTCACACTTCGAGGACGACAGTTATGTTTGAGTCAAGTGTGAAGTTTTCATTTTGTTTGGGTCGGGACTCGGGGCCCTTTTTCAACAGTATATTAAATCATTGATGAAATGATTTAATTTAGGTCCGGGACTCGATTAAAAAAATGTATCTAATTAATTAGAGGCTTTGTAATTAATTAATCGAAATTAATCGCATATAAATATTTGACCTGAGAACAGTGATTTTTAGTATACTATTGAATAATGACTGAATACATAAGCTTAACCAACAAAATATTGTTTATTTTTGTTCAACCAAGTCCAACAGACCAGTGCAATATTGCCATTAATTGTGCGTCTGCAGGAAAAAAGGAAACTGAAGTGTGGAAAGCAAAGTGTGATTAATTTCGATTAATATTTTTAATCGCACTAAACCTCATGTAGTTAATTAATCGAAAAAGGTCCCGGCCCTAATTTAATTCATTAATTTTTCCCCATCAGCCTTAAAACACACAGTGTATAAACTGTCCTACAGATAAAGAGCCAAACAACTAAAGTGTGGTAAGTATAATATCATTGGGTTCACACTAGTTTCAAGCTCCAGTGTCAAACCAGAATTTGCATATAAACAAACTGCGTGCTGATTTGCTCATGAAGAAGAGTGGACACAGATGGAACCAGTTCATTCTTTCAGTAAACACGGTGGTTCGAGCCTACAGTGGAGTCAATGGTTACATGATCCTGACTCGTGTCCAACCGTTGTGTTCCCTTTAACTCATGTTTACGATCATAACCAGCAAATAAATTATCATTAAGGATCATGTTGGTACACCAGAGTATTGGACCGAATGTCAGGAATGTATTGGGTCTCAGTTCAGAACGCTTTGATTTTGAGCTATTTCCTCTTGATTGCAGGAGTGAGCAGCTTTGATCTGGCTTTATTTACCATCGTGAGTCTGACTGGAGCAGCTGAACAGAGCTCTGTGCAGTTTGTAAATGTCGTCAGGGGTGATGAATGGATTTAAATATTCATATTTCATGTTTTGTTTACTGACGCAGGCCGACAGACCATTAACAATACTGATGCCCAGCTGTGCTGCCTCCACAAAGAGACAGTAACTCATGATTGGTGCAGCAGAGACCACACTGAATAAGACGGGAAGAGGGAATATTTTGACAAGTGCAAGTCAAAACAGACACACGAGTATTGTTTTGGGAATATGGCATAATTTACTGATGAGCTTCTTTCAATGGGATGCACAATATTAGGGGGGGGGGGGGGTTTGAAAAATGTCCTTAATTTAATTGTTTAACCCAGGCGTCTCAGACACGCGGCACGGGGGCCAAATGTGGCCCGTGGGGTCATTGTTTGCGGCCCGCGAGATGATTGCTTATTTATATTATAGGCGGCCCGCTGGTAAATTGCATTAAACACATTAGAACTACATTTCCCATGAGGCAAAGCGTCACAAAAGTAAAGTGAGGAGCCTTTTCTCTCCATCTCCCTCTCAGAGCAACATTGTGTGCTCACACAAGAAGCACATCATGTCAATGAATTTGATCTTCATTAAGGACACATGTGCGACCACATGATCCATAAATTAAAAATAGAGAATATGGAAATGTATAAAAATACTGCAAACAATTACAGCAACATTGACAGTAAATAAAAGCCCCATCAATTCTCCAACTGTAGGTGACAAAAAGGCAAGCGGCCACGGACTCTGACTGAGCTGACACACCACAGTCTGTAAAGCGACATTTGGAGAGTTGCCAAGTAACTAGGAAATGAGACCTTATGTCAAACATCCTTTAAGGATTACTACTCCCAAAGTCAAGTCTTGTAGTCTCTCATACTGTAAACATTTGGCATCAAATTATGTATGTCTGATGTTTATGGTTGCACTTTTTGGAGTTCTCCAGTAACGGCTAATCTTAGTACCAAGCAGAAAACGGATATTTAATTTATTTCAGTGCTATCAAGAAGACTTATGTTACTAAACTGGAATAAGAAAAAACTGTATTACTTTGTTTCAAGATGTAATGAAACACGTTCATTTGTAAAAAGAAAAAAAAAGAAAAAAGAAAACGGATTTGAATTGAAAGGGAAGAAGATTTTTATTTGACGTGGGATCTGTTTCTAGTCCGTACTTTTTTTTTTACTATTATTTTTTGTCTGTTATTCTGTTATGTAAATGTTATATATATATATATATAAAAAAAGAAGAATTTAAAAAAGAAATAATAAATACACTAGATCAGACCAGGCTAAAATGTATTTATGGAAACTATAACTAAAGCTGAACTTGAACACTTTTAAAAAATGTCTGTGTGAGAACAGATGAGTCATGGGTGTGAATGACAGTGAACAGCAGGGGGCGCTCCGTGTGATGTTTCCACTCTAAGCACAGGGTTATGACACATGGGTTTATAATATTATGTCTGTGAGTCAACCCCTATATTTGTGCTAATCAACAGGATGACAGTGTCCCGATATGAAGTCAACATGCTGTGTGCAACATTTGATGAATGCAATTAGAAATGCAGAGTTGTGTTGTTGCCATTTGTACTAACCACAAGTTTCTAAAGGCCCCAAACATTCTGAGTAGTTGTTTACAGATAATGGAGTACATATGGAAACTGTACACCAAGCAGTATAATAAGCAATTCCAGACAATATATGTTTATTCATAGTGTTATGGTAAACTAATGAAATTATAAGTACAGATATAATGATATGAGATGTAAAATCCTTATGTGTGTGAAATAAATATTTGTTGGATCCTTCCCTAGAAAATGAAAACAAATCATTTGCCGCTGCCTTCATTCTGGATCAAATGTCGCCTATAGCAGCTTTTCACTCATATAAATCAACACTTAATGGGTTTACTTTTTCATTCAAAGCTCAAAAGAGCCGCCAAGAGGTTTGACTTGGTGGTTGCCTATACCCCCGCCAGGCTGAGCCCTTTTAGCATATATTATGATAGAAGCCACTGTCTCCTCAGTCACATCCATTGGTTGGACAGCCACGTCCTTACTTCTATGCAGTCGGCTACAGCAGTGGCAGTTATTTATGCTCCAAGTGCCCCTACCTCGAGGATCTTGCCAATATTATCAAAAAGTGACCAACTAAACTAAGATAATTCAGTATTTAATAGTGCCTTGAGTAAAAAAGAAAAAAAAAATGAAGCTACAGCACCTGCAATCAAAGCTTTTACTGAAAATACATAATTTTGTATTTATTTGAACAGGGACAGTGTACAATCTACATTAGCCTCAGAAAGGAGAGATGCATTGTACCTGGTTATAGCACTTGTGCTAATTTCCACCTGCAGTCCCTGGGCCTATTGTACATGTTTTTAGTGGTAGGGGAAACCGGAGTACCCGGAGGAAATCTACGCAGACACGGGGAGAACATGCAAACTCCACACAGAAAGGCCCCGTCCAGGTGGGAATCGAACCCGAACTTTCCTTTGAAATGAATTCAGAAATTCTACTCGTGTTCTTTTTTTAATCTAGAATAATTACCCCCCTGCGGCCGACTCTAATGCCGTGTTTCCCACTGTACCTTACCTGCGAACACTTGCCGAGATTATTGGTCTCCGTTACAAGCTCGTCCGGTCGCCTTTCTCTGACCCGACTAACCAGACCCCCTTCTTACACGGGACACGCCGCCGTGACTTGACTTGTGGTTAACTGCCGTTCGAGGCGTGTAACTCAGGCTTTTATGGGATGCCAGAAACGTCCCGAGTAGGTGTCGTAAAGTGACTTTTGAACGCGCGGGTGAGAGTGCGGCGCTTTCAAGTCGTGACCAGTGGCAAATAATGAGGGTTATTTAAAGCCACGCCGGGCTCGGAGCACAAGGGGGAGGGGCGGTCCTAAGGAAAATGGTGTCTTGTTTGAGTTAGTCCTACGGTCTATTCTCATTCGATCCACTTGTTAATCACATGGGAACAAAGAAGGAATCGGGGAAAGAGCACAACACGGTAGCTGTGGTGACAGTGGGAATGGGAAACAGATGTTCTTGGATAATGGGCTGTTTACGGGTCAAAAATCCAAAGTTAATTTGAAACTCCTGCAGTTTATAAAATGTCTAGAGTTTCTCCACTCCACGTTTTCTGCAAAGATGTTGCGAGTGAGGGGAAAACACTTGCCATCGTGCACGAAGTCGTTTCCTTGTGGAAGACACTTGTGAACTGCAGAGGAGAAAATAAATAATCTATCTGAAGTGGTTTTGCAAAGCTGAAGCAAAATTAATTCACGGATTTGGTTTTAAAAAGACTTTTCAACATTATACTTTTCAATAAGTATCGGTAATACACTGTCTGACCCCCAAAAAAAGATCAAGTGTTCTAGTATTTGGTTGGAGCACCTTTACCTTCAATTACAGCACTGTAGCAACGTCTTAATGAGCTCACCAAGATCTTGTATCGATGATGAGCGAGTGTAACCACAGCTTCCTCCAGCACGTCCCATAGATTCTCACTGGGGTTAAGATCTGGACGCTCATGTGAAAATGATGTCTCCTGCTCCCTGGACCACTCTTTCACAATCTGAGCCCGATGAATCCTGGCATTGTCATCTTGGAATAATGCCCGTGCCATCAGGGAAGAAGAAATCCATTGATGGAATAACCTGGTCGTTCAGAATGTTTTGTTTTTTTGCTCAGGCAGTGTACATCTGCTACTTCTTTTGCTAATGGTTCAACATACAAATATGTTTCGAAACATCACTTCAGCTTCTGTGGGTTCAAGCCGATGAAAACATTTCACTTTTCCTTTATTAATTTATTAACCTCTTCTTAACCCCCACCTTAACCGAGCACATTTTCTCCAGTTTGGCTTTACCCAAGTCTGAAAGCCACAAAAGAACAACGGGAAAGTGACAAACAACGCGAGGTAAAAGATCTGTTTGGATGAGTTTTGTAGGTCTTAGCTTTCAAATGAGGCGTAAACACTGGCCTATCGTTTGTAAGCTCTTAGATTTGGCTGAAGCTGAACTGGAGAAAATGCACGCGGTTAAGGCGGGGTTTAAGGGGTTAAGAAATACATGACATAAAAAGCGTCAAAAAAAGCAACAAAAACACTTCCAAAAAGTGAAACATTTGAGCTCAGTTTTGTGGGTCTTCGCTTCCGAATGAGGCATAACACTGGCCTATAGGCTGTGAGCTCCAGTCGAGAAGCGTTTAGATTTGGGTAAAGCTGAACTGAATGCGCTTGGTTAAGGCGGAGGTCAAGAGGCTAATGTCATTTGTTACATTGTTACATTCCTGTAAGAGAGCTGAACAGAGAGAGTCTCAACAACAGAAAACTGACCGGTGCATTTAGGGAAATGAATTCTGTAAAAATGCTTAATCATCTCTGTGTGAGAGAGAGCAGGAACGTTGGCTCTGCAGAAAAATATGTCCGAAATGATACAGCTTTGCCATATGTGTGCGGGCTTTGGCTGTCCAGCAACGTTAAGCCTTTGAAGGTTGTAATTTGCACCTTTTATTTAGCACTATTTTATGCGGCATGCACTTTCTGGTCCCACATTTCCATTTTAACGGGTTGGGACCATGGCACGAAGAAAGCATTAACCTATGATCTCCTGTAAAAAGACTTTAATTAAAACAATGACACTTTCCTCTGACCAGACGGTTCTGCTTTGCTTTACTGCTCCGTCATCAAAGAGCAGTGAAACACGGGGGGAGTCAGATTACCGCTCTGCCCCTCCTGTGCGTGTGAGCCTAACCAACAGTAAAGACTTCAATGAGAGTCAATCAGCTCATGTGGAACGGGGGGGGGGACTGACCACAGCGGGACACGAGAGAGTTCCTGCGTGTTTGTAGCTCCATTAAACACATGTGTGGAGAGCGGCCTGTGGAGGTCAATTTCTGGACAGTTACAAATACGGTCATCACTGTCTGTAATGAAAAGCTTTCACGGGGAAATGGCCTAGTTAGACCTGAAGTACAGTTTCATGAACATAGTGTTTTGGGGAAATGGCTGTATGGTATTCTTCGCACAGAAAGGCCTGGCCTATAAAAGCCTGCAATACTGGGGCCTGAAGAGAGACGCTAACTCTCAGAGAACACAAGGCTACTTAGCACATAGGCTAATGTTAGCAAGTCAGTCCGAGCACCACAGTCATACGACGCAGCACGGTTCACTCCCATGGTCTGCCTCCGCCCTAAAGAGTAAATACAACATTCGCAGAGGCCAAACAAATCTTTTGACTTGGTTTATTCATTTCTGGTGCCTGCGGAGCCTCCAGACTTAGGAGGTCATTTATCAAGACGTCCCTCTTGCCCCGCCATTAAGTTCACAGAAAGTGTCGGCATCGCTCTATATGTGTGAGGCGTAATAATACCTTAGGAGCACGTCGACGTCCGTGCAGTAAAGTGAGATATTACTGCGCGGACGTCGACGGGCTCCCATGTTAATACGCCTCACAATATAGTGCCCCTTGTTATCCGCTTAGGAAATCGACACGTTTTATTTTGTGTGACTAGACTTGGATCGTGCAAAGGCTCACGTAACTGTATTTAAACAGGGGAAACGTGGAACAGCTTGGTGGCTTCTAACTTCACCCCAGTTTGGAGCTGTACCCATGCTGGGAGAGGCTAAACGCTAACAACATTTGCGTGACTGAGCGCACTAAAATTACTATTTTGGCTGTTAGCCATGTTGTTTACGCAGGGAAAAAAACATCACTGGAGTTGTGTTTTGTATCATTCATGCATGGGCTCCTGGATATTGTTCCCCAATTTTCCCTCTCTTCTGCTGAAAAGTCCACTCAACCGATCATGGTCATTAAGGGAATGCGCCTTCATTTTTTCATTGTTTAGTCTGCTGTATACTCGTACACGAGACGTCTTTTGGTCATTTCCGCTTTTAGATTACCTTTTGGAGCAATGCATCTCTTCCTAATAAGAATCGCAGTGGTAGTTAACAGCTTTTATTTTTACCATCATTTAAACTCCTGCGCATAAAATGTCAGGAAGCGGGTAAAAAAAAGAAAGAAGGAAACAATACGGCGGGCAGTTTATTGAGGTGGAAGATAAATACATAAAAAGCTTAACCTCAAGTGGCCATTTCCCGCAACACATTCTGCAAAGTCACAGCCATAGAGGACACTTGGGGAAATATCAGTCAAACGTACAGTGGACCAGACAGACACTCGTGGCTCCTGTATCGACCTGTTTGGAGTCTGAGTCTCTCTCTCTCTTTCCCCTCACCCCCCCCCCCCCCTCCCCTCTCTCTCTCTTGGAGCTTAGCATAATGGCTATGTATTGATCAGAGATATGTCTGGTACAACACAACCAGAGCCGATCTGTGGGCGTCTTTGCGCTGAGCTCACCTTTACACCCTCGGACCTTGGTACAACCCTGGCCTTACTTTTCAAATGTGGATAGTACAGTAGCTTGTGTCCTCATATGCAGCTTAAGGGCACCCAAGGTCAGTCGCAATTGTGGCACCTTTATAAAACCACTTAGAAGTCGATACACCACAGCTGACCTGGAGCTCTGAACTTGCCTTGGCTTCCAGCAGTGTCCAGTGAGAGAAATGGTTTAACCAATAGGTCAATACGCGGTCGCTGGGGTTTGGCCAGAGTTCACCTTTGCTTCACACAACTGTTGCATTTTAATGAGGGAGTATTGATTGGACATGAGCAAGTTAAACGGCAAGTGGTGACCCTGGTTTTACTGGCGTGTGATAGAAAACATAAGTCCATAGGCATGTATAGGTGATCAGTTTTGCATCTAAATAAAAGGGGCGGGAAAGGTTGTTTTGCAGATGAAGGGAGGTCGAACTTAACAGGTTTGTAACACAGCGAGAAGGGGTAATGGTGTCACCAAAGTATGAAACAGGTGATAGGGGAGGAGTGGAGTTGGTGCGGGATTCCAGTTTGAAGAGCTCCGGGAGGGACCGGTCTACAAATAGAGTTGTGTCTCGTCATTACAGCAAAGGAGGATAATTTGATGCACACTAACGACACACCCACGGACAGGGAGCATTGAGAAGAGGGCTGGCCCAAGCACAGAGCCCTGGGGAACCCAACAGGTGACAATATGAGAGCCTCGAGCTACGCAGTCAGTCATTTCAGTAAGGTGGGACTGAAACCAGAGATGGGCAGAGACTAATGTAGTGTTGAAGACAGTGATGGAGGTTGTGGCGTTCCCCTTGGTCTCGAGTTTCTTGGCAACTACGACCTCAACATCCCCATCCTCTGTACATGTTTAAATCCTCTGAGCCTGGACACTTGTCTGATATTCAAAATGTCTATCAAGAGCTGCGCCTCTGATAGACACATTCCTAATACCGCGTTGAGTTGCCTTGTCTACGAAATGCGCGGTATAAATAAAGTTGCCTTGCCTTGCCTAATTATGTCTGTCCCCATCATTAACATTATTGTCTTCTTCCTGACTTTTCCTCAATGTTTCTGCCTCAAAAAAGCAACTTTTGCATTTGTTTCATCAGTGCTATTCCTTAACAGCTTATTTAAGGATGGCGAGTGCAATAGGAGCAAACTAAAATTACTGAGCTATTTTAGTTTGTCAGTGGTTCAGTCCTGGCATTTAACGTTTGCACATAAAATTGTCTTTCTCTTGAGCTCCCACCTTCCTGTACTGTGACATTTAGGCTGTCAGTGTTCAGACTGATCTGTATCATTGGGTTTCTCTTTTGTCACGATAACAGCCTGTGAATCAGCAGTGTGGTGTGGTTGCGCTGTAACCTCAGTGTAAGATGACCCCTGATTTGATTTGGAACTGGATGGAGCCTCTCCGCTTGGGGATTGCATGTTTCCCCTGTGTATGAGTGCATAAGTCCCAACCTTAATCTCACAATAATCAAATACCTTTGGAGGCCTGTTTTTATGTCATAAGGGATTTCCCAATACTTCCACTCATGCATTGTGAAGGAATCAGTACAGAATAAAATTGCAATAACTACTCATTTTAATCCATGGGGTATGAACGTTCGGAAAGATCCATCCTCACCTCCCCCTGAGCCCACAGCCCCCCGTCAGTGGCTAATGGCAGGGTTGAAAATGGAGTCCACCTACACGTTTGCCTGACTCATTTGAGCTGCACAGAGAGAGAGAGGTGGGGGTACACTGTGTGAAAGAACTGCTTTCCATTGGTACATAGGCATTTTCATCTTTCAAATGAAGGCTATACTTTTGAGACTGTCGACACGGTGGTGTTAGCGTATGCCTCACAGCAAGAAGGCCCTAGATCTGTTTCTCGGAGCCTGTAGAGCCCTCTGTATGGAGTTGTCTCCGTGGTTTCCAGCAATTTGGTTTCCCTCCTCAATCCAAAACACACTGGCTGGGGTAGTCCTGCACCCAGAAGGTCCAGTGCATCTGCTGCACTGCGGGGGACAAATTGTCCATGGGTGTAATAGATTACAATAATACCAAATGTGAGTTGGCCATCTCTGTCCTCATACATTATGTTTGTAAAATATACAATAACTGTTGGTGATTGGGGAAACGGTGCTGCAGTGTTGATTGGCGGTTAGGAGGGTGTGACTTTTCAGCGCTGACTAAGCATCGCTGACATGCTTGACATCCAAAAGGCTGACCACTCTGCCCCCCTGATGCCCCCCACTGGGCAACAGGTGGCATCAAGGCTGGCTCACACGCATAAATGCCTAAAATGTTTTAGTGGAAGCAATAGACGGACTGATGAAAGTTCAATATGTATAAAGCAAATTCCCATCCGAGGTGGATAAACAAGTCAGTATTTAAGTGCAAAACTAATATGTAATGGCAGCTCAGAAAATCCTTTTAGAGCCTTAATATCTGAAGTTGCTTTTCAATTTATCAAACATTACAAACATTTTACATTTAGAATATAATGTCAATACATATCCAAAGAATAGCTTAGCGCCTAGATGTTCAAGATGAGGGCCGATAGACAAATCTCCTGAGATGATACTGGGTTCAGGAGAATGACACATGGTGATCATTTGATATAATTGAAAGCAGATTTCACAAGTGTTTCAAGTATTTGCATTAATTGACTTATTTAAGTGATCGAGTGCACTCACAAGGTGGTAAGGCTTAAATTGACACGGATATCAACTGGTTCAGTTAATTGCGCTAACATTGTTGAGAGTGCCCATCTCCACCCACATCTATCTACTATTTTACTACTATTTTGTTTGTATTCTTTCTCAGCACAACTGTAGCACATGCAAACAGTGCCGGATCAATTTCAGTACAGCATGCCTCCTCAGAATAATCAGGAGGGTTATTTTGGGCCGGGCTTTGCGACAGCGTGATTAGTATGGGCAGCAGCAGCCACTGTACAGGGTCATGGAGGGGAGTCTGGACATGTGCCAGGACATCGAAGCAAAACGCATGAGATTATTGGAGCGCCGGGTTCGGGACCGGGGGATTGTGGAGGTCCTTGGTGCACTTTGAAAGTCCCCTTAGATCCATTACATCCTTGAATCACCGTCAGTCATCTCGGGTCAGTGCTTGTGCTTGATGAATCGCAATGCGGGACGGGGTGAGGCTGAGGGTGCAGGAGAAATGGCATTCATATAGGCTCATGCATTAACAGACAGCCACCTGGTGTTTAAGCGAGATAAAGGAGACTTTGTCCCTTCTATGGGAAGGGGAAAACCACAGTAAACTACAAAACTACAGGCTGACGGTTTGATTTGGAAGTATGGCCATGAACTCACTCCAAGCAGTCAAGCTTTCTTGAGCATTTTTCTGTTTATTATTATTAATTTTATTTTCTTATTATTTTTGCAGGAAACATCTCTAGCTACAAAGAATTAGAAGTTTGATTTGCTAATATCGAGGTAGTGAGCATTCTGGAATACTGTAAATGAAAGCTTTGAGGGAATCATAGGTTGAAAACCTCAGGTTAAAGCCAAACTCTTTCACTCATCATACCCTGTAGTGATACACTACACTACAAGCACAGCTGCCCTGGGTCTGCCTGACAAAAATGCCCTTGGCTTCATTGGCCAGAATCACTAATACCAGATCTGTTGAGACAAGGGTAAAGTGCTTCGCCCAAGGACGTGACAGCATAATGTAGAGTATTCAAGCCCATTTTCAAACAGGTTTTCATAGAGCCTTCATGGTAGAAGCCTCTATATGCTGTGGGTCTCTCTGATACTATTTTGTAAACCTGCACATGAAAGTAAATAAAATAGACTTTTTTGTTCTTTTTAAGGGAATCGGTCAAGAGTGACCTGCAGGATAATGACTCTGAATGTTTTGCAGTCAGACGATGGAGGAAACCGGAGCACTCGGGGAAAATCCATTCAGACACATGGGGTTTTATATGATATTTTCACTTCGACAATTCAGATTTCTCTTGACATCTCCATTATCTAAAGATGGGATCGCTTCACATCCTCATGCCACCATTGTACTGTATTTTTAGGAAGCAGAAAGACATCAAAAATGAAAGACAGCGGGCACAAAAGAGGCCAGTGACTCATGGCAAAATCCTTGAACTCAGTAGTGCAAAGAACATCCCCACATGCCGACAAAATGGGGGGTGGCGTGGACAAGGTTGTCAATCTAAATAGTATTAAGTAACATTTCTGTCAGATAAGAGTTTTTAAAAACAAAAAGCTTACGATGTGAAAAGCCAATCATCCTGTCAGATACCCAGATATTGAACTTTCCTTTTGCCTGAAAGATCATCTCCTCCCCAGTCTTTTTATATCTGGGGCATTATGTTTGTGTTAGAGCTATAGGAAATACTCCTGTGGGTTTATATTCCCCACTGAGGGCTAGCAGGTTCATTCTGCAAACTTCCAGAGGACAGAGTGCAGGATAATGGCTGAGGTGAAATGAGGCGTGCAGCGGACTTCTCCGTGGTCATGACCTGCTGCTGCTAAAACGGCTTTTCAAACAGATGTCGACTGCGCTCACATCCAATTCACCAGAAGCTGTGATGTGTAAAACATTGAATAAAAGGTATTTTCTGTCTATGTTTTAACAAATTCTTTATAAATACTGTATAACACAAATAGCATGATCGAAACTAAGGCATGTGAAAGTAAACTATTTGATCAAATCACAGGCACCAAGTAAAAAGTCTGTCCGTCCTGCAGTGAGTTTCACATGTTTATTGTGAATAGATGATGAAGAAAACGTTTACTGTGTCTAAAGGTTGCGACCTTTGAACTCAAAATGGACGCGTGGAGGTCACATGATCCCTGTGAACCATTCAAACATCGACCAGATACAATTCTCAGTGTCTTTTAGTGTTTTTATTATTTTAGTCAGTTCGTACTTTGCTAAGTACTTATACACTTGTATCTGCAGATGTGACTGTAATGTTGGTTTATTGAAAAATGCAAATGAATTGGTGGAAATGTTTATTTGTGTTTGTTTTGTCTCTCAAGATGATCATCCAATCAGCGAGTAGAATGAACCACATTTTTGGGGTTGCCAAATAATAGGCTAAAAACAGTTTGCACAAAATATTTAAGGACTCTCTCTCTCCCGCTCTCCCAAACCCAGTAGTGAAAGCTCAGGGAGTAAACTCTGGAGATGCTGAGCTTCAGGTGTGATGGAACCACACACTTGTACTTGTCCGTGCGGCTGAAGGCAGTTCAGGTTGAGTTGTGATGGCAGTACCTTTTACAGGTTCTTTCCCAAACAGACCAAGCGGTGAGTAGAAGTGGCTTATGAGCTCCTTCACAGTGAGTCACTGCAGACTTAACAGCTGTGTGTTACACTCAGTTCCACATTTGTTTAGGAGCATCAAAGTTTTGATTTGAACAGTTCAAGTCATAAAGACATTATTAAAGGAATAGGCCACCGTTTTTCCTTACTGAGATATGTTCTTACCCGAGCTTAGACGAATTGATGCATAACTGTCTGGTCTTTGTGCGTGCGCTCAGTCACGCAAATGTTGTTAGCATTTAGCCTCTCCCAGAAAAGGTATAGATAGACCCAAACTGGGGTGAAGTTAGAAGCTACCAAGCTGTTCCATGTTTTCCCTATTTAAATACAGTTACGTGAAATGTTACACGATCCAAGTCTAGTTACAGAAAATGAAACATAACGATTTTCTAAGCGGATTAAAAGGGATACTATATTGTAAGGCCTAATAAAACCTGGAGTACTTCGACGTCCGCGCAGTAATATGTCCCATGGGGCATTATGTTCAGTTAAATGTATCGTCAGTTGAACCTTGTGATTGTTGTAACATAGCGGGCTGTGCTGTCACAGTAAAGAGTGTTTTGTGCGATGAGGGAAAGAGCCTCTCCTCCAAGAGCCCTACTAAAGGAACTTCTGAAAGGGCCTTCACTGAGGAAGGAGTGGAAGTTCATGCTACTTTACCAGGCTTGTCATAGTATAACAAGAGGATGAGCGTTGCAAGCCGAAATGGCAATGGGTCTAAAATGTTGCTGTTTGATGAAAATAAGTATTTTTTTAAATTGTCTTGAAAAGATGTAAAGCAGGCTCCAACAGTATTTTCATCATTCTAGGTCAGACCAAAACCGTTCTTACATATTTATTTGTTTTTGTGTTACCTGCAGCCCGTTAGAGCCCAGATGCGGCAAACACTGTTTCCCTGAGGCTCTGTGTTGTTCAAGTTGAACAGCCATCGCTCCGTCACAGCTTGACCCTGTTCTTCCAGGCCTGAAACACTCCACTTAACTTTACTGCCTTCACACCGGCAGCCCATCCTAATGAGATCTTAAAACCCCACTCTGCGCCGCACTGCAAAACATCTATGTGAGTAACAATGAATTCATCTAAGTAGCTTTTGCTTTTGGTAAACTGATGTTGAATTCAGTTTCGCTGGATTTAACGATTTGACATGTAAAGAGTGGCATGATGAAGTCTCTAACGGACAGCAATGAAGCCCGGGTTCGAATCCAGGACCATGTGAGGTCTTCCTCGCTGTGTCTCTGTTTCCCCATCAAACTATGCTCACCAGGCTAATCCTCCAGTTGTATCGGGTAAGTCAGTATATGGTTACCCCAAGGGCGGTGCTCAGAGGCATCGAAAGATCTGTCAAATGCCACATTTTTCATACGGTATTTTCCCCAGTAACCTGAGATCTGGCAGTTTGACTCCCATCCCGGCCAACAGTAAGGACTGTTGTGAGTAGACTTGGGCGAGACACGTCATCCGCCTTTCCTACAAATGTCTTTGTACTTGGCCATGACTGTGCTCAAACATGCTCTGCCTAAAATGAACAAACAGGTCACATTTTACTGCACAGTAAAAGCGTATTGGATGGAACTAGGATGGCGCCTGACGGTCATAACTGTAAATTACCAAAGAAACATGTTTTCTTGGTAATAATGTGGAAGCAAGATAGCCAGTATTATCCCTAGTTAATATACTACTTCCACCCTTATTACTGAGCTGCAAATCTAATTTTAAAGGGGGGGGTATTATGTCAAATCGACTTTTTCAAGCTTTATATCATGTTATCATGTCATTCCCTCATTAAACACATGCCTGGAGGGTTGCCTTGGCTCATTCACATATTTTTGAGTAATCAGTAAAAACTTAGACGGCAGCCATTTTAGGTGTAGCTATGCCTCAGTCCTCCTAGGAACGCCCCCACCTCCTGGAGACGCCTCTGGACCTTTCGTCACCAGCCGAGCCCCCACCCACTGCTGCTTAGCTCAGCAGAGCCCCCTCCCCGCACAGTGTTGTTGTTTAAATGCCACAGTAGTGTGCTGAAGGGGGCGTGTCGGAAAGCTTCTTAAAGAGACAGAGGTCTATTTCAAGACGTTCAGTATAGCCATTTTGAGAGAGCAATTTTATTCAAGGCAGTTATTTTAATTTACTGCATATACAGACCAACAGAAGGCTACGTCATCATTGTAGTATGCTATAGACTGGTGCTATGTGATTGAAAAAAGCATAATACCCCCTCTTTAACTAACAAATCCAGTCATCTTAAAAACAAGTATAAACCACCAAACTGCTCAGTCATTCATGTTTTGTTTTTGCAGTGCGGCGTTCCTCCCCCTCTCCCTCCTAATAGGTGACCCGAGACATGCTTTTGTTGGTTTCCAACGCCCCCATCCCGAGGGGGCCCCAGGTGTGTGATCGTATCTGGACATCAGTCATCGGTGAAACACTGAAGTGGACGGTAAAAAACCAGTGGGACGGGCACATAAAAGAGAGGCTAAAGAGTTGTTACACACTGCGCTAGCATGTTCGCACCACATGTGCTCAAGCGGGTACGAGGGAGAGCTGGTGAACAGCGACCATGGACATTTTTCCCCCGCATTCGAGTTTTGAAATCAAACGCGTGTACGCTAAGTTACATTACATTACAGATTTGTTTTTTCAATCTTCAGTCATATGGCAACAAGCATATTTATAAGGGCTGGGCTGACACAATCCACTACGTATCATGATACTGAGGGCCCGATAACGATACACGTATTGTGATACAATATATTCCAATGCACGCAAGTACGAAATGTATGATTTTCCATTACAACAAACTGCAATATTGTACCTCGAATGAATATAATAAGAAAGCACAAGCAGAGTTTCCAAAATGAATACATTGAATATAAATCAGTCTGATAGCGCAAATGGCAGAAGCATTATAAAAGTCCAGCTCTTTTAATTAAACCACTCAGCACCAAATCAGGAATAATGTATTGCGATACGTAGTTTCCAATACACGTATCACAACCAAGAAGTATGCGATGTATTGCTAAAATGATACTAATAATTATTAGGACGTATCATATATTGTTATATATTGTTTGCTATTAAAAACAAACATCCAACTCCGAAGGAAAGGGGCATTAACTGCTCACATGTCATGGCTTTGCCCCTCTTTACAGTCATACAGGGGTGGGAAATATACATCACGATCATCTGCTTCTTGTGAAAGTCACTATGGCCGCTCAAATCCCCCGTTACTCAATCAGAGCATGACGAGTCCGAGCAGAGGCAGAGAGCAGGGAGCCAGAGCTGCATTAAACATAAAAACAACTGAGTCACAAAGATCATGATTCCATTTTATTGTCACATCGTCCAGCCCCATACTGTGATGGGACGACAGCCACCACCTTTTACATATGGCCAGTGTGGCCATTACTGTTTGGAGCTGCATGGGCACTTAAAACCTGCCTGAGTTAAATACATTATTGATTCATTCTGATTCTGTGTCCCTCCTCTTACCATGTTAGTACAGTGTCAAGTCCAGCCAAACGTCTTTGTGTTAAAGCCTCCAATATTGTGTTTAAGCTGAGTGAAACATTGTACCAACCAAACCTTAAACATAATCACAGGGGCCAGTAGCATCTTATCCCCGTGTTGATCTGATGGAAACGCTAATGTTCAGTATAAATGTCAGAAATAGCGTTTTGTTGTTTGCCTGAAGTCAAAAGTCTGTAATATAACTGAAAGTGTAATATTGAGAACACTTATGGCAATCCTGTGCAATGTTCAATCACTGTCAGAATAATAAATCAACCAATAGGCTCCACTTTCTCTGAATTCATTGGTAGCTGAAACAGTTTACCTCTAAATGTCCGAGGCTTCTGGTGGCCACTTAGTCCAAATAAACTTGTATATATGCGCTGTTGGAAAACAGGCTGTTTATTAAGTAAAGAGACATTTTAAATGAGGGCAACGAGAGGGAAAACAGCCATTTATAACAAGGACAACGGAGCCCTCAGACCTGCAGCTAAAACGATACATTTGAAACACTCATCCGATCAGTTATTAAGGCCACTCTGCGGGACATTCGAGGGTTATTGTGACTATGTAACAGGAGTAACGACTCTCCAAACGTGCCTTTATACTCACCGACCCACACCACAACCTTTTTGCTATATAACTTTTGGATGGACCTCATTTAAACCTTATATTTTGCTAGCATGATAAAATGTATGTCTTCTGAGTGTACATAATGTATGGTGATCCCATCAAACAAAAGTAACATTAAGTAATATTCGAAAAATAAATATTATTATATATTTTATAGTAAGGTCGAATGTGCATAAACAGTAAGTATCATTGCAAATGTTCTGAAGTATTGGGTTCACATGAAACACAATGGATTATGTCAGTCGCTAACGGTGAAACAGCAGCTGCATTGGGACAAATGCTACATGACGTTTTACATATCTTAACTTCATTATGTATGAAATACTGGCTTTTATTTACTCAAGAAATGTGAGAAATAAAAATGTAATTGGATCAAGAACTCTTCTGCGATGAAAGACTGTTTTCATTTATTTACCAAAATTACCACGTTAGGAATTGTGGACATTTCAGCTTATTCCCGTGCCGTTACTGGGCTGTGAAGCTAAGTCAATTTCTTATTTAATTTTATCCGATTTCCTGGAGACCTGTCGACTTAAAGGCCCCCGTGTGATTATTGAGTAAATTAAATGGTTAGTTATGTCCAAACTCATTCCTAACTTTCCAAACACGTTCCTCGTGAGTTTGTGAGCACCTTTCACAATTTGGAGGGTCACTTCTGCAGGTCACCGTCACAAACCAGCCTGCACGCTCACTCAACATTGGTAAGAATGCTTCTTTCTACAAATTACTCAGTTTACAATATTACTGCAGGAAGACACAACTCATGAGTGTTCCATCAAAACAGTCCTTGAGTGTTTTATTCAAATAAAAGTGTGTTACTATAAAACTACCACTGTCTTCTGTGAGGTTCATTGTAACTGAGCATCTGTGTTCCATCTACCCCATACTTGCACAAAGCGTTTTCACAACAACCTGGCAGTCCTCCAGTTCAGTTCATAGCCTTGTCATTACCAGTGCGTCGTTTGTCCACGATGCTCGGGCTAACGCCAACGGCGAGCAGGTCACAGAGCCGACATGGCCGCCACTGTAGCCTGTAATTGCCTCCGGTGCCGACAGACACTAACGGTCGGCCATTGAGTGCTGTACATTTATTACAGGGGGAGAATAATTAGGCTACAATAGACTCATCAGTGTATTTGTTCCACTCCGACGCTCTGAACTTTATGAGACATTTGCGATACATCCGTGCGCAGCAGAGCGGGCTCAGGGGTCCGGTATTCAGTGTTGTCTAACGTGTTTACAGCCGCGGATCATTTTAAAGTGATCCGCATGAGATGCATTTACCGCAATTATATTGAAGATTTTGCTAAAACATTTGACCCAGCTTTCTTTAGCTGGTCAACTTTTGCGATGTTTATAGTTTCACTTCCTCGTCTATGTCACTTCCTGTCAGTAGCTTAAAAAGTCAAATAAAAATTACTTTTCAGCCCGACATTTCATCGCTCAAATTATAATTGTTACTTACAACCATAGATAGAAGAGTGTTCCATTCAGCCCCATTTATAGTAATCCGTCGTCAACTACGGACGACGGCGAAGGTCCGGTCCGGTAATTCTTCGCGGTAGACATGCCAGGTGTCTTATCTTCCAAAAACCACTCACCCACGGCTTCAGGGACGCGTCCACTCTAGAATAAGGTAAGACTGCTTTTGACTACTATTTTTAACGAGTGTCAAAGTACGTCTATTGGCTATTTTTTGTCTAAATTTTAGTTAGGAGTATAGTCAACGAAGCCAAGTGTTGGATGGTTTAAATCTGCATTGATGTTTGGAAGTAAGAAGGGAAAACACGTCATAACTAAGATACCGAACCAAATACCGAACCAAAATAGAAGTTAAGAAATTGGGAGTATAACTACAGAAGCGAGAGTTTATCTACAGGACTACGCGTTGGGGATATCCCGGTAAAAGCTGATAAGCACGTAGTACGTCCGACCAGCACCGCGGACGCGCGGGCTGGAGATAAGAGTTGTGACACGGCCGTTGACAGTCCGAGGGGCTGTCTGAAATAGGATCGAGGATCCTAAAGTATACGGGCAAGGGGCCCTGGAACGAGGTTCCTAAACGGGTTAAAGTCCCTGGAACGAGGTTCCTAAACGGGTTAAAGTCCCTGGAACGAGGTTCCTAAACGGGTTAAAGTCCCTGGAACGAGGTTCCTAAACGGGTTAAAGTCCCTGGAACGAGGTTCCTAAACGGGTTAAAGTCCCTGGAACGAGGTTCCTAAACGGGTTAAAGTCCCTGGAACGAGGTTCCTAAACGGGTTAAAGTCCCTGGAACGAGGTTCCTAAACGGGTTAAAGTCCCTGGAACGAGGTTCCTAAAGGGTTTGTGTCCCTGGATCGAGGATCCTAAAGTCTGCGAAAACGGGGGAATTAGGGGTGAAAACATTGAAAATTAGGCGCATTGATGTTCGGTTATGTTGTTGGAGTCATAGTCGGGTACCCAAACTGTGTGTGGCTGTTGTTTCGTGTTGTCTTTGATTTGGACTGTGTGCTGAATGTTGAATGGGCCATATGGTTTGTTGTTGAAACAGTCAGAGGAGTGAAAGCCGCCGTGGGCACACGTGTTGTTTGAGCCTGATTAGGATCGTCTATTGCGGGTGGTCAAATGTGTGTGGCTTGTGTGAGGAAGAGGGTGTGAGGAATGTCGGGGGAGAGTGGTGGACTCTGGAGGAGTAGGAGAGCTGCTGGGGCTCGCGCTCAGTGAGTGTCGGACAGTGGGGAAACGCGTGGAACCGGTTGAACTGGTAACAGCACAATGGTGGAAAAACGAGAAGATTTTTTCCCCCATCTCAGGGGGCGGGATTCAAAAGCCCCTCCCGGAGGAGGAGCTCCCGCTTTGGGCCCGTATTAGCAATGGTAGTGGGACCGGTGGCCCCACTGAAGGGGGGGGGAGGACAAATCCCACCCCCACCCAGGAGATCACAAAGACTCCGCAATGCAAGCATGTTCTGACTTCTTAAAAGGGACAGTGCTGTATGGTAGATAAACCAACAAATAAACTTATATGATATACATCTATGGCAGAGTATCATTAGATTATCAACAAAAATGTGGAGTATGGGCCCCTTACGGTGTCCATTTTGGGTGTGGGGACTGATACTGGCCTTAAGTATGACAATAATACCAATTATGTTAATGGTGGAAGACCAAAACAGTTGTGAGGGGATAGTAAGGGGACATCCCTTTCCCCAACTTAGGAGAGAATACCTGAGAGTGTGTCGTCGGATAGGCACAAAACCAGGCGGAAAGTTGGCAATCTATTGTAATCAAGAAACATGGGAAAACCGAAAGAAAGAGAAGGTTTTGTTGAAAGGTTTTATCTAACATGTCTGTTCCCACAGAAGGCGATGGATCTAGGAAGCGACGGTCTCTTAATGTAGAAGGCCAGGGTCCAGACGAGAATAAATGGGTAAAGGCCAAGAGCTTGTTGTTGTTGTTTTAATAATAATACAAGACGTATAATTCTTTGACATTATGCTAAAGGAAATGGGGCATAATTTGTGCTTATCAAACAACCAAAACAAATAATATTGATAACGGCCAAACAATATTTAGAAAGTATAAAAGGTGAAATGTCTTGCATTTTTAGTTTATTAGTATATAATGTTGTGCTTGCAGGAAGCGCTAATAGAGTGAATACATATTGTTCTGCTGTGATTTGTTTCTGAACCCTGGGTTGGTAGGTCCGGTTCTACAGGTACCAGGACATACAAAGATATATAGAATATTGTCTTTATCGTTTAGACTTGTGGTGAAGTGAATCTTAGCTCTATCTTTATAGGTTCTAGGTGTCTGAGCGGGCTCTCAGTTGTACAGGGGTACTTTGATAAAAGGAGAGCTGCCCAGATTACGGCAGGATGGCTTTTCCTGGTTCCTTTAAATTAGTTAAGTAATTGCTTTGTAAACTTTCTTACATCCTTTAAAGTTTGCGCCGGAGGTTAGATCGGAGGTCACCTGGAATCCAAACTGTGTTTAGGAGAAACATATTTTTGATAAGACGGCCATAGCGTTATAATCGAAAACTAAGAGTCTGACACAAAAAGACTATTGAATTTAATAGGATAAAATATATGCGGAAACTGATCACTAATCAATATAAGCATATGAAATAACTAGTTAAAGAAACCTTCCATTAGATCGTTATCCAGTATGTGAATTCCTGAAGTTTTATTATTAGTGATGTGGTTTTAACAACCTAAAAGCAACTACATTATATTGAAAATAAAAGGAGAAATTAATAGCACTATGCTTGTCTTCAAAGGCAATAGTGGAGCATGAGCCTTTTTTGATAGTGGACAGAGGATTCTTTTAATTTTTATTATCAATATTCACTCGTGTATTTTTTACTTTTGTTAGTTTTTTTTTTAATGTTACCCTATTTTAAATGCTGAGCGTGATAGGACATGCTGGTTTTGAATTTTACTTTTTACTCTGACAATTTTTGGTGGTAAAAGGGGGAGAGGCGAAGGCCTGTTGTGCTTTGCGTGGGCATTGGTCCAAGTGCATTGAAGCGAAAGTCCGCATCACTGAAAGTCTGCTCCATGCTGCCTCACTGAGAAAATGCCCTCGAAACATGTCAACAAAAGAAGCTCACCTTCTGCTGTCCTCTGAAAGTCCCTAAAAAGCCGCCTGCAGGAGGACTAGTGTTTCACAATTTGCCACAGGTCTGATGCCTTGACCTCTGCTCCACTCGGACTTAGATTTTTGAATTTTTTAGGCAAATATAGATATTTATATATTTTGTTTTGATCAATTTCTTTTGTGTTTTGCCAATGGGCCAGGGCCCATGGGACTCCGCGTGGCGGTAATCTATCTCTATTTTTCTCATTTTATTTTTTGATCTTTTAGAATGCTCCAATTGATCAATGTGCATCCTAATTAAACAGCTATAATAATTAAGTCGAAATAGATAATGAAATAAACAGATAAATACACTTCATTAAATATTTTAAGAGATAACATATTTACAGAGGGATAAATAAACATAGCGAGTGTAGGGTTCACACAAAGTGAAAATAATTTGGTGTAGCGAGGCGAGTTTAGGCGTAGCTAAGGCCCGTTATTGGTTTAGTAAAATATTAATTCTAATAATTCTTGGGTTATAGGCAAAGGTGTCCTAATTTGAATGTTACCTGATTTGCAGTGGATCTTAGGCATCTATGCAAA
The DNA here is from genome assembly GCA_021464625.1 of Proterorhinus semilunaris. Classification (NCBI taxonomy): domain Eukaryota; kingdom Metazoa; phylum Chordata; class Actinopteri; order Gobiiformes; family Gobiidae; genus Proterorhinus; species Proterorhinus semilunaris. The sequence continues at coordinate 33,448,864 of CM038346.1, forward strand.
GTACATAAACGATTAAAATGAATATTCAATCAGTGGTGTGATTAGCTTCTCAAGAACAGTATAGTAATTCTCCAATTACTTTGTAGCACAGGTTACAGCTGATAATAATATTGTACCCTTAACTTTGACCAGTAAACATCCACAGGTTACCATTGTCGTGTGGAAGAGTTTTGTTGATAGGAGTGGTTGGGGTTCATTTGCTTGTTTGGGGGTTTGTGTCTAAGGTGTGTTAAGGCGTAACAATTTGTTGATTGTGTAGGTGGTCTCTGAACGTCCCGAAATTGATCAGAGATGTTGTGATTTTAATTTAAGTACATTGAGTGAGTTTTGTACAGGAATTGACGGCGTAGTGTTTTATTGTTGGGTTTTGGTTGAATACAGGAAAGAGATGGAGTCCTATGTTTTGGTCAGCGGGAGATACTGGTGTATCTTAATTTGGAGCGTTGGTGATAAAGGTGATCATTTACATTTGCACTGGTAAACCCTTGGATGCGTGAGTTGAAATATTGTGTGGTTTGCCAAAGAAGGGGTGGCTGGATCCAGATTTGAACACATGCTTAGATTTTAGATCTGAGGCCGAGATATGGAGTGGTATGGATTCTGAATATAGAGGTTTACATACAGTGTAAGTAAAACGGCGTCTTCAAATCTGTAATTTGTGTTGGCAAACGTGTTTTATTTCAAAATAGCAAAATGTGATAAGATCAGTGTAAATCCGGTATCTTAAGAGTCACTGAAAAGGTCACACTCATGACCTCAAGGATATATTGCCCAGCTTTCTAATGGTCATCGCGTCTCTTGGTGCACACAGACTCGCTATGATTATTAAAAAGAGATGGAGAGTCGATTGGACCTCCGTAGAAATAATTGTGACTCTTTCGGATCTAAATAAACAAATAATGAGAAAACATAAGTTACTATAAGATTATAAGTGTGACTATTTTATGTACTGAGTGTGTAACATGTTTTAATCCATATTCATTCCAGGTTGATAACATTAATTTTACACAGAGACAGGGACTTTACAGGAGGAATTGTGATGCTGCAGGGACGGATTCAGGACAGGAGCTGATGAGCCAAGAACTGGTCACAATGGCATGGTAGAATTTGATTTTATGTAGGACGGAGTGTTCTTCTTTATTGTTGCAGGAGGCAGCATGGAAGGAGAAAATGTCGATTGGCTTTGGAGGCCTGGAGGTCCTATCCGAGCAACAGAATCCCTTGTGTAACGATTTGGTGTTCCAAGCAAGAGAGGAAATCGGAGAGGCAGGTGGGATCTGACAAAGACAATCAAGCATCTTTGGAGCTTGAATAAGTATTGGTGGTTGAGCTTCCAAAGCTCGGCTAAAAGTGGAGGTTTGTTTATGAAAACATAGTGTATCAGTGTACTACATACAAATGAGTAAGAGAATGGGTTCTACATTTACGATTAGAAGGAGCTTTCTAACAAACAGAACTAAACCATACTTGGCTCGAAGACAGTAAAAATTATTGTCCTAAATATGGGTATAATGTACTTCAAAAGGTGGGTATATTAATTGGTGTAATACTGTTGATGTGTTGTGTGTTGTTCTGTTGTGTTCTCCCTCTCGTCCGCAGCATGGTCTCCAGGGCTCTGGGGACTTCGGGGGGATTGTACGCAGCTGTGACCCTGCCCCCGGAGGACCCAGAGGCCGGGGACAGGTCCCTGCCTGAAGGGGGTGAGCCGAGCCTGTATCAATTCAGGGCATTTAAGGCTCTGGGATATGGATGGGAGGACACACGTGGCTCAGAATAACGTTAAGAACCATATGATGAGTGTTATGTTGTGTTTTGCTTCGCTGTGCTTATATTTTGCAGGAATGTTTATTTTCATATTGATTCGAGATGGAGCCTATGGAACTGAGGAAGTGAAATGTATCAGTGAACCCAGTCCTGGGAGATACAGGTTCCGGATGGGACGATTAGTGAGTGGTAATTATACATGGGAAGAAAGTGATGATTTCACAGGGCTGGAGGATGTGGTTGCCTATGCCCAAGCCAAATTCGACACCTGGTGGTGGTGGCAATATACATTGGGCAGGGGACAACTATGTTTTGACGACGGCTGTACCTTCATTAATTAGAAACAAGGAAATGGCCTCTTCGAGGCCAGAAGGGGGATGAAAAGAATGATTGTTTCTAATCAATGATGTCTTGCTTAGAGAGCAATTTAGCAATAGAAGTGTTTCAGTTTTCTGTTACAGTGGAGTGGAAAAACACAGAGCCGATGTGCAGACGGGCTCCGAAAACAGACCCCATGCACACGTAAACAAAGAGATAACATGGGCCCAACCAAGGCCGGCTGGCAGACATGGGCCGATAAGTGGAAAGTGCCAGACTCGTACGATGGGAAACTGATGCGCTTAGTATAGGCTCATGAATATTATAATTTGAGGTGTGGTGTGAAGAAGTCTGTGTCCCCAGAGAGTTCAGTCTTCTCCGTGTGGGGTGCTGACAGATTGAGTGTTAGGGACCTGGGGAACAGACGCGTCTGTGTGGGGTGACCTGTGAATAAATCCTCGTGACTTTAAGTTCCTGGTTTCATAGTCTCATCTTTATCCTGGTTTGTTTATTAGGCTGATAGTGCAGTGTTGACGACTAATTTTCTAATCCCCCTTCCAGTGTGAATGCGCATTGTCCAACGGTGGTAATGGTAAATAATGGAAATGTAGAGACGACGTGTTAATCATATTTTATTGTGTACAAGGTGACAGGTGACCACCGCAGGGACAAAGAAAAGAGGTTTTCTTCAGATCCCAGGCGGTCTGTGAAATTAACATGGCTGCTCAATCTCCTCCTACGAAGCATGTTCCTTAAAATTTAGGCTTCCAATTCTTATTGCTGATGTACAAAAACCAGCGTGGTTAAAAATATGATACCCAGCGTTGTCACATGGGTCATAGCGTTTTTTGTTTTTTTGAAAAAGAAAAAAACTCTTTGGAGCCAGGCTTTTAAGCAGTTTAAACTAGCCCCAACGCTACACAGAGAACTCTGTTTACCACGTGTCTTTTGGAGTCGCCCCTGACCACCAGGGGGTGGTATTACAGCAATGTCTCTCCTCATAGTCACGTGGAAAATTCGCTCATTCTTTACAAAATCTTGTAAATGACGCAAAAACTACTTTTTAGAGGTTGTTTACCCTGTTACAATGCTGTTCCCTCACCAAAAACCCGCTTGGATTTGTGGTTTAAGACATGAATGCACGTTTGGAATAAACAGTAGATTCAACGGGTAAATCCTTTGTTTCATTGCGCTCGCCGTCAGCCCTCGCTGTCACACTAAAGTAACCTCTTTTCGTCCCCGAGGCGCTGTGAAAAATTGAAAGCTGAAAATAAATGATTAATGAGCGGGTTGGCTTGTCCTTCCAGTGCGTGTGATTTTATTCTTTTTTTTTTTCCTGCACTGTTTTGACAGAGCGGTGAATACCTCCTCGCTGACCGGTCCCACGCTCCTGTCGGAACTGGGACACCTGGTCCCCCCCACACATTTCCCCTGCACCCCCCCCCCCCTGCAGAGGTGACTTCATCCTCACATGGGATGGGCCTGTTTACAGTATTTATAGACAGAACCACCATCGCAGGCTCTCAAAGCACTGGGCTGGTTCCACGTCTGACCAAGTGCTGGTGAGTCAGAGGAGACTGACTGAAGGGCATCGAGGGCAGTATATTTATTGCACAAAAAAAGTTTGATTTATTTTTTGACTCCAGATTTAACTTTTAGTGCATGACAGGTTATCATGTTTTTGTCTTCAGTGTGTTGAAATAATGCGTGTGGTCAGAGTTTTACAATAGTGTAGTGGAAATTCAGTGGAGAAAGTCAACAGAGAAATGTTTGTTTAAATCAAAAACATCCTTAGGTTAAATTATATAGATCATAAAAAAAAATCAAATATCTTTGGCAAAATCCGTAATAATGTTCTGTTAAGAACTTCAAGGGGACATATTTGGCCCTTGAGATGCTTCAATTAAGTTGTGCACTAAAAAGACACTATGTTCTCTACCTACGTACAGCAACTCATTTCTATTTGAGCTTTCCACATAGATAACGTAATAGCAATGAGCCCTTCGCCTGCTGATACATGTCCATTTCGGCCCAGCTATGAAAAAAATGTTTGATTCCTTGCTCAAATTGGTTCAAAATGCAGGGTATACATTTTCCTGGTTCTCGGCTTAATTAACGAACTTCGCGCTCTACCGGAAGTGTCAAGACAATGGAGGTTTCCGATCCGTGGCAAAAATAGGCAAAAGTGGGCGGAACAAGGTGACTTGGAGGACAAAAAAAGCATACCCAAACCCAGTGGTTCTCAAACGGTGGTGCGCTGGTGACACTTTGGACTTTGGTGCAATTTTAGATCCTCTCTAGACCAATTTTGTCCTGATTGGATCTTGATCTATAGGCCCTTGTACTGAAGTGGTGGGGAAAGTTTTTTGTTCTTACTTAACAATACAACTCTATTTTTGGCTCCGCCTGAACTCCGTGCCTGACTGTGTCACGGAGAGTATACTGGGAGAGCTGTGGAGGCCTGAAGTGTGGTGGGAGTTTCTTAGATCCAAAAACAGGACGGCTCTGGATGGCTCTATTTCAGCTCCGCAGTGTCGTGACCGAAAGAGGTAACAGCTCTGTTCCTACCTCGGATTCAACACCAGATACTTTACCCAGCGGAATGATCCACATTCCGATATTGAGATTTGTTTGTGCAAAAGAAACAATAAACAACAAATGTGCAACACGGGGCAGGAAACGTTCCCTTTTTTGTGACGCTGATCGTTCTATGGAGAGTGTGACTTCCGTCCTGTCCCGCCTCTGGGCCCCCGTCTTCCGAGCGTCCGGGGACATCGCGGTGAGATGGATGTGATGAGCTGTGGGCCTGTGAGACGCTCAGCCATTATTGACCTCCTCCCTTTAAGACTGCCTATGTGACAGTGGATATGAATGTGCCTGTTGAAAGCTGAATGACTTTGCACTCGTGAGACGCTTATTAAAGGAGACATATAATCATGCGACATTCAGTTTGTTTGACTATAACGTGACTCCCTTCCTTTGGCGATTTCTTGTTTGCACTTTGAGCTGTACTCCCTTGACTCTGCTCATGTAGGGAACACAAAACGTTCTTCCATATTGCTGGGTTGCAGGTGACATCCCAGCATTCCAAAGGCCAATACTATTATATGGAGGAAAAGATATTTTGTTTTTGAGGACATTTTTGGTCTTGTACAGAGATATCATGGGCCCAGCGACGGATATTAATGATATGTTTTGTAATTCATACTCTTTCTTTTGAGCTACGACTTGTGAAAGTGTAATGCTGTTAATAGGAAAAACTGGGTCCCGCCCCCCGCTGGGTCCGGTGACATCATCACATTCTAGAACCTGCAACCCGGCAATTGTTAAAGCCCATAGTTCATCGCCAGACCCGTTCTGCGCTCCGTGTGTTCATAAAAAGCGTTATCCAATTACTAGCATGCCATTAGCTGAAAAAGAAGGCCTCATTTATTCTCACTACTGTCGTCAGAGGGCGCTTTGACCAATTTGAAATATATATAAATAAATAAAAACAATGCTGAGGAATCCGAGTGAATGTTGTTAAGCCTCAATCAGTCCATCACTGAATCCAATCTATGTTTACTGTTGAACAGACTAATTTAAAAGGAAAACAAAAACAAGACATGATCCAGGTAAAATTACAAAAGTACATTAGCATAACGGCTATGGACTATTGTGTTAGTGTCCGAATGCCTCAGAAAAAAGATTTGTATTTCAATGGAGAATGTGTGGAAATAATTTTGGAAAAGTAGTGTTCAGTAGTGTAAATCAAACACTATTGATTTAAATTGGATCAAGTAGGAAAACAGTGGGTTCCTTATGTGACCTTATGTCTACGCCCCATGAGCCTTTGCATGGCCGCTGTGTGTTTGCATGTAGACCGTTCGCTCGAATCCACTTTTTTTATGAGCTTTAGAGACGTAAACCATGTGGGAACATGAGCCACAGTTAGCTGCTCACAAGAAACGTATGACTGAAAATGGCACCGTCGAAGGGTTTTCTGACCATGGGCGTGTTGGCCAAGTCGTCTCCACTTAAACTCTGTGTATCTTCTAACTCTGCGATCTTTCACAAAGACTTGACTCAGATGTGGCACTTTAGGCTTGGAGAATGGTATGTCAGCATAAAGGCAATTTTGTTTGGTGTAGATCGGTCAAATATCCGCAGAGATCTTCACATTTTTGGATTACAGCTACAGTCATTTACGCGGAAAAATGCCATGTCTGTCGTTTAAGACAGAAAATACTGACAAGAGATTACGTGATTGTCTCCTTGTTATTTAACACACCTGTCATGACGATTTTTTTATTTACCTGCCCTGGTGAGCCAGGTTGGCGACCCTCACTCAATAAAGGACTTTTATCGTAACCATCAGAGTGCCTCAGACTTTGCATTTTTCCTCTGAAGCCATGATCAGAAAATAGTTGGAATGCTCTTTCCATAACTAAGACATTTAAAATAGAATGTACGTGTGCGAGGCCCAGCTCAGCTTGTCTCGCCTCATGGGGCTCGGTTCATGTCATTCGTACAGTCGTGTGTTATCCCTCTTTACCGTGTAACACACCTCTGTGGGCTCGGGCTTTCTTCGTATGAGAGTCAGTCGCACTTGGCATGCTCAGGACCGGAGCATGTTCCAAACACTGCACGTTCCGGAGCCACAAATGTCACTTTCCCTGGTTTTTAATCCAACCGCGACCAGCGACACATGTTCCTGAGCTGCGCGACATCTTTTCAAAGGTTACGGAGGCCGATCGTTTTGGAAAATCATCTTGAAATGTTGCTACAAACCGCTATGTGAAACAAAAACTCACCCAGGAAACCACTGGCTCAAGTTAACCATTAATACTTCTTACTTTCCTAGCTGGATTTACATTCTCCTGCTAATACTTCAGCACTTTCACTCAAATAAAAGTTGCTCAGCCAAAATATTGCTTGAGTAATACTGTTTTATGAAATTAAGTATGTTGACCACCACTGGTCGATTGACATGACATCCAGGCCCTCTAAAACTTGAGCCCTCTTCGTGGCTCAAAACTATGGACGAGAATATATTGTCTGATTTATGCAGTGTGGAGAGCAAAGCGAGTTGGGGATTTTCTGAGGATGACCAGCTCTCAGACTTAATCCTCCCGTCTGAGAGGGAGGGAAGGAGATAGAGATGATACAGAAGGATGGCACCCAATTACACTTTGTGCTATTTATACACATTACAGGTCTTGTGCAATATTTAGGTTTTTAGGAATTACAATGGGGCTGAAAACTGGTCAAAGTAAATCCTCCCAAATATTGCTTCACGCAAAAGTCGATGTTTTCAGAGGAATCTTGAGACTGGAGAAGAGCAGTTTAAACCGGCCTATGAACAATACCAAGACCTACTTTACTGCGTATGTGGATAAGGGGTGGAAATAGTTCAATCGCACTCACATCCCCTAGAGTTGGAAGTTCAATTTCAGCAACAAATGATGTGTCTTTTGGAATGACATTTCACCCACCTTAAACACACTGGAGTATGAGCATGTGTGCAACCCAAAACATGACGTCATGGCATCATAAGAAAAGATAAGTTAAGCCTTTATTGATTTCACAATGGAGAAATTCACCTGTTACATTAAGCTCTCAGAAACACTCAGGGTGTGCAAATAGGCAGGAAATGTGAAAAACAATTAAATAGTAAATAGTGGTATCTTATATACAATAACTACCAAGAACTTTATGGGGACAAAACATATAGACAGTAAAAAATAAAATAAACAGACACAAAAATGTCAGTGTTAGCAGTGCAGGTTTACAGTGTACAGTGTATACGGTTTTGTAAAGGGGTTATTGCACATGTTACTTTACAGTCTTGTACAGTCGGACAGCAGTGCAGATGAAGGACTTGCGGTAGCGCTCCTTCTTTAACTGAGGGTGCCTCAGTCTCCCACTGAAAGAGCTGCTCAGCTCCTCTACAGTCCCGTGCAGTGGGTGGGAGGTGTTGTCCATGATGAAGGTGAGCTTGGCTAATACCCTCCTGCCACTCATCTCCAGGGGACAGCCCAGGACAGACCTGGCCCATCTGACCAGCTTGTTCAGTCTGTTCTTGTCCCGCTCTGTGCTGCCCGGGGCCCAGCACACGGCAGCGTAGTGGAGAGCAGAGGCTTCCACAGAGTCATAAAATGTCCAGAGGCCTGCTCACTCCGAAAGACCTCAGTCTCTTCAGAAGGTGGAGCTGACTTTTCCCTTCTTGTACAGGGCGTTGGTGTTGTGGGACCAGTCCAGCTTATTGTTGAGGTGAACACCCAGGTACTTGAAACTGTCCACCTCTTCAATGTCCTCCCCACACATGTTCAGCAGTGTGTGCGGTAGTGTCTTCCTCCTGAAGTCGATCACCATCTCCTTCGTCTTACTGGAGTTCAAGCAGTCCACAAAGTCCATGATAACCGATAACCAGTTCGTTCCCCTCAGATACACTGCCCACAATGGCGGAGTCATCGGGGAACTTCTGCAGATGACAGCTGTCTGTGTTGTATGTGAAGTCTGACATGTCTGATGGTGAAAAGAAATGATGAGGGGCCCCGGTGCTGCAGACGACCACCTCAGACTCACAGCTGTGCAGTCCCACATACTGTGGTCGGTCTGTGAGGTAGCCACTCCATCCATCCGTCCTCCAGCGTCCCCCGCAGAAGCGCCGGTCGGATGGTGTGAAACGCGCTGGAGAAGTCCAAGAACATGACCCTCTCATCATTCCCGGCAGGCTCCAGGTGGGTGAGTGCCCGCTCCAGCAGGTAGATGACAGCGCTCTCTACTCCAACGTTAGGCCTCTAGGCAAACTGCAGCGGGTCCAGAACGGGAATGACGTAGATGCTTAATGCTCAGCGCCATAAAAAAAAAATATTATAATAATAATATATTTGGCTGGATCATGTTCTGCTCATAGATATAATATTTAGAGATACATTATCACCCCATTCATAGTATTGGGTGTGATGTGTGAAATTAACATGGCACATTTGCTCCTCCTACAGCATGTTCCTAAAAAGGGAATAAAGGAATAAAGTTCTCCAGGGCCAGTCAATCAAAGCCCCCAGCAAAGACTTTTAAATGCCATATAACATAAAAACAGTGTGGTTAAAAATATGAAATACACTCAGATTTGTCACAGAAAGAAACACATTTTTTAGAAAAGTTGATTTAGACATGTGTAAAGTCCCCATTGGTTTCCATGTTAAAGCGAATCCTCTGGTGTCACTGCTAGCCACTATCGCAGCAGTGTCATTACCCTGCCAAGAGGACCAAAGAGAAGTGATATCCTCCACCATTGGTTTTGCTGCTCAGATGAAAAGGCTTGGCAGGCTGCGTTTAGCACCCAGGCCTTAATTTACCCATCCCTGCTCTAAAATAGTTAACTAAAAGTATTAATTTTTAAACATTTTATTTAACAAAATTAAAAGTATTTGCTCCTATTTCATTTGTTCCCAAGGAGGACAAACCTGTTTCAGAGCGTGGTGTCCTGCACTGCTCAGCTCCTCCTTCCCCCTGCGCAGCTCCCTCCGCTCCAAAACAGTCTTTCATCATGTTCTGGGAAGAGCTTAGCAGTTAATCTGTTTTGTTCTCCAGTGAGCGTCCATTAGCCAGAAGGGGATAGAGAGCATGTGTGGCTTAGCTGTGAGTCCTGCCCAGATACCTCCACGTTTGGCCCTTCCTTGTTTCCTGTAGCTCCTCTTGTGATGCCTCCACTGTGCTGCAGGGGTGGGGGTCTCTTGGTGCCTCTTCAGTTTTTTCAGAAGAAGACATTTGTAGGTCTCAAATGTCTTTAGCTGATAAGCTAGCTGTTTGTTTACTTTTAAAAAGCTGCATTCTTCAGGACCATTATGGACTCTCTGCAGTAAAATAAAAATTACAAAAGTATCCAGTCAAACAGTGTGGAACACAGAGACCACAAATGCTGTTCACAGAAAAAGGCGAAAAACGCAGCTGTACCAAGAGAGGGGGAGGATGCTTATAAAGGGTTAGGCCTGAAGTGCAAAGGCAAATGATCGAACCAGGGTCAAACCGACAAAGGGCCATTACCTACAATGTTTGGATAAATTGAATACTTTAAATTCCCCATAATGAATAAAAGTTAGCCATTGTCCTCCTGAAAGGCAGTTTCAGACTTAAAGGGCCAGATCTTGTGCCTGGCGGCGTCTGTGCGCAACTCTAAACGCAACATGGTACACGCGCGATCTTGCATGTGGCCAGGTTTTGCAATTTGCAAAATTACCTTGAAAAGTCTCCTTTAGTGTAGCACTGGCTTACTTTGGTACAGTAGATCAACGCGCGCACCCCCAACACCAAAACAACAGTTTTCCATACACCACAACACCACGTCTAATCTACGTTTTAAGGTGGCATTTACGACGTTTGTCAGTGTTTACCTCCTGATGAATGACATTGTTGCTCCTTGCGTCGGCTACAGCTCAGTCCGAAAGAAAGAAGTGCATTTCACAAACGGGGCGCGTAGCAAATTCAGCCGCTCCCAGAATCCTGCAGCTGTAGCGCAAATGTTCCAATAAGGTACAGTTTTCTTGCAACTATACTGCATAACTCAATATGACAGTTTCTGATCAACTAAATCCTTTACATTTGGTAACTTTGCGCATTCTAATGGTGTCCAACCCACGTGTCCAACGCCGAGGCTGCTTCGGGGCAGCGGAGGGACAGTTTTCTTTCTTTCATCTTTATGAAACATTGCGCGCTTCATCATACATGATATTAGGTATTTACAGGACAATAAATTGTGATTCATTTTCCGACAAGTAACAACCTGGAAAAATTGATATAAACCATTTGAGCGAAAGTATGTCAGTATTAAGTGCTTTTTCCACATAATGACAACCAAAGCCTACTGTAAGTCCACAAATATAAAGGGGGAAATTCTTGCGCACTGATATCATTTTGTGGGAAGAGACAGAAAGCCTTAAAAAGCTGCTTTGGGCTCGTCTCCACTCTGTGTCACGGTGTTAAGTCTAAACCCATGTGTGAGTGCGCGCTGCCAAGTCGGATTCCTCGACAGTTCTTCCTCTTGGCACGAGGCAGGACTATGGCAGAAATGAACAAATGTCAGGGACCAGCTGCTGTCTGTCTGAGCGGCACTGGACATGAGAGGACAGGCACGGCAGCGGGCAGTGTTTACCTCCAGACTGTCATCATTACACACAATGATTGCTTTGATTTCAAACTTGTTGTTGGTTTGTTTTTGAGCTTACATGTCTTGTGTTATGTGGATTTAGCATCTATTGTTTACAGAGGTGGCAGGGAAGCCAAAAATATAGGCGGCTTAAATTATTTGTTCTCTAAAAAGTGAAAACTACAACTACTCAAGTAAAAAAAAAAAAAAAATTATACTTTCTGAGTAACTACTACTTTCTGTCCTTTGTTTTGCCACATAAGGATATAAGGAGTCAGTCAAAGCAAATCTTCGTAGGAGAATTCCAACTGGTCAACATGTTTCACTGTCCATGCATGTTTGGAACAGGACAAAAATACTTCCAACAGATGGCAACAAGAAGAATACAATACTTAGAGAAGATGAAGATCTAATTCTTTTGAGTGTAATAACGTTACATTTATGAAAATATTTTTACAAGACGGTTAATTTTGTCTTCCTCTGGTGACGAGGTGGTTTGTGAGTGGATCAGTGAAAAACATTTCGAGATGGCTCTTTGCAGAGTTCCTGACGGTCCTGTTTTTGAACAGAAGCTCTACCCGTGGCCTCAAATTTGTAGCACTGCTTCCTTCACGGGGTCGGCCCATTAGTCCGACGTCTCATTATTCCGAAAATGTCCCACTGAGTAGGGGTAGAAAATAACATTTGTTTCAGGCAGGAGTCCACTGACCTTAAGGTTAGGGCCAGTGGTTCTATATGGCTCTCTGATCCACAACACAACTGGGTTAGAGATGTCAGACAAATGGCACCTCCGCTCAATGGTAAGTTTTCGGAATAATGAGACGTCGGACTAATGGGCGGTCGGACCAATGGCATGACACCTCCTTCACAGAACAGCAAGAGGCAAAAATACCACTAAAGCTTCGTTTGCTAGAAAAGAACACACTTTAGCACCTTATAACACCAACGCTAATGTCATGGACCATGGAGCTGGAGAAGGTATGTCTGGTAGACAGAGGCGATTTTCAGCACATGTTGAACCTAAGGGTAACTTTGAATGGGCATTTTAAGATCGATATTGCATTTTCCAACCAACAACATGCGATGTCTGTGTAGGTTCTCAGTCGTACAGGAGTTGTCCATCTTCAATGAAGGTTCTCGAGTCATCTTCTGTACTCTGTTTGTGGAAGTGTCGAACGTTTCGCCTCTCATCCAAAAGGCTTTGTCAGCGCTCTAAAGTTTCAGCTCAGCCCGCAGACCAGATATAGACCACAGCTACTCTCACCTGTAGAAGCCGTTAATAGAGGGGAGGGACCGAGCCAAGCTAAACTCCTCTCTGTGGGCTATATATGGTCTGTGGGCTGAGCTGAAACTTTGCTGACAAAGCCTTTTGGATAAACGGCAAAACGTTCCACACATAAACTACAGAGAATAGAAGATGACTCAAGAACCTTCACAGAAGATCAACAACATGTGAGACAAGATGTGTTTGGAATTACTATTAAACACCTTTAAAAAAAATCATTATGCCGATTCTTACTAAAGCGCTGGCTCTTCGCCTGCCATTATTCATGAACACCAGACGGGCTTTATAGTCAACCGTCAATCATACTTTAATACCCGACGCCTGTTTAACGTTTTATATTCTGACCATTCGACCGATCACACTAAAGTAATAGTTTCATGCCGAGAAGGCTTTTGATTGTGTCGAGTGGTCATATCTGTTTTCTGTCCTGATCAAATTTGGGTTTGGCTCCAATTTCTTGTCATGGATGAAAATGTTGTACTCATTACCGCTATCCTCTGTCCATACTAATCACACTACCTCTGATTGTTTTCCTTTATATAGAGGGACCCGCCAGGGATGCCCCCTTAGTCCTTTCCTGTTCAATCTGGAGATATCTATTCCCTCAGCTCTGGAGCTATTAGCATCCTTTCTTTTTTTTCTGGTTATAGATTGAATCTGGGTAAAAGTATACTTTTTCCTATCAGTCAGCTGGCAAGGGAGCTGGACTACTCAAATCCATCCATCCATTTTCTTCCACTTGTCCGTTGCCGGGTCATGGGGGCAGCTGTTGGAGCTGCTCAAATCACATTGCACCAGCACTACTCAAATCTTTCATTAAAAATTGAACTTTCCGCACTTTTACTTATCTCGGCATCCAGGTTACCAGTACTTTTAAAGATCTTTTCAAACTGAATTTTTCTCCCCTATTGGAGAAGGTTAAATTGGATTTGGCTCGGTGGTCAATGCCACCCATCTCTCTTGCTGGGCGGGTTAACACTATTAAGAAGGTAGTTTGGCCCAGATTCATGTATCTGTTCCAAATGATTCCACTGCTCCTTTCTAAATAGTTTTTTAAGAATGTTGATGAAGGTGTGTCTTCATTTATTTGGGGTAAGAAAGTGCCAAGAATTCGCAAATCTTTGTTACAGTGTTCTAAACAGGAAGGTGGCTGGGCCTTACCGACCTTCATGATGTGTTCTTCATTACCAGCTAATCGCAATGTTAGGTTTAAAAATCCAGTGGTCAAGAATTCTTTGAATATTTGGTTCCAATGTAGGCATCATTTTGGCTTTAAACTAGGGCCGGGACTTTAACGCGTTAATTTAGATTAATTAATTACACAAAAATAACGCATTAATTTTTTTGACGCATTTTAATCGCACATGTTTTTACAACGTTTCTCACTGGATGAGTTTAGGCGGAACGATTATACTGGAGCACCAACTTGTAGCACAGTCAACATATAATTTATGTTTAACATTATTTTTATTGTAAACGCAATCCGGTGTGTACTTTGTGTTGTTATTTACGTGCCCAGCTGAGGCAGGCGCGCTCATTGTATTTCTTCACGCATGTGTGTGCGCGCGCCCTCGCTCCCAGTCACAACACGGACTATTGAGGGGATCAGGCCTCCTCACATGGACTAAAGCCCGGGTTTGAAGCGGGTACACGACTCTGAAAGACTTGGAGTTTCTGACACTGCTCAACAGGACCGGTGAGAGTTTTCCATTACGTTTGTTTTCGGGTTGCGTAGTGTGCCTGCACGGGCGCGCGCTTCAGCTGCGACCTCGCGCTAATAGTTTACGTGCCTTTAAACCAGCTGTTGCTAAATCAACAAAGTCTGTTATGGCCTCTGAAGCAACAATAAACAATATTTTGTTGCTTAAGCTTATGTATTCAGTCATTATTCAATGGTATACTAAAAATCCATATGAAAAAACTTACTTCTCACTGTTCTCAGGTCAAATATTTATATGCGATTAATTTCGATTAATTAATTACAAAGCCTGTAATTAATTAGATTAATTTTTTTAATCGAGTCCCGGCCCTACTTTAAACACCTGCTTACTTCTTCCCCTAATATATCAAATCCTCTTTTTCTGCCAGCTTTGAGTGACCTGGGTTTCAAATTTGGTTTAGTAGAGGAATAATTTATCTTTCTGACCTTTTTTCTAAAGGGTCATTTTTGTCACTTGAAACGCTGACTAAGGATTTTGATATTCCTAAGACTCACTTTTTAGGTACTTACAGGTGCTTTGTAGTTAAGCACTTTACCACTTACCCAAATGTACCGGCCGTTTGTCCTTTGGAGGAGTGCATGCACTTTCGACCCATGGCCAGAGGGTACATTTCTAAAACATATAATTTACACCATCATATAAGCCAAAGTTAAAAATGCTTGGGAATCAGATTTGAATCAACAGATCTCGGATGATATTTGGGACCTTAGCATCAGCCGGGTTCACTCATCTTCTATTTGCATACGGCGCCGTTTGATACCGTTTAAGGTCTATCACTGGGCTTATTTGACAAAAGCAAAGTTGGCCAAAATATATAACACTACTGATGATGGGTGCCCGAGGTGTAAACAATCCCCTGCTACTATGGGTCACATGTTCTGGAGTTGTGGTGATTTGAATAGGTTTTGGGCTGACATTTTTAAGGCTTTTTTCCTTTGTGTGTAAAAGCAGTGTTTGGTGTTCTTCCAAATCAACAAGGTCTAACTTCATTCCAAACCAATGCTTTCTGCTCTCTCTCGGCCCGAAGGTTAATTCTTCTGAAATGGAAAGATTCACACTTTCATTCACTGGGTGAGAGAGGTAATGTCTTGTTTACAGATAGAGCATTTAAGATATAGTTTACAAGGATCTCAATGTAAATATTATAAAACATGATCATCCTTTATTGAATTTGTGGAGAGGTTGTCATTTACTGATGTATGACTTAGCATAGCTGGTGGTTTTTAGCAGCCATAACACTTGTTTCAATGTCTACAATGTCTTTTTTAAATTTTATTTAGTTTTATTTATTTGGGGGGGGGGGGGATGTTTTGTTTTTGTTTGTTTGTATTTATATGCATAATTGGATCCATTTCAGTGGCACGATATGTATGTGTATTAAACTTAAAATGTTTAAATAAAAGGGGTATGGGTAAGCAGGTGTTGGCCAGCTGTGGGAGGTCATATGTCTCTCAACAGCCGCCCATACAAACCTTGCTTTTTTAATACACCATACAGCACAGGGCCAATCACAAATACATATACATATCCTCTTCAGTACAGGGTAAGCAGGAGTAGAGGGAATGTCAGGGGCATAGCACCTCTGGACTTCCACTAACTCCTGTCTTTTTAAACACAACACCTATCTTAGGGCATAACTCTGTCAATCACTGATGTAGGGTAAGCAGGTGCCGGGCAGCTGTGGGAGGTCAAACATCTTTCGACAGCTGCCCACTCAAACCTTGTTTTTTTTTTAATGCAACACACAGCATAGGGCTCATCACAAATACATCAATAGATCCTCTTCGTCTTTTTGTGTGTGTGCTGTGGGTGTGCCTGTGTGTGTCCGTGCATGCCTGCCTGTATGTATGTGTGGGTGTGCGTTGTGTAGTTTGATGGCCTCGTCATTGTTTCCGTCGCCGCTGTAGTCCCCATTGCATCACTGTTGTTTTAGCACAAATATTAATAATTGAACAAATATATATTGAAAAAGAAAAGTTGATAACATCTGGTTTGGGCTATTGTTACTTTTTTGGCATTGGTGAGGCCATCTAATTTGTAAAGTTTTTTTATTTAGAATGGGGTAGGAGCTTATAAGATTTTTTCTTCATCCTACTCCTGTTCTTCTTTTCATGAAATGTATTATTGTTGTGTTTTTTGGATTATTGTACACATGTTGTGTTGCATTACCATGGAAAAAAGAATAAATAAAATGAAATGAAATGAAAAATAAAAATGTTCCAAAAAAACAAACCTTCTAACCTGAATTAGGCTCAGTAAAAGTCATTCCTCCCTGCTCTATCAGCTTTTCTCTCCTCAGGTCTGACTTCT
Source organism: Proterorhinus semilunaris (assembly GCA_021464625.1). Classification (NCBI taxonomy): domain Eukaryota; kingdom Metazoa; phylum Chordata; class Actinopteri; order Gobiiformes; family Gobiidae; genus Proterorhinus; species Proterorhinus semilunaris. Next base: position 33,465,392 of record CM038346.1, read on the forward strand.
TCCCGTCTATAGTGTCATGTACAGCTCCAACGTTGACCTCCATGCAGCCTCATCCTGTTAGCCGCAGGGAGCTAAACCACGGACATCCCTCGCTCGCCCGGGTCATCCCTGCATCGCTTCATGAATGTGTTGAAGGCTGCTGCTGCTGGTGCTTTGGGCATCTCCACGCTGCACTGTCTGATCAACATAAGAAATGGGTCATTGGTTGGGTTGAGTTGAGGTGGGGGTAGTTCAAAAGAGCATGTTCCACAGTAGGATTTCTCAATGCGTGGGTGGGGGGAGGAGAGAGTGATCAAAAGATAGAGAGCAAGGAGAAGAGGGAGTAGGATGCAAAATCCGCCGAGCTCAGCAGCGGTGTCACTAGTGGGGTGTGAAACTAAACCTGTTAGGCAGATGTATTATGCATAATTGCATTAACAAAGAGGTGTTATGTAGGTCAGATAGGGAATAACTGGGACAATAGGGTCAGTGAGTTCACCAATATAAGACCAGCATGCCATGAAGCGGGATACCAGCTCGGGATTAGGCAGAAAGGATGAAGAGTTGAAGGTGCCGGAATGAAAAATATAGAGACAGTATCGAAATATGTCTAGTTCTCTTCATGTGTTTATCATACTATATTTATGATCAAACACACATTACAATCACAGACTAATACTCCACTATTCTTTATTATTTAGTTCTTTAGAGGAGACACTACAGACTTTTTTTTAACAAAGTTATTGCACTGATTCAATGTTTCGCATTAGATTTATTTGGGAAATTTTAAATTCAATGGCCATTTTCTCAAAATGTATTTTCCTCACATTGGTGTGACAATATATCCATGTATGTAGCACCAACAGACAGGTTTGTTTGTTTGTTTTTTGAGGGATTTTTTTTAAATCTAACTCCTAGCCCGATTTATTGAGTTTTGATTTTTAACAAACAAAGCAGAATTTAAATTTTTACAGATTTTTCGACTAAGTAACATCTTATTTGAAAACTTCCCCTCTGAAAAAGTATTTTTAACTAAAATGTCAACAAGCCATGAATTCAAACCTGGCTCAATTTATTTTTCAGATTTCATCGTCAAAAAAAAAACATGTCCCCCTCATATTTATGCCAGTAATCTCCAGCAAAAGTTTCAAATTGATATCTCTAAACTCAAAAAGTTTCCGTATTCACCAGCAGTGTCTCGCCTTTATGCAGCAGTAGATGATGACCCTATCTCCACTGCTGCAGCGGAAACATCGGCCTCCTCACCCCTGCAGTGGACTGCCTTTCTTCAACAATGTCTCCATTGTGTCTCACTTATTTGTCTGTTTGCTGTTTCTCTTGGTTGAAATGTCTATGTTGTTATTGTATTGCAAGCTGTGATGTTCATGAGTGTGTTTACATGCGCTCGAGTAACCTGGTTATTAGGCATAGCCTGGTTAGGACAATATTCTGCATATGATGTTTAAATGCGCCCGAGAAATCAGGACACTCCCATCCCTGTTTGCATGAGCAACTACAGTATCCTGGATATTTAGGCTCCAGAGAGGGGCAATTTGTTGATGATACAAAGTTTTAAAAGCCCAGGTATCAGATAAAATGGCTGTAGGAACGTTTTTGCTCCTGCCATATCGGTTTCAAAAGTTTGCACATGCTCAGTGCGTCAATAATAGTGAAAAGCCAGGATACTGCGTTTACATGGTACAGTATCCGGGAAACTGTGGGAATATCCCAGTGAGTGCATTTACAAGGGCTCGAAATTCCCGGTTATTATCGGGAGTTTTTAATATTCCGGTTTTGTTTTTGATCATATAAACGCAGTTTCCCGTTTAAAAAAACGGAAAATAACAGTTTACCGATTTTGAGAAACCCGGATTTTCCGTCAGTAACCGGGATATAACTTCATGTAAACGCTATTTTCCGGTTTTACGAAACTTCCCATTTATTGCGCATGCGCAGTAAATCGTAAACAAACACGGCGGCGGTGAGTCCGAAGAGCTCCTGTTTCTGGAGTCAAGAGGAGATGGAGTTTTATATTTTAACCATGAAAGAACTAAAAGTAGTGAATATTTAAGATGGAAAAAAGCATCGTAATGTAGATTTATGCAAAACTATCGGCGACCGTTTCAAGGCGTCTGGTTTTCCTCCGGACGCAGAGACGAGTCGACCACAACAGAGCCGGATTACCTTTTTCATCCACAAACTATGGGTGAACTCCATCAGCTCCACTCTCTCACACCGGTCCCGGCTTCAAACCTTCTCCCAGAGCTCCCTGGTCCGCGTCGGTGATAAAGACAGACCCAGGACGGGTAAAGGTACGGAATGATCCACAATCTGCCGTCACTACCGTAGCTCAGGACGTGGAGGATGCGCAAAACATTGAGCCCAAGGTGGGCGTTCAAAAGGACAAGCCCCGCAATAAGCCACACATTTATGCTTTCAATATTTTCCACCGTATTTTGCTCAAAAATGTAATGTTTGCGCCTGGGCGGACAGAGCTTAAATTCGAAAAGCCGGGTTTCCTTATTTGATCGTGTAAACAAGGAATTTGAGTTTCCCGATTTCTCAGTGTCATATAAACACCATATCCCGAAAACTGCCATAACCGGAATATAACTAACAACCGGGAATTTCGAGCCCTTGTAAACGTGAGAATATCCAGGTTTGTAATAACCTGGATATTGCCTTATCCGGGAAACTGAAACCACGATTCTGTGTTTACATGAACCAGACAAAACCAGGAAACTTAAACTCCCCATTAATAACCTGGATTCTCAAGTGCATGTAAACACACTCAATGTAAACAAGTCATATATCATGAGAGAGGAAGATATTTTTCACTAAAATTAGAATTGTATTGTATGACTTGGCTCACATGTTAAGCAGTATTTTTTTTTGTGTGTGATATAATGGGCTCTAAAAAACCTGTCTTGCGCTGATGTTGAAACGCTCTTACTCATCGTGTAATTTTGGGGGATAAATGGCTGTGATGAATCAGCCGGCGACCACTCTCGTTCAGTCATTCTTTCTCATGTTTGAGAGAAACGCAGCGGCGATGACAGTTTCGCTCATGAGACAGACTGAATGAAAAACACCAGCCCCCGCCGGGCACACAATCACACCATCATCACAACACCGCCGCCGCCAATCAGGCCCCGAACGCTTCTCGCACCACAGAAATACAACAACTGAATTTAGAATGACAATATTTCTTTGAGGCAACGGCCGCTCGGGCAGAAGTAGGAGGAAGAGTGGTCGGGCTGTGCGATGGATTGAATTCCGATTTCAATCACGAAGGACATTTTAATTGCTTCTTTTATTTATTTATTTTTACGCTTTTGTTTTACAATTGTTCTGTATCTAATTTTTCTCATTTACAAACTCAAAATGAATAAATAAAACGTATTAATTTGAAGGTGTTAGTTGTCAGACAAACTAATTCCCAAGTTTACAGCTTTGTGTTTTTAACACTCACAGAGCATTCACAGGGAGAAGCGGATTACTGTATATAAAACTTGAATAATTGGTACAGCTCCTTTAAATAGGTAAAATAGTGTAATGATTTTACATAGAAAAATTTATAGTCAGTGAATAACCATTAAAATACTGAGATTTAGAGTGGCCTCCTCTCAACCAGAGGAGCTTAAAGCATAATGTCGGGTCCTTAAAGGCACACTGCGTAACATTTTAGATTAGGCTGTTACCAGCGATACGAAACATGCTCCTAATGTCCAGCTAGAAATAGAAAAGGCTATTTTTGCAGTGGGTGTAATAAAAATAAAAAATAAAGTGGATTGGTTGAGCTAACCTATTTAAATCTCATATTTAGCTGCTTTCATTCAACATGTATATGGAGACGAGCTGGAGGCCCACTCCTAGTGAAGTTATTTTTTCAAGGATAAAAATAATGTAATAAAATAAGTGCTTGTATTTTACTCACTTTCTTGGGTGAAATGTTTAAGAAAGACACTGAACTCACCTGTTGGCAGAACCATGAACCACCTCAACATTTTCATCTCCTCTTCCTCTTTTAACACGGTTTCACTCGTTTATCTAATTGAGTTTGACTTATTTAAAGTTACGTTTTCTGGCAGTGTATCAGTCGATGTGTTATTTGAATGGCTATTTGCTCACTCCATTGGTAGATAAGTCGAAGTTGTAGAGTCCATACTACATATCAAGTTTTTCTTTCAAATGCGTGCCGCTTCTGGGATCATCATGTGCCAATCACGGACTGAAGGCTTGAATGGGAACAGCCGGGGGTCCGCACCAGCATCCAGCTGTGCATTAACCCCTGCTTTGCTGTTTGCCATTTGCGATCAATCCATCCGAGCTAAGACGTATGTACAGGGAGGAGCGGGGGAAGGGTGTGAGTGAGGAAGGGGGAGGCACGGTGCTGAAGGGGTGGATTTGAGACCAATTGTAATGCACCAGTGGAGGCGGCGGAAAGGCAGCCAAAATAAGCACACAGAGGGGTGAGGCTTGGGTGGACAGGAGTGAGATGGAGACTATAATGTAAGCTGTAACCATACGGTGATTACCTACAGGTCCATGGAAACACTGATCTTTCACAAATGAAGGATTTTCATTCAGGGTCTACGGTCGTGAAGAGAGGCTCTATGCTCACTTCTGAGTGAAATCTCAGGAGGCCGCTGTCCTTCCTCTCTTAGTGTAGTGTAGTGTCTCGCACAAATCAATAAATAGTCAATAGTCATAGAAAACGTCATGGACAGTGAGATACTGATGGACAGTAACTGGCTATGTGTTGAAAACATTAAATCCTTATCCTCAGGAGGAGTTTTTTTTCTCCTCCTTCTCAGAGCTAATAACACCACAAAAATTAAACATCCAAAAAGTAACTACTACACTTAATACCTAACTCATAATGAATAGTTTTTCACATACTTCACTTATTTATTGTTTAGTAGTAATTAAGTTTTATTAAGGCTAAAAAAGGTAAGTACGTGAGTAAGTGCTTTGTTTGTCATTATACAAGTGTACAACAAAATAGTGTTCAGGTGTTAGTCCTGAGCCCCTGCGACTGAGCCGCGTCGCCACTGTGGGCCAACCTGACCAGCACAGGTTTGTTGATTGAGGCAGAAACTATTAACTGTTAACTAAGTTAACTGCATAATTTATTTCAGGGGTCACAATAACTTGATTTTAGTTTATTTCATATACATTTCAACATGATAAGGTTAAAACAAAGACACGTACTACAGACAAAACTACATCAGGGTATTTTCAAAAGATAACATTTAATTATTCTGCATTTACTATCTGGCATCGTGGAGGACGGGGCACCACGCCACAAACGCCACACAACACGCTAGCCATTCTTTTGATATGAATTAATATTCATCAAAATACATAACCATGGCAAGTACAACTATTTTTACCTGTGGTTTTCTCATTGTGTGTTTCCTGTCTAATTGTTTCTAGGCCTGCTATATCCAACAATGGCCTTCCTTTGTGATTCACCAATAAATAAAGTGAGTGATCATTCATTCTCGTATATAGTTTTTACACTTTCCACCGGGCGGCAAAGCTTAAACTTACACAATATGCTCTTGCGATCAATGCATTAGGCCTCCAGCCACAATCATTTTTTTTTTTTTTTTTATTGGTTTATTTAATCGGGACAGTGCAAGTTATACAGGCACAATTGTTTTCAGTCTGTGGACGTTACTACTGTGTGGGTGTAGGTGCTAGAAAGTGCAAAGTGCCTTAAGAAATGGAGACTTGTGTGCTACAAGAGACAGAGACAGTCGGCGATAAAGAAGAAGAGAGAGGATAGAGTGATAGAAAGGAAGCGAAAGAGAGGAAACAGTGGCAAACACGGAGAGATAATCAGCGAAGCGGAGACGTGCTACGCCTACTTAATTGCTCTCTGTGCTGAAGAATCCCAGGGCCGAAAGGAACAAAAGCGGCGCGTATGAAAAATGCATCAGGGAGAGCCTCTTATCTCACATTAGCGCTAGCATGGTTAGCATTGTCTAGCTGGGCGGCCTCCTCCTGTGATTGTGTGCACGCAGACATAATGATCAGGAGGAATGGGTGGGTGCCAGATTGATATCAGACCAAGAACGCAAAATCACAGGCTCGTCTCTAAAAACAGAACTGATTCTTTTTATGGATTCAACGATATCTGGCTAAAAGAAAGTAAATCTTATCAGTGGATATTTCCGCCCCTTCCTTATAAAGGAACAGGCCACCGTTTTTCCATACTGAGATATGTTCTTACCTGAGCTTAGACGAGTTAATGCGTAAGATGTTGTTATCATTTGGCCTATCCCAGCATATTCCTATGGCTCCAAATGGGGGTGACGTTGGAAGCTACCAAGCCGCTCCACAGGCACACACAAAGACCAGACAGGTACGTATCGACTCGTCTAAGCTCAGGTAAGAACATATATCTCAGTGTGGAAAAACTGTGGCCTGTTCCTTTAACTCTGGGCAACCGCGCATTTCGGCACATGTGTTTTCGCTGTAAAAAGCATCTATTTTGCTGATATTTTGCTGACACTGCGTTTTTTGAAAAACTAAAAAGACAATAATCAAATTAGAACAATAATCGATATGAAACACACTGAGGTGCCATAACTTCATTATCATTCCATCAACCTTGGACCGCTGGGGCCTGAATATTCCCTAGATTGGGAATCGCTGATGTACAGTAAATGGCTTGTTGTTGGAGCAGTACTTCAGATGTGTAGGGTTTGGTAATTGCCGAATAAAAGGTAAGTAGACCTAAGGAATAAAGTACAGTGCCTCTCGAAAGTACTAATACACCTTAAACGTTTGCACATTTTGTCATGTTTACAACCCTAAACGTAAAGATTTTATTTTGAATTTTTTACTGAAAGTTCACACACAAGTAACAGACAACTGTGAAGTGAAAGCAAAATGATACATGATTCTGTTATTTAAAAAAAAAATAGAAAACCGAAAAGTGGGGCGTGCATAAGTATTCATACAGCATGTATTAATACTTTGTGGAACCCCCTTTTTCTGCAATAACAGCAGCAAGTCTTCTGGGGTATGACTCTACAAGGCAAGGCAAGTTTATTTGTATGGCACATGTCATGTACATGTACAACTCAATGTGCCTCATAGCAACATCTGACACAAACACAATAAAATGCAATAAAAAGCATTAAAAACAAAATAAAATTACATGGAAAAAATTACATTAAAAATATGCATATCTACTTGTTAAAATACAATTAATTGCCATAGGCAGCAATAAAAAGGTGTCCTTTCAGCCTGGACTTAAACATTGCCAGAGTTGAGGCCTGTCTCACATCCTCATGGAGACTGTTCCAGACTTTTGCTGCGTGGAACTGAAACGCAGCCTCACCGTGTTTGGTGGTGACTCTGGGAACCACTAGGAGACCCCTCCCTGAGGATGTCAGGGCCCGAGATGGTTCATACGGCTGTAAGGCAAGGCAAGGCAAGGCAAGTTTATTTGTAGAGCACAATTCATACACAAGGCAATTCAAAGTGCTTTACAGTTGCATACAATTACAAGAAAACAGATCAAATCAATCAGTAAAACATCAACATAAAGTTAATCAATTACAGTAAAAGGCAAGAGTGCAGATAAAATACTTTCAGTTTTCATATGCTCAGGTAAAAAGAGCTGTTTTCAGCCTGGATTTGAACATTGTCAGAGTTGAGGCCTGTCTCACATCCTCATGAAGACTGTTCCAGATTTTAGCTGCATGAAACTGAAACGCAGCCTCACCGTGTTTAGTATTGACTCTGGGAACCACCAGGAGACCCCTCCCTGAAGTTCTCAGGGCCCGAGATGGTTCATACGGCTCTAACATGTCAGAGATGTACTTTGGTGCTAAACCATGAAACGACTTGTACACAAGCAGAGCTGTTTTAAATTCTATTGTCTGAGTGACAGGAAGCCAGTGCAGAGACCGGAGCACTGGACTAATATGGTCATATTTCCTGGTTCTTGTCAGGACTCGAGCAGCAGCGTTCTGGATGTACTGCAGCTGTCTAACAGCTCGTTTAGAAAGGCCAGTGAGCAGCCGTTACAGTCGTCTAACCTGCTGGAGACAAATGCATGGATGAGTGTCTCCAAGTCTGGTTTTGACACTATTCCTCTGATCTTAGCAATGTTTTTCAGATGGTAAAAAGCTGATGATGTTATTGCTTTAATGTGGCTGTTTAAGTTCAGGTCTGAGTCCATGATTACTCCTAGATTTCTTACCTGATTTTTTGGTTTTAGAGAGAGAGACTCAAGGTGACTGATAACACTTTGTCTTTGTGTCTGTGGGCCAAAAACAATGATCTCAGTTTTGTCTGAGTTTAGTTGGAGAAAGTTGTTTTGCATCCACAAACTGATCTGTTCGATGCAGTGACAGAGAGTATCTACAGGCCCCTGTTCACCTGGCACGTAGATCTGAGTGTCATCTGCGTAGTTGTGGTACGACACATTGTTGCTGTTTATTAGCTGACCCAATGGAAGCATGTACAAGTTGAATAAGAGGGGTCCCAAGATTGACCCCTGGGGGACTCCACAGGTCATGGAAATTTTGTCTGAGACACAGTTGCCAATTTCGACAAAGTACGTCCTATCCTCCAGATAGGACTTGAACCAGTTTAGCGCAGTACCAGAGATTCCCACCCAGTTTTCTAACCTGTGAAGTAAGATCCCGTGGTCCACTGTGTCAAAGGCAGCGCTCAGGTCCAGCAGAACTAAAACTGAGACCTTACCTGCGTTAGTGTTCATACGGATATCATTTGTCACCTTGATCAGAGCTGTCTCAGTGCTGTGGTGGGGCCTAAAACCTGACTGGAAAGTATCAAACACATTGTTAGAGAGGAGAAAGTAAGTGAGCTGTTGATACATTACTTTCTCCAGGACTTTTCCTAAGAATGGTAGGTTTGATATGGGCCGGTAGTTGTTCAGTATCTTGGGATCAAGGCTGCTCTTCTTTAGAAGAGGCTTAATGACTGCGGTTTTCAGAGCCTTTGGAAATGCTCCAGTCTCAAATGAAATGTTGACTAACTGAACAAGTTGTGGTAACCAGCTGGTCAGCACAGACTTCAGAAATCTAGTGGGTAATTCATCAAGGCAGCATGTGCATGAACTCAGACCGGAGATAACCTCTTCCATTGTTTTGTCAGTAACAGGTGTGAAATGTGTCAGCTCAAGGTGTTTATCTGGTGGCAGGGTTGCTATTTGTGTTGTGGAAATTATGGCATTTTTAATGCCTTGGACTTTGTCATAACAAAATATTGCAAACTCATTGCTCTTAGATGTAGAGATTAGTTCTAAGGGCAGTGAAACTGGAGGGTTAGTTAATCTGTTCACTGTGGAAAACAGAACACGAGAATTGTTGCTGCAGTTTGCGATGATTTTAGAGAAGTACTTCTCCCTTTCTCCACGCAAAATCTGGTTGAACTCACAAAGCACTTCTTTGTATATCTCAAAATGAACCTGGAGCTTTGACTTGCGCCATTTCCGTTCGGCTTTTCGGCACTCCCTTTTCTGTGCCCTGACCGAATCTTCACTTCTCCAAGGTGCCTTTTGTCTATTGTTAACCATTTTAACCTTGAAAGGAGCAATAGTATCCAAAACATTTAAGACGCTTGATGTGTAAGAGTCCAACAGATTAATATGTAATATGTCAGTATGTAATATGTCAGAGATGTACTTTGGTGCCTGACCATGAAGAGACTTGTACACAAGCAAAGCTATTTTGAAATCTATTCTCTTAGTGACAGGAAGCCAGTGCAGAGACCGGAGCACTGGACTAATATAATCATATTTCCTGGTTTTGGTAAGGACTCGAGCCGCAGCATTTTGAATATACTGCAGTTGTCTAACAGCTCGTTTGGAAAGGCCAGTGAAGTAGGCCGTTACAGTAGTCTAACCGACTGGAGACAGACGCATGAATTTATCTCTCCAAGTCTTGTTTAGACACTATGTTTTTATTTTAGCAATGTTTTTTAGGTGGTAATAGGCCGCTGATGTAATAGACTAAATATGACCGTTAAAATTGAGGTCTGAGTCCATGATTACTCCGAGATTTCTAACTTGACTTCTCGGTCCGAATGAAAGCGTTTCAAGATGACCAATGACAACCTCTCTGTGTTTTTGTGGGCCAAAGACAATTATCTCTACAAGGTTTGCACATCTAGAGACTGACATTTTAGCCCATTCCACTTTACAAAACAACTCAAGCTCTGTCAAATTAGAAGGAGAGCGTTTGTGAACAGCAGTTTTCAGGTCTTTCCACAGATTTTCAATGTTGCAGTGTTAGGTTTGTGCCATACATAACGTTTTGCATTTGAACAAAAAGTTCAATTTTTGTCTCATCTGACCAAAGCACCTTCTTCCACATGGTAGCTGTGTCCTCCATATGACTTCTAGCAAACTTCAAAGAGGATTTCTTATGGCCTCCTTCCATTAATGGCTTTCTTCTTGCCACTCGTCCATGAAGGCCAGATTTGTGTAGAGTACGACTTATAGTTGTCCCATGTACAGATTCCCCCAGCTCAGCGGCAGTACGTCGCAGCTCCTCCAGAGTTATCTTGGGCCACTTGGTTGCATTTCTGACCAGTGCTCTCCTTGTTCGGTCTGTTAGTTTAGGTGGACGGCCGTGTCTTGGTAAGTTTGCAGTGGTGCTATACTCTTTCCATTTCCATTAATGGTTAGGGCAAGGTGTAAACTTTCTGCAGTCATTAGGAATGTTATAAAGGCAATTTAATGCACTCAGAAAATGCTGTATGAATACTTGTGCACGCCCCACTTTTCACTTTTCTATTTTTTGAAACATAACAGAATCATGTATCATTTTGCTTTCACTTCACAGTTGTCTGTTACTTGTGTGTGAACTTTCAGTAAAAAATTCAAAATTAAATCTTTATGTTTATGGTTGTAAACATGACAAAATGTGCAAAAGTTCAAGGTGTATTATCACTTTCGAGAGGCACTGTATATAAAAAAGACTGAATCCACCTGAAAGAATAAAGTGTGCTGATATCAAACATGTCTTTTGAGTTTTGTTTTAGTGATGGGATTTACATACTGGGAGTCAAGTCTTTGGGATCCGTTCATTTCAAAGAGCCGTACAAAAGACTATAAAATGTTAATAGTAGCAGCTAGATAACTCGATCGATAAAATGCACTTTCTTATCTAAATAATCTAAAATTGCAGTGGTACTTTGAAAATGGTGTTTGTGAATTAAATCTTGGGCCACAACTAATGAAAAGAGGAGTTTGGACTGTATGGTACAGTCGGTAGCGCGCTGCTCCTTGGAGACACGCTGACCACTGGATCGTGGGTTCAGGACCCGACTGAGACAATGGCTCCGCCTGTGAAGGGCTTTTGCCCTAAAGTCAATGGCAGGCCAGCGATAGGGCGGGTGCTCCTCTCAACGTAGCCATGCAGTCCAGACAATGTAAAACCTGAAACCTGAAAAAAATTAAAATAAAAAAATAAACTATTATAATAATAATAAAAAGAGGCTGCAGATGCCTGAATAATAATTTTTAGTGTATTTAGCTTTCACTTTAGAGCAAGCTTCGTGTTCATTTTTGGGCTGTTGAGTTTGTTTTGGGAGAGTTCTGGGTAAAATTGACTGGAAAAAAGATCCGGCTCTTTTTACAATTGATGTAAAACAATTGATACAATCCTGTGTGAACCGTTCTCCTTAAAAAGCCGGTCGGTCATGAACGTCGCATCACTATTTCGTTTTGTTAGACACAAACAGCAAATGAGCAGCGACCACAACACTGACTCTTGTCCTCTCTCTGTTTGTTTACTGCGTTACGCTCTGCTTCCTCCCCTGGCTCTGTGCCCACTGAGGCCTCAACAATTCACTTTTGCAGCCCCACAGTTCTTCTTGCCTTCAAAACTCAAACTGTGACATACTTTGGAGTACTTGTTGGGACACTGCAGTGGCACTGATTCCATTGAAAAAGTGCTACATTTTCATCTCTTCTCAGTTTGCTGCATTCACCTGGAATAGGAATTGTATTTGAATGGAGCTTTTCACAGACCCACGTCCCAGGGGATCATCCTTCTTTCATTCCATATTAAAGTGATGGTCTGTAAGTTTGCAAAGTGAGGATCAAATCAAATTCCTTCCCTCTTTCATCAGAAAGCCCTTCTTAGTTTGCAAAATGAGGAGGAACAGAATTTTCTAAAGTAAATGATCAAGCTCCTCCCCCTCCCTCCTGAATGGACCTGACAGGCTGGTTCACCGGAAAAGCTTGTCTCATTGGTCAACACGGTAGGATACTCTGATTAGTTGCTGAGATTCGGGAAGGAGGGACTTTACAAAAAAATTATTTGGGTAACATTTGGACTTCCAGTCCAGACTATCACTTTAGGTGTGCAGCTATGGTTGCCCCTCAGTAGATGGCCAATCTGCGGCACCAGAACTTCAAAACAGACAATGATCTTTGTGACTATGGATGAGTTTTACTGATAGTTTCCTGTTTAATGCGTCCCTTTTTCACCATTCAAATGATCATCATCATTTTGTTTTGGTTTTTGCTGTGGGAACTTAGAAGAACTAAACTTTTTGTTTTAAATCTCCATCATCTGATTAAATCAACCAGTAAATAAACATCCATGTTGATTTTGTGATCATTGCTGTGTCTTTTAATCTCTCATCAATTCATCAATCATGGACACGACCCTGCATCAGGGACTGGACTGTCATTGTCCCGCAAGTGACATTAAACCAGAAGAGGTTACAGTGGGGGGAAAAAAGTATTTAGTCAGCCAACAATTGTGCAAGTTCTCCCACTTAAAAAGATGAGAGAGGCCTGTAATATTCATCATAGTATAACTCAACTATGAGAGACAAAATGAGTAAAAAAAATCCAGAAAATCACATTGTCTGATTTTTAGTATTATAAGTATTTTGTCACCTACAAACAAGCAAGACTTCTGGCTCTCACAGACCTGTAACTTCTTCTTTAAGAGGCTCCTCTGACCTCCACTCGTTACTTGTATTAATTAATTAATTAATGTTTGAACTTGTTATCAGTATAAAAGACACCTGTCCACAACCTCAAACAGTCACACTGCAAACTCCACTATGGTCAAGACCAAAGAGCTGTCGAAAGACAACAGAAACAAGACCTGCACCAGGCTGGGAGGACTGAATCTGCAGCAGCTTGGTGTGAATAAATCAACTGTGGAAACAATTATTAGAAAATGGAAGACATACAAGACCACTGATCATCTCCCTCGATCTGGGCTCCACGCAAGATCTCACCCCGTGGGGTCAAAATGATGACAAGAACGGTGAGCAAAAATCCCAGAACCACACGGGGGGACCTAGTGAATGACCTGCAGAGAGCTGGGACCAAAGTAACAAAGGCTACCGTCAGTAACGCACTAGGCTGCCAGGGACTCAGTTCCTGCAGTACCACATGTGTCCCCCTGCTTAAGCCAGTACATGTCCCGGCCCGTCTGAAGTTTGCTAGAGAGCATCTGGATGATCCAGAGGAGGACTGGGAGAATGTTATATGGTCAGATGAAACCAAAATGGAACTTTCTGGTAAAAACTTGTGGTTTTTGGAGGAGAAAGAATGCTGAGCTGCATCCAAAGGACACCATACCTACTGTGAAGCATGGGGGTGGAAACATCACGCTTTGGGGCTGTTTTTCTGCAAAGGGACCAGGACGACTGTTCCGTGTAAAGGAAAGAATCAATGGGGCCATGTATCGTGAGATTTTGAGTGAAAACCTCCTTCCATCAGCAAGGGCATTGCAAATTAAACGTGGCTGGGTCTTTCAGCATGACAATGATCCCAAACACACTGCCCGGGCAACGAAGGAGTGGCTTCGTAAGAAGCATTTCAAGGTCCTGGAGTGGCCTAGCCAGTCTCCAGATCTCAACCACATAGAAATCTTTGGAGGGAGTTGAAAGTCCGTGTTGCCCCCAAAACATCACTGCTCTAGAGGAGATCTGCATGGAGGAATGGGCCAAAGTACCAGCGACAGTGTGTGAAAACCTTGTGAAGACTTACAGAAAATGTTTGACCTCTGTCATTGCCAACAAAGGGTATATAACAAAGTATTGAGATGAACTTTTGTTATTGACCAAATACTTATTTTCTACCATCATTTGCAAATAAATTCATTAAAAATCAGACAATGTGATTTTGTGGAATTTCTTTTCTCATTGTGTCCCTCATAGTTGAGAGTTGATGAACATTACAGGCCTCTCTCATCTTTTTAAGTGGGAGAACTTGCACAATTGTTGGCCGACTAAATACTTTTTTCCCCCACTGTATTCCTAAAGAGGTTTTCTGCATCCAAGTTAAGACACAAACACATTAGCGAATAAAACAAATCTCACAAATGACTTAGTGACTGCATCAGACTCTACTGAATTTCAAATTTCGTCCAGTTTAGGGCTGTTTAACATTCAGCTTGTATCGTCCTCTCTCTCTCTCTCTCTCTCTCTCGCCCATCTTTGGCCCGCACAGTGGCTAATGTTGAGGCATTTGAGCACTGCATTGCATTTGTGACAAAAACCATTAGCTGTGGGCCATGCGTTAAATATATTCAAGTCTGTCACATTGTCTCCAGTCCACATTTGCTGAATGGTATTAGCGGAAACAAGCGTGGACGAGCGGCTGCCACACGTAGGCGTTCCTGAATGTGCCTTCGCCTGTCGTACCATGTGGCGCGGCGATAACATTTCCCCCGTCTGGTTTCCGCGGTGAATCTCGATGACGCCGCCCCTGCCCTGAAGGTGGTCTCCGTCTCTTCAAGGGATTTTGGGGGAGCTTTGTTTCAGCAGATTGAGTTCACCTCCATTTGGAAATTGAAATTGCCATCAGCCGCAAAGATCGCAAAGTAGACTTTTAACTGGATACGGTTGATTAGGAGCGCATGGGAGAGCAGGGTATTGATGGTTGGGTGGGCGGAGTCTCTACTCATGCTGCCTTTGCTGATGCCCCTTCACCTCAATACAACAGCGAGTCAGCGACAATGACAATGTCGACAATTCAAAGGATTTAAAGCTATTTATAGTCTGCAGCACCTGGGCTGGAGTAATCGTTTTAAATGAAAAAGAATTAGACTGATTATTGGGTATGTTTAAGAAAAAGACAGAATGGGAAGATGTTTCAGAATTACAAGTAGACTGAAGGCCATTGCAATTTCATCAGGGTCCCTAAGAAGATCATTATGCATTTTTATAGATTCAATTTGATTATTACCTTTGATTTATTGGTAAGTGTATTGAATCTGTTCCAAAACCTTTTGGGGTTACTAAAATCTGAAGTTAAGCTGTCCTTAAAATAATTATAGCTTTAGCATTTCGGGTTTTGGTAATGAACACATTTCTTACAATGTTGTAGTTTCTATGATCAGAGGAGGCCCTTGGTTGACTGGACCCACACCTTGTCTCTTTACTTAAATAATTGTAAAAGTTCAGCATTTATCCATGGCAGATGTAATAAATATTGTACAAGTAATATTTAGTCTGGGGACCACCAATTCATTTTCTCGTAGGAGAGGTGTGGTTTACGATTGTCCAAAGCCGTTTATTGGGCGCTACGAATGTCCATCATGCGTCTGCACGGAGCCATAGCCAATCGTATCCGATGATGTATGACATACCCTAAACTTTCGAGCTAAACTATTTATAACACGGTCTGAAGCTTGATCGAAAGATGACGTCACGTCTGCTGCGGTCATGTTTGATCCGTAATTAAACTTTTTTATTTAATTATCCCTAAACAAACTAGAAGCTTCCGTATGTCGAATAGCACGTTATCGTCTTGCCGTCCCTCCTCGTCCTGTGATTGGTCCCTAAATCCATGTGGAGATTTCAGCCATGGTTCCCAGACTGCTGTGCAGCTCGAAATGATTCGAGCTGCACAGCAGTCTGGTGTTAGCCAGGCTAGGCAGATGTCTCCCCTTAACTTTAATTTAAATCAATGGTGCATGCCTATTAACAACCTTCATGAATGCTGAATAAAAGTAGTTCCAGGCATCTTCAACAGATGAAATTAATTGGAAGCTTTCCCAATTTGTATTAATGATATCATTGAGGAACAACTCCAGGTTAAAGTTTTTATATTGTCTTATTCTAATTACTTTTGGTGGACAACAGGGAATTCTATTTCTTCATATGCAATACACCATAGCGTGATCACTGAAAGAATCCGGTAACACGCCAGAAGAGCTAATTCTCTCAGGATGTGTAACCAGAACTCAATCTAGGAGAGATTTACTCTTGTAGGTTGAGTTATGATTTGTGATAAATTTATACTACTAAATAGGGATGTAACGATTCATCGAAAATCGATTAAAAAAATTAAAGAATCGATTTCAAAGCCACCCTCAGCTACTCCATTTTGCGCGACCGAAACAGACCGGAACATAGCTCGTAGTTTCTAACGACGTTAACTTTTTCTCAAGACAAGCTCCACACCTCCCCCGCCTCACCCCTACACACCCAGTCCCGGCGCCAGCTCAGTACAGAAGGGGGGGCGGCTGAAAACCATGGGGGGGCGACGACGTTAAGGTCAGCACACCCTACACGATTTTTATGCCCGATTTTGATATAATTCTCAGTCGCGCCGAGTCTTCCCGAGTCGTGTTTATAGTCACACAGAGTCGTGTCTTTTAGTGTGGGGGCGTCACGACTGGACTCGTGTTTGAATCACGTAGTGTGGGCAGCAGTCAGACGCAACTGGACTACAGTCGCAGGAAATCAAACATGTTTGATTTTTTAAGCCCGATTTTGGACGCACAGGAGAAACGTGGGTGATTTTACCCCAAAGTGAACACACAGAAAGCGAAATAAAGTGAAATAAAGACGGAAAAACACCGCCGCGCCTCCCTCGTCATTTCTGTCAAAACAGCGGCACAAACGGCTCATTTCATGGCCACAGCGATTCCCACACGAAAAAGCACAACTTTATATCACCAAACGTTGACGAGAATCACCTTTTCAAGCTACATTTCAACCGCGAACAGAGTTTAGCGGCACTTACTGAGTTTGGAGACGAACTGTTCAGCGTCACCTCGTCACTAGCGGCTCGCTTCTCCGCTGTCTCTTCCGCCTCCTCCTCCATCTTGGAGCGCGTCTCCTTTTCTTATTAAATCCACTGAAATACGTCCCGCTTCTTCGTGTCGCCGACTTTTATCTCCATTTGACAGAACTATAGCCAAGTTGAAGGCTTCGTAGCAGCCTTGCACTGCGATGTTGTGACACGGTTGACACCCCTGACCAATGAGGGACACGCACATGTTTTCGCACGCTCACAAACACAGGCCTATATTTGCGGATTTGGAGTCAGTTTTTGAAACCGGAGGAGAAATGAAGTGGTAGAGACACAGACGTGCTGTGTTATAAACATCAGCTGTTTTTGTAGTGTGTGCATAGTATGAGAAAACTGCACACAGGCTGCAGGGACACCGATAGTGTAGTTTGTCGCTTTTCAGCCATTTGCGAATGTCCCTTTTGAACAGAAAATATAGCTGCTGGCTACAGGTTACTCCTTATTGCGGGATGATGCACTAATGACATAGTAGGGAGGTGCGTGATGGGTTCAAGGACCACTGGAAACTCTGAATTTTAATTTCCAAAACTGTTCATTAGAGTCAGTGCAGTTTCTTCCAAGTTTTGGGTTGTTTTGAACACATCATAGACTGAAAACAATATATAAAAAAATGACTGATTTTGACTGAGGGGGCGGGACAGTCCGCGTGAGGGGGCGACGCCCCCTCACGCCCCCTCTTGACGCCGGGACTGTACACACCACACCATGTAAACACATACACGTGTAGGCATCGAAGCAACAGATGCAGCTAAAGTTAGCAGCTACGAGATTAGCGTTGGCGACTAACGCAGAGTTTAGCCTTTTGACAGAAGTTTACCAAAGATCGTAAACTGACAAACATCTGACCAACCTGCTCTGATTCTGCTGAAATCCTCATCAAATGTCCGTTTGTCAAATAATCCAATACTTACAGGAGCTGTCATGTCTTTTTCCTCCTGATGTTTACAAAGGCTGCACCGGAGGCAGTGAGGCGTTCAAGTGTGGAAAAAACAGCATAAATAAAAAATAAAGGTTTGGTAAAATAAATATAATCTCAAAATGTTTGCTTTGCTACATAGTTTATTTATGCTGAAAACATGTAAATTTACAAGCACACATGATTATAGTTCATTTTCATGTCTTGTAATTTTTTGTAATGTAAAGTTCTCTTACTGAGACAGTTGCAATTTGTTACAAGGACAAAAATGTAGATGTTAAAACAAAACAAAGAGTCATTCTTTTCTAAATAAATAAATAAAAAAGGTTTAAAAAAATCGGGAAAAATCGAAATCGGGAACTTCAAATCGGAAATCGAATCGAATCGGGGCTTGAGTGAATCGTTACATCCCTACTACTAAATAAATTATGATCATTATTACATGAGCGATTTAACCAGTTATTATTAAAATCGCCTAAAATAATTATTTCTGTTTGATGACCTAGTGAATTGAGTGGATATAATGTATCTGGTGGGTTCAGATGGAACATTGGGTGGTCTATAAATATTCCCAACAGTTAGACTTATTTTTTGTGATTATTTTAACAAAGAGACACTCAAAGTGGACAGGGATTTCCTCTGGCATGACAAGAGTTGCGGAGACATAGGTTACAACTCCAACACCTCTAGAGTTATTAATGATACTTAATTCATACATTTTCTTTTTTGATATTGCGAAAAGTGTAATGCAGATGACAGCGTTTGGGAAAATCCACTGTTACCATGGAGATCCGCCATGTTTGTGGCATTAGATCCGCCATGTTTGTGACATTAGAAAAAAGCCATGGAACAACTTTGTTAGCTGCTGAGTCACTACTGGAAAATACATCTGATACACTGTGGTGTCCAAGTGCTTAATGTGAACAATAACTCCAGTATTTTCACTTTTAAAAACTCAATTAGTTTATCATCAGTTTTCTGCAGCTAATCCCATGATGCTTAGCGATATGACATCATCACATTCTAGAACCTGAAAACATCACCGTGGCAACAGAACATATATGGAACATGAGGGTGCAGTGATGTCATAAAGTACATTCTAAATCCTCTTAAGATCCCAAGTTCACACATTCGACCATCACTGCTACACCAGACCAGCTGTGTGCTCACATACCACGAAAACGATTTTAACTTTGTTTTAAGACCGCCAATCTCTCTTAATTTCGCTTTACAGAACATTAGAGTAACTGAAACAGTGAGATTAATATAGTCTTTGCTGTTTAATTAAGACACAGGCAAGATGGCCAACGTAATCATCGCTAAGATGCATTCAGCTATGAACGACTGTGACGTTATGGATTATTTTCGAAACCAAGCCTCCCGAGGAGATCTTCTGATACAAATTGAGCTTTTGATAACACAGGTAAATGAACAACACAAGGAGATTGAAAAAAAAGACTACATAATTAAAATGCATCAAAATGAGAACGCCACAGCCGTCAGTAGGCCGAAAGAAGTACAACCAACGGACTTCAGTGATGCAGAAAGGGAGGACCTTTATAAGCAGGTGGCGATGTTAAAATCTTGTCTTTATCAACAAGAGAAGGTCACTGCAGATGCTCTGAGCCAAGTTAAGGAGCAGGAAGCAGGACCAAGCGGTGCCAGCTACCAGGATCAAACAGATGGGCTTCAGAGCAAAGTGTCGAAGCTTGAATCTGTCCTTTGTGAAAGTAATAAGGCTTTGCGAGAAGCCGAAAGCAGAGTAAAGACTTTGGAAGCTGACAGAGACAACCTACAGTCCTCAGTGAAAAGTCTGGAAACAGCTTTACGCAAACAGCAAAACGATGTTGAAGAGGCCTGCTCCAAAGCATCTGAGCAGGAGCATGAGATAAGAAACCTGCAGTGGCTCCTCAGTGAACAGGAGCAAGAAACAGCCACCAACCCATCATCTTCTCTCAATGAAGAGCACAGGAATCAAGAGCTCGTGGGCAAAGCTAAAACAATGCAGGAGGTTGAGCTGCTTGCAAAAAATAATGAACTTTGTTTACAGTTGGAGAGATTAAAATGTGCCCTCTCTGAACAAGAAACGGTCACTGGAGTCGCTCTGAGCAGAGTGGAGGAGTTGCAGAAAGTGGGGTCAAGCGGCGCCAGCAACCAGTATGAAAAAAATAGGCTTCAGAGCAAAGTATCGAAGCTTGAATCTGTCCTTTGTGAAAGTAATAAGGCTTTGCGAGAAGCCGAAAGCAGAGTAAAAACTTTGGAAGCTGACAGAGGCAACCTACAGTCCTCAGTGAAAAGTCTGGAAACAGCTTTACGCAAACAGCAAAACGATGTTGAAGAGGCCCGCTCCAAAGCATCTGAGCAGGAGCATGAGATAAGAAACCTGCAGTGGCTCCTCAGTGAACAGGAGCAAGAAACAGCCACCAACCCATCATCTTCTCTCAATGAAGAGCACAGGAATCAAGAGCTCGTGGGCAAAGCTAAAACAATGCAGGAGGTTGAGCTGCTTGCAAAAAATAATGAACTTTGTTTACAGTTGGAGAGATTAAAATGTGCCCTCTCTGAACAAGAAACGGTCACTGGAGTCGCTCTGAGCAGAGTGGAGGAGTTGCAGAAAGTGGGGTCAAGCGGCGCCAGCAACCAGTATAAAAAAAATAGGCTTCAGAGCAAAGTGTCGAAGCTTGAATCTGTCCTTTGTGAAAGTAATAAGGCTTTGCGAGAAGCCGAAAGCAGAGTAAAAGCTTTGGAAGCTGAGAGAGGCAACCTACAGTCCTCAGTGAAAAGTCTGGAAACAGCTTTACGCAAACAGCAAAACGATGTTGAAGAGGCCCGTTCCAACCTGCATTCAACCTTCAGTGGACAATTTCATGTCGCTCAGAGTCGAGAGGAGGAGCTGGAGAAACCAGGGATAAACAGCATCACCTTCCAGGCTCTGGGAACAACAAACGCACTAGAGGACAATGCATATGGCCTTCAATTGGAGGTGAATAGACTAAATGCTGAGAATAAGGCAAACGCAGAGGCTCAGAGCAAAGTCATCAGTCTGAAAGGTGAGATAAATGGGCTTAAGAGGGAAGTTAAGAACCTAGGATTTGCCCTCAATGAGGAAAGAAGAAACAGAGTTCCCCAGAACCAGTTCACTGCCCTGCAAAAGGAGATGGCTCATTTACAAAAGGAAAAGGACAAACTAAACTTGCAGAACACCACCCTCAAATCTTGGATCCGTGAAAAAAACATCACAATAAAGGGAGAGACTCCCTGCACGGATAAAAGTCTGACGGACGAGAGGGATCCGCTGCAGCAGAAATTGGAGAAGCTTCAAGTGGAGAAGGCTGGTCTGGAAGCAGAAAGTTACCAACTACGCTCGCAGGTCAACAACCAAACATCTCTTCTCCGTGAAAAGACTTTGGCAGCAAATGAGGCTTTGAGAAAAATAAAACATCTGGAAGAGGAGAAGGGTGGATGGCAGGCGGAAAGAGATTGCCTATACCTCAAGGTGGGACACATAAAGTCTGCCCTGCAGGAGAAGAATTTGGCACTGCAAAAAGCCCAGCGCAAAGTTGAAAATCTGGAAGAGAAGGGTGGATTACAGGCGGAAAGAGATTGCCTATACGTTAAGGTGGGAAACCTAGAGTCTGCCCTGCTTGAGAAGAATTTGGCACTGCAAAAGGCCCAGAGCAAAGTTGAAAATCTGGAAAAGGAGAAGGATGGATGGCAGGCGGAAAGAGATTGCCTGTACTTCAAGGTGGGAAACCTAGAGTCTGCCCTCTTGGAAAATAAAACGGCACTGCAAAAGGCCCAGAGTAGAGTAAAATCTCTGGAGAAGGAAAACAGCGGTCTGCAGTCATCAGTAGAACATCTAAAAATGGCCTTAACCAAGCAGCAAAAAGACACAAAAGATGCCTGCTCCAAAGTGACTGAGCAGGAGCAGGAGATAAGAAAACAGAGAGCCACGGCACAAGCCTTAGAGCAGAACCTCATATCAGCACGGGACATGGTTAAGACCATGGTTGACAACTACAACACCCTGACAGAAAATCAGAACGTGGAGAAGAAGGTGCAGGACCTCAGACAGGAAACTGAGCGTCTAACGGCCGTCCACAGAAAAGAGGTGAGCGAGTTTCAAAGCTCAGAGGCAGAGAAAAGGATGGTGCTGCAACGCGAGGTACAAGAGCTTTCTGATGCACTGAAGGCTTCGAAGGAGAACAACTCTTCTCTGCTCACGCACAACCACGAGCTTCAGGAAACCATTAGGTCCAGAGAGGAGCAGATTCAGGAGGCTGAGAATCGGCGCAAACAGAAGAAGTGGAAGTGGTTTGGCCGCCGCTAAACCCAGTCCTACAAAGGACATCAGTAGAACTCGGCTTTGAAGGCTGAAGTTGACGCCACCTGGCTCCCAAGTTAATTTGAATAATCCCACACGCACACACACACACACACTCACGCAACAAACAAAACATGCAAAAAGTTTACTCTAAGCTAACTCTTCCATTCACTTAAATTGAAAATGTTAGCATTCCAGATATTTGTGCACCTGCTTTGCGTGTTTCGACAGCTAACACCAAGCCTACCCAGAGGCAACAATGCTGTTGGTGATGTGGTGACGAGGCAGAGGTCAGGTGTATGGACATAACAGGTCTGTCCGACTGACCACAGCTGAGAAAAACACCACGTCAACAGGAAACGTCTGAGCGTGGCGTGCAGTTAGCAGGGAAAGAAATTTCCATAATTGACACGAACAAATAAACTGAAAGGGCTCCCCGGACATAACGAAACATGACAATTGACAAGACAAAAGCAATTGTATTGTGGCTAACCGGCATCACTATTGACTCGATAAATTATTTCAGTGACACATTCAAAGTCAGATTGGCAGATTCATGTCATGGTAATCAATCAATCAATTCACACTTTATTTATAGAGCACTTTTCACACAAAGCTGTAGTGCAAAGTGCTTTACAAGCAGACACACCAGCACACATCAAAACACATGCACAAATGTTACTCTAAGCTCCATGGCAACTCTTCTATTCACATCAATGGAAAATGTTATTTCTGCACCTGCTTTGCATGTTTCGACCGCTAACACGCAACCCAATGCTGTTGGTGATGTGGTGACGAGGCAGAGGTCAGGCGTATGGACATAACAGGTCTGTCCGACTGACCACAGCTGAGAAAAACACCATGTCAACAGGAGCGGCGAAACGTCTGAGCGTGGCGTGCAGTTAGCAGGGAAAGAAATGTCCATAATTTGTATGAACAAATAAACTAAAAGGGCTCCCCGCACGCAACAAACAAGACGATTGACAAGGCAATAGAAATTGTATTGTGGCTAACCGGCATCAGTGACACATTAGAAGTCAGATTGATTATCACGACATGAATCAGCCAATCAATCAAAACGTTATTTATAGAGCCCTTTTCAGTTGTCGTGCAAAGTGCTTTACAGATTAAAGCAATACCCATCAAACCACCCATCCCAAAAAAGACAAGCAGACACACACGCAACATAACACATGCAAAATGTTACTCTAAGCTACATGGCAACTCTTCTATTCACTTAAATTGAAAATGTTAGCTTTCCAGATGTTTCTGCACCTGCTTTGAGTGTTTCAACAGCTAACACCAAGTCTACCCAGAGGCGACAATGTCATGGCAATCAATCAATCAATCAAAACCTTATTTACAGAGGCTTTTTCATACAAAGTTGTTGTGCAAAGTGCTTTACAGATTAAAACAATGCCAGCCCGCCCCACCACACATCCCTAAAACCACATCCTGACCTTAAAACATCCTCAAACAGTCCTTTCACAAAGTGAGGACATTGCAAAATGTCCTCACTTTGAAAAATTGTCTTCAGTCTGTTGGTCTAAAACATTATAAAAATAACAATAAAAAAAAAAAAAACTTTTAAATAACATAAACAAAAATTGAGGAGCAATTCTAATAATAAATCATTATTAAATAATTGAATAAATAAATAAAAAGGACTAAAATAAATAGGTATCCGCTAAAAGCTCAACTGAAAAAGTGGGTCTCGAGTCTGCTCTTAAAAATATTAACGTAATATATGCAAATGTAGTAGAACAGGGTTTTGTGTCCTTGTGGTGTTGCCGTAGCTTTGGTAGGCGGGGTTAGCGTCAAGCTTCCACCCGGCATTTGTGTTTAAAAAGCACCACCAGGTAACACAGGTGACTGCTTGGTGCTGCACAATCTGCGGCCCTGTCCCTCTCTGTTGCAGTGGAGCCTGCGTGGTAGCTGCATATGCCTGTGCCTGTTAGTGTGGCTACGGAGTCAATCCACCCGGTGTGCTCGTGAATGGAGCTGTGTCAGCTTACTGAATGTAAAATGTACCGTTGTGCAAGCTAGCAGGACTGCATGGTTTGCTACTGTTATTTGGGTCTATTGTCCATCCATCCATCTTCTTCCACTTCCACCAGATGTTGGAGCTGCCCAAATCACACTGCACCAGACCCTATGGCTCCTGCTGCAGGTGGTGGGTCCACAGAAGGACGGCCTCATGGTTCTAACCGGGCCTGGTGGTCTCTCATAAGGGGCTTCTGAACCGCTCTTTGTCTGACCTGTCACCTAGGACCTATTTTCCATGGGAGAGCCTACCAGGGGCACGAAGCCCCCGACAACAGAGCGCCCAGGATCATTCAGGCGCTCAAACCCCTCCACCACGTCAAGGTGGCGGTTCCAGGAGGGTCTATTGTACTATTTTTAAATTAGATTAAGTAAAATGTAACTAATGAATTCTGGAAATAATAAATAACCTTAAACTTACGTTGGGCCTCTGTCTCTGTTTTGACCACACAACAACCTGTGTTCTTTGTATTGGTAATGGTAAATAAGGTTAAAATTGGGTATCTAATTACTATCTAGGGGACCCCTGGCCCCACCCGGTTACACAAACACTGCCAACAGTGCCAATGTCTGTTTTTAAAATCGCCAAACTCCAGTCAAAGCCATGCTGCGACTGAGCACACTGCCATCATGGGCTAACCTGACCCGCATGTTTTTGGAGGTCGGGGAAACCGGGGTACTGCCTTCAGTGCTCCTCTGAAACAGTGCAGCGCCTCCTGGGTTTGTTCCGGTTTCAGAGCCTGGTGATTAGTTGTATTTCAGACATGGTGGTACTTGGAACGTCAAATATTTTATGAGGGGGTATTTGAGATGAAATGTTTGATAACCACTGTGGTAGGGTCTTGTCTTCTAATGTGAGAGTGCTTGCTAAGTAATAATACGCTGTGCTGGGTAACGTTACTTTTAAAAGTAGCTTGTTTTTCCTCTAGAAAAGTAGCTTATGTTATGTTACTGTGCTACTTTATTGGTTTATTTGGTGGGGACAGTGCATGTTAATGAACACGCCACACCGGATTGTAGCCTTGGGCTAATTTCCATCTGTCGCCCCCCAGTCATACTCTCAAACATGCTCTCATTCATCCTGGCCTATTGTACATGTTTTTAGTAGTAGGGAAACTGGAGTACCCGGAGGAAACCTACGCAGACACAGGAGAACATGCAAACCCCACAACAAAAGGCCCCGTCCATAGTGGGAATCGAACCCAGGACCTTCTCGCTGTGATGTACAAGCGTTAAACAGGTAACGCGTTAGAGTACTCAGACATTACCAATAATAAATATCAATATATAGCCTTCATTTGTTAAAAATTTTTTCCGATGAGGAATTCTCCATTTCACAAACGGAGTTGCCAAAAAGCTGGCTCACGCAAAATCAGTAACTGTATTCAATAATAGCACAATAAATTCGCTTCTGAGGTTTATTTTATATGTGGACAAATTACAGCAATAGGCAACATTAATGAGCATGAACTACAGGCATGTAGTCAACTTATAAGAACTTAGCTTCGTTCACTTTGGCTCTGTCAGAAACTGCGCCCGTTAACAAAAAGAACATAGGAGCTCTTACACATTACAAAGTGCATTGAATTGGCAATAGTAAATGTTAGGGAGAAAAACTCTGACTTTAGGTTTGCCTTGACTGTAAGGCACTAGTTGTGTTTATCCCCGCCTTCAACCTGGAGTGTCGGCCAGAACACCTCTTTAAAGCCAGGACAACTTGTGTGGTGGTGTGATAAGCATGGAGCAGGAGACAGTGTAGCTTTGATTGATTTATATCTTGTGAAAGTGTGGTTTTCACAGTCAAATACAACAGCACATATTACAATTCATGTCATCACAAACTTACAATCTGATACACAGTATTACTTAACTTAAATAACTCAAAGAATAGGAGAACATATAGTTAACAGTCACTAGAAAGGCCTGCAGTGGCAGTTAGCTTCTTGTCATTAACTCGGTAAGTAACCAAAGCACTAGCAAATTACACCAAACAAAGGAGGCACCACAACTAGAAAACAAAGAAACAAAACTTACGTGGTCATAGACGCACACTTTTCAATCAATCACACTTATTTAGGGCATACAATGGATACAGACAGCTGAAGACACCTCCAAGCCAGTTAAGCGTTGTTTACTGGTTGCCGTGGCGACATGGAACCTACAGTTGGGAGCTTTAACTGAACTTTTAACCAGGGTCTTTTGTACAGCCGCCCCCAAATGTACGATGTACATTTGCAATAATCAAAAGGCCACACTATTAAACAAACTCAGGATAAATGTCCTTCATCTTCAGGAAGGGCAGGTAGTATCACCAGCCGGGTTACAGGACGTGTGACAGGTCTGTCCTTTACCTTTACGTCGGCGGATCTAATGTGTCCATCAATGCTGGGAGGAAACTCCGTGGTGCAGCCTGAGGACCAAAAGACTCTGGAAAACCGAGGGTCGAAGCCGACCGCTGTAGAGCCCTCTGCAAAATCCCCTGGTAACGACAGCAGACCATGCACGCAGAAGGCGCTGAAGCAGGTCCAAATGTGGTTGACAGGAACCTGGGATACACTCCATCTCCGGCGACTAAACAGTTTGCCTTTGGAATGGACCACTTGAGGTACTGAACTATTGGGCCGCCCCGTCAAGAGGCAGGTCACAAGATCTGAGGCACTAATGTTGGAGGGGGATGACTCTGGTTGAGACATCCTGAGAGCAGGGTTATCAGCCGGAGGGGGAATCTCATTTGCATGAGGACAAGTATCTTTGTTGGCCGCCCCGTGAAGCTTTGGAGGGGTGAACTCTCGCTGACAGCTGTACTTGTCAAAGGCGGAATCAGAAAGATTGGACTGGATTCCGACAGAGTTAGCAGTCCACTGGTCGGGTTCTAGCAGCAGAGTGGAGGGTCTTTGATCAGCTAACTGTGGGTCTTCTTCTCGAGTCTTCTGAGAGAGAGTGGATGTGAACATGCACTGCTGAGGCCCAGAAAGCTGATGTGCAACACCAGACGGACCTTGTAAAGTCCAGCCCAGCCTGGTGCGGATGGCAGCAGGACCTCCCGGAGGACCAAGACGGACGGGCTCGGTGGGAGTGATGAGATGAGGGTGATCACTGCCTATGAGCAGCAGTGGCTTGACATCCTTGACTGACTTGAGAGGAAGTCCCTTTAAGTGCCTGTACTTCTTTTTCAGAGCATCCACAGGGTAGGTGTGATGTGCAAGATTAATGCCCACTGTGGTAAAGGCACTGTTTACACTATACTTTGTGTTTGGTTTAGTTCTGGGGGAAATGGTGAAGGAGACACAGGAGCCCTGCAAGGTCTGGATATCTTGGCGTATCGTGCGAACAGGAAGACTCTCTGGGATCCCTTGAAGTTGGAGTTGGCGAGCTGCTTCAGGCAGGAGCATTGTTCTTTCTGAGCCGTCATCTAGCACAGCGTAGGTGTCCAGGGTTCTTCCATTATACTGGAGCTGCACTGGAACTACTTTGAGCAGGACTCTGCCTCCCTCTGTAGAACGGTCGAGGTAGAGAACATCTGTAGGGTTCTCACTTTGGCTTTGAGTTACGGCAGGAGGAGATGATGCTTTGGGGGGCATGGGCCTGGTGTTGACCTCATGTAGGACTTGGAGGTGACGCCCTTGGCACATGTTACAGGGCTTCTTCAGGTTGCATTGAGCTGCTTGATGGGGCCGCGCACAACGCCAACATCTTCTGTTTGTTTTTATCCAGTCTGTTAGCTCGTCTTTGGTGAGCTTGGTGACAGCTGCACACTGACTTAGGTGGTGGCCTTGTGTGCCACAGAAGGCACAATAGGGTGGTAGTTTGACTTGAGTGAGTGACTTAGGTGGGGACTTTGGTCTATTCTCAGCACGATGGAGTACAGAGACAGGACGGTTGGGTGGCAGGGCCTCAGGTCTAGCTCTTGGTTGTTTTGGTGTTAATTGCCCATCAAAATCTTGGCACCAGGACTCGCGCTTTAACCAGGCAGCTAGGTCATGCAGCGTGTATGTCTTCCCAGAGTGAACAAACATGCACCTGCGAAAGTCTGCTCGTTGTTCGGGTGGTATCTTGCTGAGCAGACGAGCTACATGGGAGCCACACTTCAACTCTACCTCTCCGTCTGCACCAAGAGTCTTTAGCATGCCTACTAGTGACTGGATCTGGAGGGAGAACTTATAAAAGGCAGCTATGTCCCCTCTTTGAATGTCTGGTAAGTCCATCACTGTGGCTATACGCTTGAGGGCTAGCTGATGTGGCTGTCCGAGCTTATCATTCAGAGCTTCCATAGTGTCGGAGTATGGTGTGGGGGAATGCAGGTAGGCATCGGCGATGAGCTTGGCCTCTTCTAGGTCCAGATGGTCCAGTAGAATTTGATACTTAAAGAGCTCGCTGAAGTCAGGAGGTAACAAATTCTCCAGGGCAATCTTGAGGCGGGCAAACTCTCCTGGATCTCGGTGTGTGAGCTTTGGGATGGATGGCTTGGGACCACGGTAGTAAGTCTCAGGGCCGGAAATATACTGCAGGACTCTGGGACTGACTGGTTGCTGTCGCGGCAGGAAAGAAGATGAGGCTGTCGTTGAAGGATGCTGTGTTGGTTCAAAATAAACGGCTCTGGGGGGTGCCTGCGCAACAGGTGTGGAGGTGGCTCTCAGGCGAGATGAGGCAACCTTAGGCTGGGGCCAGTGCATTGTTGGGGTGTAGGCTACCTGCTGGGCATCTGAAGCTTCTCTTTTTAAGATGATGAGCTCATTCATTAGAGAGTCGAGGCGGTCTAAAAGTGGCGCTGGAACTACTTCCACATATTCATTTGGAAGAGGAGGTGGCGGCCAATATTCTTCTTTATCAAGAGCTGGGCCAAATTTGGTATATGTAGGCGTGAGTGGTAGTGGAGGCGGCAGGTCTCTTGCACTGTTGCTTGACTGGAGCATGTTTGTCTGGAGGACATGTAGATCTACTATGCCGGCTTCACTAAGCTGCTGCGACTGTTGGAGCTGGAGCCTTTCATGCTGTAACTCAGCTAACTCAGACTTATTGCTGGCGACTTGGTAAGGCCCTGGACACAGGCTGTGACTTGGCATCTGGTACTCTGGTAGGGGTCGCACCTCCTCCTCTCTTGACAGCATGTGGCTATGACTGTGACAGGGCAGTCTTACTTGAGCAGGGAGAACATGCTGTTGATCACTTCTGTGGCTTAGACTGGGGAGAGTGGCTTCATAGTCCTCATAATGTGGAGGACGGCGAATGTGGCGACGGGGCCGCGCACCAAGAACTTCATATCCATACAGGTCATCCATCTTAGCAGGGGTAAAGGCAGGAATATCCGGCTTGAAGGACCATAATGTTAGGGAGAAAAAC
This sequence comes from Proterorhinus semilunaris, assembly GCA_021464625.1. NCBI lineage: Eukaryota > Metazoa > Chordata > Actinopteri > Gobiiformes > Gobiidae > Proterorhinus > Proterorhinus semilunaris. The sequence continues at coordinate 33,495,059 of CM038346.1, forward strand.
TCTGACTTTAGGTTTGCCTTGACTGTAAGGCACTAGTTGTGTTTATCCCCGCCTTCAACCTGGAGTGTCGGCCAGAACACCTCTTTAAAGCCAGGACAACTTGTGTGGTGGTGTGATAAGCATGGAGCAGGAGACAGTGTAGCTTTGATTGATTTATATCTTGTGAAAGTGTGGTTTTCACAGTCAAATACAACAGCACATATTACAATTCATGTCATCACAAACTTACAATCTGATACACAGTATTACTTAACTTAAATAACTCAAAGAATAGGAGAACATATAGTTAACAGTCACTAGAAAGGCCTGCAGTGGCAGTTAGCTTCTTGTCATTAACTCGGTAAGTAACCAAAGCACTAGCAAATTACACCAAACAAAGGAGGCACCACAACTAGAAAACAAAGAAACAAAACTTACGTGGTCATAGACGCACACTTTTCAATCAATCACACTTATTTAGGGCATACAATGGATACAGACAGCTGAAGACACCTCCAAGCCAGTTAAGCGTTGTTTACTGGTTGCCGTGGCGACATGGAACCTACAGTTGGGAGCTTTAACTGAACTTTTAACCAGGGTCTTTTGTACAGTAAACATACAACAAACTCAACTTGATTTAGATTAATGGTACAGCTTTCCTCAACCACATGACCAGCTACGAGTTTGTTGATGACATTGGAAGGACCGATACTGCCCAAAGCTAAGCGGTGTTGTTTGTGAGAGCGAGCTCCATCGTAGTTTTCCTCTTTAGCTTCGCCCCCTGCGCTGTATTGTCCTTTTCACCAGTAAGTTCAAAATAATGTGAATAATGTGAACCTGATCAAGGTGACAAATGATATGAATGAACACCAACGCAGGTAAGGTCTCAGTTTTAGTCCTGCTGGACCTGAGCGCTGCCTTTGACACAGTGGACCACGGGATCTTATTTCACAGGTTAGAAAACTGGGTGGGAATCTCTGGTACTGCGCTAAACTGTGACAATTACCACACCTTTAAAAAGGACCTAAAAATCTGGTTAAAAACAAATAAATCTTGCACTCACAGGTAGTTTAATCAAAGTTCAATGCTTAATCAATTTCTTGGGCGTGTTATGTTATCTTACCTGTGTCTGTCCTTGTAACTGACCTCTGTGACTGTAACTTTGTTCTGTTCTTTGTACTATGTTTGTATTTTCCTTCTGTCAATGTTTCTTTACCTGCCTTAGGACAACGGATGCAATTTAGCTCTCACGCTAATTCTGGTACATTTAGATGCTTTTGGCTGACGTGTTGATTAATGTGCACTGTCCTAATTCAAATAAATAAATAAATTAAATAAAAATAAACTGGTTCAATTCCTATCTCGAGGACAGGACGTACTTTGTCAAAATTGGCAACTGTGTCTTAGACAAAATTTCCATGACCTGTGGAGTCCCCCAGGGATCAATCTTGGGACCCCTCTTATTCAACTTGTACATGATTCCATTGGGTCAGCTAATAAACAGCAACAATGTGTCGTACCACAACTACGCAGATGACACTCAGATCTACGTGTCACTGACGGCAGGTGAACATGGGCCTGTAGATACTCTCTGTCACTGCATCGAACAGATCAGTTTGTGGATGCAAAACAACTTTCTCCAACTAAACTCAGACAAAACTGAGATCATTGTTTTTGGCCCACAGACACAAAGACAAAGTGTTATCAGTCACCTTGAGTCTCTCTCTTTAAAACCAAAAAATCAGGAGTAATAGGAGTAATCATGGACTCAGACCTGAACCTAAACAGCCACATTAAAGCAATAACATCATCAGCTTTTTACCATCTGAAAAACATTAAGATCAGAGGAATAGTGTCAAAACCAGACTTGGAGACACTCATCCATGCATTTGTCTCCAGCAGGTTAGACTACTGTAACGGCTGCTCACTGGCCTTTCTAAGCGAGCTGTTAGAGCTGCAGTACATCCAGAACGCTGCTGCTCGAGTCCTGACAAGAACCAGGAAATACGACCATATTAGTCCAGTGCTCCGGTCCCTGCACTGGCTTCCTGTCACTCAGAGATTGTATCTGTTATCGGTAACACTTTATATTAAGGTTTGCTCGTTACATAGTAATAAGGTACTAATATACATTAATAATATGCTTATTCATAGCCAAACCTAACCCTAACCTTAACCCTAAAATGATTACTAATGCTTATTAATACTTAATGAGCACATCTTAATCTAAAGCAATACCCTGTTACCCTGTGAAGCACTTTGAATTGCCTTGTGTATGAATTGTGCTCTACGAAATAAACTTGCCTCTCCTTGCTTTGGACGAGTAGGATATCATGTTATAACATGCTTTTGAAAATAAGTAAAATGGCTATTTTGTAATAGGCTCTACAGCAAAATGTTGGCTCCTGTAATGTGATGATGTGTCCAAAGTGCAGTGGCGCAAAAAGGGCATATGCAATGTATGCCTTGCATATGGGCGCCGAAAGGAAGGGGGGGCGCCGAAAGGACGGGGCGAGAGAGAAAAAAATATTTAAATATAGTCGGACTCGGCGCGAAAGGAACAGCGGCGCCCCATAGGCCATTTCCTCATAGCATTTGACATTGGCGCCCCATAGCGTCAACGTGCTTATTTTGCGTCACACAAGTCACTGCTGGAGTGGGGCGGAGGGAGGCGTGTAGGATTGACAGAGGGACAGTTTGTGAATGCATGACCGCGGGACGTGAGCGCGGCCAGCGGGTAAACTGTTTCAGAGCGCGGCTCTGGGAAAACGCTCCCAGCGCCAGCGCTGTCCCGGGCCATAGGAGAGTAAAACGCGCGCGGGGTCCGTGAGTGACGAGGTGGCTACAGGAGCCCCGTCACTCACGTCTTCCACCTGGTCGCTCAGCTCCGCTCTGGGCCGCCTCCGAACGGCAGCGACATCACCGCACACAGTCTCCTCCTCAGCCCGCCCCGGTCATCTCCGCCGCTGCTGCTGCTCCACGAGGAGCTCAAAGTGCAAGCAAAACGCCTCTTTAACAAAAACACGCGTTTTTGCGCGTGTTTTTGTCTCCCCTCTTGCGCGCGAGCGAGAGAGAGAGAGAGGGGCAGAGCAGAAGTTACGTGAATGAGAGCAACAGAAGCTTAATCGGCCCGTGAAAAGTTTTTTTTTTTTTTTTGTGATATACTCCATAGACCAGTGGTCGGCAACGTCCGGCCCGGGGGACAATTTTTGCCCGTTGCCAATATTTGTTGGCCCGCCAGAGCCAAAAAAAAAAGCCTAACAGAGACTTAATTGTTCTTTATTCGCAAATGTTTTGCCCCTGATATTTGCTTGTGTTTAGCACAACACCATTCCACTGTCTAACTTCTAGGTTAAATTGTGGTTTGTCCCGATCCTCATACTTTACCTCTGACACACGCATTTGAGTGCCTTCACACGCTCTCACGCCACACTCCTCATATCAAAAAATATCCCTGACTTTTAAAGACGTTTAAAAAAACGATCTCTTCTGGTTAGATGAGCTATGGTTAGTCAGTCTTACATAAATAAATACACACATGGCTGTAATTGTTAAGACAGTCCTAGAAACCTTCCTGCCGTTGTTTCATCTGTGCGCAGTAAGAGGGGGTATTTAAAAAAAAAATATTGGCCCGAAGCCAACCCAATTTGGGGGGGGGGGGGGGGGGGGCGCCGGCTGTGTGTCTGCATACCCCCCAGAAAGTGGGTAGTTGCGCCCCTGCCAAAGTGTATTGGAATCAGATCATTTGTGCCAATGCTATTTCCAAAAGAAGGGATCTGTTGTGTGAAAAGCAGGGGATTTGTTTGATTTGGCGCAGTCGAGGAAATTGTGCTCTTTTACGTCTACAAAACATGTAAAACAAAACGTGTAGCTGAACCAGATATTGTCCCCCAGCCTGTAGTAAGTCGTAGCATCAGTATACTACGTGGAGCCAGTTTCCTTACGGATCTGTGCCACTACTGCTTGTGAGCGTTGCGAGAGGGAAAAAAAAGCAGCTTTGTGTCTGCTCCGGCTGCTGCTCCAGCCCCAATCACTGTTCCACTGGTCCCCTGCAGAGCCAGAGCCGCGGGCACTGTCTCCTCATGCGGGGTCCTCGTCGAGAAATGAGCTAAACCTCTCGCTCTCCCGCTCCTCTCTCGCTCGCTCATGCACCTCCATAGTGTGGTGTTTACAGAAAGGGATTATTAAAAGTAAACTGCTGGGTTTTGCTCTTATCGTCAGACACGGATGAAGTCAGAGCAATCCGACTGGAAGAGAAACTCTGCTGCTATTTAATGTTTCAGCAAATCACTAAAATCCACACTGACAGTTTACATATAAAGAAGCAGCTACCACAGACTTTGAGACCTATTTTTAATCTCTCATTCCCTCCTCGGAAAACACACTGCCCCTGGCTGCTGCTGCTGGAAAACTGGATGAGCTTTTCAGTTAAAATAAATAAACTGACGATTGGTTTTCACAAAGTAATCATCTGGACTGGGCTGTTTAGAATTGAAGATCGTTTGCTTCACGATCATGAAATGATAAAACGATCTTCAACAAACTACTCTGCCTGACCAAAAGTGTCCGTCTGGATTTAACCAACTGTTATGATCTGGGGGTTGCTGCTGTGGGTCAGGTCTAGCTTCGGCAACACTGTGTGCCCAGAGAATGAGATCCCTGATGGCACGGGTATATTCCAAGATGACAATGCCAGGACTCATTGAGCTCGCATTGTGAAAGAGTGGTTCAGGGAGCATGAGACATTATTTTATCTCAGGGAGCATGAGACATTATTTTCACACTTGGATTGGCCACCACAGAGTCCAGTCCATTGAGAATCTTTGGGATGTGCTGGAGAACGCGTTGCGCAGTGGACACACTCGCCCATCATTGATACAAGATCTTGGTGACAAATGAATGCAACACTGGATCTTTTGACATTGCAGAAGCTTATTGAAACAATGCCTGCTGTAATCAAAACTAAAAGTGGTCCGACCAAAAATTAGAGCATGTGACAGTTTTTGGGCAGTGTATTTCTAACAGTGTTGCCACAGATTACTTGAAAAAGTAATCTGATTAGAGATTCCTGATTGCTCCTTTAAATAGTAACTTAGTCACTTTACTGATGACTTAATTTTAAAAGTAACTAAGTTAGATTACAAGTTACTTTATTAGGTACATTCATCAGCTGCCGACATCACCTCCCCTGCCTCAAAATGCAAAGGTATTGCCAATACTCGCGTTATTGGAGGCGCATTTTAACAGCAACATCAACAATGCTGCCACAGATTCAGAATAGTGACATATTTCCATCTCTCTCCTCCTCTATCGTTGTCTACGTTTATGGCGTGAGTTGTCGTCATGTTAAAAATGTGACTTGTCGCATGCGTTACGTCATGAAACACAAGAAAAAAGAAGTATATATTTTTTCTTTGGAAAATGACACAGTAACTCACAGTGACTGTTAGATTACTTGTTAGTGAAAAAGTAATCCAATTAGAGTAATGCATTACTAAGTAACTTGTTACTGTCATCACTGATTTCTACACACAACATAAGGGAGAAGGTTGATCTACCATTAGCCCTCACCTCTTGTTTACACCAACCTAGTGTTGACTTAAAGGTGCAATGGGCAACACTAAATGTTAAAAATAACCGTTTTTCTAACCCATACATGCTTAAAGTAATAGATTACATACTGAGATATGTACTTACCAGAGCTTAGATGAGTTGATGCGTAACTGTCGGATCTTTGTGCGTGCGCTCAGTCCTGCAAATGTTGTTAGCGTTTAGCCTCTCCCAGCAAAGGTATGGGCCCCAAACTGGGGTGAAGTTAAAAGCTACCAAGCTTTTCCATGTTTTCTCTATTTAAATACAGTTACGTGAGCCTTAACACAATCCAAGTCTAGTCACACCAAATCAAACAAGCACTTCGACATTCGCACAGTAAAGTGAGATATTACTGCACAGACGTCGATTGTTATTACGCCTTACAATATAGTACCCCTTTTTATCCGCTTAGAAAATCAACATGTTTGATTTTCTGTCTCCAGACTTGGGTCGAGTAAAGGCTCACGTAACTGTATTTAAATAGGAATAACGTGGAACAGCTTGGTAGCTTCTAACTTCATCCCAGTTTGGGGCTATACCTTTGCTGGGAAAGGCTAAATGCTAACAACATTTGTGTGACTGAGCGCACGCACACAGACCAGACAGTGATGCATCCACTCATCTAAACTAAGGTAAGAACATATCTCAGTATGTAAAAATGGTGGCCTATTCCTTTAAACCAGGGGTGTCCAAAGTGCAGCCCGGGGGCCAAATGCGGACCTCGGGCTTTTTGCTGAATCAGTACACATCATCAGAGATGGTTCTTTTAATTTGAAATGTAATAATGCTATTAACCTTATAACTAACATTTTACTGTGAGACAGAGCTGGCATGACAGTTTTAAGCATAAATAAAGGTGTGGAGCACAATTTAAATCTCTGCTAGTCACCCCATGCACGCTTCAATATGCGGCCCCCCGTGAAAAAGGTTTGGACACCCAATTGCCTGACACGCTGAATGAGCCCTTCTCTGATCACTGCGATTGCCTCTATAATCTTGTGCAGTCAAATAAATGAGAGGGATTCTAATCTTAACAAACTCTTGTCCCAAACTAGGGTCCAAAACTATGAACACCATTGACATTAAATTGTCCTCGTCCCCCATCAGCCCCCCCACCTGCTCAGAGAAATATCCATCCTCAGTCCCCTGCAGCCTTTCAGGCCTCTCTCATATCGTCGAGCTGAGTCAACATGTCTTCCACTCACTCTGACTGAGCTGTACTCCACTTTTACCACCGTTTGTCCAAGAAACACAATCGGACAAGCAGCTGCGGCGACGGCGGCTTTAAGACAAGGAAATGTAAAGAGCGCCTCGGTGACTCATCCGCTGGAGCGCAGGGAACGTACCGTAGTTTGGGAAAGTTCCTTGCGTGGGTTTGATCCCTGTTCAATCGAGACGTCATTTGCCGTCCCTCTCTACGCTCCGGCAGTCGCAAGATACACCAATAAATATGAGTTAGAAAACCAAGCTACTTTACTGTATTTACTTTACTTGTCTGAGGGATAGCCAGCTCAAACTCCAGCATGAATAAAAGCTGATAAAAAATCACAAAGACCCCCGTTTTTCTCTGCAGCACAGATTGAAAGTATCGGCAGTTGTGTAACTCGTTCTCGCTTTGAAACAGCAAATAACTTCATCAAATCAAGAGAGGACCTTTGACAAAAATGTTTCTTTTTCTCTGTGTTTCGTAGCGTTGCACCGAAAGCTACCGTGCCGGATGTCAAACTCGAGTTAAAACACCGCTATCAACGTCTTTATGTAAGAGCGCAGTCTGAACACAAAGTGGCCCATTCCAGCGGCTTAGACAAAAACAATCTTTGAGAGAAGCTGCTCCAGTGGACAGTGGCTCTGAGCTTTGGGGGGGGAAAAGAAAAGAAAATCCCCACTATTGACTATACAGCTATTTCTACAATTGCTGTTTTCGCTCTCTCACTGTGAGTTCAGGATCCTGAAGGCTTTGGGGCGGTGTGAGCGTTTGGACAGTTTGCCGTTTGCCCTCCACTGATTCGGGAGACGTCAGAGTTGGGTGACAGCCTACAATTTGAACAGTCAGACACAATCAGCCGTGAACGAACCAGTCAATACTAGCAATCTTGATGCGATTAGGTTCAGTTTACTTCTGGAGTGTGATCTATATATCGAGAAGGGCTATTTGAACAAACAATGCAAGGCTAAGGTTAATGTTGACATGGCCTCTTCTGTACCTCTTCTAAATACCCCTCTACCTCTTCTACCCGGTGTGCGTTCACATGACATCACAGCATTCGAAACAGCCAATCATTTGAAACCGAGTCGGTGCAGCTAAGAACTCCATTGTGTTCACTATGGTAATCGTCAAAATACTGAACCTACTCGACCTATCCACATGAAACAAAAGCTGTCACCAAGTTCAACGTCTTCTCTCTCAGCACATGTGAACTAATGTCAAAGTGTTCAAAAGTAGTGACAATATTCAGCCATAAAGTGAATGTGACAGGTTTGTGAATTCAGTCTCTTTCAAATAAGGATTTGGAGATTTATGGTTTGGAGATTTCGTTCCCAAACTGTGTCTCTCCTACTGAGTTGTCGTATGATGTTTCAAAAGAATAAATAACAATCTGATATTTGTACTGTATTATGATGGTGCCAACTGTAGCTGTAGAACGGCCGTGTCAGTGCGTTGATGGTCGGGTGCATTTGTGATTGGCTGGGATTGTTGGGCTGTTGTCATGTTGTTGACCATTGCTCCACTATTGGCTTCTATCATAATCATGTAATTATAATACATTCAGGGATGGGAGTTTTACTTCTTTCAACTCCTTTTTCAAAATGTAAAACTTTATGTAAAGATGTATTTGTTGCATTTGCCATATAATCATGCAAAAGTGCATGAATTTGTCATGTATTTGTAAAGGGCCTGTCACAATTGGCGCACGGGCACTATGCGATCATTTGCCGCCTCAAAATATGAAAGTCGTGCGAACACTCTCGTTTGGTGCACGGGCATCTGCACGAGCGACCGCTACTGACCGCATGAAAAGGTGTGAATCGCAGTTGGATCATCAGTCGTAGCTGCATGTCATGCATGCACAACATTCAGTGGAGGTTGATTGCGACTGAATATAGCCGCAGCAGCTACGGTCGCGAGAACGGTGAAAGATAAATCGTCTCAGTCGCGCAGATGGTGAGAGACTGGTGAGAGACTGGTGAGAGACTGGTGAGCGCCGGGATCAGTCCACTATCAGTCTCATGTGATTCCTGCTGTAGGTATATAGAGGCTAGATGCTGTTTCCTCTTCCCCCGGTTGGTCTTCACTGTGGCTTTGGCGAGAACCTTTACTTTCGCGGCATTGGTCTTCCTGGGTGGCATCTTGTCTTCTTGTCCCTTCGAAGTTTAGCGTGGAAGACGAGGAGGACGTCTGTGCCATAGACCGTTAAAAATAATTTTAAAAACTCCTCCTCACTCCTCCCCGTTTACCACAATGACCACACTTGAGGGGGAAATCATGGCGGATTTACAGACCCCTCCTCCCCAGCTCTGATGAAGCATGTTCCCAATAAAGGCATAAGGGCGGGATCTTCACTGTCGCCTTGCGCGACGTGTAGCTCGCGCAGCTCCAATGCTAACAGTCGACCCTCGTTAAGTACGATATATCTAACTGCCCACAATCAACGTCTGTGGACCGTGAAACACTCGCTCACCATTCGCTTTCTTCCTTGCACCACTCACATTTGGATTCTATCCAAATCAACTGTATCCAGTTAAAAGTCTACTTTGCGATCTTTGCGGCTGATGGCAATTTCAATTTTGGCGCAGAACAAATGGGGGACAGGCCCCGCTGTTGGAGCTGCCCAAATCACATTGCACCAGCCCCTATGGCTCCTCCTGCAGGTGGGGGGTCCACAGGAGGACGGCCTCATGGTTCTAACCGGGCCTGTTGGTCTCTCATAAGGGGCTCCTGAACCGCTCTTTGTCTGACCCGTCACCTAGGACCTGTTTGCCAGGGGAGACCCTACCAGGGGCACCAAGCCCCCGACAACAGAGCTCCCAGGATCGCTGTGGGCGCTCAAACCCCTCCACCACAATAAGGGGGGGGCGGTTCCAGGAGGGGGTATTTGTAACTCAAAATAAATAAATAATCACACACAAAAATAATAAAAAACTGTTGTACTCGAGGATAGAATGAAACCAAAATTTCAAGTTGGCCACATTGTGTTCGGAGGCTGACAAAATGCTAGTGATGTGATATAGGGAGGGCATGATTTCTAGGGAATTCACACCTCTGGAGCCTAGACACTGCTGCAATGGACTGAATCTAAACCATGCTAAAACACAAATGAACCACCGGAGGAAGCTCATGAAATGTAAGACTTTATACTGAAAATGCCAACCAACGATACATCTTGACCTTATCAAATATTTAATCTTCTAGGCACCACCAGGCCCAGATCAAATTAGGATTACATAAAAATGTCTGAACCAGGACAAAAGGCACCTTAAACATAAATTGTACTTCAGTTTGAAAACCGCCGGTCTGAACTGTGTAGAGCTGCACAACGTCAGATAAATAGTGTTTTCAGGACATTCTGCCTCATAGTTCAGTGTCCTCTGTGTGGTGGTCAGACGGAGGTGAGAAATGACACTGAGCTCATTCCAGCGTGTGAGACCGTGGGACGTCCCGCTCTGTCTCTCTCTCTCCCCACGTGCGTCACACAAGGCCCGTGCGGGGTCAGACAAACTGCTGTGCCCTGTGAAGGCAGAAAAGTCATTCAGCGCAGACTCCTGATTTTAAGAGCGCGGGGAAATATAGAGCGCGGAGAGGAGGAGAGAGGCTTCAAACGCCGCTCATTTATTATGCATATGATGTACCGGCGCTTTGAACTGCAAACCCAGTGCCCTGCCCCCCCCCCCCCCCCCCCCTCCTCCTCACAAGCCCACGTCTGCACTCCCGAACCAAGGAAACCCCACCAGGACGCGACAGCAATACGGAAGCCCCTGTTTTGACACTTATTCATCGTGAAGTATTAGTAGTTGTGACCGAAACGTATTTATTCCTTTTCCTCATATCCCGATTGTTCATTATTAACACATTTCACATCTTTCGGAAAGCAGAGTGACCTTGTAATGTTTACGATAATAGCCTTCACTAAGCTAAATGTTATTAAGTATCAGAGCGCTGCTTGTGTACAAATCTTTTCATGGTTTAGCACCAAAGTCCATCTGTGACATGTTAGAGCCGTATGAACCATCTCAGGCCCCGAGCCCCTGCTTTGGGTGGTGTTCTCCAGGTAGTCGTCACTAACAGGTTTAATGTTAGCCTTGCGGGGGTTAATGTTTAATGTCAAACAAAAGTGGGAATAGAGAAGTAAAAGCTAAATGTGAAACATGGAAATAAATATATCTTACATTTGTGTAAAAGGAACATATTGCCTCTGTACTTTATCTTAAAGGAATAGGCACCGTTTTTAATAACATAGGAGCACTTCTACGTCCACGTCCATATCTCACTTACTGCACGGACGTCGAAGTGCTCTTAAGGTATTATTACGCCTTACAATATAGTACCCCTTTTTATCCGCTTAGAAAATCGACATGTTTGATTTGGTGTCACTAGACTTGTATTGTGTAAAGGCTCACGTAACCATATTTAAATAGGGAAAATGTGGAACAGCTTGGTAGCTCCTAACTTCACCCCAGTTTGGCACTATACGTATGCTGGGAGAGGCTAAATGCTAACAACATTTGCGTGACTGAGCGCACGCACAAAGACCAGACAGGTGCACATCAACTCCTCTAAGCTGAGGTAAGAACATATCTCAGTATTCCTTTAAGCTCATCATTTTCCAGTTATATTGGATCATTGGGATCGTTTCCATCCGTTGTCCCACACTCGCACACTCAAACATGCTCTCGCTCATCCTGACCTATTACATAGTACATGTTTGATGAGGTGGGGGGAACCAGAGGACCTGGAGGAAACCATATGCAGAACATGCCAACTCCACACAGGAACGCCCAGTCCAGGGGTCAAACCTTCTTCCTGTGAAGCACGAGCACTAACCGCTGCGTCACCGTTGCACAGTGCTGCCCCACGACATCAAAGGATGGGTCAAAAGCAGGACAGATAAGGCCTGTTAAGTTGAGTTGAGTTATCAAAACATAGTTGTGACAGGACAAACCCAATTACATTACTACAGCACACATCGCAAATACGCATCATATCAGCCCGGTTCTTCAAACACCGACTTTCAGAGCAACTGTTGGTAAAGCTTTTGCTTTTACACTCACACGTTGCTTGTCAGGCAAAATTAGAACTTGCTTTTGTTTCTTATGTCTGAAATAATAAATAAATGTGAACAATTGTTTAGCAAACCAAAAAAAAGTTGTCTCTTTTTTGCAATTGAACATGTTTCAGACCATCATTTTGGTATCTTCGATTAACTTAAACAGTCAAACTTCATTTCGATTTAATGCCATTTTGAATCTCATTTTAATTTAAGGCCTAGAGTGTTGGCATACTTTGTTTAATGACTTTTAAGGCCTTTTAATCCCCCTGCGGAAAAAACTGTAAGAGCACAATTAAAGATGTCCCCGGTCTCTGTTGCATGAGCTAAAGATCATGTGTTTGTGTGTCCCCCGTATGGAATCGTCCTCAATAATGCAGCTCATTTAGCATTACATAATTAGCGAACATCTAGCCATCTGGTCATTTGCTCAGTTTCCCAGAATGCCGATGGGCCCCGTCCGATCACATGTGCAGTGTGACAAATGGAGAGGCTTCCTCCGAGGTCCTCAGGCTGCGCTCGCACGGCGACAGAGCACAAAGAGTTTTACACAGAGTCCAAAATCGTCTGGCATTTGTGAGCTGGAAACCAATGCGCCGGGCAACTTTTGAATTCGAGCTAAATTTTGTTTAGGAATCGGGGGGCGGCGTGATAACCATCTCAAAGCTGAATGAGGCAAGATGGAACAAAAGGTCATTCAGAGCTCTAATGTTATGAGGACTTACGAAAAGTCTATTTGTGGGTTTTGGTCACAAGAAATGTTGCTTTGTCCTTGAATCAGTCCGTACGTCTATCTACATTTTTCTCCCGTTTGGTTTTACCCAAATCTAAAAGCTTCTTGAAAAAAAACTGTCAAAATAGTCACAAAAGAGAGAATGAAAATATAACAAAGAAAGTGACAAAAAAATAAACAAAAGAATGACAAAAACACAATAAACAAGTGACAAAAACAGTCTTAGCTTTCAAATGAGGCGTTACACTGGCCTATAGGTGCCTTCCGCATGACGTCACGCCAACTAAGTTATTCCATCTTGATACATGCTAATGTGCATGGATACATGCTAATGAACTCCAGATAAACTCACACCAACGTTTCATTTAAAATCCACATTTCAAAACCGCTGAAATGCCTGAAACTTGCTGCGCAGTTGGACGCAACAACGTGAGAGATCCAGTTGCTGGTATTTCGTTGTATAGAAAACCAAAAGAGAAGGAACGAAGGGAAAAATGGCGTGCCGCGGTCGACCGAAAGTCACCAGATAGCGGAAAATGGGAGCCAAGTGCGTACCAGCGCTTGTGTAGCCAACACTTTGCATCAGGTAACTAACAAGATTTACGCTATACTGTATATTTTAATGTATCATTAAAATTAAATTCAAAGGAATCAGGAGAACTAGCTCGTTCTGACCAGTTAACTTCCACTTCCTCCCCACACAACGGGGCTAGCTAGCTAGCAAAACAATGCAACGAAGTTGTGTTTATCTTTGTGTATGCCACTTTTCTGCCCTGTGAGCTAGCATTGAGCACTTCTAGCAATTTGTTATCACACAATATTTTACAAAAGAGTTCATTTGCAAAAACAGATAAGTGCCATTGACAATAATCAATGTATGCTTGTAGTTTTCGCTTTGTGTAGCTGTGTTTGAAATGACCACATCTATTTTAGTGACTCAGAAATATCATGTTACTCATTCATGATCAAATTGATGTAACTTAATTGACTGGTGTCGCATGTACAGTTGTAAAAATGTAAAGCAAGTTTGCAATACATTTATAACGGAGAAATCTGTTTTTGCAAATGAACTTTGTATGTTTTCCAAGAAAATAAAGGCCTTTTAAATATCCCCAACCATGGTTGATACAAGGCTATACATCCCCCACCCCCAAGAAATAAATGTTCTGGTTGTGGGACCAAAGCCATGTTAAAAAACCTCTAAGACTGGACAAAATTGTTTCTTTTTTCAGGAGCAAAGAGTGACCATCCATTACACCCTAACTTTGTGCCATCCATTTTTCCTCACACATCACCAAAGTGTGGTTGCGATTGAAACGTTCACCCGCAGACAAGAGTGCAAAAGGCGGCGACATGAAAATGCCAGAAAAGATGAGGCAGCTCTGCTTGACCTTTCTGTGTCTTCCGACCCTGGACGTTCAGCCACTGATGCCACGAGTCCGAGCGGTGAGGATGATCAAAGCAGTAGCACAAACGCAACATTGTGGCAGTGATCAGTGCACTGAATATTTTAATATTTTAGAAAATAAGTGTCAGTCAATGAAGTGTATATGCTGCGAGAGAAAGTAAACAATGTGACATTCGATGAAGTCTGTTTTATGGGAAATGATGAAAAGGTAAAAACCATGACTGGCTTTCCATCTTTTGAAAAACAGAACGTTATATTTACAAGTGTTGAAGCTCATTTGATGATTAATGCTGCACTAAGTTATTTGAACAATTTATAATGACTTTTACGTTTACGTTTAATAGGTACTTTAACTTTTCTGTCATTTATTTTTGGTATAAGTCTGTCTTCAACATCACGTGTTTCTCATCATTGTTTAAATGTTATGTACATCCGTCTGGTTCCGGCATTAATACATTGGCCGGGAAGGGAAGAACTTAGAATCTCACTTCCATTTTGTTTTAGGCAAAAGTTCAAGAGCTGTGTTGCCATCATTGATTGTTTTGAGATTTTTATTGACCGCCCTCAAATGTTTCTTGCACGTTCACAAACATATTGAAGCTACAAGTCACATAACACCATGAAGTATTTAATAGCAGTTACTCCACAGGGGACTGTATCCGTTATATCTGAGGGTCGGGGTGGGAGGGCCAGTGATATTGTAAATAATAGTGGTTTCTTGGGAAAATTGTTGCCTGGTGATTTAGTCTTCACGGTTTCCGATTCTATTGCTTTATATTCGACAGAACTTAGAATTACAGCTTTTACAAAGGGAAAAACTCAACTTGATCCCATTGACCTTGAAAAGACTAGAGGGTTAGCATCGGTCGGGATACACGCTGAACGTGTAATAGGGCACGCACAGAAAAAATATAGTATATTGGGAGGGCCAATACCAATTTCCTTATTAGAGGTGAATGGAAAAGAAATGATGTTAGATAAAGTGGTCCATGTTTGTTGTGCTTTAACTAATGTCTTAGAATCCGTTGTACCTTTGGAATAACTCAAAGTATACACTTTTACAAGCTTTGTCAATCAGTTTTATTTACTGTTGTGAGATGTCAATTCAAACAACCCCAGCAAAGCATTAATGAATCTAAATGTTTAAACTTTGAAATAAACTCGTGTGTCCTCTTAGGCTGTCTTTGAACAATGTTAAACATCTTTATACGTCGAAGAAAACTAAATATGTATAGGTTGCGTTCACATTCTACCCTCCAAATTACAGTTGGAGGGTAGGGGCTAATACAACTCTACGGAAGACAGACGGGAAATTTCAAAAAAGCAAAGTCACAAACGTTCTGGGTAATTATTTCATAGTGATTGGATTCACAAACCTGCCATCTTATGCTTATGGCTGAAAGTCCTTTGTATTGGCCAATATCACACACGTTTCTGAATATTGTCTCCACTTGTGGACACCTTTTATGAGAAAAGAATTAGACCTGCACTATGTGCTGACAGAGAAAACGTTGGACTTGGTGACTGTTTTTAGTTCATGTGGGTTAGCCATTGTAGAGATAATACTCATAAACCAAGTTGAATAACCTGCATTTTGACAGTTACCACCTTCCCACCTCAATTTTATATAATAAATTATATAATGTAGCCTCTTTAGAATGTGATGTCACATGAACTATTACACATCTTAATAAAGAAGGTTTAGTTTAAATCGTGTTCTGTTTCTTGTTCATGTTCTTTGTGCGACAGGCTGGGCATTTCCATAACGTAGGTATACGTTTTAACTTTAAACAGTCAACATGAAAGAACTTAATCTCACGTCTACCAGACTTACATTCTAGCATTTTGTCACTACTTGGTTCATGACAGTAACAAACACTATTTGACTTGGTTAATACTGGCTTCAATACAAGGCAAGATATTGTTTTAGCTACCGGGTTTGGTATTACCGACTTGTAGAACAGTTGTATGTGCTGCATAATCTGACTCAAAAATATGTCATCCTGTGTTATTCGCTCCACAAATATCCCAAATTCATCTCCAGCTACAGTGTAAACAACAAAGTCATTAAATGCAGCTTCTGTGACTAACAATGTACCTGATAATAGTACGGGTGGTCTCGTTTTAATGTGATGTGACCGGATTCTGCAGGCAGAACTTTGCATCTTTGCATGCATCAGCGACATTGATATGCTTATGGTTGAATGGACATTTGACCTCAATAATACCCTCGCCACAGCAAGAACGGGAAATCAAGCCATCAGGTGATGCGCCTAAGTACATATACTTTGAGGTTCACCTTAAAACCTGATTTGCTAAAGTACCAATTATTCTGTACAACCCCAAGATGTTGCCTCACTTGAAAATGTATGCACTTCAGAAAAAACATTGGAGGCTGTGATTCTTCAATTAAATCACAGTCGGCCACTGTAATAGCCATATTATTAAAGACACTGTCACAAAATTTCTCTAGCTCTTCAGAGGACATAGTGCTATTTGAAGGATTATACAAATGGGAAAGAGGAAGAGGCAGTTTACAGTTACGAGGTTGGTACCTTTCTGCACGACCAGGAATAATTGATCAAATTGCTGCCTTGGTGGGTTTTTTCTCTGCTTTCTCAGTTTCCGCAAAGGCAGTGAGCCTCTTCCTCGGCTGACCTAGGTGGAATTACACAGTCAGAAGTACTCATTTTACTTCTCTTTAATGTAAACATCATGTCTTTCCTCTATTTTGGTGCGACTGTTTTGATGGGTGAAACACCAGACCAGGAACATGTCTTTGACGTGCACGAAAGGGATTTCCGGTGATCTGAAGCCGCCATCAGCACAAACAGGGTTGTGTGTGAGCGGCATTCGCCCAGACCAGCCATACAATGACAGTGGGCTGTGCAGACTTGGCCATCCAGGTTGACAGCTATCCATGGCCTGAGAGGTGGTTCGCTAGTCTTCATTGAATGCTTCACCTGAAAATACAGGATAACTACATTAATTTCAGTTGATAAAATATACATGTACAATTCAAACATTTTCTGTGAGCATAGGGTCATACATTTTCAAAGAGGCCAGGACGAAACGTTTTTGAAGTTGAAACCTTTACACAAACACTTTCAATGTAAGTACCATGGGAAGCACTTTATCATTTAGGCCTACTAATAAATGAATCGGACTTGAAATCCAAAATAGCCAATATCAAAAATATAACGTTTACATAACTCAAATTAGTGGTATCAGAATTTCTCATGTCTTCACTCTTTTAATGGGGTCCCATTGTACTTTTCATCGCACATGCATATCTCATAAAATTATTGGCCTATTGAAAACTGTTTTAGCATAGAAGGGTTTACTGTCAATGTAAGATTTACTGTTCGTAAATCTGTGAAAGATATCTATACAACAAGCTGGCGGTCCAATTCAATGTGTTTTACAGTACTATTAGCCTACTGGTTTAGCAAAGTGTCAAGTAACTTACCTTACTCATGACAATGAGAATATCCTTTTCCTTTGGTTGAAAACCCGATGTATTCGATACCCATCCTGACTCAAAATATCTGTATGCAGAAAGGCTTTTATATGCTTTTAATGATTTTCCTGTGTATGAAGACGGAAAGTCTATCAAATAAGTGTAAATATCGCCAAACTCGAGTGAAGGTATGTTGACCGAGAACTTCACGTCAGTAAATAACTCGGCCGGAAGCTTGTATGGGTCTGTAATATCTAACAATGACAGTTGGTTTGCGTATCGAAGTGCCGCATTTCCTTGTAAGTGAGTTGTAACAGATGTAAGTAAAAAGACACACTGCATATTTGTGTGGAATCACAATCGTTTTCTGTAGCATTCGCCATTTTTGTTTCCCTTCAAAATGTCGCTTTCAGATTTGGGTCAAACTGGTTCAGGTGGGGGTTAAGAGGTTAATGCAGAGGTAAGAGGTTACACAAAAATGTAACAAAGTGCTGTGTAACCTTTGCTGGAAAACAAAGACCACAAATGCCTCCAAACACATGTATTGTGATTGCGGTACTTGGTATATCGACAAAAAGTATTACCATACGATGTTTTGTCCCAGAAATGACCAGAAGAAGATGAGATGGTTCTGATCCAAAGACCTCAGCCTCCGAGAAGGATATAGGGGCATAACAAGTTTCAAAGTAGGAGGGAGCCTGACCATGCAAAGCTCTGAAAGTCAGCACCAGGATGGAAGCGAAAAGTGACTGAAGGGCTTTTATAATCAGAGTCTGTTGGTGCGAGTCTGTAACCTCGCCGCAGAGTTTTATACTTGCTGAAGACGAGACAGACAAGAAAATAAACTATTACAGTCGTCTAGACGAGAAGAATGAAAGGTCATGGATAATCATTTCAAGGTCATCTTTGGACACAATTGTTCGAAGTTTAGAGATTTTCCTCAGCTGGGAAAAACAATTCCTTGTTAGCAGTTTTGAGTGATCCTCTAAGGACATAGGACTCAGGCTTGCTTTACCGGACAAACTCAGGTCACCTGAATACTGCTGAATCCCTGTCATCATAAATGTTCAAATTATGAATTTTTCACCATCAAGAACAGCATTAGTTTGGTTTGAGGTTCAGCAACTTGTGACAACGGCAAACGATTGGGCGAGATTGTCCCCCAAATGTGGTACACACGCAAACATTCCCCCGAAATGCGGCCCCCGCGGAAGTGCCTGCCCGAGCGAGTTTGAGGGTTTGTCGTTCCATGGGGTGAGGTCTGCTCCGATGGTGAATCCCATTATGTAACGCTCCACTACCGAGAACTGACGATCTGGGAGCAACGGGCATGAATAAAATATACACTTTCCCTCCTCCCCACTCTTGTATAAGGCACAGCAGATATATAGGTCAGTGTGTGGAGTATGCCAGACTCTCGCTCGCCCCGCTGCTTCTGCTGTTGTTGTTGTTGCTGCTGCTGCACTGACTGGCTCGCAGACATGTTCTCTGTCTCTGACCAAATGCTCAGCCGTCCGTCTGTCCCTCCCTGCACCTTTGTCTAATGTTACAAGACCAAATTGTTCCTCTGTTTGTCAAAGCTGGTCACGAGAATCAGTCCTTACATCTATGGACCATAGGCAGAGCACCCCTTGGACAATCGGGGTTCAAGTGAGACCACAACATCCTAAACATTCCTTTGTAAACAAGCAACTTCCGACTCTCTTGGACGTTTTTTGCCTTTTCTGCATTTGTCATTTCTGTGTTCCACATCGTTTTACTGGATGCTTTTGTCCATCTTTGCTGTGTTTTTGTGGGGGTTCATTGGATTTTGCACTGCAGAGAGTCCGTACTATCCATGAAGGACCCAGCTTTTCAAAAGTAAACAAACAGCTAAAGACATTTATGAGCTAAAGATATTTGAGACCAAGAGCGCCCCACAGCTGTAGCACAGTGGAGGCGTCACAAGAGGCGCTACCGGAAACAAAAAGGGACAAAAGAGGAGGTATCCGGGCAAGACTCACAGCTAATCCGCACAAATCGTCTTTTCCTACTATTGTTATGTTTGTTTGCTGGAGAATAAGACGGATTATATTCGTCTGCTGGAAGATGGTGATGGAGCAGAGGGAGCTGCGCAGGAAAAAGAGGAAGGAGGAAGTGGAGGAGCGGACCAGTGCAGGACACCACGCTCTGTAACAGGAGCAAACCCAGGAGATGGTGCATTGTTTCAGAGGTTCACTGAACGCACTACTCTGGTTTCTCCAAAAACATGCTGGTCAGGTTGGCCCACAGTGGCGGCTTAGGACTAACCCAACACCTGAACGCAATTTCAGCACTTACTTACTTACTTTAATGTAAAGATGGCGGGCAGGCGAGGTTTCTGGTGCCTTTCCCATATTGCAGTTGTTTTGACGGATTGTTACGCCATTATTAATACGAAACAAACACAACAAAAATGTTATGTCAACTTTTTAGTCTTGAAAAAAACTGGTGTACCCGAAGAAAACTACACAGGCAGTGGGAGAACATGCAAACTCCTCACAGAGAGGCCCCACCTGCTGTGAGGCTATGGCACCGACCGCTGTTACTGCATGTCACCCAGCTCGAAGCATGGTATAATTGTTCCAGATCCCGAAGGTATGATTGTTGTCTTTTTTTTGACTTCCTTACAGGAAATGGGCACAGGAAGTGATAAAACGCACCACAGCATACATTTCAAAACTGTCGCCGTGAAACTACACTGTACCTACGGGCCATGAGCAAGTCCCAGTTCTGTCCCTAGAATAAGGAACTCTCCCTCCTCCTAAATTTTAACCTCTTTTATTTTGTCACTTCAATGGTGTAGAAACAATACCCGGGCCTGCAAGCTAAGTATTTGTTCATAAACAGTAAAACTATGATTAATTCTCCAAACCAACATTATCCCACATTTATTTGTCTAAAACAAGAGTAATAAAGCATACATAATACACTTTTTTCCCCACCAGATATCAAAACAAAAGTCAATAATTTCTTCGGCTAGAAGAATCAGCATGATTAAGCATGAGTCACAAGCAATGCACGTATAAAATATAGCCCGTATGGTTAAACATTTACATTCCGCGCCCGCCCAATCTGCACACGTGTGGCGCGTTTGTCTCGAGGAAACACACTCGTCAGCTCTTTTCTTTAGCGCGACCGGCTCCCTAATAACACGGTTTATGGGGCCGCTGTCTGCAGAGTGTGAAGCGCGCCGCACGAGGTTCCCCATCTCAGAGTTATCATTAGCAGCGGCGCGCTCAGTGTCTCCAGCCGGGTCACATGACACGGGGGACAATGTTATGACAGTAATGTGGGGTGTTGTTAGTCATCGGCTCTGCTGTTCAAGGTCTGACACATTCAGCCATGTGATGATGAAACTAGAGCGTCTATGTTTTTTTTGTATATCTGTTTGTCTATTGTCTTGAATACATTTAGTCCAACCTGTAGAGAAGAAGAGAAGAGAAATCTAGAAGGGAATGTGCTAATATGTTTGCTATACTATTTTTGAAGAGGGTCTAACTGCAATATGTTATTATTTTTGGTAGAATTCATAAGTTACTTTGGGTCATTTCATTAGAAAGTGCTCCCCATGAATCACAGAAGCTTTATTGTTTGTTTCACTTTGCGTTATGGATTTCCTTTTGGGCTGCGTTTAGAGCCGTTAGTTGATCACTTCAAGGCTGCATGATGAACGAGCAATATTAACACCAATTTGTTCAATACCTGCGAACGACCGTATGCTACTGCCTAAATAAATCTCAGTTCTATGTCTTAACCTGTAACCTGCCGTCCCCCCCCCCCTGATCAGGTGGCTATAGGGTCAGGGATTAGGGTTATGATTCAGGTTAGAACGTAAATTGTGTTTCACTCACACGGATCTCACACAAATTTTTGAGAAACTACAAGGTCTTGGCCGAGTAAATGAGGTATCACACTGGCACACAGGCTGTAAACCCTCCGGTCAATACGCTTTGAGATTTGGATATGCAGAATTGCTAACCCTAACCCTAAACTTCTTAACCCTAACCCTAAGGTGGCAGGTAACAGGTTAAAACCAAGACTCTATTCACGGTGCACCTTCTTGCCATAAACCAGAGCATCAGAGAAGACTGAAACACAGAAAATGTGTATGCTGTTTTTGTAAAGGATATTATACTGCGGCAGCTTTAAACGCTAAGTCTAACCATTCACGTTGGGACTGTCGTTGCAACTCATCGTGCCCCCCTATTCAAAGCTGCAATCCAAATTTACCGATAGGGGGTCAATTGACTGTATAAAGCATCGTACTGTCACGTCCCCGTCACTCTAAATGGCACCGCGTCAGCTGTTCCCATACATAATGCATCTGAATCCGTTGGCGTGGGGGTTTTAACCGGCGGGAGTCCAGACCCCCCCCCCCCCCCTCCCCCCCTTTGTCATGTACTTTTAGACAATGATGCTTTTTTGTTTTTGCAGTTCTGAAGGCCTCTCTGTGTCTTTGTGATGCCGACGGACCACCACCACTCTATTTTCACGCAAATGCCCTTTTAATCCAAGGGGAAGGGGACGGTCGATCAAGGCTGTAAATGTAGCAAACTGGCGCGAGGTGACGGTGAGATGTGGTAGAAGTAACAGAACGGTGACCCAATACTACTCAAGTAGAAGAAAATGTGATAAACTATTGGCGCTACTCAGCACTTGAAAATGTAAGAGGTTTTTCACGAGGAGCATATGAGCTATGATTATCGAAGCATAAATGTCAAATATTTACTTTTGTCTAAAATATAGAGTAGCTATGTGTTTGTGGTGTCCTCATTATTGACTGTATGGACACATCAAAATGAAATCAAAAGTAGCAGTGGTGATTCTCCAAATCGTGCAGCACTACTTGAAACCGTCAACCGCGAAGAAAGGCGCAAACAAACACGGGGCGTCAATGTACCATTTTATTGGACTTATATAGAAATACTTAAAAAAAACATGAATTAGCACCATTACTTAAGTCTTACTTTTATCATGTATAACTTTAAATGTCAGAAAAATAAAACTCTTGATACATTTTCAAATCTTGTCTCAGCAAATATAATATTAGTATTCGACCATGAGGTTAAAGGCCCTTTATCATAAAATAAAATATACTTTGTTCTTAAACTTTGCTCAATAAAGTACATTTACGCTCAAGTAACGTCACCTACATATACATAAACAAGTGGTAAACAAATGTATTAAAATAGAATTACTAAAACTATAGTGGTGCAACAGAAGCCTGTAATTCCCACTGGATTCTAATTCATACAAATTTTAGAAAGCATAAACGGTTTCTTTGAGTTCAACTTACTAAGTTTTGTACATTTTAATGTTTTGTAATAATATAGAATAAAATATGCTTTATATTACTGAATAAAAAATATGCTGGGTGAAGCGGAGTCAAAAGACATTTTTTTGCTAAACCTATAAAACTCCATCCCAACAGAATACTGTCAAATGCAATACACTTCGTGAGGACCAGGGTTCCCCCCACAGTCGCATAATTAAAACAATACAGTGATCACTGCCATAAGGCCATACTACAAAATAAACAATATGTCAAACCAGCTACAAAAAAAGTTCACTGAACTTAAATTAAAATATCTGTAAACATCTTTGCAATAAGAAATATAATCTTTCAAGTCAAAAAAGAATAAAATACTTCAATCTGTATGAATGTCATTTAAAACTTTCAACTTGCTGAAATTGATTCTATACATATATATGTAGGATATGTTGCGCTCCCTCGTGTGGTTACAGCTGCAGTATCATCCGCGTCCTGTAGGAGTTCCTCCTCACTAAATACTTTTGGGAGGCTCAGCTAAAAACCTGCTTCCACCAAGAGGCCTGCCGCAGCTCAGAAGATTGTGTTAATATGCTTCCAGTCGCGGATTGAGAACGGAAACCAGGCAGGACGGGCTGAGAGAGAGGCTTGTCGTGAAATACTCTCTCGTATCGCAGGATTTCTCCTGAAACAAAAGCACTCTCCATCTGTAATGGGTTTAGGTCTCAACAAGCACTGATACGGTCCACTACCCAAAAAGTAAGAAGGAATAGTGGACGTCTTTTTCACCATCACGTTGTTTGCACGTTTGATTGGATGCAACAAAGGCGACCAGCTTTGCTATTGAGAGCTGCCAAGAACATGTTGAGCTTTTGTTTTGTAGCGAGACAGACAGCCTTATCATCGCCTTGTGGCGCGCACACCCACACGAGGCAAAAAAAAAGTAGGTCAGGACGCCGAGCAGCACTGTACCTCTTGGTGGAAACGGCATCAGTCTCTAGGTTTGATCCCTCGTCCATAATGTCCTTAACATTTCATAAATAGAGAGTACAATTTACTAGAACTATTGAGTACTATGCTGTAATATTCAAAACATGCACTTAGATGTCGAAAATATTCCCCACGCTACAGTATATTATGAACAACTACGACGGAGCCCACAAAGAGGTCTGTCCCCTCACCGGATACTGCAGCCTCTTACATACATATGTATACCTATGTACACTTTAAAGCAGGTTTAAGGAATAAAGAGTCACTTGTTGCTATTGTCGAGGGGCCTCGCTTTCGGAGATACAGTCACAGTCACACAAAAAAACAAGTTCTTATGAAAATATACGAATGGCCTGAGTGACGCCAGTGTGGCAGACGGGGCACCTGGGCTCGCTCCTCTCACAGATCCGGTTGGCACACTCCATACAGAAGAGGTTATGGCCGCACGGGACGAGGGCCGCGATCACCTCGCTCTCGAAGCAGACGGAGCAGTCGCGGCTGCCCTTTCTGCTCGTCCCGGATGACGTGGAGGAGGAGGAGGAGGCCGAGGAGGAGGCGGACGAGTCGCAGGGGATCCCGGGGAGGTGCGGCCCGGGCAGCGAGGGGATGGCGCTGGCGTAGGAGCCGGGGAAGCTGAGGGGGCCGCCGCCCGGGTCGCTGCGCACCCGGCGGGCCAGCGGGTGCTCGCCGGCGCCCGCTGTATGGCTGTGGAGAGGCGGGGAGAGCCTTGGCTGAGGGGTGCCGCCGCTGCTCACCCTCCTCCCGTTGTTATTGTTATTATTGGCAGAGAATATGGCTGAAGTGTTGGTCGGCGAGCTCCCCCCGGTCGATGTGGGGGTCATGCGGCTCTCGTACTGGGACCACAAGAGTCCGGGGGGCGCCGGGGTGGGGTCGAACGTGGGCGAATCAAACGCCAGGTTGGTGGTCGAGTCCGGGGAGATGGCGTCGCTGCCGTACACGAACCCATTGGTGTTGTTGATGTTGTTGTTGTTATTGTTGCCGTTGTTGTTGTTGTTTGCGGTATAGCTCAGCGCCGGGCTGGGGGGGCTGTAGTCGGCCATGCGGGAGCCGCTGTTCCCGAAGTAGGAGTCCGTGGAGGCACTGCCCAGGGAGGAAGAGGAGTCGTTGCGGTAGTTGGAGAAGGGCTTCCGCACCGAGGACGGCGTCATGGCGGTTGTGGCGCCGGGTTTGGACCACAGGGAGGCGTGGTTGTGCAGGTCAAACCCGACGTCTGTCCCGTTGGCGTGGAAGTCGTTGTCGTCCTGCAGCTCGATCAGGCCGCCCGTCCTCATGGCGATGTGCGCTTCGATCTCCTCCCGGGCGCGGTCCACGTTCTCGGGCATGCCGGTCACCTCGAAGACGGGCTCTTTGTCCCGACTGGGCGTCACTATGTACGTGTGCGTCTGCTGCTGGATGCGCTTGATGGTCGCGCCTTTCGGGCCGACGACCAGCCCCACCACGCGGTACGGCACCCGCACTTGGATGGTGGTCTGCCCCGGCAGGTTGGGCGGCCCCGGGATGGGCGTGCCGCTGCCGTTCACGCTGGTGTTTTTGTTCCTCGACGCCCGGATCATGGAGAAGTGTTCGGCGGCGGAGATGATTTCCCTCCTGGCCATCGCCACGTCCTCCCGGCGCCCGGTCACCACGAAAACCGGCTCCTCTCCCCTCACCGGGGTCTTGATGTAGGTGTTGGTCTTGGCGCGCAGTGCTTTGATCTTGCAACCTGGAGGGCAGAGAAAGAGAGGCGCACGTGAGGGCCATGTCTCCCGAAGAAAAAAGCCAGCAGGAGGATTTAGGTCATAGGGCGAAGCTTTTCTTATCCCACATTCAAAACAGCTTTCAGATGTTTATTTATTATGGCTCAAACGGACTCTGCAATAGGGGGATCCCACCCTTTCCCCCCCCCCCAATTCAAACCACATGCACCACTATGATCCACAATACGTCCCAGCTGCAGTAAAGCCATGGTGGACCTACAAACACTCACAAAGCATTTTTGCTGCAACACTGTCTCTTCAAAACGGCCCGAGAATGAACGTGACCTAATCCCTCCATATCTTTGGAAGCTGTAATGTAAACAGCCCCCCTTTATAATCCGAAATAGGGTCCGGAGAGAGAGAGACTGTCTAAAAAGAATGACATAATTAGAAAAGCAAAGCCGGCTGAGTGGGACAGGAGGTGATGTAAGGCGCAGGAGGGGTAACTCAACGCACCCCGTCCTACTGTATAGACGCACGGGCTAGAATGCACAAAACAATGTCATTTCATCGAGGATGGTCTTTATGCAGCTAAATCATCATCTCTAGGGTTAATCCCGGGCGCTCTTTTCATTATTTCCGTAATCTGACCCGGTTTATAAGTCCCACCAATAAACACATGGCTGCGGGTTGTATAAAAGCAAGAAGTGAAGAACTATAGTGCAATGTTTTCACAGAGATGAACTGCAGTAGTAGTGGCAGCAGCAGCAGTAGTGGCATTGCAGTGGCAGAGGGAGAGTCCGCATTTGAAACCGAGCACCAGAATCCGCCCTGCAGCCCATACAGCTGGAACCCACCGTATGCGTGTGTGTGTGCGTGTGTGTGTGTGTGTGTGTGTGTGTGTGTGCGTGTCAGCTTATAGGTCTATATCTATGGGGCTGTGCAGCACTGGCAGTAGCCGTCTAGCCACTCTAGGATAGGATTGTGACCATTGTCTCAATTTGATGTCGCCACGGTAATAATAATAATAAACTGCTATGGGGGCCTGTGTGCAGGGCGAACCAATTCTGCGCACATATGGACCCAACCGATCACCTATCCACAGGGTCAATGGGAGCGTTATTTCTGAACCGGCTGCCCTGTGACCTAGTTGTCCTCATTTGCCAGATAATGACAGTAATAACCTGTCGGCGCGGCAGACAGCTCAAGTTGTGTTAGTTAGAAGCGGGTCTTGCCTTATATCCATGGTGGAGTTTGCCTCGCCCCTGGTGCGCATCTTTGCCTGGCGCAATACAGGACCCCCATTGACTAAAATTGCGTTGACAATAACAAGTTCTAAAACGAAAAGAAAAACCCCCCCACTGGTGCGCTACATAAACAGGGAGGCAACGTGCATCCGCTACTATTCGTTTACAAGCGCTTGCCTTTCTTTGTGAGCGAGGCTTGTTTTGGAGGGGGGGGGGATTCTTATGAATGGACCGACAGCGCATTGTGGATCACGCTGTACCCTACTACTGTATGTGACTGCGTCGTCTAGCCATATGCGCAGCGAGGGGTGGGGGCGGAGACCGCGCTGTATATGGGCTCACATACATGGCGCAGTATATAAAACAAATATATATATATGTATATATGTATATATTGAAACACAGAAGGCGAAGGCAAATGAAACAAAAAACAGGTAGGAAGTGCCTTTGTGGAGACGCATGGTTCCCCCCCAGCTCCACGCCCACTTCTGTTTATTTATAGTCCGGGAACAATGTGTGACACAAGTGACAGTAAGTTTATGAGTGATGTGTGGAGCGCCTAGTGGAGGTGCAAATTGGTCAATCGAGATTTTATTAGCAGAGGTGGAAGGGGCGCGGAAACACCGGTGTCTGTGTTGGCATTCCGCGCGTAAAGGATTCCATGCGTATAGAACTACCGCTGCATAACCACCACAGTATACACGCACACACGCACACACACACACAGGACAGGGAGGACTACTAACCTTGTCTCCCCACAATCTCAGCCACATGCTCCGAGCTCGGCACCGGGACGCACTCGGTCATGTTGACACTCTTCTTGCGGGGCTCCTGGTTGTTGTCGTAGAGGCCGTTCTCGTCGTTGTCCAAGCCGAGCAGGGAGAGCTGATCCAAGGCTATCTGCAGGGCTCTTTGGTCGTCCAGCGCGTCCCCCTGCTGCTGCTGCTGGTTGTTGTGGTGGTGGTGATGGTGGTGATTGCTGTGGCTGTGGTGGTGATTGCTGCTGCTGCTGCTGTGGTGATGGTGGTGGCTGTTGTTGTGGTGGTGGTGGTGGTGGTGGCTGTGGCTATGGCTGCTGTGGTGGACGCTGCCGCTGTCTGTGGCGAACAGCGAGCTGGGCATCTTCTCCCTTGTCGTCTCGTCCTCTTCTCGCCCGTGGGATTTGGGGTAAAAGTAGGAGAGGAAGTAGGCGAAGAGAAAGGGGCAGAGGAGGGCAGGAGCAGGACGAGGGGAGATGGGGCGCCGATTTTGGCAGAGGACAAGGCGCTCAGTGCAAAGTAAAAAAACAAAACAATCAGTGCTGGGGAAATAAAAACAGATGGGGAGCGAGGAGTTAACGGAAACACATCCACTCCTTTTGGGTTGTATCCCAGTCGCGGCTGCTGCTGCTGCTGTGGCACGGGGCAAGTCGTCAAAGCCAAAGAAACATGAACAAATAGACACACATTAAAAAAAAACAGTGCGTGGTATATCCAAAAGCTGCACGTCTATGCTTTTCTTTTAGATCCGTCCTGGCAAGGAAGAGCCCCTCCCCGCGGCTGTTACTACTGCTGCTGCTCGCTTGCCTTGCGTTGCCGTGCTCGGGTGCTGGCTTCCCTCGCTCCTCTGCTGCTTCTCTTGTCTGGGTCTGAGTCCTCGAAAATCGGCTAGACACAGGAGATGCGCTGGGTGACGTAACTGGGCGGGGCACGATGCGGCGCTGGGAGCTCGTTTAGCTCAAGACGCGCAGGGATTGGCCGCCCCGCTGTCGAAGGGGGCGGGCACTAGCGCGTGGCCACGGCCCATTCTTTGTTCCCCAAACTACCTCTTTGTCCCTTCCTCTCTCGCTCTCTCTCTCCCTCGCTGCTTTTGGGTTGTTTTTGTCTGTTCGGTGCGTGTTTTTTTTATTTTTTTATTTGTTATCTTTTTTTTTCCTCTGGATTTATGGATCCGCTGATATCGGACCGACCCCGATACGCGCGCAGATTCACGGCTACCGCTCAATAAAAGTGTTAATGAACAGCCCAGAACGGGGCAATGTTTGTTTGTTTGTTTGTTTGTTTACGCAGCCGGGGTGTCCTGGTGTCCCACTGTAAAATTGTGCAGTCAAACAAAAAAAATGAAAATAACTCGCCGATGAAGGTGTCTCCCTGCCTTGTTCGTAAAAAAAAGAAAAGCGACGGGCGCACTGGTAACAAATGTAATGTGCGGCTACGGCAGGTCACTGGGTTTATCTGGAGAGACGACTGTGAGGGGTGGGACGGTGCCTCGGCTATGCAGCTCGGCATATGGTCGTCTATACATACTCGGGCGCGAAATGGGCATGCAACCGCGTGTCGTTTATCGTGCAGACGGAATTCCAAACGACAAAGCAAGTTGCGTCGCCACAAAAAATGAACACCGTTTTTAACAGCTCTACTCACATGTTCAATCACATTTCTGTCATGCGTAAAAACACTCTTTACATAACAACGGTGCACCACAAAAAAAAAAAAAAAACAACAACTATACAATCAACCCACAAATAAGCAAATTTCAACCTTTTTTTTTTTTCGTCCATTATTTAGCAAGGAACGTCCCGCTGACATTTCAGAATCTCATTTTAGTTCCTGAGAACCTGTAGTTCATGTTTTTTTTTAGAAATTAATCTTTCAATCAAAATCAAGATAAACAACAACACAGCTGTGTCTTTGTTTAGCTCCACCAGTCACCACTGGAATAACATACAACAGTAAAACCACACATCAACCAAGCCAGTAAGTGCATCTTTTTTTATTTTTTTATTAAATATCTTTAATAATGTATTTATGATATAGACCAGCTGACGTGGAGCCCAGCCTTTATTTTATGCAACGTCTCATTTAAATATCAGTCATCTCTGAATGAAGTAGACCGCGGGAGCCTCATCTGTCTGTTAATAAGCGTAGCCCCTTCATTTCCCATTATCGCCGTATTTTGAATCAGACGTCTTGGTACCGGGCGGAGCTGCAAATGAATTGCCGTGCACCTATAGCTCCCCCGCGGTGCTTTGTGCCCGTGAAGGAATGACATCATCGCGCTCCCAGCCCTGAATGAGGCGGGTGACCTCATTGCCGCTCGACGCCACAATACGGCACGTGCTCTCAGTCACCTCCACAAAAACACGCAGGTGTAGCAATAGGAAAAAAAAAAAAACTCGACAGTCTTTGTCCCCCTTCAGTGTTTACTTACTGTGTGCGAGCGTTTCGTGATGTTTTTTTTTTTAATTTGACGTTTGTCATTTCAGAACACGGGGCAGGTGTTTCATTGTTTTTTTTTTGTTTTTATTTCAGAATCCTATGCAAGATAAAGCCCAAAAGCTACACCGTATCGTTTTTGTTAAACAGGTTTGGCTCCACAAAATTGCCATATGGATCTCGCAAGGTCCTTTCGTAGAATAATTCCGCCACATTAACACTGATATTAAAATATCTTTGTAGACCTCTTGCAAAGCACTGTGGTCGACGATGGTGGCTTTTTTATGAGGAAACTTGATTGATTGATACATTTCTGTAGGCAGAGGACACACTGAACTATAATCCAGTTTTGTGTTTGATGTTTCCAGGCTGATAAATAAATAAATATCAAAACGGAAAACAAGTGAGCACTCCTTTGGTTTTTCTGTTGCTGTGATCTGCACGGCCTCAATCTAAAGGCTCTCGTGGACGTGATGACTTCGCGCAAACGCAGCCCAATATTTACAGAAGGTGATCCAATCCTGCCTGAAAACGTGACGTCATTCTCCACAGGTCCATAAGCATTAGATCAGGCCCCCCCGTCCACTTAACCCAATAGAGGTCAGACAGAGAGGATGACCTAAGCGGCCAAACAACACGGCGGCATTGATTTTGCCAGTAAAAAGTCCCATAATGGCAATAAAGGTATAACCAAACAGGCTTAATGTCTTCCAGATGATGCAACGCGGTGCAACATGCTCCGACACCACACTATAGCATGAAGGAGGAGGAGGAGGAGGAGGAGGAGGAGGAGAAGAAGAGGGGGGGAGGTGGGCTCTGTGCTGGGGACTGGTGTAAACAACATGGGTCTTTGAGAACAAAAAAACCCAGTAGAAATGTCATATTCGAGCTTGGTGATTCACAAGATATTGATTCGTCCCTTAGGAATAAATACATTTTCGTGATATAATTTTAACTGAATAAAGATGTGGAAATAGATATATACAGTATTTGTAAACAACTAGGAATGTATGGAGATTAGAGAAATGCAGGACGACATAAACAGAAGGGCCACTAAACAAAGGATAGACCTCAGCTGAACCCAGACAAAGGGCATGACACGCCTTTGACGAAGCAAACACAGTGTGTGCACGGCCGGATCGAAAGGAAAGGACACGCTTTAGTCCGTCTTGATTAAACCCACTAAACTTTAGATAATCTGTGTTTGCAAATTCACTTTAAATACATAAGCCCCAAAAGTAGCAGGGACTGTAAGGATGCACCGTCCAAACAAAAACGTGTCAACTTTTTAAGAATTGAGCTAACATTTCACCGTCTTACACGCTTCCCTGATTAAAAAGAGAGAGATGGATTTAACCGACGGTTCTGATCCGGGGTTGCTGAAGTGGGTCAGGTCTAGGTTCAGCAACACTATATAGGCTCTATTCCACGTAGCGCGACTCGACCGCGTACGTGAACGTATCGACTCTACCCAGAACACCCTTCTGTTTCCACCACACACACACCACACACACACACACGCATTTGTTGCGGGACGGCGCCCTCACAGAGGAGCACACTGTGCAGATCGTCATTAAAGGTTCTGTAAGCCGTGATGAGAACGAATATGGACAAATGCTGCCTTCTGGTGGGGGTTACAGGATCATTTAGAGGTACCGAGGCTAATAAAACAGAAATGTAACAGCTAAAACATGAACTATGAAGGTAAGTAACATACAAATGTTATGCTAACACCAGCTAAAGTTGCGCTAACAGCGGCTAAATGCTAATATCGGCAAAATCCCCTTTTAGAACAGCGGTATGAAATATTACATCTGCATGACCTGGCTGTTTTAGTGAGGGCCACTGTCAGAGGTCGGTTCCAAAACGTATACATGGTCCGACCGGCTTGGCCCGGGCCACCGCTCTGGAAAAGCTCGCCAAAAGCGGGTTGACCAGGCGATCCCATCAATGGATTTCTTCTTCCTTCAACTCGGATCCATCGGGCTCGCATTTGAGAAAGAGTGGATCAGGGAGCATGAGATCTTTTCACACATGGGTCGGCCGCCACAGGGACCAGATCTTAAGGGTCTTCGGGAGGTGCTGGAGAAGGCTTTGCGTGGTGGTCACACTCTCCCGTCATCAATACAAGAGTGCGTGTGTGTGTATTTGACATTGCAGAAGCTTGTTGAGACAATGCCACAGCGAATGCACGCTGTGATCAAAGTTAAAGGTGGTTCAACAAAGTATTTGAAATTTCTTTGGTGACACGGTACATGATATGTTCCACATATCTAAAACAGGTCCAACATCCCCTAAAATACAACAACAGTATTAAACTCACCAAAATAAACCTAATGGAGATGATAAACACAGTGCAGTAAACCTACCGCCACAAAAAGGGACATTGACCTGAGTTTGTGGACCGCTGTCTTTTTTTTTCATCATAAAAAAGTAGAATTTATACATTCTTCTTCCAACCCGCTGAAAAAACCCTTTGTACTGTGACAATGTTGAGGTTTTATTTTTTGTTTCAAGTGAAGAAATTGCACTTACTTATTGCACTTGATGCCAGCCTTTTGTTCGACGCTGATTACATAATGCCCATAGCGACTATTCTTTGAAATGTAAATCCGGTGCGTTTGCCTCTCGATTGTTTTGACACATGCAGGTATTCAAAAGCAGTCGGTGCATGTCTGGTGACTCGCAGCCATGTTTCGAATAAATAAAACAGCTGTGTCGCTCGCTGTAACACGACACGAGGCCGGTCAGGCTGCATTGACTCGGAACATGAGACAGGAATGGTGGTACGCTTTCACTTTCTCATTGTAGTTGTACACAGGACTATAAAGTTTTACAAGCGTGTAATTAGAAAACTGTAAGCCGTCCTTCAAATGACATGGAAGCCTAAAAAAAAACAGCGTATCGTTTACTCAGATTACGTAATCAATGCCATACCAGTTCATTGAAACTGCATGTTAAATTGTTCTTGAAAGAGCCTGCACCTGATTTTATTTTTGCTATAGCAGTGGAAATAGCAATTCCAGGAATGGTTTGTCCTTCAGTTTATTGTTAATTTGTGAAAAAAGACCTTTCTGCACTGTGCGATGATAAAGTATTTTTACCACAATTGCGAACATGCAGCTAGTTGTTACATTACTGTGACAGTATGGGTCCTTGAACGTTGAGAAACACACACACTCATCTCTGTGTAAAAATAGAGTTGTTTAAAGCATCAGGAAAGTTAGGTGTGAGTCTGGACTACACCATTCAGTGTGTTTACATGTGAAGTCTAATCCGACTAGGCTAAAGATTCGACTCCAATCGTTTTTTCCACTCAAACCCGTCAACCCCGTCTTGTCCCAGTGACAGCCACCGATCTAAATGTCCTCTGGGAGCAGCAGAGGAGCTGCACTATTTTCAGTTGACCTTAGGCTCAAAGGCTGCTATGTTGTTGTTAGCAAACAGTTAGCCCTGATTCGCCCAAGGTGCTTTCAGACCGAACTGCTCTTCTTGGGTTAACTGTGAAGTCCTACACATTTTTAACTGTACACCAATGGTCTACGCCAGGGTCTCCCAGTGTTTAAGCTCAAATCCACCTAAAACTCTTAAACAGATGCTAATCAGCACCCGTGGTTAGCATCTGTTTTAGCGGCTAGCTAAAGGCTAATGTAATGTGATACATATGCTACGATGTGCTACGGCTCTCTGTTGATGAGAATTGTGTAATAAACCCAATCGAATTTCACAGGTTCACATGGGTTTGGGCAATCCTGTTCTAGTCCGAATAGGCGAGAGATTGGACTTTCCCTTCATCATGTAACTGCACTCATTTGACATTTTCCCTTTTTCATTACTAGCAAACAAATACATCAGGTGTAGGGAAAGGTTCATAATTTTACCATTTAAGTTATGTCAAAGGAGCGATCGTGTTCTAGCATGAACCAGTGAAGTACGGCTTCTTTTTAAGAACAGGTTCCTAGTTTGTGAACCTGTTTCAAACAATGGCAATAAATACTATTCTGATTCGGTTGCTGAAGGTTAACAGTTGATGCATTGTCTTAATTAAAAACAGGCTTTCCACTTTCCAGCCGCACTCAGTCTGTGACACTTTCTGCCGGCAGTTAGCGTCTCGCTCCCTTCTCTTTGCTCGGTTGCCTATTGTGCTCTACATGCTCCCAGAGGTATTATTAGTCAAACCTAGTGGTCCCTGTGAACTGCTCAAGTGAAAGTATGTAGTGCAACTATACATTTGTTAAAAGTACAAAACTGAAGTAACAGATTGCACCTTTAGCTCTTATATAAAAAAAAACAGTGATGGTAGAGCAGTATTATGAACACTTCTATCTATTCTTGCAGACTCTGCCTATTACAATATATAACCAAACAACTGGTCTTCCATCTGACTGAACTTTAAAACATATATATTTGGTTCCGATTTAGTATTTAGTTTAATCTTTTTTATTAATTGTTTTTACCATTTGCTAGAAAATGAAATTTGCTCATGATTTTCATGAGTAAAAATATCACAATCAGATTACGGCCCTTTTTACACATCTCTTGCAGCTCCTCTCACTAGCATTTTCTACTGACCACAACAATCACCAAAACATTTACATTTTCCCATTTTTCCACTTGATCGGAGATACATACAAAGAAACAGATGAACTTGCTTTAGGCCGTTTGCATCTTATCATTCTCTTTTCGCTAATACTGGCCTATTATAAGTGGCGCGCATTAAGCCCCTTGCGGGGTTACGGGTCGATAGCCTTTGTGATTGTCCGAGAAGGAGCTGGGACAGGGCACGGAGGAGGAGGTGGGCCGGGGGGGGGGGGGGGGGGGGCAGAGAGCGCAGAGGCGGGGGGGGATTGACCGACACAATGGGGATTTGAAGCCGATTGAAAGCCGTTGAGACCAGGAGCACTTTGCTTTGTCACCTCTCCCCTGGCGCACAATGCAGATGGTAATGAGGGTGCAGGGATGGGACCCTCTTGTTAATATTTGACACCTCTGCGCCCTCCCCGATCACCCCTTCACCACGCTCTCCAAAACCCCGCACCGATTCACCCCATAGGGCAAATACGGTTCCCAGACTTTTCTCCCAACACAGGAGTGCACAATAGATGCCCATATTGTGAGGTTTACAAAGCACTTTTTTCTGATCAGGTGAAATGTATAGCATGCACCTTTTGGTAATGACAACACTAACATTTGCTTATGCTGTGCTTACTTACTGGATTAACACACATGTTGGAAAGGGTATGGTTTATTGCACAACAAACAATCACCACATCCATATTGCAAGAAGCAACAATATTTCACAGAATCACTGTGGTCTTCTATCTAACAGAAATGAAAAAAAAAAATTGGCAATCACAGCCTTAAAAATGATGTGTTGTTAACTGCTCCCACCTTCAGTTTTAGTACATTATGATCTATTTAAGCCTTGATTTTGTCCTGATGTAGTAAGTCTTGTTTTGGCAAAGTTCAATGAACATTTTCAACATTCTGTGTTGGATTGCATTAAAAATGTTCTTCCTATTGTCAAGACAGTTATTCATTATGGTCCTTTTATCTCGTATTGTTCAGCCAGATTGTAATGTACTAGCGGTTGTGGCCAGTTGAGTCCTTCATGTATTTGCTGAAAAATGAATGTAATGTACCATAAAGTTTCACGGACAAATTTGTAAGGGAACATTTTGTTTAAAGGGGGAAAAAACGTATAGTGTTTGGAACCTTACTGAAAATCATGACTGATTATGAGGTTACAGAATAAAAGTTTTATGCTCTTACCAGATTGGTTTTAAATGTAATAAATGTCTGCGACCACACCCCAAAGACAGTGGACGTCCATTCACAAGTCCCATTAGCAGCGTAGCAGTGGACACTCGCGATCTTATCTGACTTCCGTTGGCCCTATGGGCAAATACACACACACTGGTTAAACAGTGTCACATGTGCCAGTAGTATGGGTGATACACGGGGAAATCTGAGCCTTTACTGCTGATTCGGGAGAGATAGGCTTTTGTTTATCGGTCGCGATTGGACTCAAAGATAAATATGGCAAATACGGTGTGGCACTAAATCAGAAAGGTTCACTGTCGTGTCTTTACCGAGTGTTCTTTGGGGCAAAAGTCACACTTTAAAAGGCCGCTCTGAAAAGTTGCGATGAGAAGATACTGTAAACCCGGACAAGACGATTGACAACATAAAGTTCAAAAGTTTTAAGTTCAATGTAGCTTAAAAACTGCTCAGTTGAACTTAAGAGTTTTCAGTTCATTATTTTTGTTATGGGTTTGGAGCCCAATCACCTTGTTAAAACCAATACTTAAAATTATTACAACCAATCCCAAAAGACAAAAAATAATAATAACAACACAGAATTGCAAATTAGATACAACATGCTTTTTGTTGTGACATGTACTATGAGTTATTGACAGTTAGGACCACATAAAAAGAATTCAGAACTCGTTAAAGATACAAACTTTATTAAAGCTCGTACAAAGCCAGACAAGAGTGTATTGGCGTGACAATCGTAGACAAAAGTTCTCAAACTCGTCTGTATACTGGGATGTTCTTGAGTGGACGTTTCACCTCTCACCTCATGAGGCTTTGTCAGGCAACCACTCATCTTGTTGCAGTAGGTTTCTGGTAGAGAGGGTCACCTTGTTATTGGAGACAACAACACTCCAGGGCAGTCGATGGCTTGAGAACGATCCCCGGCGATGAAAACCTACGTCTGAGCGCTGACAGGAATGAGCCAGAACAATAGGCTTTTGATCGAATTGGTGTAACTTCTAGTTCGTCCAGCTGACCGGTGTGGGTGAACTACAAGAGCAAAGTCAGCCGGTTACCAACTATGTCCAACGTTGAGCTCATTCATTTGTTCGTTTGCAAAGTTGTTACGAAAGGATTACACATTTCTTTAAATTTCCACAAAATGTTCCAACATTAACTGCAAAATTCTTGCAAAGAGCAGGAAAGGGGGAATGGCGGAATAACCCTTCTGCCGATATATATTAGAGAGAATATTACACAATTGTAGTAGCTTCTTAATTAACAGAACATTTGGGGATTCATCTCTCCAGTCATCCTGGGAGAAATGTCTATTCCGTTGCTCAAACCTTGAAAAAAGCCGTCGTAAACTAGACTGCCGCTGAATTGGGCTGTTCCTTGACCCCTTGTGTCGCGTTGCCAGTCCCACGCGGTACTGTTACATGGCTGATCTGTTTTGCTGTTTTGGTGTTAGACGCCCGGCAGCTGCCCCGCGAGCCGATTATGCGTATGCCTTTTAATGAGCGCAGGGGAGGCTTACGGCCGCGTTAACCCCGAGAGCAGCGGACTGGACAGCGGACGCAGACACGGCGGCTTAAAGCGCTGCCCCGCCACAGACAGTAGGTCAGAGAGGGAGCGTCTGCGGCACACTGACCTCGTATGCAGTGCTCCGTGCGAGCGGCCGTGGGCGGCTCACGCGGGCGGCTCACGGCGCATGTGGGCGGGATACAGGCGCGCGGTGCATGGTGGTGCGCCAATGGACAGTGAAGCGATAGGAACGTGGAGTCTTCCTGGGTCTGCATCTCAGGAAATCTTCAAATAGCCCAGCGTAGAACGTAGAGATATGCTTGATAGATTTCCAGACACTGTTTTTCTTGTACACCTAGTTTAGACCTGATTTATTACAATTTAGATTTTCTTTACCCCGTTTAGTCCTGATTTGATCTTGATCAAGGCCGGGAGGAGCTTGGAAGGTCAACAATTTCATGTGGTACAGGGCTTTAGAAACACTACACTCCACCCCTACATCTGATGACGGCTTTCTACAAGACAGTTATTATTAAGGTTAGAGTTCGCCAGGCTGGTCGTTATAGGTTTGAACATAATGTTAAAATCCCTTTTATGTGTATGTCAAATTAATGAATAATGCTTTGTGAATGCCTTATAAAAATTAATAAAGTATCAATGCTTACAAATGCTTTGAACTGTAGAGTGTAGTTGTTGAGAGTTATCATCAGAATCACAATGGGTTTAACCACTTAACTGCCACCCTAGGGTTAGGGTTAAGGATTAGGGTTAGGGTTAAGGATTAGAGTTAGGGTTAGGGTTAAGGATTAGGATTAGGGTTAGGGTTAAGGATTAGGGTTAGGGTTAAGGATTAGGGTTAGGGTTAGGGTTAACAATTATTTACATCCAAGTCTCAAAGCGTATTGACTGGAGAGCTTACAGTCTATATGCCAGTGTGATACCTAATTTCAAAGCCAAGACCTTCTAGTTTCTAAAAATATGTGTGAGATCTGTGTGAGTGAAACACAATTTACGTTACATTTGCCGTTCTTAATCCTAATTATATCCTGATTAGGGTTAACTCACCCTAACCCTAGCCCCCTGATCAGGGGAGACGACAGTTAAGGGGTTACGTGCCATTGTCAGTGAAGGTAAAATTCACAAACTAGACACATGCAAACGCATTTTTTGCAAATCAAGTGTAGCCACACGTGGGACATAGGGCATATGTGAGCGCAAAAGAAATGGAAAACCACCAAAAGAGCAAAAACAATCGATCGTTGGACGCGATACGGCCCAAAACATCGCTCCTGTCCCATTGAAGACCAGTTGTGACAGGGATGCCCGCTTTCACCGAGACTCTGGGCCGATTGAACTTGAGCACGAACATGATAGATATTGTTGATCTATCAAAACAAACAGTTCCATTTGATCCAGTTTCTTAGAGCGGCTTTCCCGACACCGCAAATGTCCATCGTTACAGTCTAATAATGGAACGAAATGCTCCAACCCTTTGTTAAAAAGCTATTAAAGACAAACGGGGCGGACGCTTTCAGAGCTACAATTATGAGCCGCTGTGGCTGCTGTGTAGAATCCAAGGGCAAAAGCAATCAATGCAGCGCCCGGGTATAGTGTGGCGTCACATTGTATACATCACATCCTCAGCCCGGTGCAGTAACACAAGTCTTTCTTTTTTCTTTTCTTTTTTTTTTGTTTCTCTTCTCCAAAATGTTTGCTAAAAAAAGATGCCATTGGAAGAAAATCCTCAGACCACAAGACATTAAAACCGTCCAGTACATGTGGCAGGGGAGGTTCATTGAATTACACACTGTCTCTCCCTGAAGCTGAGAGAGCGAGAGAGAGGGAGAGAGACAAAGGGGGTAGAGCAATAGGGGGGGAGGGGGGGGGGGGGAAATAAAAAGAATTCTGATCCTCCATTATCACAGACGAGGCGCGCACATACACAAGGCTGAGAGGAGCCCGCAAGAGGTAGATCAGAAAACGGTTTACGTTTGTATTTATTGTACTTTTTATCCATTGTACTTTTCTAATCACGCAGGAGGTGCAGCTGCAGTGAACCTGAATGAGAGTGAAATCAAGGGGGTTTGTGACATCTCTGAGGTTTTAGCAACCCGAGCCACACTCAAGGTTAGAGACAAAAGGGAAACATGGGGCTCTTCGGATTGGCACTGAATATTTCATACAGGAAGTGATGTTTGATTTGGGGAGAACAGATAGAACCTCATATGACTAGGGATGTGACGATTCCTCAAAAATCGATGCATAAAATGTGAATCTATGTAAAAAAAATAAAAGGATCGAATTTAAAGCCACCCTCAGCTACTCCATTAAATAGACCGAAACAGACCGGAACATAGCTCGTTGTTTCTAACGGCGTTAACTTTTCTCAAGACAAGCTCCACTCCTCCGCCGCCTCACCCCCAACACACGCCACACCATGTAAACACATACACGTGCAGGCATCGAAGCAGCAGACGCAGCTAAAGTTAGCGGCTACGAGATTAGCGTTAGCGGCTAACGCAGAGTTTAGCATTATGACGGAAGTTTCCCAAAGATTGTAAACTGACAAACATCTGACCAACCTGCTCTGATTCTGCTGAAATCCTCATCAAATGTCCGTTTGTCAAATAATCCAATATCTACAGGAGCTGTCATGTCTTTTTCCTCCTTATGATTACAAAGGCTGCACCGGAGGCTGTGAGGCGTTCAAGGGTGAAAAAAACTGCACTGTAAAAATAGTTCTAAATTGTAGTATTATGTTCAAACTGCAAAAAAAGTATAAATAAATAAATATAATCTCAAAATGTTTGTTTTGCTACACATCTTATTTATGCTGAAAACATGTAACTTTACAAGCACTCTGTCAAAATGATTATAGTTCATTTTCATGTTGTAATGTAAAGTTCTTGACAGTTCTGAGACAGTTGCAGTTTGTTACAAGGACAAAAAAGCAGATGTAATGCAGACAAAAGAAACATTGGTATGAATGAGTCAT
This sequence comes from Proterorhinus semilunaris, assembly GCA_021464625.1. Classification (NCBI taxonomy): domain Eukaryota; kingdom Metazoa; phylum Chordata; class Actinopteri; order Gobiiformes; family Gobiidae; genus Proterorhinus; species Proterorhinus semilunaris. Next base: position 33,535,188 of record CM038346.1, read on the forward strand.
ATTCTTTTCTTAAAAAAAGGTGTAAAAAAAATTGGGAAGAAATCGGGAACTTAAAATTGGAAATCGAATCGAATCGGGCCTTGAGTGAATCGTTACATCCCTACATATGACATTTAGCATAGATATCAAGTTTGGCATTGGTTTATATGGAAATATAACATGATTGACCGCAAACATTACTTTGTTCACAGGGCCCACAGTTTTACACTACACCACAGGTTACAAGTTACAGTCATCATTGAAAAATTAAAATAAAATAAATAGATTAATTAAAAGCTAGTATTATCAAGCAAGCGTTGCATGTTTTTTTTCCCATATGATTTGCATTCAGCATGTGGCCATGGTGACGCATCAAACAACAAGGACTTTCATCTGGCGAAGGATCAAGCTCTAGCAGTAAACATTGTAGCCTTACATTCAAATGGAGACTGAAGCAAATCCAGAAATGGCAACAACAACAAAACATTTTTTTTTTGCTTCAAGACAAATATAATGGTAATAGAATAGCTTTGTAATGGCTTCTTTTCTTTCTTTCTTTTCATGAAACAAAGCAAGTTACCAGAGCCAGGGGTATTCTTTCATGTTGAATGTCAGTTTTAATGCTAGAGAGATGGTTTTGAGACAAAGAAAGTAAAAGGTGGAACGTGTAAGCTCGAGGTGTTTTATTATGCTCTAGCTCTCCTTTTCTCTCGCTCGCTCTCGGTGGGTGTGGCAGAGAGATGGAGAAATGTATTCCTCCCGTTGCAAAGTGAAGCTAATGGTGGTGCAGCCGCGGTTCGGTGTGATGTCTGCTGAATGAATAATACAGCCTTACAGTGGAAATGTAGACATTATTCCGTTAAAGATTTGTGCTGCTACAACAAAGTCTTTATGCCCCAGCATGTTCAATTGTCATGTGTTTTATTTGTATTTTTTTTTTTCATTATCTACAAACTGTCATTTGTTCGGGCTTGGGACTTGGGCAAAATGGGATTGAACAAAGTCAATTGGGTGACCATTTTCAGAAATGTTTTGATATGAATGTTCACTTTACCCTTTCTATAACTCATACTTCTGAATTATTACGTAAGATTTTTGAGTATTTGAACAATGTTATAACCTTCCCGTGTCTAAAACATACTTCATTCACCAAAAGTGGATCAACAGCAGAGTAATGTGTACATTTCTAACTCACGGACCTCCCTCTTATTTACACATCTGACTCAGGGCCTTACCTTGCGCTCCCTATTTCGCACCTGTGTTGATAAACAAACCCCCTCTGAGTGGCATTTTTGCTTCATTTATGCAGTTCTGAGCAATTTTGTCCACTTTGATCGTTTCTTCTTCTACTGCCGAAGCGCTCCGAACCGTTTCCCCTACATTACGTTCTGCACCTCCAGTGTGTTCATCACGACACCGTCGATTTGCTAGCATGCATGACGCCAGCTAAAATGAACGCCGTTTTTACACAGTTTTATGGTCTCATTCCCACTACTGCCAGCAGAGGGCGCGCCAGGCCCTTTCAAAAGCCTATCTGTAGACTTTAGTCTCAACTGTGCATACGTCCACTTTCACAATCTCATAGTCTCTAGATTAGCGCACGGGTGAGCACAATTTGGCCCCAAACCGGTCCAACAGCATTTCCTTATCCTTCAAACGACGTTGCAAAATTACAAGAACTATTTTCATGTGTAAGAATACTGTTATTGTCTAAACAACCACCCTTTTCCCCCCGAAACTTGAAGCCTCTTTTGACGCCAGCTGTACAATTACAGGCCGGTCCATTATTCGGCGAGACAAGTGTGAGACAAACGAGCGGGGATGGGCGTGTCTTCAAACAACTATACGCACACAATTGTACTGCTGTGTTGGGGAATATATAATTTATGTGTTGCACTACGGTATTTATTCGTGCACGGGTTTCCTTTGTGATGTGTGGGGATGATGGCTCCACAAAAGTGGGAATACAGCAGAGGAGGCCCGTCGCCGATCATAGCGAGTCGTGGTTTAGACAGGGGCGTAACCGGTGCCTGTCGGCTCAGCGTCACGTTCAGACACGGAGACGCTCGTCTGGGATATTACCAAGAAAAGATCGGCAAACGATGTCTTTTCGACGGAGATTGAAGTGAGAAAAGGCAATTGACATCGACCAAAACTCAAAACAACAAGGTCAAAGTTAGGGAAATTGTCACATTATTGTTTGGCTGAGAAATGGTTCAAGTCATTTTACTATTCTCTCGTTTTCTCTTCAATGTGTTGTTGGGGCAGAATGTCTTTATTTATTTATTTGACTTGAGATGACCATATAGCAATCGGATTTGCGATTAACATCAGTCTAAAAACGTCAATGTTGTTTTGGACATAGATGTAGGACTTTCTTGATCCATAAAAGAAATGGCCAAGACGCCAATGATGAACATGGTAGAAAAATGTGTATTATTATCCCACAAATCCTTCACTGTCGCTTATGGATCCAGGGAAATTGCCAAATACACTTAAATTGATAGTCTGTAAGTTTGCAAAGTGAGGAGAGATTGTGACATCAGTAAACAATAGATTCCGAAACACCTTGAAGGTGCAGCTAAGACACATCAAAATGCAAGACCAGGTGGTTGATTTTCAGTGGGCGAGGAAAGTGCTCCTCTTTGGTCCTCATGGCGGGGAGCTGACCAGGGGCGACTGTAAAAGACACTTTGGAGACAGGATTCTGATGTAGCTTTGGCCCTCGTTTAAACTGCTTTAAAGTCTGCCTCCAAAGAGTTTTTCTTTTACTAAAAATCACTATGACTCGTGTGAGAACGCTGGGGTAAGTATTTTAAACCATCCTGGTTTTTGCATATCAGAAATAAAAAGTGGAAGCCTAAATCTATGATTGACAGGTTTATTGAGCAGATCCATTCGCCCTGTGAGGGCGGGGCTTCTCCCCTTTTAAGGAACAGGCCACTCGGGATCATTGTTATGAATGGGGCTGAATGGGACCTGCTGATCTCTTTTAGTGCATGTAGCTCTATTTGATCAAATTTGTAATACATTTAGACTTCCAGACCATCACTTTTTGGGGCGATAGTGGCGGAGATGGTAGAGTGGGTTGTCTCATGATCAGAAGGTAACAGGTTCAAATCCCGGTTCCTGAAGGTGCACACTGTCATTGTGTCCTTGAGCAAGACATTTCACCCACCTTGTCTGTGTACATTGATCTCAGAATGAGAGTGGTTCCTTGCTGTAAAGTGCTTTGAGCGCCTAGTGTAGGTGGAAAAGCGCTTTATAAGTTGAGAACATTTACCATTTAAATGGTTTCCAAAACCAATGGTTTTCTATTGTCATTTGCAGCACAATAACATAAAAACTGCTCATTTTCCTGCCGCACATAACAAATAAAAGCCGGTGTCCCAAAAACACAGTTCGGGCTTGAATCCAAATGAAATATGTGATTATAAAGACTGCGTGGAACCCCTTTAGCATCGAGAAACTACAAATCTGCACAGAAATGACTGTGAGAATCCATCTCATTCAGCAGTGTGTTGAGAAAAGACACGGGATTCTACCATGGGGCATGGATCACTTTTTGTTCAAATGTCCACAAAACAAAAAACAAAAAAAATTCTACATCTCAGTGGCAGCAGCGTGTGCATAAATCTATAGGGGCTTTGAAGACGGGCTATGATGCAGTGTCTGGCTTTCGCTCCTTATTTCTTTCTATTTTTTTTTTCTTGTATTTTTTTTTCTTTTTTCTATTTCTTTCTTACACCACCACTCCCCTGCGCTTCCTTACATCCCCCATACATATATGCAGCCCCCAGCCCCCTCTCCCTGTCTCTCCCACCCACACACGCGCACACACACACACACACACACCCTGCCTGACACACTGAAGTGGCACCGCTTTCCCGCGACGCCATTGGACGGTTGCCAGACGCTAGGGCAGCTGAAGCGCCTTCGAAAAACCCTCAATGCGCCGCGCGGACCCCCCTCCTCCTCCATCCTCCTACATGGCCCCCACCCACCCACCCCTCCCTTTAAAAACTACACACATGCACAGATACAGAGACGGCAGCCAACCCAGTCCCCGGCACCGTAGCCAGTCACAAGCCAGCTCTTTGTCTCCATGTGTGCTGCCATGCGGCGTGTGGAAAACAAACGTGGTCAAGATGCAGCGTCTCCGCTTTAGATCTCACTCAGGCCGGTTTTATTTTATTGACATTATAGCCACTCTCAGGGGGGAAAGGGGGCTCACAAATGGGCATTTTCTTTGTCGAAACGGCGCAAATGTGAGATATCGGTTAACCTGAACTGAGGACATTTGATCCTGTTTGGCGTTACCCAAATCTAAACGCGTCAAAATAATGGGGATGAAAACGCAACCAAAATGTGACCAAAAAAAGCGGCCAGAGAGTGACGAAAACGCGACGAAAGAGTGACAAAAACGTGCCAGAAAAGCAACAATAGCAAATTGAAAAAGTGACGGAAACGTGACAAAAACACAACAAAGAACCAACAAAAGAGCCAGAAAAGCAGCAATAACACAAAAGGTGACAAAAGAGCAACAAGGCGGCACGGTACAGTGGTTAGCGCTTGTGCTTCACAGCTAGAAGGTCTGGGTTCGATTCCCACCAAAGCCAGGGCCTTTCTGTGTGGAGTTTACATGTTCTCCCCGTGTCTGTGTAGGTTTCCCCTACCACTAAAAACATGTACAATAGGCCAGGATGAATGAGAGTGTGGATGGGGGACGATGGATGGAGGGGGCTACAATCTGATGTGGCATGTTCATTAACTTGCACTGTCCCTACCCAATAAACAAAATCATGAAAACACAAAAAGGCTTCAAATATGTGACAAAAACGTGTACTATCAGTATTGTAGGCCTTAGTTTTCAAGTGAGACGTTACAATGTCGTAAAGCGTTTAGATTTGGGTAAAGCCGAACTGGAGAAATTGCACTCGGTTAAGAGGTCAACTAACATAATAAGATGAAAATATCAAGGCACATTTAGAGGGATCCATTATTGTATGACTGACATGGGTTTTCAATGATGTCATGTTTTTATCTGGAAACACGGGCATTATAAGTGTAAGAATGGCCACTGTTATTAGTATTTCAAGGGACAAAGTTGGATTAATGGAAAGAATCAGGGTTATTTTGCTGTATCTGATACAAAATAAATGTATATACAGAACGGGTTTTGCATATACAGTAGCTTGTCCAGGCTTTGGAGGAAAAAGAACACAAAAAAAACATATTAATATAAATAAATAAATATGGAGTAAAAAGGGACGACAACGCAGCGACAGCACAAGGAAAAATCTTACCTCAGCTTTGTAGGTCTTAGCTTTCAAACGAGACGCTGCAATGGCCTATAGCCTGTAAACTCCAGTCGAGAAGCTTTAAGATTTGAATAAAGCCGAACTGGAGAAAATGTGCTTGGTTAAGGCGGAGGTTAAGAGGTTAATAAATCAGGACCAAAAATGACGCGTATACATACTGTTCTGTGGAGAAAAAGGCAAGGTATTTCCCACGTGAACCCATGACAGTGAGTTTATCCGGTGAAATCATTGTGCGGACTGACCGGTGTCTTTGTTCCAGGTCGAAGCACACGTTTAGAGGCTCACGATCTGAACTGTTGTCAAAACGCGGATGGAGCAAGAACGTTTCTTTGATCGCAAGATTTTTGTTTGTTGTTGTTCTTCACTACATCACTACAAATCATTGCCCATTGTGCAATGAAGTGGAGCCACTGAGGCCTGACGTGAGCGCTTTTATCCTGCACAAGGTCAAGTGCCGCGAGTAATATGGGGAGTATTGCTGCTACGCTGGTATTATTCTTCCTATAATAAGCTATAATTTACTACTTGAAAGTCACGGTATGTCTTTGGTTAATGAAGCTCTATCGATAATGAAAAACGGCACAGAGGTGATCACGCAGCAGATAAACTACATGGTCACGCTGCGGGGAAATGAAAATGGGTTTGCGTCAGACTCCTCTCTTTGGAGGATCATGCGGATGAGTTTAAATGTCATCTTCTACTGGGATAAAGACATGTTTTATTTTCCAGAACCACAGCCTCTGAAAGTGAAGCATAAGTCAGAGGAGACGGCTGCGAGACCTTCAGGTCCAAAACTGCTCCTCTGTTCCTGATTTGTTTAACCTCTGAACCCCCCCGGGACAAAAGATGTGACAACAACAAAAAAGCACACAAATTCAACAAAAAAAGGCACGACAACACAAGGGAAAATGTTAGATGAGTTTTGTAGGTCTTGCAAATGAGGCGTTACACTGGCCTATAGCTCCAGTCGAGAAGCTTTTGGATTTGGGTAAAGCCGAAGTGGAGAAAATGTGCTCGATTAAAGCGGGGGTTGAGAGGTTAAAGGAACAGGCCACCGTTTTTACACACTGAGACACGCTCTTACCTGAGCTTAGACGAGTTGATTCGTAACTGTCTGGTCTTCACGCGTGCGCTCAGTCACGCAAAAAGACCAAAGATGTTGTTAGCATGTAGCCTCCCCTCCTCTCGTCTATGGGGCCAAACGGGGGTGAAGTTAGAAGCGACCAAGCTCTCCCACATTTCCCCTATTTAAATACGGTTAGCTTGGTCGCTTCTAACTTCACCTCAGTTTGGCCCCATAGAGGAGAGGAGGAGAGGCTAAATGCTAACAACATCTTTGGTCTTTTTGCGTGACTGAGCGCACGCGCGAAGACCAGACAGTTACGAATCAACTCGTCTAAGCTCAGGTAAGAACATATCTCAGGATGTAAAAGCGGTGGCCTGTTCCTTTAAGTCATGTGAATTTGTGATGTGATATATAGTTAAAAATGGTTAATAATACCCCAGGAATAAATAGTGTATCTTTGAGTCTTGGAAATATTTTTTTGGAGCTGGTTGCACTTAGTAATGTTCCTGAAGTCACCCTCAGCGCCGTATGATATGATTACATTTAGTTTTTGTTGTTGTTGTTTTTTTTGTTTCTGTATCTATATCTTATGGATTACCAGCTCTGTAAGCTCAGTGCCTCCAGGAGCAGAAATGAGAGATCACTTGTTAATGTATCAGGGGCAACACGTTTGTTCCCCCTGCCAAATCAATCTACTCTCAGCTTAAATCAAATGTTGAATGCGCTCGGAGAATTTTAGGAATATTCTCATCTGTTCAAATAAATGTGTGAATAGACAAAGTAAACAAATGCACATATTCCCAAAGGCTTTCAGGCTCGTGCGGTTGCGTCTTCTTCATCAAACCTTTTTTTTTTATAAACTGTCCTTCCCTCGACCAGTGCCTGCTCCCCATAAGTGAAGCGTCCAATAACATTACGTATGCGCCTTTTAGTATGTCGCGCCTCAGACGTAATGCCATTGTCGAGGAGAAAAAACAAACAATCTGGAGCATGTCACTGGGTCAAAGGCAGAAAGTAACAAGCCGAGGACCGGTGCCTGTTGAAGGTCAGTGGGACAGTAGCACCTGTGTGTCCTGCTAATGAAGGGAGTCAGGCCGAGCTGCGGGCGGCAAATGGCGTGTTTCCACAGGCAGTCCCGACCCAGCCCAGTGCCTGGTCCATACCCTGTTTGGCGGGCGTCCCCACTGCCCGGGCCGGAGCCAATCCGGGCTGACCAGGCACAAGTTTTGGGAGCGACCATAGCGGCTGAGCTGATACTAACGGGACGTGAACAGACTGTTGGAGAGAGGACCGCCCTCACTAAAACAAGCAGGGCATACGGATTTAAAGGAACAGGCCACCGATTTTCCATACTGAGACATGTTCTTACCTGAGCTCAGACGAGTTGATGTGCACCTGTCTGGTTTTTACGCGTGCGCTCAGTCACGCAAAAAACCCGAACATTTCGCCTCTTCTCCTCTCCGCTATGGGGCCAAACTGGGGTGAAGTTAGAAGTGACCAAGAGTTCCACGTTTCCCCTATTTAAATACGATTACGTGACACAATACAAGCATAGTCACACAAAATGAAACATGTTGATTTTCTAAGTGGATAAAAAGAGGAATTAGAAGAACTTTGACGTCCGCGCAGTAAAATCTTCAGAATTCTTTAGAAGTGAAGATATTACTGCTTGGACGTCGAAGCGCTCCTAAGGTGTTATTACGCCTTACAATATAGTTGCTTTATATCCGCTTAGAAAATCGACAGGTTTAATTTTGTGTAACTATACTTGGATCGTGTAACTTCGCACATATCTGTATTTAAATTGGGAAAACGTGGAAGAGCTTGGTCGCTTCTAACTTCACCCCAGTTTGGCCCCATAGAGGAGAGGAGGAGAGGCTAAATGCTAACAATATCTGTGGTCGTTTTGCGTGACTGAGCGCACGCACAAAGACCAGACAGGTACGCAGCAACTCGTCTAAACTCAGGTAAGAACATTATCTCAGTATGGAAAAACGGTGGCCTGTTCCTTTAACCCCTTAACTGCCGTCTCCCCTAATCAGGATATAATTAGGGTTAAGAGCGACACATATTTTTAGAAACTAGAAGGTCTTGGCTTTCAAATTAGGTATCACACTGGCATATAGACTGTAAGCTCTCCAGTCAATACGCTTTGAGACTTGGATGTAAATCATTGTTAACCCTAACCCTAGGGTGGCAGTTAAGTGGTTAAACATTTCACAACATACCGCTATTGGAAAAGGTCATTTGGCCAAAGATTTCTATATGGAGTTTCACTTTTTTTAAAATAAAAATAAATAAATAAAAAGCAGTATCCAATTTAACATTACACTGGATTTTGAATGTTTTGAAAATGGAAAGGCCAATGTCCTTCCTCTTCATTATTGTTTCAGCTTGTCGTTTTTATTGTTGCCTTAGAAATAGTTGTGGCTATTTTACGCCGGCGCAATATTGTTTTGTGCGTGTCACCTGGGCATACGGCGTCTTCTCTTTTATTGTTACTGCAGTTATTATTTAGATGCTCATTGCAAAAAGCAGCGCTGGGTAAATTGAGCAGGGACATAACTCAGGACTACACACAGAAATGCGCATCAGTGTGCCACGCGGTTAGAACAAATAACACAGTTTCACGGGAAATTCATTGGAAAGTTGAGCCTTTGAAGCGCTATTTCCCTGCACTTGTGAGCAATCCAATAAGTTCCATATGCTTTTTATCAGTCCTGCGCATAATAGCTAAAGCTTGTTTTGTTTGGCTGCATCCACAGAAGTTAATCATTTTAGATTTTTCTTTTGTTCTTGTCCAAATTCAGCAGAGATCGATGATGGGATATATAACGTTGTTGCTGTGTTTTTGCCATAGACATAATAATAATAGACTACGTCTCCGGACTCCTCCCCGTTTGCCATAATAACCACGTTCGAGGGGGAAATCATGGCGGGTTTACAGACTCCTCCTACCCTGCTGTGACGGACCATGTTCCTAAAAAGGGCATAAGGGCGGGATCTTCACTGTAGACTCGGCCCTCGCGGGCACATAATGGTTCGGTCGTAGCCACGCCATTAGCTGTAATGCTAACAGCCTGTCAATCAAAGTCCCGCCCTCATTAGTATACGAGATTTCCTAAAATGTCACGAATCCTTACGAAAACCAACCTGGTTTCTTTAATTGTAACTAACCCAGTGTTATCACAGGAGGAATATTTAGGTGTAGAAAGTTCAAAACAATTAGAAACCAGGCTTTACAGTTGCTTAAAACGTGTGGAACGTGCAATGCTTTCTAATGGAAAACTAGCTTGTACTGCAAGGTACTGCAGCAACGGCACCCCCTAGCGTCGAGGACACAAAGCAGAGCAACCAGTAGCCATTGTTTTTAGTTACATTTTAGTCATGTTTTCATCTCTTGTTTGTCTAATTTTTGCCCGTTTTTTTTTTGTCTTGTTGTTGCTTTTTATTTTGTTATTGTTGCTTTTCCGCCACACTTTTTTGTGGCTCTGTTTTTTTTACTCTTTAATTGTTTTAGGGCCGACGGTGACGGTGGCGCAGATGGTAGAGGGGGGTTGTCTCGTGATCGGAAGGTCGGGGGGTTCGAATCCCACCTCCTGAAGGTGCATGCTGTCGTTGTGTCCTTGGGCAAGACACTTCACCCACCTTGCCTCCAGTGTCTGCGTACATTGGTGTATGAATGGGTGAGAGGTTCCCTGCTGTAAAGCGCTTTGAGTGCCTAATGCAGGTGGAAAAGCGCTATATAAGTTGAGACCATTTACCTTTTTTTTTTTGTCACTTTTTTGTTGTTGTAAGAGCCCTTTAGATTTGGGTGAAGCCGAACTGGAGAAAATGTGCTCTGTTCAGGTGGTGGTTAAGAGGTTAAAAAAGAGACGGCTCTTATAATAATCCCAAAGACTCGGCTCCCAAGAAAGAGCCATAAAGACTTACGTTTTCCTTGATATATTTTAATATATTATTGAATGGAGTATTTTAATTCCTACACGCATTCCACATTTTTAAATGGCTAGATTAGAACAAGAACTACTTTTCTTCACTTGCTTTCCATTCCAAGTTGGAGCAGGTGTAGCATCAGGATCGGATCGGCCATCGTGGGGAAAACAAAGCCCTTGTATAACTCCGAACTAATCCAAAATGAAACCACTGGCAGCACCCGTCCCCTATTATGACACCTGGCACTCGGTAAACACGCACGCGCACTGTGAGTTATTCCAGAGAAAGACCAGTTTGCGTAACACTTAGAAAAGTCTGTATTTATGTCTTGCCTTGATGTACTTTCATTTCTCCTGACTCGGCTCAGACAGGACACTCTACACAAGCCTCTGACCTGCAGAGCCCAGTGTTTGCGCATGCGTTTCACCTAAGTTTAGAATCAGGAAGCAATAAATACAACTTAAGTGCCAGTTTTCCAACATTCGCCATTAAATGTAACTGGAGGAACCGCTCATTTCTGCTCGTGCGCAGACAGTCCCGAAGACACACACACACATTTACATAGAGACATGTCCTGCTGTCCTCCTCAGACTGTGGCCAGTGTGGGAAACCCCTTGCTCGCTCCCTCTCTCCCTCGCTCCCTCTCTCTCTCTTGCTCTCTCTGGTCTGGAGAGTAAACAGAAGCTCTATGGAGGAGAAAATGAGCCTCTCCGTCACCTCTGCTCCCCCTGGCTCAGCAAAAAGCCCAGAACGAAGGGACAGGCAGTTCAGTCGCACTCACACACATCTACGCTTCCTCTGATTGTAGATTTAAGTTCCTTTTGAAGTCCAAGCTATCTTTCTTATCAGTGTAGCCGAGTAAAGCGGAAGGGCAAGGCTTTAGATCACGGCCCACGGGTTCCATGTGTAGGTGTGGGGAACAACAAAGTAACTATACATGAGCAATGGTAAATGACACATTGAAGTGCAAGGTATAGCAATGGTTTTACAGAGTGTGAACACATGTGTGCTATACGTGTGTTGGTTAATCAGAGTACTGTATCCTGAATACTTTTAGAATACATTGTCATTATATTTATGTGTAATTATGGCGTACAATTACAAAAATGAAGACCACGGTTGTTGGAACTCAGTGTTTGTATGAACTGTGGCTTTATTTTATTTTAGGAGGAAAAACAGGTCAACATTAAAGCTTCTTTCTTAATAAGTTGTGCATATGGACGGAGCTAAAATGTTATGATTGAGTACTGTGATGTATTCCCTTGATATTTGGAAAGTAACTATTCTAAATGCTCTCAAATGAAAGTGTAACTTCACCAGAATACAGCCACTCAAAATGAGTATTCTAAGTACGTGCTCTAAATACATGTACTGTATTTAGTTACGCCCCAACACTGTATATATGCACTGAACACTGATGCTGTGTCCTTGGGCAAGACAATTCTTCATTAAAACGTTGAAAGAAAATGTGACACTGAGTCGATATGTGTCGATGTGTCTTCACATTGTGAGGAACACTGGCTTAAGCGTAACAAGGTCCTGCCTTTTCCAGTTTCATCTGTATTCCTTCCCTCTCTTTATATGAAAGATGTCTGAATAAATGGAACCTGAACACATTCTCTCTTTAGTCTCTTTGCATCATGTGTGCAGTGAATGATAACAGGGAGAACGTGCCCAATGCTGTGACAAAGACAACAGAGCATTGAACCCATCAATCGTGTCTCTCTTGACCCCCTCTCAACCGAGTGCATTTTCTCCTGTTCAGCTTTACCCAAATCTCAAAGTTTACAGCCTCCAAGCCTCGTCTGAAAGCTAACATCTCCAAAACTCATCCGAACAAAGCTTTTTTCATTGCGTTTGTCACATTTTTGCCACATTTTCATTATGTTTAGTCACTGTTTCTGTTCCTCTTTTGTTGCGTTTTCATCACTTATTTCTTCTTTTTTTTCAACACAATTTAGTGATTTTTATATTTTACATTTTACAAAATGTCATTCCTGAACAGTTGGATGACAGAAACACCCACCAACCCACCCCCCACAATCCCCGAGCTGAGCGCAATTGTGTTGCTCTTACAATTTTTGTTATATACTGTACGTATCCATACTTCACAAAAAGAAAGGGTGAATAAATAAAAATAAAAATAAAAAGGGAATCCAATATCAAAGTACAAGTTTGCTTTTCAGTCGACAGAAAAAGAAGTAATTTCCTTAAAATATTGAAGTACGGGGTTCCAGTTTTTATAAAAAAAATTCTGTACTGCCCCTCAACGAGAATTTGATTTTTTCTAACTTTAAGAAGGACGTCGTGTCCCGTAACCAGGATGTTGCAGAGGGCGGTACCGGGTTCTTCCACAAAAGTAATATTTTGCGTCGGGCTATGAGTAAATGAGACAATATTTTTTTTGCTTTGATGACAATTTTATCCCTGGTTTAGGTATACCAAATATTGCAATGAGAGGGCACGGTTCAAGGTCATGTCCCAATATGACATTAGAAATTGTTCTAAAATATGATTTCCAGTAGTTTTGTAGCCCAGGACAAGACCAAAACATGTGTGTATGATTACAGGGAGTTTGAGAGCATCTATCACATATGTCTGAAGCGCTTGGGTATATCTTTGCTATAGTGCGCCCTATGGGCCACTTTGAACTGTATCACTTGTAATCTTACACAAGATGAGCAGGACTTTATTTCCCCGAGCGCAGCAAACCAACAGTCTTCATTCAAGGAAAACCCCAGTTCTGTCTCCCAGTCGGTCTTAATCTTGGCCGATGGTGAGTCTGGGGTAAGTAAGTTGTGTAAAAAGGGAGATATGACGTTTGGATTTTTTAACAAGAGGACGGAGAAGATCAATTCCAGATTGGGGAGGCAAAACCGGGAATGAAGGGGTATTAGATTTGAGGAAATCACGGATTTGAAAATATCTGAATAGGTCAGCTGCCTGAAGGTTAAATTTAGAACGAAGATCTTCAAAACTGGTAAAAGTTCCATCTGTGTAAAAATCTCCAATTGTTCGTAAACCTTGCCTTACCCAGACAGAAAATCGAGTGTTTTCATCACTTTTTCATCATGTTTGTCACTCTTTTGTTGTATTTTCATGCTTACTTACTCTCACTTGTGTTGCCCTTTGGACACTTTTCTCAAGAAGCTTTTTAGATGTGGGTAAACCCAAAACTGGAGGAAATGTGCTCAGTTAAAGGGGACAAAAGAATCAAGTGTTTGTTGTTTTTATCTAGATGAAGCTCCAGTATAGAACTAGTTTAGCTTATGCTTAAGTTCACGGCCCATTGGAGATTGTACTCTGACAGTGAAACCACATTGTATTAAAAGGTGTGATAGTCTTTTCTTTTTTTCTCTCTCTCCGAACACGTGCTTCCCTCTTGTTCTTAGTCGGTGTTTCATCTGTCTGGCTCAAAGTCTATAGTCTATATTGAGGAGAAAATGACCCTCTCCATCAAGGCTGCTCCGAACTGAGCAGAAAAATCTCAGGCCAACTCTTATGAATGAAGAAAGAGATACTTCAAAGCCGGAGTGGATTTTTCTGGGCAGCGGGCCGGTCCTCTGGGAAGGGTGCTTTCTCGGTGACATTTCGCGAGGCCGACCGCTCCTGTTGGGCGAAAACGGGGAGACGGATGAATGCTTCTGCAGATAAACTGTGGGCTTTTGAGGACAAAGCATAGTGCCTGGAAATCCGATCAGTCATAAGTCATTCATATGAGGTTATGTGATCAGGAACAAGCAACAACAGATGCGGGGGAAATGCGGCCAATGCGTGTGCTGTATAAAAACTATGTGTGCAGCGATTTTCTGACAATCTGTTCATCTGAATGGATTTGAAATGGTGATGTTCTTCTAACACATGAGGAGGCCGGCCTTGGTTTAATGACTATGGGCCTTTGGTGGGGGTCTGCATGACATATCACTCCAACAAAATACGGGACTATTTAAACTGCATTTAAATGTATGAACGAAAAGATGCCCCGAATTAAAATGCAGCACCACATCCTGTCGGACACTGGTGTATAAGATCTGCCGTTACGCGTAGTTAACGTCGTCAAAACAAAACACGAGAGAATGGGGAAAGAAAATCTTTGTCTCCACTTTTGCTCGGGGCATTATTACTATTTTATATTTATATTTTGCCAAAAGACTCAAAGTAACTCAGAAGTAACTCAGAAGTAACTCAAAGTAACTGAACATAGTGTAACTCAGCTACATTTTTAAACTGTACCTACTAACATACAATATATTACAATTTTAAAGTAACTTGGCCCATACTGAAAATAACACCAACGATTTACTCATTTTTACCTCATTTATCATTTCTAAAAATGTGGGGATATTACATTTAGCAGAGGAATTAAGTCGCATTTGGATGTTCAACAAATTGGGCAATATAACTGTGTAAAACGGAAAAGATCAGGACATTCTCATTTAACGCCGACGTGAAACAACTGTAACGCTTTTCAGTGACATCATTGGCCTTCATTTTGGCACAATTCCTTCAGTGACTCAGAAATCTCAGAAACGCTGGAGGAGGATTTGCCATTCTCTGTGTAAATCGGACTTTATTGAAAAGGTGGGACATTATCCAAGTAGGCGGGACATTGGGAAAGGTCCTGAATGGCAAAAGACTGAACCGCACAACACGCAACACCGTTCAATAAATGCGTGCTCACATGAAACGGCACGAATGTGTGGAATGTGAGAGAGAATGAACTGTTTGGACGTGGCAAACAATCAATTATGTTCAGGGTTTTTGAGGGGGAAAATCATGTCAGAAAAAGGTCTAATCAGATGGTGGCAATGAATGGCGTTAGTGTCTTTTCAATTGAGAAGAAACTGTTATGTGGACCACAAAACATCACCAATTACGTTGGGCGATTAATAAGGAGGACTTTCAAAGGGAGAAAAGCAAAAGTAATTTGGTCTACTTTAGTGGCAGATCAATGTCTGAATGGTTATTTTAGCTGGGAAGCTTCGTTGATTTGTTCTTATACTAAATCTTGGAAATACTCTGCTTATTACGCATTACATTTAACAGAACCCCTCAATATTCAATACCAGGGCTCCTGAATGTAATTTTACCAAAGTCCAGATTGAAAAAATAAATAAATAAAAAAGTCAAGCAAAGGTCCAGAACATTCAGGGTTAAAGGGAGAGTTTAAAAATGTTAAACTTATATATTTTCCTCCCCCTACATGTTCCAGCCATGTCCTAATGTGTAGAATGAGCCCAGACCTGTTCACCACAACTGCCTCTAAAATCCTGCACTGTCACTCAAAAAGTTGTTAATTCGGGTCCGAATTGCCATCAGACTACTCCCCGTCCACTCCACGCAGGGAAGTTCGTCTGGTCACGGAGCAATTGGGGCAGTTTGAACGGGCGGGTCTAACGCGCACAGTCCGTGAAATAAACCAATCAGAGGACGTGACGACAGCTGTTAGTCCAACTCACAAAATATGAACTGAACATAAACTCACGAGAACGCGGAGGCAAAATCCTCCACTACTTCATCCATGATTAGTTTTGGCTAATGCTAATGTTAATTGAACTAACAACATAGCGGTGTGGTTTATCAGGCTATCAGGCACGAGCTTAACACAGAGACTGCAGTTATGCGTAAGACCTGAGGGGGCAATAGCGAGTATATAAATGACCAACTAGTCCCTTTAATTCACGGTTATTTGGGGATTTTTAATCCTTTATTAAATTAATTATAATTACTGTGCTTTTGTTATTAATGTGTTTTTTTTTTACTCTAAAAATAAATGTTGGCTCCTAAATATCAGTTTGCAGTTCAACACACACAGCCCTGCTTAGGTTTAGTCCAGCTTCAGACCCGCTCGATGCGCTCTTCTCTTTTCTTTTCTTTTCCTTTTTTACAATCAGGAAACAGGATTAGTCCTTCCGAGGCGGTTTCTAAATGAATGAAAAGTGTCAAGGAGCTCTGGGGCAGCACTTTTTCTGTTCATCTGGGCTGTAATATTATTTTACCACTCCGGTGCAGAGGGAGAGGGAGTGAGAGAGAGAGCACATGCAGCCGCTCATCTGAGGGGATTCATGGTCGAGTCCAAAGTTCAGTCCAAGGTTCGGGTCCGGACGGGTTGGCGCGTGAGTCTGGATTTGGACTGGGGGTCACCATTTAGTGACATCTGTTCCATACTGTGTCAAAACAAACACATTTCTTAACTCCATGTAGAGTTTATTATATACCCTAAATAACTGTTCCCAGACCATGACATCATGTGCATAATCTCAATAGTGCATAGTCACCGGTTCAAACAAAGCCCATGCACACATAGTGGACCTGTTGATGCACTTACCTACATCTATTTTTTTTATAACCCAAGCATATTATTGCTACTGTATCAGCTTGGCCTTGTTCCCCATGTTCATCCACACTTATTTTGCTGCAGCAGCTTCCCATTATGAAGAAAAGGTAGAAAGCCCTCATGGCACAGACTCTTCCCGGCCTTCTCCCGCACAGTCCGGATTGGGCCGCAGCAGGTGCGTCTGTCTCCTCCCGCTCCGTGCCGAGATGGAGGGCAGAAATCTCGCCACCACAGCTCCGCAGACACAAAGGCCCCAAAACACACACACACACGCCGGGAGGAAAGAGGCTCAGTGCGATGCCTCCCGGGCGGAAACCACCGCCTAATGGAGTTCAGAATGGCACCAGTGGGCTGCAGCCAGAGTAGTCTTTATTATAGAGGGATAGAAATAACATACAGGGATGTAAAAGGCTCTCTAGGCCACTCTCTGTATCTCCTTAGGACCATTACTCATGATTACCGCTGCATTAGGAGATGCAGAAGACATTATACAGGCAGATATGGGCCTGGCATCATAAGGACACACAGGCTTACATAAAAGATATTTGCACTGAAGTATGTTGCTCATAAAAAATGTGTATATTACTCGGACTGTGCAGTA
This sequence comes from Proterorhinus semilunaris, assembly GCA_021464625.1. NCBI lineage: Eukaryota > Metazoa > Chordata > Actinopteri > Gobiiformes > Gobiidae > Proterorhinus > Proterorhinus semilunaris. Next base: position 33,552,428 of record CM038346.1, read on the forward strand.
ATGGCACAGTATGTGAGTGGTTAGCATTCCCATGTCACCGCAGGAAGAACTCTTGGGTTTGATTAGTGCGAGGCTGCTTTTCTTTAGCGTTTGCATGCCCTCCCTGTGTCTGGGTGACTTTCCTTTCCTTATTCAGTCCCGGTTTAGTCCCGGTTTATAACCGGTTTAGTCCAAGTCCTAGTTTAGTCCTGCCGCAGTCCGGCTCTGCCATCTCTAATAATTACAAAGGTTTTTAGGAAGTTATAGTCTTGCTTCGCTATAAGAAAACAGCCTGAATTATCAGCGCACTCATTCATGTAGCTTTTTTTTTTATATATATATTGACGTCTGGAGTACAAAGTACGGAAACGGGGCATCAAAAAAAAAAATTTGGATACCGCCCCCTACCGGAGCTTTTCAGTCAGTACTAAGTAAATGTAGTCTAAAGAAGTGAGATGACTAGAAAAGACAAAACGTAACTAACATCAAATATAAAGCAAAATCAGAAATCCATTATCTACCAGCGCCGTCATTTTCAGCAGCTGCAACCGACCTGAAGTGTCCAGGAGTACGAGGAGTCCAGTGCCGAGAGACGTCGCCCATGTGAGAAAAGTGGAAACCCGACCACTACTGATCAAGAGACACAGGCTAAAAACTTCAGACAGGGTCAGGAATGATCTAAAGACAACGTTTTCAAAGGTGTTATGGGCTGTTGAAATCAGCCGTCCCACCAACGCAGGGCATACACAGTACAAATACACAAATGCTTCAAACTGTGTGCGCCGAAAATAATCCTCCCCTCACTCTCCCACGGGCTGCAGGACGTCCCAGCTGCAAAGGCTCCGCTCTGGCCTGTACTCTAGCTGCAGCGGGTGCATCTTTGCCCCCGTCTAATTAGAGGGGACTTCCACCTAAACTAACAGGGGCATCCGAGCGACAGAAACATCTCCACCCAGAGAGAGAGAGAGAGCAGTAAAGGCTAAACAAGCAGCTAATTTACGTCCGTGTTTTCCCTGGGCTCTGAAACAGTTTTTCTTTTTAATGGGAAGCTGACTGCAGCAGGTTTGGAGCATGAATCCAGCCTTTGTCCCCAGCTCGCCGCTTTGAACTCTGCTCTTAAGCTAGCTATCGAAATGAGGGACAGCTACGTTTTGAGCGTACATATATTATACCCTTTGACATTTTAGGCCGTATGAATACTTTTGTCTATATCCCCCTGAGACATATCATTAACATTTCTCCATATTTGGCTGGATATCCTGTTGCAGTGGTTCCTGGTGGGGGTCTGGAGTTTGTTGGAGGAGCTTCCCCAAAGGCTGTCTACACACATCAAACATGCCAAATGAAATAACTTATTGGTCATTTTTTTAATTTTATTTCTAAAGGCATTAGTCAGAATTAGTTTAGTATTAGCCCTTATCGGTGGTAGGATGTTTCAATTTTGAAAGTGATAAACTGTTTCGCAAAGAGACATTTGTTATAGGAACCCCCACTGTTGAGTTGTACATTTCTCTCTCTTTAAAAAAAAAATAATAATAAAAAATCCCTATTTATGTGGATATGTGTTTTATTTAGAAGTTATAGAACAGTGCAATTCCAGCCACTCTCATTGCGAGCAATTTTAAAGCACGGCACTTCTCGACAAGGAGCGCGTTGGCGAGAGCGTGATGATCCGTCCCGGTCGGTGTGGAGTGAATGGGTTCAGAGGGCGCCCCCCTCATCACTGCAGTGGACACGGGTTTAATGGAGCGTTGGACACGTTAGGGCTGTCCACATGAAGGACTTTTAGCTCTGGACCCGTGTGGCCTCACGAGTCACGACCACGCAATACGTTTGGATATCTGAAAACAGACTCACTATATGACCGTGCAGACAGTGATTGTGAAGGAGGACGGCCATTATAACAAGTTATACCACGGTCAGTGAGAATTCCAAGGCGTTATTTTCGTATAACCGCGCCGGTAGTCCGGTAGTTAAATCACTGGGATATCACTCCGCTGCAGGCGTCGCCATAGCAACACGTAACACCGCTGAATCAGATAAACGCTTAATGAGCCTACTTTGTTGACAAGTCGGCTGACTCGACAAGTGACTGACAGGAACAAATGAGATGGAGTTTGTTGCTAATTTCAACATTTTTGGCAAAAAAAAAGTTTTTGGGAAGTAGAGGAAAGCAAGCAGCTAGGTTAGCCTGTTCATAAAGTATGAGCTTTCCATTTCTTAAGCATGTTTGGCTGGATTAGTAAAGTCAAACATAAAAGTTTCAGTTCGTGGGACCAAGGTATAAGCGAGTCCACTGCAGCTGTTTCCATAAACAGGTGATTTTCAGGTAGCTAGCTAGCTTCAGGTCTAACCGCTTAAAGGAACAGGCCACCATTTTTCCATACTGAGATATGTCTGTTCTTATGAGCTTAGACGAGTTGATACGCACCTGTCTGGTCTTCGTGCGTGCCCGTGGAAGAGCGTGGTAGCTTCTAACTTCATCCCCGTTTGGAGCTGTAGGAATATGCTGGGAGAGGCCAAATGCTAACAACATCTTTGGTCTTTTTGTCTGACTGAGGGCACGCACAAAGACCAGACAGTTACGCATCAACTCTTCTAAGCTCAGGTAAGAACATAATATGTATCCCAGTATGGACAAACGGGGGCCTGTTCCTTTGAAAAGTGAAATAAATCCTGCCAGCGACGCGCGGGTTGATCCGAAATGACCTGCAGTTACGAGTCATCCAAAAATATTTTTAATGATATTCGGGTCGCAGTCGGTCGGGACGCTTGAAATAAAGATGCCAATTAAACCTTTGCCATTTATATGATACTAGACACAGACACGCGTGTCGGGTACAGTATTATCTTTTTTCTTTTTGCGGCGGGTTTGTTGAAAACGTCAGTGGGGTTGTTTCTACATTGACCCGTGCATCACTAACTCCTGCCAAGAAGTGCTGCATACTTTCGGTGTTTATTTCCACTGAAAAGTGCAGGGGTCGTCCTGTTGTGATTCTGGTGATGCAGCATGTGCTGATGTTTTGTCGCCTGACGGAGATCCTCGCAGCACCGAGAAATGGCTCGCGCTGAGACGAGCAGTGTAAGACCGGCTAAAAACACACAGAGAATAGTCCCGGTAGTTTGCCATATTTAGTACATTTAGTAAGTGAAATAAAGATTTGTTATAAAATGTTAAGTTTGTGGGACTGTGGTATAAGCGGATTAAACAATGAGGGGCCGTGCGTTAGACAGTTTTAATGCACTTGGCGGAGTCACACCTCGACTCTGCCAAGTGCATTAAAACTGTCTAACGCACGGCCCCTCATGGTTTAATCCTTGGTCAGCATGTTTTGTCGGCTCGAGCTTATCTCCTCATATTTAAGTACAATAAGGACACACAGGATGTCTTTTTACTTTGTGAAAACCTTATGGAGGAGTTGTCCTCTTATCTACAATAGATTGCATATTTATATAAAAAATTATGCCTGAAATTAAGAAAAGATTTACCGTATCACAAGCCTGACAGAGAGATATACGAGATGCAGAGAAGAGATATAACTCTCCTAAACCGAAAGAAAAAAAAACAAAAACTTTTGAGTGGTACTTCTGAGTGATGGATAATGAAAGCTTGACTGCCCCATGACACAATGGCAGAGCGCAGTCGTCGTCACTGGAATCGAAACCTTTGAACCTTTGCGCCTGTGTCTAGCACTTTGCACTGTGGCTCCGAGAAAAGGTGAATGATCTGATGAAGGCTCTGCCAAAACGTTATCATGGATTACAAAGATAACTTTTGACATTTGCTACTTTAGAGCAGTGCTGTCTTTTGAACTTTCAACATGTGCACCTCAATTATAAAGTCATTATGGGTGTGCAATACCTCTCTTTCTCATTTGAGTGCCACTCTTCCAGTCAAAGAGATGTTTCATTAAATACTTTGAAGTAGAAAAAGGAAAAATCATCATCATCGGCCAGGCGTAATATCCTAAAAGAGGCGGTCCGGAGACGATCCAGTGGATCCTCGGGTATGGCTCCGGTCTTGTCGCTGTCCCCGGCGCTGCACGCGCCCTCGCAGCTGCTGACGGTGTCGCGGTCTCATCAAGCCGCGACACCGCCGGTGGCCCCCCCGCGGTCAGCTCTCGCGTCACGGCCACAACATTCCGCGTCGCGAGAGGTATCCCCGCGGTCCTCTCCGGCGGAGCCACGGACACAACAACCCGCGGTGCAGCCGGTGATCCCGGACGAGGGCGCGCAACAACAGCAGCCAGGATCCACTCCTGTCGGGGCGGGACTTGAACCAATCGGTCAGCCCGCGGCCCTGGTCTCTCCTCCGTCCTCTCCACATGGTGATGTTTCCGAGTCCGCCCACCAGCCAAAGCCACTATTCCCCACCACAACACTCATAATAGGAGACTCCATTATCAGAAACGTCCGTTTTTATAACGCCGCAACCCACTGCTTCCCAGGTGCTACAGTTTCCAGGATAACACAAAAACTCCCAGGCATTCTCCAGTCCATGCCCCCATCCGTCCATAGAGTGATCGTCCACGTGGGTACAAATGACGTATCGAAAAGACAATCGGAGCGTACAAAACTGGATTTTAAAGAACTCCTCAGCGTTCTGAGACCATGGATTTTTAAAGGTGTGTCTGTGTTCATCTCGGGCCCCCTCCCCCACGCTGAATCGTGGCGATGAACATTTTAGCAGGACCTTCCATCTGAACTGCTGGCTTAAATCCGTATGTAGACCTCTAACCTCTTTTATTGACAATTTTAGCCTTTTTATGGACCGACCCTCTCATTTCCGAGTCGACGGCTTACATCTGAACTTGAGGGGCAGCCGTCTGCTCACAAAGAACATGACCCTGGCAGTCCACTCCGCACCTGCGCGTGATTGACGGTTTGCCTCCAGTCAATCACGCGCAGGTGCAGCCTCCGCCAACACTCCCCCTCCTATCGTTTCCACGCCCCCCTCACAAACCATCCCTGTCATCACTAGCAGAGAGCGGACACAACACAACCCTCCATGCAATTATCCCGTTAATATGGACAGGAATTATCCTGTCCATATTAACGTTTTAAAACCCCTCCCCAAAGCCCCCCCACAGTCCACAGCTAATCCATCCCAAACCACACTAAACATGGCTCTTTTAAATGTCCGCTCTCTGCAGAACAAGTCTTTTATTGTGAATGACCTGATTTTAGATAATAATCTTGATTGTTTGTTTTTAACTGAAACCTGGCTGGGTACAGATGCGACCGCGGTTCTTGCTGAGGCCTCCCCACCTAATTTTAGCAGCACCTTTTCAATAAGGAATGGGAAAAGGGGAGGTGGCACTGCTTCCATATGTACAAACACTATTGCCACCAAACCTATTTTATTTGATCCATTCCCCACTTTTGAGCACCATGCAGTTGTTTTTAGTAATCCCCCCATTTTATGTGTCACTATTTACAGACCCCCCAAAAAATGCCCTCTTTTTGTTAAGGAATTTTCTGAGTTTTTATCACTTTTACATAGCTCTTTTAATATGATTCTTTTAACTGGTGATTTTAATCTACACATAGATAATCTTTTAGACCCTGTTGCTAGGGATTTTTTAAATGTTCTTAATTATATGGATTTTACCCAACACGTCACACAGCCAACTCACGACAGAGGACACAGTCTGGACCTGGTCATCACGTATGGCCTGTCCACAGCTGTGTCTTCTGTCATTGACTTGGCTGTTTCTGACCATTACTGTGTGTTTTTTAATATCACCAGTTTTACCCAGCGGGAGACCTCGGTAAGAGCTGTGAGGAAACGTCATCTCACCCCTGAAGTGGCTGCAAATTTTATTGATGTTTTAGAGAAATATTCTCCTATTGTTCTACCTGCCCCCTGTGATTTTATTTTTGAAAATTTTAATAGCAAACTCAAGTCAGCGCTTGATTCTATCGCTCCTTTAAAATCCAAGAAACTCCCTACAAAACCAATTACTCCATGGAGGAATGAGGAAATTAAACAACTCAAAAGACAATGCAGTGTGGCAGAGAGAAAATGGAGAAAAAACAAAATTACCATAAACTACCAAATCTTCCGTGAACAACAATCAACCTACAATAACACAGTAAGAAACACAAGAAACAACTACTTCTCAAAAATTATCAACAATAATAAAAACAATCCCAAGGTACTCTTCTCTACAATAGAACATCTAATCAATCCTGATTTTAACAAGACCAATTTTACTCCAAGTGACTCCCTTTGCGAGGCGTTTGCAGACCACTTCAGGGGAAAGATAGACACTATCAGATGTAATATTTTATCTACTCAAAGTAACACGGTTTTAAATACATCTGGTTGTCTACTTGTTCCAGAGGAAACACTGCACAGTTTTGTCCAGGTTAATGCTGAGATGCTTGATAAAGTTTTCTCCTCAGTGAGGCCCACCACATGTCCTTTAGACCCGGTCCCAACCCCGTTTTTTAAAACTTTCTATGGATCTCTTAGAGACGAGCTTTTACACATGATGAATTGCTCCCTTCAGACGGGGGTCTTCCCTGCTGCCTTTAAGGGGGCGGTGGTGAGGCCTCTGCTGAAGAAGAGCAATTTGGACCGTAATGATTTTAACAACTTTAGACCGGTATCCAACTTACCATTTTTAAGCAAAATCTTAGAAAAACTTGTTTTTACCCAACTTAGCGACTTTATAAATGCACATGACGTCCTTGAGAAATTTCAGTCTGGCTTTAGGGTAAACCACAGCACCGAGACAGCCCTTTTAAAGATTTTAAACGATTTTAGATTAAATTATGATTCCAAAAGGTTGACAGTGTTGGTTCTACTGGATCTGAGCGCTGCCTTTGATACAGTTGACCATACTATTCTTTTAACTCGTTTAAAACACATCGGCCTCTCTGGTGCTGTCCACAAATGGTTTACATCCTACCTCACAGACAGGACATTCATGGTAAGTGTGGATACCTGCTCCTCCAAGGTCCATAATATTACATGTGGTGTGCCTCAAGGTTCGATTTTAGGCCCAGTGCTTTTTAACCTGTATATGCTCCCTCTTGGTGATGTCATCAGGAGACATGGAGTCAACTTTCATAGTTACGCTGACGATACACAGTTGTACATCTCCATGTCTCCTGAGGACACCAGGCCAATGGATGCACTTTTTAACTGCATTTTAGATATCAAATCCTGGATGGCAGAAAACTTTCTCCAGCTTAACCAGGACAAAACTGAAGTTTTAGTCATCGGTCCTCAGGCCCAGAGAGAGAAACTTTTACCCAAACTACAGTCATTGTCTTTTAATCCTTCCTCACAGGTGAAGAACCTGGGTGTGATTTTTGACTCTGAGCTGACTTTAATTCCACACATTAAGAATATCACAAAGATAGGTTTTTACCATCTAAAGAACATAGCCAGAGTCCGCCCCATTCTCTCTCGGGCCAACACGGAGACGCTAATGCATGCTTTTATCACCAGTCGTATCGACTACTGTAATGCCCTGCTTTCTGGTCTTCCCAAAAAGAGTATCTCAGGTTTACAACTTTTACAAAATTCAGCAGCTCGTGTCCTGACGAAGACCAGGAGGCGGGACCACATTACACCGGTTTTAGAGTCACTGCATTGGCTCCCTGTGTGTTTCAGGATCCATTTTAAAGTTCTTTTAATGGTTTTTAAATGTCTTAATGGTCTTGGTCCTTCTTATCTTTCAGAATTGATTTTATCATATGAGCCTTCGCGGTCCCTTCGCTCCTCTGGCAGGGGTCTCCTAGTTATTCCTAAAGTCAACAGAAAGACTCACGGCGAGGCGTCTTTCCAATACTATGGCCCTCGCCTCTGGAACGACCTGCCAGAGGAGCTCAGGACCGCAGAGAACGTTCATGTTTTTAAGAGCAGGCTCAAGACCCACCTTTTTAGTTTAGCTTTTAATTAATATTTACTTATATTAACCTTATTTACCGGTTTTAGTTCTATTACTTCTTTATTTTCCCTCTTTTATCCTGTGCTATTTCACGCACAGTTTTAGCTGTTTTTAATGTATCTCTTATTAAATATTTATTTATTTATTTTTATTCATTTATTTTTTATGTTCTCCTAGTGGTTCCTCTGAGGGAGCCCTCTGCCCCGGGAGTGCTGGTTGGCTGTGGCCGTGCGGGCGCTCTCCTGGGGGTGCCTGGATGGAGGTAGGACGTCTCTCCTACACCTACTCCGGGCCCCCTGGGTTGGCGCTCTGTGGCTGTGGGCGATGGGCTGCTCCTGGTGCAGACGGCTCCTTGGATGATGTTTCCTCTTTCGGTCGATCTGTACCCAGCCTTATACTCAACTCTATGTCCATTTTTATTTAAGACTTTTAACTGCTGGGCTGTCTGTACGTATATGTGTCTGTGTGTCTGTGTGCGCGGGTGGTGGGTGGTGGGGTTGTAGTTATTTATGTATATTTACTGGTGGGGACGATTTTTATTATTTTTAATGATTTTTAAGCACTGTAAAGCACTTTGTGTTACATTTTGTATGAAAAGCGCTCTATAAATAAAGTTTGATTTGATTTGATTTGATTACTCATTAGGTCAGTAGTTGTCGGATGTTTGCATTTTTCATTTGAAAAGAGATTATTTTCTATCAACACAAGGACAACTTTAGAACATCGATAGTGTCAAAGTCTGTAACCTTTTTGATATAAAGAGCCAATTCTGCGCCGGAAATACAAAGTTCTGATCTGTGAAAAGTGACTGTCAATTCTAATTTGTAGATTTATGCTCATTACAAGGATGAGCATAGGGCAGATCAGTACCAAGACAAAGGTATGTCTACACACGGACCATATTTGAAAGATAAGACATGACTTTTCCAGGACTTCACCAGACCAACATTTATAGTGCGGTGGGGAAATGTTAGGGGCAGACAATAATGTTTTTAAAGCAGTAGTAACTTGTTTACCTTAATAACTCCTTTCCGTAGTCCTTCTTGGGGTAATACAAGTGTTAATGGGATGATTTGGGGGTCTGAGCCACCAATACACACTACTGGAATCACAAAGAAAGAAGCTAACAGGCTAACGGGCAAAACTAACTGCGGGCTAGCACCACTTAAACAGTATTTACAGCCAAGTTTGAGTGAAAAAAATTATCTCCATTGTGTAATTGGATGTACAATATCCCTCTCTCACTTTGTCTTTTTGGTCAGCGTAGTATTTACTCTCACGGGCAATTCATTAAAAATACACAGAGGGGCTTATGGCCTCTTGGGGCATGAGTTACTTGGTACTGCTTTAAGAAATAAAACGCAAATGTTTGACGTTGCATTTTCAACTATGGACTATCTGTCATAAATTTAAATCTTCAATAAAACATGAAATTTGCACTGTCTATGTATAGTTTGATATTGTATAGATACAGATGGCATCTCTACAATTGCCCATATATGGCCATGTTTGAAGCAGTTGAGGAGAAAAACAAAGCAGAGAAAAATCCAAACTTTCTGTAATTACTCCAAAAGTGCTTTAACAAATGATGAATTATGAATATAGTTTTCTACCCAATAAAGATACAAAGACATGGAGAGGAGCAAAGAATTTCAACAGCCCATCATTACATAAATAACGGAGAATGCTTTTTATGACGCGTCATGCTAGCATCATGCTACATGCTAACGCTAGCTATGACTGGCGTTTTTTTTTTTTTTTTCGTTTCTACTGAACAAGCTGCTGTAAAAAAAAAAATCCATATGGAAAATCTTATTTGAAAATAAGATTTTCAGAACAAAATCACACTGTATATAGACTTCATCAACCTAATTCGGTGTACAACATTTCACCTTAATAGGTTTATGCATAAAGAAAGGACATGACATAGAATTGGTGAACGTTACAGAGCAAGGTTAAAGGGCCACAGCTCTACAACCATAATGTATTATTGAATTGCTAGTGAAATAATAACATAGTACATTTGATTGCCTTATTTCCAAATCAAATCATTTGTCAATGTCAGCACACAGTCTCTTCACATAGTAACACACTTTTTTTTCAATTGCAGAAGGCGCTAGGACAGGTTTGTTCCATTCATGTGTCTGGAGCCGCTGCCGTTGCCAGTTCTGATTTCATTCATATTCATGTCTATTGGGTCAGTCACTAAAATGAGCCACATTTCTGTCTGTCTATTCACTTAATTGCAGCGTCCAGAAGCCGCATGGAAACTACAGCAACACGCATTTGGTGTTTTTGGACTTGGTCGATCCGCGGAAACTCCACACAACAGCTGAGCGGACTTTCATCTCCAACAAGTCAATGGGGAGAAGTTTTCTGCTTTCACAATGTTTTGCAAAACAGTTTGAGCATTGTGTGTTCAAAAAGAAATCACTGCAATCAAAATCTGCTCAAAAACAAGGCACAATTGGTTGCTGGTGGAAGATTGTAATTGTCAGAGCCCAGGTAGAGAACATTTGGCTCAATATTTCTCTGGTTTATATAAACACAGGCTTTTGAGTTTGCACTTCACCACATTGCGGTAAAAAATATACAGAAATTGCTGCAGTAAAAGTCACACATTCTTGCTGGATCACCTTTCTAGCTTTGATTACATCACACATTCACTTGCAATGTTAAAAGTTCCAGTGTTGCATTTATTTTTCACTAAGTTCATGTATTAATGATGGGAGAGTGTGACCACTGCGCATCCAGCACATCCCAATGATCTGAGCTCTGTGGTGGCCAATCCATGTGTGAATATGATGTCTCAAGCTCCCTGATCCACTATTTCACAATGTGAGCCCGATGAATCCTGTCATCTTGGAATATGCCATCAGGGATGAAGAAATCCATTATTGGCATAACCTTCAGGACATTCAGGATGTTCAGGTAAGTCAGCTGATTCTTTAGGCACAGAGTGTTGCAGAACCAGGCTACGTTTGCTAAAAGTGCCACTTGACATGGCAGTCTAAAAGTTGTATTAAAGACACATCATTTCAAACGAATTAAGAAAACAGATGTAGCAAAGGATTTGTGAGAGCTAGGAACGAGTTGGGTTGGCTAACTGTTAGAATCCAACTTCCTGCTTCTGTTGCTGTTTGGGGAGAAATCACACTATAAAAAGTAAACAAGAAACAAGTAGATTTTTCTTGAAATAAGTATATTTACCCTAGATTTGATTACACAAGATTTGTATCAAAACACATCTCGAACGTAACTTAAAATTATATAATAAATCTTAATTTACTTGGAATAAGAGGTTTTTTATCTTGTTTCATGAGTCAAAATAGATGTATAACAAATGTAAATTTGTCTTTTCTTTTGCAAAAGCAGAAATCAAAGGTTTTAACCCACAGAAAAACAAATCAAGAAAGTGTCTACTTCAAATTATTCATGGATGCAATTATTGTGAAGCCACTACTGCTATTCTTTGGATGCAAAAATAGTTCAGCCATAACTGTATTGTTATGGAGAATGCCTTCTTCATTGGTTTCATATTGAAAGTTTTCTTGGAAGCTTTGTGTTTCCAGAAAGCTCTCCAAGGCAGTGCCTGTGTGGCGGCTTGGCAGTGGTCACCGGAGCCATTTCCTCCTCGCTGCAGACAGACAGATGGAGCTCCTCACTGGTGTCGTTCTCATATCGATCGTCTGCTTGGCTCCGATCCAGGACCGGCCCGGGCTCCGGCCCCCCTGGCGTCCCGGGGAGGAGCTGCTGCAGCGGGGCCCAGCGGAGGTCAGTGTTGCTTCTCCTCTTTCCGCGCCGGGTCAAGCAAATACCAGCATGTTCTTGTTCAGTCTGCCTGTGGGCTTGTAAGGAGGAATGAAGCACTCTTTACAAATAGAACTGCCAATAGATTTTCATGTTCTTGCTGCGCCAAAATCCCTAGCAAGATTTATTTAAGTCTGAACAGGATTTTGCAGAACCGGGTGGCACGCTGAGGTTTGTTCCAGGAATAAAATACACACAATCTTCGGCTAAACCAAAAGATGGCACTCGATGTCCAACAGTAAATCAGCTCTGCCTGATTAGTCACTAAAATTAGTTGGTTACTTGGGCTGCTAAACGATACCAACAAAAGTTTAGATGCTACTGATATTGGGGGGAAAACTTATCAAAAATTACAGAAAAAAAATATTTAAAAGACATAGATCTTCTGCCTGGCGCGAGGACAGTGTTGCTCCAAACGAGGCGGTCATCTTGCATGTGCGCTGCAGTTGTGCTATGTGACTGCACCCCTGGCGAGAGGGCGTGGCTTATTAAAAATATATATATATATTATTACAAGCTGCACTGAAAGCGGCACACATTATTTTCTTTGTTTACATCACGCCGCCTCATGTTCTTCCTCAAACTAAAACATTAATTTATCCCACCGAAGTTAAAGTGATAGTCTGTAAGTTAGCAAAGTGTGGAGAGACAGTGAAATTTGAAAATAAACAATCAAATTTCTCCCCTCTTTAACCCCTTCTTAGTTTGAGGAGGGCGAGAACTGAATTTTCAAAAGTAAAGGATCAAGCTCCTCCTCCTCCCGCCTGATTGGACCTGACAGGCTGGTTCACAGGAAAAGCTCGTCTCGTTGGTCAATACAGGAGGATTCGAGACTCTGATTGGTGTTGAGATCCAGGAAGGAGGGAATTTACAAACTTATTACTGCACATCTAAATGCAAGACCAGGAGGTAAACCTATGTAGAGTAGACCATGTTACAATGTTGTGCCATCGTTATAGGTGCATTATGGAGCTTTTTTTGTTGCAAAAAATAAAAACCATTGACATTTGTGTGGAAATCACCTTTTTGTGACTGTGTGAGTGGTCAGCCTTTAGTTTTCATCACAGTGGCCTCTACAACGCTCCAGGAGCAGTTGTTTTGTAGGTTTTCTGGTGAGAGGGTCCATCAGCAATGAAAACCTACCAAACAACTGATCCTGGAGCGTCCTAGAGACCACTGTGCGCCATGCTGACCACTCATACAAGCATTGAGTCACTTAAAGGTCAAATATACACTAGTAAAAAAGTTCCATAATGCACCTTTAAAAACATACTGGAGTTGTGTCTCGAGCCACACGAGGATGTTCGAGTAATCTCTGGATCTTCTCAGGTGACTCAGTACCACTTCTACAAACATTTTCTGAACTGCATGTGATTCTTGTTTTAGCTGTTCTTTTTTTCTGACTGCTCCTCAAGTGTTAATGCTCCTGGCTCAGTTTCATATTTTCTCTGTGAAAATATCACGCAGCCCTGTCTCGCAAATGCACAAGTGAGATAAAAATTCTATTTTTCAAGACTTACCGGTACAAAACAAAATGCAAATCTTTCACTCAAGGATTGCATAAAGCAGGCGGGATTAGAGCCGCTTGTGGGGAATAATGTGGAAAATCACAATCGGAAGAGCCTTTTTAAAATGGTGGACCACACATTTAGAATGCCCAACATGGATTTGTGGTTTTAGATCTGAGATTGTTGTTGTGATCCTTTCTATCAATGACAGCTACTTTTCCACTGGAGCAGAACATTGTGATTTATGTCCCTGTGGGGCAGTTGATACAATAGTCCCAAGAGTCTAAAGACAGAAGAGGAATACATAGGACTTTTTTGGATGACAAACCATGAAAGAGGAAGCCACTAAAATGTTAGTTGTGGTCCAAACACGTTCCTAACTTTTATAACAAAAATTGTAAAATCCCGATTCTTCACAGGGACGCGTTTATGAGCACGTTTAACAACTTGCAGGTTCACTTTTTCAGGGTCATTGTCACAGAAAGGTAGAAAACCAGCCTAAGAGTTCGTGAAAGGAATACAAATGCTTCGTCGTTGGATGTCTGTGTAGGCTCTCAGTCGTACAGGAGTTGTCCATCTTCAATGAAGGTTCTTGAGTCGTCTTCTGTGGCTGAAGTCTCGCACGTTTCGCCTCTCATCCAAAAGGCTTTGTGCTTTAGTGTCACTGACGAAGCCTTTTGGATGAGAGGCGAAACGTTCGAGACTTCAACCACAGAAGACGACTCAAGAACCTTCACTGAAGTCTGTCGTTAGATGGACAATGACTCCCTCAAATGTCTCATCTCGTGTTTTTTAGTGATATAGGAAGGAGACCTTAGATGACATGGAGAGGAACCTGCAAACTCCACACAGAAAGACCCCACGTGGTCCAGGAATCAATCCCGAGAACTTTCAATGGCAAGAGAGCTAACCACTGTGCCATCATGCCACATGAATAAATCAAATAGAGAAGTCTGGCCTCAAAGAGGAGAAGGTCCTGAATCTTGCAGAGGTGCCAGGTGCTCAGGTCTGGAGGAAGGTGCTCCTGATAGTCCGGTTGACGACACGACAGACGGGGGACAGGAAAGAGCTTAGAATTAAAGCCCTCCTGGTTCATTTTAGCCGTGAAATATGGACTCGCTTCGCAGTAATTCTCCATAATATCAAATGTTTACAGGTTTTATTTTCGGGGGAAGTGGCTGAGGAGTTTATTTAGCGAGCCTCAAAGTGATCGTGACTGTAGCGTTCAGACCAAACAGCTGTAAATCAGGGGGGCCGAGACGACAAACGCGCTCACGTCTGCCAAATGAGGGATACCGCCATTAGTTTTATCGCACGCCGCGCATTAGGAGCGCGCGTTCTAACCGCGGCGGCAGACACGGCATCGTAAAAGAGTGAGGAAGTTGTGATATGAGCGCTGAACCATTACTTGTTTGTACATTTGCTGTTAACATAATGGCTCATGGTAAAAATTGAGCATGAGTTGTCATTTTGGATCTTGGCAGCGCCGTGTTGTTCCTTGGGCTCCAGACTTGGCACGAACAAAGGCACAGAGGGAGTGATTGGAAGGAGACTTGCCTTTGTTTAAGGTGTAAACGCATAAATGTGCCAACGAGCCGCACTGATGGCGAAGCGAATGCAGGCCCGAAGGATGAGACAACCGTAACAGTACTTTGTTACATAGTTTAGCTCATTTTATTGAACAGCAACAACAACACACGATGAATAACACAATGTTATGCAAGGCCTTACTGAGGTTATATTCATTTTTTAGGCTCAACATGAGTAAGGAGATGAAACTTATGCAAACCCGTCTTACTATAACACTTCTAGCGCTTTACAAAAGTAATAGTGGTCACAGTAATATAGTAATTATTTCAGTGTTCATGTTTTACTTGATTTGATGCAGAGGCACTCATGTGCTGTACCTGTATGTGTTATTAACAGTGGCGGGCCGTGGGGTTTCAGTCAGGGCCGTCAATAGCACCCTGGGTTTCACGCCGGCAAACGTATATAAACTGATCGACAATGGACGTATGGATAAAAGTGCCTTTTTGCGTGGCCCTTGTTCGCTAAAGGATGTATCAACAACGCAAACCAAAGCAGACACCTTCGGTAACACTCGTATTAGAATACAGAAACACACGACACACGACAGGCGGAGACCAGCGCGTTATAGCGTGGACATTTAGGAGGACATTTTAGGAGATGTTTTGTTTACAGAGCGAAAAAAGATCCGCACAACTGAAATGCTCACCAGTTTATTTGCTCGCACCAGAGTTTGCTCGCACCAGAGTAACGTTTCGGGTCTAGCCCTTCAGACTATGGTGAGCCTATTTCAGTTGTGCGGATCTTTTTTCCTTTTTCCATTGTACTTTTTGGATCCAGCACGCTGGTTCAGTACGTCGGATGTGCGTGTCTTTCCTCCTCAATTGTTGACAGAGCGAGACATCCAGAGATCAACTCAAACGCAAAATCCACCGTAATAAAAAGATACTAAACTTACAGTTTGGTGTTATGTGAGATGATTTTTTAGCACTCGTAGTCCTGTACCTGTTCAAGTCCCAGCGCAGCTAACGCGGGGAAACTCTTCTCCTGTCCGGGGAGCCGAGCGTCTACATCCCGCTGTTGGTCCCGCTGCTTTGCTCTCGAAGCTCTTCATGAGGAAGGGGCTCCAAAAATCTGTGATCAATTAATCCACTTCATCTGGATATTTCCAAGAGGAATATCTGTTTACCCAGTTTACAAAAAAAAAGCAAAAACACTGAAGGCACTGAAAAAAATTTACTTACTATTTTTCCCCACACAATACTTTTCATCTCTACTTTCTACTTATTCTACTGTTTAAAAAAGCATCATGCAACAAATGAATTTGAATCAGAGCTTAATTCAAATTTTCGAGTATCCTCTTAAAACCTATATTTTGTTGTATCGAAACTGCAGAATGCATCTTTGGAAATGTTGTTAATTTACATCTCTAAAACAGACTTGGATTGTTATGCTCAGTTAATGCACAGTACTCACACAAAAAATCAACTAACTCCTTTTTACTTCCACTTGAGTAAAAAATAATTTCAAAGAAACATTACTCGCACCCTGGATTCCTTCGACTCAGACTGAGGGCCAGGCTGTTCCACAGTTTAGGCGCGGCAACCACAAAGGAACGATCCCCCCCCACTGTTCGTATCGGGACCTGGGCACGTCCAGAACCATTTGATCGGATACCGGAGAGATCTGCTGGGGCGATGTACGGTCAACATCTCAGTGAAATATAACGGAGCGAGACCACGAAGAGCTTTGAATACAAACATTAACATTTTAAAATCAATCTGAAAACGGACCAGGAGCCGGTGTGGAGCGGACGGGGCTGATGTGGCTGTGTCTGGATGAACCGGTGAGGAGACGAACTGGAGGAGCGATGACTGTGGGAGGCCAGAGCAGAGTAGTCGCGGTTACAATAGTCCAACCGTGAACTTATGAACACGCGAGTCGGTTTCTCCAGGTCTTGGCGCGAGAGAAAGAACTTCACTGTGGTCAAAATTTGAACAGCATTTATTTGTGTGTTGATATGCCCTGAAGAAGACCATTGTTAGGTCGAAACGCGTTGGCATGTCCATTTAAATAAAGGACTTTTATGTTGCAGTCGGAGTGACTCAAATCCCCTTTGTTGCTCTTCTGTTTTATATAGTCTTATACCTGATCTTCGAAGAGCACCCGCGCCATACACCTTTGGACCTGCAGATGCACTCACCTTCTTCTGTTTTTTGAGCATTTATTTGTTGTTTGAAGTTCATTTCCGGGTTAAAGACGACCCCCAGGTTCCTGACATCATCTTGTCATCATCAGTGGGGTTATGATCTGGACCTTTTGGTGAATAATCCATGTGTGAAAATTATGTCTCATTCTCCCTGATCCACTCTTTCACAATACGAGCCCAATGAATCCTAGCATTGTCATCTTGGAATATGCCTGTGACATCATGGAAGAAGAAAGCCATGAGTGATCAAATAACCTGCTCTCAGCTGATTTCATTCATGCACATAGTCGTTTTTTTAGGCAGTGTATCTACATAGCACCTACTGTACATCTATTAATGTATCTGTCTGTCTGTCTGTCTGTATATCTAATCATCCATCCGTCTCTCCACTTGTATTTATAATCTGGTTCTTGTCTGTACTCCACTCGGGTACACAGGAGATCAGCTCAAAAACACTACTCCGCCTCCCACACACAAACCACCACCACCCCACCGCCTCCACCCACTCACAGCCAGAGAGCGGCCCCGAAAGCAGGCCTCATCCTGGGATAGGAGCTCCCTGAGGCTGTGGAAATGAGGCTAGTCCCAGCAGTGGCTAACACCATTAGCGGCACTTCCACAGCACTTTGGTTTTAAAGAGGCAGCGATGGAGAGGAGCATTATGTAAAAGGATAGAACAAGACAAAAGACACACAAAAAAAGAGAATATTTGTCATTATTCACCAATATCTCCTATGGAGCAACAGACGCAAAATGTTGACATGCACGTATCCACGTATGTTCATTAACACTTAACGAGTACATTAAATAAAAATAAAATCTCTCTCTCTGCATCTCTCTCTTTCTCTGTACCTTTCTATCTGTCTTTCTCTCTGTACCTTTCACTGTCTGTGTGTCTCTCACTATGTATCTCTCACACACTCGTTTTTACTCTTTCTGTACCGTTCTCTCTGTCTCTCTCTGAGAAACGCTGTGCTGAGAGCGGTGAATGGGGCCGATGCCCACATAAAAACATGTGCCCCACTTTGACCCAAGGTCCGGGAGCCACCGAGTTTGCTGCACATGAGAAGAAGAAACACTGGAGCATCTGTGGCTGTCCCGCCCCCCGCCTCACCTCCCTGTTTGCACTCCTGAAGGACTGGATTGAGCACTTGGGACAGACTCTGCCCCGAGAACAGTTCATCTATAGCCCTAAGTTCACTGTAGCACAGTGGAGGAAAGTGGGTTTAATTTACTACATCCTGGGCCAGGCCAAAACGGGAATCTGAAGGGACTCTGAAGTCAAGGGATGATCTTAATAAGATTTTAATGAGCTGTATTGAGGAAGAAATTGATGTAATAAATGTATGTGAAAAGTCAAAGTCTGTCTCTAGCTCTCTGTATCGTTCTCCCTCTCTCTCTCTCTGCTCCGGGACTGTGTAGAGGCAGCGGAGCATGGGGGGCGTTCGGTGCTTCCACAGTCTGCCCTGAGCCTGAGTCATGGGTTAAACTGACACCGACACATTCAGTACAGGCGCCCACACAGCCACAGACGAGCCACTGCCTGCGGAGACATGGAACACACACACATTTACTCGGTGGTAATATCGAGACAACATTGTTGAGGTTTATTTATGCAATAAGAGCTTTAGATTATGGCCCATTTTTGACTGGGAAGATCGAGTCATTTGTATGTGTATTTCATAAACATTACCAATCTGCGTTCGACTCAAGTACTGATTATACTGGTGACAATAACGTCGATTTATTCACTGTTCCAATCAGATTTACATGATATTTGTGCTGTTTAACCCGATTGCTCAAAATTCTCATTTCCAAATTCCCAGCACCTGTTCTGAATCAAGTGCAGGCCTCCATTATTCACAGCTCAGCGACAGAAGGTTCTGAGCTTTTGATCAAGCTATGCAGCTATTCATTCATCCATCTTTGTTAGAGCTTGGGTTTCACAATAATCCATAAGATGAGAGAAAAATACAACAATGCCCAAAGGAAGTCGACCACAGCAGCTTATTGATGCCCGCCCTCTTCCGAAGTCCGTGAACCTGGGTTTGAGTCGGCAAAGAGCAGCAGTCAAGGACGAGTCGTGACTGCGCCCTCAAAAGAGAGAGTGTTCTTACATGGGTCCAGTTTGGAGTTTTGGACTACAATGGGGTGTTTCTGTGTTCTTGTCGAGTTGGCTTTTTGTTTTCGGCAAATGTAAAATCTGCCCACTCACTGTGTTATTTCTGCGCAATCACCGCACACCCGACGCAACTCAAACGTGCATCACACAGAGGCAGCTCGGATGTACGGCTGTCACTTCGTTTGTACAGCCAACGCATGTAAGTCGTACGACCAACCTGCAATAAACGTACTGACCGTGGGTCCCATGCGGGCTTCGTAGGAAGTTTGCAAGAACTCCACACATCTGTACGTCGTGTGTACCCACCATGTATTTGTCACAGAGATTACCCGGCAATTTGGAGGGATATAGCCAGTGATGCCAGTAACTAATTACTTAGTAACGGATTACTGTAATCGGATTACTTTTTTCAGTAACTAGTAATCTAACGCGTTACTATTTCCAATCAAGTAATCAGAATTAAGTTACTTTTCCAAATCACTGTGAGTTACTATTTAGTAATTTTTCTTTGGAAAAATACATTTATTTTTGCATCTCGACGAGTGACGCAAGATAATGTCACGTTTTCAGCCTAAAAACACTCACACTGGTCGGGGAGAGAGATGGAAATACGTCACTTTTCTGAGTCTGTGTCCGCTTTGTTGATGTTACTGTTAAAACACACTTTCAATAAAGTGAGTGGTGGTAACAGGGTTTGTCATTAGTGTGTTGTGACGGTGGAGATGTTGTCGGCCTAAGTTGAATGTAACTAATAAAGTAACTTGTAATGTAACTTAGTTACTTGTAAAATTAAGTAATCAGTAAAGTAACTTAGTTACTTTTCAAAGGAGTAATCAGTAATCAGTAATATATTACTTTTTCAAGTAATCTGTGGCAACACTGGATATAGCCTATATTTCATCCTTGGATACAGAGACGGTGCATGTTGGGGCAGTATGACACACTTTCCCGGCAGTTGGAGAGCGAAAGCAGCAGTGACTACATTAGTTTAGTTTAGTTTAGTTTTTTATTTGTTTGAGGAGTTAACCTGCTCAAAGGGAGTGGGCCCACCCCAAAAATAAAAACATTTACATTTAACATTTATATAACCAAATCATAAACAAAGGAACATAGGGCAAAATAACAACAAATAATGAATAATAATAATAATAATAAAACAACAGCAAATAAAGAAACAAAACACTGACAATATTTGTTCATATCTAATAAATATAAACTCTTTGTAAACTTGTTTAAAATGTACCAGGTTATTGCAAAGTTTGATGTTTTGATCTAGATTATTCCATATTTCTACACCACGTGGGACACAGGCTTTTCATGGTTGTTCTGGAGTGCTGTTTATCGAAACTCATCTTATCTCTCAAGTTGTATTTGACTTCTTGTTTGCAGAACATATTTTGTATACTTTCAGGAAGCGACTTTTGTGAGGCTTTGAACATGATTTGAGCCATCTTGAATTCAGTAAGGTCCTTCAAATGTCATTGTTTTTTATTTAAAAAATAATGGATTTGTGTGTTTACGGTATCCAGCTAAATGAATTATTCTTATGTTATCTTCTTCTGACATTCGTATGGATCCAACTGTCTTTGGTGAACTGCTGCTACACGTAACACCACGCATAACGCCTTCTTCTCTCCTCCCTCTCTTCCCCTTAGCATATTGCAAAAACTTGTCCTTGGCCACAGGCACCTGTGAAGCTTATACATCGGAGTTTTCGCTCGATTGACGCACTCTCACCGAACGGGCAATTCACGATCGACATGTATAGAGGGCGCACGCGATATCTGAACATGTGTCGGCCGCACTAATGGTGCTCGACACATGTACGAACTCAACAAGTGCGACATGCGAAAATGTTTTATACAAACGTACGAAAAACATACGCTGGTCGCTAGGGCTGGGCGATATATCGATATATTTTAAAAAGAGATATGGAATTAGACCATATTGTATATATCGATATAGTCCAAATTTGCGCTGTAATACTTGCTTCAGGCAACCCGCTGAGCGGAGCTCTGCACTGCTCCCAGCGCCCCGGCCCCGCCCCTCGTCTTTCATGCATAGAGGGGAGAGAGGGGAGAGGGGGGAGGGGAGGGGCAGCCAGCACTCTTCAACAAACATGAAGAAAGCAACAATGTCTGTGAAGCGCGCGGAGGAGTATGGAGGATTGAAAGTGCCACAATTAAATAAATAAATACACCATTAAATAATTAAATAAATGTGTCATTAATTAATTAAATGTGTCATTAATTAATTAAATATGGAATTAAATAAATAAATGCACCATTAAATAATTAAATAAATGTGTCATTAATTAATTAAATGTGTCATTAATTAATTAAATTACCAATGATTCTGTGTAAAAAAATATATATAATTATTTATCTATTTAATTAATTATTTCATGGTCCTGTGTTGCAGTGTTTCATGAATTAATTTTATCTGTCAAACTCGCCCATCAAAGTTTGAGGGGTGGGTCCTAACACCTGATTGGTCATCCTGCTCATCGAGTCAAGGCAAATCAATTCCAGAATAATGGATTTACGCAGACTAGTGAACATACTCCGATACGCTGGGTGGCGCTATTCTCCCTTACGTATGTTTGAATACTCAAGCAAAAACAACTAAACACAAGCCTCGATCACTCTATCAAGGGATGTCAAGAAATAACTTTTTTTAAATTAATATCTGCTGTTTCTCAATAATCGTAAAGAGCACTCATCCGCCCGGTAGGTGGCGGTAAAACCAATGGATGCGGTACATTGCGACCGGGGCATTGAGGCAACGGCACATTCCAACTAGCACCCCTGTAGAGTACTTCTTCTAAAATTTCGGTCACTCTACAGTCAATGCCTTGGTCAGAAAGTGTGGAAATAACTCCAAGAACTTCAATAAATTCCTCCGCTTTATTCTGTATGCTCGGGGTCTGCAGGTCCTGCTTCCACATACTCAGCAAGGTCGAAAATATCTCGCACCAACTCCCTTGAAACCTCATGAAGGTCCTCCATCAGCGTAGCCGCCATGTTTCCAAAAAACACTTCAGGCCAAAGCAATGGATTAGACTAGATTTGAGTTAACCAGGCTTTAGCCCGCCCACAACTTTTGATGGGCGAGTTTGACAGATAAAATTAATTCATGAAACACTGCAACACAGGACCATGAAATAATTAATTAAATAGATAAATAATTATATATATTTTTTACACAGAATCATTGGTAATTTAATTAATTAATGACACATTTATTTAATTAATGACACATTTATTTAATTAATGACACATTTATTTAATTAATGACACATTTATTTAATTATTTAATGGTGCATTTATTTATTTAATTGTGGCACTTTCAATCCTCCATAGAGGAGAGCCCCTTGGTTGGTAAAACAAAAACCAGTGGCTCAATCATTTGGAGATGGTTTGGATAGAAGTGAATGTAGCGGCGAGATATGGCGGCGACGTGCGCTGCGCCATGTGCTTTTGTTTACGTGCGCTGCGCCATGTGCTTTTGTTTACTTCTCAGTAGTGCTGGGCGATATGATGATACATATCGTGGGGACGATAGAAAAGTGTCTATCGTGGCATTTCTCTTCTATCGTTTATATCGTTTCTAACCTAATTTCATCAATTATTAAAGCAAATATTACATTAAATAGGCCACAAAGAATGTATTAGTGTTTTCTTGTCACTACGCATCCTCTAAGTTTATATTAAGTGATTATAAACAAGAATAAAAAAGGACTTTTTTGCAAAGAAACTCCGTCTTGTTGTTTTGCAACACCTGCTTTTTACGATATTGCTGTCCGCCGCCCGCCACACCTGCTGTAGCAACGGCGACATCTAATGGACGTACACCCCTACTACAACTCAATGACTACAACACTCAGCATGTTTATTTCTGAGTTAAATGTCACTTCATAACAGAGGTTACATTTGCGTAATATGTTTAGCTTTGACGCTGATCCGTCTCTGAGCGCGCGGGGCTCTCTCTCAGATTCCCTGATAAACACCGCGTGGTTTCGCTCTGCTTCACGTACGGCAAATAAACAGCTTTTTAGTGATGGATCTCACAACGGAGCTGACTGATAGGCAAGGCAACTTTATTTATACCGCGCATTTCGTACACAAGGCAACTCAATGCGCCTTGATAGTGCATGGATCTGGATTAAACACACGAGAGAGAAGAGAGAGGAGAGGCTGGTGCAGGAGGTAAGAGACGGATCGGGCAGCGCGTAGAGCAGCTAAAGACGTACAATGCAAACTGCTCGCCCACTGTTTCTTAAACATTACGTTAAAATTGAGATAAAAGCTCCAATTTACATTTGTATTGGTGTAATATGAGCCTTGATATTGAGGAGCAGATGATGCTCTGAATAAGTCGTTCTCTACGCACGAGTTTACACATTTCTGTTGTTAAATTGGTGTCAGGACCATAGACTGTATAAAGGACTCAGATGTTCAGATCATGTTTAGCCCATTTATCCTGCTGTCTCACATTTTTCCTGACATAAACAATACAGGCGATATAAATTATCCATAGCGAAACCACTGCTTCAAAATAAAGTTGAAAAAAAGTAAGTAAGATATTTTTGTTAAACTTTTTAAAGAATAACTGAAAAAGGACTAAAAGGACTATATTATGGTATATCGTGATATACATCGTTATCGTGATATAAAATAATCCATATCGTGATATATGTTTTTTCCATATCGCCCAGCACTACTTCTCAGTCTAGTTAAGGTTTGCAGTAGATCGTGGATGTACTGTGAAAATATCAGCGTTTGTAATGCTGCCACCGCGAAGGACTATTGCTTTTTCCCCGTTAGCATTGCGTTAGCCGCAACGCTAATCACTCCAGTCCCTCGCTGAGCTCTGATGATGAGCAGAGATGGTGAGCCTGTGCTGCTTGTAAAGAGTAAAGAGTGGTTTGTGGCTCAGTTTAGGAGCTTATGTTTGGGAATGCTTTGGATAAAGATAAGAACTTATCTCAAAACCACTGACTAAAACACAGTTAAATCAAGAGCAAATATCAAGAAATTATTTGGGCTATTTATTTATTATATTTCATGATTATTAAGGACTAAAAAGTAAGTAATACTTTAATAAGTCATATTTCATTGTCTCAGTTTAGGCTTTAGTTTAGTTATATGCAACATAAAGTTACTAACAGCAAATGGGGTAGAAGAAAAATAAATAAATAAAATAAAAATTGCAATATTAAATATTAAAACACTCCTATTTGGCAGTGACTTTGACTTAACATTTCATTTCACAGCTCTCACTTTGTGGAAAAAATATCGGGATATATATCGTATATCGATATTCAACCTAAATATATCGGGATATGACTTTTGGTCCATATCGCCCAGCCCTACTGGCCGCACAGACAAAAAAATGATACCAAATATATGACGTGTTCCATTGACACCTGATTCGCTGAGGAAATCCTTCAAAAACAATAATCACAAGCTCCTTATTCACACAAAGCAATTATTCAGATGTGTTAATCGTTTGAACCAAATCTGGACTCTGAACAAACGGACGGAGCGCTGAAGGATGCTCGGGATCATTTGGAGCTCTTTAAAATGCAAATACCACTTCCACTCGCACGTCCTCCAAAAGAAAACGACCTAAATAAATAAACAAATACAGAGAGACACCTTACGCAACGGTCATTACGACGGCACATTGTTTTTCCGTAGGCAAAGTATGGACCGGCGGCGTGTGGGAGGATGGAGAGGCTCGCAGAGAAGATTAAACCACTGGAGGAGAGAGAGACGCAGCGCTTTTGAAACACCAGTGCATAATAGCAACCAACAAGAACGGCACTTAGACACCGAAATGTAGTACATGTCACTTTGGTTATCAGTTTGACTGAACGTGGAATGCATAACATAATGGGAGTTACATCAGAGGACATAGAAATAACAAGCCCTATAACCATAGACCTATATTGAACAAAACAAAACTAACATGGGAGGACACGGTTGCGTTGGCTATAGATTTTGTCAGAATCTTGGAAAGTATGGCTGGAATTTAGGTCAACTGTTTGAGAAGAATGAAGTTTTTTGTTTTTAAATTGTTTAGGAAAGAATCTGTTCACAAAATCCGAAAAATCTATAGTGGAAGGAATTTGTGTGCGTCTTTTTTTAATTATTTTTTTTTAACTAAACTGGGTCCCAAGGCCGTGCTAGTTGAGAATCACTGGTATAGACGCTCTGGTGTGGTGAGCTATTTGGAGCCACAGCTGGACACACCAAATCTGGACTAAACTACGTATGAAAAAGCTCTAAAATGCACCTAAATGTATGCCTAAACTGGGTGTAAAACATGTCACACAGAAACCCTTACACATGATAAAGCATAAAAGATTATCCTGAATATCGCCCGAATTCATTCATCAATCTCCTTTGTGGTCCTCCTCTTGGGAGCTCTAACGTCAGCATCTTTTTACCGGAAATTCTACTTTGGTTTGCGAAAGAGCACTTGGATGCTCCACAGCACCGCCGGCAAAATATCCTGTGGACTGATTAACCCGAAGTTTAATTTTTCGGCTCCTACACACGTGTGTGGAGGAAAAATGGAACAGGATACTAACACCAAAACTCTATGCCCACTGTCAAGTATGGCGCAGAGAGGGTCATGGTGTGGGGCTGTTTTTCTGCCTCAGAGCCTGGACAACGTGCTATCATCAATAGAAAAATGAATTCACAAGTTTATCAAGATATTTGGCAGAAAAACCCGAGACATTCACAACAGCGTGGAATAAGTAAGTGAACCCCTGTATTAAATAGCTGGCTGATCCACAACGATCAGGATGAATCTTGGACCATTCCTCTTTATAAAACTGCTGCAGTTCAGCGAGATTTTTTCCTCCCTGTCCTGTGAATGTTTACATGTTACGGCCATTAAAAATATAACATGTAATTGTTTGGGTGGTATTAGTTGAAGCAGACACTGGTTATTCATTCTTATGATTTTACTGAAGATCACAGACCACATTTTATGACACGTTCACATACATTTTCCTCCCACTGTAACTTGCTCTGGGCCTCTGATCCACATCTTTACATATATCTTCTACAATCTTTGAACCGAACACTGAACTGTCTGTCTTGCTTCAGTGCGCCTAAACACAGAACTTCCTCCACCTGGGCGCTGTATCCGTGTAAAGCAGAGGTCACGGCTCTATTGTGCGGCTGTTAATAGTACAACTCATTTTACAGTCCATTAGTCCCTGCACTTGTGCCGCTCTCATCCGGCGGGCTCCATCCCTGACATAACAGCAGGCTTTATGCAATGTTCTGATCAAGAACTCTGAGCTCGGTCCTGCAACAGTTGTTCGTACTTGTAGCTATTATCTGGCAACGTGGTCTGAATGGATGGGAGGTCACGCGGCCCCTTCACGGCACGAACATCATGGGTTTTGGGGTTTCGCTGTGTGGAACAAAATAGTCTTTTAATCAATCAAGAATGCTCCCACGTGTAATTAGTAATGAGAGTGCAATGCGGCTGAACATTTCTGCATTTAGACGGCTGCCGCTTCGAGATTTGGCCTTAGTGAAGCGATTTGGATGGGAGTCTAAATTAAAACCATTGTTTAATTGGACTCTGATCCATCTTAATCTTTTGACTAACTGTAATTCAGTTTGAGTCTAGATGTAGTAACGCAATTGTTTGACATGAATTCTGTTAGGCACACAAATATCAACTAAACTGAATGTGAATTCACAATAGGTCAATCCTGCAGCTCAGCCACGGGTACAATAAAAGTACACCATCATACCTTTAGGCAACTATAGTAAATGGTCTCGACATATAGTGCTTTTCCACCAAGGAACCCCTTACCCATTCACGCTCTCATTCATACACCAATGTACGCAGACACTGGAGGCATGGCGGATGAAGTGTCTTGCCCAAGGACACAACAGCACGTGCACCATCATGAGACGACCCCGCTCTATCACCCCAACTATACTTTTGTTGCATTGCACTTGCAAGTAACTAAGTGCTTTATTTGTCATTCTACAATTGTACAACAAAATTGCGCTCAGATGTTGGGTTAGTCCTGAGCCGCTGTGACTGAGCCGCGCTGCCACTGTGGGCCAACCTGACCCGCGTGTTTTGGAGGCAGGGGAGCACCAGGAGGAAACCTTACTGGCAGCCTTCAGTGCTCCTCTGAAACGGTGCACCGCCTACTGGGTTTGTTCCTGTTTCAGAGCGTGGTGTCCTGCACTAGTCATCTCCTCCACCTCCTCCACCTTCCTTCTTCCTCCTGCACAACTCCCTCCGCTCCACAACAGTCTTTCAGCTTCTGGGAAGAGCGTAGCAGACGAATGTAAACCGTCTAATTCTTCAGCGAACGTACATGAGCAAGAACAATAGTAGGAAAAGACGATTTGTGTGGCTTAGCTGCGAGTCCTGCCCGGATACCTCCTCGTTTGCCCCCTTTTTGTTTCCTGTAGCACCTCTTGTGACGCCCCCATTGTGTTGCAGGTGTGGGGGGCTCTTTGTACCTCTTCAGCGTTTTAGAAGACGAAATTTGCAGACCTCAAATGTCTTTCGCTCACAAGTTATTTGTTTACTCAAAAAAAAGAAGTTGGGCAGTAAAGTTGCAGTGAAAAATCCACTGAACCTGACAAAAACAAAGATGCACAAAAGTATCCAGTAAAATAATGTGTAACACAGTAACCCCAAGTGATGAAAAAGGAAAAAAAACAAAACGCTGCTGTACCAAGAGAGAGGGAAGTTGCTGGAAGTTTTTCCTTGAGCATTGGAATTTAAGGTTATGGGGCTCTCTCAAACCATGGAAGCTTAGATGGTTTTATTTGTCAACCAAAACAATCATACACATTTTGGTCATGGTTTTAGTCTGCATATACCGCTTTGAATTCATTTTTTTGGAGTCACAGCGGCTCAGGATTTTGCTGTGCAATTGCATAATGACAATAAAAGCACTTTTCCCTTATTTATATGTATTTATTTATAATGCTATATGTGAAGCCTCAGTCCAACGAAGCGAATTCCCTGTATTTTTCCAGCCACTTGCACGCTGGATCAGATCGCGTGTCCCGGGGCGAGCAGAGGAGAGACCGCTCTCTACCTGAGTCTGGGGTCACACCGAGTGGAGGCGGATTTGGCAAAACCACCTCAGGATTTTTTTGGTTTTGGTTCGAACTCGATGTGTGTGTTCAACATAAAAATCCCCTCTCGGCGCCCACACAAGTTTACCTTTTGACCCCCTTGGATTCAACAGAGAGGAAAAGCTTTTTTGGATAAAGTCCCTACCTCTTTTCCCTGGTCCACTTGCCTTGTATTTGACATGATTATGGGCTTTTGTTAAATCGTTGCAGGTCATTACCATAAATTATGTGCAAATCAGAATCACTTAGTCACACGGTCTAATGGAGGTTTTAAACAGAGGTGAGTTGAAATGCCAAAATTTGTATTCAGGTGGTCTCACAAAATTGCAAAAGTCCCTAAAGTTTAATACATCTTTTATATTTTTTTTAAGTGGAAAGTGTTAAGCATGCAGCTGTTAGTTATAACTGCAAATAACTACATTTAAATGACTTTTTTTTAAGTTATACCACAAAAAATACCAAGACTAATGGGTGTAAAAGCCATAAAGCATAAAAAACACGTATAGAGACCATTGGATCTTTCAAATATCTATAATAGAAATATGTAATGTTTACATTCCTCAAATGACACTTTGTCCTAATTTCATGCAAACTTAAATAAAGGAAGAAGTTACATCAGGCAAAGCATAAACAAATAACAGCAGATGCAATGTTGTGACTTCTGAAAGACAAAGTCACAAGTTTTTTGTGTACCAACAATCGATCTTTCCACAGATTTCGACAATTAACTTAGCTCACCATTCACTCCTTGTGTATACACACACTGTAGTTCATTCAGATATATGAATAAGCTAATGTATCCATCAGGGCCAAAGGCTGGGGCAGACAGGAGCCCCATTGTCGGCGCTGGCTCGGTGTCCTGGCACACGCTGGCACTACGCTACAGTAAATTGGCACCGTGCTCCGCTCTCTACACCCGGGCTCCTACACGGACAGGAGTCAGCTGACCGCCGAGCGCAGCCAAACAATACAAAGCCCCAGACGGCTCCAGTCAGTGTGACCACGGCCCCGCGCTGAACACCGAAGCCGACGGAGGCTGTGGAGGCTACCACGACAGATGGACAGCATGGGCAGAGGAATGGCAGGGGTTTCCAAACATTACCACCAACTAATGGCGTTCTTGATGGTAGATATGAGACACACTGTAAAATAAAGTATGATATAAATCTACTTTAATCCACTAACCTTGTTCCCTCTGCATAATGATCTGAACTTTTAGATTTTGTTGCCGACCATAGAACGCAGAATAGGTGGGGTAGTGTTTGAAATCGACTTTTTAAAGCTTTTACCATTACCATTTTTACCATCAAACACATACCTGGAGTTGTGTTCTGAGCCACTTGTGCACCTTTAGTAATCTTTGAATCTTTTCTCGGGGCTGTCGATGCAGAAGGCAATGTGTTGTACAAGGGGGCGTGGCCTAGCCGAGGGGGGGGGGGACTCTTATGGGTATCACACTTTTAATAGATTGTTGTTTTTAATTATTTTTGCTTCTGTTTAGTCATATTGTATTCTCTCATGCAGCACTTTGGAAAGTCTTGTTTTTAAAATGTGCTATAGAAATAAAGTTTGATTGGTTATGCATTATGTATTTATTACACACCAATAAATAATAATTGGACACGTGAAAACAGGAAGTGACCTCGCTCTCTCCTTGAGCAGCCGAGTTTTTTGCCTTTTTCTGCGAACTGCATTTGTGGTTTCTGTGTTCCACATTGTTTTTCTGGATACTTTTGTACGTCTTTGCCGTGTTTTTGTGGAGGTTTGGTGGATTTGTTTACTTTGAGAGTCCTAAAGAAAGCAGCTTTTTAAAGGTAAACAAAATGCTAGCTTATCAGCTAAACCCATTTGAGACCTACAAGTTTCTTATTCTGAGACACTGAAGAGGCTCCAAGAGCCCGCACAGCTGCAGCACAGAGGAGGCGTCACAAGAGGATCGACAGAAAACAAAAAAGGACAAACGAGAGATGGTGAAAGACTGTTGTGAAGCGGAGGGAGCGGAGGGAGAAGGAGGTGGAGCTGACCAGTGCAGGACACCACGCTCTGAAACAGGGACAAACCCAGGAGGCGCTGCACTATTTCAGAGGATCAGAGGAGACAGAGGGCAGCCAGCCAGGTTTCTTCCGAGTGCTACGGTTTCCCCGACCTCCAAGGTCATGCGGGTCAGGTTGACGCACAGTGGCAGCGCGGCTCAGCCGCAGCAGCTCAGGACTAACACCTGAACACTATTTCGTTGAACAGTTGTACAATGACAATAAACCACTTATTTACTTACTTACTTAAACTGCAAAACTGCAAAATGTATTTTTTTCACAGCAAATGGGCTATATGCACGATGTCCCCACGTGACTTCTTCCTGGTCAGTAAGACTGGTGCTGTACTTCCTGTACCGTATCTTTTACATTTATGTTTAGCAGGGTCCCAAACAAATGAAGAGAAACCTCAGGATTGAGTAAAGAGTAACGAGTTACTGATGGACAGTCACTGCTACGTGTTACAACCATCATGTTCGCTGTGAATCCTGCCCCAAAGGAAAAGCCAGTGGTCGTAAGATAGGAGCTTTTATCTTGCGAGCTAAAGGCTAGTGTTAAAAAATGATAATATAACATGTAAACAACTAAATATAATTTAAACTACTTACAGGTCGACTCTTTTTTGCACAGGCTTGTTCAAAACTTTGCGCTATTTGTAATGTATATTTTGTTAGCCGCGTTAGCCTCAAAACAAAAACATCCAACGTTATGAACACGGAGGATTCCTCCAGCGAAGTTGTTATGTCTCTCGTAATATTTTGCTCCGGTCACATCCAAACTTTTACTAGCTGTCCTTTACCAAATCTTGAACTATCGCTACTTTTTAATGGGAAGAGATACAGGACAGGAAGAACAGCGCCGGGTGTGCTGTCATGTGGGGTCACTGTGCATATAGCCCATTGTTCAGTTGAAGCAAAAATGGCAGTCATCGCAAATGTAGCGTGACGCTAACGATTAGCTTTGCAAGCTTCCTGGTTAGCATTGTTCGTTTTTAAAGAATTTGATAGGCTATTGGCCCACTTTGCTCCACTTCATGTCTCTGTATCTTTATTTAGTAGAAAAACAGATTCATAGTTCAGATCAGTTCTTTTTCTCTTCTTTGTTTTTTCAATCTCGCAGCTGCTCCAGAGGTCCTACATATCGATGAAAATACTTTCCTTACATGTCAATCTCTCTCAATGAGAGGAGCTCATCTGGTGCTTTACTACACTGCACGGACAGCTTACATTAAAATGTTTAGCTTGGCGAAGGGCAGTTTGGCATCGTTAACAGCATTTTAACACATGTAAAAAGTGGTAAGTCTTTACATTGTCTAAGTTAGATTGATTTACTTTGTTCGTCAGAAGCAGCGACAGTGGCCCAAGCGGTAACAGGTGTCGTCTTAGGGCATTAGTTCCATTTTCACTCAAGAAGGAATAATGTAATACATCTCATGTCAAACTGTATGAATATGACATGCTGTTACTACTGCAATTAGTATGACTCCATATAGGGAATGTGCTGCTGTATACGTGCATTTGAGCCATTAGTCTTAGTGTCTTACTTTTGCAACATGTTGGGAACCAGTGATGCTAGTAACTAATTACTTAAAAATTGATTACTGTAATCTGATTACTTTTTTCAGTAACTAGTAATCTAACGTTTTACTATTTCCAAACAAGTAATCAGATTTAAGTTACTTTTCCAAATCACTGAGTTACTATTTTGTCATTTTCCTTTTGTCAAAAAAATACATTTTTTTTTTTTTTAATTTGAACAGCAATCTACATTAGCCTCAGAAAGGAGAGATGCATTGTACCAGGTTATAGCACTTGTGCAAATTTCCACCTGAAGTCCCTGGGCCTATTGTACATGTTTTTAGTGGATTTCTTTTTTGCTTCTCGGCGAGTGACGTAACATAATGTGACAAGTCACGTTTTTAGCCTAAAAACACTAACACTGGTCGGGGAGAGAGATGGAAATACGGAAATAATATTTATTCCAATAAAGTGAGTGTTGGTAAAAAGGGTTTGTCATTAGTGTGTTGAGACGGAGATGTTGTCGGCCGTGGCTTGATGTAACTAATAAAGTAACTTGTAATCTAACTTAGTTA
Source organism: Proterorhinus semilunaris (assembly GCA_021464625.1). Lineage (NCBI taxonomy): Eukaryota > Metazoa > Chordata > Actinopteri > Gobiiformes > Gobiidae > Proterorhinus > Proterorhinus semilunaris. Next base: position 33,584,755 of record CM038346.1, read on the forward strand.
CTTTTAACATAGAGTAATCAGTAAAGTAACTAAAATAACTTTCAAAGGAGTAATCAGTAATATATTAAGAGCCGCCTCTTTTCTATGAGAGAACGCACACCGAGGCTGCAGTGACGCGCTGGACCCCGCACCACGATTCAGATCTGCTGAAACCAGAAGCGGCGCCGCGGAGGAAAACACAGGCTTTTGACCTCCTGCAGAGACACAGAGGCGGGTCTGGCCATGACAGACAGACAGACCGCCGTGAACTTTGTTTGTTTGGACAAGAGAAACCGCGGAGACAGAGAAACCATCGTCAGGGCTCAGGCATCAGGGGATCATGTTAAACTCGTGTCTGTCGCCAACTCGCTTTTAACCTACAAAAAAGAGCCAGGTTTGCTCTCTCTCCTACGGCACAGACGTACGTGTCTTCTTTTATTCATGATAAATGTATCATGTGTGTAAAGCCCCGCACGGTTTGAGAAAAGCCTCTGAAGTGCCGTGTTCTGGTGCTTTGGCCTCTACACTGGCTACACTGGCCATTTCTGCCTCTTTACACATTTATCCCTGCCGCCCTCCCTCTGCACCTTTCTCCGGGATGAGGCGTCTCTTCCTCCTCATCTGCGCCATGGGCCGCTCTGATGCACGGCTCTATGAAAACCAGTGGCTTGTATTCGAGTGTGGCCTGTATGTGTACAAGGCTGCAAATGTAAATGGCGGGGTTTTTAGTAAGGTGCGCTTAATTGGCCGAAATTTACGGTAAGTAACTTTAATCAGAAAACTGGTTTGGAAATAACAATGAATCCTAGTCATTTTTACTCATTCCTAAAAAAGTGGGTATTTCATTGGCACACATAAACTCTCTTGCTTCGGCCAACTCCCTTTGAGCCTCCGAGGCAAGGCCTTTTTATTTATGTTGAGCATTTCGTACACAAGGCATCTCTTGTCTCAATGAGGTCTGTAAAATTAAGAATGTAAAATTCTCAAATAGCTAAACTTTAAGCAAAACATTTTGAATGGATTCATTTGGTAAAAACAGTTTGTGTTACTCGAGTATTTTCTAATTGTGTGACAGTCGTTTGCTTACAGAGCCTTGGTCACTCAGTGCAGCCCAAATATAGTGCCTCTCCGCAGCATTTATTTATTTATGTGTAAACATTTAATTTGAAAAGACTAACAACTAATCCAGTCAGCCCTTCTGAACCGCTTGTAAGACAGTGAGTATTAAATGTAGAAAAAATATTGAGTGTGATGTATTTCTTTATGACAATGTATTCTGACCTGAGCTGAAAAAACCCAGTAGAGCTTCTGTTTCCATAAGCCCCTGTACAACTGCACTTATCCCTTGGTCAGGGAGAGTGCAGGGGATGAGGTAATGGCACGGGGGCCCACGGCAGCCGCACACTGGAAACAAAGGCAATTCATTTAAGAGCGTCAAGACAGCCCCCCCCCCCCCCACATCTCCCCGAGGTCCATGAACACATCGCGATGTACAGTGCTGTACCACACTCGGCTCAGCACAGGCTCCTCTAGACTTACACACTGTGCTGTCTGCTGATGCGGCAGGCAGAAAACTCCTGCAGGGAACTAGAGGGGAGGCTTTAGACACAATTTGATTAAGAAGAGGGACGGTTGAAAAATGGTCAGCAATCATTTGTTCCCATAACGCAGCACAGAGAAAGAGAAAAAGTTGTCCATTGTGGCAGAAATGTGTCATATTTTCAACATCACAGTAAAACATTTTTAAAAAGAAGGAACTTTAGGAGAACAAATAAGACATTTGACGTATGGGATTCAGACACTGAGAGGTGTCTCTTTTAAAACATTATCTGCTGTGGTTGGTCAGGTCTAGGGTCAGATACACTATGTGTCAATCAATACAAGATCTTGGAGCTATAATCAAAGCAAAGGTCAAGGTCCTAACAAATATAAGAAGGTGTGATTTTTTTATTATTTTTTTTGGTCAGGCAGTGTTGAATTTAAAGCACTGGCTGTTAAATTATGAACAAGTAGATTTACCAAGACAGTATTTAAAGTTTCATGAAAACTATATGGTGGATATAGTGTGAATAATGATGATAAATGTACTGCGAGAGAAAGTCGCCCCAATCGACTCAAGTAGCTCTTTGACTTTTGGACTGAAGGGTATGTAAATGTGTGTGTGTGTATTATGAACGCTGCTATACTTGAAATCCTGAGTACGGAGCAGGCGAATGGTCAGAAGGTCATAAAAAGACCCACTTATGTTTATTCTTTGTAAGAGTAGGGCTGGAATATGAGTGTAGGAAAATGTTACAATGTGTAATAATACCTACACCTTATTTAGTCTCAATAAATGATGAACAATTAATTCATCAGGAACAAATCATTAGTTTAGTGTGACTAACACGTAATAACTACTTTGCTACTGCAGTTAATGCCAAACTCATAATGAATGGTTCTTCACAGACGTCACATATTCATTGTTAAGTAGTTATTAAGTGTTATTCACACTTAACTAATGAATTGTTTATAATGAATTAAGTGTTAACAAATCATTTATTAAGGCTAAATAAGGTGAGTTATTATAAAGTGTTACCCACAAGGATAATAATAAGGCCTTTTGTTCACAGTAGCATCTTAAAGCAGTCCTAAGTAACTTGTTTACCTTCATAAATCCTTTCCGTAGTCCCTCTGGGGGTAATACAAGTGTTAACTGGATGATTGGGGGGTCTTTCATCTCCCCCTGGTGTCTCTGGCCAGAAAACCACAATTTCAACTTGACTGCCACCGGGTCGGAGCAGCAAGACACACTAATGGAATAACAAATAAGAAGCTAACAGGCTTGCGGGCTAGCGCCACTTAAACAGTATTTACAGCCAAGTCATCACAATTAGTTGTGATGCTAACATCAAATAGCCCGAGTTCGGTCACGCTACGTAGATGAAAGGGCGTTACAATTATATGCACAGTGTTCTTTTACTACATCGGGCAAAACACATTTTATTCCACTACAAGGCCTTTAACATGGGGTATATCACACTAGTGGCCAGGTTTCAGGTCTACTGTTGCGGAAAGGCTTGTACCATTGTTTTAAGGACGTCTACATCATATGCCATTGACCCACAAATGACTTGGGAGTCGGTTTGTGGAGCCTGATTTCCTGTTGGAGAGCTCACGCTGAGGGGAAGCTGAAGTGCCCCTCCACTGATTGCAAATGTCCCCAAACGGTGCTACATTTCTGCATTTATTTTTGTTTCTCAGACAAATTTGTTTCACCAGGAAAACTCACAGCGCAGCGGACAGTCCCACGCCACAGGGAGGAAAAGGCTATTTGTTTCAGAGAAAAAGTGGCATCGGGCAAAACTCACTTAGCCCACAAACCGGACGTTTGGTGGTCTGATAACATGCCGGGACTAGCACCTTTAGTCCTCATTTAGACTTGATTTAGTCCTGGTTTGGAGCTTCTTTAACCATGGTTCAGTGTACATATCCACAACAGAATTAAACTAACTTGTTTTCGACTCTGTACAAGTCTAAATTGTAAGATTGGCTCATTGGCTCAAAATGGATGCTGACCATTGTCTTTTGTTTGCGTTCTTGGACAAATCACTGAACCCACCTTGCTAATGTCAATGTGCCCAGGTAGTTTTATTGATGTAATCGTAGTTTTAATGCAGATACAGATGCAACAAACACACACACACACACGTCACAAGGGGCCCCACAGGAAACAAAAAAGGGACAAACGAGGAGGTATCCGGGCAAGACTTGCAGCGAAGCCACACAAGCTTTCCATAACTATTGTTCTGGCTGAAGTACGTTCACTGGAGAATAAACGGGATTATATCCGTCTGCTACGCTCTTCCCAGAAGACGACGAAAGACGGTTGAGTTGCAACCGCTCAGGACTAACCCAACATCTAATCTACGCCATTTCGTTGAACAATTGTATGAAACAAATAAAGCACTTACCGACTACCGTGTGAAGAAGGAAAGGCACAAACTACCTCACTATTACCATCTGCTTTTTGAACTCAATCATTTTAGTATCACAGGGCCCTACGGAAATCACAAATGTTATCAAACAGCAGAAACGTACCTTAAGTATTGTCCAAGTGTCCAACAGTTGACAGTGAAGCATCAGATGGGTAACTGTCCCCGAGCATCCACTCTCTCCTTGTCAGCAGGAAGATAAAAATAAAGTGTGTGTGTGTGTGGGGGGCATAGAAGGACTGATCTGCTCTCGTGAACGGATAATATAACGCAAAAAAAAAGAGAAGATGGTCATCAGGAAGGCACTCCGGTGTCATTAAACGGTTTAATTAATGGACATTTTTACCTTCATTCTGCGCTCGAGCAACCCCGAACCCTTTCACTCGCACAAGCTCAACATATTCATTCGACAGTGCACTCGGGCCGTGCAGGCAAAGTGGGTGAAGATGTGCCTCGGCAAAGGGCACATCAACAGTATGCACGGGTGGGAGCGTGGACCAAAACCGGCAACTTTTTGTATGAAATAATGCCTCCCCTGGACTTCGGTCCCTTCGATGCAGTATTGCCGGGTGCACTGCGACTTTTCAGAAGAACAATTTCAACAGTTTATATGAAAAGGTGGTAAATGCGATTAACTAAAAGGTACCGCTCCACTAACCCGGCTCTGATCTGGCCCAAAACGGTGACACACGGTTTGAAGCACTCTTCAAATTGCCGGTGTTTTGGTGTTGTGTCGGACTGAGCGCCGAGGTACCGGTCTATCCTCAGGGCCTCTCTTCACACTTGTCTGGTTCCTAAATGAGCCGTGAGAGCAAGAACAACACACAAAGTCCTGCTCGCAGCAAACACAAGAGAGGGAGAGAGAGACGGTGAGGGAAGAGAGTCTGACGCTCGGATGTTTCTATGTGATCAAAAAAAAATATTTAAGATATTTAGCTTTACAAATGGAAATCCTTGTTATAGCGTGTCACAAAAAGCCCACATCTTTCTCTAGCTTTCGCCAGTCCATTTCTCTGAATAAGGGGCCAGGGGGAGGTGTGTGTGTGTGTGTGTGTGTGGGGGGGGGGTCTCTTAGAAAACCTCTTCATCATGTGAGTCACTTCCCGAGGGCGTGTTTTCTGCAGCTGTGTGCGCGACCCCTGACCCTTGGCCCGAAGGAGAGGAGGGTAGTCACGAGGTACTAACTTTTGAGTAAACAATACTTACATGGAGGATTAGCTCGCTCAAAAGCATATGGGTTTTATTGACAGAAACGTTCATATAGCTTCCATTGACGAAATTCTACACACAAGAATCAGCCTAACAGCGGAGCAGGTGAGACAAGTGAAAGCTTTCTGCACTAAAGTCAAAGCTAAGTGCACTAAAAATGACTGGTCAGACAGTCGCTGCCTCTTTTCGTCAGTTGTGACACGTTTTTTTGAAAGCGTAAATAATCCCATTGTGATTTTAAGATGATTTTAATAAAAAAAATAAAAAAGTGTGCCTTTAATTGATTGTGTCTTAGATATTATATGGGTTATCTGGCTGACGTTATCAAAATGTATACAAAAAGAGCCAGTCTTTTGAACGGCTCTTTGAAAACAACGGATCCCAAAGACTCGGCTCCCAGTAAAGAGTTGTAAAGCCCATGACTACATTTTTATCGCACTTTGTTGCTTAGAAAATGCAATGTGGATCAAAAATAGCTGAAACTAACAAAATATCAAGTCATTTCATTTCCGCATTTTCACGCAAACTCACCGTAAGCCCCTCCCCTTGCTCCCCTTCCCTGTGCGGCTGTTTCAATAAAGAGAAAAACAAGCTTAGCAAGCCATCGAGAGGTGAGGAAAGCATTTCCTCTCTCGGTCGGAGATTACTCAAATATGCGCGAGTTGGAAACACAGCTTCAGGTATGTTTTTGATGAGAGAACCACTTTGTAAAAAAACAAGCTCTAAAAATGCAACTTTACATAATACCCCCAGTTTAAAGGATTTCATTGTTGTCTTCCGTCTATAAAGGGGCACACTGTGACCAATGGACACATGGGCCCTCGTCCGTCAGCCCCTCTGTGCTTTGACTGTGTGTCTTTGGGCTCTCGCGTTTCCCCCGGCTCCGGCCCTCTCTGATGAAACACCGCCGAGCTCGGGTTTCTCTGTGAGGCCGTGAGCAGGAGGAGAAGGTCAGGCTCATGTCATTTTCCCCAAAACACACCGTTTTTTTTTTTTCATTCACACAGAGCAGAGGAGGAGCTGTGCCAGCGGTCGGGGCATGCCGGGGCTTGTGCTTTCTGAGAACAAAACACATTTTTTGACCTGTCCAGTGACATCTGTATTTACCACAATGTGCTCACAAACTCTACAGTCAATGTTTTTTTATCATAAAGATAAAGGAAGCACACGCATCCTTTTTTCAACATCAATAAACACGAGTTCTGGAGTATTAGAATAAAGTTATGCGCGTTATGTTTTTTGTTTTGCTCCAACATTAAAGAGACTAGATGCAAGTTGGTCATTTTATACTCACTACTGCCACCTCAGGTCTAACGCGTAACTGCAGTGTCTATATTAAGTCTGTATTAAGCTCGTGCACTTCAGACCCGAAGTAACAACTTTTTGAGTGCTGGATTTTAGAGGCAGTTGTGGTGAACAGGTCTGGGCTCATTCTACACAACACATTGCTGAAACATGTAGGGGGAGAAAAATACTTAGTTTTAAACTCTGTATAGTCCCTTTAAGGACTCTTTCCCTCAATCCAGTAGAAAAAGTTAGGAAGTTTCATGTGACGGATCCCAAAGTACATTTCAGGTATACAATATGTTGTCCTTTTTGGTGTGTTTAATCTGTGTTGACACCCATGTAGTGCATACCAAGTGTTGATTTTCTTTAAACATTAACTTGTTTGCTGACCTGTTTATTTTTTAATCAATACATTGTTTTAATATTCCACGCTGCTGTGAATGTTTACTTGTTATGGGCAATAAAAATATGATAAAATGTAAATGTTTGGGTGGTATTAGTTTAAGCAGACACTGTTTACTCATTCTTATGATTTTGATGAAGATCAAACCACCTTTTATGACCAATTTAGGCAGAAATGTGAGACGTTCCATACGGTGTACTCACTTTTTCCTCTGGGGCATATATTTCATATGCCCCAGATAAAATGCTGCCCTGACCATGCCTCAACTACACACTACAATCTGGCAACAGGCTACATTTAGATCATTTCTCGTTAAAATACATAATTTTTTAATTATAATATCTCAAATCTCAAGATTCATGCACACCTAACCGGACGAATCGCACTGTCGCTTCTATTTGGCTGCTTGAAAAGCTTGCCATCAGTCGCTCACATGTGTTCACTTCATGCGGAGCCACTGCTGTAATAAAAAAACTCTGTGCTGTTGCTGCTCAGCACTAAGATGTGAATGGAAATTGTTTCCTTATTCTTTGTTTATGCTTGTGCTTTGGTGACAGTGGAATAGTTTTATACCTTTCTCTGACACTTGAGGCAAACCTCGCCTCCTTCCTCCGTTCTGTATCTCAATTTAAATGTATTATTGGAAAACCCTTTGAGATGACACATCTTGTTTGCAAGGGGGACCGACCTGGATATTATCTCAAACTGTGTGGGTTAGAGTTTGCAGGACCTGTCTGTCCAGCCTCATGTCATGAAAAAATCTCCTTTAAAACATGTTTGTAATCCAATACGTTCTTTATTGTGTCCGCGTTTATTGAAGTGTATGATTCCTCTGATCTGAATGCCTGGGCTCGGAAAGGCATTCCAAACCACAGCTGCTGCTTGCCATTCACACACCAGTGCCAGACACTCGAGGCAATGTGAGTGAAGTGCCTTTCCAAAGGACCAAACTACAATGTGCACCTGCGGGACTCAAACTACTGACCCTCCAGTCACAAGACGTGCTACGTGCTTTGTCCAAAACACTGTGGATTATTTGCCAAACTTTGAGGTTGAAGTCTTTTCATCTTGCAGCGAGATCAATTCCCTCCCTCCCTTCATGTTCACCACTTTCTCCAAGAACTAAGCTACAAGGCAATACACGGTGACTCAGGGAGACGGGCCCATCACCCTCTGATCGTCTTCTGGTATCCAGGATTCTGGCCCTCATCATCTATTCACTGTATTTCATCTAAAACATATTTCTAATCTGCTTTTTGTTGTGCTGTGGTCCTTGGAAGTGAAATGATAGCAAACTCAAAATAATCAATTTATTATATACTAAAGAAGGGTGAAATAATTGTACAGTCTTGGGGGCAATGCGTATTTTGTACAGTACAGAGATTAGTCAAAAAAGCCTTGTCCTTCAGTGAATGTCGTCAAGTGTTGATATGCGACTGTCCTCCTAAGGCCCATAGAAGCTGAAGATATTGAAGACATATTAACTTCTTTCATTGTGATGTTTTGGTTAATCCCTTCCCATGCTTCAGTCTTGTGAGTAATGCGCCTCGTATTGTAAATACGTAAATACGTTCACTTGTTTTTGCCGAGAGTCCTCTGCTTCTCCGCGTGCTCCACGGTCTTCTCCTCCACGTACAGGCCTTTGCGGCGGCGGACCGCGTTCATGTATTTGAGCGCCTGGTTGGCAGAGTCGGCCTTCTCCCCGAAGTGCAGGTACTCCTCCTCCGTGGTGGGCACCCAGTACGGGTCACTGCTGATCACCTGGTGAGGACAAGACGAGTGAAGGTGTGGCTTCAGATCAATATATTTAGGGTCGTTTTTGCCTGGATGTTGTTTATGCTGTTATAGGTAGAGGTCGACCGATATGGGTTTCTGTAAGGTCAATGCCGATGCTGGGGGATTTTTATTGGCTGATATTAATATTATTTTTTTATTTATTGGTTTATTTGGTCGGGACAGTGCATGTTAATGAACATACATGGGTCTCGTGCATGTAAACAAGCCACACCGGATTGTAGCCTTGGGCTAATTTGCATCCGTCGTCCCCCATGCGCACTCTCAAACACACTCTCATTCATCCTGGCCTATTGTACATGTTTTTAGTGGTAGGGGAAACCGGAGTACCCAGAGGAAACCTACGCAGACACGGGGAGAACATGCAAACTCCACACAGAAAGGCCAGGTGGGAATCGAACCCCGGACCTTCTAGCTGTGAAGCACGAGCACTAACCGCTGCACTATCAGAATCAGAATCGGTTTTATTGCCATGGTTATGAACAGGTTCACAACTAGGAATCGATCGTGCAACATGAAACATAAAACATATGCTTTTTTTCCAAATGTCTTACCTATAATCCTGTGTATGATGCTTCTAAACCGTAAAATGTCTCAGCGGGGGCGCCTTACTGAGGCATAGGGCTGATATATTTATGTTTAGTAGGTATTTTAGAAAGGAGTAAGTCTCTGTCTCTAATCTCTTTCGGTTTTAGTGATATATTATAAAATACCCAAATATCGTCCGGCCAATATATTGGTCGACCATTAGTTATAGCTTAAGTGTGTTTGTAAATGTAGGTTTTAGCCATAGGATCTGACGACCCAAAGTTTGGGGCTCTGCGGGCTTTCTGACTGGACAACCGGCAGCAGATGGGCCACACAAAAACCTCCTAAGAGCTATTTGTATTGAGTTTATAATGCTTACAAAAGAAAAATATTATTCACAATCAACCAATTCCTTCTCATAACAAGTCAATGTTGTCAACAGGAACTAAAAATTTAATCCTAGAATATGATTACTGCCTGGAGAGTTTTGTGTATTTGCTTCTTTCAGTATCAACAAAGTGGCATTTCATTGTTTCCTTTTTTCTGCAAACTGCATTTGTAATTTCTGTGTTCCACATCGTTTTAACGGATGCTTTTGTCCATCTTTGCTGTGTTTTGTGAGGTTCAGTGGATTGTTTGTACTGCAGAGCGTCCATACTAGCCATGAAGGACCCAGACACAGCTAGCTTATGCGCTAAAGACATTTGAGACCTACACATTTCTTCTTCTGAAACACTGAAGAGGCACCAAGAGCGCCCCACACCTGCAACACAGTGGAGGCGTCACAAGAGGCGCTACAGGAAACAAAAAAGGGACAAACGAGGCGGCATCCGGGCAAGACTCGCAGCTAAGCCACACGAATCTTGTATCACTACTATTGTTCTGGCTAATGTTCGTTCACTGGAGGAAAAAGTCGGATTATTTTCATCTGCTATGCTCTTCTCAGCAGGTAGGGAAGGACTGTTGTGGAGCGGATGGAGCTTTGCAGGAGAAAGGTGGAGGAGCTGACCAGTGCAGGACACTACGCTCTGAAACAGGGGAAAACCCTGGAGGCGCTGCACCGTTTCAGAGGAAGCACTGAAGGCAGCCAGCCTCAGTCGCAGCGGCTCAGGGCTGACCCAACACCTGAACGCAAATACAGCACTTACTGACTTAAATGCCGAGATACTTTGTTAATCGAATATGCAAATGGCAGTAAAGTAATATGCATTCGGGTCATTCCTCTAACCAAAACAAGCTGCATTTCTTTTGTTTAATTCTTGGTCTGTGATTGAAACGCTCGCCTGTTGGGTCTAATCCCTCGGCCGTTTCAAAGGCTGATTCCTGGAACAAAAACTGGCGAAGCGGCTGTTGGCTGCTCCAGCTGCTGTGTAGTCCCAGAGGAGGAGAATGGTGTACGGTAAAGGGGCCCGAGCGCACACACAAACGTCTCATAGAGAGGATGAGGCGTGACACTGGACCCCCCCCCCCACTCCCTCCCTCTGTCCCCGCTGCGAGGGGCTACAGTAGGCGCACCTGGCTCTTGGTTTACACTGGGACAGATGGCACCGAGCGGCTACAGCGACCAACGGCTTACATTAAGCAGCACACAGCGCTCGCGAGCAGCATATGCCCCGCGCATAATAATGGAGGTGCCGCAGGGGGTGGGAGGGGGGGCGTCCCGTCACAGGCAAGGGCTCTGCTTCAGTGGCTAAATGCTGTCGGACGGCTGTTGCAAGAGGGGCAGGACTGACGCGGAGTTAATGCGAGCGGGCCGAGTGTGACCACGGGGACGACCCGGGGAGATCAAGCTGAGAACGGACTCACGAGGGGCGATGGAAAGGTTTTAGTATAAGTCTGAACACGAAGGAATAAATGAGCAAGGTGAAAATGTTAAACTGCATTGAGTAATATGCAGATGATAAACAAATGCAGGTAGGTCGAGGTCACGGTGAGAGTTTCCTAAAAAAGAACATTATAATTGACAAGAGTTACTGGAATGACTTGACTGTGATATAAATCCTTTCACATCGTTTTAACGTTCGACAAACAGGCAATAACCCTTTGATTTTGCGGCTTTACCACTCTGTTATTTTCAAGCACACGATGGAAGGAGACAATAACCAATTTGCCTTTCAAATACAATCTCCCGAATCGCTCTCAATTTACCCACTTGCAAATTCAGAGTGCCGCGGCTTCCTCTCATTACCCAACAGTGTGTTGAATGAATGCATTTATTCAGACTTCCGAAAACATATCGTTGCCTCGGGGGTGCCAATATTTCAACCTACATAAAAGAGAAAAGACCAGTCTGAATGGGAGCGGGAGGAAGTGCGTCACTTTTACTTTGAGTATTAGTATTTACTTCAGTTGTCATGAGGCTCGACTGTAGCCGTCCCGTTTGAGAGGGCACTGTGCTGCACATGTTTTGAGGCCCTATGTTGTACTTCCTTCTGTCCAAGAACAAAAAAAAACAACAAAGTACTGAAGTCAAGCTACAATGTTATGCAATCTATTGTTTCTGCCTGTAACACGGGAGAGTGGTAAGAACAAAGACTAGCGGATGTGGAATGACCCGATACAACTTATATGTGCAGATACTGTATGCGTCTGCCTATCGAGCTCCTTTTTGTCTGCTCACTCTGTATCGGAGGGGGCCCAGTTATGTAATCCAGCTTCGGGGCACATTGCTGTTGGTACGATAGACACGTACGCGAATACTTTGAATATGTGGCAGCCAAAATATTGTGAGGATCGTGTGAGGGGTGCAATAATGAATTTAGTTTATTTATTCATGTGAAGAAGAATCGGATATGGAACACAGCCCCAAAAGGAGTGGGAAGAGGTAAAATAATAATGTATAAGCCGTAGCCCTTTTCTGTGTCACATTACATCGTATGGGTGGGTTTCAGAGACATCATTGCTGTATGATTTCGATGTCTCATCTCGAGGGCGTTTGACTATTCAAAAGATGAAAAATTATAGAACACTATGTGTCCTGAATTGGCTGCACTCTGGCGAGAACTCTTATACTTGTTTCAGAGAGGACTTTGTAAATGACATTTCAAACTAGATTTTCATACTGAAAAAAGTATTACCAATTACCACAGCAAAAAAGAAAATCACACTTTTAATATATACTATATTTGGTTCTCTTTTTGCACTGTATTCTCTACATTTCAACAAAACATTAAACGAAATTTGTTTATTTGGTTTAACTATGTTCTCATTGTATCTTCTCAGTAGCAATATTTATAGTTAATGCTTATACTGTACTAGGTGATATGTAAGTAAGGGCTTTATTTGTCCTTGTGCAACCGTACAACGAAATAGTGCTCAGGTGTTAGTCCTGAGCCGCTGCGACTGAGCCACTGTGGGCCCACCTACAATAAACACTATTTACAGACTGGATTTGGCCCATGAGCATCATGTTAAAACAGTCTGTCGCCTTCAGCAGTAAACAGTCACTGCTGTCACATTTAGGTCCATAACAGTGCATTTAATTAAAGCAAATGTACCTTTGAAATACCTCCAAATATATTCATGAGTCAAGTACAAATTGTAAACGTGTTACTGTATATTTCTCATTTTGTTGAGAATGTATAGAGAAAAACGGCTTAATATCCAATGCTAACTGATACTGATGTACACAAATAGCAGCGGCTAGGCTAGGCTAAGCCATAGTAATGAATGGGCCGCAAAGCTAATGCAAGCGGCACTCGCAAAACACCTGCTTCTTTCATCATGCCCTGGTGGCAGAACTTCGTAATCCCACATTTTGATAAACGATGCATTTAGTTTTAGAACTTTATTCTGGGTTTTGGTAAAGCTATTTAGATTGAGAAAAACCTTTGTGATACACAGCACTGAATGCGCAACGGCAGGAGGAGGAGCTTCTATCAATTTGCCAAAAATGGTGCAAAGGAAATTAGAGAAAATACCTGCTCAAATTAATTTTTAGCCGCGATACTACTTTTATTATCAATTTAGTATCGAGTAATTTATTTTTTTGACAACCCTACTGACCAGGATCCTGGCTTATGGGCTGCAGATGGCTCCCCCCCGGGCGCTGCACTGCGGTCGCCCACTCCTCTTAACAGGTTGCGCTGAGGCACTGGATGAATGATTGATCAAACATAAATCTCTACAAGGACGAGAACGTATATGAACACATATGAACATAATTAATTGCCATAGCAACAGCCCCATTCAGACCCACGGATGGGAGAGAAGTTCTTGAAATGCCTTCTGAACCAACATGTATGTCATGTAACTACCAACAACCGTGTCTAATAATTGTGTGCAATAATATTGATTAGGTCTATCTATATCGAGAAACAGATGTCTGGCACGTTGACCAGACTGAAAAATGGGTCTGGCCGTGTTTGAAAAAGCGACAATACTAAACACATATACAGCTATAAGGTCCACAGTTTGACACAGAGGCGCGGGGCTGATCGATACGAGACGTTTTTCATCCAGCGCCGCAGTCTCGGGCCGCACAAAGCCCTCTTTCTGATGTAAATCTAATGTACAGGTCCCGGAGGAGCCACTAACTAACCCGGCCCTTACACACGCGCGCTCCAAACGGGCTCCCACACTCGCACTCATTCTTATGTTAATCCAATACACGGGCCATATCAAATTTGTTGTCAGGAGGAATGCTGATATAAGCACTAAGCCACAAGCAGGGAGAGAGAGGGGAACCGAGGGGGGAGGGGGGGGCGCATAGAGGGGACACAGCGGGGGGGTGGGGGGGGTTTGTGACTAAGCGTCTAAAGCACACAAGCGAATGGACAAGGACGGACAGGTTTTAATGAGGCAAAAGCGGGGTGGGGGACAATGCGCTGGACACGGGCCGACAGTGACGAGACGGGAAGAAGAGAAACGTTTCAGAATCAGAATCAGAATAGATTTTATTTATTTGCCATTGCTTAAACATGTAGATTCATGCAGCACATGAAGAAAAACCAAGATTTGTTACTCGGCATACTAGTGATTCGTGACATTATTCATTATTATTATCATTTTAAAGATATTATGTGGTATATATACCAAGATATAACATAACGGGTAATCTGCACAGGGAAAAAGAGTACGGCAGACCGGAGGACGTTATGGAGCAGCATGGTAGACGCCGCGTGACGTGAATCGGAGAGCGGCCTGGCATTCGAGTGCTACAGACGGAGACAGACTAAACACGCACGAATAAAACAACACACCACAACAATGACATCTTTTTGGGGAATTGATCAAGGCTTGGGACTGGCGCAAAGAATAAACCGTCTTGTGGCCCTTCCTAAATAAATTCAAGGTTGAGGTGCAGTGCCGACAAATGTGCACCATCCTCCCGGCCTCGCATACCTGCCAACTTCAGACGACGAGCCCTCATTTGTATTCCAGGTGCTTCTCTGCGCTTCCCAACCGAAGGATGTCTCCATAAAGTTAATAATAGTCATTTACGAGGGGCCTTTTGGGAAGACGCATCGACTGTCAGGCGGAATATCATACTGGCTTCATTCCTCACGTGAACCCCGCTCTGATGCCACTAAAAGGCCTTCTACCTGATTTCTGAAGTAGTCAAATTAAATTCTCGCCCTTCAGTATGCTGGAAAACCCTTGTGCACTGTGCCTTTAATTGTAAAGGCGCGCTGTCGTCGTGTGGATTAGCATGACAGAAACGCACAAAGACCACTCTGAAACAAAATGGGATTTCTGAAAATGGACTGCCTCTTTTTTGTTTGTCTAAAAAAAATAACTAATAAGAAATTGGGTATAGCAACATTGCATTGTTACAACATTGGTAACAGTACAGTACAGAAAATTACTCAAGAACCTTAATTGAAGAAAAATGTCTTGGGTTTAGTCAAGATTTCTTCAAAAGATTATTTCGAGCATTGGTCTTGTTTTAGTTGACCAATGTCAGGCAAAAGAGTTGACTATATCCACGGGTAAAGTTTAAAAAATAAACGCGCAGCCAGCTCAGTGAGTGTGTGCGTACACATGAAGCCAGTCGTGTCTGTAAAACCGCTGCAGTTCATCTGCCATGCCTGTGTGTGGCGCTGTGACGGTACCACGGATAATAGAAGAAGCGCAGAGATAGCGCATGCGCTGTAAACGTTCCGCAATAAAAACAACAGCGTGTGATATATAACACTCTGCCATGAATTTACGATCTACAGAAGAGACGAGGAGGCAAATTTATAAAAAAAAACGCAGACTGAATGGAGGCCAACTCTGCAGTGTTTTTAATGTCAGTAGATTATGGATAACGTGCTGGCGCTGTGATGTCATCGTCGTAACAACGGAGCCACATGAACAGCGTTTTCAGATGTTTCTACTGTGGAACCTAGTTTGGAAACGTCTTGTGTGGATGACACGCTGGGTTGATCAAATATTGTTGTGTTTAGTCCGGAGTTTGACTTAAATCTGTAATAGTCAATCTAAAATCTTGTTTTTGGGATGCGCAACTTGGATAGTTTGGTTCATTATTGGCAGCATTTTACTTTACAGCACACCTTAAACATTAATGTAATTACATGGAAATAAGGCATACATTTATTTCATTTAATGGCAATAAGATCACATATTCAGAATCAGAATGGGTTTTATTGCCATGGTTTGAGAACAGGTTCACAAACTAGGAATTTTTCTCGGTGCAAAAAAAATTCCTAGTTTGTACTCTAACTTAGTATGGAGACTCTAAATTTAAAGGAAACATTTTCTTGGTAATACAAAAGCTATTTCCATGTTGTTCCTGTTGAGTTGAGTGTGACCTCATTACTGCTCTTTATTGACAACCAACTTTCGCCTTTTGTCACTTGCTTTGTACCAGACATCTTACATGAAATGAGAGCGTTGTTGAAGTTGTGCTTCTTTTCTGTTCACGAACACTTCAAAAAGTGTTTTGTAAGTTATAGTTCCTTGTAAATAGTTTGCAAGCATGTAGTATTATCTTAGTTGTTTCGTAATTAGTCGATACGTAATCGGTTTTGCTCCGTTTTGGGGAATTTATATAGTGCATACGTTTTATATGGTAAAACTGGTAAAACTGAGATCAATCCCAGAGCAACAATCCCCTCATACTAGATAATAACTAGAAAAACACTTTAAGGCGAGTGAAGAGGACTTATTAAGGAACACAAGCCCTTTAAATCCGGGAGACAGCGCTGCGTCACGCCACCACACCATCACGCTCGGCCCTTTGACCTGGGCCGACACTGTGCATATGGCGCGGACAATGGCGGGACGCCCCGAGACGAGCCGGAGGCAGTGGAGCGGCAGGTATAACGGTCCACGGGGCACATGTCGTCTCGAGAGCGCTTTGATCCCCGTTTCCCCCGAGAGCGCCGTCTCATTAAGGCTGGACCCGAAAAACAAAACGCACTCAGACACATGAGCTAACTGTCGCTTTTGCCCAATTTAGGAGATTTAAAGCGGTTTAGAGGCACTGATCCACTGATGAGTGCAGCAGTGTTGAATGTATGCTGCGTTCTGAAAGGATAATTACTTTTTAAAATTAGTCTAAGCATCAGAGAGATAAGAGCATAGCGGTGATGTTTAAGATGATTATGAAAAACTTCAGTCAGTGTTAATAATGCGTTTTGATGAAGAATTATTGATTTCTTTAGTCATACAAAACGTGTCTGGACCCAAGACCATCTGACCCAATGTTAACCAAGTAGAGACAGCTAGCTACTTGAATTGGAAATAACTGTGGCCGAATTTTTGCTACCATGTTATATTAAGATGCATTGTGCTGATACTATTTCCGAATACTAATTCAAGAGCCTATCTCAATATCTGCGACTGGTCAATCTCAATTTTTGTCATGTTTTTTTTTTAGCGTCTTCAGTCAAGACTAGACCTGTAAAATGTTTTTGGGAACGGGAGTGGAAAACTATTTTTGTTTAAGCTGAGGTTTATTTAAAAGGTATATCTTTGACATGTTCATACCCAATCTACGTATAAACTATATCTATTTGTTATTGATATGAAAAAAAAAAATAATAATAATAAAATGGAAAAACAAACTTGATCAATGTGAGGACAAAAAACTAAACAAAAAGATGACTTTTTTTGTTTACCTCCCAGTGGCTGAAGATGAGCTGAGGACTGGCCAAGCCGCTGGTGCGTTTGCGGATCTCGTCGGTGAAGCCAAAGCTCTCAGCGACAGGTAAAATGGCTTTAATGGTGAACATGTCTGTGCCCTCCTTCATCTCCTCGTGCACCACTCGACCCTCTCTCTTCCCCAGGACGCCATACACTCGTCCTGGAAACACACACAAAAAAGTCGTCATTGATTGTATTATTATATTACTGAAATTAACTTAATCTTAATACCTGCGATGACAAAGAGACCAATGCAATGCAAAATGATCAGATTATGATCAGCAGTGAACCAAAAAAAGTCGCCACTTGGATTTTACCAACTGCTCTGACCTGGGGTCGCCGCAGTTGGTCAGGTCGAGCAACATCCTCAATGACCAGGTTATTCCATCATTTTTTTCTTCGTCCACAATGGCACGGGCATATTCCGAGATGACAATGCCAGGAATCATCGGGCTCACATTGTGAAAAAGTGGTTCACACATGGATCGGCTGCCACAGAGTCCAGAGCTGATCTCCATTGAGAGTCTTTGGGATGTGCTGGAGAAGGCTGTGTGCAGTGGTCACGCTCTCCCATCATCAAAAGATGTGAAAAATGAACGCAACACTGGATCTTTTGACATTTCAGAAGCTTCTTAAAACAGTGCCACAGCGAATACATGCTCTGATCAAAGCTAGGTGGTCCAGGGACGTACAGATTTTTACACAAAATAGCAAAACAGTGGAGGTGCAACGGTTCAGCAGTCTCACAGTTCAGTTTGGTTCACGGTTCGGTGCTTCACGGTGCAAGTACAATATAAAAAAATATACGTTGGTTTTGAAATAAAATAGCCAGGCTTGAACATTTAAGCAAATGCCAGAATAGTCTGGGAACCACTCATTCGTTTTCTGGTAGGAGAGGTGTGGTTTACGATTGTCCATGGCCGTCTATTGAGCTCTACTAATGTCCATCATATGCGTCTGCACGTAGCCATAGCCAATCGTATCAATTATACCCAATGACATATATCAATAGTGCGTCATCATCTTGCCGTCCCTCCCCGCTCTGTGATTGGTCCCCAAATCCATGCGAAGATTTCGGCCCTGGTCCCCAGACTGCCGAGGAGTTCGAAACAAATCGAGCACGCAGGCAGCATGGGAATTCCCAGGCTATAAATGTTCATCATTAGGCAGTATTTATGTACAAAGCTTTCTCCTTTTTCAAAGCTGCTTTATTATAAAATGTGCCCAACAAAATAGAAAACAAAACTGTTGTGCTCTAAAGTAAAAATAAAAATAAAATAAAAAAGCAGTGTAGGCCATGTGCTTGTTAAGTGATAAGTTCCAGTTCAGCTTTCCACACGGCAGCTAGAGCTCTCAGCAGTGCTTTTGACTTGAGGCTCGTGTTTTGGCTGTTCCTGGATAACGTTCTGCTTGGACTTTCTTTTCAGAAACAAAGCTTTTAGGATGGATTATGACCAAGACTGGATCTCATCTTACACCTTTTCAAAGCCATGCAGATTCCATGTGTTTTTGGAGGATGTGACTCGGCAGGTCTGGAGTGTCTACAGCCTTCAGTTTAGCAGTAAGTGATAACGCTGCAGCTTAAATATGAGAAGAAATACAGACTAAAACTTCACTACCCCTACAGAATAGCATTACAAGTATCTTGACAATTTGTTGAAAATGTAGTCTTTGTTCGATTTAATTTCTAATCCAAATCCAAAATTTAAAAAAGCTCAAAATAGAGCAATTATAATTGTCTGATTCCACGTTGGACTTTCATACGCAAAGAATGGACTGGAATGCAATGAATCATTATTGTCAAAATCTATTTGTTATAATTTGTAACTTTGCTAATGAAGTGTGCTTACTGACCAATTGGCCAAGTCTTTGATCTCAATAGGTTCTTATTTGGTCAACTACAGATTAAACAAATACAAATACTCAGTCAGTTACTGGTATATCAAAATAAAAAAATAAAAAATAAATTATTGAAGAAGCCAGATTTGTTCATCATTGCTCAGCTCTAATTAGCAGCATCTTACTCAATCACAAACCAGTTGAAATGTAGTTACGTTTTTAGGTTAATTTCTCTGGCGCCGGCTTTGATTTGGCTGAACGGATCGATCGCGAGCCTAAACGCGCCGCAGTGGCCCACGCCGGAGCCGTGTGGCAGGCGCTGTTTACAAACATGCTAAACGCCATTTCAGGCCTCATTCTCAGCCTAATGACTTTACACAGCGCCACGGTTTGGGGAGCTCTAGTCGATAGAGGGGCAGAAAGGCCAAACCTGCGACCGCTGTTAATCAAAGGCCAGTGGCTCAACGTCTGCTGTAATAAATGCAGACGGGGGACGATAGATTTTAAACAGAAACTATCAATTAGGTTTACCTTTCCTGCCAATCGATGAAATGGAAGTAACAAACAGCAGCCACACTGGGAGGAGACACAGTCATTCTTTATGTAAATCTTTTGTAGCCGGGCAGACCAATTCATTTGAGGCTAAGTGGAACTGGTCTCAACGAAAACTAATGCGCAACGGATTCAGTTAGTTGTCTTCCGTTCAGAAGCCCCCCCAAGCGATGAGAGACCAATCGGGCTGGTTTTGTCGCCTGAATTGGCGGTGCCCGGGGGTCGGCCTCCCCGTCATCCCCAAATTGCGCTTTAATTTCTTTAGCCCTAAGAGGTCCCCCTGTTCCCGCCAACTACAACATCGCCGACTTTTGGACACAACTTTGGGACGACACGTTATAGAGACTTGCGGCCTTTTGTGTTGGAAACGGGAGGTTTCAAGTCGTCAAACAAGTCCTTCCGGGTCCTTCTACATGTCGGGGGAGCTGTGTAACACTGCGCTGGAAATGTGGAAATTTACATCAGAAGTGCAGGCTCGTCTTATAAAACTGTGGTTCATTTTTTGTTCCTGTGGGCTTTATAGGGTAGGACAGTTCAGAGTGAAAGGTGATGAAGAGCCGGGAGAGACATACTATACAGTGGTCCCTTGTTTATTGCGGGGGTTACGTTCTAAAAATAACCTGCAATAGGCGAAATCCGCGAAGTAGACAGCTTTATTTTTTACAATTATTATTATGTTTTAAGGCTGTAAAACCCCTCAACACCACTTTATACACTTTTCTCACTAGTTCACACGGGTTCTCCCTTATGCCTGGTGTACTGTGCGATTTTGTCTGTCTTATAAGATTTTTAGATGTCACATTGCACAACATGGGTGTGGCAAAATCGTGAGCTGCACTCGTCTCCGCTGTGCGATTGTTCAAACTAAGAGACAATCGTTGCAAAGACCAACGTTTTGTCATAGCAGTTTGAGGCGTCAGAAGGCGTGTGTTTAGTTGACGCTAGCGCCACATGCTAGCGGTGTTTATTACCGCGGAAAAGTGCAGGGAACGTGGAGTCGGGGCATGGAGTAATATCTAGCAGTAGAAACTTCCAAAAAGTTAGAAACCAGGCTTAAAACGTGTGGAAAGTGCAATGCTAACTAATAGAAAACTAGCTTGTTTTGCTGCCCACATATGGAGGTACTGCAATGGCAGACGATGTCGGCCTATAGCGTCGCGGTGTTAAAGCAGTGCAACCAGCAGTGCAACCAGCAGCCATTGAAAATTGTACTAAAAAAAGCGAGGCCGCGAAAGGTGAAGCGCGTTACAACAAGGGACCACTGTAGTCAATTTGTCGGGACTCAACCCACAACACTGGGATTGGAAAAGTGTTCCAGTCTTAACCACTGCATTCTTATTAACGCATTAACTGTAAGACACATTAGCACCAGGGGTGGGCGATATGGCAAAAATAGAATATCACAATTTTTGAATTATAAACTTAAGATTTCTATTTTATCACAATTTTTGTATAATTACATAATTACTTAAATTACACACTGAAGAAGAAAAATACTACACTAATTTATTCAACTTTGTGATCATCAACACAGCAATAATAGACTTGGACCTAAAGCAAACTCACTTTATAAATGAAAAACACAATAAAACTCCAGATAATAAAATTAAGTAGAAGTAAGTTAAAGCAGGACTAAGTAACGTGTTTACCTAAATAAATCCTTTTCCCTCTGGGGGTAATACAAGTGTTTATGGGATGATTGGAGGGTCTTTCATCTCCCCCGGTGTCTCTGGCCAGAAAACCATGCTTGCAACTTGACTGCCACCGGGTCGGAGCAACCAATACACACTAATAGACACACACGAAGAAGAAGCTAACAGGCTAACGGGCAAAGCTAACTGCGGGCTAGCCTCCCTCTCTCCCTTCGCCTTTTCTGTCAGCGTAGTATTTACTCTCCAAGACATTTAATAAGTAAAAAAATCGTAACTTGCTACGACACCTGCAGTTGCGCTTATGGCCTCTAGGGGCAAGAGTTGCTTAGTACTGCTTTAAAGAGTTTGTTTGGTAAATGCTTGTTGTTGGTGTCTGTTGCTGTTTGGCATTTTTTTCTGAGACGTCTCTCTCATGACGTCGAGCTGCTGTAAATATAACGCTCTGTCGCTGTCGACCCTTTCACAATAAGAGTCTTACTAAAGCGATAACATGCAGTGACTTTTATTGTGTAAAACTCAAAAAGGAAGAAGTTTGTCCCTGTTAGGCGAATTTACAATAACGAACTCAGACTGACGGTGATTTTGGGAAACTTTTATATTGTCAAAAACATGGATAAACAGCGCATTTGTGAACACGGTCCAGCATTTAAATTAAACAAATGAGAAGATGTGGCGCCTACAGAACTGTGAGGACAAAGGACACGCTCGCTTCTTCACACGTGTGCCGCCAGGTGAATATATAAACACACGCTGAGCAAAGCAGCGGCGTTACGGGGAAAGACACTGACATAAATAACTCTGAAATAGAGACAGAACGTTGGGTTTAAAAGCTCTAGATTGAGGAGTCTGGTCCTGTATGTGACTGTAGAGGAGCGGCTCGCTGCCAAACGCTCGCATTAGCGTCTGACATTGTGTAGCAGAAAGTTTACAGCTTGGGTTTACTTCACTGACGGTGAAAAGAGTCAACATTGCAGAAATGCTTAGAACCCAGAAAAATGAAAGCTCGTCAGCTCTGGAGATCGTAAGACGGTCTAATATCGTCATATCGCCCAGCCCTAATTAGCACATTCTCAAACCTACTCCGACAGCTGCCAATGGTGTCATGAAGTGAACAGCAGGCACTTAACAGGAAACGGACTCCAGACTGATTTAACACTGTTGATTACAGTTGGCTTTGATTGACATAAAAAAATAAATACAAAAAAATAAATAAAAATCCAACTTGACTTTTACCTTTGACTTTTGTGCTTTTATCGTAAAGAGGGAAAACCTAAATGGTAGACTATAAAATAAAGTAATGGCCTTCACGGCGCTCTACAGAGCCGCAGGTGTTTGAGAGAGGGCTGCCCACTGTACGACGATTGATGTCATTTTATTAGAACACCTGAACCATTTGCCTTTAAATCAGAGCCTAAATTATATAGAAGATATTGTACATTACGACGAGTGTCTGGAGAACAGCACGGCTTGCACTAGGAATGGGAGAAAATGTGGGGGAAATATTGAGTAATTATGATTTTTGGAGTGTAAAAGCCTGCACTTTTACTTAATGCACTTGCAGCATTGTAGTTCAGGGATAAGAGCTCACACCTCACATTAAGAGGGTCCCAGGTTCAATTCCCAGAGCGGGCAGGGCCTTCTGAGTTTGGATGTTTCCCCTTGCCTCCATATAGGTCTACCCCAAGTCAGCTTTCACTTCACCAAATGAGAAATGAAATGTTTAATATAGTAAAGGCATAAATGTTATCACAGATTTACACAGACACAATCATACAGATCAAAAGAGTATAAATGATAAATATTGAAACATCCCGGTCCCGTCATCCAGTGATCCCCAGATACACAAGACGCTCCTCTGTCAGTGACAAATGCTGATCTAATGGTGATGTCAGCCCAGTGTCAGGAAACCATTTAAACGCGGTGATGTCATCCTCAGTCAGGTCACATGATCTGTCACCTGACTCCGGCTCGGCTCGTGGTGAAGCGGTGTTAGTGGGCCTCAAAGTGCTATTGATCTGCTCTGATGTTAGCGCTGTCGACGCAGATCAGCTTTCTCCCTTTTTATCAAATGAGATGCTGCTTTTGTGGATCATCACCGTCATCGTTTATCACCAGCAAAGGATTGTTGCAATGTGAAATTATAGAGTTATGGTAACAATTTCCTCATAACGGATACCAGGAATAAAAGAACATCTTTGAGAGTGATGAATTGTCAAACCTATAATAATAGTAGTAGTCGCAAAAGTCTGTTTTGAAAACGTTTGCTTTGACAGAATGTTTCCGGACAACTGCCATTACAGTATTATTAAGTTGGAAAGTTTTATGGCTGTGACAAGCATTTATCATTTTTCACTCTCGGAACCCAATTTGTATGGCCTAGAAACCCATCAATAGACCACATTTAAGTAATACAATTTAGCATTGATTTCAGTGCTGCCAATTGAAATGAATAAATTGATCAAATGAATCAGACTGGTGGTGGAGGGGTTTGAGCGCTCGAATGATCCTGGAGCTCTGTTGTCGGGGGCTTTGTGCCCCTGGTAGGATCTCCCATGGCAAACAGGTCCTAGGTGACGGGTCAGACCCAGAGCGGTTCAGAAGCTCCTTATGGGAGACCAACAGGTCCGGTTAGAACCATGAGGCCGTCCTTCTGTGGACCCAACACCTGCAGGAGGAGTCATAGGGGCTGGTGCTATGTGATTTGGGCAGCTCCAACAGCTGCCCCCAAGACCCGGCAACGGACAAGTGGAAGAAAATGGATGGATGGAATCACATTTTGATTAATCATGAGACATCGCTGTAATTATTATATTCACAATTAACACTAGACCTAAAGCATTTGCTCATATTATATTAATAAACTACTGTTTCATAAGTGAGAAGCCCAGCCGCTTACCATTTGTGGAGTGTAATGCAAGCCTAAGTGCTGTGATTCATATTCAATCCACGTATACAAATGTCTCAGGTAACCCTTACCTCGAGGATCCTCTGAGTATTATTACAAAGTGACCAACTAAAGTAAGATTATTCAGGGTTTCAAAGTGTAATGTATTCAAAATAAAGCTAAAATACTCTCACATTCACATGTAAAATCGACTTCTTCCACATGCAACACAAAGCGTTCCCGAAGCAGGCGAGCTGATGCGTGAGCTCAGAGATGATATAAATGTTTAAGTAAGTGTTGCGATGAGTGAAGCACTTTAGATTGAAGTCATTTCCTGACCTGTCCAATTAACAGCTTTGACTTGAGCTCATATACAGGCTATAGGGAAATGTTTCCATTTCAGCTCTGCCCAGCACCCCTCCCTATAATAATGTATAGTGCACACTTTATAATGATTACGTCATTTTGTAGGAGTCCAAATGTCGACTTTCTCACAGTACAGGGATCCTACAGGTACACAGAATTATCCATCGTCTTAGAGCGATATTTAAACATCGTCAACAAGACTGGGTTGGTAGAGTTGAGGACGAGCAGAAGCCGGTTATAGCGCACTCTGCTGGCATTACTACATTTTATAGCATCTGATGTACTTGGGCTAGTTTCTGGACACGGACATTATTTCAGGTTATAACCCAACAAAATGTTAAGGCCAGGGGGTACAAAAGAAGTTTCAAAAGCCTCCCACATAATTCTATGAGCCGTGTTGTTAAATTCCTAATAATCTCCAAGCTATTTATTTAAAAAAGTAAGGTCAGCTTGTTATATAAGTCCACTATCGCAATGGTCCAGCAGATGATAACATATAGCCCAGCACTGTGTGATTAATGGGCCATAAAAATAGCCTGAAACCTTCACCATTGAGCTCATTATTACAGAGCCCTATACACAGACAGAGGGAGGGGCAGTCGGAGAGCAGCATGCATCTGCATTCACTGCCAGGGAAAAACGGGAAGGTGGATGAGCAAATCATTATAAATCACACTTTGTTTGAGACATTTGAAAGGAGAAAAAAAACATTGAGTAAAAGATATGTGTTGCACACTTTTACTAAAGTGAACTTATTAGGATAGAAACGGGCAATCTGAGAACAGCACTCAATGATGGTGAAAGACTTTCGAGGAAGCGGAGGAAGCGAAGGGAGCAGTGCAGGACACCACGCTCTGAAACAGGGTCAAACCCAGGAGGCACTGCACCGTTTCAGAGGATCAGAGGAGCACTGAAGGCAGCCAGGTTTCCTCTCCGTGCTATGGTTTCCCCTACTTCCAAAAACATGCTGGTCATGGTCAGCACAATCACACTATTTCAATGTACGTTTGTACAATGACAAATAAAGAACTTACTTACTTATAGCTTAGTGCATTCACATACCAGAGACCAAGACCCATCCTTCAACTAGTAGGCCAGTAACATTAATTACTATACGGATTTACTGCGCGATAGATAAAATAAAGGACAATAGCACTGTTAGACTTGATAAATACATGTGCTGCGAGCTTAATTACAGGAGGGTGAACACTACTGCAGCCCTGCAGTCTGTAGAGTCTTCAGCGCATGTTTCAACATCATTTATACATTTGTTATTCGCGTGTAAACAGGGAAGCGTCATGGAGAGTTTTTCTGATGGCGACACTTTTACTAAACTCAGTGGCGGCTGAGAGACCGAACAAGATTCCAAACCCGACAGCCCCTCAGTAATAATATTTTGGGATTCAGCCAAACAAAGGCATTGTGAAGAGCCCCGTGACATTAATGACAATATTTGTCCACTATGTATGAAAAGCCTGAAGCTCAAAAGCGACTGAGCCAACTATTAAAATACAAGCGTCCCTTAGGGATAACTTTACTCTGTATGAACATGTTCAGCACTGTTGAGTGCTTAGAAATATGCATCTCTGTGTGGTTAATGGTTATTTTGAACAAAATGAAAAAAAAAAACATACTTCTGCATTAATGTAGTTAATCTATACTTTATTGATCCCCGTATGGAAATTCATTCTCTGCATTTGACCCATTCTCAGTAGGCAGGAATGATGTGGAACCAGGTTAATGGTCAGAATCATCTGGCAAGAGGATTAACCTATTGTACATGTTTTTAGAGATGCACATGTATGGGGGAAAACATGAAAACTCCACACAGAAAACACCCGTCCAGCACTAGTGCTAACCGCTGCGCCACCATTATGTTCTTCATTATATTTCAATCGAATTAGGTTTAAATCAGACAGAACCGAGTTTGCTTTTGTGTAGCATGATTGCATCGGCTTTATAAAACGGTCTACTGAAGAATTGTTCATCTAAACATTTTCTGACAGTATATCGTCCTCAAATATATTTCGTGGCCCGCCTATCCACTAGTGCCCCCGGGTAAAATGTCTAGAGCAGTGGACAGCTAAAGCGCACCGCCTGGGAGCCTCCAAATCATGATCCAGGATCTCGTTCCTAGCGAGAGGATTAGTCCACTGTGCATGTGTTGGGACAATGGGGGAAACCGGAGCCATCCACGGGAAGAGAGAGTTGGCTACTTGCAAATTCCTCCATTGCAGAAAGTATTAAAATATAGTGTAATAAAAATGCGGAACACTTTCTTGCAGCTTAACAACTCGTATAGAAACCACATCATATGGAGTGACGGAGAGTAAAATGTATTCGCTGCCAACAGTTCAGTGAGTTCGCTAAGATAATTCAGACCCGGAGACTGGCTAAATAAATTGCGTGCTGTAGTGGTCACCTGCTGTGGATGTTTAATTTATAAAACAAAAACAAAGAGGCTTCTGATGTTACGGCCTGTCTCACACTGGGCTCGGCTCAGGTCTCATTAAACTGTCAGAAATGGCGTTATGTAATTTTCATTAGAACAACAGCGTGTGGTCCCGCTTTAATCTCTGCTCTGTGGTTAGCGTTCATAAGCACCTGACAACTGAATTTATGAGCTTTTTTGTGTGTAACCCTATACGACCACTCAGGTACTTTGGGGGGAGGCTTACCCAGCACCTATGCATAACATCAAGAGTAAAGATCACTGCCATTAGAGCATTGTCGGCCAACCACGTAATGTAACACACGCTGAATAAAGTTGCAGTGCTGTATTGTCTGTCTGTCATACTGTCTAAACTGCTAGCTATGTGGCTACTATGTCAACAGCAATTGTATAACCTATTTAGAGGTCAAAAAGCTAATATTTACTATAAAGTACATCACAAATTACTGCATATTAATTGACATTTCCAACCCCCTAATATTACTACAGGTATAGGCAGCGCCAACACACATACAGTCTGCAAGTCCACTCACCCAGCACCTCTGCGGTGGCCATGATCTCGCAGGTGTACATCGCTGCCATCAGTCTCTGGGGCTGGGCCTGGAAGGCGTGTCGACAGGCCTCTTTGGTGGCTGCTATGAGCTGGCCCGACACCGGCCCGTAGCAACCCGCCTCTGTCCTCCGCTTCGCCTCCGAGTTCTCCCATCGGGCCTCGACGTCCCCTGGCGCGTCCCGGGACACAGCGTCTCCTTCCACCGAGTCCTGGTGGGGCGCGCTGGCGGAGGTTTGGACGTCCCAGCGCTCCACGGAGAAGCACACGCCCATCAGGGGCTCTTCGCACATGGGGCCAGCGAGAGTGGCGAGCTGGAAGCCGCTGACGATGCTGTTGTCCATGTCCCGGAGCGAGGTGTGCGGTTTATCTGCGGAGCGGTTCAGGCACTGCCACACAGACGGGCGCTGGTAGGACTCCACACCGTTCAGGAGGATGTTCGGGCCGTACCTGAGCGGGACAGAACCAGGACAATTGGACAGATGGATGGATTGGATTTTTAACACACACATTTGAGATAATACTGGAATATGAACATGTTGTGTTTGTAGAGGTTTAAACTACATGGTTAGCAGGCATCATACACACAACCACAGACAGATTGGATATTCTGTTGTCTGCAGAAGATATTAAAAGCAGCTTTCATGATTTACTAATTGCAGCTATTGAAATTGCAATAAATTGTGAAACCATAAATTGGTAGCTCCAAAAAAACCACACCATATTTATTAGTCTGGGCTTACGTCTCCAAACCCATCATATTAATCTACTGACGGACGATCCTTTATAATAATAATGGCCTACACATGTGTTGCGCTTTACAAGCCTATGTTGCGCTACACTGTAGTCATTCATTCACTCCATACTGAGGGGTAAAAATGTATCAAATATTTGTTTTCTCATATTGATCAATCTCTATATTTTATAATTCCCTAATACAAATAAATACATG
The DNA here is from genome assembly GCA_021464625.1 of Proterorhinus semilunaris. Taxonomy (NCBI): domain Eukaryota; kingdom Metazoa; phylum Chordata; class Actinopteri; order Gobiiformes; family Gobiidae; genus Proterorhinus; species Proterorhinus semilunaris. The sequence goes on from CM038346.1 coordinate 33,613,267, forward strand.
TAGCTGATTCATGAACGTAAACAGACTTTTTATATAAACCACAGCTCAAACAAAAACAAATGCTTTCCTCCAGTTTCATTTAGCGCACAATCCTCCATTGTCTCGTCCAAACTCCAAAACATGGTGCTGTTTCTGCCAAAGAAATGGCTGTAAACCTGACGGTTATAAAGTCTCATGACAATTATTGCGATTTCTATTAAATTTCAATTACTTGCCAAGCCCTACTCGGGGGTAGTAAGCTACTGTTGTGGCCACAGCTGCCCTGGGCTAGACTGAAGCAAGGTTGCTAATCTGTGCCATCATCAGCCCAAGAACACATCAACAGTCGGCACTTGGGGGAGCTGGAACTTGAGCCGCCGACCTCGCGGTCATTGGACAAACCTCTGAGCCACTGTCGTCCCTTTCAACTGAACATTAACTAACATTAGTTTCTCTGTAATTCAAATGGAGGTTTTGAAAAGCACTGAAAAAAGCAAACTATCACAGAAATATTTACAATACACCATCTCAATTTGAACATAAAGGCTCTTTCAATACAACCAATATTTTTTTTTATGATGTAACTCCACTCCCATTCAGCTCGAGAGTTGCAATTCTAATTGGATTTTTAATAGATTGCAGGGACCTACGTCAGCAGCACACTGAAAGTATGACAACAGGACGGCTCTGTCAAGGGCCATTACAATGACCAGAACATTTGAGGAGGTACAGTTTGAATTTCTTAAGTGCTTTTCAGAATGTTATTGTGTATTTTTCATATGTTCACCACTTGTATGTATCCACTTCATTACACGGACGCTTTAATGAGAACAGTACAGTGATACAAGGACAGGTTTTGTATTCATTTTATCGGCTACCTAATTCAGAGCTAGTGGACATTTTGAACTGACCTGTACATAAAACTCATCTTTACTCTAAATGCAAAATGTACTCATATCAAACATGGATAATGCCGGGTTTGTATATCTGAATAATGTGGATGTGGAGCAGTACAGTGAACGGTGTTGACCTTTTATTTGCAACATCTCATGAACAAATGCGCCTCAAGAGGAAAAGGTCATGCTAATCCTGGATAGAAAAACAGACATTTCGGTTCAAGTTTAGAAACAAAACTAAAATCTATACTACATCGTCAAATCATCATAACCACAATACAAAGTGACGTAATATCCCTTTCGCAAAGAAGCCACGATATTTGACCAACGCACAGAGGTTCATAATATGCGAGTAAGAAATAGGGTCAACGTGCACATAAAGACAAGTCAAATAAACAGACGGAGTTCTGACCTGCGCGGCCCAAACGCCCAGATCTGCTCCACTGCGTTCCTCCAGCGGTGGCCCTGCAGCAGGGCCTCCAGTCGGTCCTTTAACGCCGCGATGTCCTCCAGCTTCCGGGGGCTCACCTCCAGAGCGCGTCCCTCCCTCAGAGACATGTTGACCTGCTCCAGGGTCCGAATCAGCTCCGCACTGCTCTCCAACAAACTCATCACCTCTGAAGGACGGGGGTGAGGCGCAGCACAGGGAATAAAGGCATAAGGGGTGTAATGCTTTGTGCTGTTATTTGGTACTAATCTCACATTTTACACTTTGAAAAGGAAAAATTTTGATCTAAAACAGCTGAACTAGACTCTTCATCTCGTTCTCTGCAATTGAAGTCTAGGATGAACAACTCGAGTATGACAGAGAGCTTACACAGATAGAGCGAGTGTTTTTACTTTGCAATTAAAGGATTAAAACGGGGCAAGAAAACTGAGAAGCGAGGAAAGCATTTCCTGGACATGCAGGACCTCAGGAGGAGCCGAAGATTAAAAGATTACTTAAATATGTGCGAGTGGATCGGAAACACAGCTCCAGATATGTCTTTGATGAGAGAACATTCTAACATGGTAATTTTGCATACATACCTTTGTCAACATGGCAACCTTCAAGTCATTAATTACCTTAAAGTAGACGTGATGCGGAATTGTGGCTTATAAACCTGCTTTTGGGCACTTAAAAAGAGATAAACGTAATTTGAGTCCGAATGGTTTGTAGGTTTTGATGATGGTGATAAAAATAATAATCTAGGAAGTAAAGATCAGATATCTTCTGCAGTGGAAGAAGAACCAACCAGAGTAAACAGGATTACTAAAAACTGCGTGAATGGCGTGTAAAACTACTCCCGGTGCGCATTATGTGTTATCATTGCACGTATTTTCTGAGGAACTTTATTGCAGAGGGCTGTTGCTAATTCAAGTTAAGCCTTTGATGGGGTCTTGTTCTCACCCTGTGGCAGTGGGATGGCCCGGATGCTGACAGTGGCCAGTCTGTTTGGGGTGGTGAGAGTAACCAGACCAACGGAGTCCACATGGAGAGTATCTGAGGAGCGGCCCGGCGAGGAGTCTTCCTTCACCTAAAAATACACATCCAGTTTTGTGTCCCGCATTTTTTTGGGTGAGTAATTCTATTAATAACATTACCTGGTGAATGATGGCGACTTTATGCTGCTTGCCGAGGTCCTCGTTGACCATGTCCACTTTGGGAGGTCTCACCACGGTCTCCCTGAACGGTATGATGGGCTTCGAGGCGCTGATTTCGATTTTGGCAAACCTGGGAAAAGGAAAACACAGCAATGCAAACAACGGCAGGAATGTCAAACGTAAAACACCAGGAAAACCTCAAAGTTATGACAGAATAATATTGAAAGAGTCAGATGTGGTGGTTTAGTTCTCCACCTTCCTAACCCAGCTTCAGGCATCTGCCTAATGGGCCAAAATAAGCTAACAATAATTTATGTTTGGAGTAGGTCTTCGTCGAGACAAAGAAGATTTGGTTCAGTATTATTTCAACTAGTTCAATATTACAAAAATGGTGACTGTAAGGGTAAACGACAGTGCTATAAATGCTACTTTTGTAAAGGGTGACAGAAACCTCCCACAGAATCAGCATTCCTTCTCATGTCCACTACTTAACAATGAGAACATTCTAGTACACTTTGAAGATAGAGTATGTAAGACTTTTTAGAAATATCTCACAAATGTCATCTACCTGTGTCTCCAGATTTACAAAGTAACGGTGTAGAATGACAATCACAGTTAGGGTTGCCAGATCCTATAGCTAAAACCAGCTTAGAAAGAAACACAAATCAGAAGTCTGTCCACAAGAGCAAGAGATGAGTTCTGAAGACAGAAGCGAAACGTCCTCAATTCACACCGTTAGGCCAATGATAAAGTGTTTTACTACGTGTTTATGTCTACACACAGAGAGAAACTGCAGATGAAAAGCATAGACCCCGCATCGTCAAACACTAAGGTGACGAGCATGAATTTAACCAGCGGGAGTTTTATTGCTTGAATCATAAACAACAAACAACAACGAAAAACGCCAGGCCAAAGAAAATACACAGCGCGTCTTTGCCACTGATTCATGTCCCGGCTCTAAATATTCCCCGCCGCTCCGTAAACAACCAGAGAAGGTCTGGACGTGATCTCTGCGTGATAGTGTAAATTTATCATGAACAATAGCAGAGAGTGGGAGGAAGAAGGGGAGGCAGCCAAAGCCCAGACTGGCAACGCGGTGGTTCACTATGTGCCTGAATTATTCACATTATTACAGTTAGGTAAATGCGAGGGAAGAAAAGACTGAAGCCGGGGGGAGGAGGGAGCGGAAACCAGGGCAGAGTGAGAGAGCGACACGGAGAGAGACTGCGCTAGCCACGCCGTGTGCTATTCCTTTGTCCAGTGAGCGGCTGGAAGCAGGCCAAACACCACAAAGCCGAACTAATGTAAATCAAGTTTGTGCGCCACACTAACTCACTCCACATTGTCTGCGCTGCTGCTCACCGTGCCCGGATCATCCGTGGTTCTTTTCAGGATATATGACGCTTACATAAATAAAACTCCACGGCAGCCGTACAAATTGGGATTAATTGTGACAAATCAATTCTTGCAGTAACGATGAGCTGACAAATGATCCTTATCCCGAACATGGGTCAATGACATTTACAGTCTTTTCTTTTTTTTTTTTTTCTCAAAACTGATGACATGCATATTTTTGAGTCTAGAACTATGTCATTAAACAAGTAAATGGTCTCAACTTATATAGCGCTTTTCCACCTACATTAGGCACTCAAAGCGCGAGTCATGTTTGTTAAACAACCTTTCAAAGTGTTCTTTTCTTAAAATGTATTTGTAACTTCCCCGCATAAACAAATTTTTTAAACGAGTTTTTTTCTTTTTATTGTTATCTATCATTTGTACCAGGTCAAATCTATGCCAAGTATATTTTATTTAGACAGTGTCTGCAGTGAGCAACATGTATATACAATCATTTAAGATGATTGAATTCTAATGGTAAATTTTTTTTTTAACATAGTATTTTACAATTACAGAATTTATGAATACGCAATTGATTACATTCAATACAGCTCCTTTTCTCATATTTATTAACCAGGTTTTCATTTAAACCTATGTTTTCTCTGTTTAAATGTATCCTTTACCTGGTTGCGCCACCTGACATATTGAGAAAAGACCAGAAATATACTAGGTAATTAGGTTTCAAATATAAAACAATGCATTAATCATCAGTAAAAAGAAAAACATCGGCCACTGAAAATTTTTCTTTTTTTTTTTTATTACATTCTTTTTGTCGCCTTGTTTCAACAACCCACAGACTCCAACACATGTCATGCGCTGAGAGAAGAGGTTTTGTGACTCAGACAGAGCCGGAATTACATCTGACACAAGCAATGCAGTGTTTGGATGAAAAAAAAAACTATTTTGACCAAAAGTGCACTCTATTCAAGAAGTCCTCGCTTGAGCTTAATCTAGTACATTTTTTTCTACAGAGTCTCATATCGATTGTGCCTGTCGCAGCTGAATGATCGATTACCACGGAAAACCCAGTTCGCTCGATTAACCAGTAACAAACAGAAATCATTGGTTTTATGGGCTCTCTGAAAAAGCCGCCGGAGACACTTTGATTTGAACGAGCTTTGATTTTGTAAAGCAGTTTTATTTTATTAGCTAGAGCAGCACAGAGTGAAAGTCGAAGCCGGGAGTTTTTCCACATACAGGTATGTGGCAGCAGCCTGTTATAATGTGCCAATTGTGTTGAAATGTTCTCAGAGAATATAGTGCTCGTTCCTCAGTGTCAGAATGACTTCTAGATAAATGTTGTCGTTTTTTTCCCTCTTATTCATAGACTGATATTGCTTTCATTGAATGCCAAGTATTAAGTTAACTCCGAGCGATCTCTATAACATCAGTAACATGACATTATATATTTTTTTAAAGATTCCACTGTGTGTGACAGTGCAGCACCTGTCCACGGAGACGCGTCATCGAAGGCTTTGTTGAAATGCCAATCACTATTTAAATCTCACTAATCGGGGCAAACTACGCGGCATTAGGCGAAGACAAAGCTCCCCGACAGTCGGACAGCGGTCATTAGGCGCCATTGTTCTTTTGCACGACGCGGGGCTCGGTCTTCCCGCTTTAGCCCAGGCCTGAGTGAGCAGCCGTCTGCCCGTCTTCGTCTGCGGCTCGAGGCGCGGCCCCATACGCCCCGTCCCGTTAACCCGGGGGGTCAGTGGGTCATTCCTAAAAAAGACTTGGCTACTCGAGCGTAGGAGCGTGCAAAGGTCAACTAAAGCTGCGAGATATGTTGCGGGGCGGCGGTTAATGCAAAGGCCGCTGAGAGGATAGCTGAACAACCGATGCAATTACGGTCTTTCATATCGAGGGCTTGGAGCCAGAGCGGCGTAAGTGGCATTTGACAATTTTACAGGAGAGCCAAAGCAAAATTTGACCACATTTCAATCAACCGTATTTATCAACCTTCAACCACAACATTGCAACCACATGCATACTTATATGAGTTAGTACTTAAGTGAACATATTATGGCATATTAACACGATGGACATATTCAAAAACTTTAAATATGCCTTTTTGGCACCAAACATGTCCATTTCTTCTAAAGGAAAATAGGGCGTATCTGCTGATCAATGCAGAAATTATTGGTCAAAACATTGGTTAAAAATACTCTAACTTCGCACATGCATTGATAGTCACTCTGACTATCAATGCATGTGTCTTACCTCCAACACTCAAGTGAGGAGCAGCATACAAAAACATCTAATCTTTCACTTCTTCACAAGATTCATCTGTTTGCTCCATAATATTCATAAACAAAAATTCTGCCTCAGACAGTTCCATGTGTGCAGCCAATTTCTGTTTAGGGAAACCACCCACTTACGCCCTTCTGGCTCTTAAAACTACTGTAGGCTCTTGTATTGTTCAGAGCCATACATGTATTTTTTAGAGCCAGAGGGGCGTAAGTGGACATACGGTCCTCTGGCTCCAAACAATACTCAAACTTTTGTGTTAGGTCTGTGTTGTTTTGTTGCTTTATTCAATACAGGTTGATTTCTGATACGTCTTTTTGGCACAACTAGATCGAGCTCATGAAGACCTTTAATTTGATATATAGAATTCATTTTCGTGCCACTTACGCCCCTCTGGTTCCAAGCCCCTTTAATCCATCAAGGTCGTGTTGTAACAGTTTTTTAAAGGTAATTTGGACCTATTTATGGACACTTTTTGGAATCTTTGAATCATTCATCACGGGTCACAACAGTGAGCCAGTGGCATGGTCTTCCTACAATTAACCGCTACATTACTGGCAACACTGATGACATGTCAGGCCAAGGATTCAGCGAAATATGTGCTTCTGGGGAGGTTTCAACAGGCGACCCAATGGTGAAAGGCAAACCTAAATGGAGCCGCTGTCAACTATATAACTAATGAATACAGAATGGACAATATGTTCAAGTGTGCCACGTGATTTTCAAGTGGGACCTCAGGAGGCGCTGCTCTTCCAGTCCCGTTCATTCCCTAAGAGTTAGTCGCGGTGTCTTGTCTTGTCTAATGCACATTGGCGTATAGTATTCAACCAATTATGGGTACAATGTTTGAATTTAAGTTTTATTTTACGAACAAGTATGCCAATCACATTTATTCCTTCACGTGGCAACATATCAATATAGTGGTAGAAAGACACAGCGCCCCCTGCACAACAACCTCCCTACATAGCTCAAGATTCCATGGCAGGCAGTGAGTTACTGATGGCTAATGGCTAACAGCTAACACTAAATAAAAATGAAAATAGCGCTAACATTTTGAAAGAGCCGCTCAAAAAATAATTGGCCTGTTTTTAGTGTAAATACTTTTTAGTCGTTTCATTTTTGTGGTGCTAAAAAAGTCCTACCTCAAAAAGCGCCAACGTTTACGCCAGTCAAGTATCGAAATCCAACATAACGTTTTAAACTCTGATTCCAATGGTTAAGGAGAATACATGGGATCCGTTTCTGGGATACTTTAAGAGGTTCAAGCAAGCCAATGAATTGAATGAGTGTAAAAAGTGTGTCTAATTGTTTTATAGATATTATTGTTTAAACTTCATTGACTGAAAATAGGAACCGTCAACACGACAACATGTACATCAAACGACACAGAACACAAAAATCTAAATCCGCACTTTGTTGCCACGTAATTTCTCAGCGCTTTCCCTCTCATTTCGAGCGGCCGTGAGTTAACCCTGCTCTACTCTCTCGACAGCACAGGCACAAAGGCAGAGAGATGGAGTCTTCTCACCTAATCCAGTTATAATATGAGACAGAACGCAGGCAATGCAGACGGCCTGACAAGTCATCTATCTCTCACGGAAATCAATTAGCTCGATACAAGCCGCGGCCCGGGATGAGCTCGGCGGAGAGAGGCCTTTGTCTGAGGACGGGAGACATAACGCAGCGGCGCAGGTGATAAATAAGAGGTGAGACAGTGTAAGCAGCACGCCCACACCACAATTCAACTCAACGGCAAACGCCTGTCAATGGGAAAGGCTCACAAGTTTAAAAGAAATGTAGGTTCAGTGTTTTCTTGTGAGAATTACTCATGAAGATGTTTTTAAGTGGACATATCATCAGTAACTACTATATAATTGTTAAAATAATCATTTTGTGGGTGAATATTGACTCCAATTTCCTCATACTTTCTGCAGTAACCGCGCCTCCGTCCTTTAATTCAGTCTTTAATATCATTTATCAATGATTATATTGATGCTTTACGGATTGTTTAATCTGCCTTCTTGTCATTTTATGTAACTGTGAATTGCCTTGCGCATATTTGAAGCGTTTTTGTCGTGTTTGGGTTTATAAATGTTTTTCTTCTGTCACTTGTTTGTTGTGTTATTGCCGATTTTCTGGCACGCTTTTGTCGCCCTTTAGTTGCTTCTTTGTTGCCTTTTTTTGTTGTGCTTTTGTCACTTTTTTGTCGCTCCTTTATCTCCTTTTCATCCTTGTTATTTTGACGTTATTTTCAAGACGCTTTTAGATTTGTGTAAAGCCAAACTGGAGAAATTGTTCAGGTGGGGGTTAAGAGGTTAAAAAGGAGTTCAAAAGACTTTTAGTCTCTAAAAATACATCCATTCAGAGGTGAGGCATTTTCATCAAAATGAAAATTGATTACATCGTTTACAAAAAATTTAAAAAGACCTGTCTTTTTACAGTATTCACGTCAAAGAGCTGATTCACATCACTGCTCTTGACATATTGCCCTGAGGGACTGGTTGAAGGATGGGCCAAAGGCAGAGGACAAGAGGTCGTTCAATAACTGGCCCTATCAGTAAAGAGTTATGCAAATTAGAGGTCGACCGATATTGGTTTTTCTAAGGCTGATGCCGTTTTTGGGGGATCTTTATTGGCCGATGCCGATATGCGCGGCCGATTTTTTTTTCCAAACGTCTGGTCTATAATCCTGCAGTGGCCAAACTAAGTCAGCGATCGAATTCTCCAGGTTCTGTGCTTCAAAATAGTAGCATTAAGTCGGTGAACCATGTGTTTAACAAACTTGAAGCCAACCAGTTTTCATCACAATTCTCCGCCCCCATGAGGCCTAGGACGTTGTGGGGGGGCTCATTTTATAGCCTTGACTTAGCTCTTTCAGATGCAAAAAACAGGAAGTCGCTATCACTTCCAATCCCAGCGATATCGGCTTTTATCTGCACATATTGTAAAATCCCCAAATATCGGTTGACCTCTAATGTACATTATATAAATTTGAATCTAAACTTTGGATTTGCACATGATAACGTATTAGGCAGCACTATAACAAGGCTAAAGGCTAATTCTGTGGAATCCTACCATATTTATAGCACTGGGGGAAGATTTGCAATAAGCGGCTGAGCTGAAATGACAGAGCCCTGATAGACAAAGTAAATAATATAATTCCTCCCCTTCCTGTTGCGTTTGAATGTGAAGCTGCTTTGGCACGGAGATCAACGGAGGCAGAGCGCAGACAGCGGCAGTTAACGAGATCACGCTCGGGCCGCTGTGACGTCACCATAACCTCATTCTGGGTCAGGGAGGCGGCGGGACGAGCACCTGCCCGGCCAATCACGGATCTTGACACAAATGGACCAATCGAAAACGCGTGGCCTCGGCCCGGTCACGGGAGGCTGTCCTGCTTTGGCCGTCTGGGGCGAAGCCGCAGCAGCGAGAGCAGCGGCGGTCGGCCTTGTTTCAGTCGACTATAAATAAGGACCAGGAGGACACGCTTCGGAAGTGCTACAGACACAAACGGAAATAGAGTAGCCAAAATATTGACTCAAGTAGGAGAAATGTTACTTAACAATTATTTTTACTCAAGTGGAATGAAGCAGCCACACATATTCTTAAATAAAAGTCGAAAAGGATAAGGTACAAAAAAATTGTGTTTGGGTGCAAAAGTCTGTGTTTTAGTAATGACATAATCTGATCTGAATGTAAACATAAAATAAAATACATGATCATTTGAATATTTCTCACTACACCACAGCAACATAGATAAAATAAATATGTTTTAAGATAATGATACAATCTTTTCTACTATTTCTATACAGTCATTGACTGACCTGGAATAATGCTGGGTACTGTAATTCCTCCCCCCAGATACCAGTATAGCACAGCGGTTAGCGCTCGTGCTTCACAGCTAGAAGGTCCGGGTTCGATTCCCACCTGGACGGGGCCTTTCTGTGTGGAGTTTGCATGTTCTCCCCGTGTCTGCGTAGGTTTCCTCCGGGTATTCCCTACCACTAAAAACATGTACAATAGGCCCAGGGACTGCAGGTGGAAATGAGCACAAGTGCTATAACCTGGTACAATGCATCTCTCCTTTCTGAGGCTAATGTATATTGTACACTGTCCCTGTTCAAATAAATAAATAAAAATAAAAACAATACTTGGTGTCCGATACGGATACCTGAACGATACTTTTTCTGATACCTATATAAAAATATATGTAACCTAGGACCAGAAAACAAAACAATAAGGTCTGCAGATGTACAATATCAGATTAATCTCCAATGTTTGGGGGGGAAAAATTGGGAAAAATTGCAAGAAATAGGGAAAATGTTAGAAATTAGCAAAAATTAGGGGGGTAAAAAATGGGAAAACAAGTAATAATTGGGGCAAAAAGAAGAAAAAATATTTTTTCCAGTACCTGCTTTCAATACCTTCATTTTTTCAATACCAGTAGAATGTAAACTTTTTTCCGATACCATACTGGTATCGTTTAATGGAAGTACGAATTTTCTTCAAAAACGTTAATAACATCGGCTAAATGCTGCTGCCTGAAGGTACGTTCACACCTAACCGCACGAATCGCGCTGCCGCTTCCATTTGGTACGCGCGCATGTGTTCACTTCAGGAGGAGCCACCGCTGTAAAAAAAGACATGCACTGTTACTGCTCAGCACTAAGATGTGAATGAAAACGGTTTCCTGATTCTTTGCTTTGATGACAGTGGAACCTCCCTCCTGCCTCTCCTGGATATTATCTCACTATGTGTGGGTTTGGAGTGTGTAGTACCTGTGTGTCCAGCCTCATGTCACGATAAAATCCCCTTTAAAACATATTCTGTGCACAGTAGTCAACCGCACCGCGTTATGGCTGGTGTAGACTGAATGACACAGATATAGGATTTTAATTCATAACATTTGTCAATTGTCCAACAAATTTAAACCCAGATCAGAGGGTCCGTGTGAACGGCCAACTCAGTACTGTCAGGACAATATCCACTGGTTCTCCTCAAGGTTCAGTCATCTCTCCACTTCTCTTCACTCTGTACACAAGCGACTGCAGAAGCTCCACCCCAGGTATAACGTACATCAAGTATTCAGACGACACAGTTATCATGGACACGACAAACGCACACGGATTACTGCAAACTGAACTGGACTCATTCTCACGGTGGTGTAGTGAGAACTGTCTGGAATTAAATGTATCCAAGACCAAAGAAATTATCATTAACTTCCAACATGGCCACTCCAGCTCTCCCTCACTCACAGTCAACAACGACATAATTGAAAAGGTTCATTCATACAGATACCTCGGCTCCATAATCGACCATAAACTCACATTCAAACTCAACGCTGAACACATTTTTTCAAAATGTCAACAACGCCTCTTTTTCCTCCGTAAGCTCCGCAAACTCCAAGTCCACCAATCCATTCTGGCCTCTTTCTACAAATGTTTCATTGAATCCATCCTCACATTCAACATCACTGTCTGGTTTGGTTCACTCACTCTCACCCACCGCAACATGCTCAATAAAATTATCAAAGTCAGCATTAAAATCATTGGTCAGGCGCAGGAATCACTTGGTAGCATCTATAACTCCAGAGTTCTGAAGAAAGGAACCCAGATCTCCACAGACCCCTCACACACTCTGCACTCTCACTACGCCCTGTTGCCGTCAGGGCGCAGGTTCAGGTCCCTCCCTCTGAGGACAAAGAGGGCGACCTCCACTTTCCTCCCTACCTCCATCCGCCTGCTGAACAAATGACTGTGTGGACCTGGTCGATCACAGGCCACTATATTGTTTTTGTTTTTAATGCATTTATTATTGCACGCCAGTGTCTGCGTACACTGGCGTATGAATGAGAGAGTGAATGGGCCCCCTATGAGAGACCAACAGGCCCGTTTGGAACCATGAGGCCGTCCTTCCGTGGACCCACCACCTGCAGAAGGAGCCATAGGGGACTGGTGCAATGTGACTTGGGCAGCTCCAATAGCTGCCCCCACGACCCGGCAACGGACAAGTGGGAGAAAATGGATGGATGGATGCATTTATTATTGCACATGTTGATTGTGTTGTATGTCTGTGGATGTACTGTTTTTATCGGGCCCGTACTGGCACTTCCTCTGCAAATGAAGTTCTTAACGGATAAATAAAGTGAATTTGAATTTGAAACCTGTCATTTTCCAGAATATTTTGTTCTAGTTTCTGTGAATTAGACCCATCTTAACTGCGCGAGTAACCTACTGCTTAATCTTACATTTGCTTCGATTTAACCACAATGCCCTGGACACTTTCCTAAATAACAGACGCTTTTGGACCGAACAACAACAACAGAAAAAAGGTGCTACTTCACATAATTCGTCCTATAAAGTGCAATCAGAACAGCACTGCAATTTCCATTTTTGAGGTCACAGACGGAGCTCCCTTCTCGAATTAAATTTCTGAACACACATCATTTCGATGGGCATAATTCAAAATGTCAAATTTACATAGACTGTTAAAAGAAAAGCCTGTCATTATCGTTTCGGAGGTCAATTTAAAACTGCAGTCCTGATTGGTGAGGCTTCTTTTGTTAACTCTTAGAAAATGTCCCGTGACAATGGGAAGCGTTTAAAAAGGCCACTCTGGCTGACGTCACCGCTGCAGGGCGCTCGGTACAGTAACAGTGTTGCCTTGAGTTGCATCATATGATTGTACCAAGTTTTGCCGAATGAGCCGTGCTAATGCATTTTCGGATTATTATTACACTTAAGAGCCCCCCAAAAACGATCACATGTAACAAAAATAGGGCTGTACGATTTAGGGAAAAATATCTAATTGAGATATTTCTGATGAGTATTCCAATGAGATTTGTGTACGTTTTAGAGGCAATATTTAGTCTGTCTGGTGTTACATTTTTCACCAAAATCTTGTAATGATGATGGGAGAGAGTGTGACCACTGTTCAAAGCCTTCTCAAGCACATCCCACAGATTCTCAATGGGGTTAAGATCTGGACCCCGTGGCGGCCGGTCCATGTGTGAAAATGACGTCTCGTGCTCCCTGAACCACTCTTTCACAATGTGAGCCCGGTGAATCCTGGCATTGTCATCTTGGAATATGGCCACGCCAACAGGGAAGAAGAAATGATGGAATAACCTGGTCATTCAGGATGTTCAGGTCGCCGGCTGATCTCATTCTTTGGGCACACAATGTTGCTGAACCTAGACCTGACCAACTGCAGCGACCCCAGATCAGAACAGTTACTTAACCAAGCACACTTTCTCCAGTTTGGTATCACCCAAATCTAAAAGCTTCTCGACTGGAGAGTTCATGTCAAATTTTTTCACACATTGGTTGCATTATCGTCGCTCTTTCATTGTGGCTTTTCTGGCATGCTTTAGTCACATTTTCATTGCTTTTCCAGCACATTTGTTGAGTTTTTATTCAATTTTTGTTGTATCTTTGACCATTTTTTGTTGCGTTTTTGTTTTCAACCTATAGGCCAGTGCAATGCCCCATTTGAAAGCCAAGACCTTGGAGTTTCTGAAAATATGTGTCAGATCTGTGTGTGTAAAACACAACTCTGGTTAAATCCAGATATTGTATATATACAATCCAGATATTGTATATATATTTTTGATCGATCCGTATATTTAGAGTTATATCACTGTTCAAAACCTTCTCCAGAGCATCCCAAAGATTCTCAATGGGTCCCTGAACCACACTTTCAGAATTTCAAGCCCTGAATCTGCTTGAAAACAGGACTTTTTTTTTTTTTTTAGAAATCCTCGTCCTTAAAGCTGATGTCTGCCCCCTAAGAGAGCTCTAAATGTTTAATAGAGTCCACGGATCTAATCGTGAAAAGAGCACCTTTAGTGTTATATAAATGTCTTTGCACACTGTGAAAAGATAAGCAGGTTTTTTGAAGAGTCTGATGGACTGGAGTGTTTAGCAGCCTCAGTGAGCGCTGACCTACTGAGCCATTTTCTGCTCTTGAATATTAATGGGGACATGCATTTATGTAGGAGGTCTGTCTGGCCCGTACAGATGACTTCATATGAGTCTGACCTTCTTCAACTCCACTGCCTCTCCTTCTCTCTGGCGCTCTCCCCTCCCACACTCCTCTTTTCCTCTCCTCCTCACACCAATCCCCCCACCCCTCCCTCCTCCTCCTCCTCCTCCAAAATGCGGTTTTATTCCTCTTGATTTAAACTTGATGAAACGGAGCTCTCGTTCGGCGCTTGATGCCTGGGTGAATTCAGGAACATGGCTTTTGGTAATTACAAAGTGCAGAGAACAGCGTCCCGCAGAGAAAGTGCTGAGTCGGAGGATCTGAACTGAGCTGCGCCCAAGCTCAGAGTGAAGACAGAAAGTAACACTACGGAGACTTTGATTACAAAGACGGGAGCGCGAGCGGCGGAGGGAAGTAACTCAATAAGTCTTTTTTTTCTTAAGCAATTACGGTTTGTCGAGGAGAAAATACTATTCTATTGCAATTTCTTTCTTTACATTTTTCTTTGGTCCCTAGGCTTTATTTGACGGGATAGCCAACAGAGTGAAAAAGGTGAGAGTGGAGGACAAGGTCAAGAGAGAGAGATTAGCCTGGGAAAGGAAATAGCCCATTTCAAAGATGGTCACAAAGCGCTTTACATGGGACAATTTGCATATACGTAATGTAGTGTCTAAACCTTTTTTCCTCGGGGGCCACATATTGAAGTGTGTGGTATGGAGGGCCACAGATTGGCGGTCAGTGCAGTCAAACCTTCAGCTGGGTGCAAAGGAACAGGCCACCGTTTTTCCATACTGAGATAATGTTCTTACCTCAGCTTAGACGAGTTGATGCGTACCTGTCTGGTCTTTGTGCGTGCGCTCAGTCACGCAAAAAGACCAAAGACGTTGTTCGCATTTAGCCTCTCCCAGCATATTCCTATAGCTCCAAACTGAGGCGAAGTTAGAAGCGACCAGGCTCTTCCACATTTTCCCTATTTAAATACAGCTTAGTGAAAAGTTACACGATCCAAGTATAGTTACACAAAATTAAACATGTCAATTTTGTAATCTGATAAAAAAGGAGGCACTATATTGTAAGGCGTAATAACACCATAGGAGCACTTCGACGTCTGCACAGAAAGGTACGCATCAACTTGTCCAAGCTAAGGAAAGAACATATCTCAGTATTTAAAAACGGTGGCCTGTTCCTTTAAAGCCAGCTCCATATCACAATAATATGTTAGTTTTTGAGGTCTTAATCTTAATTATTCAACTTGCAGTAAAAATTCCCATCTCTGGGGATGTGTGTGTGTGTAAGTAAGTAAGTAAGTAAATAATGTTTATTTATATAGCACTTTTCACAGACAGAGGTCACAAAGTGCTTCACAAAATTACAATACAAATACAAAGCGGGTGGAAGTAGTCAGATATGGCATTTTTTAATCATTTCATTTAAAGTTGTTTCTGTATTTTGGTTGTATGTTGTAAATTTTAACTGTGGGTCAATGTCCATAAGCATTGTGCTTCTGGGGATTCCCTTTTACAAAGCGGACTTCAATATCAACAAATCTGAATGATATACATTGTCACGTTTTGTAAATAAATAAATATATAAATTAGACAATTAAAAATAAAGACATAAGTTCCCTCAGGTGCAACCTATGAACCCTCAAGTTTGGTCGATTTCCACAGACGCTCAGTTCCACATAGTTAACAAGCCGGAGGGCCACCAAACATTGGTCTGAGGGACATATTTGGCCCCCGCGCTGCACTTTGGGCACCGCTATCCTCGGACATCCAGGAAAATATTGATTTTCTTTTTACTTTGGAAAAGCGTTTGAACGGGATCACTGTATCAGTGCCTAACCAAATAAAAAATATATATTTTTTAAAAGTCTCCCCAGGATTTAACCAACTGTTATCCTCAGCAACATTATGCGACCAAAGAATGAGATCAGCGGATGACCTGAACATCCTGAACGACCAGGTTATTCTATCAACGTATTTCTTCGTCCCTGATGGCGCGGGCATTATTCCAAGATGACCAGGATGGATCAGGCTCACATTGTGGTTCAGGGAGCATCATTTTCACACGTGGATCGGCCACCACAGAGTCCAGATCTTAACCCCATTGAGAATGTGCTGGAGAAGGCTTTGTGTTGTGGTCACAATCTCCCATCATGCAACACTGGATCCTTTGACACAGCAGATGTAATCAAAGCTAAAGGTGGTCAAACTAAATGTTAGAGCTTGTCACTTTTTTTTGTAGCGACATTTCGTTGGTCAAGCAGAGTAGATAGGCCCGTGGTAGTAATTATAGTAGTATTAGTCTGTGCAGTGTGATAGTAGAGGCTAATGAATGTGTGCATATGTGTGTGCCATTGTCTCATACAAACTGACTGATATACTTTCATTTATTAGCAACATCGATTTTTCAGTAACAATTTGGCTTTGCTTTTGGCTCATCTCTCAGGTCGCTCCCACTTAATTCCTGGCGCCTGCACTCCGGAAGGTCTTCGAGCCAAATGCAGCTGTTGCTTCTGCCATAAACACTTTGATGCAAACAGGCAAGTGAACAAACATCAGAATAATGGGGAGCCTTGTTCACACCGGATCATTTACTCTGCACCCAGGCTCAAAAAACAAATCAATTACAAATAATTATAAGCCGTTGTCCGAGTATCAAAAGAGGGAGCAAATAAGGCTATGTTTTGTTTTAGCCCCAGGGAGTGAATGGAGTCAAGGGGTGAAGAGTGACTTTGGCATCCACAACTTGCCCATGGGCAGACTGATGGAAAGGTGGCTGTGACTAGTGCAACCACTTATAAGTGTCTTGCTCAAGGACGCACAAATTCTGGTTGGAGCTGGGAACAAACCGTCCATTCACTGCAAAAAAGAACCATCTTACGCGAGTTCAAAATGCTTGAATTAGGTTTGGATGAGTCTTGAAATCGTATTGCCAATGGAACAAGCAGCGTTCCAATTATCTTTTTCTATTTCAAGACTAGCGCAAACCTACTTAAACTAAATATTCCAGATGGTCTTTTCATGTGCGAACAGCCATAACTAAACTGATTTAGTCTTGTTAAGGATTTGCAGCAGTCCTGTCGGTTGTGTTTAGCGGTATACATTGCACTTCTACTACTGTATAGTGGCTACACTCCGTCAGTATGGCAGCAATGTAGCGACCTTGTTGACCCAATCCTTTTGGACACACTTTGGGTATGGAAAAGGCTAGTTTTATGTTATTATATTAGTTTAGTTTATGTATTTGTTTGAGCAGTTAACCTGCTCAAAGGGAGTGGGCCGAAGCCAAAGGCAAATCGAATATTTTGAATCGAATTGTTGAATCGTGCAGCCCTACTTAAAAATATTCTGCAATTTGGCACATGTTTAGAACACTGAGACTGTGATTCAGACACGAGATCGATTTGTCCTTGTGCATAAAGTTCATGGAAATTGAACAAGCGATCTGTCTAGAATTTTAATCAACTCATGGTTCCACACTTTTATCTCGTTAAAATTAATTCATAAATGCACACTGAAGGCAGAATGCTTGATTTTTTTCTTCCGAAGAACAACAAAAGGGAATGTACACAGGCCCCAGCAAACTTTTACTTCCAAAGTGGCCCTGTATGCATCGACTGCTCTGACGTCGCCTCGGCTGATCGCAGGTGCAGGCAGCAGTGACCGATCACATGAATGACAGATGAGTTCCTCGATAATCCATAAGTGTGATTGGGAAGGTTCAACGTAATGCGGCAGAGGTCAGGCTGAAGGCCAGAGGAGACATGGATCTCTCTAGGGAATTAGCCGAGTGCATGTCTGCCCATACGCTAAAACCACAGGGAAATGCTAAATGCCGTCTCAGAGTGGGACATGGGTACAGGGACATACAGAATGTTATGGTTATTTTAGACTGTTTTGGAGACTTAAAAAACATGTTCACAATATTGTAAGTAATGTCACTTTCTGTCATTTTGAAGAGGGGAATAATGCATAAACGATGGTGTAACGCACAGTTTTAAGGTTTTACTTCACATTAGAAATTTTGCCCAACGAAAATGCCCAAAAGGAAACAATGAGACATTTACAGTGCATGAAAATTTTGGTAATCTCATTGAATAATAGACCACATCCTGCACAAGAACACCATGTAAGATCTCTTTGAGAATGTCCCTTTAATCCAATTTAAATGCTATAATACGGACCTCATGTTCTTTTTTGAAGATTTCAACTCAATGTCAATGAACATACTGTGAATGGGGAAAGTGTCAAGCTCAAAAATGTTACACTACACAGAGGACAATAGAGTGACTGGCATCCAGCTGTAGGAATAATAGTAGTACTTAAACATGCAGGTCTATAGAGTGCCCAAGGTAAGTGAGGGCAATGTGTTCAACAATTCCTTCAATTTCTGTAAGATGCCTTCTGGCTACATGCAACAGCTACAACTTTATCTCATTACCATATATGGTGGGTTTTTCATGGCATCTTGAGAGTTTGGGCACATCTGAAGTCTTCAAAACAACTCCATAATTTAAGCAGATCACTAGCCTAACCCACTGTTATAACCCTAGGCCTCCAGTCTCCCTCCTTTTTGTTTTTGCTTTGTGTGTGTGGCTAATTTCCTCTTTCCCTCCAATGGAAACCTGGCTGTGTTAGCTCTGGCCTGGAATTGGAGGACTGGTTTCCAGCTCTGTTCTGGTTGGTTGCTGCTTCCTGGTCCTGATTGGTGCAGCATCTGAACACCTGGGCCTCCCTAATTATAAGTGTGGCTGTTGCAGCTACACTTATTTAAAAAAAAAAACACACCTCAGAACATTCCAGGCTGTTGTACGCCATTTTGTGTTCCTTTGGGTCTTGCAGGATTTTGTGTTTTCCAGGAGCACTCGTGTTAGGTTTCTTTAAGTTGTGTCTCCCATTTGTGTGTTTTTATGTCAGTCGTTTGAGTCGTTTTCTTGAGGCCTATATGTGACACTTGTTTCTTTAGCTTATTTCAGTAACTTTGTTTTGTACACCTTTTGGTTTCCTTTCCTGTTAACTTGTACATCTGTGCATGTATTACAAATAGCAATATATGCACAACTGTCCTCCTTCCTTTTGCTACTCACTTCCACTAATTCCTCTGTGAAGGCATCTACAGAAGGTCTTTCAGTAGAGCACTTGGAGCTGTGGCTTTCTCCCTCATCCCACGGAACAGACTTTAAGATAAGATAAGATTTACCGTGACAGCTCCGCCTACTAATGTTACAAGAATCACTAGTTTGATAAAACTTTTAACTGAAGTAAGTGCTTTATTTGTCATTGTACAACCGTACAATAGCAGGTGGGAGTAAGTCACTAAATGCAAGTCTTGAGTCAAGTCCAAGTCGATTGGTCATGGGGTCAAGTCAAGTCATAGCTTTTGTCAAGTCAAGTCTTTCTTTAGCCGGCAAGTCACCTCAAGTCAGCGTTAAACCTAATTCTTCGTTTCAAAATGTGTTTAATCTACTTTAAAATATAAAGTGCTTTCTCAAGATTTAGCGATTTTGAAAATTTAGGCGAAAATCCAACAATTTAATCGCCACAAAATGTAAAATATATATATTTTAAATGTTCCAGTCTATGTACAAAATTACCGGGACAGTATATTAAGGAAGGGGGCCCGGGGGGCCTACTTAAAAAAAAAAATTGAAACAGAGTATTTTAAACATGAGCTGCTTTTCCCTGCAGTCTGAAAGATAAATATAACATAATATTTTTATGTTTGTTAGTTTCTGGCAGTGGTTCCCCTGTAATGCCCCAGCCGCTGTATACTCGGATTCGCCCCTGCTCAAAGTCGATTCCGCACAGCCTTCCGTCCTGCTGTCACAGGGCTCTGTGTGGCTGCGGAAAATAGTCACTAAATGCTATAACTTTCGTGAGAACGCCTTAAAACACCGAAAAGCCCGCAAGATTTCTGTCATTAATCCAGCTCTTACGCATCATTGTTCTGGAGGCTCCTGTCTGCGCTGTAGCTTCAGTCATTGTTTCGAAAGTTTTCCTGTCCTTAATAAATGTCTATGAATCTTCACCTCTTCACTCACTGTAGAAACGTTTAATGCATCCAAAGAAACACACATTTCCTCCTGCATTTTAGTGCTGTATTGATTAGACGCGCTCCGTCGGGAAGCCCAAAAAGCATGTGGCTAATTACCATATGTAAACATCGATGCGCCGCTTTTACGCAATGAATCCTGCTCAGAAGCCCCTTATGAGAGACCAACAGGCCCGGTTAGAACCATGAGGCCGTCCTTCTGTGGACCCACCACCTGCAGGAGGAGCCATAGGGGCTGGTGCTATGTGATGTGGGCAGCTCCAACAGCTGCCCCCACGACCCGGCAACGGACAAGTGGAAGAAAATGGATGGATGGAATCCTGTTCTTTCAACAGTTACACTCAAATAAATAATAACTATAAAGTCACACAGCAAGTCATTGAGAGTCATTGGCCTCAAG
Organism: Proterorhinus semilunaris; assembly: GCA_021464625.1. Taxonomy (NCBI): domain Eukaryota; kingdom Metazoa; phylum Chordata; class Actinopteri; order Gobiiformes; family Gobiidae; genus Proterorhinus; species Proterorhinus semilunaris. The sequence continues at coordinate 33,633,811 of CM038346.1, forward strand.
TCCAAGTTAAGATGCTGTTGTGAGGGAGCTGATGACATGTACAGATGAGGGACATCGAGGCTGATAAAGGTGAACTAGAGGAATGTTGGGAGAGAGAACGTGAAGTAACTTGAAAAAGGTGTAGGGACGAGAGTTGTACTCGTTTGTTGCCTTGGCCTTCAACAAAAGAGTACAACTCAAGGGAGAAGATGGCTGTTCGTGTCGGTACTTCAGAAAACTACCAAAAAACACAGCGTTACCTCTCCCCCGCCGTCTGCTCAGTCCCATTGATTTCATTAGAACCCCTTTTAATTAACTGGGGCCTCTCCGAATGGCGTCCCCTTCCTCTACACTAACGAGACGATTACAGCGTTGGATTTTTGCCGAGGCTGAATGCGCTTGATGACAAATCTAACAAGGACTTAGACCCGTTCTGGCAAAAGTCTGTTTGTTGAGAGCTGTTGTCCATTGCAGTAACTCAGCAGAGCAAGGAGCCGGTCAATAATTGATAGCACTAATGTAATTGTGTAGAGAAAAGTGAAACCAGACTTTTTCTAACTGTTTGAGTTATAAATATCGGTTAAAAAAAAAACACAACCACAACACGGACTGAAAATCCATTAATGTAATTATCTCAACACTGGAAGAAGTCTGGCCAAAGTGTGAAGGAAAGTTAGAAAGCAAATTAAAAGAGACTATTTTCTAAGCATGATGTGTTGGCTGCAATAGTTGCATCGCTTTATGTGTAAATAAAAGAACCTCAAATTTAAAACTACTTTTGGTCCAATAGTTTCTGTTTATACCCAGGGTCTAATATATTTTCACAGTCTTTTTTGTGCATATTTGTTGAATGTAAAAAAAAACAAAAAATGTCTACCTTCTCGAAACTCCTAGTGAATATGAAAATTGTTTCACAGATTTAGTTCTGAGTGACCAGACCTTTGGCGGAGGTCGTCGAGGCAGCGCTGCAGATGCACCTCTCCAGCTGTGACTAGCACGTGCTCCCCTGTCTCCTGAATGAGCACCTCTGCGCACGGGTCAGCCTGGTTCAGCAGACGCATGCCCCGCACCAGCTTTGACATCTCACCTGCACACAGACAGGCTACAGTCATTACAATGAGAGCGCAACAGTGGACCTTCACATTCATCCATCCATCCAGGGCCGGGGAGGCAGCAGTCTGAGCGGAGATGCCCAGACTTTCCGATCCACACAAAACTCCTTTAACTGTTCTGGGGGGACCCTGAGGCGACACCAGGCCACCTCAGAGACATAGTCCCACCAGCGTGTCCTGGGCCTTCACATTCAAATCTAAAATATGTATCGCCAAAAACTCACTAGCAACACAGTTCACTCAAGTTAAATCATTTGTCGTCAGAACATAAAACACACAAATTCACACAATTTTGAGAACTACGTTACACACAAAGAAACAAGAGACGTACTTGGGTGTTTAGGCTCAATGGCGACCCGTACGATGGGCGTCGCTTCAAAGTTCAGTGGTGCGAAGGGAGGGCAGGCTGGAGATGAGGACAGAGTGCCTGACTTCAATACAACATCTTCAAGACCTCCAATGCCTGCAAGAGAGGAAGACAATGACACAAGTGTTGATGATTACCAGAAAATGCGCTTTAAAAGTGTGCAAAGTTCTATATAACAATGTAACACTTATAGAGGGTTAACGCACAGTGTTTTTTCGGTTGTTTGGTTGAAAGACCGTGATATTGTCAACACACTTAAACGTTTTCTAGTGTAGAAAACATGATTGCTCCAACAACCCCAATGCTATTCTTCCTCCAAAATATCATGCATTGATAGTGAAAACACAACTCACATTCATAAGCAAAGAGAGAAAAATCAGACTGAGGGAATGGGCAAATGTAATACCATGAGAAAGGCACACCATAAAGCTCAGGTTTCTTTTGATCAACTATGCCATATGTTAGAGGGCTTAACGTGTGATTGAGCAATGCCAACACTTACTGATACGATTGTGCCTGTGTCGACTACAGAACCCAGTAATTACAGAGATATTACCGACCATAAATAAAACATCAGTAAAATGACTGGCTTATTCTAGAATTCTCAGCTTCCCACCATGCCATTTGTGTAAACATTGTAAACAATCAAGATCAGAGAGTAATCTATTTATCGTTGGCTAGCTGCACAATACAGTACATGATCATACTTATTATCTTATGTAATAGCCACAACACAAGAAGCAAAGACACATCACAAGATTTAAGCATTTCTTTGTCTGAACATAGTCCAAAATGGTGGAGTCCTCTCCAGTTGTGCATGTGATTTAGATTTTGGTCCTGATTAACTCTTAACATCACCGAGTTTTGATGCTGACACAGCATGACACACACTATCACTATTATGCATTGTTTCGCATTTTATTTACCAATTATAGCCATAATCCATTACAAACTCTATTGTTGTGGAATCAGTGCTAATAATATTTTTCTGTTCTGTCTCAATTAAGATTGAAGTAGATATTGTTAATATTAACGTGATAATGCAGTTTTTTGTTGCTTCATAAAACATCTTCATATCTCTTCATCTTTGTGTTTTGCAGATTTGGTTGACTCGTCTTTCAAAAACTGGAACATCACTTGCACTACCACCCATGTGTGAATGTCTAAGCCACACTTTTAGCATAAATATGTTTTGACACGCCGTAATTATCGGCAAAAAGACTCCATCCTTAAAAGAGCCCCAGGAATCAAGCAGCAGAGTAGGATTTGTGTTTGGTAAAATGTCCGGACCCCGCTGTGGGTGTTACGTGGGTAGGGTCCGACATTCAAAAACACAAATTCACTTTCGGAGCCAAGACACGCACACAGGGGCTGAGCATAACTGCGAAAAGACTTAAATAAATATGAGGGATATTGACAAAAGAGACCAGGAGTGGTGCTCGCAGCTTCTTTCACATTTCAAGTTTAAATCTGAGCATTAGTGGGATGAAAACTGGATCGGTTTAAAGCTCAGCGTGTGCCCAATGCTCTTTCACACTCATTATGTTTACCTGTGTTTTATTTTTGCACATATTACACAAGAGCTGTCATTCATGTGGCGAGAGTGAAGAAAAAAACTTTCAAAGTAGAAACAACATTCAGGCATTCTGCACTGAAACTTCAAATACAATAACGTGACATTTTCTGTCAACTAAATTACACATAACAGTTCAAGTCGGGAGTAAAATGCTTCCAAAGAACAAATAGTTAAGTTTATAGTTATCTAAAAAAAATAGATGAAAGCTTCCACTACACATACTAATCTAAATATGTTCATGTGTTTAAGAGCAAGCTTTTTAGCTTAGCTTTTAACTGACATCTATTTATTTAGTCCTAATTATATATGTTATATATTGTGTGTACATATACATTGTGTGTGTATATACTGTATATATATATATATATATATATATATATGATGTGGGGCGTGTTGTTTTAAATGTTGTAATCTGTAAAGAACTTTGTGATACCTTTCAGTATGAAAAGCGCTTTATAAATAAAGTTTGATTGATTGATTGATATAAACACAGATCAGAGTCTGCACACTTGCCATCTGTATCTGTAAGCCCCTCCCACCCCCACCTCTTGCTCCCCTTCACTGTGCAGCTGTTTCAATAAATTCGAAGGAAAAAAAATGACAGGATTAAGCAAGACATTTCTCTTGAGGCAAATCTTGCCACTTTCCGCTCACCCTCTGCCAGATATTATTTCAATACGTGTGGGTTTGAGTGTGCAGTATCTGTCTGTCCAGTGCACATGTCATGATACAATTCCCTTTAAAACATGTTTGTAATCCAGTGCCTTGTTTATTGCGCCCACGTCTGTGTTTCCATACGTTTATTGAAGCGTATAATTCCTCTGATCCGAATGCCTGGGTTCGGGAAAGGCATTTCAGACCACAGCTTTTCCTCCTCTTTCCAGACGGTGTTTCTGTTTCACTTGTGTCTTTATGATGTAGAGTAGAGGTGGTTATGTTAATTCAGATGATCTATAGGCTACATTTTTCGTGAACGTGTGTGTTTACCTCCTCACACCACGTTCACGCCCTTTGAATGCACCTGCCGCCACACATACTCTTGCGCACATATTATTGGCAAATTCCACACAGAAAGGCCCCGCCATGCCCGGTGAATCAAACCCGTGATCTTTCTGAGCTAGCCCCGAACATTCCCCACCATATGTTCTGTGATTAACGTCCGGTCTGAATGAACGGTGCAGAATTAGTTAATCACGTCCACTAAGCTCATTGCTGGGCCAGTTGATAAGTCTGATGGGCGTGGGTTTCTGAGGTGTGATGTGTTAATGAATGGAGATGCCGGGGGCCGCGCGAGGCCAGACCCCAGACTGGAACAAAAAGCCCCTTCAGACGCCGCCGCTGCTGATAATGAAGTTCGCAGCACTTCATGGAGAAACAGTGAGAGAGAGAGAGAGTGACCGAGAGGGGAGGGAGCTCGATTGTAAACGCCCCGCACTTCATTTACGACGCTGAGGAGAGAGCCGAGGCTTAGCAACATAAATGACTAATGAGCCCGGCTTGCTGAAGTTAACCGAAGCCGCAAGGGCAAAGAGAAAAAAAACATAAAGGTTTAGAGACGCGAGGAAAAGCACTTAAGCAGACTCAACTGTTGCTGTTATGATCAACTCCATATGCCACAGACTTCGCGTTATTGATGGACACTGTCAGAAAGCTGCAATATGAAGCATTTGGATATTGGATCAGCTACAGCCGCCGTGATTTCAATAAAAGTCGTTTTCTGGCATGTAGCATAACGAGTTTGGCTTTTAGGTGGATTTCAACAGTGTCCTTATGGAACAAGTGCACTATATGGTTTTTGACATGCAATTCAGAAATGACTTTGGCACAGTAAAGCTGACGTAGAACAGCTACCCAGCATGCTGAAGATCAGAGCATGGCATTTGAGAGACCGAGAAAACATTTAATGCTGGGCAAATGGGCACAAGTTCCATTCTATGTTTTCCGTCATTTACAGTAGTTCCATTCACGCCTGGTTATCTCATGTAATTTTAACCAACAATTGACATATAAGAGGATAATAAGGCAGGTTATGTTCAAAAACCACTCACAATAAACTACGGCTATAAGGCTGCCAGAGCTGTGATCGAAGCTGAACCACGATCACATCTTCAAGTCAGTGCAGTCAGAAAACTGAAGCTGATAAAATAATGTGCTAAAGAAAACTTGCAATTAGATGTATTTCACACACACACCAAGAGTTTAAAAAGTGCCCAGTCATAGGTTACCAGTACAGGGCGTCTTGTGTTTCCTCGTGGTCCATGGGAAAACCCTATGGAACTGTATCTGAAATATGAGCTGCTCTTATAGAATTAGAGAGTGGGCAGTCTGTCATCACAATCTCATTATACCACGGTGCACTGGCCCGGACTGTAAAAACGGTCGGGTTATTGGTTATATGGCCCCACCCGTTTTGGGGAATCAGAGCAGACACCACACACAGTGAACCATGAGAGTTGTTATCTGGGCAGGTGCGGTCACGAAAATAAAAATTAAACTAAATACTGCCAACCAAAAAGGTTACAAAGTGAAAACACAAAAGCAAAAACGCAGCCTTGTCAAAAAAATAATTAATAAAAGGTCGCCATCTGGATTTTAATGATCTGGGGTTGGCGTAGTTGTTGGATTTTTCTTCCCCGATGGCACGGGATTAATTGTGTTGAGAGTGGTTCATTTTCACACACGGAGCCCAGGTCTTTACCCCATTGACAACTTTTGGGATGTGCTCATGAAGGCCGTGGTCTCAGTCTCCCATCATCAATAGAAGATCTTGGTGAAAATTGAATAATGCGACACTTGACGGGAATAAATCTTGTGACATTGCAATTAGCTTATCAAAACAAACCCACAGCAAAAGCGTTCCACCAAGTTTCATTCGTTTTCTTGGTGTGTGGTTTTTTGCCAAGTAGTGTAAGTTCAATGGTCCTTCAGAGTTCATCACTACCTGAAGTAGTTGCTCTCATAAAAACGAAAACAATTGATGGATTTATGATTTTCTTTTTAAAATGATGATTATGAGAAGATAAAGATAATAAATAACATAGAATTGTATAAAATTAAACAGAGGAAAGACTGCCTAATTAAACAGGTTACCAACTACTACCATGTTCACCCATACTACAACCAGTATAGTACAGTAAACTGGTCAGGAGGAGTGGGTAACTGCAATTAAAATCTCAAAACAAGACACGCTGCACCGTTTCAGAGGATCACTGAAGGCAGTACTCTGGTTTCCCCTACCCCCAAAAACATGCTGGTCAAGTTGGCCCACGATGGGGGCGCGCTCAGTCGCAGCGTCTCAGGACTACAATTGTACAGTGACAAATAAAGCACTTAAATAATTAGGGCTTGTTTAAAGCTTATTTAACAATAACCTGTGGGGAAATACAGTATTTTACATGGCATATATATATTACATGTTAAATGCATATTTGGGTTGCATATCTCGTCATTCTGGGTGATGGAGGGTCCTGCATGGCACCATACTAGTGAAGAACCACTGGCATAAAGCAGTGGTCAACTGGTCTAGCTTTGGGAACTAGCCTTGACCCACCAAAATATTTGTATTTTATCCAACTTATGACAAACAATTTCAAGTAGGGTTCTGTTTAGGTACTGTATATCTAACATCAAAATACAGTTTCAGAGATTGGTTGATTCAAAGCATTGATCATGTAGCAGCATTAAGCATCGGGTCTTCATGGGCTCATCTAAGCTATAAAGCCCGCCATGCTCTGAAAAGCATGTGATTCTCGGATTAGTTTAGCAATTCATTTCCCAGTCTTCTTTCCAATGTTACTGCTCCTCTCGTTGTTGCCCCAGTGAGTTTTTTTTTTTTTTTTACTAAACTAAACACATTCCGGCAGCTGAATCAATATCGAACCAGGTATTTCACAAATCATACTGTACAATCTTTTTCACACCGAACCTTTCCAATGCTCAGGCAAGTGACGTGGTGAAAATGGTTTATGTTCTGCAAAGAAGGGGGCGACGCTTCTACTCCATAAAGTAGTCATCTCAGAATGTGAAATATAACGTGCCCAATAAACAAGGACATAAAAGTGGAAGTCCATAATGACCCGAGAGGCCAATGAGAGAGCTGTATGTAGAAAGTTGATTAAAAGAGGCCTTGGTCATGTCCTGTATGAAAGCAGCTCGAGTGTTTTCATCAAAGCGAAGGGATAAATGCAGCTCTCTTTTATGTGAGCGAGGTCGACCTGAGGATGCATCATCAGTGCTGAGAAAACGAAGACACGCCGCGCCGTCCTAACATGACAGGAAAACATTAGGAAGGAATTGGGATTAAGCAAACATCAATGGTCTCATCTTTTTCCCATGTGTATCTTAATTCAGAGCAAATTTCTGACAATACAAAATGGTCAAACTCTTCCTGAATCACAAATGAGGCTAAAATCAACTAATCCAGCTATAGGCCTGAAACGGATTCATATTAGGGGCACAACCTCATGACGTCAGCAGGTGGGAGGCAAGTGTTTTGAGCTGGTAAAACAATTAATTTGCGCAGTGTTAACTTACTATACTCCTAGAATATTGCCTATAGGACCTTGTGTTTCAGGACGGTCCATTTGCCGCTCAAAAATTCAATTTGTGTGCCATTTTCCAAGAGGCTTTCCAATGATACCAATTCTGTAAGAAAGCCAAATGTCAGACCTTGATGATGACATTTATTTTATTTTTTCTTAATTCAGAGTTCACCTCTGCCTATACTACTCTTTTCTTCCAATTCAGCCTAGTTTGGTTTCCCAAAGCCTCTTCTTTGAGACATGCTTCATTCTGAGGACCATGAAGAGGACGTGCGCTGTATTAAATATTCTGAGAAGATGAAGAGGATAAGTAAATAGAGTATTCAGTGGATACAAAGCAGGATGCGGGGGAGTGCATCAGTAGGTCCAGGTATTATTAAAAGCCATAAGAAAAACGCTCTTGAGAAAGTGAATAAAAAACGTACCGTGAGGGCGATGGAAGGTCTAAGGCACTCTGATGTTTTCATATTAGATTTTGCAGATAACCCAACATGCTATTCTGAAAAAGTAGGACCCAGAGAGTATTTCAGGCCTAATCCGCTTCACTAATAAAGGAATCCAAAGGGAGAGTGCCCATTAATGACTCTAATCCACCTCTCATGACTGCAGAAGATCGTGCAGTCTACATACACAGCTATACAAATGGTTTTCAATGCTTCAAGCCACATTTAAAGAAAAAAAAAATTATAATAATACTGACTAACACACTTCACCAATGAACCAAAAATAGCAAAGCAAAGAGCTACAGGTGAAACTCGGAACATTAGAATATTGTGAAAAAGTGAATTTATTTCTGTAATTCGAGTTAAAATGTGAAACTAATATATGATATAGACTCATTACACGCAAAATGAGATATGTCAAGCCTTTGTTTGTTTTAATTTGGATGATTATGGCTTACAGCTTGTAAAAAAGATTAGAATATTACATGAAATGAATTAAAACAAATATTTTGATCGGAGAAAATTGGGCCGTCTAAATGTACTTAGTACTTGGTTTGAGGCCCTTTTACTTGAATGACTGCCTTAATGCATTTGCGTGGCATGGATGCTATCAGCCTGTGGCACTGCTGAGGTGTGATGGAAGACCAGGATGCTTCAACCAGAGGAATATGACTTTTGAAGCCCATGTCCAGGATCCGTCTGTGTGTGGTGGCTCTTGATGCACTGACTCCAGCCTCAGTCCACTCCTTGAATGGCCTTTTACTGACAATCCTCTCCAGACTCATAGGCTGGGTTCATAAGCTAGATGAACCCAGGTTTATAGAAGACAAAAGTCAACCGGAGATTGCGGCTAAACGATGAATCACATTTGCAATTTTATCGCAATATTACCCAACGTGATTGCCCAAGCAGCTGATGGCCACGGCCCATGGAAGTGAACGGAGCGGCGAGAGACGGCGATGTGCGCGGTGCCATGTGCTTTTGTTTATTTCTCAGTCTAGTTAAGGTGCGCGGTAGATCGTGGCTGTACAGTGAAAATATCAGCGTTTATAATGCGGCCACCGCAAAGGACTAAGCTATTTTCTCTGTTAGCATTGAGTTAGTCGCCAATCACTCCATTCAGAGTTCCTGCATGCTCTGATGCACTGATCACAGAAACTCCCTCACCTCCGAGTGTCTCCACAGAGATGAGGGTGAGCCGTGTGCTGCTTGTAAAGAGTAAAGACCCTTTTAGAACCTGAAAGGAGGTTTAAATTAAGAGCAAATAGCAAGAAATTATAGGCAATTTACAAAAACAAAATGTCAGTATAAGCTTATTGTAAATTATATAAATGGCCATGTGGACTACTTTGAATTATGTCTGTGTAAGTTCTCAGTCGTACAGGAGTTGTCCATCTTCAATGAAGGTACGCGAGTCATCTTCTGTACTCAGTAGTTGAAATCTTCTAACGTTTCGCCTCTAATCCATAAAGCCTTCGTCAGCGGACTGAAGTCCCGCCTAGCCCGCAGCAAAGATAAAGACCGAAATAAAATCGAAATTGCAATATTGAATGAAAAAAATCGCAATACTGAGTTTTGGCTAAATCGGAGATGACAGAGAGACAAAGAGCCACTTTGAAGACTGTTTAATGTACAACGATGCCGCTTTATGGAAATATGGAAAACCCCTGAACATAAGGTCCACTGGAGGATAATCACATTTTCCATGCTCATGGTCACAGCTCGGTTCCTCAAATTACTTTTCTCAATGAACAAGATGAGACTACAGTACAGGAAGTAATTCGAGGAAATGAGAGCATGTCCAAACGGATGCTTTTCGAAATGTATTTCCTGGCAGAGTTTTAGGCTTCAATACGTATTAGGATATAAAAATAGAGGAGTACATCGCAGTGCTGTCCTGATAGAGGGGTCGTAGTGTTTGGTTACATAGGACAATCTTTACTCGAGTTGTGGTAAGTATAAAACACTGCCAACTTTGAACTCAAGTCATAAATGTGATAGTATGCATAAAATCTTGGACAAATACGATAACGTGATGTGGAAAGTATTGTTACCAATAATCATTATACTATCCACTCAAAAATGCACAATGCTTATACTATTTGCAAAAACGTTAGGGGAAAAAGAAATACGTAATTCAAACTGGTTTTAAACCTGTCGCTGAACCTAGGAAAGCGTTGCAGGTGTATATTGTGTGGATTTGTGTTGGACTGAAGTGATAATGGATTTAAACAAATGGAAAATAGAGAATAGTAATGAAGTGTGTGGATACGTATGCAAGTATACGGGTAGAGCATTGGGCCAAGAGGAGTGGGAGTGTGTTTTGGGATGCTGGTGAGGGACAATAGATATGTGGTGTCTGGTGTAGTGTGTCTGCATGTGTGAGTCCCCTGTTTAGTGCATAGGCATGCACTGTCTCAACCAAATAGACGGGTATGGTACGATGTGGAATTGGGGCCGATCTGATGTAAAGGCCATTTATGTCATTTACATTATTTGTGTTGTGTATATCTTTTGACAGACTGAACTTATTCCTCCTTGTCATTTTATTACTGTTTTTTGTGTTTGTGTGTATGTTTTTGTATTGGCTATGGTATATTGTCTACTTATTTTTGAAAAATTATAAAAATAAAGTAATAAAAAAACAAACAGGTTTTAAACGGACTTTAAGCATTTGACATTTTTGAGTTGTTAAGAATGACAAACCGATGAGCTCGAATCAGAGTTGTGCCGCAGACTGCTGATGTGTGATTTTCAGCTTTCTGAGAGCATTTCCTTCCTGTATGTGCATAAAGACAATGGCCGACGTGCAGCGGCTCTAATGGCTTTTACAGGGCACATCGGGACCGGACACAATGTACTGTAAAGACAGACTGCAGACACAACGCAGCTGCCCCTGTTCAACTCTGCAGCACAGTTATTGCATTTACAGATGTATGCTCCTCATTCTGGGGGTCAGAGCATTTGTCTTAAAGGAGGGCTGTGTTTGACATTTACACATTGGGTGGGATGGGCCTTTTTTAATGTCCCGGAAAATGGAGGGCACTGGCACGCACAAACTGTAACACTCCCTGCATGTTCTCGAAGGACTTTGTGATTAAAATGCTGTTTGTTGTCTATTTTTAGCTCCTCTCACGAAAGTTGACCAGACAGTGGACCGCGAGAGCTAATCCATTATTTAACAGAGAGTACCGGCAGCATATCTTCACAGAATGCTCGATTTTCCGCTATGTTTTACCGTTTTCTTTTCATCTGTTCCTTGCACTAAGAACTTTCATATTGCAGATGTTTTGTCCTGGTTTACAATTAATATATGCTTAATTACTGAAACAAAAGCCGGCACAATGTTTAATGTCTGCTCTGTCAGCACATATGAACTAAGGTGAAAATATTTTTTTTTTCTATAGCAACAAAAAGTGGTGACATTTGTCAAACACACGGGTGGGATTGTTTTACGTTGAATAGAGCAGTGGTTCTCAAACATTTCACACCGAGTACCACTGCAGGAAATACTTTGTTTACCAAGTACCACGAGGCAAGACCAACACTAATTGACTCTGTGCATGACTTCAAATCATAACAACGCCGCTCAAGAAGCAACTTCCTGTTTCGATGCAGCATGCCAAAATAAAAGCACACAACTCGTCTCATTGATTAGTTCAGCAGGTACTTGCAACATCACAAGAATATAATTAAATAAACACATTTTAAGTGTTTTGTCTAATGAACTGCTGAACTAATGAATAAGATAGTGTTTTTATTTTGGTGTGCTGGATTGAAACAGGAAGTCACTTCTTCTTATTCATTAGTTCAGCAGTTCATTAGACAAAACACTTAAAATTTGTTTATTTAATTATATTCTTGTGATGTTGCAAGTACCTGCTGAACTAATCAATGAGACGAGCCGTGTGCTTTTATTTTGGCATGCTGGATCGAAACAGGAAGTTGCTTCTTGAGCGGCGTTGTTATGATTTGAAGTTATGCACAAAGTCAATTTTGTTCGCAAAAAAAAAAAGGAATCCTAAATGAATTAATGAGATGTACATCAAACTGCATCTAAATCAAGTCTATAAAGATGATGAGTACCAACAAAGAGGTCCAACAACCCCCACTTTGAGAAACACTGTTGTAGAGAGTACGCAGATGATGCCACAACATGGCTCGAGCAACAGAGGCCAAATGAGTGTCAACATTGAATATCGAAAAATGATTTGTTTAGATACTCAGTGCGGCGTGTTTGAGGGTCGAGTGCAAACCCTACACCAAGAGTGCCCAGCATCAAACAATATCAGAACATCGCCAGGGATTATACTTTTCACTGGAAGTTTAATCATTCCAAACAATTTTTATCTAAACAGCAAAGACGTTAGCGCGAGATAGAGCTGCATTATTTGATCCTGATTGTGGAATGAATGTGTTTTGTCCACATTTGTGAAAAGACACTGTGCATGTAATTATAAAGGGTTTTGTTTGCCCATTATAAACTCATCTCAATTGGGATGTTTGAAATGTGTTAGGAAACATAAAAATGGGCTTGGTTTGGACACAACTCGCAATTTAAACTTTACAAACATTGAAAGCAAACGAAGTAAACAAAACAAAGACAATCAGGTATAGTCAAAATAAAAGGTCGGCTTCATGCTTAAAACCACTGCTAAATGACTTGAATGTTGAATGTTTTACAGACACCAGCATGCGGTGCTCCACGCTGGGTTACACACCCCTGCTCTACAGTTTAACATTTTCGACTTTCTAGTTGGAGATTTCTATTAAAGAAACATGTCACTTCCATTGGCCCCTGCCCCCCATTTGAAATTCTGACATCAAATTCTAGGCCATGAACCCAACCTATTCATCTAACGGACTCCAAATGTGCTCCGAGCGATATCCTTCCCTCCTTTCTCACGGCATTCTCCCGGCGGATTTATTTCAGGTTTATCTGCCGATCTCTCTCTCGGGTCATAACTGAGCAGAGAACATGTGAGCGCTGCAGCAGATGCAGGACATTACACAGCCGCGTAACTCGACACTGTAATTACTCGAAGGTGACTGGATCCCCAGAGGCCAGCGCAGCCAACAAAGAACAATAAAACCAGAAAGAAAAAAGAAAAAAATCAGGGAGGAAAAATGGAGTGTATGGACCGCGGCCAGTTCAGAACCTGCAGATGTACACATGGCTGCAGGTCGACACAAAGCAGATTTGAAATAACACAGTAGTTTAACACGGTAAGCACAGGAGACTTTAAAGCAGTACTAAGTAACTCATGCCCCTAGAGGCCATAAGCGCCACTGCAGGTGTCATAGCATTTTGTGTTTTTTTACTCATTAATTGTCCGTGAGAGTAAATACTACGCTGACAGAAAAGACAAAGGGAAACAGGGATATTGTACATCCAATTACACAATGGAGATCATTTTCACTCAAACTTGGCTGTAAATACTGTTTAAGTGGCGCTAGCCCGCAGTTAGCTTTGCCCGTTAGCTTTTTCTTTGTTATTCCATTAGTGTGTATTGGTTGCAATTGTGGTTTTCTGGCCAAAGACACCAGGGGGAGATGAAAGACCCCAAGTTAAAGTCAGGTCTGAGGAGAGCTGAGCAACAGCAGCAAACACACAGGATTGTTTGTTCATTTTGTAGGTATTTTAAACAATATCTGTCATAAAATAAATGTGTGTATTTTATTCTGTTCATTGGGTGAAATGTTACATGATGTGGCTTTAATAGTAAATAAAGGTATATATGTACATTGAATGAAGTTAGTAATACAAGAAGCTAACATAGCGGTCAGAAGCATGTGGATGACAAATTAAGCTTTAACCATGATGGGTGATAAACCATTTCTCACATACAGGGTGGGGCATGGGAACTTCCTTTTTTTTCCTCTTTTTTTTTTTTTTTTGTCTGTCACACGACATAGGCAATTTCATTTTTCAGCTCCAATGTCAATACACTGACGAAAGTTTTGGCCCACTCTTTCAAGCATGTTGACTGGTATATTGGCAATTTCAGTTTGGATGTCATTCTGTAAGTCTTCCAGGTTCTGTGGACTATTTTTATAAATCAGGGATTTGAGGTAAACCCCGCAGTAAATAATCACAGGGCAATTTAGACGAGCAGACAAGCCAGTTTACATCCCCTCTCAGCGATATCAGTTGCCCGGGGAAGGATCCTTCCAATCCATTCAAATCATTTAATATGGGTGAAGATGGAGTTCCTCATGAAGAATTAAACGAAGAGAACGTCCCGACATGCCAAGTGCAAATGAATGTTTATGAACGGAACGCTTGTGAGAGCGCACCATACACAACAACATTTTCAGGTGTTGTACATTCCCCGTTTCCCTGAAGGCATCTACCCCCAATTAAATCGATTTGCGATCAGGAACACGGCCTCACGGGAGGATTTCGAAGAGACGATAGCGTAGCCGTTACAAAAATATGCTTGTATGGCAAAAGTACGCTTTTCCCTCAACTTCAGTATATTTGTAACAGGTATGAACACAAAACCCCATCCAGCCCCTCTCCCACCACACTGTTACCCTCCTTAACATCACCACCTCTTTCTTTACACAAAATTATTACTTTCCACCAAACCACCATTTTATACAAAAAATATATATTCAATTTTACTACTTTACATCTTGTTATTGTTCATGTTAATCTCTTCCTGCGTTAAAATAACAAAAATGTTGTTCTAACTTTACAGACAATATTTGGTACAGAGACAAAGATATTCAAAGCATCTGGAATCCGAGACAATTGCAGGTTCTCTGTCTGTTCACACAAACTGTAAATCAGACAAGACACTTCACAGCCAGCGCTGACCACTGCCTCCGTGACTGGGACCAAGGCGGCTGTTGCATAATGTCACTTGATTTGGGTTCAAAGGAAGCTCTCTGTGGTAATGCACAGTACAGGACAAGCACAAAATGTTACCGTGAGTTGAACTTAATAAGGTCCAATATAGGGGGATTTCAGATTAGGACGTCCGTTTCTCAGTTGGGAAAAGGAATCACTATTTGAATATCAAACCAGGTGGCATTTTTGTAGGACTTTTTTATTTTTATTTTACTTCCTTCCAAAAAGGGATAGAAAGCTCCTCCTTCTGATGCCCCTGCTCTGTGCCTGTGAGAGCAGCATTAGCATTAGCATTAGCTGCTGTCACTGTGAAGCTACAAGAGGAAAACCGAAGCGGTTGAGGCCGAACTTGACAAAAAATATAATAATAAAATATGTTTTATGGAAGCTTTCAACAGAATGTACTGTAAAATGAATACATGTAAAAATGTATTCTGGTATTAGCTCCCCCTGCTCTGTGCTGCTATTAGCCACATACAACTACATCATGACACAAGCACAACAGCTCAGCGTTAGCCCAAATATGAACCTGATTTCTTTGTTTAGTCCTAGTTTGGACCTGGTTTAGTCCCCGATTTTATTATACATCCTGATGTAGGAATAGCATACTACAGTACATTTCCCACTAAATATTAGTGTAATTCCATTATAAAATTATAAATCTTGAATCTTGAAAGGTTGCGTGTCAAAATGTAGGGTACATGTTGCCGCAGGTATATAGATTAATTTTTTTGTATTTTGAGCAATTTACATTCATTTTTCTTTCAAAATTAATAATATACAATTATGGATGCTCAAAATGGAGTAGGCTGAAGCAATAAAGCTTATATATGCCTACCCCATATTCAATTCAATATACATTTACATAACATAATAAATGATATAGTGTATATGATAAAGAATAGAACATATCATGGGCTTCCTCTGTTTGAATGACCACCAGCCGCCACTGGTTTTATGCAATCTTTTTATCAGAAACATCAGGCAACATGACTATGAGGTGAAAAGATAACGATGACCAATTAAAAGAAAGAAAATATAATAATAGTTCATAAACTGTGGTGCTTCTTTAGAGATTTTGCGTTTGAAGTTCTTTTTTCTTTCAGATACAGTTTGATTTAGCCTGTGTGCTGAACTTTTAATCATGATTCAGTCAGGGTTTAGGCCTATTTATGTCCGTATTTAAATTAGGTTTAAGCAAAATTTGGTAATTTACTGATGGTACATAAAAAGCTAAACTTTTCAGAACTACTCCATGAATAAGTTCAACTAAAACAACATTGTACGTTCCTCTGTACACATGGAAATGTAGTATTTCATGTGGGCAGGTTATAGGGAGGCTGTTAATGCAGCTGTATTGAGTTAATTCGGCCGTGTCCAGGTTGAAGCGCTCAGTCAGACGGCTCTATGGGCCCAGAGCTGCATGACTCAAGCCTGAAGACATTTCCTCTCACCGCGAGCGCTTTTGGCGGTGACTCCCGTTATATAAAGCACTTTTTTTTTTTCTCATCTTCCTCCTTTTTTACACTTCCACCTCCCAACACTCCCCCTACAAGATCCATTAAAACTGGCTCCCGACACAAACAAAGAAACCAGGCAGAGATGGGACATGAGCGGAGAGAGAGAGAAACCGCTACACTTTGGAAGAGGCCTATGCAGTGTCTGGACTATAAAGCAAATCCTACCTGGCTTGCACTTTTAGACACAATCCTAATCTGTATACTAGGGATAAAATCAAATGTGGTGACACCTTGGCTGAGTGGGTTGAGTTCTTGTCTCAAGAGTGTAAGGTACCGGGTTCCATCCCGGACTGAGGGGATTTCTGTGTTGAATTTGCACGTTCTCTTTGTCTCCATCAACCCAAAAACATGCATAACAAGCTGCTACTTGGTAAACCTGAGCATAAAGCTGGCTCAAGTTCTGCAATAGGGCTACACAGTGGTTGTCCTGCAGCATTGAAGGATGGGACACATGCAGAGGATACGTTTCCCGACAAGTACAATAAAGTGCATCTTATTCCAAAAATGGTAATTTGGTCTTCTTGTGTTCAACATTTTCTTATAAATCAGACCAGGTTGTTCTCTTTTTTATACTTGATAGTTTCAATTGCTCACTTTCTGCCCACTCAGAGTTTGTCACATGACATGTGACATGTCTTGTCAGCTGATTTACACAGGTTTTGGGGACATTTTCATATCAGTGTGGTTCAAAGTGTATCTTAATCGTAAAGGAGACGCATCAGCTTACTGCCATGTTGAAACTTTGCTCTCTTGTCAGTTCATGCAGTTTAAAGTAATCCTAGTCACTTTGATCATTTTCTTCTTGAAGTGTTGAAGCTCTCTTATCTGTTTTCTGGGGTTATATTGCATATTTCAAATTATAACATGTAAAATATCAATGCTCAGAATCCTCGGATAATTAAAATAATATGTTTAAACCTGTTTACGCCCAATATGCATGATATATTCACTTAGTTACTGAATTTATTAGTAGACTTAATTGTCCAAGTGGGAAAATTGGCCAACTGCGTTTAACCCATCCTTAAACGTTCTATCAGGATTAGAGGGGGACTGCAGTGCATCTCCAGATTTTGAAACAGGATCTTGGTCTGGAGTACCTAACTGATTATTCTACTGTGTATGTTTTGGGATGATACTCAAGGACCTGAAAGAAACCCACCCAAACACAGAAAGACTGATCAAACTCCACACAGGAAGGCCACACTTGTCCGCAATCCGAAACTACTGAATTTAGTACAGATAAGAGTATCTAATAAGGATTTAAAGGAACCGCCACCGTAACGTGGTGGAGGGGTTTGAGCGCCCGAATGATCCTAAGGTAGGGTAGTAGGGGTCTCCCATGGCAAACAGGTCCTAGGTGACGGGTCAGACAAAGAGCGGTTCAGAAGCCCTTTATGAGAGACCAACAGGCCCGGTTAGAACCATGAGACCCGTCCTTCTGTGGACCCACCACCTGCAGGAGGAGCCATAGGGGCTGGTGCTATGCGATTTGGGCAGCTCCAACAGCTGCCCCCACGACCCGACAACACAAGTGGAAGAGAATGGATGGATGGATGTATGGAGGCCACCGTTTTCCCATTAGATATTTCCTTACCTGAGCTTAGACGAGTTGATACGTACATGTCTGGTCTTTGTACTCAGTCATGCAAAAAGACCAAAGATGCTGTTAACATTTGGCCTCTCCCAGCATATTCCTATAGCTCCAAACGGGGTGAAGTTAAAAGCAACCACGCTCTTCTATGGGCACGCACAAAGACCAGACAGGTGCGTATCAACTCGTCTAAGCTCATGTAAGAACATATCTCAGTATGGAAAAATCTAGGTCTGTTCCTTTAATAGGAAAAGGCAACAGTAGCTGATCAGGCAGGGTTTAGGTTATTGGCCCCAGTGGAAAGTTGAAGTTGTTTGAGTTTTTGATGGAACAAAGTATTGACTTTTATTTGATGACAGAGTGGAGGCGAGACCACACAAACCAAGACCAAGTCCTGAGGTAGACCAGGGAGATCAAGTCAAGACCAGACCCAGAGTTTGATGATGCACTGGAAAACTGAATCCAAGTTAAATTCCAAGTGAATAGCCAGTCATTTTTACAGGTCCAAAACTCCAATCCCATGGCAATGACTATAAGACAACGTAAACCAGGTCACATACTGATTCCTCGTAGTCTTGTACATTTCAAAAGAGAAAACTTGTCGGTATATCGACTTATTGGGGCTGTCTTATTGTAACGTTCATTAAAAAAACATTATTAATGTCGGCGTAATCCATGTTTGAGACATTCCAGATATGTCTAACGTTGCTGTCAAAAACACACCAAAACATTTAAAATATAAAGACAGGGATGTTGAAACTATGGATTTGTGGTGAAACGCAGCTCTCGGACCAATTTTTTCCTGCCATCAGAATCTCAATAAACATGTTGCGGGAGAAGAGATTATAGTAAAATCTCTGCTACATGCACCAATTTGTATGATTTACTTATATAGCGTTATACATTTTCCAGTATGCAGCAGAAGAAAAAATGGACTGGACACCCCTGACAAAATAAACACATAAATTACAAATCGCAGTCATCTGCGTTTGGAAACAATATATTTCATAGTGAGCACATTAAAAACTCATTGTGTGAAGGAATGTGACCACTTTAACAGTTATGGAGACTTTCACGACCGACTGAGCGCACCTGGACCCGAACGCACTCGGGCACAAGAGGAAAAACATGTCGGCAAACGGAAAAAAACAGTCGATGGTTTTGCAGCTGATCGACCCTTTTCCCATTTTTCCCCTTGGCTATTAGATTCATGATCACAGTCACAGATCCTCGGCCAAATGCTGAGTATTTTTAGGCCGTTCTCAGTAAAACCCTAGGCAGTTTTGGTGCTGGATTTTGGCAGATTGGAGCCATTGGTGTCCAAGCACTTTGATCAGAGACAGTATTTATGAAACTAAAATCACTGAGGCACGTAATGCACTCACCAGACCACAGACGTGGCACTGCTCCATGGTTCAAACTTACTCCACCGTGAGGAATGTTTCAACATTAATTTATATAATATTTATTAGGTTTCAAAATAAAACCAAGAGGGTTTAAAATACTTCATTACTTAGTTTAAGCATTTATTTGACTGAAAGTAGTAAAACCAAAATGGGCCAAAGATTTTTGACAAAGTCACAATAGCAAGACCATTTTTTTGAATGGACACAATGAGTACTCATGACCAGTTGCCAGTAAAGTGGGTAAAGTCAGCAGGCACAGCAAGGACCAAAACAAGGCTGCCACTCGACTGTGGGACCACAGCTAAAAATACATGCAGTTTCAGAAAGAACATTATTGATTATCTCCCCTGTAAATAACAGAGTTAGTACTTCGTCTGTTGATTTCCTGATGGCACGGTATTAGTTTTTTGTTCATTTATTTGTACTCGGGTAAGTTGCCATGATTATTTTGGTATGAATGGATCATGCATTGTTGTAAATGGTTATTACGCCGGCCGGTCGTGACCATCGCAACTTGCGAAGATAATAGGGTCCCAAACTACACCTCGATTGGAAAGGAATGGTGTACAGTCTGGCTGACCAGGCTGTAGTAGATCTGAATCCCCATAGACAATAGATCAATGGTGCCAAAAGGTTCATTGAGATGAATGAGGAAAGATCGTCTGAGAACCTTTAATTTACATATGAAAAAAACGTTTTATTTATTTATCGAATGTGAAAAGGAAGCCATGGCAGTGACCTGTTGCTTCAGATAATTTACAGAGAAGACGGTTAACGTTTCTAAACTGAGCAGCTAAACCCACTGTGATTATGACTTGTCAGTGACATTTAGTGCTGGGCGATATGACGATACATATCGTGGGGACGATAGAAAAATGTCTATCGTGGCATTTCTCTTCTATCGTTTATATCGTTTCTAACCTAATTTCATCAATTATTAAAGCAAATATTACATTAAATAGGCCACAAAGAATGTATTAGTGTATTCTTGTCACTACGCATCCTCTAAGTTTATATTAAGTGATTATAAACAAGAATAAAAAAGAACTTTTTCGCAAAGAAACTCCGTCTTGTTGTTTTGCGACACCTGCTTTACGATATTGCTGTCCGCCGCCCGCCACACCTGCTGTAGCAACGGCGACATCTAATGGACGTACACCCCTACTACTACACTCAGCATTCTTATTTCTGAGTTAAATGTCACTTCATAACAGAGGTTACATTAACCGAAAATTCTCCGTCATTTGCGTAATATGTTTAGCTTTGACGCTGATCCGTCTCTGAGCGCGCGGGGCTCTCTCTCAGATTCCCTGATAAACACCGCGTGGTTTCGCTCTGCTTCACGTACGGCAAATAAACAGCTTTTTAGTGATGGATCTCACAACGGAGCTGACTGATAGGCAAGGCAACTTTATTTATACCACGCATTTGGTACACAAGGCCACTCAATGCGCATTGATAGTGCATGGATCTGGATTAAACACACGAGAGAGAAGAGAGAGGAGAGGCTGGTGCAGGAGGTAAGAGACGGACCAGCGCGTAGAGCAGCTAAAGACGTACAATGCAAACTGCTCGCCCACTGTTTCTTAAACATTACGTTAAAATTGAGATATAAGCTCCAATTTACATTTGTATTGGTGTAATATGAGCCTTGATATTGAGGAGCAGATGATGCTCTGAATAAGTCATTCTCTACGCACGAGTTTACACATTTCTGTTGTTAAATTGGTGTCAGGACCATAGACTGTATAAAGGACTCAGATGTTCAGATCATGTTTAGCCCATTTATCCTGCTGTCTCACATTTTTCCTGACATAAACAATACAGGCTATATAAATTATCCATAGCGAAACCACTGCTTCAAAATAAAGTAAAAAAAAAGTAAGTAAGATAAAAATTACTTACTTACTTTTTTTTAAACTTTTGAAAGAATAACTGAAAACGGACTATATTATGGTATATCGTGATATATATCGTTATCGTGATATAAAATAATCCATATCGTGATATAGGTTTTTTCCATATCGCCCAGCACTAGTGACATTTGCTTGTGTAACTTTGTTGTCTGATTCCTTTATAATGTCATTATAGCTTTTACTCTGTCCCTTTTATATTATCATTAAATTAAAATCATACAGCCTACGATGTGCTTTTGTAGCGTATGAGAGCAAATGGTGCATGGTTCGTTCAGCAGCAAACCTACTAGCTGCTAATGCTAATATTAATGTGTGATTAATTAGGCCTAACACTGAGCACGTTTAATAAGTCTGAATGTTTACCATTAAAATAGCAATCGATAAACTCGCTCATAATAATTTTTTCTAGTTTGTCATGAATAAAGTAGGTGACATGAGATGAGCAGATACCGCCAATGGGAAGCAGCAGATTTTGCGCTCTTGCCGCAGTCTGCCTCATTTTTTTGTAGGCAACATCCTCAGACCGCTGGTCGCAAGCACTGACGCAGCAGCGGAAGATCGAGCCCCATGACTTCAAATAAAACACTTTTTTTTTTGACTGTAACCACATCTCAGAAGCACATGTCGCCTATAAATAGTGTATTGCCTGTCTCATTTCCTCTCGGAGCCCGATAACGCTCTTCATTTGGACAGAAGAGGAAGTTCGACTGACTTCATGTCTTTGTTCACAGATGTAACGGAGGAAGTCTTCTGTCATTTTCAGGAAGCGTCTCAAATCAAAGCAAGATTTGGTGACACCCTTCTCCCCTCAAAAAGATTTTGAGAAGCACCAGATTGAAAAGCACATCAGTGACTGGATACTGTTAAATGTCCGCAGATAGATCATGTTTTATTAAGTAAGAAAGGCAAGCCTGGAAATGTGCTCTCCTTTAACATCCTATGGAAACTCCCTTGCACTGGAAAGTCCCCCCTCAGCTCCACGAGTCCAACTCTCTACGTGCGTGTGCGTGTGTGCGTGTGTGTGTTTTAGTGGGAGCACATTGTGAATGCATTAGGGCCAGACAGGGAGCTGCTGATTATTATATTAAAAAGTCATGGGAAATATGGTTTACATGGCTATCTGAATAAAACCAGATGCCAGAAATAGGCAAAGATCAAAGATTGACACTAGTAGGAAGTTTCCAAAAATAAATAAATAAAAGGGAACTTTAAATGGAGCAGGGATGTTTGAATTGATGGCATTAGATTATTTATGCAAAATAAAGTAATAGTCTTTGAGATGTGGCCTGCATTGGAAAGGCCACAGTATTATAAAAAACTGAAATTTAAAAACGTGCTATAGTTTAACAAACTCACTTAATAATAAGTGAGAATTTAAGTGAATGAGGATGAAAGTTAATGTAAAAGTAAAAATGGTTTTACCTTGAACGACTGCTTTTCTTCCTGACCTAGTAAACTGTCTGTACATCAGAGGCGCTGACAGCTTTTTGGACCAAGTATTTACCCGACCTCTGCCAAAGAGGAACTGGCCTGAGGCTAATTCAAACAGTAACCAACACACAATCTGAAAATAATGTGCTTCACTCTTCCCCCTGCTCCAGAAGACATAAAACAGCAATACATCACAGTGACCGGCGCGCACAGGGTTTATCGCTTCAATAACCTATAGTGCATCGCTGGCAAAAGTAGGCTTCATTCACAAACTGGGATCAGTCATTCAGAATACACCGCGTTCCAAATTATTATGCAAATTCTATTTTAGTGTCATAAAGGTAAATAAATAAATAATGAAACTCATGGATGGTTTTGTGTCTCCTTGAATCACTGACATCGATCTCAGACGCCTGGGATGATTAGTTGTCAGGTAAACCCAGTTAAGGGAAAAACTACTGAAAAAGGACGTTCCACATCATTAAGCAGACTATCATTTTCAAGCAATTTAGGAAAAAAAAAGGATCTCTCTGCTGAGGAAAAGCTTGAAATAGTTGAATGCCTTGGACTAGGTCTGAAAACCTTCGATATTTCACAAAACATTAAGCGTAATCATCGTACTATTTAGAGATTTGTGGCGGATTCAGAGCACACACAGGTTTGAGCAGATAAAGGCACAATGAGGACGGTTTCTACCAGACAAATACATCAGATTAAGAGAACAGCTGCTACAAAGCAGCAAACAGGTATTTGAAACTGCTGGTGCCTCTGGAGACTCCCGAACATCAAGGTGTAGGACCCTCCAGAGGCTTGCAGTTGTGCTTAAACCTTCTATCCGGCCTCCCCTAAACTGTTAATTGAAAGCTCACGAGCAGAAACGGCTGCAGTGGCTCAGGAATACATGAAGACTCATTTTCAAACAGTCTTGTTCACTGATGAGTGCCGTGTAACCCTGGATGGTCAGATGGATGGAATAGTGCATGGATGGTGAATGGCCACCATGTCCCAACAACGTCAGCAAGGAGGGGGTGGAGTCAGGTTTTGGGCCAGAATCATGGGTCAGTGAAAATGACCAAGGTGACAACGCACCATGTCATGCTGTAAAGCAGGCGTCTCAGACAGGCGGCCCGGGGGCAAAATGTGGCCAGCCTCAAAATAAATTGCACTAATTTAGATTCTACTTCTATCTTCCATCGCTCAATCAAATGTTAGGTGAGGACAATACAGCACAACATACTCTTTGGTGGCAAAAATAAATGTAAAATACCTCAGCTTTAACTATTGTTATTTATGTAGGAAAGATTTAAACGTTCTATATGCAGATTTGACAATAAACTATAACACTGTTCCTCTAATCATGTAACTTACTTTTAAAAGGTGCTTTCAGTATTGACTTTCTGCCTCTTTCTGCTCCATTGGTTTTGCATATTGGTGTTTCAGAAACCAAGAATGTCATGAATACGAATACGTATTGCTCCCAAAACCAAATCCTTACAGTCTGGGCTCTCCAAACTCGACTCTTTTAACTGTCTCTCTTGCTTGACGTCGAACGTAAAACTGCCACTACACTTTAAACGCTTTAAACTCAAAACCTGGCAGTAAAGTCCTCCATTTCCTTCATATCTTAATCCTGGCGTGTATCGTTTTACATAGGCTCCGGGTCACGTAGTGCGGGTCGGTCACGTCCAGCTGCCATCCAGACACCCCTCGGACCGTGCAATCTGGCTCGTCCATCATCACACAGAGGCGCAGAGAGAGAGAGGAGTAGAGTAAGAGGAGCATGTTTTTTGACTTCTTGACCCCCCCCAAAAAAAAAAATTTCCATTAGTTAAAGCGCTCTGACATTTTTAATCGTTTCAGCATTGTGGTTTTCTCATTATTCTGGATTGAGTTGGACATTACAGATGTATTAATAGTCTTCTAATGAAACATTGTGGATTTGCACAGACTGCCGTGCAAAGAACAATCATACAAAGGCTTTGGTGTAATAATTAGCAGAGTGCTGGGTCAATCTGAGCTGAAGCATTGGGCAGAACATGAAGAAGGGGTGAAAGCAAGTGAACTGGCAACTGCTGTGTTGAAAGTAGGGCTGCATGATATGAGAAAAATGTGATATGAGAAAAATGTGATATTCGATAACGAATTGAACATTTAGTAAACCATTTCAACTTGGTGCGTTTGATTACATTTTAACAATAATCTTAAGCAATTCGTTTTTTTTTGTTTTCATCAATTGGTGCCAAAACAAGATTTAGAAATACTAAATTAGGACCAACACAACGCGACAATGTAAGCGAATTAGGAAAATCATGAATTGTAATTAACTTTGCCACATCTTTAAGTTGACACGTGTTATTTAAGGCTGTGTTGGCAAAAAAGACTTCCGAGATTTTGGGACTTTGTGGCTTCTTCAAATATGGATTATGCATCATCACATGCTTCAGAGCAACACATTCTATAAGGTTTGATTGACGAGTCAGTAGGGATCTTTTGTGGGCGATAGTTTGCCTACCGATAGTGACAGTTTTGCCCGAAGAATAGGGTCAATAACCTTTTTCAAGGCACTCAAGCACTGCTAAACCTAATCTCCATCTCTCTTGACCCTGTATCTGATATGTATTTTTATTTTTGGTCAGAACTTAGATTGCAGGCAGAGCAGCAGAGGTTACACTAACTGAAAATTAGTTATAATTTACAGAATATTTTTAGCTTTGACGAAAATGTTGAAGGCCTCGTGGAAGACTCAGGACATACTGGAGGGACTATGTCTCTGAGCTGGCCTGGTGTCGCCTCGGGGTCCCCCCAAAACAGCTGGGGGAGGTGTGGGTGGATCAGAAAGTCTGGACATCTCTGCTCAGAGAAAAAGCGGATAAAGCGGAAGAAAATGGATGGATGGATGGAAAATCAAGCTGTAATTAAAATAAAGACTTAGCGCAGCTCTCTCCAAAAGCGGCTACCTCAATGTTTAACACCGCGTGTTCGCTTTTCGCACGGCAACTAAAAAACTTTTGAGTGCCACGATGGATCTCACACTGGAGCCGAGAGCGCATGGATTTGGATAAATACGCGAAGGACCGAGAGAGGAGGGAAAGAAGAGACGTGGTGTGTGGAGGTAGAGTAGATGGATGGGGCGGGCGCGCATAGAGCAGCTTCGAAGAACCGTGATGCAAACTGCCAAATATTGTCCCGTTACCCACTGTTTCTTAAACATTACATTAAAAGAGAAATGCAAATAATAAGCTCCAATTTACATTTGTGTTAGTGAAATATGAGCCTTGATATTGAAGAGCAGCTGATGCTTTAATCAGTCATCCTCCTTTGAGACTTTTAAGCACAAGTTTTAAAGCAGTACCTACTAAGTAACTCATGCCCCCTAGAGGCCATAAGCGCCCCTGCAGCATGTTGCATTTTTTTTACTCATTCATTTTCCGTGAGAGTAAATACTACGCTGATGGAAAAGACAAAGGGAGAGAGGGATATTGTACATCCAATTACACAATTCACTCAAACTTGGCTGTAAATACTGTTTAAGTGGCGCTAGCCCGCCGTTAGCTTTGCCCCTTAGCCTGTTAGCTTCTTTTTTCGTGATTCCATTAGTGTTTATTGGTGGCTCAGACCTGTAGGCAGCAAAATTGCAATTGTGGTTTTCTGGCCAGAGACACCAATCAATCAATCCATCCAACACACAGAATCACAATCAAGTACATAGGGCTGGGTACAGATGACCATGGTGAGGAAACCCCATCAGAGGAGCCGTCCTCCCCGGGAGCAGCAGACCAGCCGCGGCTGCCCGGGCACCGACACAAGGGTCCCCCAATAGGAGGCGCGACAGAGACACCACACCTCCACCTGGGCACCCACAGGACAGCACCCACACAGCCACAGCCAGTCGCAACTCCAGAGGCAGAGGGCTCCTTCAGAGCTATCTGATGAAGGACTTAGTCCGAAACGTTACATAGAGTGGTGTGAGTACGGATTAAAAACAATTCTTGGGAGCTAAAAGGCAGTTGTGCGGATTTTTTCTTCTTCTTGTATTTACCCTTTTTTTGATCCAGCACACTGCTCAGTCAGGGATGTGCGCGTTTTTTTGATTGTGCTCCTTCAGAGGAAACACTGGAGATTCTAAAAATATAAGAAGCAGTATAAAAACATTGATTAAAAAGTTTAAAAACCAGTAAGAAACTAAAAATAAATATCAATAAATATCAATAAACATCAAGTTATCAAGTTTAATAAATAGATAAATAAATAATTGGGACTAAAATAAATAAATAGATATCAGTTAAAAGCTAAGCTAAAAAGATGGGTACTGCTCTTAAAAATCTGAACATTCTCTGCGGTCCTGAGCTTAATGAGTTAAAAGAATAGTGTGGTCGACTGTATCAAAGGCAGCGCTCAGATCCAGTAGAACCAACACTGTCAACTTTTGTGAATCATAAGTTAATCTAAAATCATTTAAAATCCTTAAAAGGGTCATCTCGGTGCTGTGGTTTACCCTAAAGCCAGACTGGAATTTTTCAAGGACAATGGCCCTCATTT
Source organism: Proterorhinus semilunaris (assembly GCA_021464625.1). NCBI lineage: Eukaryota > Metazoa > Chordata > Actinopteri > Gobiiformes > Gobiidae > Proterorhinus > Proterorhinus semilunaris. Next base: position 33,661,088 of record CM038346.1, read on the forward strand.
ATCAACATTGCGTAAACAAATGGTGTATGCGTAGGTTTATTTCCGATATACGCCAGAGGGTGCGTGACATTTATGAACCTGTGCTTTCCGCTCAGATCTTATCGTACGCAAGCGCAGCTGATGGTAAATGCCACGGAGAAATCCCAGCGTCATTTGAATGAAACGCTCAAAAATATTCACGTATGAGGAGGCCTCCCCCATGGGTTTTACGGCACGCACGCACAAAACACGGCAAAAAAGAAAATTTCTCCAACCAGGAAATGATAAATAGTTGTTTATATGATATAAAAAAATCTGTCAGTAACCAACGTTAACCTTATAGCCAATCCAAGATCACATTTACTAATAAAAAAAAGAGGGGAAAAAAGAAATAGGCTAATAATAAAAAGTGACCTTTATTAAATAAGCTGTAGGCCTAAATAGCCTATATAAAAAAGGGTATAAAATTAGACCACCGGATACGACCGGAACCTAACGAACCCGTCCGGACCAAAGACAGCCCTACGAGACGTGTTTCGATCATCCCCCTGACGAGAGGAGAGCGGTCAGCAGACCCTGTGCGCCGCTCAAACCCGGACTTTACGAAACCCGTCCGGACCGACGAAAGCTGTGGAGCTGTCGAAGGATTTGTTTGACGCCCGGGACACTCACGAACACGGAATTCGGTCCACAGACTCAGCGCTCAAACCAACCAGAACACGGAGCATGGCCTCGTGCAGACCCAGGTGAGTCCCGGTGTCCCGGTACACGGCAGCGGGTGTGAGGCGGGGAATCCACACAAAGTTTGCGCATGCAGCGGTATTTTGTTAAAAACAAAACATAAATATAAAAAACCTCGTAAACGTCTCTGTGGCTGCAGTCCAGGCTCTAGAGTCTCTGGTCCAGGCTCTAGTGTCTCTGGTCCGGGCTGAGCCTCTGGGCTCGGACCCGTGTCGGTGCAGCTCAAGTCCATAAACATTAACGCTGTCGCCTTGTTTCATGTTTAAATCACTAATGAGGATAATCTGCGATGTGGCAATGCCATTCATGCTGTTAAAAACTGTTTTCCTGCGCTGTTTAGTGTTTAGTTAAATTGGTGTATCATGTACCAGCTCCTGACTTGGTGTAGGATTTGTACGCCAGGTGTACGGTGCGCTCAGATTGATAAATGCCAAAACAGGCGGTGATTTTTCGTATACCCCACATACGCTCTGATTTCACCGTAAGCAAGTTTGATCAATTAGGGACATTATGTGCATTTATAAAATCACTAAGTTGGGTAAAAACACGTTTTTCTAAAATTTTGCTTAAAAATGGTAAGTTGGATATCGGTCTAAAATTTTTAAATCATTAAAATCTAAATTTCTCTTCTTCAGCAGGGGCCTCACCACTGCCCCTTTAGGGAGGGAAGACCCCCGTCTGAAGAGAGCAATTCATCATGTTTAAAAGCTCATCACTAAAAGATCCATAGGAGAAAACTTTACCAAGCATCTTTGCATTAACCAGAACAAAACTGTCCAGTGTTTCCTCTGAAACAGATAGACAGCCAGACACATTTAAAACCACACTGGGTAGATAAAATATTACATCTGATAGTGTCTATCTTTCCCCTGAAGTGGTCTGCAAACGCCTCACAGAGAGCGTCTGTGGGGTTTAAAGGAGGTTTGTTAAAATCAGGATTTAAAACATTTTCTATTGTTGTGAAGAGGACTCTTGGATTGTTTTTATTGTTTCTGATTATTGAAGAAAAGTAGTTATTTCTAGAGTCTCTAATCCCAGGGGGAGATCATGACAGGCCCCAATCATCCCATTAACACTTGTATCACCCCCAGAGGGACTACGAAAAGGATTTATTAAGGTAAACAAGTTGTAGTACTGCTTTAACAAATTTCTGCTGCAAAATTCGTGTTCCATGACTGATGACAGATCATGTTTAGTTTAGTTCCATTTATCCTGCAATCTCACATTTTTCCTAACATAAATAATATGCTGTCCATCAAGAGGAAGGAGAAGGAGCAGCGAAACCACTCCAATGTCAATGTTTTGCTTTTCTATTTCATTGTTAACAACAACAACAAAAAAAGGCTCAAATGATTATTTGACGGTTGCATGCCTTGAAGTGTCAGACTTTATTTTATTTTATTTATTTATTTAAACAGGTAACCTGCTCAAAGGGAGTGGGCCGAAGCCAAAGGCTAATAAGCGCCAACCCCAAAAAACTTTGGGGTGACTTTTTGCTTGTACAAAAAAAAAAGAGAATATCGAGATGAGAAACCCTGCAGTGCTTTTTAATGTATTGAGTAAAAAAATAAAAATATGGCAAAGTCGACTCATCCACGGTGTCAGTGCAGTTTACAAAACGTGACCCATGTGCATAAATAAATACATTGAACAGGAATTCTCCGGAATCCAGGGAGATAATTAAACCAAGCCTGACACATTGAGACAGCAGGACAATAATAACATTTTTAGACAACAACCAGTGAAACTAATTTGCCATTTTTAACCAATCAATATTGAGAAATACAAGGCCAATCTCAGAATAGTAAATCAGGCTAAAGCTGCCCCTGATATAATACAACGGTTTAACAAGCATGGATGGGTGTGGCGAGTACGGACCTCGCCATGCACTTATCCTCCCACAGTGACCTGATCAGGAATCCATACTCTGATCAATGATGCCTCATGCATTGGCGCAGGATCCATAAAGACACCAGCATGAATATGTTGTACTTATTAAGACTTCAAATGAAACAACACTTGACTCTGTCAGACAATGTCTCAATGAAGTAAAAACAAGGCGTACTGAAAGGGAAAACACGACTCTCTCAATGAATGGAAAAGGAGGTCAGAAGTTAAGAAAATGCATTAAAACTAACCTAATCTTCAAAAAAAAATTATATTTATCTAATGGTTAAATAATTCAGGAATCAGGCATTTTGCTCGATACAGTAAGATGTTGTTCTGTTTTTTTTGGCAGGTCATCAATGACTGCAAAGTAATGAGAGTGAAGTGCTTTACCCAAGGACACAACAACAACTTTCTATATAATATTGGTGGGAGATTCCTTGACTCAAACTGCTGCTACATTCTGGGACAGTGTTAGTCATGCTTATGCTGCACAATTCTTCCCAATTCAGTCGAAACTGCCATTTTATTGTTTGAAATTAGCTAAAAAGACAAAGCAGCAAGTAACGAAATATTCCCTTTTCTTGTTATGTATAAAACCTTGTAGTTTTGACCGCTTTGAATGTGCGGAAATGTTGTACTTAGCGGGGGCTGATATTTGGGTATTTTACAATATCGGCAATCGGCCGATGTCATGCTGCTAAAAATCGCTTGTTTGTTCACCTACTTTATATACAGTGCCTCTTGAAAGTACTAGTACACCTTGAACCTTTGTACATTACGTCATGTTTGCAACCATAAACATTTGATTTTTAATTTTTGAATTAACAGGCAAGTAACAAGTAACAGACAGCTGTGAAGTGAAAGCAAAATGATACATGATTCTGTTATTTCTTTTAAAATAGAAAAGTGGGGCGTGCACAAGTATTCATACAGCGTTTTTCTGAGTGCATTAAATTGCCTTTATAACATTCCTAATGACTGCAGAATGTTCACACCTTGCCCTAACCATTAAATAGAGGCCACCTGTGTGTAATCTACTCTCAGTATAATTCCTGCTGTTCTGTGAGGGCCTCAGAGCTATGGTCGGAGTGTATTGGTCACTAAGCAACATCATGAAGGCCAAGGAGCTCACCAGAGAGGTCAGGGATAAAGCTGTGGAGAAGTTTAAAGCAGCGTTAAGTTATACAAAGATTTCCCAAGATTTGAACATCTCACGGAGCACTGTTCAATCCATCATTCGGAAATGGAAAGAGTATAGCACCCAGAGATGCACATAAGTCCCTCACCTGCAAGTCCAAGTCAAGTCCAAGTCCCTGACCCACAAGTCCAAGTCAAGTCCAAGTCAAGTCCAAGTCCCTGACCCACAAGTCCAAGTCAAGTCCAAGTCCCTGACCCACAAGTCCAAGTCAAGTCCGAGTCTGTGACCCCACAAGTCCAAGTCAAGTCCAAGTCTCTGACCGCAAGTCCAAGTCAAGTCGAAGTCCCATGGTTTTTATGTAATGGTAATTTAGGAAAAAAATAATATGAACTATTTCTGTGGCCAAAGGCAGGCCCTGTCATTCATTCAACTAGCCCTCCCACACTACTACTTCAGTTGTGTAAAAGTAACATCAGTATAGTTACACAGCTGTACTCTGTCACAAACATGTCTACAGAAGCTTCAGAATGTTACTGAAGTGCCCTTTATCATAAACTCCACTGTGGATAATAATACTTCCAGTCTTACCTTGAAGGCTTACAGACTGTTGACATGAGTGTCCTGTCTTCAGCCTGTAGCTACAGAACCTGCTATATCCACTGCCAGCTATTGGTCTTTGACAAAATATTCCCTAAATAAACGGTAGCCTCGTAATGGTAATGATTTGATCACTAATCACTTTACTGAGTAGTAGCTACAACTTATGCAGCAGCTCAAACTCCTCTTACCTCCGCCTTTTTCCTTCACTCTCGCTGTGGTCTTTACATTAATAATGAGAGAAACTGTTGTATTTCGCCGTGATCGCTAAAAGTACAGTCCGAATAGCGCGCTCACGATGTCAACAAACCCACGACCGGGCAGCGTGCGCACGCAGGGAGGGGGGGCATACGGCAGAGGAGCCGATGAGCAGCGCGGTGCTGGGTGAGAGAGAGAGAGAAAGAGCGCACACAGAGGAGACCGAGACAAGGGAGCGGCCGAGAAAAAAAGCCAGAATCAAACGTCCAAACAGCGTGTGTAATGAATGCGCGAGGGACTCGTAATGTTCACGAGTCTCAGACCACGAGTCCGAGTCAAGTCTCGAGTCTTTAAGGGACGAGTCCGAGTCAAGTCTCGAGTCTTTAGGGGACGAGTCCGAGTCGAGTCGCAAGTCTCTAAAAATAGCGACTTAAGTCCGACTCGAGTCCGAGTCCGACTCGCGAGTCCCCATCTCTGATAGCACCACTGCAAACTTACCAAGACACGGCCGTCCACCTAAACTAACAGACCGAACAAGGAGAGCACTGGTCAGAAATGCAACCAAGTGCCCTAAGATAACTCTGGAGGAGCTGCGACGTCCTGCCGCTGAGCTGGGGGAATCTGTACATGGGACAACTATAAGTCGTACTCTACACAAATCTGGCCTTCATGGACGAGTGGCAAGAAGAAAGCCATTATTGAAAGGAGGCCATAAGAAATCCTGTTTGAAGTTTGCTAGAAGTCATATGGAGAAATCTAAGTTGCCTATGTAACTATAGTTCTACGAAAGGTGTGCGCCGCCCTTAGGCTGCGCTATTGCATATCTCTCGGAAGCGCCAGCTTCCCGCCCTGAGAGGATCAAAGAACTGACCGCTCCAATCATCCTTGGGGGTCCATTACCCCTGTGCCCTATAAAAGGGGGACTCTCCCTTCAATCGTCTCCTTTGAACTCAGCCATCGAAGAGAGGTCGTGCCTGCTGGGCCCGTAGCTAAGGGCGGCGCACACCTTTCGTAGAACTATAGTTACATAGGTAACTTAGATTTCTACGTCAATGGTGTGCTTGCCCGCGCAGCCGTGGCCGACCAATGTACTCCCAGCAGGCATGGACTCGCATGATTGGAGCGGGCCCGGGGCAGCGCCATGCGTCCCAGGGAGCGGCTAAACGCTCTCTAGGTAGCAGGGGCCCACGGGCAGAGTAAGGGGCAACCAATAGCTGTTAACAACGCCAGCGGTTCTCACCCAGACAAAAAACCAATGGGGGACGTCCGCACTAGCCGCCTCTCCCAAGAGCGCTAGTGCAGACCCACCCTTGATAACGAGGGTGCCCAAAGCCGCCTCTCCCAAGAGCGCCGGTCACCCGAAGAATAAGAGTGTACGTCCAGTTCGGCCAGGCCGCCTCTCCCAAGAGCGCTTGAAGCACCGAACCAAACCAAACCAGGTCATCCCTTCCCGGACCCACCCTGGGCTCGGGGGGGGGATTCACGACCGTCCACCACCCAAAACAATGTGGGCAACTGAACCCGCAGCAACGTCCTGCAGATAAGACTGCACAAACGTTGAAGAGGACGACCAAGAGGCTGCCATGCAGACCTCCTCAATCGAAGCGCCACGGAGTAGTGCTGTAGAAGCCGCCACTCCACGTGTGGAGTGAGCCCTGACCGCTGTCGGCGGAGGGAGTCCTTGTGCCTCATATGCAGTGCGGATGGCAAGGCATATCCAGTGGGCCAAACGTTGAGAGGACAATGGGGCACCCTTGTTCCTTACCCCAAAGCCCACGAACAACTGATCGGAGCGTCTGAAATTGGCAGTCCGTTCAAGATAGTGACGTACCGCCCTGATCGGGCAAAGGCGGTGTCGTCGTTCATCCCCCACCGACGCGTGCGGAGGGGGAAAGAAGGGTCTAATTCTGATCACCCTCGACCTGAAGGCGGATGTAATGACCTTCGGCTGAAAAGCCGGGTTGGGCCAGAGTTCCATCAACCCATCACCCTCAGGCAGGGACATGCAGGAGGGGTGCACAGAGAGCGCACAGAGATCACCCATCCTCTTAGCCGACGTAAAGGCTAACAGGATCGCAGTCTTGTAGGACAGACAATCCATCCCTGCCTGGCGAATGGGTTCAAATGGGGGTCCCGAAAGGCCCTCCAGTACAATCTGAAGGTCCCAGTTTGGGACCGGGCGGCGCACGGGCGGTCTAAGCCTACGAACGCCCTGGAGGAACCGCTTCACCAAAGGGTGACTGCGAGCAGTGTGGACTCCGAACCCCACATGCCCGGTAACAATGGCCGCCGCAAAAACCCCTAGGGTCGCAGCGGCCCTCCCTTTCTCCAGTAATCCCTGGAGAAAATTGAGTATGTCCTGTATGGAACAGGATCTAGGGTCTAGGTTCCTCTCTGAACACCAGTCAGAGAAAAGGCGCCAACAGACCCTGTACGCTCTGGTTGTAGACGGGGCCCGAGCACCCTGGATTGTGGCAACAACTGAGGGGGGGAGGCCAAAGTTCAGCAACTTCCCCCTTTCAGCCTCCAGACCACCAGCCTGCGTCCCAGTATCGGGCGCGACAGAAGAGCTCCCCCTGCCTGAGTCAAGGCATCCGGTCTGTCCGGGAGGGGCCACGGATCCCCTTGTGCCATGGACACCACGTCGGGGTACCACCTGGCACTCGGACTGTCTGGGGCTATGAGCAGGATGAGTGCGCCCTCTGACCTCACTCTGTGGAGCAGAGGCGCAATGAGGCGCAGGGGAGGAAACGCGTAAAGCAGGCCGGACGGCCATGGTCGATGAGCCATGGCATCCACGCCGAGAGGAGGCCCGTCTGTTGACCTGAGCGAGAACCAAAGTGGGCACTGTGCGTTCTCTGCATTGGCGAAAAGGTCGGCCACCGGTCTGCCGAACCGGAGCCACACCTCCGCCGCGACCTCGGGCGCCAGGCCCCATTCGTCCCGTAAGGCGCCCCCTCTGGACATTCTGTCCGCGCCGACATTGCGGGCTCCGGGAATGTGGCGCGCTTTCAGAGAGGCTAGGTGAGTGCTTGCCCAGTTGAGCACCTCTGCTGCCAACCTGTGCAGAGCGGGTGACCTGGTCCCCCCCTGCCTGTTCAGGTAGGCCACCACTGTGGTGTTGTCCGACCGAACCAAGACGTGGTGACCCCATAGATGAGCAGCAAAGTGTAGGAGGACTTTCTGCACCGCTTCCATCTCTAGGAGGTTGATGTGTCTCGGAGGCGGGGGCCAAACACCGCTCGCCGTGAGATGGCCCATTACACCGCCCCAACCGGTCAGGGAGGCGTCCGTGAACACCTCTGTGTAATGGAGCACGTGGCCCATTGGGACCCCCTGACGGAGGCGCTCCGGGTCCAACCAGAATTCTACGTCGGACCTTGCGGCGGGGGACAACCGTGCCGACCTCACGTCTGTCCCTCTGCGGGACTCGAGGCGTGAAAACCAGCGTTGGAGACCTCTCATGTGCAGCAGCCCCAGTCGAACCACTGGGTGGGCTGACGCCATCATGCCGAGCAGGGAGCGGATTTGTCGCGGTGCAACCCACGGGCCATCCAACACCCGCTGTCCCAGATCCAGAATCACTGACTGCCTTTCCAGGGAGAGGGAGGCCCTCATGTCCCTGGAGTTCAAGCGTAGCCCCAAATAGCCCAAATCTTGGGTCGGAGACAGTCGACTTTTCTCCTGATTTACGACCAGTCCCAGTCGAGAAATGTGCCTCAGCACCTCGGCCGTATGGGCTTCGGCCTCTTGTGGGGAGGAGGCCAGAATAAGCCAATCGTCGATATAAGTCAGGATTCTGAGACCTCGACGACGAAGCGGTTCTAGCGCTGCCTCCACACACTTGGAGAAGGTGCGTGGAGCCAGGGAGTAGCCAAATGGGAGGCGGCAATACTCGTAGCATTTGTCCCCGACTGCGAACCGGAGAAACTTCCTGTGCGCTAGGGCAATGGGGATGTGGAAGTATGCGTCCATGAGATCCACTGAAGTCATCCAATCTCCGGGTCTGACGCATTGCAGCAGCTGCTGCACCGTGAGCATGCGGAAAGGCCTCTTCACAATGCAGTGATTGAGAACCCGCAGGTCCAGAATGGGCCGCACACCGCCGCTCTTTTTGGGAACGAGGAAATACGGGGAGTAAAACCCCGTCCTCGCTCTGATTGGGTCCACCTCTGCTATGGCACCGCGCTGTAGTAGAGAAACCACTTCCCTTGTGAGCGCGGCGCTCTCGGCTGAGTTGCGTAACCTCGTCTTGAGGATACCGCGAAAGCCTGGAGGTCTCCGGGAGAATTGTAGGGCGTATCCCCTTCTGAGCATCCTGTCCAACCAGGGAGCTCCGAGAAGCCCTGCGCTTTCCCAGATTTGGTGAAACTCTGTCAAGGGTCGTACCACGACACTGAATAAGAGCGGGGAAACGGGCCCGCCCACCGGCTCCGCTCTCGGCAGTGCGCCGCGGCGTGGGGGGCCCTGCTCGAAAGGGCAGACGCTCCCGGGAGAGAGCAGACTCATCGGTCGAGAGAGGAGTGCGCTCAGATCTACGCCGCTTGGCGGGGATTCCCAGCGGGGGCGATTGAGAGCGTGGGGGGAGTGTACGGGAAGAGGTTCTACCTACTGACCTACACCGTTGCCCCGCGGCTTTTAGAAAAACAGACTGACGAGCTGTAAAAGCATGGGGCAATGAAGTGCTTGACAAACTGTCATAACGCCGTTTCTCTCTCCCACACCTCAGTGGCAGAGAGTTAGAGTGCGGAGCAGGGCACTGAGCAGCGGCAGCAGAGCCAATCACAGGCCTGCTCCTACTCGAGCCACCTTTCTCCCCCAGGTCCGTTGTCTTAGAGACAGTCGACCAATCACCGTCGAGGAACCGTACATTAGGTCTGGACCTCGCCGTCATAGCAGCATTAAGCTTACATTGACTCATGTAAGACGGTGCGCTCGCTGTAAACACAGCAGAAGTGTCACGGGGAGTGGCTCGTGCACGCGCTCGAGTGCGAGAGTCAGAGCGTGTTTCGCACACGGCCTTGACAGGCAGCAGAGTGGAGTGACAACGAGAGTTCAGCGGAGCCTCCTGAGCCTCGCTGACTTTAACCACTTTCCCACTCCGAGTGGCAATAGGCAAACTCGTAATGCTTTCAGCATGAAAGGAATACGAAGCAGGCTCTTTAGTGGAGTAACGGGCCGAGCGGCCTTTATTCACATTTTTAACCCCCCCTCTTCCTGCTCCTCTCCTGGAGCCCGGAGCGGGACGGCGGTCACGTCTCGGGCTGGGATCATCGCTGCGCTGACGATCCGGACCCTGGGGGCGTCGAGGAGCTGCACGCGAAGAGGAGGCGGGGCCACGGCGAGGAGGAGATCTGCCTCGTTCACCTCGATCCAAGCGCCGTCGTGAGGAGCCCTGTTCGCGCTGAGGGCGAAAATGCCGGGCCAACTGCGCTGAAGCTTTGGCGGCGGTCTCCAGGCGATCCACCATAGCCTGAATGCCGGGTCCAAAGAGGGAGGACTGGTCGAGTGGCAGGCTGAGCAGACTGCGTTTATCAGCCTCCTTTAACGTGGACAACCCCAGCCAAAGATGGCGGCAGCCGACCTGCGCAGCGCACATGGTCCGACCACCGTCGAGGGCAAGGGCTTGCGACATGCGAGCGAAGGTCGCCATGGTGGTTTCAGCTTCCACAATCTCATCATGAGAAAGCTGGTCACGGCCGCGGACCAGTTTGTCCAGAGAGGCGGTGAGCAAGGCCATATTGTTTGCTAGCGCCACGACCTGTGCAGCGTTAGCATAACAGCGGTTAAGGATGGAGGCGGTGAACCTATCCCGCTCTGAGGGAAGGTCCACTCTACCGCCGGGCCAGAGAGAAGAGGACGGGAGCAGGGACATTCTTATCCCGTCCTCGATGGTGGGGACGCCCTTCGGTTGGCTCCAACCCTCCACCGTAGCGTACACACCGTACGCGAGGGCCGGTGTACGAGCGGAGTAGGGATGTTCCCAGTCACGCCTGGCGTAGTGGAGGAGCGAGTCCACGCGAGGGGCTACCACCACCGGGCGCTGCCTGTCGCGGGCGTTCCCAAACAGGTCGCGGAACAGGTCCGACGCTGGGGCTGGAGGTTGAGGAGGCATCTTCAGCTCCATTCGGGCCGCAGCAGAAGCGATGAGGCCGGGGAGGCGATCCATGGGATAGCGCTCACGGGGCTGCACATCCTCAGTGAAGATGGAGAGCGCATCTTCATCAAACAGGCGTTGCTCATCATTTTCATCGCCAGCAGCCCAATCCCTTCTAGGAGCGGGCGAAGGCGGCGGGCTCCTCTCCTGCATCGGGGAAGCAGGAGGCGGGCTCCGCTCCCGCACGGGGGGAACTGGAGCCAGGGAGTCACTCGAAGCATCCGAGTCCTGATCGGATATCTCCGGGGAGGCAGGAGCCAGAAAGGCGCGACGCCGCTCGCGCTCCTCCCGGGGGAGCGCGAGGCAGGCGGCGCAGTCTTCCGCGGAGTGGCGCCGGCCCAGGCACAAGAAGCAGCGGACGTGCTGATCCTGAGCGAGGAGCGGCGCCGCGCAGGAACCGCACACCCGTAGCTTGACGCCGGAGGGCGACGGGGTTTCAAGCGCTGGAGTGCGGTGAGTCATTTTTCTTCTTCCTTCTTGTTCAGATCCAGATCTCAGAGTAAGCTGAGAGAAAAAGGAGACGATTGAAGGGAGAGTCCCCCTTTTATAGGGCACAGGGGTAATGGACCCCCAAGGATGATTGGAGCGGTCAGTTCTTTGATCCTCTCAGGGCGGGAAGCTGGCGCTTCCGAGAGATATGCAATAGCGCAGCCTAAGGGCAAGCACACCATTGACGTAGAACACAGCTACCACGTGGAAGAAGGTGCTTTGGTCAGATGAGATATAAATTGAACTTTTTGGCCCAAATGCAAAACGTTATGTATGGCACAAACCTAACACTGCTCATCGTGCTAGCCTGGTGAGACCAGAATGATTCCCCTCTGTATTTTTTTATCCAGCGGGGGATCAGTCTGGTCACCCAGTCAACGCTCGCGCCTTCCGCAAAATTAATCCGTTCACGTCCAATCTGAATCGTTTATTTGTCGTGACGTGTTGTTAGCGAGCAACGTCACTCACGGGACGCGGAAGTCCCTCAATAACAATCTACGAACGATGCACGAAAGAGAGAAAGCGTGTCTCCAGTCGGCGGTAAATGACCAAAAAACACATCGACAGTAGGTGAGTTTCGTTATTCATAATCCTGCGCAAATATTAACGCAAAACCGCTAATAACACCACATCAACAGCAGACGCCCGCCCTTCGCTGATTGGTTTACTCCGCTTCCTGTTTGCTTGCGTATCTACCGCTGTGGGAAATGGATTCGACGCAACGGTGACCAGACTCACCGGCTGGTACAGCGGTGAGTCTGGATTTTTCCAGGCTAGCTGAGTGCACCATCCCCAGTGTCAAATATGGTGGGGGAGCATCATGCTATGGGGCTGCTTTTCCTCAGCGGGGACTGGGAAGATTGTAATCATCAGTGGGAAGATGGATGGAGCCAAATACAGGGACATTTTGGAGGAAAACCTGCTGGAGTCAGCAAGAGAATTGAGGCTTGAGAGAATATGAATACTTGTGCACGCCCCACTTTTCGGTTTTCTATTTTTTTTTTTATAACAGAATCATGTATCATTTTACTTTCACTTCACAGTTGTCTGTTACTTGTGTGTGAACTTTCAGTAAAAAAAATCCAAATAAAATCTTTACGTTTATGGTTGTAAACATGACAAAATATGCAAATGTTCAAGGTGTATTAGTACTTTCAAGAGGCACTGTATTTTATGTATTTTGCTTATAATTTTTGAACCATAAGAGATAGAGACTTACTGTTTTTTGTTTTGGAATCTGCTGACGTCTTTCAAATTTGCGTCCTCTGACATATCTACTAAACATCATAAATTAACCCTATGTCACTAATAAAGTGCCTCCTGCTGTCACGGACAACACTGACACATTGTGCAGGTAAGAAGCATCACAAAGGATTATAGACGAGACATTTTTAAAAAACGGCTACAAATATCGGCAGTGCATATCGGCATCAGCCAAACAAAATCCACAAAAATCGGCCATAGAAAATTCCATATCGGTCGTCCTCCAATTATAATTTGTGCATAGAAATGTTACTACATACATAACTGCAGGCAGTGCTTGCTAGTTCAAACAACGATTTCGATTTGATTGCGCTCAATCTCACTATAGAAAAGATTAAACTCCGTTGCACCAAATGACAGCTGGATATGACGGCGCAGCATTGACTTGTTATTATCACCCAAACTGAGCCAGTGGTCGATAAATGAGACAGCTCCCTAAACAGTTATGGCAAAGCGCAAGCCCCAGGCATCACTGAAACAAGAACTGACACTTTCCACTGGAAAGAGGCCAAGGTCTCTCCAATCCACTCAACTGGACAGCACAATGAGAAATGTGTTCATGTGCAGTAAAACATGTGGGCACCGCCAACTTCCTCGGACTAATGGTTCAATCGATTTAAAGATGTTTATACTGTAAACGTTAAGGGCAGGACAATCAAATATTTCAGCAGGGAAATGGGTCAATCCCTGCAACACCTTGAATCGCCTTTATCATGAAAATGTGAGCTTTTCTTTAAGGTTTTAACCGTGTTACAAAGTTGCATCCACAAAAATTTGTTTCAAGGTTAAGTTGTGGCAAGAGGTTGTGAAATCTTTAACAGCGACAAAATTCAAACGAACAGTTTATGACGTAATGAATTTTGACGAGAAACGGTAACCATTTCAGGGAACTCTACAGCGTCTTCCAACAAATACCATTTCTTGAAATCCAATAACAATATTTGTCAAAACATTTCCAACAACTGAGAAACCTGCATATTACTAATGCAGAAAGTATTTTCACCAGTAAGCGGCTGAATGTAATAAAGGAAGATTATCTTAGGTAAACAGCCAACTTTTGTGGTCAAAGATGAAACGTAACTGTTGGATGTTGATTGTTATTCAGGCTATTCCAAGTTTTTTGCCACCGGGCACTGGCAAATAACTTGGAATAATGTGCCTATGACAATACTCGGTTGCCATGAAATCTGGAACAAAAAGGGCGCAAAGACTGCATTTTCTGAGAAGCATTTTGTTGGCCTTAAGCGCAAGACTATTCTCCTCCGTTTATTCTTAACAAATGTATTTCAAACATTAAGACAAAGAAGTGCATGTGGCTGGCCAGGCTTGCATTTTGGATCAGGCTAAAGCAGCAGTGTGTTTCTTAACTGCTTAGCAAAGGCAGTAGGAGCGCTGACGTTTTGAAAATGAGCCTGGGGATGATGTATGGCCTTTACAAACATAGAGGGACTTCTTGGATAGAGGTAAGCTAGTTTGTTTGGCGGTGGGGCAATCTTTTTTTTTTTTGTCAAAGGTGTGAAAAGAAGCAAAAAGGGTGACTCAAACGCAAGCATTTTTAGCATATCTTATCAATCTATTTTTTAAGGAATTTATAAGATTTTTTGTATTTTAGGCTACTTTGACAGGCGTTTAGATCTCCATTGTGTGCAGTCATTTTTGTCAAAGTCCGGGGCTGGAAGACATTTGTCAGAGGGACAGATATTGCCCTTGGGCCTGACATTGCCTTTTAAGCGTCAATACAATTATAACATGGACAAAAGCTAAAAAAGTAAGTTTAAGACAGCATGGGAGTGTGACCTTTAAGCTTTACTCAAGGTTGTCCTATGATCCAGGACCCTCGAACATCCGTCGATACACACAACCTGCCATTAATCTCAGTGCTATTAAGACGCTTGGATTTTCCACTTGGCAGCACAATGCGGACCCTTGTTGACTTTTGTGTTATTATTATGGGAATGAGGGCCGGGGCTATTTTTAAAGTGGTAGAAAAACAAGGTCCTCCGCCGAGATGCCGGTCTCATTTTACAGCCAGACTGCGTACAGTATGTCATTCTTCCGCGGCGCTGGCAAACACAGACCCTATGACTCACTAAATGTATTCTCTAAAGTGGGGGCTGAAATGTCAAGGCACACAAAGCAACAGCAGCAGCCTGTCTTCAGTCAGAGTGCTGTTATTGAGTGTGTCTCGCTCCACCAGACAGCCTTCAGGTCTCTATATACGGTTATACAAGCTGAGCACGAACTTATCTAAAAAGGAAAGACACAAAGATTTAGATGAGATAAACAGCACTGGTGAGTTTTGCAGTGGTTAGGTAAATGAGCTGACTGCCTTTTTTCTACAGACATATTGGAGAGCTGCATGACAACTATTTGTTTAACAAAATGGATTCAGTTTACAGTTAAAACATTCAAAATGAACTATCCTTCAAATAATGTATTTGTTTAAAAGTCTTTATTCATTCCAGTTCCTCCTCATATTGATGCACATGGGCTTTATCACAGAAGTCCTTCAAAGAAGTGACCTGACATCGTCTGCTGTGTAGAGAAAAGAAGTGCTCTTTGATTTGAACTAAACATTTTTGCAATCATCAGTTTTGGCACTGACCACTAAAGCACAAGTGTGTTTATGTGTTACTGATGCTTTTGTATATTGTTGTTTTAGCTTCACATCTTCAGTGTAGCAGCCGAGCACATGAATTAGCAAACCAATCTGTAGTCTCAGCAGGCAGCAACTGTTATTTTATGGCACACAATCAGCAGGGGACCTAAATGCAATGTTTAATGGCTTGAAATAGCAATCTATAGAAAAGTGAAACAAATGAAGTGCAAGAGAGGATGGAATGTTGTCCACAATAACAAACAAGTGTTGAGTAGTTTTTTTTTTTAAAGTAAGTAAGTAAGTAAGTGCTTTATTGTCATTGTACAACGCGTACAACGAAATAGTGTTCAGATGTCAGTCCTGAGCTATAATTTATAGACTTATAAGGCATTATAAGTCTATAACGCCTTATCTACAACAAACTTTTAGTTTGTCAGCATTGCTGGCACTAATATTGATCCAGCAAAAGTAAAGGAACTAAATATTTCATTGAGTTTTTGATCCGCTCCTCACAGCAGCAAGGCCCTGTGTGGGATCCCCAGACCGGGAGGGGCTTTTCAGTATTTATTTATTTGATTGGGACAGTGCATGTTAAAGAACATACATGGGACTTATGCATGTAAACGTGCCACACTGGATTCTATCCATGGGCCAATTTTCACCTGTCGCCCCACAGCTCTCTCAAACACACTCTCATTCATCCGGGCCTATTGCACATGTTTTTAGTGGTAGGGGAAGCTACACAGACATGGGGAGAACACGCAAACTCCGCACAGAAACAGGTCTCAGGAAACCAGCTCGAGCGCAAACTGCTGCACCACCATGCCACACCGTGTGGAGTTCGCAAGTTCTCCTTGTGTCTGCATAAGTTTCCCCTCTCACTAAAAACATGTACAATAGACCCAGATGAATGAGAGTGTGTTCGCGAGAGCGGGACAACGGATGGAAATTAGTCCATGGCTACAATCCGGTGTGGCTTGGTTACATGCATCAGTCCTAATATGTGCTCATTAGCATGTCCTATCTGACCAAATAAACAAATAAACATGAATGTTGTTTTAAGCCTTGCATTTAATCTAACAACGAAATCACCTGCAATTTGATAAGAATGACATTTAAAGATTTTCAAACAAAAGCTACTGGACAGATTTCACACAATAAGTGTTCCTAATGTATAGTTAATAAAGTGAAATGACAGGAAAAACGTCTGTTGGTACTAAATGCTTCAAGATCCCTCCTGTAACGAGAAACTAGTCTCATGTAGAGCTCATATCCCATTCTCTTTCAAGTATGTGATACTGAGAAAACTGATGACAATGCCTCTTTCACCTGCTGTATGTTTTTCTTCAGCATTACATTTTAGACAGACTGGAATTAACCTTATTTCTTGGAGCCACGCTGTATCCACGGCTACAGACTGTATTTGCTGTCACCATTTCCTTAAAGCAGTGTGGAGAAAGCCTGCGTTGTAGCATCCTTTGTTTGCCTGTCTCTCTTTGTTTGCCCAGCCCCTGCCTCCTGTGGGCCCGTTCCCTTCTCACTAGCGCCATCTATCGTCCGTGTAAAATGCCTGAGCGCTGCAGCAGGATGAGGTCATTACATTTTTGGAGCAGAGCCAGAGTCGGGCCCTGCTGCTGCTGCCGCTATCGGGACAGAGGTGAGACAATGGAGGCAGCGGGAAATGTAGGTTAGCGGCCGAATCCTGGAGGAGACACCTGCCCCCGTTTTTTTGTCGGATCACCCCCGCTTCTCGCTGCGGGACGGCTATTTAGGCCACTGACTTTCTAACTTTGCAACATATTGACTTGACCCACCTTCAGGGGACAACTTTTACATATTATATACCAACAGCGCAACGTCTCACTGAAGAGGTTTCTCGCTACACCTTTTGTCTCATAAAATAGAGTGGAAGTAACAGTTATTCGACACAAAGGGAACATAAATCCGTATGTGAGGAACACCTCTTTTACATTGTACGGTACATTAGGAAGCAACAGTCAAATTATTGTAGAATTTCTTTAAGCTCATCTGCGGTTACATATTTTTGACAATATGCAAATTCATAATGCCAAGTCAGCCCTTACAAAAACAAAAGTAACCCCCACCTTTTTAATGGGTTTGGACAGATAAAAGTGTGCAACAAAGAGATATATCTGAGTGTTAGTCCTGTGTGTGCCACCAGTATGTGCCAACCTGACCCACATGTTTTTTTTAGGTAGGAGAAACCAGAGCGCCCAGAGAAAACCTGCACAGACACAGCGAGAATAAGTAAATCCACCACACAGAAAAGCCCATGTAGGTCCGGGAATTGAACCCAAGGCCTTCTTGAGGTGACTCTCAGCTACTGTGCCACTGTACTGCCAGCTGGTGATATATGTAAAGTAGTACCGTTCAAAAGTTTGGAAACAATTTTTAAAAGTACCTTTTTCTTTATTTTCAACACTATTTACATTGTGTGTTTCTCATTGAAGACATTAAAGAAGAACTAAGTAACTTATTTACCTTAATAAATCCTTTTCGTAGTCCCTCTGGGGGTAATACAAGTGTTAATGGGATGATTGGGGGTCTTTCATCTCCCCCTGGTGTCTCTGACCAGAACACCACAATTGCAACTTTCCTGCCACCGAGGCGGAGGCCCAATACAAACTATAATGGAATCACGAAGAAGAAGCTAAAAGGCTAATGGGCAAAGCTAACTACGGGCTAGTGCCACTTGAATTTGAATTTATTTTATTTGAATTGGGACAGTGCACATTAATCAACATGTGTTTTTCAACATGTAAATGTACCGGAGTTAGCCATATAGGCTAATTTTCATCCGTAGTCCCATGGCAGGTTGATGTCAAGACAGGTAGGACATACAACAGGCACAAACATACAGCAAAACACTATCACAGAGACATACAAAGTGAATGATGTATAACAACATATAGTTAAAAATGCAAAAAATAGGTAAATTTGTTCAACTAAAAGATCAGAAAGCACAGTATTTACAGCCAAGTTTGAGTGAAGAAAATAATCTCCATTGTGTAATTGGATGAACAATATCCCTTTGTCTTTTCTGTCAGTGTAGTATTTACTCTCACGGACAAGGGGCATGAGTTACTTAGTTTTGCTTTAAACTATGAATGAACACGTGGGATTTGAAATTGCCACCCTTCATTCTTGGACTTTTCTCTATGGGCTTCATAAGGTCATCCCCTTAAATGGTCACAAACAGTCCTGTGCTGTGAAACACTGTGTGTTCATTCATAAATGAACGTCTTCAGTGCAAATCTACAACGTAAATATAGTGTTGGGATAAAAGAAAAAAACAATACATGAAAAAAGCAGCAAACCTAGGCACTCTAAAACAAATATGCACAGCACGAGGAAGTACTTCAAAAGGCCTTTATTAGGATGGCCAAGCCAACATGTTTTCTACATGAAAAAAGCGTTTCCAAATTTTTGACTGGTGCTGTAGATAGAGGGTAAATGCTAGTTTATTCTCCACTTTTCACATAACAGTATCTAATCTCAGTATAAGTGGAGATGCCATTCCACATTTGAAAGCTCAGAGCCTAAAAAGAAGCCTGCACTGGCACAAATTAGCACTTTAGCAGTAGAAACAAGGCTTCTTTATGCGTCAATTAGAGTCATTTTGTAGACTTTATTCATTTATGCATTACGTTAAGGTCTTTTTCTGGTTTCTGGTCTAACCTTGGTTTACTTCCAGGTTAGACCTAAATCGAGCCGGACTCAAATAAATTGTCACTATTTAAGACCATTGTGAGACCAAGTGTATCCCTTGATTAGGACTTGATGGTACTGGAAAAGGAAAATATGATGTGGTGAATGGTGTGAAAAATTAAAAAAAACACTCATTTGGATCACAGAGAGTCTTTTAAAATGACCTCCTGGATTTTAGCCATTGGATGTTAAACCCAAATGCAATTGCATCAAGTAAAAATACATCAGTCGAATCAATACTTTTAGGATGCACAAAAGACACCTTTCCCCAATGCCAGTCCGCGCGGTCGGTATTTGATGATTTATTAACTGGTTTTCAATAAGACCGACAGTATTGGATAGAGCGGCGGATAGTCACAGAGCGCAGGGGACAGAGGGGCTGGTGGTGGGCTGGGTATTTCCGAGGGGAGCGTCAGGACTGATGAGGTGCAGTTACTACATCTGCAGTGGGATCCGAGCCGGAGTGGGACGCCACCGAAACTGTGTCAAGGACAAGAAGAGACAGACGAACCCATCGACGCCGAGATACCGTCAGCGCGGAAATGTAACAGGTTTATACACTTGGGGCAGCAGCAGGCGCTCACTTAGTAAAGACGCTGTATGGGGCTGAGAGACACTCTGCCGTCAGAATTATACTTCTACAAACATGCAGGTGATTTGGTTCATATTCCAATCCTCTCTCAAATGTTAATGTCCTGAATGTGTTTGCCGTCACCGCTCACACAAAGGTACTAAAAATCTGCTCAACAAACATTCTGCGTGCGCAATGTGAGCAGGAGGCTTTTCGCTCTGCGGTGCTAATGCAATGTGCAGCACCGGTCAAAAACCTGTCTCCATTTTGGACAGATGGTTGGCAGAGCAGCAGTGGCCGGGCCATCTGTGTGGAGTGACCACTCTGCTGACTGCACTGTGCCCACTGCCCACCTTTACCTCTTTACCACCGTGTTCGTTTTGGAAATGGAAAAGTGAGGAAATGAAAATGCAGTTTTTCAAAAGAAGGAAATGCATTTGATTGTATATCGAAAATAGGACTCCAGTCAGAAAACCAATTCCATCCGGGAGGGTATTTGATGCAAAATGGGTTCCACAATGTTAGTTACTTGACTTGGTATGAAGGTCAAAAATAAAAATGATGCACATAAGGTGAATACTCCAGCTACTGTATGCTCCGGACTAAGATCTTAGCTCCACTCATTGAAGGATGGGTCAACTGCACAAATTGATTCAAACTCCGAGGTTGTATTTTTTTCCATTCAGACAAAACCGAGACGTACAGCAGCAGAATACAGTGGAGAATACTGTTGGCTATCAATACCTAAATCAGTGTAAGCATAACAAAGGAAGAAGAGAGAATGCAAGACAAAAACAATGCGAGAGGTTAAGAAGAAACAAATGAGAGTGTACATGCCAAGAACATGTATACACTGATGAGATGGAAGTAGTTCACGAAACGTCACAGCACTCTAAATTCTATAGTTTAAGATTGAGGTGATGGAAAAGTAAGAGCTTCAGCAAGATCAACACGACAGGCCCGTGAACCAAATCACCACCAGATAATAACCAATTTCAACGTTTGTCCATTTTCCTTTTGGACTTGAGAGTCTTGTGGCCTGTCATCGCAGAGTGATGGTGGGCCCAATGCCATGTCGGTTGGTTTAGAGGAATTATGGAAACTGTGGAAACTTGGTTAAAAAGTAACTACAAACCCTGTCTATCCTTAATTGTAGGTTTGACTTTCTAGGACAACTGGAAAACTACATTTTCAAGGACAGCAGCAGAAGCAAGGGAAGTGATTCAACCCGTTTGACCACAAGCCAAACAGATGTTGCGAGACCAAGTCAAGCCAAAGCTTAAGCATTATTATTGACGATTTGACCTGTCCCAAGTTGACCAATCGTCGTGACCCCAACTTTCCCGAGTTGGGCTTCAGATGCTAAAACACTTTATCCGGTGTTTAATTCTGGTATAGATCTAGGGCTGGCAGTCTGAGAGGAGCCTAATGCAGAACAAATGTTTTCAGAAAGTCGCCCAGTGTTGAATCAGCATCATTCACTTCACTCAGGCCATTACTTTGTTTTCGTTTTCTCTCTTTTTTCCCTTCTCATCCGTTTTCCTGTTTTCCCCTCCCTCAGGACTCTCGCACAGGGGCTGGGGTTGGAGCCTCTGTCCACAGCTGTTTTGCATTTGTTTTTTTCAGTGATGAGAGTTTGATTCAGCCAACGCCTATAACCCCCGAGACAGACTGCTGGCCTCTTCATAAGGCTATCATCAAACGGCATCGACACTGCTGAGTTTCGATGGCTCAACCGAAGCAATCACAGATAAATCCCAGCACTGTTGGCACAAGCCTAATCGAAAACAGGGGAGAAACTCGCCAAAGCTCTTCAGAAGAACGAGTACAAGATACAAGAGACTGCAGTTGTTTGGTCTTTACAAGAGCTTTAAAGTGAACCAACTGATGCCACAATAGCAATCCTATATACACTGTCCAACAAATTCTTAGTGCTGTCACGTTACATACATAGAGAATCCAGGGACACAACTCGGTTTTGGGGCATTTTGAGAGAGACATAGCTTGAGAAAGTGTAGTCTCCAAGCTTTCCAATGATGTGTAACACATGGAAATCTGTTCATATTTGGAGAAGATGTGGCAAATTGAAGTTAACAACTCCAAAAAGCACAACGGGCACAAAAAGGCGTCTGAAGTTTTGGGCAGTTATACACACATTTGACCAGAGGGAAAGAATGGTCAAATGTAGTCATTGTCCATAGTGCCATGGTCAAATGTCCTTAAATTAAGTAAATGTGTCCTTTAGTTTAACTCTGTCCATGAGGAAAGTTTTCTACAACAATCTTCTTTCAAGTAAATTAGGATTTTTGCTCTGTGAGGAGGAGGAGAAAGTGCAAAACCATGGAGAGGTCACTAAAGCCACTTTTCCACTGGCAAATACTACACAGCCCAGTGCCTGGTCAACCCGGTTTGATGAGCTTTTCCACAGCCGAGGCCAGGGCCAAACCAGTCTGACCAGGTATAAGTTTTGGCACTGACCTCTGGCTGTGGCCAAAGCGCTGAACTGAGACTAACGTGACGTGAACAGACGCTGCCGTATGAATAGCCAACAAGAGAGGACTGCCCTTGTCCATATTTGCTCTCATCGCAGCTCACAAAACTTCTACGACGATCTGTACAGTGTGCACATCTGAGTCGATACGTGACAAGGCAAGTACACAGATCGTAGCGTGCGCGGTAGAACCGTCTTCAGTGGAAAGGTGGCTTAATCAAATCTGCAACAAGTCAGAGAGGGCGGTACCCTATCCAGATCTTTATAAAACTTGATTCTCATCTAAATTATTATTTTTCACAATAGCCAAATAGTATTTCATAAAATAACGACAATTTGACTATTGCAACAGAATATTAATACTAAATTGCTCAATTGAGACCCGAGTGTTGAGTACTGTGGATCAATGAAGCTCATACAATAGTTTTATTTGTAATCTGGCCCGCCAACTGTACCTACTCTTCATTGATACTCAACAAAACTTACATGCTCCATCCGATACAGCAATTTATCCAACAATATAAAGGACATCATTCGGCAGAATTGGGACATTCTTCGCAGTGATTCGTCTCTCGCAGACATCTTCTCTGAGCCGCCCTCATATGCCGTACGCAGAGCACTTACTCTAAAAAATCAACTTGTCAAAAATGACTTACCCGGTCAAAAAGCGCTGTTCTTCCCCAAACCGGTGGGAACATTCCAATGTGGCTCCTGTAATCACTGCAGCCACATCAACAAAGCCACTTCTTTTAAGGACTCCATGGGTAAATGCACCTTTTTTTGTAAAAACTTTGCCAACTGCAACACCACGCATGTGATTTACAGACTGGACTGCACATGTGGTTGCTTTTATGTTGGACTAACTAAACGAAGACTCAAAGACCGATTCTCCGAACATAAAAATGCAATAAGAACTAAAAACCCTAACTACCCTATGGCAATGCATTTCAAAACACCTGGTCACACCAGCATTACACAACTAAAGGTGATGGTTATAGAGGTTGTTTCCCTGGGCATGAGAGGGGGAGATAAACTTAAAACCCTTGCCCAAAGAGAAACTTATTGGATTGAGACCCTCAAGGCCACCATTTATCCAGGGTTAAACGATGAACTTGATTTTTCTGTCTTTCTGTAAGATGGGGGCCCCTTGTCTTTTTTTTTATTTGTAACTGAAATGTTCTTTTTTACTGAATTGGTTGCATATATTATCTCTGGACCTGTTGTTCCTGGTGTATGTTTCATGCCTACATACTGTGACTATCAGTTATGTTTTGTTATTCTGGCTATAATTTAATATGCCATGTGGGAACACTCTGTCACTTACATGATGTTTTTGTCCACATTCCCAGGATACGACGTTTGTTTATTCTTTTTCTTTTTCTTTTATTCTATTGTGGCTAGCACACGTGACTGACCATGTGATGCTCCAATCATTTAAAACACCTGTGCATTCTAGTATCTGTGCTCTGAAGAAGACCAGTTTGTGGTCGAAACGCGTTGGCGTGTCCCTCCTAATAAAGGACTTTTATCTCACTTCATCAGAGTGGCTCGGATTTTTGCCACATGTACCTCATCATTTAAGGCAAAGGTTTTTACTCATTCAATTTTCATCCTGAAAGAGCATCTGATTTTTAACAAACTTTTTAAAGAATA
The DNA here is from genome assembly GCA_021464625.1 of Proterorhinus semilunaris. NCBI lineage: Eukaryota > Metazoa > Chordata > Actinopteri > Gobiiformes > Gobiidae > Proterorhinus > Proterorhinus semilunaris. The sequence continues at coordinate 33,684,583 of CM038346.1, forward strand.
TTGCTTGGACCCAGTGCAGCACTCCCGACCACCCTCCTCTCAAACTTACATGACAGTTTATGCGAATACGAGCGAACTAAAGGCACTCCTGACAAATCCACAGGTGCCTTTTAAAACACAGTTAATTAGAGGTCAGGTCAGAGAAGTCAGAGTTTGCTCTGAACTGTAAATATTGTGGCGATAATGATCAGTTGTCTTTCGCAGGTGTTTGACGTTACAGAGAAATGGCTCTGAAATTATTTGTGGCTCAAACTACAACAAAAAAAGAAGCAAAGAGCAATAAACAACTTTTGCCAACTAAATAAGTATTTTAACTGCTCAAATAAACTAATAAACTAAACTAAACTAAGTACATCCTATCATTTAATTAGACAGATAAGTCTTCTTGTGTGTTGACATGTCTGTATCACGTTCTCTGCACTCCTTTCCTCTCAGTAGCTAATATAAATAGCGCAAAAGTAAGAGGAATCTGTTAGCACCAATCGGCTCCGTGATGAAGTGTGTGATTACTTAAAGAGTTGCTGAAGCAGACGGGGCCCTGCTGTGAGAGTTAATACAGATCAACATGAGCAGGGAGCTGGAGGCATCGGAGTCTGAGGAAGGCTCACTCCGTTACAGCCCGAGTCTTCTTGTTAGTCCCCCGCTGGAGCTCATCATCTGAACAGTGCAGGACGCGGGGGAGTTGAAATAAAAAAAAAAAAAAGTCTAATCTGTGATTGAAAATAGGGATTGTTCCAGCCGACATTACACAGTTAAAGGAATGTGTGTGGTCTTTAATAGTCTGTGGCAAACGTACAGATAAGGGATAAGCAATAATGAAGGCTTTTTATCCGTAGGCTCACAGCACAAAGATCTCAGGTTCGATTCCCAGCATGAGATTGGGAGGAGCCTTTCTGTGTTGAGCTTGCAGACAGATTTGACCCCCATTGACCTGCTGTTTTCTATCTAAATATAACTTGAACCATGTTAAAGTAGTTGGCCTCTCCTGTAGACCTGGTATTCTGAGACACTGGTTGAGGGGATGCATCAAATGCGGAGGACACATTTCCCAATTTGGACAATAAAGTTTCCAAATGCAATATCATATCATGGTAAGCAGAGGGATCTCTGTGTGGTTTCGCCGTAAGCTCCGCAAACTCCAAGTCCACCAATCCATTCTCGCCTCTTTCTACAAATGTTTCATTGAATCCATCCTCACATTCAACATCACTGTCTGGTTTGGTTCACTCGCTCTCACCCACTGCAACATGCTCAATAAAATGATCAAAATCAACAATAAAATCATCGGTCAGTAGCAGGACTCACTCAGTAGCATCTATGACTCCAGAGTTCTGAAGAAAGGAACCCAGATCTCCACAGACCCCTCACACACTCTGCACTCTCACTACGCCCTGTTGCCATCAGGTCCCTCCCTCTGGGGACAAAGAGGGCGACCTCCACTGTCCTCCCTACCTCCATCCGCCTGCTGAATAAATGACTGTGTGGACCTGGGCTATCACAGACCCACTATATTGTTTTTAATGTATTTATTATTCCACATGTCTGTGGATGTGCTGTTCTAAATCGGCCCCGCACTGGCACTTCCTCTGCAAATGAAGTTCCTAACAGATAAATAAAGTGAATTTGATTTGATTTTTATCATTAATCTTGGATTACAGTCCGCGCAAGACTGGGTATGGTTGGTGAAAATACAAGTACAAGTGAGAACTTTGTTAACTTCCTTAGTTAGCCTTGAGTTTCGCTCCTCGTTTATTCATGTGCAAAATACCGAATTGCCACAGGCTTTTTTGACATGTGTGCAGGAGAAAACAATCGTGTATTAGCGCTGAACGATATTGCCAGTAATCAATATTGTGATTTTTTGTCAATCAACATTGCAATTTCGATTTGATTTTTGATACACATAACTAAAATATAGCCTAAACTGAGACAATGAAGTATTTGCCACTGACTTACTAAAGTATTATTTACGTTTAAGTCCTTTAAATCAATGAAATACAATTAAAAATAGTCCACAATTGCGTAATATCGCAATAAAATTGCAAATGCTTTTAATCGTTCAGCCCTACCGTGTACTGTATACAGTTTATAAAAGGCTTTTGTAAGTTCTTCCCATGAACTGCTTAATGAGGTTTCTATAAGTTCGCTGGGTTTTTTCTTTGAATCCAATAACATGTACAACAGGATCATCTAGCCATAAGTAGTCCTGATCAACATCCCGATGCATCGCCTACTGCTTGCTTGTCCATCTTAACCTTATCCTTGACTGCATAAACTTTGCAATTCTTTAATATTACATGACACATTATTCACATTATGATTGACATCGGGCTTGAAGTTGACTTTCCTTGTTGTGCAAAAAAAATGTATCTCCATTACAGAGCATAACAACCCACCCCGATAGGAAAGTACTTCCATCTCAGATAAAAGCAGCATACACCACAGCAGCATCTGCCTTCACTTTGCCTGTCAATGGTACAACTATGTGCACGTGGCCCATTCAGAGCCAAGCACAATGCAGGAGGTCTCACCACACTTATCTGTTTAGAAAGGCTCTCTCAGACACAAAGACTACACTGTGCTTAGAGCTGTGGCCTTCATCAAACGCATCAATTTCAAATGCAGAAACACAAAGAGCATGCAGAGACTTCCGGATATTTTGAGAGAAGGTGATGCAGAGGACAAGGATGGAAACAGATGATTCGCTGGCCACCCTTGGAGCGATCACACAAGACAAAAACATCATTACGAGGTACTTTGACTTCATATTGAGTAACTTCGTTTCGCCAATTCATTACAAACCAATAATTAAAGAACAATCAATGATCAAGTTGCTAGTTCAGAATCAGAATGGGTTTTATTGCCATGGTTTGAGAACAGGTTCACAAACTAAGAATTGTTCTCAGTGCAAACATATAACACAGAGTTAAGATAAAAATAAGTTGCACCCATATACAGTAGAGTCCTTCCTGTGTGACATTGGCTTCTCTGCTCTTCCTCCCACAAAGATTAGCACAAAGAAGCGATAATTGGAAAATGGAGAGGCCACAGCAGTGGCTCCCGAACTTTTCATCTGGTGTACACCTTGAACCAGGGCTCGAAACTGCGACCATTTTGGTTGCATATGCTCCCAAAATTATGCCTTTGAGATCTAAAAATAGAATCACTCGCATGTTTGTGACTGCAAACAAATGCTCTGGTCCACCTTAAAAGAAAACCTTCTCTTGCTACCTTAAAAAAGCTTGTGTCATTGTTGTCACAAACGCTGCCCGTCAGCAACAGCAAACTTTCTGTTCCAAAATGGTTCGAGAGCATAATGTAGACTACGATCTGTCCTCTCTTTAGACTCAGCGCCACTGTGTCATTCCTCCCAGTCACACGGGCTGGGCCAACCTGCCCCAGCCCGTGTTCTCTGCGTATACAAGTGCCTCTGCCCGTTTTCACTGAATAAACCAATGTACACTCAACAAAAATATAAACGCAACACCTTTGTTTCTGCTCCCATTTTTCATGAGATGGACTTAAAGATCTAAAATTCATTCCAGATACACAAAATTACCATTTCTCTCAAACATTGTTCACAAATCAGTCCAAATGTGTGATAGTGAGCACTTCTGCTTTGCTGAGATAATCCATGATGCTGATTTTACAGCCGCGTTGTCGTCACCATTTCGACGTTTTTTGTGTCACGTTTTTTGTTGCGTTCTTGTAACTTTTTTTTGTTTGCATTTTGTTTTCTTATGTTCTTTTTGCAGCGTTTTTGTAATTTTGTTCTCCTTTTTGTCACATTGTTGTGTTTTTGTTGCTTTTTCATCCTCATTCATGTCTCGTTTTCGTCGCTATTTTGACGCTTATTTCAGGAAGCTTTTAGATTTGGGTAATGCCTGGATACCTGGATAATAATAGGCAAACATTTGTTTGTGTAGGTGGGGGTTAAATTAATAAAAGTACAAGTGACACTATCCACTTATTTCTGAATAAACAGGGAATCTGTAATTTATTATAATTATATTTACATTCTGGAATTAATTAATACAAGATTGTATATAAAATATATATGACTTAGAATTTTGGGTTCCATCAGGATCGTGGACAGAGCTGGAAAAGTTTTGTTCGAAAGAGTCCTCCTTACCGTTCTTAGGATTTGTTCTTACAGGAGGAACGTTTTCAGCTAAGATAAACATTTGTGAATGCCAAAACCCTTCCTAAGGAGGTGTTAGGTGTTAAGAACAAATGTGGGTGCAAGAACATGGCGTGAATGTGGCCCAATGTTTTGAGTTTAAAATAAAATTCAAATTGCCTAAAACCCAGATATTTTTCAAATAGCAAGAAACACATGGGCTATTTACCTTTAGGAAAGACCCATAATGCCGCAGAGCCTGAAGTTACGTGCTGTTGTTTACCAAACGCCATGCTGCACCAAATGGCTGCACCGGAGGAGGAGATCAAAGATTGTTTGTGGAAAAAGTGAGCGCTCACTCTGCATTAGCCATTTTTATAAGTGACAGAGTGAGCGCTCTCACTATGTAACAGATCTTTGACATGTGGAGTGCTTTCACTTTGTTGAACAGCGCAGTGTGTTTAGAAACGTTTAGCTGAAAGAAAACAGTGTCCTGATGTGGATCTGCTCTCTCCCTGCAGCTCATGAAGTAGTGGTATCGAAAAAAGACTAACGGTACCCAGCCCTGTCTACATGTGACCAACAGTAAAGAGAGTGATGAGTCACACATAAATATTAAATCAACAGGACAGGGGTCAAGTGTCAGTGTTTTTAGTCCAGCATAAGTTGAAATAAATAGGTTTTGCCATGATGCATTGAAGTCAAAACCCTTTTGTGTCAAACTTCTGTTGTTTTGTTTTTTTTTTGGGGGGGGGGGGGTGAATTTTTAGCTCAGCGCACATGTGTGGGTTTCAACCAACCACACTGAGCAAAGATCTTAAGATGCGCGGGAGGACAAACGCTGCTCCGTCATGCCGCCGCGCACCGTCATGTGGTGAACTGTCCCACATCAAAACGCAGCTGTGCCCGTGTGTGTGAGAGAGAGAGAGAGAGTAACGTTGTGGACTCACAACCTCCAGTGCAGCTATAATGTGGCCCTATTAAAGACCTGGGCACGGTGCTCAATCAGCAACCCCCGGTCCACTAACGGGACAGGACTGATGGCTCCCACATGTCCCGCGAGCGAACAGGCCGCCGCTAAGCAATGGGGCACACAAATTGTTTCCACACAGGCTGCACTTTGGTCGGACTTGTACTGCTGACTCATGGAGATTCAGGCATGCACTGAAAGCCCCGGGGGAAGGAGAGCACTGTCTAACTTCATCATTATGTACCACTTAAAAGGAAATAGAGACAAAGTGCCCCCCCACCCCCCCTTCAGATGTTAAACAGCACTGGGCCATGTGCACAGCTGAGGACTGGAAAGTACAGTGGAAGAATTCATTTTGAAGGATTTTTTTGGCCCATGGGCTTTATTTGACAGTACAGGTCAAGGTGAAAGGGGACGACATCTAGCATAATGCGAGAACAGTTGGACCCACGGCGCTGGGGGAAGAACAGTGCTCTCCCATGTGTGCAGCCTTAACCATTAGACTAAGTACAGTAAGTGAAAGATTACTGTACTTAGTGAATTACATGTATCGGACGAAACTTCATCATGGTCTAAAATAGGAGAGGACCATGTTGAACACAAATAGTTCTAACTAGATGTCGACTGATATGGGTTTTTCTGAGGCCGATTTTTTGGGGATTTTTATTGGCCTATGCCACTATGCATGGCCAATATTTTCGAGCCGATTTTTCCAAATGTCTCGTCTATAATCCTGTGTATGTCTAGGATTATAGACACTAACTGTAACATGTGTCAGTGTTGAACTGTGACAGCAGGGGGCATTAGTGGCAGAGGGGCTGGTGGATTCAAGATATTCCTGTTTATTAGATACTTCAGACGGAGCTCGTTTTAAAGTCAAAACTCAGCAGATTCCACAACTAAAAACTAGGGCTGCATGTCTTCAAGTTTTTCATTAACTGTTATCATTTTCCCTGTCACAGCTAATTGTAAACACCACTTAACCGAGCAAAATGCTTTTCCTCGGTTACGCAATTTTTAATGGTCAATCGGTTAACCATGACCACCCCTACTAAAAACGGTAAGTCTCTATCTCTTATGGTTATTAAATTATAAGCAAAAGTCTGCAACATAAAATATATACAGTAAAATTATGACCCAGTGTACACACTTGAAATCGATGTTTGTTTGTTTATTAATGGATTCCCATTAGTCTTATTCTTCCTGGGGTCCATGAAAATGCTACATTTAAAATATTACAAAACATCATCATTACATATACAAATACATAATTAAAATTGCATTCCTGAACACCACAACAACATGCTAATATAATGTTTCAATACACCTAACTGTACATACATAACCTGGGAGATCATTGTTCTCTACGTTATATTCCATGATTTAGGACGTGTTTTTTGTTGCTCAGTTCCCCTGAGGCCTTGGTGGGAGGGCTCATCTGAAAGCTCTGAGTGAGCTCTGTCCAATGCACTACTACTACTCTACCACTCATCTCTATCACTTTCGGTTTTGGAGATATCGGCTTAGATCGGCATCAGATCGGCCAATAGCCAATATTGTAAAATACCGAAACCTCTAGTTCTAACCAAGGAATAGGATTGTTGCACGATGTGGCTATGTTAGTTCCTCTAACCTGAAGTTATGAGTCCCAGCATTTCCTGTCTGTATTCATTTCCTAAAGAGATTAGCTCAGACCTGCTGAAATAATCATATTTTCTAAAGATTCCCCTGGGGGACAGTGTGTTCCTGATAGATGATCACTTACTGTGTGTTCAAAACTTGATGTAGGATGTAACTAGATCAGAGGAGACACCTGTGTTCATAAAGGATGGATAGTTTGTCTTGAAGCTAAAAGCTAATGTGCTAAAAAAAAAAGAAAAAACTATACAAATTTAAAGTATAGAATCTTAAGAATCTTAAGGAAATATGAAGATTCGAACGGGTCTAAGCTAATCTTACCTGAAATCAATACGGACAGGAAGTACTGGGGCCCACGACTTCAGTTCAGAGGAACTAGCGCAGCCACATTGTGCAACGAGCCAATTGCCAAAAGAACTGATACTACAGTATGCGAAGTGTATCGTGGTAGACGAATAAGTATATTTCCAAGAAACTACTCTGAACTGACCATTTGTCGTTACTATTTAGCTATGTGCACGCTGTAACGCTTGCTCCAATTTTTTCGCCCTTGTTTCCTTGTTTTGACACTTTCGTCATGTCTTACAGAAATAGAACCGGATGTGAGATTAGAGGAGGCAAACATTACTTAGGTGTTATCATACAACAATACTGCATCAGGGGGTTCAGAAAACCTTTTTTGTCCAACTTTTCTACATAATCTCGCCGCTGTTCTGCAGTAAAACTGCATATTTTCATCAGACAAAGTAATAACATACAAAGCCGTGGTCTGCACTTAAAGCTATACATTCTTGGAGCACGTCATTGGATGGATGGAAACATGGCTCTTTGAAAAAAGCAAGCGTGCCGCAAAAGCTACAAAGAAAGTCAACCCCTTTCTTGTGTGTGAATGTCCTTTCAGCTCTCCACAGCCCGTGACCACTCAGTGCAGCGGCGCATCAATATCCAAATGCATGGCTCCTTCATAATTCATGGCAGCTTGACACTGGTCAGATGTTTATTCAGCGTTTATGGCACTCACAGAGCACAAGGACACTAATGGGAGGGCGGTCAATACTGCACTTCTAACAACCACCAGACGGGTGAAAGCATTCAAACAATATGAATGAATCGCCACAGATGGGACTCGAATGGCAAGAGAATACTAATATAAAATGGGGGTGAGAAATGTTGGAGAAAGTGGCGCAAAGGGAAAGGCATCGTCATCTGGACAGAATGGAATCTTTGTTGTGGTATGATGTCGAACTTCTGAGCTCTATTGGTGGAAGGAGGTTGAGGAAGAAGACGCTCTAGAGACAGACGGAAGAGGAGATTTAGGGAAGTACAAAAGAGGACGTGAAAATAGCAGGTGTGAGAAGATCCAGACGATATGTAATGTGCATCAAAATCGAGCAGAAAACTCCCCGTGCAATTGAATGTATTAGCATTACAGATTGCTTTAAAGTCTTGTGAAGTAATCAAAAAAAATATCTCATTTGCACTTAGTTTGCCTGCTGAAAGCTACGGCAGCAACATAACCACTTCCTGTATTGGATTTGACAGTATAATGTGAAGGAGCCTCGCTGTGAAGCCATTAGGAGAATAATGCGTTATCTGATACTCACCAGAACATTCTGTACTTTACACAGGTGTGGCTGAGTTCAAGTTTGTGGAGGTTTGTAGTTAGTGGTTTCCGGCTTTCTACAACCATCACAGCCAAGGTGTGAGCCTGATAAAATGCAGTCAAATTCAGGACAATTATGGTCAATGGTCAGCCGGTAATGTATTGTATTTTATATACATTATTTTTCCATCGCAAGTAATTAATAACCTGTGAAATTAATATAAATTACGTACCCTTTCCTTAAAATACAGCTGATTCTCAGGTTATCTCATCTTAAAAAGGTTGTATCCAACATGCTGACTGGTAAAATGGGTTAGAGAGAAAAAGAACTCCTGGTTGTCATTTAATGGATATAGTTTCAAAAATTAAATAAGCAAATGTATTATCTGCATATCACCCATCCTCCAGAGCCTCTGTGACAGACTGTAAAAGAAAGGGACAGCTGCAGTGCAGCAGCCGGGGATCTTTTCCGAATTTCTAGCCAGGATCCTGGTCAGGAGTACTTACAGTAACTAGTAGCGAATACTGTCCTAGTTAATGGAAACCCAATGAGGTTGAAATCTAAACAAAGCTCAAAGTGCCATACTGAACATTGATAGGTGTATGAATAATGGAAATGGACATACCTTTATGGTACACTTAATGAATGGGGCAGGCCTGTGTTTATGTTTTATTTATGTTGCCTATGTGTATTAATGTTTGGCTGCAGTATGGGTGAATAGCCCGAGACAAATTTCCGACTTGTGTGACAATAAAGTTGATCTTATCTTATTGAAGATCTGCATAAAAACATTTTCGTCAGAAAATGTACACTAAATGGTAATGGTATATAGCGCCTTCCTACCTACATTGGGCTCTCAAAGCGCTTTACGTCAGGGAACCCGTCACCCATTCACACTCATTCATACACCAGTGTACAGACACTGGAGGCAAGGTGGGTCAAGTGCCTTGCCCAAGGACAGCGACAGTGCGCGGCTGTGGGATTTGCAACACTGACCCTGCAAATATTACATAGCCATCTTATATTCTGCAGAAGTGTCATGTGTCTCCTCTGCAGAAGCACCCGACAGCGTCAATGTATGAAATAACACACAGGCCTGGCTATAAGAACATACTGTCATTGTTAGCATGTTGTTGACTAATAATAGTAGCTTTTGATTTGTCTTTACTTTGGTAAATTCTCCCTCATGCCAGTGGAAAGTGCTCTAAGCAACATGCAAGGTGCAAAAAGAGTAGTCCTTACTCATACTTACATATTTTTCACACGCACACAGCACTTTAAGTTTCTAAAACGTGAAATATAAATTCTGAGAGAGAGCCACAAACAGGTTTGCTAAGACACAATTACATATACAAATTCCCTTCGAATTCATTGCAATCGGATTTTCTATAAAGCCCAAAGCAAGACTTCAGCAGCCCTAGGCAAAATGCCATTTGAGAGCTATAGGCAGAAAATGTCCTGACAGCACAGACTTCAAAGACTATTCTGCGCAGTTCCTAAGGCGGAGGCAGCAGCCAGAGGGTGTATAAATAGTGCTTAATTAGCTGTAATAGCCATCTAAACGTGTTGCTTGGTGAAAGGGGTCATTCATGAATACGGAAAAAAAAAGCCGTTTCCCTGGTCGAAGGGCAGGGGGTGAAGCGAGCCGACAGAAAACTCCAGCGGGACCAATCAGCAACAACAACACGGCCTGGGAACACCAAAATATGAAGGTTCACATTTGTTTAGGTGAGTCATTAAATAAAGACGAGGAAAAGCCGCGCGGTCTGTTTTCGTAAATGTAACTCGGGACATGTATACGTTTTCAAGGGAGCAAAGAGGAAGCGAAACACATGCAAGTTTGTGGTCGGACAATGAATCATCTCTGACACAAGTAGGTCAGCTAAAAGATTCAAGAAGGAATCAAGAAGGATGTAGAAGAGCAAAGATTAGCGGCGGCATCCTGTGTGCTATTTACTTTAAACGTCCCGCGTTGGTATTTATGGAAACTAGTTGCAAAACAAGTCAAGTGCACTCGATTCGTCATGTCTTTGCTTGCGCAGAAAAATAATTTATTTTCAGGCAAGTCAATAGGGAAAAAAATTGAGGGAAAATATAACCACAACAAAGTACAAAAGGTGCAATCACATGAAGGGGCATCCATTTTGGGATAAGTGGTTTGTCTTTTGCCAAAGGTTGGAGACCACAAGAATTTCAGTCCCAGAGACTCCGTCGTCAATCTCGCCATCGCAACCTTCTGCTTACCAAACTCAAATTCTAACACACGTGTAGTTTTCCAGCGCCTAAAACAAGAATACATTCACTTGCTTGCCATACACCATATACAGGAACTACAGTACTTTACAGAAGGAATACACAAGGCACAGGAATATTAAAGAAAGACGACATGAAACAGACATTTCCCTGATCGTATCATCGCTGCATCAAAATGTTTCAAACTGCCGCAGATTTGAGAGCACTTTTGGTTAAGAGCTTTTGGGTTTACATTAGCGTTAGAGAAACTCCACACGCAAATGGCTTGATTATAAAAACAAACACGAGTTCTTCGTCTTTTCCGTCTTCTCCAGATGATAAAAATCTGCGTGCGTTTAGCAGCAAAAAATCGGTAAATAAGCGTCACTCCCGTCGGTTTGACTCAAGAGCCCCAAAAGGTAAATACATTTGCTACACATGCTGTCCATCCTCATTTACAACATGTCACATCCCGCCGTCTTCACTGAGCCCGTCTCCAAAGGCCGACAGAGCAGATATATTTTCGTTTAAACCAACGCAGCTGTCCTCGGTGGCCGCCAATGGATCCATTTCAAACGCTTTGCTCTTGTTATTTGAAGAAAAAAAACTTCACTTGGCTTTTTTTTCCCCGTGAAAACGTTTCAACGCACGAAGGAGCACCATGCGGCTACCACGCACTCAAAGTCAATGATTTTTTGTTTGTTTGGTTTTTTTCGGACAAAAAGGGGTCGAGTACATGTGTGATATTCAGGAATGCTAATGGCTGATTAACGTCTTAACCCACCTGAACTGAGCACATTTTCTCCAGTTTGGCATTACCCAAATCTAAAAGCTTAAAAAAAAAAGGATCGAAAACGAGGATGAGAACGCAACAAGTGACAAAAACCTGACGCGAATATGACAAAATGAGACGAAAAAGAGACAAAAAACTTTTCAAACATGTAATAAAAACGCGGCGCCAACATAACAAAAAAAAGGTTTTCAAATGAGGTGTAAGAGCTTCATAGGCTTTTAGATTTGGGTTAAGCCGAACTGGAGAAAATGCGCTCAGTTCAGGCGGGGAGGGGTAAGAGGTTAACACTGCCTGGCCACTAAAAGACGAAAACAAACTCTAATAAGATGTCTCTCGCTCCCTGAGCCACTATTTCAAATCCTTATGATGGAATAACCTGGTTGTTCAGTATATTCAGGTATCGTCAGTTGACCTCCTTTTTTGGGCACATAATGTTGCTGAACCTAGACATGAACAACTGCCAACTCTAGATACAGGTGGAGACTTTTTTTGGGGCCAAACCTCAACGCTGCAGCTGATTTAGTCTCGATACAGATAGATTAAGCGTTTTAACCTACATACGATACCAATGCAAAGATACAGAGCAAAGTGAGTACAAAGTCTCAGTGGGACTTCCCTGGTGAAATGAAGGTAATAAAAAAAATTACAATTTTTTCTGATTTTTTTCTTCTTCAATGTTTGCCCAATTTTTCCACATTTTACCCCCAAATTCTTTTCTTATTTGAGCTCCAATTTTCCCCCCTCATTTTTGCTCATTTAAATTGTTATAATATTTTCCCCATTTCCTCCCGAATTCATACCCCTTTTTTTCCTAAATTATTCCCCGTTATTGAACAATTTTTTGCTGAAGAATAATATATTTACAATATCGGGAGTTGAACCCGATATTGTAAATTCCACACATTATTGTTCTGTTTTCTGGTTCTAGACAATGAATATTTTAGTATCAGAAAAAGTATCATTCCGGTATCGGTATCTAACACAAAGTATTGTTAAAGTACTGGTAACGAAAAATAACAGTAGCCAGCCCTAGTAATGGTAACACTAGGCTGCATGTACCTTTGTGGAGTTAGACAAAGGCATGCACATATTAACTGAAAATGAACAGCATTAGCCAGTCGCTGCAGCACAATAAGAATAATTTGAATTAATTAATTAAACATTTACCTAAGTTACACGTGTTTTTCACCTTGAATGTTTATCATTTGTTTCATTTTGGCCTTTCAGTTGTTAGCTTTAATGAACTTTCTATTTGAAACAACCTTGGTCTGAATGATTCACTTAGTTTTTCCAACTTTGACTTTGAAAAAAAATAAAAAACTCCGGGACATCCAATTTCCTGCTTGTCCACCATAACTCTTCTTCCCCCCAATAGACCGGCTAAGGCTTGTAAATCACTTCCACCTCTGAGGCTGAATCTGCACCCGAGTGAGAAGATGCCAGTCCAATTAACAGGAGACTTAGCAGCGCTCTAATGAAGCAATCAATATCACAACGTTACACGGAGCACAGAGATTCATATTTAGGTGGAGGGTAGTCAGAAGTCTGCAGTAGTATTTGCATATTGCAGTGGTTTATGGTCAATATCTATTTATGTGAAACGAGCAGTTTTTTCTTTCATCTCAAAACAAACTTTCACAGTAGTGTCAAACACTGCCCACATTTTTGGAAACAGTGCATCCATCGGAAATGTTTACATGTCATAAAATGAGCCATGGCAATGTGTAAACGTGTGGCAACTTCCTTCTCTCTTGGTACAGCTGTGTTTTTTGCCTTTTTCTGCAAACTGCATTTGTGGACCCACCACCTGCAGGAGGAGCCATAGGGGACTGGTGCCATGTGATTTTGGGCAGCTCCAACAGCTGCCCCCACGACCCGGCAACGGACAAGTGGGAGAAAATGGATGGATGGATGGATGGATGTTCCGCATTGTTTTACTGGATGCTTTTCTATGTCTTTTTGTGATTTTCAGGATTTTTTCACTACCATAATGGTCCTTAAGAAAGCAGCTTTTTAAAAGTAAACAAACAGCTAGCTTATGAGCTAAAGACATTTGAGACCTACAAATTCTTCTTCTGAAACACTGAAGAGGCACCAGACCAGTGCAGGGCACCACGCTCTGAAACAGGGACAAATCCATGAGACGCTGCACTGTTTCAGAGGATCAGAGGAGACTAAAGGAACCCAGGTTTCCTCCAGGTGCTACTGTTCCCCCGACCTCCAAAAACATGCTGGTCAGGTTGACCCACAATAGCAGCGCGGCTCAGTCGCAGTGGTTCAGGACTAACACCCAAACTGTATTTCGCTGTACGGTTGTACAGTGACAAATAAAGCAACAAAAAAAAACGTAGGTGATATTACTGGTGTTGGTGTAAAATGAAGGAAAAAAAAAATCTTTTGAATGGTAAAAAGTTCTAGAGTGGTCATTTCCCTATTTGTAATTTTTTTCTAGGTAAAGGATCCAGGAACTATTTTTAAAACATCCAGCTAAGTCATATCATAGTTATTATAAAAGACTGTTTTGGCCTGTTCCTCCAATTCATCACACCAGTCCAAAAGTGATCTTACAACAATTGGTTTACAAACTAAGCACTGGGAGTCCAATCCATAACAGAAATACGTGATTAGATTAAAATGTCAAAAAAAAAATGGCAACGCCCCCAAAGATTCTCAAGATTTCACAATGTGAGGCCAATGAATCCTGGCATTGTCATCTTGGAATATGCTCGTGTCATCAGGGAAGAAGAAATCCACTGATGGAATAACCTGGTCATTTGGCTGATCTCATTCTTTGGGCACATAGTGTTGCTGAACCCAGACCTGACCCACTGCAGCAACTCCAGATCACAACAGTATGCTAAATCCAGGTGGTAAAGTATACAATATATTTAAAAAGAGCCCAGTTAACAGCAGGGTCGCCACTGAATACCCTTGAGTAGTTTACATTTGAAAATCACCAGAGGTTTACTATTGTACAAACATTAATGGTCTGGTGACGGACTTACCCAAGACGTTTCCAGAAGGCACTTCCTCCAACTCCTCCAGCTCTCGCCCCATCAGGAGGTACAGGCCGCCCAGGGTGGAGCGGGACATGTGGGGGGTGTCCGGGAGAGAGTCGGACTGAGCGTTGCACCCCTCCGGCAGCTGGGGCGGGTGGAAAAATAAAGAAGCCCATGAATTAGTGAATTAGAGACAGGGGAGCATTTGTTTCCTAATTGGCCGGACTGATAAACTACAGATGGTCTGGCCCTGATTAAATGCTTTATTAAGATGTGTTTGGTGGTGGCCAGGGCTGAGAGTGTTGTGTGGTCCGTGTTTTCTAATTCCAATAAGTGCACTCTGCTCAGGAGGGTACAAGCGGTGGAGATGCTTCAGATAAACACAACACAAACTTGCTTTCAACTAAACGGACATTGGATTATTAGCTAGTTCTGAAAATTGCTCTTATATGATTAAAGACGATGTGCTTTCTTAGAAGGTAAATATTGATGCCTCACAGTAGTACGAGTACAAATCCCATTCAAAAACGAGGGAAACATATAGAAAGTGCCTTTATCTGGGTATTTGGTTTCCCATTCCCTTAAGTGAGCTCTGTCTGAGATTGAGATATGAAGGTGTCTGATTAGTTTATCCTTCAAGATAATTTACAAATTATGCAGCATTACGCTGAAGGAAGTTTTGTTTATTTTTGTATTTAACTTCTGTGAGGCACATTGAGTTGCCTTGTGCATGAAATGTGCTACATAAATACATTTGCCTTGCCTGCAAAAATCCCACTGGGATTCAGAATCTCCATATCAGGTATGCCCCGGGAGGATTTTTGGAGTCTGATACCGATATGAAGGGGTTTGGAAAGGCCGATAGTCAATACGTAGGCCATTATGATTGGTAATTTGATGTACTGTATGTTTTATCTCCCAAATAGCGTATCGTTAAAGGTGCATTATGCAACTTTTAATGTGGGAAAAAAAAGTAGATCTTTGTGAGTATTTGACATTGTAGTGACCCAGCGGCCATATGAGATGTTAGCAGTGTTGGGGAGAAAAGTATTCCGTTACAGAATACCGAATACTTGCCTAAAAAATGTATTTTGTAACGTATTCCGTTACTCTGGCCAATCAGAGTATTGTATTCTGAATACTTTAAATACTTTTTAAATACACCGTATATTATAGTAGTGCATACTCTTGATGTAGGATTAAAACATGTGTAATTTCATTGCACTGCCGTTTATTAATGCTTAATTTGCATGTTTACCACAAATTAGACAAGAAAAAAGTGCTTAACGCTCAACGCTCCAGTTCGCAGATTTTAACACTGGAAAACCATGGCTCGCACGGGGAGCATGTTTGAATGCTCCATGGATATGTTTTCAGTCTTTTTATGAACCATCGGAACATTCCTGTATTTTACTTTGCATCCCACTCGACAGAGGAGTTTGGGAAAGTGTGACAAACTGCAGCCTGTAGCGGCTAACCGGTAACTTAGCTTACTGCTACTGCTAACAACAACAACTAGCTTTCATTCTAAATGATTGAAAACACAGCAAAGAGGTAATTTGCCATCTTCTACCTTGTGTGTTCCCTCACCTCCTCCTCTGCACTTTCTTTAGCCTAATTTAACTTTTTCTCTTTCTTATTAATGACGTGCGGTAGGACTGGATGATGAAATTTTAACAACGTATGTATTCCCTTGGTATTAGCAAAAATGTGTATTCTAAATACGTAACGGCGGTACATGTATTCCGTTACTGGTGGTCAGAATAGCGCCTTTACTTTCCATCACAATGGTCTCTAGGAGGCTCCAGGAACAACAGTTTGGAACGTTTTCGCTGCTGACGGATCCTCTCACCAGAAAATCTACAAAACAATTGATCTTGGAGCGTTGTAGAGACCACCATGATCAAAAGTAAAGACGTCATGCTAACAACTCATGCAACCAATGGGTCACTACAAGGTCTCAAGCACACAAATATGTACTTTTATTTTTAGGCATAAAAAGTTGCATAATACACCTTTAATTTACGACTATAATAAAGGTTTCAATCATAAAATAAACGTTGTCACATGGACAAAATAATTTGTTTCCACCTAATTTATATTAAAAAAATGAAATTGCATGTCCTATTCTAAAGCCACTTCTTTAGAATAGACTGTTGTTTACGTGTAGCTTGAGAGGCTACAAGCTAACACAAAACAAACAAAAATCAAACAATTTAGGCGCAAGTGTAAAATATGGTAATAAATCTGACCTTCTATGTGCCACATGCGTTTATTCTTACTATTTTAATACGAATTTAGCTCCAGTTATATTACTAATATAACTCTATACATAAGCTACATTTGATGCAAAAGTCTGTATCACTTTTTGTTCCGGAGATACAGTATTCGCAAAAATCATTGGCAAATTAATATCGGCCAGTTTTTTTCCTCTGGGTGCTTTTATCGGCCGATTAAATGAAACTCAAATTCTATGTATTTGTTACACTTTACCACTTTGAATAAGGTTCAGCCTACGAGCATTGATATTTCCTCTTTTATTTATATTTTTCTGCAGTGAAACGATACAAACTCTTTTGAATATAGGGAATTTGGATTATAAGGGGGCCACAGCTTTGGGAATGGCTGACCTAGTCCAAAAGAAGTACCTTGCAACGTTTATAGGACATTGATTGTTTGCACTTTGTTAACAAAGCCACTCGCCAGTCCGTCAGGAAGCTAATGCAAACTCTGCAGGCCTATGTCATAATGTACATTTATTAAAAGCCCGAGGTAACTCAATTTTCACTGTTAAGACGCGAGAACTCTGCATAAAAAGTGTTACGTCTGACCTCCTTTGGCGCCGTGTGACCACTTTCCAATCCTCCCCCAATTACATATTCATATTTCAAACCTTTTTCAGATGAAAGAAAGACGTGCCGAAAATGACTTAAATTGACTTGAATGAGTGTTGTGGCACGGTACCGTGGTTACCTTGGCAACCGAATTACTGCAGACCGCCACCATTCACGGCTAAATTGAGTGAGGAGTGAATGAAGGTTTATGAATAGTGGTTCAAATTCTCCTGAGTGTGTAAAAAGAAAACTATACATCAGCAAAATATGAAGTCTGGATTTGTCACTTTTTCTCACACTTTACCACATGTATAGACCAACTTTAAGATATTTGCCCTCATTTATCAACATTGCACCCATTTTATACTGGTATCAGATATCAGAGCCGATGCTGGAAAAAAATACGATATTGGGCATCGGCAACAAATACCCGATACTGAACCGATACCCGTTTTGGCATTCAACATTTTAAAAACACCAACTAAATCTCAGTGAATGTGGACATAATGTACCCCATTTTGAAGCTTTGACGAGTTAGTTTTAACCTTCGCAAAATCGGCGAACAAAATGCGGCGGCTAGCAACATGCTGTCCTATTGCTAAGGACAGCATGCTAATTGCTAATGTCAACTAATAACAAAGCTGGGACAGAAACTATGATTGGATCACCTAATAAAATAAAACTCC
This sequence comes from Proterorhinus semilunaris, assembly GCA_021464625.1. Taxonomy (NCBI): domain Eukaryota; kingdom Metazoa; phylum Chordata; class Actinopteri; order Gobiiformes; family Gobiidae; genus Proterorhinus; species Proterorhinus semilunaris. The sequence goes on from CM038346.1 coordinate 33,702,459, forward strand.
ACTGCTGGAGTGGTCAAGTGTTTGTTTGTTAGTTCATGAAATGCTGTTAAAGAAAACCTGACCTGTAACATGTAATGCACAATTTATAATAAGATCACTTTATGAGTTTTTTGTATATTACAGCAACCTAAAGCCTGTCTTATACCCAAGGATATTTAGTATAGAAAAGTCCTGTGATTATTGCATACTATTTTTCCATTAGTTTATATAAATGAAACTGGAGAAAAGAGGACCATTCCCTTTTTTTCTCTCACTTTTGAGAAAGCTTCTTGGCATCGGTTAATATTGGATATTGGCAGATACTCAAACCCCCAGTATCGGAATCAGTATCTGAAGCAAAAAAGCTGGATCGGTGCATCACTAGACACAATCCTCCTCTCCTCTGCGCCACCATAGAGTTAACTTACATTCAGTCTGTCTTTTTAGAAAGTCCGGTCACTGACAGCATTTCAATTTTAGTTCCGTCACGTCTGAAGCAAAGCATAAATTCATCTCATCATCCAAACCATGGAACCGTTTCATATTTACCGCAATGTTACCGTTTTAATTACAGAAAGTTTACAGCTCATGCGCAATCTTCAGTCTTGTTCTGCATTCTGTGGTAGCGTCACAGCGCCACACAGAGGCCTGGCAGATGAATCACAGCGACTTTACACAGGAGTGGCTCCACGTGGACGAGCACATTTACTGAGCTGGCTCCGTGTTTATATAAATGTTTGTATAACGTTGAAAGCGTTTTGTCTTCGGGTGGATACAGCCTTAGACTTACAGATGAAAAAAGGGATGAAATATAAAACCAAAAGAAACATTTACCACAGTTTGAGGAACACTGGTCTGAACAGTGAAGTCCTTGTTCAGAGCATTAAAGTCAGATTCTTGGAGACTGTGAGGCAGGTGTTTGACAGACAGCTGTGTTTACCGTGTTCAGCCCCAGAGCCGGATCATACTTCGGTCCCAGCACAAAAACCCTCTGTCCCGGTCGGACCACACCGCTGAAAACCCGCGCAAAGGCTACGAATGTCTCCCTTTCCTCCTCCTCGGCACTCTGCTCCATCTTTGACGACACATCTGGAAGACAACAAGTTAGGTAAGAATTTGTGCTTAGATTTGTAGATTGACTTTAATTTATAGTAATGTATTGTATCTATCTGTCTATCTATCTACTGTATCTATCTAAATCATTCATCCATATTTAATGGATATATATTATTATATTATTTCCCAAAATGTAGGAATGAGCATCGTGGCTTATTGGAATTTCAGTTTATTTATGAAGAGTCATCACAGACAGAGGCAGAGGGAAATATTAGCCGTGGCCTTTGGGGGAGGCCTGTGTGTGGATGGACAGAGAGACAGATGGGGCAGTTGGATCCCAGTGCTGGGCCTGGATTACCTGAGCTGTCTGCAGATGGCTGCACCTCCTGTGGCGCGGTCCCGGCTTTGACCTGGTCTGCGTGGTTTTCGGCAGACGCCATCCTCTCGGCGTGCCTTTGCCGGGCCACCTCTCTGCGCTGGGCGATCTCCTCCTGGGTCAGCGGCCTGAACCCGGACACACACACGGGTCAGATGTAGCAGATGTTTTTGGAGGTTACCGACTGCACATGATCAGAGCGGAGGGTCGGAAATGTGACTGGAGTTTTTAAAATGTTTGCACAGTTGTTACACATAAATGCACTAAGAAGAAAAAGTCAGTATTTCAGCAGAGCCCTACGGTTAAGAAAATAAAAACGTTTATGCATGTTATATAATTTAGGAAACATAAACATACTATACACAGGGAGGAAAGAATTAGTACGCCGTTTGGAATTTTCTCTTTTTATTTCGGCCTAAATTGCTCATAAAATGTGGTCTGATCTTTATCTTTATTAAAATCACAAGAATGTCTGCTTAAAGCTGGGGTACCTGACTTTTCCTGTTCAAACAGTGAATCTTTTTTGTTTTGGCCCAAACTTGTTTCTAGCTCTCACAGTCCCTCCTGTGTATTCAAATTGCTCAAATAATGTAATTCTACGCACATTTCACACCCATATACAGCATTGAGTGGTGACAAAGTAAAGCAGGGGCGGCCACCCCCAAGATAAATTACACAAATTTAGATCATCCATCCAGACAATACAAGAAGGTCTGTATTTTGCTGTGTTTACAACATACTCTGAGATGGCAAAAATAAATGTAACTTCAAACTAATACCACCCAAAGATTTACATTTATCATAGTTTTTATTGGCCATAACATGTAAACATTCACAGGACAGTGTGGAATAAGTGAGTACACCTCTAGATTTAATAGCTGGTTGACCCTCCCTTGGCAGCGATAACTTCATCCAGAGGTTTCCTGTAGTTACAGAGTAGACGTGCAACGATCAGGATGATTCTTGGACCATTCCTCTTTTCAAAACTGTTGCAGTGAGTCAGTGAGATTGCTGGGATGTCTGGTGTCAACAGCTTTCCTCAGCATGCCTTAGCATCTCAATCGGGTTTAGGTCAGGACTTTGACTTTGCCATTCCAGAACGCGAATTGTATTCTTATGAAACCATTATGAAGTGGATTTGCTTTTGTGCTTTGGGTCATTCTCTTGTTGCAGCTCCATACTGTTGGACAGATGGCCTCTAGCGTTTCTGCAAAAACATCTTGATAAACTTGTGAATTAATTTTTCCATTGATGATAGCAAGTTGTCCAGGCCCTGAGTCAACAAAGCAGCCCCACACATGATTCTTCTGCACCAGACTTCACAGTGGGGATACGGTTGTGATGTTGGTGTGCTGATCCATTTTTCCTCCACACATGGCGTTGTGTGTTCCTCCCAAACTATTCAACTTTGGTTTCATCAGTCCACAGAATATTTTGCCAGTAGTGCTGTGGAGCATCCAAATGCTCTTTCGCAAATTTCAAACGTGTTGGAATATTTTTTATAGACAGCAATGGCTTCCTCCCGGGCGTTCTTCCATGAACCCCATTCTTGTTCAATGTTTTGCGTATTGTAGATGTGTCAAGAGAGCTGTTGGCACGTGCCAGTGATGTCTGTAGTCTTCAGCTGACACCCTAGGGCTCTTTTTATACCTCATTGAGTATTCTGTGCTGTGCCCTTGGAGTCGTCTTTACAGGGCGGCCACTCCTTGGAAGTGAAGCAACAGAGCGGAACTGTCTCCATTCATAGACAATTTTTCTAACCGTGGATTTAGGAACATCAAGACAGATGGTTTGGTAACCTTTTCCAACTTTACAAATCAACAATTCTTGAATATAGGTCTTCAGAGAGCTCTTTTGAGCGAGGCATGGTGCACATCAGACAATGCTGCCCAAATTCAAACTGCTTCACTGTACGTCTTCAATCTTTTTCTCCTGTTAAACAACTATTGTAGCCACAGCTGCCCCGGGGTAGACTTAAGTTTTGATGCCTTTGCAAAGTGGAAAAAGGTTCATAGAAAAAAAAAAAGTGTATTTCATTATACGTTGTGAGCTCCTCATCGATTCTCCCAACACATCTCAATCTGCTCCTTCACTCCGGTCTCTAAATGCATTTTGAGGCCATGGACACTGTCCGTTCTGGAGGGCAGAGGAGTTATGAGAGCTGAAATCATTACTCCCACATTAGTTTCGCTGCAACCTGACCCGAGTGTTTCGAGTGCGGTTAGTGCCATCTTCAAAAGAGCCGCAGTGTCTATAGCAACACAGCTGCACACAAAGGACCGACAGACGAAGTTCAACTTCATCACCCAAAAACAAGCCATAATTTCCCCTCAGACAACAGAAACAACAGCCCCACAAACTTCTCAGGCTGACTTCACCTGTATCTTGCATACATTTGGTATGAAAATGACTTAATGCGCCTGGATATGATGAATATCTGGAACAGCGCAAAGGGGAAAAAATGCCATTAGACATTTAACTGGGCAAAAGTACTAATGAGTATTCAGCCTCAAACTGCAAGAAACGGCTGCGGAGGAAATGTATGTCACAAAATCAGCGTGAGTAAACAAAGGCATGGCAAACAGATGTTTAGTTAAAAGGGGCTTCCCGCTCCTTCTTACGGCATTTTCCGAGACATAATGATCAGCTTGCCTAAACCGAGCTATTCACTACAGATTAGAAAAGTTTATTTGAATAATCCCTATTTTTGGCCAGAACAACTCAATTTGTTACAGCCGAAATATGAACCCAAAGATTTTGTTTTGGACCCAGTTACGATATCTAGTCAACTTCATTTCCATGACTTTGACAATTGGAAACAAGACTATAAATATTTAATTTCCTCCAGGATGTGCAAATGAACACTTAATATCTCAAATCCTGCTGAAACATCTAAAAAAAAAAGAAGAAAAAAAGAAAGACATCTTGCAGCAGCAGTCATTGAGGTCGGATGATTGGTAATGATGCGATTGCCAGGACTGGTTTTGTGGGCTCGCTGCGGTTATGAAGTAATGGCCTCCGAATTCTGGGGCAGGACGACGCTAACCACGAACAGACAGAAACCGAGGAATAAAAACTGCAGTGGAAAAATTCAACATTGTCCTGATATTAAAGCTGTCCACAAAGCAACACTTCAGTGATCACGAGGACTACAGATTTTTCTTTTTTCCTTTTTGTTTCCATTCCCTCGCATCCTGGCTCGAGTGTGAGAAAAAGCCAATGACATGGGTAAATATGGATGTTGACGTTTATGTGAAGCCCACATGCAGAGGTATGTTCGGGCTGAGTGTATGGTACGCAAAGACAGCTGTACACTGTCTAACATGATACAGTTCAGTGTAAAGCAAGGGAATAGGGATGTCAGACTTCCATGTTGAGGATTATTATTAGAAGAAACAAGCAAAGTCGGATGTATTCTGCGCTTCACAAACTGCATGACCAACAAAGACAAAAAAAACACGATTCACACGCTCTATTTAATATTTTGTTGGACCGTGTTAAGCTTTGATTACAGCATTCACACCTGGGATTGCAACATTGAACCAACATTCTTCTTCTACAGGAAAAACAGTGAACAAGAAACACTGCTTTGATTGGTCGATTAAACTCAACTTCCTGTTCCGTCTCTTGTTTACAAAATGGAGCCTGTGGCCATTTTTTCTTTTTGCATTTTTAATTTTGACAGTAACTGCGCTCGGTACGCACCGATCTTTGAACGGATGAAATGGGAGATAAATGAGCCGATACACGGTGCAAAAATGGGCTCATCTGGAACAGAAGACAAGGCAAAGCTGGGACTAAACCAGGACTAACGGAGCACGGAGATGTTTTCTTCCTGAAGAAGAGTGTCCGAGGGAAAGAGCAAGGTACTAAAATGGATCTAATCAGGGCTTTGCTCACTGGCCTCTGTCGCTGCTTATATCAATGGTTTCTGCCTAATATTTACGAGTCATGGCTAAGTTTTGGTGTAAATTTCATATTAACTCTGTTGGCTCTAATCGTAGAGGGTCTGCACATGCGTTTTCATTTACATTTCGTAATGGATGTCGTGATTGTCAACGCTATTCTGTCTTTGCATTACTAGTTCGTTTGTTTTGGGTGTAGCAGACTCAAAACGTCCTGCAACTCTCGCTTCCTGGTTTTGTTCGGCTCTCTGGCTCAGGCTCGTTCACAAACCAAATTATCCGATTCAGAGTTTGTCTGAACCAGACCGAGACCCACATTTTCAGCTGGACCAGGGTTCGCTTCTTTGGGCCGGATCAGAGTCCCTTTGTGCATTCACAACACGAATCGGACTATCAGGGCAAACGGGCCAGGATTCGGATCAAGAGGGGGCTGTGAATGGGACCTAAAGGCTCATTAATACTTCACAAGACCCAAGACGTTCTTGTTCTTGCACCCTGAGCTGCAGAACAAAATTACAAGTCACTTTTGGCTTGTAGCCATGGAAGCCTTTTGTAACTGACGACAGTTCCGACAAGGCAAAAGTGACTTCATTTTGTTCTTTGCGTTAATGTTCCTCCAAGATTTTGAGGTGATGGTGGGAGAATGTGATCACTGTGCAAAGCCTTCTCCAGCACCTGCACAATACTTTTTCCGATACCTATACTCAAATGTTTGTCATCTAGTACCAGAAAACGGAACAATCATGTGTGGAAGATATGCACATTTACAATATTGGGTTCAACTGCAATGTCAAGAAATGTGTGAATAATGGGGGGAAATTGGGAGAAATTGTGGCGAAATGGACGAGAAAATTGTGGCAAAAATCTGGGAAAAATCTGGAAAATATTAGAAATTAAAAAATTCCAAAAATGAGGGAAACAAACTGGGAAAACGAGAAAAAAAATGGTGACGAAAATAAGAAAAAGGTGAGGAGAAAAAATTGTGGAAAATGGAGCAAACATTGGGCAAAACAATTTAACCAAGTTGGGCAAAACTGTGGGAAAAATTGGGGAGAAAAAATCATTTTTGAGTTGAACCAAGTTACTTACTTAGACCATGGATAGTAGTCCATAAACTTTTTTTCTGATACCAAATGGGTATTGTTTGACGGTTAAACAACCCTATTCTTTGGGCACACAGTGTTGCTGAACCTGGACCTGACCAACTGCAGAAATCCCAGATCATAACAGTTAAATCCAGGTGGCGACTTTTTTGGTGGTCAAGCAGTTTGTATCCATAAGGTCGGGGTATTGTTTTTGCTTTTTGCTTGATATTGTGTTCAGTTGTGTTTTAATTTACTATATTTAGACTTTTTGTTCCTACACTTGATTACTTAACTTCTATCGTATAATGACAATAAAGTTCTTAATTCGTCCTCATAAATATGGAGCAAGCACACAGCAACGCACAAATCACGTCCAGAATAGATGAAGTGAACTTGCACTACGGTTGAAAATTGAGACCTTTGGTCCACTGATTTATCAATTTAAACATTTGAACTGAACTCAAATGGTTTTTATCATCCACCAAAATATATTCCAGTCACATCTAAGTTTGAACTGTCAGCGCGGGGGTTATATCCAAGTCACCTCATAAAATGAAATGAGTCGATTGATATCAAACATGTGGCTCGAAGTGAAACTGAGGCTTTGGAGAAAGAATAAAATAGCAATTTGAGAAAGTCCAAAGTACCATTTTATTATATGTTTGAAAGAGGACTATGGTTAACAGCACAACCTATAACTGTCTATGTCACAGTATATAAATAAAATGGGACCGTCTTGGCTAAAGGTGACACTTAAGTAAAGTTGGCAACTCCCCCAAGTAGTGGGTTTCCTTCCATACCTCAATGTTTGAACTGTGTACTAAAATGAGTGAACGTGTGTCACGCATTCACAAGACACCGAAATTGATATATAAATAGGTAGGAGCCTCAAATTAGAATAGAACTGCATGTTGAGCAACATTACATGCTCAAAGAAAGAGGTCAGCGACTACCTAAATACTGAATGACCAGGTTATTCCATTTCTTAAAAGGAACAGGCCACCGTTTTTACATACCGAGATATGTTCTGCGTAATCTGTGATCTTTATTATCAACTGCAAATCGACATCCTGGTCAATACTTTGGCGATGTTGGCCGCTGGGTGGAGGAGGGGTCACTGCTATAAACTGTAAACCGACTGGGGGTAACTGTGAGAGTGCGAACAGTGGCCACACAGAGATGTCGGGTACACAGCACAGTGAGGCTGCTGCAGGTATAACAAGCACAGCACTCCTCATTAGAACACATTTTGGACAGCCGCTTGCTTCCTGGCTCCCCATCGGTGCTGACCTTCTCTCTCTGCTTTCTTCTCTACCTCTTTCATACACAGTGGCGCGGCCGCCTCTCCCCTCTGCTGCAGATTGGTTCCTCTGACAGGCTCTGTCTCTACCCACCACACGCTCCACAATTAGGCCCCGGAGCTGTCACAGGGAGGAGACTATATCCAGCCAGTAGACGTGCGAGTTTGGGGGAAAATCTCCCATCAGTGTATCTGAGAGAGAGAAAAAAGAAAAAGAGGAGGATGTCCTGTTTGCTGGAGATGGAAACTGAGGTGAATGGCACCGACTTGTGGCTGAGCAAGGCACTATGAAAACAGAGCCTTGATTATCAGGGTAAATTTAACGCAATCATATTCGCGAATCAGAGAAATCACGTATATGGAGCGCTTTCTGCATATTGACTCTACTGCATACAGTGAGAGGAAAAAGTATGTGAACCCTTTGGAATTTCTCCTGTGAATGTTTACATGGTATGGCCAATAAAAATATGACAACGTGTAATTGTTTGGGTGGTATCAGGTTAAGCAGACACGGTTTACTTATTCTTGTGATTTTAAAGATCAGACCACATTTTATGACCAATTTAGGCAGAAATGTACTGTAAGAAATTCCAAAGGGTTCACATATAGTTTTTCCTCCCACTGTATGTCTGTGTAGACTCTCAGTCGAAAATGTTTTAATAGTAGTCATATGGACTCGGTTTTTAAGTTGATGATGTTTTACCTCTCGATTAGTTTTATGGTTCTTCAGGGAACTGAATCTAAATATTCCTCTGAGTAGAAGAAACATGAAACTAACATCCAATTAGGGCTGTCACGATAATTACTATATCGACATATCGTTCAATAAATAACAGATAAACGATACATTTTTGGGCTCGATATTTATCATTGTACATTTATTAGCATCCCCCCCTATTTTTTCTTTGTAAAACTTTGATTTCTAACTCAAACAAATTGAGTTACATTACATTTCATGTTTATTGCAGCTTGTGTGGCATTTTAGGATATGATTATGCACTTTTAGAGCAAAAGTTTACTGTTATTTTTACACCTGAGAGTTGACCGTATCTAGTATCGTTAGTCAATAATATCGTTTATCGCGATACTTTCCTGCCTCAATGTATCGACGGGCCTACATCCAATTTAACTATGATTGCACTTTATTAATCCGAATAGTGCAGTGAGCGAAATAAAATAAACAATGAACACATTGTTGCACACCAAAGAACAAACATACAAAGGCTAAAAACCACGGCTTGTAAAACAGGTGCATCATGGGTCACTGCTTTAAAAGACTATTATTAAGTGTTCAGAAGCCTGACTGAGGTGGGTGCAAAGCTACTACTAAACTGTCTATCTCAGTAGGGCTGGGCAATTAATTTAATTGTAATCTAATCGTGATCTTAACAAAGGTCGATCACGATAATCGCGTGGTGCGTTTTAATCGAGGATAATTGGCCAGTCCTGTCGCAGTCTGGAAAAAAATATGAACGGCACAATGCTGCAGTCCCTGTCAGGTCAATCCCAGGGATCACGAGGCCCAAACAAACAGGAAGCACAGGATGGCACATGCGGCAATAAGGAGAGGACCTGGTGATTTTACATGTAAAATCAGCTACAAAGTTGCGCTAACTCGTCTAAAGGGCAAAACAGAAACACACAGGGAGCTGGATGGATGAGCTGGACTTCTAACAGTGAATTGTAAGTTTGATTGTTTTTTATACTTAAATGCGCTGTTTATGAGTATTTATTTATGTTATTTATGTACATATTATGTTGTTAGCGCTTCACTCCGTGAAGTCTTAGCCTTTTGAGGCTCCGCACATAGACATGCGCTCGTTGTCTCCTTCTGACATTCTTCAAATATTCCACTTTTTTGCATCTCCTTTGCAGATTTTTTTGTGTTGTTGTGAGGGTATGTTGTACTGTGAGGAGTGTGGAGTTTGTTTTTGCTGCCGAATTATCTGGAGTTTTCAGTTTGGCCGCTGCATCGGTTTACTTGCTAGTCCCGGGAAGACCACATTTATAGTTTTTTTTCTTTTCAAATCGAATCGAAAATCGAGATCGATCAATATGGGGAAAACAATTATGATTATTTTTGTACAAAATCGCCCAGCCCTGTAGCTCAGTATGACCCTATCGTCACAAGAGAGGGACAAGTGAATCCCCTTCAACAACAAAAAACAGTGCAGATAAATTAAACATGCTAGCATTTCGCACTGCATCTTATTCTGATTGTATATTATTCTGTATTCATATCCACTTCTTCATCAAACTTTGAAACTCAAGGTCTCAAAGCTGGGAGTTACATCATACATCAGCACATCTTGGCTCATTTATTTATTTATCTATTAGAAAAATCCCCCGACGCTGTTGCTAAAAGAACTGCATTATAACCATTGGAAGATTATAAGATATGTATGTATGGATTTATTTTTTCACAATATGACCTTGCTGTCCTGGATGTTGTCTGCATATAACATAAAACCTAATTAAAGCTGGACTAAGATTGAACGTGTAACACCACAATTTGCCTGTCTTCTGAGCTGCCGAGTGTCCGCTCTCGGAGCACAATGAGGCAGAGACTTTTTGGATCATTACTGGTTCGCACATGCTCCGCAGACCAGGCCCATTAGGATCACTGTCCACTGATCCAACTCACAGCTTCAATCCCAGCGCACTACAAAGCCACTGCCAATGGGGAATACAAATGTTCCACTCATTAGGCCAATTTATCAAGTACGCTCATCGCCATTTCCATTCTCAATTCATTCTGACAAAAATATCCTCACGAGACCCATCTTCAATGAAAGCTCATATAGCGACAGAAAGCACAAAATAATAGAAAGTGCCTTTAGGGCTGTACAATATGTTGACAAATTAGTCTCATCACAATATTAGGTTATAGCTTTATCCAAATTGCCAAAAATAATTGTGGTAAATTAATGAGGTGACTGGGAATTACGCTTTTTTCTTTTTTGCCAACACAGCCATAAAAAAAAAAAAAAAAATGCTAACTTAGCCTAGACAAAACATTAGTTTTAGTTTATTTATTTTCAAGTCTTGCAATAAAAAAACTGCCTTTTTCTGTGAACTGCATTTGTGGTTTCTGTGTTCCACATTGTTTTTCTGGATACTTATTTACGTCTTGAGTTTTTGTGGAGGTTTGGTGGATTTGTTTACTTTGAGAGTCTAAAATGGTCCTGAAGAAAGCAGCTTTTTAAAGGTAAACAAAATGCTAGCTTATCAGCTAAACCCATTTGAGACCTACACATTTCTTCTTCTGAGACATTGAAGAGGCACCAAGAGCCCCCACAGCTGCAGCACAGTGGAGGCGTCACAAGAGGAGCTACAGAAAACAAAAAAGGACAAACGAGAGATGGTGAAAGACTGTTGTGAAGCGGAGGGAGCGGAGGGAGGAGGAGGTGGAGCTGACCAGTGCAGGACACCACGCTCTGAAACAGGGACAATCCCAGGGGGCACTCCACCATTTCAGAGGTTCCGAGGAGACAGAGGGCAGCCAGCCAGGTTTCTTCCGAGTGCTACAGTTTCCCCGACCTCCAAGGTCATGCGGGTCAGGTTGACACACAGTGGCAGCGCGGCTCAGCCGCAGCAGCTCAGGACTAACAGCTGAAAACTATTTCGTTGTACGCTTGTACAATGACAATAAAGCACTTACTTACTTACACTGAATACCGATACAAGTGAATAGACGGTTTATAGACTGACTTTTTCACAGCAGATGTGTTAGTAATTAGTGAATTTACTTATTTACATTTCCTTGAGTAAAGTAGGTTACACTTTTAAGAGAAGTTATATCAGAATTGAACATGCGCCATTTTATTTTCATTCAATATCATTTTTATTTTTTATTGCACTGTCCATCATAGACAGAATAGCCCATGTCTAAAAGCTCCTCAATGCCTGTGTTTTATTCATTTATCTATTTTTATTTAACAATAGTATTGAGATGATTACTCATTACTGCAGCTAAATGGTCTCTTTTCGCCTTTACTACAGCTCCGTGTGGATTTTCCTGTGTGTTTAGAACAACTTAGCCAGTAGCCTACAGCATTTTGATTGTTTTGCTGCAACTCAACTTTTTAGTACTTTTTAGTCGCTGGATTAGTTTTACAGATGAACTAAGCCCCTGGACATAAAGTGGCTTAAGAATTGCCAGAACTGTTAGCTGCTTGTTAGCGGCCAGTTAGCAACATTAGCCTTTATCTTGGAAACCCTGCAGACTCCACGCTGCAGCACTAACAACATTTAGCTCTGGTTAAATCAAGTACAGACTCTGATTTTAGGGAGTGTAGTCTGTAATAAAGTCAGCTCTTTGTGGAATATTATATTTCCACTAAAGAATTCTCCAGTTTGTTGCTCTTTTCTCTCCTCAGAGAGCGTCAGGAGCGTCGGCCATACGTCAATTGGTATTGGTTTCTGGAATCGGGACCTCATTAATGAGTACGAGTTGGAGTACAAGCATGTGGTATCGGTCCGATGCGCGATACCCGATACTGGTATTGGTGCATCTCTATCTTTATTGGGTAAAAAAAAAACTATATTCATAACTCAGCATTTGTTAAAATTGGTTTGGAGTAATTATAGAAGGTTCAGATTTTTTAAACTTCAAACATAAATCATAGATGCCGTCTGTATCTATACCCTGCAGCACTAGTTGCCATACTTGTGCATTTTGAGAAAATCTGATAGTTTTATAAAATTGGAAAATAGCTGCGCCAGTAACTTTGTATGCGCTGCATTATGAGCCCTTAACAGAATACGGTGTGTGCATTAGCCCACAATCTAAGTGTTTTTAGGTCATGCTTTTTGGTACGCTCGACAATACCACCAAAGATATATTTTCAAATAAAACTATAACAACGGCAAAACTTTAGTAGCTATACGACTCCACCTCAGAAGACCCCAATATATCTGCTGGAAGAGCGAATGTGACTTTGCACCTCACTTCAGAGGAGAGAGTGCAGCTCAGCTAATGATGTTTTGTTGTGGTATAGTATGACGGAAAAAAAAGAAAATCTTACATTTAACCTATTGTAAATACAAATTTTGTTTCCACAAGGTTTGGGTAATGCATATAGATTATACCTCTCCTTGTCTGTATTTACTGCAAAAACAAACAAACAACATGTAAAAACAGCAAAGAGATTGTACAGAAAGGTTTTAAAGAGGAATGTCCCAAAACCTCCTGCGCAAAGACAGTACATTAATTTTGTTTAACGACTCATCCTCAGAAGACCCCTGACTAACTTTACAAAGGAGTCTGACTTTCCCAATCATCCCAAGGAGGAGCCAACCTTGTCTGTGGCTTCAAGATACAAAGAGAAGCAGCGGGCTCCCTGGATTAATGGGGCTATGGCGGAGGAGTGTTTGGATATGATTGAACGCACTCTGGTCCTACAGTGATACGGTGGGGTCGTCTTGAGCCAGACCAACCCCATCGATCAGACTGCGGCGCCGGGATAGGGGGCCTCTGGTTTACCCTGGGATCACCTCCACAGAAGGAGAGATGCTCGTTCAACACATGCAGCTTAAATTCACTATTGCTTTGCTCCTAACAGATTAGTCAGTACAGGCGACAGTGGCTCAGGCGGTAGAGTGTAATATGACCAAAAGCTAGACGGTTCAAATCAAGAACTAGCCAGGTCTTTAAAGGCTCTGTACCCAAATGTGTTTACCAGTTGTGAAATGAATGTGTTTTCCTCCTTTATAATGTGTGTTTAGCGATTGCTATTGCCTCACAATGGTTCTATTACCTTTTATTCTTTTGATTTTATAGTACAAATGTTTAAAAACAAATACATATATAACCTCTTATTCAAAAGCTGTATCGCTGTGTAGAAATCGAATGGCCTTGTGCCCATTTTATTTGTCTACTAGTGGAATGAAAGTTGTTTCATCCTCCTTCTGTGAACTTCAAATGTGCTATTTGTGAAAAAAGACTGCCCATGTAACAATTGTGAGCTTGGAGGCTAGTTTTTGTGAATATTACTGTAAAAACTCATTCCTAACATTCCTAAGAATAACAGTTTAAACTTTCACTCCCTTGTTCATTGCTGCAAACAAACAAACAAAATCAACAAAATTTAGATTAATGGGGAAAATGATATCCACCCAGACAACATACAAACTCCCCACAGCAAGGGGGGGATGTCTTACACAGACACCCCCACAGAAAGGATCAGACAGTCTGGGAAATTGAACCCGGGACCTTTTTGCTGTGAGGCAGAAAGGCAAAGTGCATATTCCCATATTTCCTCTCAAATTCAAAGGCGACAACAGCGTGGTTCCAGACGAGCCTGGTGTGTCAGTGCTTGCCTGAGGGCGTCGTCTAGAAAAAAAAAACTGACTGAGGCGAGGTGTGCTGCAGGAGCGCAAAAAATCCGCTGCTTTCCATTTGCAGCATCTTCTCATCTCATGTTAATGACTTCATTCAGCAATTAAGCTTTCAAGCTCTTACAGGACAAACTTTATTTATCCCACTCTGAGTTAAACACTGTCCGCCCGCTCTGGCGTTGGTAGAGCGTGGGGTTGTGTACGCCGCAGAGACTTGATCAAAACACCAGCACTGTGTGCCGCCATTCACCACGAGTGTCTGTCTAGCCCACTTACTGCGTCAGGTCTGAAGATTTCACAGAGCAGCCCCCCATGAGCGCCAACGTCTCGTCTACAGCCTGCCTTTAGAAACACAAGATTGGGCCCAATGACTCTTATATAATTCTAATGGAACCACGAGACAGGGGTAGACCATCTATCAGACTGCAGTGCTGGGACGGGGGCCTTGAACTTACCCTGGGCTCACCTCTGGAGAAGGAGATGCTCCGTGGGACGGGGAACAGCTGCAGCCCACCCTCGGGGAGCGGGAGAATAATTGGATTTGAAGGCCCAGCGATCACAAGGAGAGTTATAGTAAGATCAGACGTGTGGATAAAAATAACAGCCCTGTCCTCAACTTTAATGGAAACGGCTAAAGTGAGCGGTACTGAGGAGGGCTTTGTCTCTTAAGTACAGATTAGGACATGTCAAAATGCTGGGAAAGTTTCTCAAAACACGGACTGGCCAAATTGAAAGTTTAACCTTCGCTGGGCTTATGGGCTTCTCAAGTTGAATCAAATGATAAAAATGGTGTATTAACTTTTATGATGTAGTCAAGGTTTTATGTTACCTTTCTAACAAGGCTGAGCAGTGAGAAATAGTGAAATATGAAGCTGAAGTGCGTTGGATTTCTTTCAAGTTCAAGAGCAAAAATCAATATAAAATCTGGTTGAACGTAGAACTGCAACAGGGCTGTTCAAATAAAAAGGGCACACGGCAGCACGATTTGACAGAGAGTACATTAAAAAACAAACCAATAGATAAATTGGGCAAAACAAGAATTAAAAAAAGCTAAATTATGACCAAAAGGAAATGGAACTAATTTAGGAATATCAACACTAGTTACCAATGTGTTTCTCAGTCAGATGGAACCAGTGTTTGGAAGATTACTTTTAAAAGGTTATTAGTTATAGTAGGTGCATTAAATGGGCGGTATGAATAAAGTTGCCTTGCCCTACCCGTTACTTCTCCTCAAAAGTAACTGTGTTGGTAACTGATTTTTTTGTATGATAAAAGTAACTTGTTACTGGATAAAGTAATTACCAAAAAATACTGCAAGACAAAGCGCTCATTCGGCGGTGCAAACATAAGCCTGTTGTAGCCACTTATTCCCCAAAGTTTCAGAACCAGAGTTTACTTTCAGTCTGTGGCCCAGAACTCAGTCACTGACACTAACAAAGCAAACTCAGAAGGCAACAGCTACAGCTAGTGAACGCAGTAGCACTGCAGTAAAACGACTGATCTTTATTTATATGGGGCCTTTCACAGACATGGTCACAAAGCGCTTTACATGAGACAGTTTTACATTCACTCCACACTCGGTGCAGTGTTAATTTTGACAACATATTTTAATTTAGTTTTAGTCTTAGTCTTTTGACGAAAATGTAATTCAATTTTAGTCGAGTTTTAGTCAAAAACATATCTTCAATTTTAGTCGACTAAATTGCAAGTCAATTTAGTCGACTAAATTTAAGACACATTTAGTCGACTTTGTATTTATAATATTCATTATAATCATATTTAATCGAGGTCCTCTGCTTCATGGAGCTGCTCCCTCATGAACAAAGCTCAGAGCTGTTCCTTTGGCAGTGAATTTACAAGATATTAGGCTCTTTCAGACTATCAATAGAAGTTTGGATGATATTAGTCTCTCCTTTTCATTTTTATTTAGTCTTATTTTAGTCGACTAAAATATCTGGACATTTTAGTCATAGTTTTAGTCGCATGAAAAAGTTTTAATTTAGTTTTAGTCCAATTTTAGTCGTCAGAAAAATCACTTTGACTAAAATTAGTCGACGAAATTAACACTGACTCGGTGGTGGTAAGCTAACTTTGTAGCTTCAGTTTCCCCTGGGGGAGACTGACAGAAGCGTTGTCGGGTGTGCAGTCACAACAGCGTTTCTGTCAGTCTCCCCAGGGGAAACTGAACACCACGAGTATGGTACAGTATAATTGTCTCACGTAAAGCACTTTGTGACGGTCTGTGAAAGGCGCTATAAAGTTCTTCGTCTTTAATTATAAAAGCTGTTATTCCCAACACTGGATGGAACACCACCGCTTCTTGCTATATGGATATGGCGTCACCTGATATTTCTATAGCGATAATTTAGTGATATAATGCAGCGTAGTCCTATAACCAGATAAGGAAAACGACAAGCATTCAGGGTTATGGCCAGTTTCCAGATATGTCTAAACTATCCAACAAGTCATAGACAAAAGCCGTAACAACAAAAGCTGAGCAGAGCAACACGCACTGAGGATAAGAAAAAGGTGCACTTTAATGACCCTGTAGGGAAAGCTGCCCTCTGTATTCAACCACTTATCAACCACAGAGTGCTAACGTCTTTGTCAGTCAGCTCTTGCAACACACTGCTTTGATAATGTCTTTTGTTTGGACGAAGTGGAGACATTACATATCCCCAATGCATGTAAAGAGACGGAAAAGTGACTTATCATGTCTGCTAATGCAAAATTATTGTGTTGTCCCCCAAAACAGCCATAAAACAGGGAAGCAAAAGCACAAAAAATAGCCCCACTGTACTTCTGTCTGTTGTGAGGAAAGGCCTTGCTGTCCACAGCGAACATCTTCGACACGAACACGATGACAGGAGCGTTATCTTCACTCGAGCACTGGAGAAACACTGCAACAGAGAGAACAGCGAAAATGATGTGTTTTGACAAGACATTGACTGTGGACATGAGTTTAGGGCATAGTCATCACTGACTGAGCTCAAGCGCTTGAGCTTTATCAGATAGACACCCTGGTACATTTCTAAGCAGAGATTTAGAAAAAGTCTACAATTCGTTATATACTATACAAGGTTATATTTTCTTTGATGTATGTGGTATTATTTATGCACAGATACAGCATCTACTCGTCTTATTCGCTAATTTCCCCCACACTTTGATCATAAAAGACCTATTCTGATCACTTCTTTTCTGTTATGTCTTGTTGGTATTCTCAGATGGCTGTTCAGAGCGTGCCCAGGCTTCAGCTCTTTTAGTGTAGGAGCCGTGTGAGTCAGGCCCATAGACGCAGCAGTCAGTGGGTGAGATTAGATCATCTAATGAGACGATTAGGGAGGACATGAAAGACAGGGCGCTACCAAGCAGAGACTGCACTTCTGTAGAGCAAGACAGACAGAAAGAGAGAGAGGGGGGCATTTTGTACCTGTGGAGATGGACATCATTTTAAAGATCTGCAGACATGGACTAAAACTCAAAATACTGGCTGTGATGGGGTACTACTACCATCTGAAGAGCTGCATGCGCCTCTTTAAGCCTCTATTGAGCTTTGATGAACACAATTAACCTATGAAGTGCATTTATACTGTATGAGTGATGAGCTGCTATAGTATTGGGCTACATCTGTACCAGGCAGGGACAAAGTATCAGTTGACATTTTCCAGGGAGGGACCCTCCAGATGTACATATTTCCGACAATCAGTGCAGTTTCAAAGATTTTACATTAATTTTGTATTTTAGTTCCTTTTACCATCATATTATCAATTAAAAAAAGATTCATGCTTTTTTTTGTTTGCAGATAAAAATACTATTGCAGCACTTTAAGATATTTTAATTTGAAAGAGGTCAGGGTGGCGCTTTTACCAACTTATACTCCAAAGACCACCAAAAGAAAGGTCACATGCGCTAATATTTTATTAGATTCACAAATTCGCTTTAGCACGCACGATTTCAATACGCTTCTGCAATGACACACGATTGTTGCATACATTTTTCGCAAGATATCTTGTATTGATGGGGAGATATTTCATCACATCTCAATGGGTTTAAGGTCTGGACTCTGCGGTGGCCAACCCATGTGTGAAATGATGTCTCTAGCGCATAGATGTAATGATTAGAGGCATTATCGCCATTCTGCTCCATTCAAGGTAATGGGCCCATGTGGTGTGTGAAATTAACATGCTGCTGCACCTTGCTCCTCCTACAGAGAGGCAGGCGGACTGACAATGAGCCTCCACAATTCTCCGGGGCCTGTAAATCAAAGCCCCAAGCTAAAACTTTCAAATTCTAGAAAATGAAAACAAAAACAAAAAACAGTGTGGTTAAGACTCTTCTCAGAGTTGTCACAGAAGGAAACATATTTTTAACAAAAATAAATAAACTTATTGGAGCCAATGTGGACTTTGTACATGTTATAGCGAACCTTCTGGAGTTGCCCTTTGCCACTAGGGTGTGATATTGCAGCAATAGCAGCAGCATAGACATAATAATATCCTCACCGTTTGCCATAATAACGACGTTCGAGGGATTTACCTTCTCCTTCTTCCCAGCTCTGATGTAGCATGTTTCTAAAAAGGGCATAAAAGCAGGATCTTCACCTTGCGGGGCACGTAGTTTGATCGTAGCCGCGCCTGCGCCATTAGCTCTAATGCTAACAGCCTGTCAATCAAAGTCCAGCCCTTATTAGTATACGAGATTTCTGAAAAAATTTACCTTACGAAAACCAGACTGCTTTCTTTAATTGCACAGGAGCAATATCTAGCTGTAGAAAGTTCCAAAAAATTAGAAATCAGGCTTGACAGTTGCTTAAGTCGTGTGTAAAGTGCAATGCTGAATAACAGAAAACTAGCTTGTTTTGTCGCCCACATATGGAGTTACTACAGCAATGGCGGACAATATCGGCCTCTAGCATGTCTGTCTTAAAGGATAGCAACCAGCGGCCATTGAGCAGCACCAATGAGGACCAAACAGAAGTGCTATCCTCGCTCCTTGTCCTTGCTCCCTGAACCACTCTTTCTCAATGTGAGCTCAATGAATCCTGGTATTGTCATTTTGGCCCATGCCATCAGGGAAGAAAACTCATTGAGAAATAACCTGGAAATGTAATATATCCAGGTAAGTGCAACCACAGACCAGGTGGACACTTGTTTCTGTTTTGTGTATTTACTCAATTTAGTCAAAAGTCCCGAAATGAAAACCAAAAAAAACGACTAACCCTCAGGTACATAAACAATGTGACAATGCCTTCACAGACAATCGAACCCGCCTTAAAGCGTGTAACTATACATTAAGTTCATCACGTACATCCGAGCAGCTTGTAGAGCATTTGCATATCTGCGGCGGACCTGTACTTTGGAGTTACACATTTAACAATAAGTCACTAATACAAGCAGACTCGGATATGGGAATGCACTGCAGCCCATGACGGGATTAGCTGCACTGTATTAGATAAAGAGTAATAAAAGGCACACCTTCAGAGGCTAACGATGCATCAGTGAGAGCTAAGTGCTTCAAACTGCAGCAGAGAGGGAAATATCTGATTATACTGTGGGCTTATGCTGTGTGAATAAAGGGAGAGTAGCTATAAGTCACAGAGATAATATGGAGTACATGATACAGCCTAAAGTACACAGCTCCACTCACCATTCATCCTAATAATAGTCTTTAGCCATTTTGTGCTGACTCATAGGAAATGCTAAATGATGAACTAAAACAACGTTAAGGATTGCTGCAAAACTAACTGGATAACAAAAAGGTGTTTGTGGAAATGAATTGGCAGTAAAGTAGTTTTAAAATGTTTTAGTACCGCAGTAGAGCAGTTGGTTGTGTCAAAATGAGCCCCCACTGCCTGATGTAGTTACAATCAGAAGGGGCTAAAGCGTGTTCTTTTGTAGTTGCGAGGCTCTGGCGGATATTCTTTGCCTCTTGTTGCTCTGTGGAGACCAAGTGAATCACCCGCATGCAGAGCTGGGTAGAGTATAGTCAAATATGTACTCAAGAGTAACGTTACTTTCAAATGATTTTATGCCGTGCAAGTAACAAACCCTCAAGTAAAAGTAAAAAAGTACTTGGGGAAAATGTTACTGTACTGTACTGTGAGTAACTGAGCGCGAAAAAAATATTTATTTTAAATGACGCCATTAATTGTGTAACACAAAACAAAAGATAATTTGGAAATTGTGATATTTACAAATAAACTTTAAAAAAAAAAATGGCATGAAAATACAGAAAAACTAAATAATTCTAAAGAACAAAGTGCACGAGATGAACTAAATCTATTTAATCGATCAAAATGAAGCATTTGCCGCTTAAAGGCACATTGTGTAACATTTTGGACTATACTGTTGCCATCAGTACGAAACATGCTCCTAATGACCAGCTCGACACAGAAATGCCATTACTGCAGTGGCTAATCAAAGCATGGATTTGGATGAGAACCTAACCTGTTTAAATCTCAAATTCTGCTGACTTTAGTCACATCTGGGGCTGAGGACAATGCAGAGGACACTCCTGGTGAAAGTTACAGTCATGTCTTAAGAGAGCTGAGCCGCTCACAGCAAAGGGACATGTTTGTTTGTACATTTATGTGATACTTTTCAATGATGAAAATATCCGTCATAAAATAAATGCTTGTATATTAATTTTATTTTGGGTAAAATTCTCCTCGGTGTGGCTTTAAATATTTACTCACAGTGGAAAAAGTAATTATTATTAATTATTTATGCACAAGTAAGAGTGCAGATAGAAGTACCGCATGGAAAAACTACCAAGAAGTACAATTTCTTCAAAAGCACTTGTACTTGAGTAAATGCAACTACCCACCACTGCCCGTGCGGCAACGCTCACTGTTGTGAGTTACTGCATTGACGGTTAAGTTGCACAGCGCCACCTACTGTTCAGAAGTGTGCATTACCAGGCTTAAAACGGGACAAAAGGTTAGGAAATGTAGTGGAGTAGAAAGTCTTAGATTTACCTTTGAAATGTAAAAGTAAGTGAGTGTGTCAGTGAGTGGCAGAGCTTTCACCCACCAATCCAAAGACAGACTTGGCCCGTCCATAAATGTAAACGTGATAACAAATAATACACTGAAGGTGATGGATGTGTTGCCCTGACCCGGAGGAGTCGAGCGTTGTACCTTGCTTGAGCTCCTGTGTCTGCTCCGGTAATGAGTCAAACCTCCGCGCTCCCACACTCAGCAGCTTCTCCACTCTCTCTGCGGACATCTCCAACGGACTGGGCAGCTTCTCACACACCATGGCTGCACAGGCATTAAGGAAATGACAGCAAAGAGCAGCAGTGCACATTGCTAAGGTCCATCAAATGTAGTTAATGCTAAAAGTGGAAGTTGTGTTTTTGTTTCAGGCAGCCCCATGTGCTTTGAAGAATGCAGCCATAAGAGCACATAGCAGCCCACAGTAGCAGCAGGTGAAGGATACAGAGCACAGCCTGGGGCACCGGTAACCACTGGCTGCAGATGGCTGACAGAAGGACTTTAGGGTCGGAGTGCCGCATGTCCCGGGCCATAACCTTCACCCCTAAAGAGGTCACAACTTTGTCCACTTTCTCTTTGTCTCTGAAACAAAACAAAAAAACACAGCACAAAGTAAGACAGCCATATGCATTTATCTCAAAGACATGGGTGGATTGAAAAATTGAATACTGGAATCAGTTTTGATGTATTTGCCATATCGGGGAAAAACAGGCACTATTTTAAAGTCTATTGTGACTAGCTTACAATGCCAATAAATAATATTGTGATGACATAAATTTAAAAAGTATTTTTTTTTACAGCTGTAATGGAAAGGTCACTGTGTCGTGGATTTCTCACAAAAGTGGCTTTCCCAGACCTGTGCGCTCCATCAGGGAGCATTAACCTCCAAAGGCCACTCTGACTCACCTCTTGATGACTACAGCGTCGTATAAACTCCAAATGTTGTCGAGCACGAGTTGAACAAAGAGCGGCTTCTTCCCTTTGGCCTGTGAGAGACATAGAGAGGGAGAGAAAGAGAGGGAACACAGGCAGAGATGGATGAGGCAGAGGAAACAGCGCTAAAGCGAAAGCTAAAACAAAGATTTACTATGATTTAGAGGCTGTTATGATTCATCCCAAAAGTCGGCTCAAGTGAAAATACAGGGTTTACTGCCTCATGGTTTTATAGATCTGATATTAATCATTATTAGGCTATGTACAATTGTGTTGCTAAGTCATGTATTATACAATAAAATAATGTAATAAAGTTCTAATTTATGAGAATACAAGATGCAATTGTAGCCAGCAGAGGGTGCATGCTTGCAACTGTTAGCCAATTAACATGTAATGCAATGGCAAGATGAGAACTACAATAATAATTACAGCAAGCCCCTGAAAGATTAAATAATACAGAAACAAAAATGCTTTTTACAAAACTTCTGTGTTAAAAGCAGTGTTTGCAACAACTGTACCTCAAGCTCACAATCCCTCACAATACTCTACCTTTAAGGCAGCTGAATGTAATATTTGGATGCAGCAAAAGAGGCAATGGCACAAAAGGCACTGGGAGGAGAGAGAAACTGGAGGAGATTTATTGTTGCACCCCTGAAGCACCCAACACATCTGAGAGTGCATCCAGTGATATTTACTGAGCTTTTCCGAGTATTTCCAGCCTTTTGACAGTGAATGGGAGAGCGAGGATAACGGCCTGTTCCTGTGCACCGGTGACCCACACAATCCTGGGCGCGCGCAGAAGCACTAAAGCATTTATCATGAGCTGCTGAGGGGACCAGAGGCAGAGCTTAGGTCCGCACATATCATAGAGCACTGATTACCGCGGCCGGAGCGTCTGTGAAGGGATCCTGGTTAGAGATAGCACAGGGCCTGAACAAATCTGAGAAAAATGTCTGATTGCAACTGTCTTTAAGAAGTTTCGTAAAACGACACATTCTCACATACATGTAGGCTAGAGGTTTAAACTACAGCATGTTGTTTCACACACACAATAGGACGCAAGTCGTCTCCAACAAGCCTTACTGGCTCTCAGCTCTGTTTTGACGCCACCTCAAGGACTATTTAAATCTTCTTCTGTGGAAGCATAGTTAGACTTGAATGGCCAATACCGTCACAATGTGTTGAGCGTTCATGTCTCTGGGTCCCGTACTGATAGTAAATAAACTAACTCCTGTTTAGACATCCAACATCTCCTGCCTCTCTTTGCAACTCTACTTTAGGACTAGAGGCCGACCCATATGGGATTTTATTGGCCAATGCCGATATGCACGGTCGATTTTTTACAAATGTCTGGTCTATAATCCTGTAAAAACACAAACACTTGGTCACTCCAGTAGAGGCAGATTTGATTTCCTTATAGCATACTGTTGCTAGCCAAGGCATTTTGCACAGCGATCACAAATACAATTGTGAAACTTAGCAATTGAATTCTCCACGTTCTGCGTTTCAAAATGACATACAGCATGTCCATATTCACTGAGGTAAAACTTGTAGCTAACCAATTTTCCTTGCAATGTTTCTCTGTTCCCCTAAGGCCTTGGAAGTTATGGGCTCATTTTAAAGCCCTGACTTAGCACTTTCCAATGTAAAACATGGAGAAACTGGAGCTATCCAAATATCAGCCCAATATCAACTTGTAATTAGGACTTCTTTGGAGAGCACCAAATATCTCCAACAACATTACTAGTGTTCTGTCAATGGTGGGTAAAAAATTTAGTTTTAATTTAAAACTTTCATAAATAAGTATGAAAATGCTGGTTCTGCATTTTAAATATTGTAAATAACTGAATATAAACATCTGTAAATACTGTAAATATATAATAATGTAAATATATATGCATATATATGTTTTTAAAAGATAACATGTAAAGTGTGAAGTAACAAAAGGGGCAGATATTATAAAACTTGATCTTCTCTGCGCCGTTTCATTCACACTGTATTGGCTTGGCAGTTTTGTTGTGATTGTAAGATGTCACTTTCGAATGAAATAAATAAATACAATGAAAAAAAAAAAGAAATGAACATTTCCAGTGTTGTTATTATTTTTTTTATCTTTCTTTCAAAAATATATCCACAAACTACATCCAGATTGTTTAGACCACAAGTCTTATTGTAGAGACACGCTTAGACCGTTACACTAGAACAGTGGTTCTCAACTGGTGGGCCGGGACCCAAAAGTGGGTTGTAGGAACGTGGATGTGTTCACAGAGATGTGGACCATTGCCAAAGGGGATTGTTGATAAATCGATTTGACAGTCAGCCTCATGATAAATGTTTGGATCAACAGAACTCTGTGACAATATACTTTTCTTCCAATCTAAAGGTTTTACTAAACTACTCAAATCCATTGTTTATCAATAATCATAAAATGATCCATTTTATTTTCGAGATGTTTTTAGAAAAAGCATTTGGTGTTGATACCTGAGAACATCATATTTCTATTCAACCAGTTGAGTATAGACATCGCCATTCTACGAGGCTGAACCACCCATTTCTTCTTCTTGAGTTGATGCTTTTGAGTATATAATTGCAAAAGTGTATTTAATTTTGTTTTCTGCTTCTACAATGTTAGAAAGGAGCAATGAAAGCAACTGTTGAATGAACATGCATGTGATGTTGCCTTCAAAGACATGTTTCTTTGTTGGAAAAAGCGCTACATCCATTTGACTGCGCCGGCTCTGACCTCGGTTTATGAGTACGTGCTGTGCTATAATGGCAGCAGAGGCTAAAAGAGAAACTCCATAAACATCTAAACATCAACACTCCCCAGAAAAATATCAATAAAACACAGGCGGGGAACGCAGAAAAGTGTAGAGCTGAGGAGGTGCTAACAGTGGATGTATAACTGAGCATATGGGATGTATAATCCGTCTGCAATAAAAGAGGCACTTCATTAAAAGCAATGAATAGATAAATGACACATTTATGGTTACTGCAGATGCTTTCAAAAACAACCAGATGAAGGAACATTTAATGGATTTGTCTACTCCTTTGTTTATCTAATACCTTAGGCTCCAGGCAAGTTCATAGTTCTGAAAGCAACATGATTTGCTTACAGTGTTTGTATTGAAAACCAATAGAAAGACACAAATTCAATTAATGAGATAAAATTATCTATCTCAGGGGAGGTGCTTCAATCCGGACCGTGAGCACAAACTCCTGAGTATGTCAAAGAAGTACGTCTCTAGCCCATCCCTGTGCCAAGGTATACATTTTTAAAGAAATAACCACATTGCCCAGTCCAGCCTCTAGGGGGCAGCTTAAATTAAAACAAAAAGGAAATAATTCCACATGTCCAGCAGAGGGCAGTGCCATAATAAGAGATGAGATCAGGATATAAACAACACATTGTAGCCACGTGGTAAATGGTCAGTCTGCCCCAGGGGGCGGCTGTGGCTGCAACAGTAGCCTACTATGGAGTAAATGAACAATGATGACAATGTAGCAGAAACTTGTGATACAGGCTTGTAAAGTGCAATACAAGTGTAAGCCGTCATTATTATTTATTAGGCTACAGTCCTGTCGGGAAATCAACACTATTTTACAATCATAGCTCATTATTATTAATTTATCGAAATAGGTTTTCTGGTTTCATTATATTGTAATTTTGTTTATGGCCCCCAGGGAGACTTACTTGGAGACCCCTGATCTATATGCTACGTGCAAAGCATTTGTGACATAATGAATTAAAAGTATGTCTGGGCAATGTAGCAAAAATTATAAATCATGACCTCAATACTGATTTTATCTTATTATTCAAAATAAATATTTTTACGGTTAATACAAGTTACAGCAGAATAAATGGTCACAGTATATGCATGACAAGTCGGCCGATAATCATTCAAAACATAATAGAGGACATTGCAGCTCATTAACGTGTAGTCAGAAACCGAATTAGAATAATAGGGTTCAAAAAGTAGACATTTTCTTTGGCGCAATGGTGCAACATAAAAAGACCAGCAATAATACGGCATGCAAATAAAAAATGTATAGCAAGATGAAAATGAGGTAAAGTGCTAAGTTCGGTTACAAGCATCTTGCCCCTTTCCTTGAAGCGCACATTATTGAACAGCCATTATATTGAACAGACAGGAGTCATGACAACGACAAAGCGGCGGAGTGATGGCTTGATGAGAGTCCAGACTGCACTGTGACTGATGCAGAGACGGACCCAGTGCTCTCTGAGTGACAGGAGACCAGTGATAACATCGACCCGAACCTGCGACAACTTCACCGCTGACTGCACAGATCAGAGATAACAGGCTCTTCCCACACACCTGCTCTGTGTGTCCAGGAGCTTAAAATGCAGAGGGGAAACTGCTCGATTGGTTATGAAAGCTCAATACGAATAGGAAACAATATGTCACTGTAAAACCACTTGCTTTAGGGGACTTTATTTTCTAAAGAGGAAAATGTATTCAAATCGATTTTTTTTTTACAAAAATAATGGCATGATGCTAAAGTTAGTTGTGGTGATATTTTTGTTTTTCAGAATGAGCCCCATGCTTAGTGAGACTACAGTGTACAGTGGGAGGAAAATGTATGTGAATGCTTTGGAATTTCTCACATTTCTGCCTAAATTGGTCATAAAATGTCGTCTGCGATCTTCATCAAAATCCTAAGAATGAGTAAACGGTGTCTGCTTAAACTAATACCACCCAAACAATTGCATGTTATCGAATTTTTATTAGCCATAACATGTAAACATTCAGGGGACAGGGAGGAAAAAGTAAGTGAACCCAGGAATCTCGCTGAACTGCAGCAGTTTTACAAAGAGGACTGGTCCAAGATTCATCCTGATCGTTGTGAGCGTCTAATCTGCAACTACAGGATGGCAGTTACTGCTGCAAAAGAAGAGTCAGCCAGATATTTAATACACGGGTTGCAGATTAGATGTGTTAGATGTGGTATTAGTTTAAGCAGACACCGTTTATTCGTTCTTATGATTTTAAGGAAGATCAGACCACATTTTATGACCAATTTAGGCAGAAATATAAGAAATTCCAAAGCGTTCACATACATTTTCCTACCACTGTATCCTCTGGCACAAGGAATACGTTAAGGGAGTCTCTCCTACTTCCACCATCCCAGCACCTGACCCCAATCAAGGCCTCCAGTAGATAAAAAAAAAGAAACTCACTGACACTGCCTTTATTTAAACCACAGAGCACAATGTCAAAGAAGTGTGGTCTTTAATATTCTCCTCCACACATTCAAATGTCTCACACAGGATTACCTTCCTCTTCTCCTTGTATTCAAACGTTCAAAGTTACAGATAAAAGCTGATACAGAGAGACACAGCTCCCGAGGGCCCTACCTGAGCTCCCTTAATGATCTTCTTTGCCTTGGCGTTGAGGTAAAAGTCTCCCCACAGCGTTTTGATCAGCACCCACCGCCTGATGCCCATGCGCTGACTGTAGATCTCGGCGAACTGCTGGATGCTGCGGGACACAACATTATAGACGATGATATATCGATCACAGATCAAGATTAATGAGACACAACAACCAAACTCCTTCCGTATTATGACATTTTACATCTTTATGATTTATTTAACCAAGTAAAAAAGTTTGTGAACCAATTTTCATTCATTTTACAAATACCTGGTCAACTGAACTCTTTTTTTATGACAACAAACTCAATATTTTGTGGTAATCTTATCACCAAATAGAGAAGAGAAATTGTCATTAAAAACAACAAATAACAGTTCAGCGACTCAATGATTACATTGACGCTCCAGAAACAGTATCAGAAACAGTCTAAATCCTACACATAAAAGAGCATAGAAGACCATGGTTGGTGGTTTGATTCCTGCTCTGACTAAAGCTTGCTGGTTTTCCCATTGCTCCCACAATTTGGTGGTCAGATTTGCTACCAGTCTGTGCCAGTAGCAGGTTATCTGTCAGTCAGCCAGAGACGACCTGTGGCTACCAAAGTAACTTACTGTTATCATTAAAATGTTTATATCTTAATAAGAGATCGTATCATGTTTGTTTTAGTAACACATTAAAATAAGGATTCTGGCTTGACATGGTGTACACCCAGTTTAACAGAAATGTAGTCTAATTTAGAACCTTTTCAGACACGGTTTAGTCCGGGTTTGACTTTTTTAGACTTGGTGGTACAAAAAAAATATATGGATAAACGATACATGCATACATACAGTATGTGTGCATGTACTATGTATATACAACTTTTATTTTAATTTTCTTTTTTAAAGCCACATAATTATTTACACTACCGTTCAAAAGTTTGGGGTCACTTACAATATCCTTATTTTGAAAGAAAAACACTGCTTTTATCAATGAGGACAACAGAACTTAACCGTCTCTTTTTAACCTCTTACTCCAACTTCAACCGAGCACATTTTCTCCAGTTCAGCTTTACCCAAATCTAAAAGCTTCTCGACTGGAGCTTACAGCCTACAGGCCAGAGTAACACCGAATTTGAAAGACCTACAAATCTGATCGTGACTTTTTTGCTGCGTTGCGGCACTTTTTATTGTGTTATTGTTGCTCTTTTGTCGCTTTTTTGTTGTATTTTCATCCTCATTTTTTATCATGTTTTTGTAAAATTTTCACCACTTTTTAGTTGTGTTTTGGTCGCTTTTTTATTGTGGTATTGTTGCTTTTCCGGCACATTTTTGTTGCTCTTTTTGTTTCTTTTTCATCCTAATTTTTGTCACTGTTTTGACACTTTTTTTCAAGAAGCTTTTAGATTTGGGTTAAGCCAAACTGCAGGAAAAGGTGCTGGGTTGAGGTGTGGGTTAAGAGGTTCAGGTATAGAGTTAGTTTTTTGGGGATTATAAGGTCTTCAATAACATCGTTTATCGTGATAGTTTCCTACCTCAATGTATCGAACTTTAGATTTTGTTATTTTGTTAGAGGGTAACGGATGATTAGAAAACCCTCGTGCGATTGCCCCAGCACTGCTGAAAACTGTTGAGTGGAGAAGCTATAGAAACTGGGCTGGGTGATTGAACCCAAACCTTTGAGCGGTAGTGGTATCTTATATAAATGACTATAATACTCGAAAGCCAAGTGTAGTGTGGTGTTTATGCTGACTCACATTTCATTGTATCCATATATGCAAATTCATAAGTGCGATATAATCAGTAAAACTGCGAGACAAAACAACTACACCAAATGTTCAGTCAAGAAAATAAATAAATGACATTGCATAAACTCAACAGAAAAATCTAACGGGCAAATATTAATTATGCAAGTGGCATCTTTCTGAGCCGACGAGACAAGCATCAGCAAACATAATTGTGGTTATTAGCTGTGAGTGTCTGGGGTCTGAAGGAGCCTCGAGTGTCCACTGAGAGGCTGCTGATTCGTCTGTGGGGGCGGCAATCACAAAAGGCTGAGAGGGAGAAGTGCAAGCGCCAGGGTCTGTGGCATTTTTCGCAGACGCACTTGACCTAAGAGATTATTTGCGAGCGTTAATATGAGTGGCACAATGGGGAGATAGTTTTGAAGGTTGAAGAAGTTTCCTCTGTGACGTGTGCGGCTGAATCTAGGGCCCAGTTGCCTCAAGATTTCACAATAATAGCTGAGGTCACGTGACTTTGTTATGAAGCTGGTAATGACAGCAGGAGGAAGACTAACAACCGTCTAGGATGAAATTGAGGGAACACCTCCATCTAGTGGACAGTTTGAACACAGATAATCTTATGATAACTTGTTTGGAGATTTGCATTTCTACACTGTGAGATTTAATTCATTTCGATGTTTTTCTCATCTTATTCAGTATTTTCTAAACATCAAGTCCTGTAGAAATAGAAACATTTACCTGAACCCCCATCCGTCTATGGCGCTGGCGAACACCACGTTGCCCTGGTCCGGAGAGAAGTAAAGGTTGGAGTCGTCCACTTCTTCGAGGCCCGCGCTCCAGTCGTAGACCACCTCCTCCCCATACCCAGACGCTTCCCTCTCGGGCTCCTCGCTGTCCTTCTCTGCTCGCTCCTCCAGCACTTTGGACGTGAACAGGGACCCAGTCACGGCGTTCACCTGCAAGCAGGGTTCATGATTATCCGATATAATGTCAATTAACAGTAACTTTCTCGTTTGATATGACTGTTATAAGTCAACAAATTAGAAAAAGCTATCCCAGTGTGAATAAGTACCTGTTCGAGTAGCTTCTGCAGGTGACTGTAGGCTTCCAGAGATGTGAGCTTCAGCTCCAGGATCAGTCGGTCAATTTTATTTATGACCAGAACTGGACGGATGTTCTCCAGCCAGGCCTGACGCAGCACCGCCTGAGTCTGTGATGAGCAGAGCAGAAACACAGTATTTAGAGTGAAGTTGATGGAGTGGATGCACTGCTTTTCTACACCTGTCGATTATATGCTCGTCATTCACAACATGAAATTACATTTACTGGATGTGCTGGATGACATATGAACAGAGGTGGGCAGAGTCACCAAAATATTTACTCAAGTAAGAGTAACGTTACTTTGAAATAGTTTTACTCAAGTACAAATATAAAAGTAGTGACCCATTCAATTACTCAAATAAAAGAATAAAATGTTACTCGAGTACTGTGAGTACTGAGCAACTGTTTGAGCAAAACAAGTCTGATTTATTTTAAATGATGGCATAAATTGTGTGAAACAAAACATAAAATCATGTGGAAATCGAGATATTTACAAATAAACTTTCAAGAAAATGGCATGAAAATACAGAAAAAACAAACAATTCGAAAGAACAAGGTTCATGTGACGATCTACATGCATTTTATCGCCAAAATGAAGCGTTTGCCCCTTAAATATTTAGTCACAGTGGACAAAGTAACAATTATTGAAGTAAGAGTACAGATACTTCAATATAATTTGACTCAAGAAGTAAAAAGTACAGTATGATAAACCTACTCTGAGAAATAAAATGTGTTCAAAAAGTTACTTAAGTACATGAGTAAATGTAAGTACTACCCACCTCTGCATATGATGAATAGTGTTTAAATGATAGTGTAAAGACATTTAGTCATGTAGTTACAATAAATTTAATAAACATACTGTAACATCAACCTGTCCAGGGACTACATGGAAAAATTACCATGTGCTAACATTTTAATTGTGTTTTTTTTCTGTCAAATATTGTATTTGCGATTCAATTTACATTGAAACATTTAAATGCATAAAATACAAAAGTGATGAGTGAAGGAAGTCATGTTACTTTTAGACTTTAGTCAAACAATATATATTAACCATAACATTTAGGCGACCAGTCATGTGGATTTTAAAAAAATAGGCAAGTTTTGAGACATAATAGCAAAAAATCACTGTTAACTTTTAAGAACATGTATTATTATCTGGGCATCTGTAATTCTGTAACACATTCATTCATCTTTATTTGAAAGGCTCAGCGGTGGCAGTTATTTAATCAGTCATTAAGAAGTCTCCAAAACAACCATCTTCTGTACAGACTGAGAAAGAGTTACCTGAGGACACACTCCTTCCACGGCATCCACGATCACTATGGCCCCGTCGCACAGACGCACAGCAGTGGAGACCTCTGAGGAGAAGTCCACGTGTCCAGGAGAATCTATCAGGTTCAGCAAATACTCCTGCTCTCCTGGAAACAGACACCATAGACACACAATGTAATATAATTGCCACAAAATAACTTACGGAACTGAAGCCAGATGTACAATGCTTACGGTGTGTGAAGTGAAGCGAGATGGCACTGGACTTCATTGTGATTCCTCTGACCTGTTCATCCTCTCTGCTGTCCAGGTATCTCAACTGGGTGAGAGGCATCGAGGGAAAACATATCAGAACATGCATTTCAAAGACTGTTCAAAGACACCCTTCTGATCAAATCAATTACCTTCCCCGCGAGTCGACTAGATATTATCCCGTTACTGGCAACTAAACAGTCTGCCAATGTCGTTTTACCTGTAAGTGGAATCATGTCTTTCATTTACATACTGTGTATTGTTGGTCAGACTAACAATCATTCATTTGCATTTATTGGTAACGCATAATTCTATTATCATGATTACCATGGTCCACATGAGCCAGGATACACAAGTTCCTGATGTTGGCTGGGTTCTTCTGAAGAAGTTTGATCTTCTCCAAACTCGTGGGCCCCATCGTGAACACAATCTAGCTTCAACTTTGGGTAAAAAACCTAAACATTACAAAAGCATTAGGTGAACGGTATGGGAACTTTCCAGCGTATCATCTTATTAGCTAGCTGCTACGTAGTAAAGGCAAAGAAAAACATTTAAGCAAGCTTAGATAACCTGAGATATTAATGATTTGATTTATACAATGCAAGCAATACAAGCGCTCATATGACACTGACTGCTGACACTGAAGTCCTTCGAGAACTGTCACTGATGAAGTGGCTATACTTTTGAGCCGCTACAGCAAAGTTACCCAAAACACAGAGGCACATATATCATATCACAACATTAAATTGCGACTCCATTGTCGTATTGTACATATGACACAAATATAAAGGTGATTTCTGCTGTTTTTCCACCCCATGTGGAGGATTCGGTGAAGTCTGTACTCACGTTGTTTTCCCGGAAGTAGTTGCTTCACGTTAACTCCGCCTACTCCGCAAACATTGGTGCTGCATTCAAGAGCGGTCGTCCAAAGTGGCACTGCGCTCAAATGCACGAATCTTTTGATGATATTTTAACGTTCATAAACTCAGAAATATAGTTAGTTTTCCATTACGAGTTACAAAAGGTAATCCTACGCAAAATCTTGAAAACTGCATATTAACCATGTTATTGTAAACATTATAGTAAAATTAATTACTTTTTTTTCCTGTGTGAAATGCAGCACAAGGGAGGCTGCTCTGTTGCTAAGTAACGGGTTGACAGAGCTTTTAATGTGGATGCAGAGCTTATCTCATAGAAACCATTATCAACCTGTTTTAACACTGCACTTACAGCCAAAACCTATGGGCCAATATACAACAACAGAAGAGTGACATAATGTTTTAGTTTAATAATCTAACTATCCCTAAAGACCATTCCCTTCTGGTGCAAACTATCATCCACCTGGCAAAGTATCATATTCATAAAACAAAGTGGGCACAAACAAAGTCAGATGGACAGCACTGCATAAACGAATTCAACCAATACCTAAAACCAATAAAGACTGTGACCAATCAAAAAGCCATCAAAGTCCATAATCCATCCTGCAAATACCACCTGTCACCACATTAAAGGTGTTTTATTTATTTATCCTTTGTCATCCTGTGTTCTTATATCTTGATACAAATGTTCCCCCTTTATGTTTCTTTCAGTTTTTTTAGGATTTCATTTTATTGTATGTATTTTTTTATGTGTCTCCCCCTGGCTGTTAACCATGTGCATATTTATCTCTGTTGTACTTTTATTACATAAAAAAAATGTGCGGCATTTCGCGCCTGTGGGATGGTTTAGCAAGGATACCACCACTGATGCTTCATGTTCCTTGCTTTTGCAATATTTGTCCCTAGTTTGATAATGATAATACTAATGGTATACCGATCAGGATTTTTGAAACCAATCACAGATCACTAAAATTTTGATCGATCATTGCCGATCCGATCACATGTTTGTAATTGATTATTATGATTCATAATTTAACAGGGACAAATACTGAACTTTTCTAAATGTGTGTGTGTTTTGGGTGAATTTATTTTCAATATTTATATTTGAATATTTGCCTACTAGTTAGAAATCTACAATGTCCTGTTTAATCTCCAACTTTATTATTATTGCTGATATTATTATATGCTGTAGGCTATTGGTTTATCGCCTATTATTTTATAACTTTAACAGAATTTCCCTCATGGTCATCTTTTTTATAGTTTACAGTAAACTATTTTTTATAGTGCGTGTTATTTTGGCCAGTGGGGAGGCCGGTGGAGCTCTCAGCGTAAACATGGTGTTATTAGGAGCATCATTTTGGGTTTGGACTAAAACTTTGGACAATATTTGAAGTAGAAGAAAACTTCCACAAGGAGACGGTGACGAGGTGCCAAACACGTACGCGTTTTACTTTCTCTTTTGACTAACAGACATTTAGTGACACTTCAGCACATTTTCTCAGCAAATAAGACAGGACAATGACCCCTGCCTCTGATTGTAGTTACACATGCGTTTCAGATAGCACAGTTTTGAGATAAATATCCCGTTTGTATCACCTACAAACATGTGAAGTCATGCTGTAGTTGCAAATGCAAATGCTTTTGTCTTAAAGCGTAGCTCTAGCTCTGTGGTTGTTTAGTTTAGTTACACTTCAGTCTGGAAACGAGTAGAGCCGCCGGGCGCAGGGGGATACAGCCGAGCAGTACATCCAGAGCTGTTGTGTAGCCACGAATTACATTTAAAACTTGGTTTAGAGCGGCGCTATACTGCAGAGTTTTCACCAGATTATCTACTGTAAGAAAGTCTGTGAAATCTACGTTTGATCGGCGCATTTCAACGATCACAAAAATGAGGCTGTGATCGGCCGATCGGTGACCGATCAGATCGGTGCACCTCTAGATAATACATTGTTTAAGTTTAGCTGGTTATGTTAACATGCACTGTCCCAACCAAATAAACAAACAAACAAACAATAGGCCTACCAGTTGAAGTTGTATTTTTGCCACAACAAAATATAACATTGGTTATGTTTTTTATGGTGGTAGTTTTGGCCTACATGACTTAGAAATGCTGTCGAAATGCCCAATATTTAGGGAGTTTAAAGCCTGTTATTTTACATCACATTGTGGTATAAATGAAATACTTAACAGAATGCTTTCAGTTTCAAACAAGGTCTGGACATTCATGCACAAAACACATCGTCTCCAATGTGAAAATTGTTTTTATTCTTCTGCAATGTTAACAAAAAGCACCTTTAAAGGCTTGTTATTTTGTTTTCCATGTCAAACTGCAAGTCTACAAGAAACATACAGGGCCACAGATACATTGTAAATGCATCAGCAGCGAAAAGAAAAACAGTGGCGTCACCATGGAGCAAACTCTCATTGTAAGGCATGCAAATAAAAACGAAAGTGGCTTGAATGTTTCACTTGTTCAACATATGGTGTTCTACATAGTTAAAAAAGACATTTAAAGATTATGAAAATAAACATCTGAAATCATACACTCGTAATGATATTGCACTGACCACAGTATTTACAGGACACTGTACATTGTAGCAGACCGCGACCAACATGACTGAAAGTGTCTTATTAACTGCACCACCATAGTAGCACTACAAAACGATGTGATTATATGATTAGGGTTCTTTTTGATTTTGAATTGTTTAGTTGCTATGGTCTTCTTTCATTATTAGTCAACCTTTCAAGCTGCAAATGATTTCCTTCACAAACAATTTGACAACAAAAAGGTTGTTTCCAAGTCATTAAGATTCTTCATCAACATTAACTTTCAGCGCAGGAACGTTATACATATTTTATTTATTGTTGTTTAATTTAGACTCATTCTGCATTCGATGTTTAATGATTCTGTTCTTTTCTCAATCTCATACTTAGCCAAAAGCAACATTTTTTGCAGGTATCGGAAACATGCTTTTTGTGGATTAGGTTTTAAAACTTCATGAAAGGTTCATAAATAAATAATTGTGTTTAAATATAAAATAATCTAATTCAAATAGTATGCATCTCCTTTTGAGTTAAATAACACTGGAATTCAGACCCATTCACTGATGAATGGGTCTGAATGAAATGATCATTTTACATCAGCCAATGTGCTCCCAAACACTCTACTCTTTCTCCCAATGTTGTCTGACTCTGATCTGTAAATGCATATTTACTTGCATCAGAATGACTTCACTGTCTCAACCCCTCACCTCAGGGACACCGGCACGAGCACACTAATTGTCTGTCATGAAATATTCAGGATGGAGGAGATTTGCACGAGCCGCAGTGCTTCGTGATTAAATGCTGGCTTGGGGATGCAGGGGGCAGTGGTTCATCATGTGATCCAGTCTTTTCTCCTCACGCACACACACACACTCTTCCTCTTGAGTCCATCTGTCCAAACACCTTCAAATGTGTCCATCATTGTGTCTGGTCAGTGTCCCATTAGGAAACGGCAGTCTCTCCCAGTCCCTCAGTTCATAAAAGAAGAGTGTGCAGTTCTGCTAGCCGCCACTAGGTGGAGTCCAAGTCCAGTGAACAGGATTGGCAGCAGCGGTGTTTGTATGTCTGAGAGTGGCACAGTCTGAGCCTCCGCACCGCGCTGCAGTGCTGGGTGCTGTCTCTGCACTCGTCTGTAACAAAAAAAACAACAATAAAAGAAATGATTAGCAACCAAGGCTTAAAGCATTTAATTGTGTTTAACAGTATATGTGCATTGATAAAGTGCCAAGAAAACAAAATCAATATTCATGTCTGCATAATTATCCCTAGTTGCCATACTATTTTCCATCCCATTACCATGTTATTACAATGCTGTGGTGCTACCTGAATAACAATGGCAAATTGTTTTCATAATATTGGAAACCACAGTAGCAGTTGACAGTGCGATAATGATGCAGCTGGATTTCACTACACGTCATACTGTATTATATATGTTTGGAGGGCTGCTCAATAGAAACTATGCAAAATATTTTCTTTGGACAGTTAAGAAAAACTGCAACTTATATTAAATATACTTGCGTTTCTAAACAAATCCTTTATTAGAGACATCACTGTCTCACCTGCCCCCTGCTGGCCAACCCTCACACCTGCCCAAGCAAACCAAGCTGCTGTGTGTCCAAGGCATGTGCCAGTAGCACGTGAAATCCGAAGCGGCATGAAATAATACGAGTTTGCTTTGAGCTGCGTTTGTGATGTCTGAAGAAGAGTTTTAGACCAGCCCTGGGCTTCTAAACTTTGGTTCTCCTTTCAGCAAAAGGTGAGCTCTTATCAGTCGCGTCATCTCTAGAACTATGTATAAAAAATATTATTGTTATTTCCGTGACAAATACAACAGTTTATGATGCTGCGCTTTGGATGGACAAGCGGGAGGGCATCCTTAGTAATCTTTTTTTCTTGATTATGCCATTTTTGTAATCGTCTAGTGTAATAATTGAAATGGCAATTGACTTTCGATTAATTGCACAGCCCTATATGTTTGTGTGACAAAAACTAACTAAACCAACTTTTTGGGAAAAGAAGAGGAGGCGGACACGTGATGTACTGGTGTCCAAGAGCAAGCTGCAGTTTCTTTGAGCGAAGTCCCAATAAAGGCACTTAACCTTGTCTTGCTCCTCTCACATCGGGCCTCTCAGAGTTGAAGAGCTTTTTTTTTTTTTTTTTTAAGAATAAACAAACAAAAAAAGACCTTTCCAATGTCCATCAGCTGGACACTTTAATGCTAGAAACAAAAAGTGTTACCCACATTGTGTCATCTGTGTAGATCGTTGGTCTGATTCTCCTCTCTGTGTGGAGTTTGCACCTTCTCCCATTGTGCGGGTGGGTTTCTCCTTGGGCTGTTTTCCCATAACAACCTCCTAAAACATGTACAATTGGCTAAAACAGCTAGATGATCCTCACCCAGATCTGGACAAGGGTTCTCGGGCGCTGCAGTGTGATCCCTCCTGACAGATTGCTATGGAATTTTGCATGGGT
Source organism: Proterorhinus semilunaris (assembly GCA_021464625.1). Lineage (NCBI taxonomy): Eukaryota > Metazoa > Chordata > Actinopteri > Gobiiformes > Gobiidae > Proterorhinus > Proterorhinus semilunaris. The sequence goes on from CM038346.1 coordinate 33,740,058, forward strand.
CAAATACTGAGGTTCCCTAACACATTTCCTAACCATAATTATGTTTTTAACACCTCTTGACAGTCGTACTATGTGCAGAGTTGATCTATTTCCCTTCGTGCTTCGAACTGCTCTTCTAACTTTGTGCCACCCATGCGTCCGAGAAGCATTTCTCCCACAGTTAATGTTTTTATGACTACCCTCTGAATAAGTCTCTCTGAAGTCTGTCTGAAGGGAACAGCAGAGCATTTATCATCTTTAGCAGTAAGTGCATTGAAGTGTGCTACAGTGGCCTGTGGGGGCCAGTCTATAGGGAAGCCATTCGTCATTTTTTTCGGGATACGTTTTATAAGAACTTTTCAAAACCTTTTCAGACACTACAACTTGGAAATTGACTCCCAGTTACAGTCCTGGAGCAGCCTTTGATACGTGAAGTTACATTTGCTGAGGAGGGGAATGACATGGGACCGAACTTCAGAGGGCTTTTTATCTTTCTTTAAAAAAAATAAAAAATAAAGCAGCCAAAGTTGAATATAGCAATCATGGTGCGGTTACTGCGCCCTGTGAACGAGATCCAGACCACTGACTGAGGCGGATGAACCAAGTGAACCGAGTCTGGCAGACCAACAAGTGTGAACATGCCCCCGATTAAGCACAAACCATCCATTTTCTTCCATTTTGTCCGGTGACGGGGCGGGGCGGGTCGCAGAGGCGGCAGTCTGAGCGGAGATGCCCAGTCGTCTCTATCCACGCACGCTTCCAGCAGTTTTTCTTGGGGAGATCTCAAGGCATTCCCACTCCAAGGAGATAGTTGTTCATTTACCAAGCATGTGAATCAGCAGCAGAGTCATTTGCACGTTTTGAGCTCGCGCAGCATTCTCAAATGTACATTTATTCGTTTATTTGATAGGTATGCACACATAACGTCTTAGAAGGGCTTTTAAAGTACAAATCAGATTTAGGGTCCCATTTTCTGGAAGAATATAAACGTATACCCATACACTAATAAAGTCAAGTCTAAATCGGGCCCATATCGATTTTTTTTCACAGCAGATTGTTCAGTAGAAACAAAAAAACGGCAGTCATAGCTAGCGTTAGCATGTAGCATGATGCTAACATGAAGCATCACGTTAGCATTTGCCGTTATTTATGTATATATGCACTGTTGAACTACTTTGCTCCTCTCCATGTTTGTATTTTTATTGGGTAGAAAACTATTTTCATAATTCAGCATTTGTTAAAAATGCTTTGGAGTAATTATAGAAAGATTTTTATCCTCTTTGTTTTCCCCCTCAACTGCTCCAAACATGACCATAATATATGGGCGATTCCAGAGATGCCGTCTGTATCCATATACAATTTGTAATGGTAAATTAGGCGCAACATGCCCACAAATAGCTACGCACTATTTTCCAGCTTACACTTGCTGTTTCGCACTTGTTGTGATAAATGACCCTGAAAGTCTCCCCAGCGAGTCCTAGGTCGTCCTCGGGGCCTCCTTCCAATGGGACGTGCCCTGGAATAAAGATCTTTAATAAAACTCTAGATAGGACATCGCCAAAGTAACACATTGGAACGAATGGCAATTCTGACGGTACAATGAAAAATAAAGCACTTACTTACTTACATATTTCAATGTTCACCAATAGGACAACACACATTTTTGTTTCCTTTTAAAAACAAAAACAGCTCATTTCATGACTTTTTTTCTGTCTACTGCAGAAAAAAAAAGAATGTTTTGCTTTTATTTTTACTTAAACAGTAGCACCGTTTATTTTTTTGTCATTATATTTGGCTACATTTTACATACTGTAGATTCCCCTGTACACTACTGTTCCAAAGTTTGGGGTCACCCAGGCCAGTTCTATAGTTTCTCTAATCAGCACAACAGTTGTCTGATGTGCTAGCATAAATGCACAAGGGTTTTCTAATCATCAATTACCCTCTAACAAGATTAGCCAACACAATGTGGAACACTGGAGCGATGGTTGCTAGAAATGCGCCTCTGCACACCTATGCAGGAATTCCTGCATAAGATCCATTTCCAGCTAGAATAGTCATTTACCACATTAACAACATCTGGACTGTATTTATGATTAATTTAATGCTATCCTCATCATCAAACATGAGGACATTTTAAGTGACCCCGAACTTTTGAACGGTTGAATATGTTTGCATTTATTTCATAGTATTTAATGCTGTATTACAGGACTGAATATTGGTTTATTTGGTAGGGACAGTGCATGTTAATGAACAAGCCACACCGGATTGTAGCCTTGGGCTAATTTCCATCCGTTGTCCCTCAGTCGCTCAGTCACACTCTCATTCATCCTGGCCTATTGTACATTTTTTTAGTGGTAGGGGAAACCGGAGTACCCGGAGGAAACCTACGTAAACACGGGGAGAACATGCAAAATCCACACAAAAAGGCCCCGTCCAGGTGGGAATCAAACCCAGACCTACTAACTGTGAAGCACGAGTGCTAACAACTGTACTACCGTGCTGCCCAATATTGCACCATATATATGCAAACACTTTTTACAATTGCATTGCATTTAATTACATAACATTAACGAAAGTTTATATTCTCAAGTCACAGACGATAGATTGACATAGCTCCTTCTTAAACAGTCTTTTAGTTTGTATGAGCACAGTCCTAAAAGAAGACCATAGACAGATTTTGACCAATATTTAGCTTGTGAACTTGACACAGTGTGTACACCAACACTAGAATGAATGGTACAAAATCGTGCTAGTCCTTTAAAAGGTGCATTATGCAACTTTTTATGCGGAAAAAAAAAGTTGATATTTGTGCGTATTTGACCGTGACCTGCGGTCAAATACGCACAAATATAAACTTTTTTCCCCCCCACACAAAAAAATTGCATAATGCACCTTTAACGATACGCTATTTGGGAGATAAAACATACAGCAGATCAAATTACCAATCATAATGGCCTATGTATTGACTATTGGCCTTTCAAACCCCCCTATCGGTATCGGACTCCAAAAATCCTCCTGGGACTTACCTGAAATGGAGATTTTGAATCCCAGTGGGACTTTTGTAAAACAACACAATTTTTTTCAGAGTAAAGTTCCTTACCTGAGATACCTAGACTTGCCAGCAATACAACAAATCAAAAACAACTGACTGTATCTCAAATTCAGATATTTTTCTCAACAAAAACCATATTCCTATTTTATATGACTTGCTATTAGCATTAGCCTCTCCGGCCAATCACAAGATGGCTGCCACGTTTGCCACGTCAACGAGCGTCATGTTCTATCTAGAGTTTCATTAAAGATCTTTGCCCAGGAACACCAGGGAAGCAAACAGGACAAGCTCAAACCTATGCATGTAAGTTTATTAGAATGACAAAATGATTACATTCTAAGTGAAAATGTAGCTTAAAGCATGCAAGACTTGGATAGACCTCGGCAATCACGCTAAAAATGTCAGTTGTTTCCAAGTATGCAACGGAATAAGACAGCACCTTAATATCCTCCGCTTTTCCCCCTTCTTTCAACGCCCTACATTAGCCTTACCCGGTCTGCTGCAGTCGCTGGAGGTGCAGGTCTGCCAGGTGGTGGGCCTCTGTATCCAGGCGCAGTGCTGATGGGCCAGAGTGCGCCCCGTCCTTAGGTGCACACACTCTACTCTGCGTGACTGGAACCCGCCGCCACAGGGCACACTGCAGCCCCCCCACGACCCGGGACGCCACTGGACACTGCACAGGTCCGAGGAGCAGTTACGCACCGACGCTGGTCTGGAGAGGGCAAGGGGGAGGTTAATGAGAACACGGACGAGGGCCCATTAGGTGGTCCAACTTGTATCACTGCAGGTTAATAAGGAGTCATTTGAAGTTTATAATGAAGTAAGTTTATAATTTATTTTTAGGACAAATATATGTAGGCTAAATAAAATTGGATTTGGTTAAGATGTTGGGAAATGTACTTGATATTCAAAATGTGAAAAGTATGTTTTATAACTTTTATTAATGCAGGCAAATTTCACAATAGCATAATTGATCAAACTGTTTTTAGCAGACATATAAAGTAACAAAAGGAGCAGGTAAAAAAACAAAAAACTATTGGATATCGGAGCCGATACTGAACCGATACCAGTTTTGGCTCTCACTGTTTTAAAAACACAACTTTCACCAACTAAATATAGTGAATATGGATTTGATGTAATTTTTAAGCTACACCTGGAGAATTCAATCTTTGAGTTCGTTTTCACCTCCGCAAATGTATTTTTGATCGCCATGCAAATGCAGCGGCTAGCAACAGCATGCTAAAGCTAGCAGAAGAATGCTAAAGCTAGCAGAAGCGTGCTATTGCTAGCGGTTACGAATCAAGGCTAGGTCAGAGACTATGATAGAAATACTTAAAGTTGCCTAGCCTGGCTGGAGTGGCCAAGAGTATATATTTAGTTTATGAAATGCTGTTAAAGAATAACAGAACATATTTGTAATGCACAAGTTGAAATAATCAGATCACTTTATGTGGGCTGTTTATATTAATATAAAATAGCCTGTCCCTTGCAAAGTGTTGAAAATCCAGTGATCCTTGTTAAATGTTTTTCCATTATTATTTATTAATATATATAATTGATAATTCATATCATACAAAAGATAAGACTTTATTGATCTTAAAATCTTTTAAGAAATTATCTTAGTATCGGTTAATATCGGATATCAGCAAATACTCAAACCTGCATTATGAGTATCGGAAGCAAAAAAGCTGGATCGGTGCATCTACTACAAAATAATATTTGAATATAAAGGTAACTAAAACACGTTGAGTAAAAAAAACAAAAACAAAATTCTTGTAAAAAATGGATAAACTGCACAGCACTTCACTGTGATGACTGGATTCTAATCAGCACCAGTTCTGTCCTCTGCACTCAGTTCACAGCAACACTATACTAACTCCATTCAGACTTAAATGTCACCGCCATCTCGGGACAGCCTCCGGTGGGACCTGTGGCCTTTAAGCTCTGCCCCGTTCTGCTTCTAATCTGGTCCTCTCACAGTTTGGAGGTGATCGAGTTCAGGACAAAACGGTGAATTAACAACTACGCTGTCCGCTACTACCGAAGGACGTTTGTTAAGTAGTGACACATTAAAAAACATAGAGCCGGATATAAACTATGCACAATTATCTGGAACAAACTTGACGGTATTCTGTATTTTGGGTATTCGTAAATAGGACTAAATGTTAAAAATGATAGGAAATTTAACCTGTAAAAGTGGAAGATACTAAGATCGCTCTTCTTCTCTCTGACCCGTTCATTCAAGCTGCATTTTACTGTCATATGAATAAGAAAATACATAAAGAAAAACAACAAAATAACTTAATAACAATAGTTATCAATATAAACCTTGATTTAATGTATTTTTTATCATCTATTTACCCATGAAAAGTCCAAAGCTTCATGGAGAAACTCTTTTAGCTTAAATTACCCAAAAATAGCCCAAAAAATATATTTGAATGAACTGTAAGTAGAAGCACAAGTAAGATGTACAGCTAATGTTATTGTGAATAATGTACTTTTTTATATCAATAACTTATAATAGATAATTGAAAGAGCTTCTACACCAGATGTCACTAAATAAACAAGAACCTTGGATCCGAACCTTGGACCCAACCGTGAATCCCCTCAGACGAGCAGCCGTGTGTGAGCGGTAAACTACAGCCCAGATGAACAGGAAGAGAGAGCATAACCGCCCCTGAAATAGGGCTGGGCAATTAATCTAATTTGAATCTAATCGTGATTTTAATAAAGGATCGATCTCGATAATCGTGTGGTGCATTTTAATCGAAAGGAGAATTGGCCAGTCCTGTCGCATTCTGGAAAAATAATAAAAAAATTCCGGGTACCACAAAGCTGCAGCGCCTGTCAGATCAAGCCCGGGGAATCACTCGGCCACACAATCGGCAGCAAAAGAAGAGAATCTGGTGAATTGAGGTGTATTTGGACCAGATTATATTTGAAGGTGTAACCGTGGATTAGCTGGACTTCTAACAGTGAATTTGATCTTCTCTTGTACTTGTACTGTGTGTTTACCTGTATTTCTTTATGCACATATTAAGTTGTTAACGCTAAACTCCATGAAGTCGTGTTTTTTTGAGGCTCCGAACACAAACCATGCACCCGTTGTCTGCTTCTGACATTCTTCAAATATTTCCCTTGTTTGCGTCTCCTTTGCAGATGTCTGTGTGTTACATGGTACAGGGACAGGTGAATTGTATTGCTTGGAGCTTGTCTTTGCTGCTGCCCGACAGAGTTAGCTGCAGTTTTCAGTCCGGATGCAGCATCTGTTTAAAGCAGTACTAAGTAACTTGTTTACCTTAATAAATCCTTTCTGTAGTCTCTCTGGGGGCAATACAAGTGTTAATGGGATGATTGGGGGGTCTTTCATCTCCCCCTGGTGTCTCTGACCAGAAAACCACAATTGCAACTTGCCTGCCAACGGGTCGGAGCCACCAATACACACTAATAGAATCACGAAGACGAAGCTAACAGGCTAATGGGCAAAGCTAACTGCCCGCTAGTGCCACTTAAACAGTATTTACAGCCAGGTTTGAGTGAAAAAAAATGATCTCCATTGTGTAATTGGATGTACAATATCCCTCTGTCCCTTTGTCTTTTCTGTCAGGGTAGTATTTACTCTCACAGATAATTAATGAGTAAAAAAACGCAACATGCTACGACACCTGCAGTGGCGCTTATGGCTTCTAAGGGCATGAGTTAATTAGCACTGCTTTAATTGCTAGTCCAGGAAAGGCCACATTTATATTTTGTATCACTAAAACAAAATATCTAATTAAAAGTCAAGATCGATCAATATGGGGAAAACAATTGTGATTATTTTTTCCCCAAAATCTTCCAGCCCTACCCTGAGCTCCATGACGCTTCAGTCACCCTGATTAAATTAGTGCGGTTGTTTCCCGATTGTAAAAAAAAGAAAGAAGAGCCAGCGGGTCTGAACCTGGACTAAAACTGGACTAAACCAGGTCTAAGCATGGCTCAGTGTGTTGAACTGAGCAGAGGAGAAACACATCACTGCCTTGGAACATGACAAGCTTGGAACTTGACAATTTTCTTTTTCAATTTGAACCTGAGTAAAATTTCATTCAGGAGCCCTACACTGTCTCATAATCAATGATACATAATCAAAACCAAATTGCCACATAGCTTTATCTACACTCCACAGACTTGTTTACTGTATAGTTAGCCTGGACCACTTCCCTCTTGGTGTATCTTGTCCGGTCTGTTTGGGGAGGACAGGGCTTTGTGTTGACTCTCTCCACATGAGTGTTTACCTGCGGCTCAGATCACAGTCCGAGTGCGTGGTCCCGTTGACCCACTGGCACCGCACTGACCTCTTCTGCACCGTGGTGGAGGGGCCCAGACACCGCCCCGAACACTGGACACAAACAAAACACATTTGTATTTGATCAATTTGGAAATGTCCCAGAGGAGCACGGGTTTTCGAAGGACCTAAGCAACCAGAAAGCTACACTATAGAACCTTTGGACTTGGGTGGAGTAAGCATTGGACATTTCTAAATACATTTCAATCGGAGTCTTTAATAATAATAATAATAATAATACATCAAACTTGTATAGCGCTTTTTTGGACACTCAAAGACGCTTTACATGGGGAATAAACAAAACAAAAAAGGGGTTTAAAGAAAAGCTAGTTTGAACAGGTAGGTTTTGAGTACTGATTTGAAGGTTGGTAGTGAGTCAGCGTTTCTAATGGGCAGTGGGAGTGAGTTCCAGAGGGCGGGGGCGGCGATGGCAAAGGCTCGTTCCCCTAAGGCCCGGCGGTTAGTGCGGGTGATGGGGGTGAGGCGGTTGGTGCCGGCTGAGCGGAGGTTGCGGGTGGGTTGGTGTTGTTTACCCTGTGAGAAACCTCTACAAAACAAAAATGGCAGACTACTTATGCTCCGAAGATATATTTCTGCAACTGTTCAAATCAATGCCTCCTGTTGGCTACAAGGACATTAACTCAAAGCTCATTTGAGAAATTAATGAGACTTTTTAGGGAACGGAGGGCTTAGTAAAAACAATCAAGCATCAAACTGTGTTGCCTGCTGGAGATGTGAATATTTTTCCTTTTCATCTACGTTAAAGATCAATCAAACTCTTTAAATGCCACTTGTATGTCGTTTTATCACAGTCTGTTCTCTAATCTCTAGCATTTACTGCCTAACAGCTTTAGATGTGCTTTTACGCATATGTTTAATCCACCATTTTAAACTAATGCCCTGGGACTGACGGACTCTAATATAGCTGTTAATCGGTTGCGTTCACGTTCTAGATTGTGATAATCTACGATGGAGGGCAGGGGCCAATTAGCCAGACTAAAATCACAAGTGATATTTAGTCTGGGGGCCACCAATTCATTTTCCCGTAGGAGAGGTGTGGTTTATGATTGTCCATAGCCGTTTATTGGGCGCCACGAATGTCTATCATATGCGTCTGCGCGTAGCCATAGCCAATCGTATCATATCAGATGGCGTATGACGTACCCGCTGTAAACCTTCGAGCTAAACTATTTAACACGGTCTAAAGCTTGATTGAAAGATGGCATCGCGTCTGCTGCTGTCATGTTGGATCCGTAAATTAACTTTTATTTAATTTTTTATTCATAAGCAAACTACAAGCTTCCGTATGTCGAAATGTGCGTCATCGTTCTGTGATTGGTCCCCAAATCCATGTGAACATTTTAACCATGATCCCCAGGCTGCTGGGCAATTCGAAATGATTCGAGCGCACACAGCAGCACGGGTAATCCCAGGCTAGGGGCCGATACAACTCTATGGGAAAATCTCCCAAAAGAAAATTGACAAATGTTGTATCTCATCAGTATTTGGTAGTGAATGGTTCACAAACCTACCGTATTATTTCAATGGCAGAAAGGCCTTCATATTGGCCAACATCACGTTCATATTTTTGAATATTGTCGACACTTTTGGACCCCTTTCAAAGAAAATAATTGGACCGCCTCAACAGTAGAGTGAAAATTGAAATTTCAACAAAAAACACAATCTATTTGTTTGGTCCATTGAAAATATTACTAATAAGAACTAACCCAAGGCTGAAATGAACGAGAAAAGTCATGACTTTTGCATGCGTTTTTGTTTTACGCTGAAATTCGTAAATCTCAGTCAAACTTGGCCGTTATACCTTTCCCCAGGGGCTTGCGACCCAGACGGGGCAGTTGTTGGAAGTGCAGTTGTTTGTGCTCTCTGGCCGGGGCGTCCCATTGCAGGAGAGGGCGGGCAGGGTCCTGGTGGCCCCCTGCGCGTCGAGCTGCTGACAGACCACCTGCCTCTGCTTCAGCCCCTCGCCGCAGGAGGCCGAGCATTTAGACCACTCGGACACGGCCCACCTGAGAGACAGAGTCAGAGAGATGGCGTCAAAATGAGGAGTCGAGGCAAGAGCGTTCAAATCTATATCTATTTGTCCCTGTATTCAAGGCGTGAAAGTCAGAGACCGTTTCTAGTTCTTGCGATATCTCCAGAGCATCCCAGTTGTTCAACTTCGGGCGTGTGCGCAGCTTCACAGCCACGGCAGTGAAGCGGGACAGATCATTCATTGTTGTGGTTAAGGTAAGCGTATCCTGCCTCACAGCCTGAACTATTGTGCGCGGATTGGAGAGCCAGGTGTTCCCTGCGACTATTCAGTGTGGAGTGAGCAGCGTGGGGAACTTCGTCTGATGTGTGCGTGGAGTGCAGAGCAGAGGCAACGTAAGCAAGGAGAATGTCTTGAGATAAAAAAAAAAAAAACGCTTCAGGGGTTGATTCATTTGGCTGAGTTCTAGCTTAAGCTGTGGTACGATGGATCAAACATTAAACTGCAATCGCTCTAGAATTACGAGAAGTTATTTAAGGATTATGGAAAAGTGTTGCATCAAATATATAATACTTTAAGTTAACTTGCAAATTGTTTAAAGTCAGAGCCAGTGCTGGCCCTTCTGGGGCCCTAAGCAAAAATCCACACAGGGGCCCTACAGTTCGCATCCCATGGCTATTCAACGAACAGCAAACCCGTTTACGGTCAAAAACAGGTCCACTGTGCAGTAGTGCAGGGTAGAAGTGGAACATAATGACCTCAATTCAGGCCCTGCCCCTCTGTGTGAGAACCACTAACCACTAAGCCACTGTCAGACTGGGGTTTAGGACTACTATTAGTCTATTTCCCCCACTTTTTAAAATGGTAAATGGCAAATGGTCCCATTCTCTCATCTCTGGTTCCTGACCTACAGTTTGGGAACCGCTGATTTAAAACTAACTGAAATCTGCGCCTGACTGTTATTTCTGTCTCACCACTGAGAATTAGCCTGTGAGTAGCCCAATTTGTTTTAGACTGTGCACATTCAGAGAACCAGAGTTACTGTAAGTAACTGTGCTCATGAGAACCGTGTGGATTCAACTCCTCTTTGAGACCAAAAGGCCCCGGACAACGGCTTTACTCTCGTCTATTCGCCAAACTACTGTCCTGATACTCCACTAGAAACAATAAGAAGATAGTTTGAATGAGTGTGTGGCGATGCAGTTCCGAGTCCGAGCAGAGAAAACATGAGCGCAGCGCCCGGGACACGAGAGACATGCAGCCGTGGCCCGCGCAGGAGGGGAGGCGAGCACCAGGAGACAGACAGACGAGCGGGACGCGAGGGAGAGAAGCACTCGCACATTGGAAGTGACGGGGAGAAGGCGGTAGGTCTCTCCTGCTCAACCACTTCACCAGACTGCCACGTGTAACACGCTGTAAAACACAGCAAAGTAGGAGGAGAGTGAGTGCGCGCCTGTCCCCGTAACAACGCATTGATTAATCAGTGAAACAACACCGTAGTTTGACTGAGATACGGGGGCCCTACGCACCTTGCGTAGTTTGCGTGTGGGAAAAAACGGCTTTGTTTAAAGTGATCAGGATGTTTACATACAAAGTAAATACAGGGATTGATTCACTTAAATTGAAAAACCTTTCTAAAAACCTGCCTAAAGTGAAAGTCATCAACATACAGTATTGCTACACCTTTTAAGTCATAATGTAATTATCATTTGTACACATTTTTAGGGTGAAAACATATATAATGCAACATTTAGTTGTAGACAGTGTTATTTAGTGCAATGTACAAACACATAATGTTGTTGGTAACAAAACACATTACACTGTTCCATCCATGGGCAGTTTATATGTTCTGTGTCTACATAGGTTTTCTCCTAGGACACTGTTTGCCCTGCCACTAAAATGTGTGTACATGTGCTCTTCAAGGATCCAGGTACAACATTAGAAGCATAAAGAGGAAGAAGGTGATCCGAGGCATTCTGAATACAAATAAAAATCCTTTAATTAAACAGGGACAACAGAAAAACAGTCCAACAGAGTATTTTTCTGCAATAGAGTAACATGACCAAAGTCAAAACTGGGGCATTCTACGTAGCGATCCTACACTCTCCAGTGTTTTTAATGAACCACCTCTCTTTGCTGTGAAAAGGGATCAACTGGTAAAAACCTATATACTCAGTCAAAAACAACTTTTTCCCCTCAACCAGTTGGCATATTCCGATGCGGCTCATGCAACTATTGTTCTCACATTTACAAAAGCACCACCTTCACCTTTGCTTCTCGAGGCACAAAAACTTTTCACTGCCGGCATTTTGCCAACTGTAATACAACCCATTTTGTGGATCGTTTGGACAGCATTTTTTTTTTTTGGTTTAACAAAAATAAGACTCAGAGATCGCCTTTCAGAACGCAAATATGCCATCAGGACTGAAAACCATAATTATCCAGTCGCCCAACACTGCAAGTTCTCCAGTCAATGCAATATCAGCCAACTCAAAGTCATGGTCAGTGATGTGATTAAAAACACTTGCAGAGGTTATAACAGACTCAGAACTCTTTCACAAAGAGAAACCTATTGGACTGATACACTAAAAGCCACAACTCATCCTGGCCTAAATGAGGATATTCACTTACTTACTTGACATTGCAGTGTGGTGGTGTTTTCCCACATGAGTAGGTTCTGATATTAAAAGTATTAAAAAAATATGTACTGAAAAAATATGTACTGAAAATGATTTATGTGTATTTAATTTAATGGATGGCCAAATTGTATATTTGTTGTACAGTCCAGCATCTAATGTATGTCCTTCATTCAGTGCACTTCTCTTTGTACTCAAGATTCCATTACGGCTTGGCAGCAAGTAAATATTTTTCCCCTTGCTGTCATTTTCGTGAGAGCTATCTTCTGTATGTTTTTATGATATAATGTAATGTTCTATTATTTTGCTTGGGTATGTATGCATATCTCTTTGTGGGCGGTCACTTATGTCCATGTGACCATACACATATATCAAATCAAACTTCATTTATAAAGCGCTTTTCATACCGAAAGGTATCACAAAGTGCTTTACAGATTACAACATTTAAAACAATACGCCCCGCATCATCCATCCATCCATATATATTATATATATATATATATATATATATATATATGAATGAATGCATATTTTATTTAAGTGTCATGCATGTATGTGCCGAACCCACATGGGCGACCGTTTAAACAATATGTTCAATATACAATATACATTTCACAGAAAAATCAAGAATTTGGATACAAAGCTTTCAATCTCACTGTCAATCTCATAACCAACTCAACATATCACCTTCTGCCAACCAAAACAGATCAGGATTATTGCATTTGAATCTTTCAAACAAAGCTGTTCTTAAATCATTATACAATGGGCAATAGAACATAAAATGGAATTCATCCTCCACCAAACATCAATCACAAACATTACAAAGTCTATTCTCTGTAATGATGCACCTCCACCTCTAGAGGCAGCACTCCTGCTCTGAGCTGAGCACACAGAGACCTCTGTCCTCTTTTCAAATTACATTTCACATAAATCTCTGTAAATCTGAATGTAAATTCTTAATTTCGGTTTGCTTAGCAATAACATTTTCCACTGCTCTTTGTAATGATCAAATAGTATCTGCCTGTGGTTTGTTATTTTGCACTGTAAATTATTCCAAAACAACATTTATGTTTGTACATATTTGAAGGACCTACTGAGATCAAGAACATTAAACATTTTATTTGTTCCAATTAAAGACTTTCCTAGTGAGTCTATCCTCCGGTAATGGAACAAGACGGTTCCAAAGTCTTAACATTTGGAAAATGTATATATATATATATATATATATATTAGGGATGGGAGTCTTAGGCCTCTGTCCGATACGATTCGCATCTCGATACACCTGCCACGATCCGATTCATTTAAGATACATCTTGCGACACCAGAGCTGCGATGCGATTCGAATCATCACCATGACCACGATGCATCTCGATCCACACATCTGTGACCACCACCAGCCCGATACAATTCGATTTAGGACAATTATCACGATGCATCTCGATGTTTCGCCATCCACGTTACGCTTGATGCAATGATTCAATAGAACCACCTCAAATAATAATAAGATTCGACAAATAGTCACAATTATTGAGGCCTTAAATTGATAACTTTTTAAAATGTTTTGTATCCTATATATTCTATGGGTTTATCCACCGTAAGATTTTTTTTCTTTAGTTTTTTCAACATTTTTGGAGGAACAATTATTATTAATCTATGAACAGTCTTGTTAAAATTAAAAAGGCGATTGTGTGAATTATTTCCACATTAATAACACACACAGAAAAGATCATATGGTTATGCTAATTAATGGGCGGGGCTTCCATTGCCTCAGCGCAGTCCCACCTGTACTCCCACCTGGCTCAAATGCAGTGCAGTAAAGTGGATTCCCTGGACTCTTTCTGGACTCTTTACGCTTGTAAGTGGACACAATGACGTGGGCAAATGAAGATGGCAGATCATGTTTGGAATATTTATCTGCGTTTGGCTTCCTGCTACTTTTCATCGAGTTCTGCACACAAGACGTCCTTGATTCAACACAGCGCTGCGGCCAACCCAACTCCACACCGCCGCGGAGGTGTTTCTGTCGCTCTCAGCCTGAAATTTACCGGTAAAACACACGCGCTCCTCGTAGGAGCAGTGTCACACACGCACGCAAATGTCTGTGAGGCCTCACCACCGCCCCCTTAAAGGCAGCAGGGAAGATACCCATCTGAAGAGAGCAATTCATCATGTGTAAAAGTTTGTCTTTAAAGGATTCATACAAGGTTTTAAAAAACGGGGTTGAGACCGGGTCTAAAAGACATGTGGTGGGCCTCACTGAAGAGAAAACTTTATCAAGCATCTCAGCATTAACCTGGACAAAACTGTGCAGTGTTTTTTTTTGGCACAAGTAGACAACCAGATGTATTTAAAGCCGTGTTACTTTGGGTAGATAAAATATTACATCTGATAGTATCTATCTGTCCCCTGAAGTAGTCTGCAAACGGCTCACAGGCTCTGGGGTTTAAAGGAGGTCTGTTAAAATCAGGATTTAAAACATTTTCTATTGTTGAGAATAGGACTTTTGGGTAATTTTTGTGGTTGATGATTATTGTGGAAAATAATGTATTTCTTGCATTTCTTATTGCTGTATTGTAGGTCTTTTGTTGAGCACGGAATATTTGAAAATGTATTTCCTCCAGCTCCTCTCGGCCTTCCTGCAATTACGCTTGAGTTGCTTTAGCTCCTCGTTTCTCCAGGGGGGAAGGGGTTTGGGATTAATCTTTTTAAGTTTGAATGGTGCAACTGCATTGAGGGCGATGAGTAGTTTACTATTATAATTGTCAACAATAAAATTGCAGTTAGCAGGTAAAACCACAGGAGGAATTTGTTGTAAGGCATCAATTTTGCAGCCACTTCAGGGGTAAAATTCCGTTTCCTCACAGTTTTTGCTGAGGATTCTCGCTGGATAAAACCCCCTCCAGGCCGAGAGTCCTGGAGGGGGCGTCCCGGACTGAGTAAGACTGGGCAGAGGAGGAAAAATCTCGTTGTCCAGGATGTTGAATCTATTTGCCAGTGTTATGCTATCGGCGTGATGGGAGCCACGCTTATGGGGAGCCTTGCTGGCTGGCACAACTATCAATTTTTCTGACTCCCTCCATGGAGTCGAACATCGGCCTGATGACGTGGACAGTTACATTGGAGTGTTATGAGACGTTTCCAGAAGAATGCTCCATGTCAGCGAGCTGCGCGCTAGTGGGACTGGTTTGAGTTTTACCCACGATTATCTCAGAGTCCTTTTCCTCCTGGATTTTGAACAGCAGGGAAATCCTTTGCTCCAGATCAGCAAATCTTTGGCTCAGACCAGCACAGGCCCCGCAACTGGGCATGGAGGTGAATCGTGTAGCCATTAGCTAGCCGCCGGTTAGCACAAGTCCACGCTGAGGTTAGAATGTGTTTAAAAGTTGTGAAAGTATAGATCCAGGTGAAAGCGACGTTAATAACAAATGGGAACCCCGAGGTTTAAGAAAAAGTTTTGTAAAAATCAGCTTAAACTACCTTTGCATAAGAGCACTTCTGAGCTGGCAACAAAAACGGCAACGCATCCGCAGTTGTCATGCGTATAATCTAAGATTATCGTTAAGATCTAGAGATATAGGTCACCGTTAAGACCACCTGGTTGCCTTCTTTGAATTGTATTCTGTGCCCTGATGAAAACCACGCCTCTGGTCCAAACGCGTTGGCATTGTGGATTATATTTGAATTCAAAGTGCTGTACTACAATGGACAATTCCTGCAATGTCACACACACCTGGCGGGGCAGTCCTGTCTGTTGCACGGGGTGGGGGCGGCGACGGGTTTGGGGCGGTGTAGACACATCGAGGGCGGGACGTCTTTGCCCAGGACAGAGACACAGCGGACCCTCCTCAGCTGAGCGCCTCTGCTGCCACACGACGTACTGCATGTGGTCCAATCCCCCAGGCGCCAACCGTACTCTGGGAAACAGGACACAAAATGTAGCATAACAACAAGACATTTTTGGGAGTTTGGTCAATGCACTCCATGCGGTCAGAAGTTATCCCACCAAGAAAAGTGACGTTGTGTTTTTTGTATTCTTGTCTTATCTTTTATCCTAGTTAGTGGGAAGAATGAAAGTGGGAATACACTCTCAAGATTGTGTCTGTTCTCCTAGTCTCAGAAAGAAAAAGGTGCAGTTGAAAAGATGTTTCCAGACTAAACCTCAAAGCCGGTCTCAGGGCCAGTGAATGGTGAAATGAATGAAGTACAGACTCATGGCAATTACAGACTCATGGCGAGTTTGCGGAGTTCATGTGGAGAAGGTTATATGAGGATGACGACAAAGAAAAGGGTCTTATTCTTGGTTCCATTGAAACAAAATTAACTGAAGTGTGGCCTTTGTCAAGCGCCTGTAAGACAAAGAGGAGATCGCAATGACAAGACAGTTCTCCCATGATATTTTAAGCACCGTAACAAAAGGTCAATTTGAAACAGAAAAAAACTGACACAGCGGATGCTACGTATCTATGTATGTATCCAAGGGTGACTATATGACATGGGCTAAAATGTGGGACGGTATCAAAGGGGCCTGACGCTTTAGGCTTTTACATCTTAACCCCCACTTTAACCCAGCACATGTTCTTCAATTTGGCTTTGCCAAATCTAAAAGCTTCTCAATTGGAGAACATACAACCTGTGCAATGCCTCATTTGAAAGCTAAGACCTACAAAACTTGAGAGAAACCTTGCATTGCCATGTTGTCGTCACTTTTTGTGACGACAACAGAGCCCTCTGCACGTATCCAGCAGAGGGCTGACATAATAAGTGCTCAGGATACAGTAAACAACACATTATAGCCATGTGGTAAATGGACAGTCTGCCCCATGTCAGCACAGTAATTTTTGTTAGTCGTTTTACAATGCAGTAGTATATAAAATCGCAGTAATATAATATATACATATATATAATATAATATAATAGTAATGTGTTTGTTGTTTATCATGTGACCTATGCATTTCAGTTCACTGAGTGCATTTCCCTCGATTGACTGCAGATTTTGAAGATACTTCATCTTGGATCAAACAGTTCAGTAGACATTTGCTCTTTAATAAACACCAATAAAAAACATATTTTACTGGCGCTTTTGGTTATGGACCCCAGCAATACACTTCCGATATATTTTGGCCCCCAGGGAAATTAACTTGGAGACCCCTGCCCTAATGTATCTTCTGTGTGTATCCACCTATCTATTGTGTGTTTTATTATATTCATGTTCAAAATAGGCCATTGCAACTGTGTCTGATTTTAATACAGTGAAACACATCAATTCACAGTAAAAAGTAATCGTCTGTAAACATTGAGGACGTTTCACTTCCTCAACGCTTAAATTGCGTTGACGCATTAGCATCATAGCTACTGACGCATAGTCACTACATCAGTAACTAGGCTAATGCTCATTTAGCAGAAGGCTGGAATTACATGGATCTAGAACAGAGTTTACCAGCTTTCATAAGAGTGCCGTTGATGTCTTGATCAAAGAAGGCTACTATAAATAAAGGGCAGACGTTGTATCTAAGGATTCTCTTTCTTCACAAAACATTTTCCCTGTTTCCCTAGGCTGCACTTTAGTTTGATTTGAAAGGTTAAATTGCCCTATTGGCAGTTTGATTTTCTTATTTCAGGCCTGACAGAGAGAAACTTAAAAAAATAAGTCATTTAAACCCTGGCTCAATATTTTTCCTTTTATATAGTCTTGAGAAGCCGAAGTCTAACCTTGTGAGTGGACGTAGATCCACGCCGTCAGTGGTTCCCCGCTGGTCGCGATGGGGGTCTCACACTGGTACCGTCCCGAGAACTTGACCTGGACTGTGCTGATCTCCAGGGCCCTCCCACCAGCCAAGACCTGGTGGGAGGGCCGAGGCGCGGAGGGAGGGGCTGGATGTGTTCCCTTATCCAGGCTCTGGTTGTTAAAATACCAGTGCACAGGCATGGTGTGCTGCGGCACGACTGGGCAGCCTGTAGACAACATAAAAATTACAGGAAAAAAGTGAAATAAAAGATGCTAATACCCATTACCTCTTGTTTTCAAGCACAATACAACAACAAGTACAACGTCTTTCATTAGCGGCAGGAATCCAGAACGGCATACACAAGTTGAACCGGGTAGTTTAGCTTCAATGAGGGAGATATCATCACCCTCCATAGAGAAGCGTCTAATTACACAGATCCAAACACTTCCTTGTAATGAAAAAGACTGCGTGAAGCTGGTAATAAAATGGTTTGTTTGAAAGTTTAATGTATTTTTCCCCACTACATTTCCAAGAACGTAATTAGGATAATGATTGCACCATAAGATCGGTAATTAAAACTGAAGGCGACAAAGTAGGGTAAATATCACTCAAGGCTCATTGCTTCCATATTAGCAAAACCCCTGTAAAGTATTTATGACATAATATGCAAAAAATTGTGTTTCTACAGGTGGTAGCAAGGCAAATTGAATGCTTTTTAATGCCATTCTGATGCGAAAATACTTGATTATGCCACAAATGCAAATCTCTGCATATTTCGTTTTGTTTGTGGACAGTCAATCAAACAGGTGATTAGAGCAAAGGATTGTGTAAAATTTCAGTCAGAACTGCAGCTGTATTTATTTTTGATGAATGTATGCAGTAATAATAGTTGAGCAATGTCATTGTTGTGGGTTCTGCCACTAAGGAAAAATTTGATTTTCTAATTTAACATCATTCGGAATCTAATTTAATGCTTTTTAATGGCTTTTAACCAAGCACATTTCCTCCCGTTCGTCTTCTTCTCAACTGGAGTTTACAGCCCACAGGCCGGCGTACGTCGTCACTTTTTTCTGTCATATCTTTGACACTTTTTTGTCTCATTTTTGTTGCATTCTTTTAACCTTTTGGTTGCATTTTTTGTTGCTTGTTCACCATTTTTTGGGCACCTTTTTTTTGCGTTTTGGGGTTTTTTGGTTGTTTTTGACATTTTTGTTTTTTATGACTTTTTTAATCACCATTTTGTGCAACTTCTGTGTTGCTGTTGCATCACGTTTTAGTAACTTTTTTGGCACTGTTTCATTGCTTTTTTTGTTGTGTTTTGACCCCTGTTTACGTCTCAATTTTTTCAAGAAGCTTTGAGATTTGGGTAAAGCCGAACTGGAGAAAATGTGCTCGGTTAAGTCTTTAATTTTGGCATGACTCATTTACTGACTTTTAAGGAGATGAAGAATTTTCTAATGGCGGTCTGGACATACAGTATATCGAAAAGGTGCAACCCAACCATTTTGGATCAGAGAATCTACTGTAGCTCCAAACAATTGAACAAAGATTCTGCTCAAAGGACAATCATTTCTTCTGCTTCATACCAAACAAGTTTTTTTCTTTTTCTCATTTTTCATTTTTTTGAGAATGCAGCACTCGTCTCAGCCTAAACAAGTAAATGAAATAACAAAGCATCCAAACGTTGGCAAACTGTCCAGGAATCTTTCAACAAATGCATGCTTCTTGCTAGTCACATGAAGGTAGTCTCTCGACAAAACAAATACATCTTATACGTGATAGAACACTGTCGAAAAAAAAATGTTGTACCTATCCTGAGGACGTCTCCGGGGCTGACGTGGACACTGGTTCCTCTGCTGGACGCCATCAGGAGCCTCCTCCGGCTCAGCTCCTGGGACAGCGGCGATCTGCCCTCGCCTACAGGATACCGGGATACAACCACCACAATTGTTATAATGTCTGCTTCCCCATTGTTTATGTCGTCACGCGTCACGATTCATGGAAAGCATTATTGACAACGGCTCATTGATCCCAAGCACGTTTTAAGCAATTACAAGATAGGCTTGCACCCTTCTCAATGGTTACGTTTACATGGAGACCAAAAATCTGATCACGATCGGATTTCTGGAGTTCTCAGATTATTGACGAGGCATGTAAACAGCATAAACTACATTATCTGATTTCTTTCTGATCTTTCACACATGTGCATAAACTAACCAGGGAAATACAGTAAAAAGACTACAAACTCACAAAGAATAAAATATATTATGAAAAGATTGAGTGTATAATTTGTAGAGAAAGTACAATATGTTTCCAACAGTCGAGTGGTTAAGGCATTGCACTTGTGGCAGAATATTACTCCATCCTCAGTTGTGCGTTTGAGTCCCAGCTGTGATTATTTACTGTTTAAATCGTAGCTCCTTTTCTTCACCCGCACATTTTTAATAGAAGATGTAAGTAACTCACGCCCCTAGAGGCCATAAGCGCCACTGCAGGTGTCGTAGCATGTTGCGTTTTTTTACTCATTAATTGTCCGTGAGAGTAAATACTTTGCTGACAGAAAAGACAAAGGGACAGAGGGATATTGTACATCCAATCACTGGACGAAGATCATTTTTTTCACTCAAACTTGGCTGTAAATACTGTTTAAGTTGCGCTAGCCTGCAGTTAGCTTTGTCCGCTAGCTTTGTTAGCTTCTTTCTTCGTGATTCTATTAGTGTATATTGGTGCTCCGACCCGGTGGCAGGCAAGTTGCAATTGTGGTTTTCTGGCCAGAGACACCAGGGGGAGATGAAAGACCCCCCAGTCATCCCATTAACACTTGTATTACCCCAGGAGTGACTACGAAAAGGATGTATTAAGGTAAACGAGTTACTTAGTACTGCTTTAAATTAAGGGGTGAGGAGAAAATTCAGTTCCTGTAATTAACCAAATCTGCACTGGCTCATGTAGAACCCTGATTATTGGGTTGTCTGATTT
Organism: Proterorhinus semilunaris; assembly: GCA_021464625.1. Taxonomy (NCBI): domain Eukaryota; kingdom Metazoa; phylum Chordata; class Actinopteri; order Gobiiformes; family Gobiidae; genus Proterorhinus; species Proterorhinus semilunaris. The sequence continues at coordinate 33,760,747 of CM038346.1, forward strand.
ATCCAGTTATCAGATTTTTCTGACCATGTAAACGTACCCAGTGACACCAGCATCCATCTGATTTGTGCATGTTCGTCAGAGGCATTGGTGGGCGATATGGGAAATGTATAACTTTTTTATTATGCAAAATCGACTTTTAAAATCTTTGTACCGTGTTACAAGGTTGTTCTCTCACGGAAAACATACCTGGAGCTGTGTTTCGGCCCACTCGTGCAGCTTTGATTAATCTTTGAATGTTACCCAGCGGCTATTCTTAGCAGCGCGGCGGCAGCTCCCAAAAAGCGCCTGCTGTTCCCAAAATGTTTTGAGGTCCTACATATCCAGGAGATGCTTTCCTCACCTCTCGATCTCTTGCTAAATGTAATCCTCTCAGTAAAAACACTCACCACAGCTTCACAAAAGAAATAGGTCTATAAATGGAATAGCAATGTTTTACCAAAGTATTTTTAGTTTTTTAGATTACAGTTAATTCCTTAAAGATTTGATAAGATGACAATAATTACTCTTTGTTGGTGTCTGGGTGTACACGTGCAGGACGCTGGAGGCGATGGACTTCCCGATGGAGTTGTTGGCAAGACAGGAGTACGTTCCCAGGTCCGAGAGAGAGACGTTTCTGATCCAGAGAGACCCATAGAGGAACACCGCCGAGGGGGGCAAAGGCTGGCCCCGCCTCTGCCAGGTCACCGTGGGTTGCGGGACACCTGGGAAAAAGCAACACAATAACTGAGAAACTAATCAGCGTGATAACAGGGTGTAATTTACTGTAAGGACGGAGCGAGAGTCGAAGCTGCGCGGGACATACCAGTGACGGGACAGTCCAGGGTGAGGTTGGCCCCCTGTTGAACACTGACTCTGGCCCCCACAGTGGCTCGGACGCTCTGTCCCGGGACAACTCCACGGTCCATGATGTTCCTCCAGGAAACAGAGATGGCTGGAGACTCTGGGGAACATCATGAAAGACAAGTCTTCAAATTTCAGTATGAATCAACTCCACACATTTAAACTCTAAAAATAAGGAAATAATGTATATGAGTTGAGTACATTTACAGTTTACCATAAGCAGGGAAGTATTTTGTAGTGTCTTGCCCTCAACATAATATTAATAGTTAAAATTAGATGTTCACCAATATGGGTTTTTCTAAGGTTCTAAGAATTTGGGAATTTTTATTGGCCGATGCCGATATGCGCAGCACAGATTTTTGACAGATTTTTTTGACAGATTTTCCCAAATGTCTGGTCTGTAATCCTGTAAAAGCATAAATACTTGGCCACTCCAGCAGAGGCCGATTTTATTTCATTACTTTAGGTGATTCAATCACAGTTTCTGTCTCAGCTTTGATTAGTTGCTGTTAGCATTAGCATGCTGTTGCAAGCCATGGCATTATGCGCGGCGATCAAAAGTACAATTGCGGAGGTTAAAACTAAAACAAATTCTCCAGGTTCTGTGCTTCACAATGACATACAGCATGTCCATATTCACTGAAGTTATATTCAATAATATAATCATATTCAAGTCCCATTGAGATTAAGAATCTCTTTTTCAGAGGAGTCATTGCCCCAGAGGGGAATCTATTGTACATGTTTTTAGTGGTAGGGGAAACCGGAGTACCCGGAGGAAACCTACACAGACACGGGGAGAACATGCAAACTCCACACAGAAAGGCCCCGTCCAGGTGGGAATCGAACCCGGGACCTTCTAGCTGTGAAGCACGAGCGCTAACCGCTGTACTACCGTCCTGCTTAAAGTCAAGTTAACTTGTAGCGAACAATTTTCATTGTGATGTTTCTCTGTTCCCCTGAGGCCTAGGAAGTTGTGGGAGGACTAATTTTAAAGCCCCCTGATATCTCCCTGACGGGGATTGGCGCTAGATCTGCAAATATTGTCAAATTGGCACATTAGGATTATATGATATTTTAATCTATGAATTATGACCATGTTCACAGATTAAAATAATGCATTCTTTTTAACCAATTCTTCTTCAAGAATTGGTTAAATCGATCCGGCTCACCTGCTGCCCGGAGCTGACTGGTCTCGGAGTCGGAGCCGTGAATATTGCTGCAGATACATCTGTATTGTCCCTGGTCTGATGTTCTGGGCTGGAGGATGTGGAGCCCTTCACTGTCCCAGGACACTCTGACAAAAACATCAAAGTCAGAAGAAGTTAGTGGCCATTGTCTGTCACTGCTTTTATAGGCACAACATTGATTGCAGTGACTGTTATTGTTATTTATAGTCCTTGGCCAGTCCCTATACGGCATCTCTCCCTTTGAATCTAGTCATATATATTGGAAAGATGTTTCTTTCTGCTTCTTTTTAGTCATGATACATCCCCTCTCCCTCTCGTTGAATGCTTTGAGCCCCCTTATAGCTAGAATCAGCCCTGTTCCTGTCCAAATACAAAATGTTATAGCCCTTAGACTGTAGCGGAGCATCTTATAGTTGAATAAATGTTCTTTTGAAAAGGTCAAGCCTGCAGCACTCAGCGAAGGCCAGAGTTATTCAGGACAATACAAGAGTCTACAGAACATTGTGTTTTCAGAGCGGCTGTAAAAAAAAAAAGAAAAAAAGAAGAAGAAAGAAGGCTGTAACATCTTTATCTCTGCAGCGTTTGACTCACTGTGGTATAAATTCCTCCTTCGACCTGACGTTTGTGAGGCCCTTTCATATTATCTAAAGCGGAGGATTCAGAGAGCTGCACTGTGGCATTTACAGAGCTATGACAGCAAAAAGGGCAAGCAAATATGCGGTGCAAAAGAGTGTTCAAACAATTAACCACAAAAAAAACAGCATTCTTTATTCACCTGCTCTTATATAAAAAAGAGGAGGTGTCAACAAGACCACTAGAAGTGCATCACACGCCTTTGTCCACGCTTTGAACGCGCTTTTATGTCCTCCGTGAGAACAAAGAGGCAGACAATTTATCGGTTTCTGCTTCCTTGGATGTTGTGGCTTTTAAAGACAAAGTGGTGTGTTTCATCAGTCATTATACAGTTGTGCTCAAAGGTTTACATACCCTGGCAGAATTGTAGATTTTTTTTTTTACTATTTAACTAAGAATATGAAAGATAACTCAAAACATTTTTTCTCCCTCTCTCTCTCTCATAGTAAGTGGTTGTGTGAAGCCATTTATGGTGAAACAACTGAGTTTGCTCTTTTCATAATCATAAATCATAATAAAAAAAGAAAATGACCAGTACCAAAATGACCCAAATGTTTACATACCCCAGTTTTTAATACTGTGTGTTGCCCCCTTTAACACCAATGACAGCTTGGAGTCTTTTGTGGTAGATGTGGATGAGGGTCTTTATTTTTTATGATGGTAAAGCGGCTCATTCAGTGGCATCAGCGCATTCCCCCCTTTTTGGCTCTTTTTTTGGTGTTGCTTTTTCATCACTTAACTGGGTAATGCCAAATTGGAGGAAATATGCTCGGTTTGGGTGTTAAGATGGTAAATAAAGATTAAAATAAAGTAAGCAAGCATAAGTTCAGATGCCCCGAAAAAAAGTTAGCAGCCTGCTCGTGTTTCTCTACAGCGACGAGTGAAAGAAAAGAGAGACACGCGTGTGAGCAGGAGCACATTATCCCGGAACGCATTATCCTTCTCTGATTGCACATTTTTCCAGACTATTCACACCCCCTGAGTGTTTCATGGGACCTGATTTAAGTGAATTTCTTGTGAGATCAATAAAGTTCTATCTTATCTAACTCTTTACTGTGAGCTTGAGCAGCAGGATTTAATACAATCACAAAACATACTGCCATATACAGCAACATAGGTTAGGGCAGTTACTATGTCAAGTCATACATGCTGAAAACTGTTCAAAAACTGCTAAAAGTCTATAAGGATTTCCACAGGGAGTTGCAAGTGAGTGGCAGCGCCTCAGGCCAAAAGTGCAGATAGTTTCCATTTGTACTTTTACATTTACATTTAAAAACACGCTGTTCTGTGAGTGGCACCTGTCGAGGTGCCATCTGCCTTTCAAGAACGCCATGTTGCAAGGAAAGTTTAACTTCGTTCCCTTTAAAATGCAGAAGCACATTTTCTATAACAATGAAAGTGGCAGGGTCTATTTTTAAAAGTAGTCAATATTTACAGCTTTTTAATTGGACAGAGATTCAATAACGCAGCTCAGTGGTTCCGGGAAGCTCGCGGGAAGAATAGAGAATGTGTAGAATAATATTGGGACTCAGTGATCTGAGATGTTAACTCACCTACATTTTCATCAATATGTTAACAACACAATGAAAAATAAAGGGGAGAAACCAGCAGGCAAAACCCAGAGTATCTCTCAGACAGTCCACCTTAGTCACAGAGGTCGTTCTGGTCACCACAGCACCAAAAATCACACAGTTACAGCTACAGTGTCTTACCCAAGGACACAATAGATTTATGAATTTGTTTATTGGATTTATTTAAGCCACTGCTATTCAGAATCTCCTTTTCAGGTCAGTCATGCTGTTAGTGAGAATTGTAACTGGGGGGTCTCCGTTTCAGGAGAAAACCTAAACAAACTCCGCACAGAAATGCTCCCCACAATCAAAATCAAGAGAATCAAACCCAGGACATGGCATGAAATATATCAGTCACTACGTTTATGTGTAGTCAAAACCCCTTTCATAACCGGAATATTAGCAAAAACCCGGTTGCGCACGGCCATGTAAACACCGGCAAAAACCCGAATATGCTCATATTCCGTTTTTTAAAAAGCTTTTTATAAACTAAATAAATATTGGGTCATGTAAACGCAAATCAGAATATCCCCGTCGAAAGGATCATGTGCATGATGTACCCGCAAGTAATCTTGTTTGCATGCTTATACTTATTTTTGTTGAACTTTTATTTAGAGATGCAATGATCCAACAGTGGGGGTTAGAGTATCTGCCGATATCTTATATTAACCGATACTAAGAGACTTCCTTAAAAGTAGTTGCTGTGAGTGAAAAAAAATGGTCCTCCTTTCACCATTGTAAAATAAATTTTTATTTTTTGTTATCAATTATGGCTATATATTAATAAATTATAATGGAAAACAAAAATAACTGGACTTTCTATGACCAGCTATTTAGGTTACATTAATATGAACAACTCACATAAAATGATCTGAGCATTACAACTTGTGTATAACCCAATCAGTTATTCTTTTACAGTATTTCATAAAATAAAAATAAAAACACTTGGTGATCCAATCATAGTTTCTGTCCAAGGCTTGATTAGTTGAGCAGTTTAGTAGTAGCATACTGCTGCTAGCTTTGGCATACTACTGCATTTTGCGCGACTATCAAAAATACGTTTGCAAATGTTAAAACTAATTCTGCGATTGCATTCTCCAGGTCCTTCCCTTTAAAATGAGGTACAGCATGTCTATATCCACTCCAGCGGTGAGAGCCAAAACTGGTGTCGGTTCAGTATCAGATATCATATTTTTTTGGGTATGGGCTTCGATATCCAATTCCAGTATCGGAACGGCGCATCCCTACTTTTAATTTTACTGTAATTACATATCTGTTCAATAAAATAATATAATTAAATAAAAAATACAACAACAGCTAAACATACCATTGTATATTATATCTATGGGGAAAACTCAGAACTAGCGTCTCGAGACACACACGGTACAGTAGGTGGCGATATGCACCTAAGATGTTGTTTGCCACCCACCAATAAACTAAAGAAGAAGGCAAACCCCAAACGCAGCACAGCACCAAACTTTATGTACTTTATTACCTGCTCAAATGGGATGTGCACACTGAGTATTTGTGTTCTAAACTGTCCCAAAGACTCCACTTCTTAAGGAGACTGGGTCTGTTTGGTGTGAGCACAGAAATGTTGACTCACTTCTATAATGCCATTCTAGAGAGTCTTATCCGGTACGGGATCGTAGCCTGGTACGGTCCTCTAACTGTGCAGAGCAAAACACAAATTGAGAGGCTAGTCCTGAGGGCCACGAAGTTGACGAACACAAAAGAGTTTCCGTCCATGAAAGATATCTTTGAAAGCACTGTCCTCATTAAAGCTCAGAAAATCATTGCGAATCCATCACATTTTCTGAATGGTGAATATGAAATTCTCCCATCAGGAAGACGGTACAGAGCACACATCTTCAAGAAGAACAGATACAAGCTCTCATTCCTCCCCAACTCTGTATCTCTTTTAAACAAACGGAAGGATAAAGTACAGGTGAAGAGGTCATCATAACTAAGATGGACTGAATTGTAAATTGTGTACTGTCTGGTTGTAACTGACTAACTGAATCGTTTTATATGAATGGTTGTGCCCAGTGCCCCTCCTGGAACCGCCACTTTAACGTGGTGGAGGGTTTGAGCACTCGAATGATCCTGGAGCTCTGTTGTTGGGGGCTTCGTGCCCCTGGTAGGGTCTCCCATGGCAAACAGGTCCTAGGTGACGGGTCAGACAAAGAGCGGTTCAGAAGCCCCTTATGAGAGACCAACAGGCCTGTTTGGAACCATGAGGCCGTCCTTCTGTGGACCCACCACCTGCAGGAGGAGCCATAGGGGCTGGTGCAGCTCCAACAGCTTCCCCCACGACCCGGCAACGGGCAAGTGGAAGAAGATGGATGGATGGATGAATGGTTGTACTGTATGTGTGACAGCTTCGGGCAATGAGCCCAAGACAAATTTCCTCATTGAGGACAATAAAGTTTATCAATCAAATCAATCAATTATTAGTGTGGTGAAAGACATGAACATTGACCATAGAAAGCATCAAGAGCCTATTTGCATCATGATATCCTCCGTGCGTCACGGTTTGGACCCGGATATTCCAACTGATGACAAAGTCCATGTAAAAAGTCCACCTCTGTCTGCTCACGCATGTAAACAAGTTATTCCAAATGTTTCAGAAATCCGGAATATTGACCTCAACCCAATATTGATAGCATGTAAACGTAGTCAATGTTTAGACGAGAGGGCGCATCACTTGATTTGGAAAAGAACATTCACACTTGACGCTGCTGATGCTACTAGAGGATAAAGCCTGAAGCCACAGAGTTCACGGAGCACTGTTTCAATCCCAGCATTGTCGGTTCAAATCCCTTTTGTGATGTTTGCCGGATGTTGCTACCCGCTCTTCACAACTTTCACTCTGAACTGTCCGACCAGTAAACCTCGCCGATTGCTCAAAATATAGTGAATTATAGTATATATAGTATTTTAGTTTATTTTGAAATATTTTATAATAATATGCAGTCGAGACTCTTCTTTATCTGCAGGATCTAATGCATAAGTCATATCCCCCAGTCTCTATAATGAGAAAATATCCCTGTTTGGGTTGGAGAACTCAGTGCCCCAGATTCAGATCATTTCATCCCCAAAACCTGCAGCGTGTTCACTTTCCTCTCTATTAGTAGAAGGCGTTTGGGTTTTGCTGCCTCATCGCGGAGTCTGCCCCTGAGCGAGAGGAGCAGACAGGAAGACAACCTGCTGGTGAGCTGTGTCTATTAAAGCTGCTACAAACTCTACATTAAAAGATGTTTCTTGTTTTTGAGGGGATAAAAAAAACTAAGAATAGTTTGTTCTACAGGGATATTCTCTGGCCTTTATTTAACCAGGAAAGTCCCAAAAAGATTTAGAATCTCTGTTCCGGGTAAGTCCTGGCATGGGAAGGGATCCCATTGTGTTTTCTTGGTACATGTGTGTTTAATACTTTGTCTAAAGTCTAACGATTTCACCACTTCTGAAAAAATAAAACATTTCTGAAAAAAACAGATTATCAGTGACTACTACTTACAGGCCAAAAACAAACAAACCAAAGATCCGTAAGTGACACTGATGTCTCCGGCTCACAGTTTGAGCCCAATGATTCCATGGCGTTATCATCCTGAAATATGCCCATGCCATCAAGGAAAAAAATCCATCCACATGGTCATTCATTATTGTATCTAGGGCAGGGGTCGCCTCCCTTTTTTGAGCTACTTTTATACAACAATAAAGTAATGGAGCCAAGATGGTATTTCAACATAATTAAAAAACAAACAAAAAAACAAATAAAATCTGAATCTGCAAACATTTGGAGGCATTATGTTAAAAACCTCTTACAGAGTGCATTTTTGTTCCAGTTCGGTATTCCCAAAATAAAGCTTGTCAACTGGAAAGCAACGATGCAATGCCTCATTTGAAAGCTAAGACCTACAAAAGTGATGGTAACTTTGTTGTCACATTGTTGCTGCATTTTTCTCCCCGTTCCCCCTCCTGGCTTTAGCGGACACTCAGTCACACTCTGCCCCGCTCTGAGCCTCCAAGGCAGCCTGGGATGGCTAACCGCTGCCCCCGGTGTCTGTGAGCTCTCCCTGGGGGAGATTACAGTAAAAAGCCCTCAGCCCCATCAGCACTGACAGCCCTGATTATCTCTGTTTGCCCGATACAGCGTTATCGTGTCTGTAGTTTCAACTTGAAAACATCCAGCCATGTCACTAAATAAGGCTATGGTATTATAATCCCAGTCTTTGAGTTGTATCTGGTTTACAGACATTAATCAATGCAATGGTGTCCCAGTCACCAATCGCACTTTCCTCTTTCAGAATCTGGGTATTTTGGGGTTACATTTGTCTCTATTTAGTAGGAGAGGTCGGGGATGTGAGTGCTGTGGTTCACACCCAGAGTGGAGCGGAGCCTGTAGATCAAATCCCCGTCTCGGGTCTTCTCTCCTCATCCTGCCGCTCTGTGACCGGCATGTTGTGCTCACGTCACAAAACAGCAAATATTATTATTATATCATTTTCAGTCTTAAAATCTCAATATAACCTTAAAGAGTCGAAGATATTTCAATACCTTCAGTTAAAATCAATTTTGAAACAATATTTGACAAAAGGAATCATACTTCCATCGCTTCAAAAAATATTCTAGAAGAAAAATTAAAAACAGCCGTCAATAAAACAATAAGACAGTCTCTGTAATATACAAGTTGCTGATCCAGTCACTTCCTGACAGCACCACATCCACAAAATTGCAATGGGATAAAGACATTGGATCTCTATTAACTGCTGAACAATGGGATACAATTTAAAAAAAATCAAGTTACCCTTCGAAATGTGTACATTATAAAATTATCCAAATGAAAATTATTCACAGAGCGTATGTTACCCCCAAAACTTTGAAAAAAATGAATCCAAATCTCTCGGATTTGTGCTGGCATGGATGTGGCCGGACTGGGACACTTAATCACATGTTGTGGACATGCCCTGATGTAAGAACATTTTGGGCAGCTGTAACTGGTTTTATACAAGATCTTCTGAATGTAGAAATACCCAATCAATTTGATGTTTGTGTCCTTGGAAATGTGACTGGCACTCTGTCAAAAACTACACAGAGGATTGCAGCTTTAGGGTTCATGTCAGTAAAAAGAATTATACTTAAAAACTGGAAAGTACGTAAAGCAGACTGTTTTGACCTACATGACTGGGTGAAAGACTTTATGAACTTGTTATCAATGGAGAATGTAACAGCACTCCTTTGCGATCCTTGCAAAAGCCAAACAAATGAAATGACACTACAAGAAGTAAAGAATGAACTACGGAAGAAACTGATTAACTAAAGGAAATGGACTGCTCTTAATATACTGTACACAAAAAAAAAAAAAAAAAAAAAAAAAAAAAAAGGTTGTGTATATGTATGTGTGTTTGCAAGTATGTATGTGTATGTGTATGTATGTATTTGTATATATATATATATATATATATATATATATATATATATGTATATATATATTTAAAAAAAAAATAGGTGAAGAAAAATAGGTGAAGAAGCAATGAACATTAATATCTTGAAAAGGTTTCTTGAGGTTTTGTTTAGTATTGTTGTTGGTAATAATAATTTCAGGGTCATTTCAGGCCAGAACTTTTGTTTTGTTTAATGTGTGTCATGTATTGTATTTTTTTTTTCTGTCCTGTCTATAAAATAAATATAAATAGAAAAAAAAAAAAAAAAACAGCAAATAAACTACCTGACTAAAGTAACTACAATAGAAACGCTGCGCTAAAGAACTAACTAAATACTATGCTAATAAATTGCTAACCTGAAAATCGATGTAAAATACAGTGCCTCTGGATTGGCAGACCGGGGTGGTGGTCCCCCTCTTCAAGAAGGGGGATTGGAGAGTGTGCTCCAATTACAGAGGGATCACACTTCTCAGCCTCCCTGGTAAGGTCTATTCCAGGGTGCTGGAGAGGAGGATCCGGCCAATAGTCGAACCTCGGATTCAGGAGGAACAATGCGGTTTTCGTCCTGGTCGTGGAACACTGGACCAGCTCTATACCCTTCATCGGGTGCTCGAGGGTTTGTGGGAGTTCGCCCAACCAGTCCACATGTGCTTTGTGGACCTGGAGAAAGCGTTCGACCGTGTCCCTCGTGGTGCCCTGTGGGGGGTGCTCCGGGAGTATGGGGTACGGGGCCCTCTACTAAGGGCTGTCCGTTCCCTGTATGACCGTAGCAGGAGCTTGGTTTGCATCGCCGGCAGTAAGTCAGACCTGTTCCCGGTGCGTGTTGGGCTCCGCCAGGGCTGCCCTTTGTCACCGGTTCTGTTCATTACTTTTATGGACAGAATTTCTAGGCGCAGCCAGGGGCTGGAGGGTGTCCGGTTTGGGAACCTCAGAATCTCATCTCTGCTGTTTGCAGATGATGTTGTTCTGTTGGCTTCCTCAAATCAGGACCTCCAGCGCGCACTGGGGCGGTTTGCAGCCGAGTGTGAAGCGGCCGGGATGAGGATCAGCACCTCCAAATCTGAGGCCATGGTTCTCCACCGGAAAAAGGTGGCTTCCCCGCTTCAGGTCGGTGGGGTGTCCTTGCCTCAAGTGGAGGAGTTCAAGTATCTCGGGGTCGTGTTCACGAGTGAGGGACGGATGGAGCGTGAGATCGATAGACGGATCGGTGCGGCGTCAGCAGTGATGCGGTCGCTGTATCGGACTGTTGTGGTGAAGAGGGAGCTGAGTCTGAGGCAAAGCTCTCGATTTACCGATCAATCTACGTTCCCACCCTCACCTATGGTCATGAGATTTGGGTAATGACCGAAAGGACAAGATCGCGAATACAAGCGGCCGAAATGAGTTTCCTTCGCAGGGTGGCTGGGCGCACCCTTCGAGATCGGGTGAGGAGCTCAGTTACCCGGGAGGAGCTCGGACTCGAGCCGCAACTCCTCCACGTCGAAAGGAGCCAGCTGAGGTGGCTAGGGCATCTGTACCGGATGCCTCCTGGTCGCCTCCCTCGGGAGGTGTTCCAGGCATGTCCTATTGGGAGGAGGCCTCGTGGAAGGCCCAGGACACGCTGGTGGGACTATGTCTCCGTGCTGGCCTGGTGTCGCCTCGGGGTCCCCCCAGAACAGCTGGAAGAGGTGTGCGTGGATCGGGAAGTCTGGGCATCTCTGCTGAGACTGCTGCCCCCGCGACCCGGCCCCGGATAAAGCGGAAGAAAATGGATGGATGGATGGATGGAATAAATTGCTAACCTGAAAATCGATGTAAAATACTCGCTCGCTATTCCAACTCCAACTCGCTACGGGGGCGTGTGCGAGACTTGGCTTTTATACCCGAGCAGCAGAGATGGACGTCACACAGCTGGCAGAGCGAATGGGGAGGACAGGCACGAAATTCAAATGTAGCGCAGCCGAAAATGTAGAGATGGCGCTACACAGACGGTTTTAGGCTCAAAAGTTAGATTTTATCTAATTTGCACTAAAATGTAAAAAAATTGACCAGGAGATGTAGAGAGCACTATAAGAAACATTAAACTCAACTCTAAAAAAAAGTTTGGTGCTTAGTTGTCCTTTAAAGGTGCATTATGCAACTTTTTATGTGGAAAACAAGTTGATATTTGTGCATATTTGACCTTGTAGTGACCCAGTGGTTGTATGAGTGGTCAGCCTGGCGCCTTTACTTTCGATCATGGTGGTCTCTAGAACACTCCAGGATCAATTAGTTTAGTTTAGTTTTTTTTCTTGCAAAAAAAGTTGCATAATGCACCTTTAACATAATGCATCTAAATGTATAGGACTTATGTAGCGCGTGTAGAATCGTACAAAGCCTTTGGTGAGCGACCAAGAAAGGACTGGAGACTACTGGTTGGAGATCTCTGATTTAGAGACTTCTTTGAACCTATGTTGATAAATCTAGACCTGACCAACTGCAGCAACCCCAGATCAAGGTGGAGATGTTTTTTTTACGCACCTGTACAGGTAACTTTTGATTTCTATATTTTCCAAATAACAATGTGAGAAAGGGGAGTGCAATTATCTGAGGAAGACAATAGCTTCAGGCAAAAGACAATGAATGTAAAATTACATGTCTGATATCTGGAAGAGAGTCCTGAAACATTTGCGTGTTCACCTGCTGTTACGCTGCAGCAGAGTCCCGTCTTTGCTCCAGACGACTTTTGGGTTCGGGACGCCCTGAGCTGGACACAGGACGGTGACAGAGCGAGTGGAGTTAGTCATGAGGGCGTTCTGTCCGATAGAGATGTTAACGTTCTTCTGTAGAAACCAAGAGGAACTCTGCTGCTGCCGGATGATCACAGGTTTACCGTGAACCACCTCCACTGGGGACGCCGACGACCCATTTGAAAAGGAATCTGAGGTCAAAGCAACAACGAAAATAAATGAACAAATTGATAAGGAAATTATATTTCTCAGCAATCAGCCCTCTGTTGTCGCATGGTTCTTTCTCAAACAAGTTGTAATTTCAAGTAATTTCTCTTTGGAGTTCTTTACCGTCTGCTTGTCCTTTTTCCACAGTTCTCCTCCAGACCAGAGAGGGCGCCGTGTCAGTGAGCATGGACGCTATGAGCTCCGCAGCCTGCTCCTGTCCCAGCTCATTTAGATCGGCCTGCAGAGTGATGCTGATCAGCCTCTCCTCCACCTGCGGCTGTAGTGACACCTCCTGCACTCCAGAGGGCAGCAGCACTACCGGCACTCGCGGCCACGGTAGGACCCCAGTGGAGTGGGTTTGGCAGGTCGGCATGAAGTCCTCCCAAGTTGGCGCGGGGCTGGGAGGCGGAGAGGGGACTGTGGACAGAAGAGAGAAAACATTTAGTATGTAAAGCCCTCATTCGCTGCTCAAGCCAAACTCAAACAGACCAGCGCAATGAGATTTGTTTATTTGCACTCAATTAAATTCCACAGATAGCGCACGAGAGAGCCGGGAGCTTTTTTTTTTTTTTTCAATCAATGGTAAATTACCAAAAGCACATCTACAGAAGTAGAGGTGAGTTTCGGTTCAGCTATCACACAGTTCAGTTCACGGTGAAGGACCCACGGTTCGGTGCATCACGGTGCAAGTGAATTATAAGTTAGTATTAGTATTTATAATCTCAGTGTAAAATTAGCAGTGCTTTCTATTTTTTCAAAGCTGCTTTATAATAAAATGTGTCCCTGGGCTCACAAAGAAAAAAATATATATAAAAAAAAATTTGAAGTGCTCTAAAGAAAATGAAAAAAGAAAGAAAGAAGGAAGGAAAGAAAGAATGAAAATAAGAAATAAGCAGTGCAGTGTAGGCTTTGCTTTTCATAGACTAGCTAAAACACACACAGCATTTGATTTGAGGCTGGTGTTTGGGCTGTTCCATCACAACATTCTGCTTGTACCTTTTTGGAAACAAAGATTTTGAGGTCGGATTGTGACCAGGACCTTACACATTTGTCTTTTACTGCAGCCTAGTCATCAGCAGGACTCGGAGAAACCGTAGCAAAGCCACGCAGATTTATGTGTTTTTGGAGGATGTGACTTTGCAGTAAGTGATGATGACACACATGCGCTCTGTTCGGGTGTGCGCACACACACATGACACGCGCCATGGACTTGCACCGTCACTTTAGTACAACGCTTATCGTCAGATTTTTGTAAGGTGGATTGTTACACCCGTAGTATATAGTACATCGCTGGTACAGTGTTGAGTCTGGCAAAGTGATTATTAGATATTTAAAGTGCACTTCACACAGAAAGGCCCATAAGGTTAGGTAATCAAAATCGAGACTTCTTGCTAAGGGCACAATGCTGCCAAAAAAACTGCTCCTCATACTCATTTAGTTCTGTCTGCCTGTATGTTTTTCAGCTGTTATGCACAGTTTTACCCTGAACTCACCTCTTGTTGCCGTCCAGTTGTCTTTCCCAATGAGCTGCAGAGTGAATATATTCGATGCGGGCCCCGCGACGCACTTGTACACCCCGACGTGCTCCGGACCCAGAGTCTGAATCTTCAGTGACCTGGACTTGATGAAACTCATCCCTCGAGTGCTGACAAGGGGTCTCCTGTCTTTGTACCAGCGGATCGAGGATTTCGGGAACCTCTTCACGGGACACCTGATAATCAGAGACGTGCGGGGCAACAGGTAAGAGTGCCCCCCGATGGTGAGCTGGAGCCGGTTCACCTTTTGGGTCTGGATGTAGATGGCGTGTCTGCCCTGGAGGAGCGGGCACTGTTTCACACCGGGGTGGTAGGGTTTGGGCGGTGGTTTGACTGGCTTCAGCTGGTTTCTAATGGGATAGCGCGATGGGTCCAAGGGCTGCATCGCTTTCTTTTGCTCTGTCAAAGATGCAAAAACAATCACGTAAGTTATTTATATTACCAAAGATTTACCTTGCCTTGAGTCACAATAACCATCTAGAAATGTCTACGTAGTATAGGAGGCTACTTAAAGGGCCTATCTCACCGGCTTGGAGACTAAATTAGTTGAAGTCTAGTTGGAGACTTGAGTTGCAGCTGGTCACGACGGCTCCTCGAGATAAGGCGAGTCTCCAGGTGGAACAGGTTAGATTTCTGCAAAAACTGCATGGAGACTTCATTGTCTCCGAGAGGTCTACGTGGTCTCAAGCAGTTCTGTCGTGAATACTATTTGTTGTCCTAAACCTGTGAGATGTTTCTGTGACGTCCCTGCAATGTCTCCGTGACCAGTCGGATACCAAAGAGATCTCAAAGAGACTCCATACGACTCTTTGAATTCTCCAAGGTATCCGACAGGTCTGGGAGACATTGCAGGGACGTCACAGAAATGTCTCACAGGTTGAGGACAACAAATAGTGTTTGCAACATTGCCACAGCTGCTTGAGACCGCGTAGAGCCCTGGAGACCATGCGGATCTCCAGGGTACGTCTTGGAGACATGTGACTAGTGGCGACTCTAGTCTTCAACTAGTCTCTATTGATAGATAGGCCCTTAAATGGCTACTTGTTATATTAGTGGGATATTTCAGGATTTTTGACATAAGGCTTCATTTCCTAGTTATCCAGTGTGTTGTTGATTTCTGGAGATGTTTTATTTATTTTTAAATTCATGCAGTCCTTATATTTGAAGAGTTTAGTGGCGCTAGGCCGGTGCAAGGCTAGCACATTTCTACGGTAACAGCTAGCCTGCATTAAAAACAGTCTGACCCGCTCCACAGTGCACCTGAGGTAAATAACTTATAACCCCAGCCTAATGATATAAATGTCTGTGTTGATAGAATAATTTTATAGAACCATTTTGCTTTTAAAATAACTTATATTTGAGCAGCATCAGCTTTGTGGTTGTAAGCTACACGGCGGCGGAGTGATCTGCAAGAAAATAGTCCCTCAAAATGCGATAATTCATGTGATGCAAGGTCAGTTATATTAAAAAAAATTATTCTATCGACACAGACATTTATATTGTTAGTTTGGTGTTATAAGTCATTTGCCTCAGGTGCACTGTGGAGTGGGTCAGATTGTTTTTAATGCAGGCTAGCTGTTACCGTAGAAATGCGCTAGCCTAGCGCCACTAGACTCTTAAAATCAAACTGGATGAATTTAACAAATCAACAACACTCTGGATAACTAGGAAATGAGGCGCTATGTCAAAAATCCTGAAATATCCCTAGGTTATTTTTGCAATTAGCACAACTTTGTATTTTGTGCAGCAATTTGGAGACTTGGTCAAATGTGCAACATAAATAAACGTGGATTGGAGCGTTGTAATTAGCTTATTATTGCTTACTGGCTTGTTAATATTTATGGAGGGAAATTAAATCTCAACGCTCCCTCTCCACACTCACACAAGCGCACCGACATATTGTCATCATTTTTGCTCATTTACCAGTAGACAAAAGTATATACTGTCATGCTTCCACAGAGGCCCCCTGTGCTCCTCCTTGAGCTCGACAGCTGGTATTGAGGGTACAGCACATGTGTGTGGTTGGAGAGGAGGCTCCTGGTCTGTCTCTCTGTGGCCCGCTCATGAGCCGAATGATAATTGCATGCTACTTTATTTCATGGTAATACGTTTTCATGCAATTTGGATCATATTACCACGCAAGGTCGCACAGAAACACCTTTGTTGCAAAGCTCTGATGTTAATCAAAATCCTCTTAAAGTCAGTGTAGCATAACAAGGCACCTCTACTCTAATCAGCGCAGTTGTTAAAAGGTAACTTCAGCAGATCTTTCGCAAGTGGATGAGGAGTCAAAGTAAGAAAAAGTCACATGAGATTATAAGCGCTTCAAGGTAAGGTGCACTTTATTGTTCTCTAAGCGAAATTTGTCCTCTGCATTTGACCCATCCTTCGATCGGTCACACGTTTGTACCTGTTTGGAGGATTCCCCCATCGTACAAAACTTCATAGTCATTTATAGCATTCAGAAAGTTTAGATATGCCAAATACGGCGAGACAAAGGCAAGCGCTGCCTCAGCTCGCTAATGCTACAAATATACGTATTTTTGTGCTGACTAGTTCATTATCCTGCATTTTTCAGACCTTTGCGGACTTCGAAGAAAAGTCTACTGAAGACTGATTAACTTTTAAAAACATCATTTTTCATATCGGCTCGAGCGCTCCCTCCACTGCCGACCCAAAAGCCTAGGTTTTTCTATAACAACTCATTAAGATTACATTAGCAGATGCTGTACATTCGCTATTCCTTTGGCAGACGCAGGAAGTCTCTGTGTGCTCTACATAAAGCGGAGATAAGACCGGCTGCACTTTTAAAGTTCAAACCCCAATCCCTGGACCATTTACATTCAAAGTGAGAACAGGATCTGCTGATGGCGAAGATAAGGGGCGCCTCAACGCCTGAAGGGTAATTAGGAGCGTAATGTATACAAATATGGCAGTTCAACACTAATCTGTCCCTGTCAACACCACCATAGTGTCCCCATGTAGAGGTTGAAAAATGCTTAGCTGCAAAAAAAAAAGAAGAGCAAAAGCATTATCTCCCAATGTCTATCTACAGCAGTGGTTCTCAAGTTTATAATTTGTAGTTTTGGAGAGTAAAACTTTGTCTCTGTCTCAATTTACACCTGGTTCATCCTGGTTCAGTAAAATTTGAATTCCGTCTAAATCATTTTGGCCTCTCGAAAACAATCCTGGTGCAGTTCCTGAAAAATAAATAGATAAAATAAAACTGCTACGTTTTATTTTGCTTTTCAAAAGGCGCAGGGGACAAAAGTTACACTACAGGCGAGTGGATTACATGCAGGATGCAGATAGTGCGCTTGTCCTTGGTGTATTGCTAACAACGCATCAAAAACCACTATGAACACAAGAAAGGTATCATATACAGTAGGTGGTCAGTGAAGTACATTTACTTAAAGGGACTAAATGGAGTTTAACAATTTTAAAATGATATATTAAGTTTTTTGAGGGAGTTATTAATTTTCACTCAACTATTTAGAGGAAAATTATAATACTTTCTACTCCAGCGCTTCTCTACCAAGCCTATGAAGTCAAAGTTTGCCACATATTTTGTAAAATTTGAAGTCTTACAATGCATAATTCTAAACAGCAGGTGGCGCTGTGCAGATGTGCTGTCCATGCCAATGACTTGCAACGAGAAAGAGTCGTGTTGATTAACTTGGGCACAATCTTCATGTTTTTGAAGCTGCAATGTTATTATTCACAACACTGTAATAATTGGACTCTAATGAGTATTTCTACTTAGGTAATAGTTTGACTGAGCAACTTTTACTTTAATTGGAGCAATCTTTGACCAGTAGTATATTTACTTTTTACTTTAACTTTATTTTTATTTTTTTTATGTACTTTGACCACTGCATATACATTTCTGGACTGTGTTGGCCTATTAAACTGTACTTAACAAATCATTTGTGAAAGTTGTTTCTCACATTGAGCCAGCTACCTGCTGGCAATAGCTGTTACTGCACCCTGTTAACGCGATCTGGACCAACGACTAATGCGGATTCACCCAGTGAATACGTTTAGTTCGACTTAGTCCAGTTTTAGACCTTGTGTAGAATTATTTTGTTCTAGCATGTTCTTTGGCAAGTCCTGGTTTAGTTTTGATTCAGTCCAGATTATATTCCTGGCTTGGTCCTGGCTTTGACCTTGAGTTGACCTTGTTTCCTTGGTTATTCCTAGTCTGGGACTGGCACGATGTAAGGCCCTCTTAATCTTGGGACAGTCCTTACTTAAGTCTTGCCTCAGTCCAAGTTTAGTCTTACACTTGCAGACATGTTTAAACTTGGTGTAAAAAGTTGGAGGTGTGAGAGGGGAAGTAATCAGGTCGGATTAGCCGGAAGAACGCGATTCAAAAGGTGTGTGTCGGTCTGTGCAGCCAGATCACGAAGGCCATCTTTTGTCCTCTCTCCTGGCTCTTTCCTCCAGCGCTATTAACTTTCTCCGCACGGACTCACTATAAGCTTCCCTGCCTTTGCTGCCATTGTGATGCAAGAAGCTGCTTTGCCAGAGAAAGAAATAGAGGTTTCCATCGGCTTGGCGTTAGCAATACAACTAAAACCCCTCTACCTGAGAATAAGCAATTTGTCAGAAACATACAGCGGTACTATTGCTCAGAGCGTTCCATTAAAATAAGCCCTCTATTGTAGTCTATGCCTTCTGCAGAGCGCACACTTGGTTCTTCAGATAAATGCCTGCAAAGCCCCAAAAGCACAGTTACTATAATACGCATTTGTGTTTCTCTAAGCTTTTGTAATGAATCACTTGCAGTTCAGCAGGATTCTGGTTACACAGTGGGGGAAGTAAAAATAAGTGGTGTAAGTAATAAAAGAAGCCAAATACATGAAAAAAGGGTTGTTGAGGCTGCTGGAAGTGTTTGTTTTTTTATTATTGTTTGCATGCTACATGTGTGCAAAAGAAAGCGAACCGATAGCAACTAAAGGCCCAGTAAAGCGCGACGAAAGCTTAAATAGATGCAATTAGTGGAGCCCGGCGAGGTGTCTGATTGTAATTTAAAGGTGGGACTTGCAAAACGTGTCCCCAAAGCGACCCCCACATACACAGGAAAATACACATCAAGCCAAGCACACTGTGTTTACGAAAGGAAACGTGGATTGCACTCAGCACCACACATCTTTTAAAAAGGACGCGAGACAGATATGGCATTTTGCGGAGCAGCAGCTACATTCTCTGTTCAAAGAGAAGGGAAGTCGGTGCGGAGTTCACGGTGGGATCGTGAGTTCAGCGGCTTCACTGACCCAGCCCAGCCTTCATTCACAATTTTGAATGACAAGAAGAATACGGTTGTTTTACTTCCCACTGATATGATGTATATGATGTGCAATATTTTCTTGGAAAAAACAAAACAAAAAACCTTCCCACTTTTATCTACCTATACAGAATATTGCCCGGCCGATATATCGGGCTGATATTTGGGTAGGTTCAATATTGACTTTTGGCCGATATTGGCCTTTTTATGGGCCCTCCCAACTTCCTAGGCCTCAGGGGTGCAATTACAATATCGTTAAAAAGTGCATTCATTTCTGTTATTCAGCTTAAACTGTGAAACTAGTATATGATAGATTCATTACATGCAAAGTGACATATGTATAGCCTTTATTTGTTATAATTTTGATTGTTATGGCTCAGCTTGTAAAAAACCCAAATAAAAATAAGCCATAATATTCAAAATTATAACAAAGGCTTGACATATGTCACTTTGCATGTCAAGAGTCTATATCATAGTTTCACATTTTAAGTTGAAATACAGAAATAAATGAACTTTTGAACGAAATTCAAATGTTTACCTGTAGAAACATCAGGGTGAAAAAAAACAGTCACATGTTTGTACACCTATTTTATGTTGTAGACTTTTGTAACCACGAGAGATAGAGACTTTTTTTGTTTTGGAATCGACAGATTTTTGTCTTTTAAACAAGCTTCCTCTGAAGTACCTACTAAACATGAAGATACAGCGCCCCCTGCTGTCACAATTCAACACTGACACGTTTAGAAGCTTCATACACAGGATTATAGATGAGATATTTAAAAAAAGATTGACCAAAAATATCAGCGGTGCATATCGGCATCGGTCAATCAAAATACCCAGGAAATCGGCATCAGCCTTAGAAAAACCCACATCGGTCGACCTCTATTAGATTTCTATATATTTCTATGATTGAAACCTTTACTATAATAATAAATGTTTAACTAGACTATTTGAAAGAAAAAAAACATCATATTAAATTACCTAACATATTGGCCTTCATATCGGTCGGGCCCTAATACAGAATGACAGTTGAAGTGTATTGATGACAGGGGCGCAACTACCCACTTTCTGGGGGGTATGCAGACACACAGCCGGCGAAAATGTCACTATTTCACACAATATAACATCGATATTTCCCTCTATGGCAGGGGTCGGCAAATTGGGTTGGCTTCGGGCCATATTCTGCGACATCACCAAACGAAACATGGGTCATTCAGTGCGTACTTTCCACTTCGGTCTGAGTCAAGGCGTCTCAAAATCGATGCTCTTTAGGACAGTTATATCCGGAGCAGCAGGGTCCTAGTCCGAGGCCTGACCACACAGGAAAAGGTATCCAGTGCCTCGCTTAAAGCGTCCTGGAGTTTGGCCCGGTGTTACGCCGAAAACTGCATGACCACCGAAAAATGCACCCCCTCTTACCATGCACAGATGAAACAACGGCAGGAAGGTTTCTAGGACGGTCTCTTAATTATAGCCCATTTGTGTGTATTTATTTATGTAAGACTGACTAACCATAGCTCATTTAACCAGAAGAAATCGTTTTTTAAAATGTCTTTAAAAGTCAGGGATATTTTTTGGCTGAGCGTGTGAAGCCACTCAAATGCGTGTGTCTGAGGTAAAGTATGAGGATTGGGACAAACCACAATTTAATCTAGAAGTTAGACAGTGGAATGGTGTTGTGCTAAACACAAGCAAATATCAGGGGCAAAACATTTGTGGATAAAGAACAATTAAGTCTCTGTTAGGCTTTTTTTTTTTTTAAATATATATATATATATATATATATATCTCCTCTGGCGGGCCAAAAATATTGGCAACGGGCCAAAATTGTCCCCAGGGCCGGACGTTGCCGACCACTGGTCTATGGAGTTTATCACAAAAAAATAAATAAAACATCTCACGGCCCGATTAAGCTTCTGTTGCTCTCATTCACGTAACTTTTGCTCTGCCCCCTCGCGCGCGCAAGAGGGGAGAAAAAAACGCAAGTGAAAGAGGTGTTTAGCTTGCACTCTGAGCTCCTCGTGGAGCAGCAGCAGCGGTGGAGATGACCGGGGCGGGCTGAGGAGGAGACAGTGTGCGGCGATGTCGCTGCCGTTCGGAGGCGGCCAAGAGTGGAGCTGAGCGAACAGGTGGAGGATGTGAGTGACGGGGCTCCTGTAGCCGCCTCGTCACTCACGGACCCCGCGCGCCTTTTACTGTCCTATGGCCCGGGACAGCGCTGGCGCTGGGAGTGTTTCCCCAGAGCAGGCCGCGCTTACGTCCCGCGGTCGTGCATTCACAAACTGTCTCTCTGTCAACCCTACACTCCTCTCTCCTCCCCCCTCCAGCAGTGACTTTTGTTACGCAAAATAAGCACGTTGACGCTATGGGGCGCCGCTGTCCCTTGAGCGCCGAGTCCGACTATATTTAAAAAAAATTTTCTCTCTCGCCCCGTCCTTTCGGCGCCCCACCTTCATTTCGGCGCCCATATGCATATGATGACATATAGGTTTGACGAATAAGATCTGGCCTTTCAAACTGAAGTTGCTTTGCAAAAGATCACATACTCAAAACTGCCTTTTATTTTTTGACAAACTACTTTTAGACGTGCCTCTTCTGTGTAGCAGCTTTATAAAAATGCTTTTCATCAACGAATGACGAGTGAATTTAAAACAAACACCAGCCTAAACCACTAAATAACAGCTTCTTTTCATTTAGTGCTGTGCGAGTTCTTACTGGGGCAGGCCATCATGCGGCAGGTGCGGATGAGCGGAGGAGAGGACAGTCCCGAACACTTGTCCCAGGACAGAGTCAGGAGATGGGCTGAGGCTGTGAGCTGCTGGCACTGGGGCTCTCTGCGCTGGACGCCCAAACCACACGACACCGAGCACTGTCAGCACAAAGCGAGAGGACAAGATGATACAGAGGCACTGCAACGCCTTCGATGACAAGTAAAACCAACCATACAGATACAGAAAACGTTGTATTTTATTCTTCCATGAGGCCTTAGTCCTATGTAGAATTCTTCAACACAATCCATGCTGTTTTACAAGAGAGTATTTTAGATTGCCACCAACCACAAGCGCAAAAGAATTGTTGTAAACAGCTTGCTACGTCTATTTGCATTACATTTGCATAAAAACTAAACAAGAGAACAACTCATTTAACTTCTCTGCAAGTACAGGTCATATACTTTAGTGTCCAGAGACCTACGAATGGTTAACAGTATTTTACAAGTTTAACCATTGGCTTATTATTATGAAATGTGCCATGAATCACTGGGTTTCTTTAAAGTGATAGTCTGTCAGTTTGCAAAGTGAGGAGAGATAAAGTGAAAGTAAACAATCCAAATCCTCCCCTCTTGGACCAAAAAGCCACTCCTAGTTTGGAAAATGAGGAGAGCAGAGGGGTACACTACGGAGCTGGATCAGAGGGTTAGCGGGGTAAGTTTTAAGTTTAGTGTTAACCCTGAGTTTAGTTTGCGGTAACACAAAGGATATAACTTTGAAGATCAGGGTAGATCTCCATGGAAACAGGCCCTTAGCTCATAACCTGCTCTTTATTTGCAACGGCGCTGAGTGTATTAAATTGGAGAGATCATGTTGTAACTTTTTCTGCACATTTGGCTGACGCAGATTTTATACGACTACATGAAAAAGGCTAATTTCCCGTCCACGTAATAGTATAAGTGTTGCATTTCAGTTGTCATTAGGGCTGGGTACCGTTAAAAAAATGTTTGATACCGATACCTGAACGATACTTTTTACGATACTTATATACTAAATTATGTGTTGTCTAGAACCATAAAACAGATTAATAATGTTTATTTATTCCTTTTCCATCCATTTTCTTCCACTTGTCCGTTGCCGGGTCGTGGGGGCAGCTGTTGGAGCTGCCCAAATCACACTGCACCAGCCCCTATGGCTCCTCCTGCAGGTGGTGGGCCCACAGAAGGACGGCCTCATGGTTCTAACCGGGCCTGTTGGTCTCTCATAAGGGGCTTCTGAACCGCTCTTTGTCTGACCCGTCACCTAGGACCTGTTTGCCATGGGAGAGCCTACCAGGGGCACAAAGCCCCCGACAACAGAGCTCCCAGGGTCATTCAGGCGCTCAAACCCCTCCACCACGCTAAGGTGGCGGTTCCAGGAGGGGTTTATTCCTTTTCCTCCCATTTAATTTATTTTACATGTGTATCATTTGTTTGAGCTGAAACAACCAAGAAACTTCCTATAAATACAAAAGGGCAGAAAAAAAACACTTTCCACGTCTTTCTTTTTCTACCAATTTTTCCACATTTCCCCCCCAAATTCCCCATATTTTTCCCCTTGTTTTTACGCGATTTTGAAATTAATTTTTTTGCCAATTTTGCCCCACATTTTCCCCATTTCTTTAGTTTTTTTCCCAACTTGTTTTTGTGTTTTTTTTTTTAAACCAACAGCATCAATATTTGAATAAAGATTTTACATTTCTCTCGGTACCTGCTTTTGATACTTTTATTTTTCCTATGCCAGTAGAACTTAAATCTTTTTTTTTTTTTCGTTTAACTGTACCCGAGCCCAAGTTGTCATAAAGATTGTTAACAAATGTGAACATTCCCCTTATGCGCTGCTCGGTTTCAGACCCGTGCCGTTCATGGCCCTGTATGATATATTCGTCATGAGTTTAGAGTTAGCTTTAGATATTCAGAAGAACTGTGTCAGTGTCTCCTCCGTGATTGGCCTCTTAGCGCCGACTCCTCCTGTTTCACATGAATACCCGAATCCTGAGAGAAACCCGGGGTTAACTCAACGCAATGGTTTTGACGTCCGGAAGCTCGACAGACTGTGCTCTAGCCGCAAATCCACTTTGCCCCGCTCACCTTACTCCAGTCTCTGGCGCTGACGAAGGGAGCGCAGTCGGTGCTGGCGCAGCCGCGGGTGCTGTTGGGCCCGTTCCCTCCACACTCACCGTCCCTCAGAGTCCTGTAGGCCCCCGTGGACAGCAGCTGCTTGCAGAAGACCTTCCGGAACTGCGCGCCTCCACCACACGACTGCGAGCACTGCGGACGAACAGCAGCAAGGGTTTGAGACGTATAATGCAGAGAGCCTTCTTTTCTCACAGCGCTTATCGTACAGGTGTCTGGGGCCGAGGGGACCCAATAATGCGAGACGCAATTTTAGCTGGCCTCATCAGAATGGTGTGGTCGTGTGATGTAATTAACTTGAATTGTCAGCCCGAGCCCGAAAAAAACCCGACGTAAATAATTATTTATTTAATGCCCGCCCGGTCAGAGCCTCTGCACAGTGCGTTCAGCTGCAGCACCGAGAGGAACGCGTGGGAGGTACGTGCACGCAGCAGCATTGCACACATACCCGGCCCGAATTTCAGTTCGGGCTCGGGTTTGGGCCTAAAATCTTACCTCTATTCTGTGACACAACAAAATCCAGAAAATCCAGATCAAAGCACTTCAAAAATTGAAAAATACATGACCAAAGTAAATAAGATTACTTTTTTTTTTTATTATTAAACTCCAGGTATGTTTTTGACAAGGGTACAGTGTTATAGCATGGTTAAAAGCTTAAAAACAAATGAATCTTCAGGCCCATGATCACCTGCTGTTAACTGTATTCTCTGAATCAAATCAGTCGGACAAAATTGTCTTCCACCCCCAACCATCCCATTTCTATTTCGATAGCACTGTAAATATTCATCAGCCTCATCCCGGCATGTGGCTATTTATGAAATAAACACATTAACATGCATTGTCCTGACCACATCAATTGACTGAAATTGAAATGAGACAGCTGGCTCCCCTGTACCTGCTGCCACGGCCCGGTGTCCCAGGCAGGCGGGCAGTCCAGCTGGTTGCAGGGCTGGAGGATGGGGGGCTTGAAGTCCCGGCACTGGTCCTCGGGGACGGTCTGGACGCTGCGCATGTCCACGGAGAGGAGCCTCATGCAGAACACGCTCCGGGTCTGGATTCCCACGCCGCAGGAGGAGGAGCAGGAGGACCACGCCGTCACCTCCCATCTGCCAACGGGACACAACACAGGGCATTGTACGGGGCAAACTGCGCTCCGCTCCCACGTCGGTCCCTATAACACTTTCTCCCACATTATTGTACATTAAAAAAAAAAGTTTAGCTTGCATAAAATAACACAACTTTCTTTGCAAAGGTCTTACATTATGCATTATTCAGGCTTTTACAACTACTTTGCTCATCTTAGCCTTGCTGTTTGTGCAGTAACCCTTATATACACAACTACTGTATGTTTGTGGTTGGCAGACTAAATGCTAATCTGCTCGGGGGAAGAGTGTTTGAACAAGTTTGGTGGCGATGTCTAGACTTTAAAACTCAGATTAACTTCATAGAAAGCTCCATGTGACATTTACCAGAGTGTGTGGAATGTCATCTCAAAGTGCAGAGGAGGGAGACGGGCTGAATACGCAGGATTACTGAAATCGGTGAAACAAAACAACACTCCAGGCATGTTCTTGATGAAGATATAACACTTAAATGATTGCATTATGTTTCTTAACGTAAATAATTGCTTCCCTACAGACCACAGATATCCCTGGACAATGATACTATGATTGCAATTATGGCTGCGAGCGTACAGTGACTGGTAGTCGTTTAAACACCATTAGACAATTACACGTTGATCGATACATAGCATGCATGTGTCTAAAGGATCAAGGGGTCATGGACTGGTGTGGAATTTATCATCATTTGATATATAGGACATATAGGCAGTTAGGGAATTAAGCACATTTTCAAGTCAAAAGCAAAAATAAATTGTGTTATGGGCAGGGAAGAAAAATGGCCATGGATTTTTCACAAGGACAAAATTGCAATGCGGTTTGAGTGGGTCATAGCATCTTTTGTGGAGCGTTTCATGTCTGCAGTCGTCAATATCTATCAAATTTTGTCCAAAGCTGGGAACAGCGGTGAAAACAGCCTCTGTCACTGAAATTGCAAGATGCTGCTAGTTCAGACAGACGGGTGGAATACTCACAGTATGTTAACGATGGGGCTACACGCTGTTAGGCAGGTAGTCTTTAATGTTTTGCCAAAGCAGAATACGGATAATTGATGACGAGCATTGGTTGTCAGCGCTTGCGCGTGTTGCGGACCCACATATTCTTTCAACTAAACGATCAAGCCTTTTAAGAAGCGGGAATTGCATCCACCGCGCCGCGGCGAGACGTCTTAGTTATGATCATTCGAAGCAAGCGGCAGGTGCTGCTGCGAATCTGTGTTCTTACTCAAGAAAACTCGGCAGGGATGATCAAATGTGTGCTCAGACAAACTGCCTTCAGCCGGGGATAAAAGAGGCAGTATCAGTCAAGACAGCGGGCGGCGGGAGGGGACGCAGACGACGTGAGACACACACACACACACAAAAGATGTCACTTTGAGATAATATGTCCCACAAACAGACAGGTGTGCCTGTTAAAATGCTGAAAATAATAATAATAATTTTAGTCAAATTTACAAAACCAAAACCAAGTTCAAGGTCTGGAGAAAGGTCCTCCCCCACTGCTCATGACAGGTTGCTCTAGTTTCTCAGAAGACATTTTTTTTCTTAGGGCACAATCACAGTAGGTTACATGTATTTGATGTCAACTAAATTTGGGACTTCAAATCTTGTTGGAAGAGTATTAGGAGACAGTATAGATTTTACAGTCTGGATATTGATAAAGATATTGGAGTTTGTGAGGAGTATCTTCCCATGCAAGCTACTAATCAGTACCAGGTTAAAAACATAGACTAAAGTGAACATTGACCTTAAATGAACCGGGAAAATCTGGTGGATATTCAGAATCTTTTTCTCAATACTATCCCAGGAGGTTAGGAAACTACAAACACAGAGAAAGGCCATTGGCATCTTCTTGCGTAATGTTTTAACCACTAAGCCACTGTCCTGTCCATCAAAACATTAGCATCATCAAACTGATCCAAATGTAGTATAACAATGGGAAACATGTTTATAGATGAAATAGAAAAAAATAGTCTAAATATCAAAGTTTAAAGGTATAATGAAGCTTCTGCGCAAATTCAACCTGGAAGACCTACCTGCAGCACTCAATGTATTGCCTCATCGCTGGCAACTCCTCACCAATCAACCAATCATAGCCACATCTCAAGCCGCACCTTCGCAACAGCCAATCACCGCAGCTGCTCATTCCTGCTTCAGCCATTCATCACTCAGGATCCCCTTCTTAAGCTTCCTCGTCCATCGCTCGGCCGTTGCTGTGCTGCGACCCTCCTCTGCCCCTCCTCCGCCTGGCCTCTCCTCGGCATCCTCTACCATCCCCTTTGTCCAGACTCCGGGGGAAGGACTCCGTCAATCATTCATCATTGCTGTGTATTTTATATCGTGGTCTGAGCCCCAATCATGATTCATCTCCAATAAAACTCTTCTAACACCACTCTGTTTTTGTGATTGTTCTCAGGTTGAAATAAAGATTAATCAGCTGTATTTCAATTAAAATGTTATTCGTCATGGTTTCGATTGGTTGACACACTCTTTAAAGTGTTTTGTCTGGAAAATGGATTAAACTTGATGGAAGCAGCACACCACTTAAAAAAAAAAAAACGATTTTAAACACCGCAACAGCTGTCAGTACTCAATGGTGGCATTAGTATCTTTAATGAATAAGAGTGGTACTGTATGTTCCTGAGATGCCAGGAATACTCGGGGGAATATAGGACGCAGAGCCGACAGATGCGCTCTCACACGCGCTGATGAAATATGAATAGGCTTTTAAAAAAGGCTTTTCATGTGAAGAATAGTGTTGGCCCGTGACTGTCGGATGATGTGCTGTTGAAGAGAAAGGCTTATGGAGATAATATAGCACTCTGCATTACATGGCTTTAGATGATTTTAACAGAATCTCAAATCGCACAGCCAAACAGTGCATGCAGTCTTCACCGGCGCTGCTGAAACTGAGGAAAGTAGACTTTTGCCGACCTGGAACTGAAGTATCAATAAAACACATTTGGGCTGGAGTGCATCTTGAGCAATTTTGAATTGCCAAATTTAGCTGTCACGTATTGTCTTTGTAAAAAAGAAGCAGAGCGCGATATTGTGTTGTCAAAACCATTGTGCGGATGTTTTTTTTCCATTTCCAGATGTCAGTAGTGACCCAGCTGCTAATGGAGTCTTTTCTCTACTTTTTGAGCTTTTTTAAGCTAATGTTAGTCTATGGACTTTGTTTGCTTGCTATTTCCCCCTAATATATGGATTTCTTCTATATGGTAACACTCAATTTACAACAATCGATTGTGATCCGGTAAATCTGTTTCTATTTTATTGGCTATTAAAATGGAGTAGAATTTCACACTGCCAGGTCAAAAAGAAAAAATGTGTCTCCTAGTCAATGAGTAAGAGCTCCGTGTTGGATCATTTCTGCAAGGGCATATATTTTTCAGGTGTCAACCTTGGCTAATGCAAGACTAGCACATTTCGTAGAAAACTCTGTCAAAAGGGACATCCCATGGCTGTGGAAAGGATGTCTGTCTGACAGAGAACAGATCATTTGATGTAAAGTTGAGAAGGCGTCCAAGCAGATTTCAAACCTACTAAAAATTGGTATAAAAAACAGCAAAGGGGGGAACCGTTGTTACCACTGTTCCCTCTAAGCTGCGCACGGCTCCAGTGTTGTCCGTGCACAGAAAAACTATGCTGCGCACAAAATAAAATCCAACCTGAGAATAGCTGATAGTGATAGACGCGTGAATGAATGAATGAATAATGACAACAGTGTAGCGCTTTGAGAAACTTGATAATACAGCCTTGTAAAGCGCAATACAAGTGTAAGGCATTATTATTAAAATACATTATTTTCAAAGTACTTGTTTTGAGGATAAGCTTTTGGTGGCCCCCAGTAGTGCCTCTGGGGCCCCCACTTTGGGAACCACTGCATAATGTACACAGCAATACAGTACTATCTGAATCCTTACATTTACTATACATTTCATTCTAACCAGGTTTAATTTAACACAGTTCTTGAGTTTTTGTCAGGAAAGATTTCACCAGAATAATGTATTTTTTAGAAATTATATATTGAGTAGCCCCTCAGAAGCCCTTTATGAGAGACCAACAGGCCTGGTTAGAACCATGAGGCCGTCCTTCTGTGGACCCATCACCTGCAGGAGGAGCCATAGAGGCTGGTGCAATGTGATTTGGGCAGCTCCAACAGCTGCCCCCACGACCCAGCAATGGAAAAGTGGAAGAACATGGATGGATGGATATTGAGTATTTAAAACATTTATCGTGACAGGCCTACTTACCCCTACTCCGCTGCTGTAATCCCAGTATTTCTTTGACCGCCTCTGTTTAGTTCACCCCTGCGTTTCATTTCCGCGTCGTTGCGGCTTATTTTCAGTAGCTCGTCGCTTCCTCGCACGATTGAAACCACCTGCAGTTGTTTACGTTACAAATCAGAGTCTTAATTCGGCGTATTGTGGCGTAATTTGGATTGTTTAAACTTGAGCCAATCTTATCTGCCTCTCTCCGCTCCTGGAATCCGACAGAGACTTTGAAGTTTCCAAACAAACATTTCTCGTTGCGTTTAGGTCTAAATCTTGTTAAAGTAAAACAGAGAAATGTGAGCTTGTTTCCCCCCATGTGGCGCGCGGCTGAAGACAGATAGATTAAAGATATGGAGGAGAAGAGAGTTGTTTCTGCACAGTCTGATTCACGAAGGTTAAAGTTTCGGTGTTCGATCAATACTTGTTTGTTTGGTAGTTAGGACTTCTCCCACATCCAGAGGCATGCTGTGAGAGGTTAAATAGGAAATAAAGTTAGCAGGAAGCATATTTGCAAATCTAAAAGGTTGTTTGGAGAAAATACATCGTTTTTCACAATTTTCTGCCGTTTTGCCAAAAGCTCATTGTGAATATAATTAAATATAATAGTTAATACATTTGCATTATAATGAGAAAAAAACTCCCATCAAAGCCTTTTGTATTTGAGCCAGTGAGAAAAAGTTCTGATGGTGAAAAGGTCTCATTATATTCTAATTATTCTTGTGACAAAACAAAAGAGTTTTGAAGGGATTTTGCCTAAAAAAGAATTACGCATTTACCCGACCAAATCCTGCATACAGCCACGCAGGCGCACGCAAACGACAAACTAGACTGCAACGGGTCGTAACAACACAATTTCATCCACTTATTTAACTCATGATTATGTGATTTAACCAAAAAGGTCCAAAGATAAAATAGCATCAAAGTAGGGTCGAAAATGAGGATGCAATGCAACAAAAAAAAGGGACAAAAGTGCTGGAAAAGCAACAATAACACAATTTGTTTTTAAAGCGACAAAAACAAAACAAAAAAAGAGACCAAGACGTGACAAAAACGCGACAAAAGAGTGAGAAAAAATGTGAGGAAAGCGCGTCAAAAAAGACAAAAAAAAAAAATTGCTAAAAAATTTACGATTAGGTTTGTAGGTCTTAGCTTTCAAATGAGGTGTTACACTGGCCTACAGGTTGTGAGCTCTCCAGTCGAGAAGCTTTTAGATTTGGGTAATACCAAACTGGAGAAAATGCAGTCAGTCGAAGTGGGGGTTAAGAGGTTAAAGTAAGTTATGGGCTGAAAACCGTTAGAGAGCCCTGATACAAAGCCTACAGAGCTCTGACCTGGGAGGGCAGGGCTCAGTGTTGCAGATGCGGATCATCGCAGGAGGTTTACTGGTCTCTTCGCAGAGAGAGTCGTCCAGCTCGTTCCCCTGTACGCGGCCCACGCACTTCACTATGGCCGTCTGCTTACCTGCAAAAAAAAGAAAGAAACGAAAAAAGAACAACTATGAACCATCTCGGGCCCTGAGAACTTCAGGGAGGGGTCTCCTGGTGGTTCCCAGAGTCAGGACTAAACACGGTGAGGCTGCATTTCAGTTTCATGCAGCTAAAATCTGGAACCGTCTTCATGAGGATGTGAGACAGGCCTCAACTCTGACAATGTTCAAATCCAGGCTGAAAACAGCTATTTTTACCTGTCCATATGAAAACTGAAAGTATTTTATCTGCACTCTTGCCTTTTACTGTAATTGATTAACTTTTATGTTGATGTTTTATTGATTTGATCTGTTTTCTTTATGCAACTGTGAAAGCACTTTGAATTGCCTTGTGTATGAATTGTGCTCTACAAATAAACTTGCCTTGCCTTGCCTAAACTATGGCCCAATTCCTCTGCCATTTTGTTTGAGTCGTCAACAGACACAAGACGTGAACATATATACATGATTCTGTGTATCGTTGCCCTTTCCTGTGATGGAAGGCAGGGTTGAGCGCTTTTACATTTGGAAAATCCAAATGCAAAACTATGAAACTGATCCTTAAGGGGAGCAATTTATCAAGACAGGTGCTAAATAGCAAGTTAAAGCTGGAAAATTGCAAATAGCTATTTTGTGAGTATGTTGCACCTCATTTACCATTTGAAATTGCCTGTATTACAGTGTTATCGACACTGATCTGAGTGGAGAAAAAAAAAAGCATCAATGGCTCTGCCGCTGAAGCACTTTTACACATGCCACTCGTTTTGCACATGAGCAAATGCTTGGTAAATGACCTCGTAATTAAAGCCATTTACAACAACAACTTTTAATATCAAGTAAAACCCTCACCTGTAGCACAGGAGGCTGAGCAATCGGTGAACCCTCTATAATCCCAGCTATGGAGCTCTGTCCGGGAGTACAGCAGCTCCTGAGAGGCCCCTGTCCCGGGACCTCCACAGGGGCTCAGGTTGCAGGGCCTCTGTGTCTGGGGCCGGTCTCCTCCACACTCCTCCTCCGGAAGGTCCACTTCTGTTTTAGTGAAGGACAGAAAGACCTGACACTTCAGCTCCCGAGTCTGCAAGCCCGGGCCACAGGAGGCGCTGCAGGGAGACCACAGTCCCGGGACAAACCTGGAAAAGGATGAACATTTCTGTATTGTCTTTTTATGGTGCATTAGTTAAAATGACTTTACACACAATTTTAAAACTGTGTAGCTACACTCAACAAAAATATAAACGCAACACTTTTGTTTCTGCTCCCATTTTTCATGAGATGGACCCAAAGATCCAAAATTCATTCCAGATACACAATATTACCATTTCTCACAAACATTGCCCACAAATCAGTCCAAATGTGTGATAGTGAGCACTTCTGCTTTCCTGAGATAATCCATCCCACCTCACAGGTGTGCCACATCAAGATGCCGATCCGACATCATGACTAGCGCACAGGTGTACCCAGGGACGCAACTACCCACTTTCTGGGGGGTATGCAGACACACAGCCGATAGATGGCGGGCCAGCCGGTCAATTGATTAAAAAAAATAGATTTATTCATGCATGAATATTCAATACTAGATAACCCCAAACTATATATGTTTTTTGTTTAAAAATAAAATATTGTTTGAAACAATACTGTCCCAGAGTCTGTCGGATGTTCGTGGGTTACGCAGCACTAGCAAAAAATAAAGTTAGCATCACAAACATGTCGCTTTCCAAAGGACTAAAAAGAAAAGTGGACAATGAAAACAGGAGTTTCAGGGAGAAAAGGCGACAAACATGGTTTCATCCTACCTGGATATTCGGCGACATCACAAAACGAAACATGGTTCATTGCCGGTGATATGAGGAGTGTGGCGTCAGAGCGTGTGAAGGCGCTCAAATGCGTGTGTCTGAGGTAAAGTATGAGGATCGGGACAAACCACAATTAAGTTAGACAGTGGAATGGTGTTGTGCCAAACACAAGCAAATATCAGGGGCAAAACATTTGCGGATAAAGAACAATTAAGTCTCTCTTTTTAAATATATATATATCCTCTGGCAAGGAGGGGGGGGGGGGGGAGTCGAATCCCGCCTCCTGAAGGTGCACATTGTCGTTGTGTCCTTGGGCAAGACACTTCACCCTCCTTGCCTCCAGTGTCTGTGTACACTGGTGTATGAATGTGAGTGTGAATGGGTGAAGCACCTATGAGAGACCAACAGGCCCGGTTAGAACCATGAGGCCGTCCTTCTGTGGACCCACCACCTGCAGGAGGAGCCATAGAAGCTGGTGCAGCTCCAACAGCTGCCCCCACGACCCGGCAACGGACCAGTGGAAGAAAATGGATGGATGGATATCCTCTGGCGGGCCAAAAAATATTGGCAACGGGCCAAAATTGTCCCCCAGGCCGGACGTTGGCGACCACTGCTCTATGGAGTTTATCACCAAAAAAAAAAAATAATAATACGTAACTTTTGCTCTGCCCCTCTCTCTCGCGCGCGCGCAACAGGGGAGAAAAAAACGCAAGTGAAAGAGGTGTTTTGCTTGCACTTTGAGCTCCTCGTGGAGCAGCAGCAGCGGGGGAGATGACCGGGGCGGGCTGAGGAGGAGACTGTGTGCGGTGATGTCGCTGCCGTTCGGAGGCGGCCAAGAAAGGAGCTGATGGAACAGGGGGAAGATGTGACGGGGCTCCTGTAGCCACCTCGTCATTCACGGACCCCGCGCGCCTTTTACTCTCCTATGGCCCGGGACAGCGCTGGCGCTGGGAGTGTTTCCCCAGAGCAGGCCGTGCTCACGTCCCGCGGTCGTGCATTCACAAACTGTCCCTCTGTCAATCCTACACCCCTCCCTCCGCCCCCCTCCAGCAGTGACTTTTGTTACGCAAAATAAGCATGTTGACGCTATGGGGCGCCGCTGTCCCTTGCGCGCCGAGTCCGACTATATTTAAATATTTTTTTCTCTCTTGCCCCGTCCTTTCGGCGCCCATATGCAAGGCATACATTGCATATGCCCTTTTCGCGCCACTGGGTGTACCCTAGACTGCCCACAACAAAAGGCCACCCTGAAATGTGCAGTTTTTTGCTTTATCGGGGGTCTGGGGACTCAGAACCAGTCAGTATCTGGTGTGACCACCATTTGCCTCATGCAGTGCAACACATCTTCTTCGCATAGAGTTTATCTGGTTGTCAATGGTGGCCTGTGGAATGTTGGTCCACTCCTCTTCAATGGCTGTGCGAAGTTGGTCAAGCAGCAGCAGAATACGACAGCGTGGACCAGTTCCCACTAATATTCAGCAACTTCGCACAGCCATTAAAGAGGAGTGGACCAACATTCCACAGGCCACCATTGACAATCTGATCAACTCTATGCGAAGAAGATGTGTTGCACTGCATGAGGCAAATGGTGGTCACACCAGACACTGACTGGTTCTGAGTCCCCAGACCCCCAATAAAGCAAAAAACTGCACATTTCAGGGTGGCCTTTTGTTGTGGGCAGTCTAGGGTACGCCTGTGCGCTAGTCATGATGTCGGATCGGCATCTTGATGTGGCACACCTGTGAGGTGGGATGGATTGTCTCGGCAGAGCAGAAGTGCTCACTATCACACATTTGGACTGATTTGTGGGCAATGTGTGTGAGAAATGGTGGTATTGTGTATCTGGAATGAATTTTGGATCTTTGGGTCCATCTCATGAAAAATGGGAGCAGAAACAAAAGTGTTGCGTATATATTTTTGTTGAGTGTAAATGTGTCTATTTTTGTCTGTGTTATATCATGTTCACATTTAAGGGATAATTGTTTTGTTGCAAGGGAACAAGTAGATTTGTTGTCAAAGAATTCATTACAGTATCCTTTTCTTTTTGGCACCACTGATAACTGATAACTTGCCATGATATAAACAAATGATTATACAAAAAAGGAAATTACTCTAAAATTTTTAAAATGTTCAACTCAAATGACAGTCAGCATAATGTTCAAGTCTCTAACTATTAGAGGATCATTTGAATGTGATTGAAAAAAAAAGTCCCAGTAATAACAGTTTTTTTTTTTTTTTTTTTTTAATAAATGTAATTAACAACTCAAAATGTGCTGTTGCAAATTATTATGCACAACAGCTGAAAATGTTAATTTAATGAATTTGCAGCATTAGGAGGTCATATTTACTAAGATCAAGAGCAATTTAAATCAAAAACACCTTAACTGGTCAAGTTATGTTTAAACAAAGGACCCTTATTAACAGTTTAGGGGAGGCCGGATAGAAGGTTTAAGCACAACTGCAGGCCTCTGGAGGGTCCAACATCTTGATGTTCGGGAGACTCCAGAGGCACCAGCAGCTTCAAATACCTGGTTGCAGCTTTGTAGCAGCTGTTCTCTTAATCTGATGTGTTTGTCTGGCAGAAACCGTCCTCACTGTGCCTTTATCTGCACAAACCCGTGTATGCCACAAATCTCAGTATCTCAGTACGATGATTACAGTTGATCTTTCATGAAATATCGATGGTTTTTATACCTAGTCAAAGGCATTCAACTTTTTCACGCTTTTCATGAGCAGAGAGATCCTTTTTCTTTCCCTTATTGTTTGATAATGGTGGTCTGACTAATAATGTGGAACGTCCCTTTTCAGTAGTTTTTCCCTTAACTGTGCTTACCTGACAACTAATCATCCCAGGCGTCTGAGATTGATGTCAGTGATTCAAAGAGCCCTGAGGCACAATACCATCCATGAGTTTCATTGAAATTTTTTTCTTTTTTCCCTTTATGACACTGAAATACAGTTTGCATAATCATTTGTAACAGGGTTTAAATAAGTTGGTGTCCATAGTTATTTTGAAAACTTTTGGTCCCAACTAGATCCAACTAGTTAGATTTATTGGAATCTCTAAATAATAATCATGCACAGTGGGATAATTTCTTGACCAAGATCCTGACTCAAGATCTGGAAATTGGTCCCCCCCCCCTTCCCGGTGCTACATTACAGTTGCCCACTGCCACAGACAGGTTGCCCCAATGGCTTTGAACTGGGTTTCTCAAAGTGGGCGGTCACGGGACATGGAGATGGGGTTTGCGAGATGATGTCAGTATTATAAAAAAAGATATTGCTTTTAATGAATTTGCGATTGAAAACCGTATACTTTATTGCTAAATAACAAAATCAAGTATTCCAAAAAAACTGTAATTGACACTTTAAATGATTATAATTGCCAAGTACGTAGAACCGTGAGGAGTCTTGTGTTCACGGTGGGGAGATTGTGGGGGGGTGCTGTCCGAAATGTCTGGGAACCTCTTTTACAGAAGGAAGGTTCCACTGCAGAAGACACATTTCCAGAGGCACTAAAGTCTACCACAGCTTAAAAAGAAAGGAAACCAAGGAAATTACGCACTTAAAGAAGCATAAAAATGTCCTAAATATACTAAATTGTACAGAGAGAACGATGTACTGTTGTGCTATCTATGCACATAGGGAGCAGCCCATTATTAAAATTCAGTCTTATAATTATTAACTATACTGTTCAATAAACCATACTTTGTTTAATAATGAACCACACAGTTCCTCTCCTCCTACACCAGGCCCGATGTTTCTTATTATTTGTTTCCATCACGCGCTCTCTTTGTGAATAGTTGCAGCATGTGGGTTGAAGCAGAAACACTTTCCCCTACGTTCGTAAACCCTCAGGACGCCGCATAAAAATGCACTTTGAGTCCAGCGCCGGTGTGGCAGACGGCTCCTCAGTGCAGAGCGCTAAGGAGGAGATAAGGACAGCGCACCAGAGAACGTTCCTTTTTTATTTTATTAATATGAATTTGAACCAGGGCGAGTAAACAACAGCCCACAGACAGAGCAGCGAGCAGGGTGTTTTTTAAAAAACTTACAAAGAAGCAGTAATAAACTACAGCTTGTAATTGGTGCAAATCCAAACAAACACAATTTAATAAGGCTACAG
This sequence comes from Proterorhinus semilunaris, assembly GCA_021464625.1. NCBI lineage: Eukaryota > Metazoa > Chordata > Actinopteri > Gobiiformes > Gobiidae > Proterorhinus > Proterorhinus semilunaris. The sequence goes on from CM038346.1 coordinate 33,797,819, forward strand.
AGAATGCAATTATTGTGGTTCGACTGCTTTGTAGGCACAATCTGAACGGGAAGGTAGAATCTGTCATCCTTGTAAACTTGGCCTCTGCATCAAAAGGAGGAGAGGGTGTGGGAAATAGGCTTTTTTTTTTCACAAAAAGGAATGTAGCATAGAAGGGGTTCTGCCTTCACACACAAAAAAAAACCCTTGGCTTTCTCAAAAACAAACCCCTTATGAGAGACCAACAGGCCCGGTTAGAACCATGAGGCCGTCCTTCTGTGGACCCACCACCTGCAGGAGGAGCCATAGGGGCTGGTGCAATGTGACTTGGGCAGCTCCAACAGCTGCCCCCACGACCCGGCAACGGACAAGTGGGAGAAAATGGATGGATGGATGGCTATAACCTGGCACATGACATCTCTTCTTTTTTAGACTAATGTTGTTTGTGCATTGTCCCTGATCAAATAAATAAATTAAATTAAATTAAAATTATATTAAATTAAATATTTACCATCGTTACGGGACCCGGAGACATGAACTCAAGACATTGCGCTAGTCCTACCATTCAAGTCTGTACAGCTTCACCCACGGATAGTACGACTTCACAGCTTTACCCAGTATGAGTAATAGCTATTTAATGTTATCCTTTAACACTCAGCAGCGTCAGTATAGAGGAGATACAGCTAACGCTACAGCTGAGTGTGAACGCGCATGACGTCATATACAGAATAATACATAGAAGCTTACATCATAAAAGCACTTTCTATAATACACTCACTCACTCACAATAAACTTCTCCTGTATAAGACATCCTGACTGCTGCCTATTCTTCATCAATCCTCTCGAGCACCATTGTTAATTTCTCCAACAATTTGGCATCAACGAACATGTACAGCTGATCTGGTAAGTGCATTTTTATCCTTTGATAGAAGGGAGGGAGAATGGCTTTACCAGATGTATGCTTGACAGAAAAAAGATGCAATGGGTAATGTTCAAAGAGTAAAAACAATGTTATTGGTTAATTCTGGATGTTTGTTTCTGGTCGAGAGTAGGGACTTTAGGTCCTAACTACTAGGAGACTAGGGTATTCTGATGCACAAAGCGTAAACTGAAATAGCTACAACAAGCTGTGAGGCTCCATGCGGACAGTTTAGAGTAAATCAGATATTAAACTTGTTGACTCTGCTGTTTATGCAGATAGTCATCATAGGCAAAAGTGAGGAACACATAATATGTATATTAATGTAGACTATTTTGAGTATAAAGCTTTGTTTAATGTTAATTTTAGGGTAAAACATAAGGCCTCACACCGATGTAGCCATGAAGCCAGCATGCTCCAGAAAGCTGTAAACGAGTCTGGGTCCAGGTCACTGTAATCTATGTCTGGTTTACGGATAGCAAGTATGGGTTAAAGCAAAAAGCTGTGGGTTACTGTGAATAGCTGTTGTTTTATGTTACCTTTAATTTTGAACTGAGTGCTGAATATTGAGTCGGTAATAATTACATAGGCCATGTAATTAATTGCTTAGACAGTTGGAGTTAGAACCACGTCACAGTCAGAGGACTGTGACCACAGGCTGGTGTAAAAACCTGAATAGAACTATTTGTTTTTGGTTTTCATAAAATTCATCTGCTGATTTTTCTTCTGACTATAGAATAAGTTAAAAGAAATAGAGTTGTTGTACTGTCTAAGGGATTATGGGTAGGAGAGAACCTAGGATAATTTCTCCTATAATAATAACCCGCTTAGCTGAGGCGCCGATTTGCTTTATGGATGTGCACATCAGACAACACTTCTGCTCCATATAGAGCCTATGGAAGCTCGTTGTGTTCACTTCTAACCTAACTGTGAAACTCCAGAATCAACTAATGAACATTGAGATAAATATCACATTACGATTTGAAATAATAGAGATGGATGCAGCAAGGAGATCTTTATTTCCATGTTTATATGTTTCATATTCTGTGTTTGCTTTGCTTGGTTTATGTGCTGTCTGTTTGAATGTTTCAGTCAGGTTTATAAGAGACACAGGCGAGTTTAAAGTGTAGTAAATTATTTTGCATTATCAATATACTTATTTGAGTAAAACTACTGTTTTTTTTATCGGATTACAATAAAAAACAAACATTAAAATAGATGCAATACCATTATTAGTTACTCAGTACTCACAGCATTGGAGTACACTAGAGCGAGTAAAAAAAGTTCTCTCTTACTTAAGTAGGGGTGCAGATACAGGACCAAAAAGTAGAAGTAAAAGAATCTGATGAGATCTTGACTTAAGTAAGAGTATAAAAAGGCATGCATTGTAAGTTGTACTTTACAAATCAAAAGGTATTTAAGAATTTAATGTGCAGGATTTTTTTTAAATTATTTGAATCAAACCACTAAACTGGGTCTAAACCATCTTGGGAAGGATTGATTTAGCGGAGAATTAAAGGAGATCGAGTGTGACAAAAAAGGCGTAAGTCGAGTCTGATCGGCGTAGGCAGAAAGAACCAGAGTAAACATCGGAAAATGTTGAGAGAATCTTTCAAAAGACCCGTAGCTTATTTTTGCTTGAAAGGTAAGAAATTATGACTAAATACGTGGGGGAAAAGTGTTGTTGATGCTTCAAAACAACAGTGTCCGACTGTCCGTGCATGTTGTACAAACTTCACTGAAACAAGCCATAAAATAATCATATTTGGAAGTTACCAAAATAGTTGATCTAATAGTTTCATACCTACAGAGAAGTAGTGTAGTATTAGTAGCAGACTAGTAGTGTCAGTAATAACAGTAATTGTGCTGAACCTACAAAACATTTGAGTAGTAACGGTGGTAATGGTGCTGTATTAATGCTGCTAATGTTAGCTTTTCTTAGCCGCAAAATAAGCATGACTGTTCACGGATTTATAAGTAGTGAAACGAGTACCGTTTACAATATAGTTTACGAGTTAGCTACGCTAACTTTCTGTCCAGGGAATTGAAGAGACGATTTAGGCTTTTCCTAGTAGCATTTCTACCAGTGGAAATATATTATTATTTCAATTAGGCCTGCGTTTATGCATAAAAAGTATACAAGGTTTTTTTTGTTCTCCTTCAAACGTCAATTATTCGTTTATCTGTATTACTTGGGTTCTTCACTCGATTCACTTTGTTAGCATTTGAGCCCAAAATACCTTGTAATTTTAATGTTTTAAGATGGTTGTAGTAATTCCTGTTGCATCTCGGTGACAGCAAAAAATAAATAAATAAACGTGAATAGATACAGTTTGTAACTTTGTGATTTCAATTCAGGTTCAGTTTGACATTACATACTCTTCACATAAAATGCTACGGTGAAGGCATTTTATATTCATGCCTGACTGTTGTCTTACTCACGTGGGTTCCTCTGTGGCGATGTGGCGCTCCTCCAAACCCTGGGCTTGTTTTAACCACGGCTCTTTGGCTTCCACTGGGACAGACTCTGAAAGAGACATAGAAAATAGGTGTCTTTTTATAGCACACTTTTAGCATTATTTTTATGGTAGATTGCGTTATAATGTTTTCCCTTGACTTTGCTCTGCAGGCCTTTACATTGCCCTCGTGGTTTCAACTACCGTAAAGTTTTCAGCACCAGGAGGTGACATCGATACAGTACAGGGTGGGGTGTGGGAACTTCCCGTTTTATAAAGCGTGTGATGACGTTAAGGAGGGTCACAGTGGGGTTTGAGAGGGTCCAATGGAAGGGGCTGGATCGTTTTGTGTCCACACATGTTTCCGCTGTGGTTGAGGGAGCAGAGCACCTTTGCCGTAGACGCATATTTTTCTAACAGCCACTAAATGTCTTCACAAGGCCATGTTCCTGATCGCAAATCAATATTATTGTCATTGTATGGATGCATTGAGAGAAATAGGGGGATGTGTCCAAAAGTAAGAAAGAACTGACAAGGACCGTTACAGCACCTGAAAATGTTGAATGAGTTCATCTGTCTACTGTAAGCTACGCTCTCCCAAGCCAGTACACATTTTGTATTTTGTAAAGAGGTATTTCATATTATCATGTGACCATCTTGTACAGTGTAAAAAGACTGTACAAACACTGGATCAGGGTATTGACCTTGGCGATTGACATTTAGAAGGCATTCTTTTTGAAACTGTGTAAAATGAAATGTTCAACGTTGTGTGACAGGAAGAAAGTAAGATTAAAGAGTTTTGAAGCGTGTACATTTGTTCATTTCATTAGTTCCCACGCCCCACTATTTATAATGTTGGTCAATATAACCTGTTTTTACCTCTCGGTTTGTGGCAGGCAATGGGGACCAGGCAGTCTTCTTTCACGTGAGGTTTGACAGAAGAATCACAGCCACCGATGTGCTGCCCCCGGTGGTCAATGCAAAGAACTACACGGTACCGCAAGCCCCGTCCGCAAGTCACTGTGCACTGCAATGAAAAAAGAAAAACAACACTATACATCAGTAGGAACACTGTGGAATCTCCTCCGAGACGCAAGGGGTTGTGGTGGGATCCAATGCTATTAAATATATTTTATGAACTGCATAGTCTGCTTTCACATTACTGCGCCAGAGGGACCCATAGTTAAGTGTGTTGGACAAAAATATGACCTTCTAACGCGCCACAGCTTCCAAGAAATTCTCAAAAGCCTCTTACCAACGAGAAGAAGCGAAGAAGTAAAACTCTATTGTGAGTAAATAACAATAAAAGTGGATTTTGATTTGTAGATAGCTCTTGGTGCCTTCGATACAAGGCATTTCTTGCTAATACCCAGAGGTTATTGTTTTCAGCCTTATTTTGTGTCGAGTTTTAAAACATTTAAGTCCAACGCTAGCATGTCCAAGAAATACCCTTTTTGATTTGAGCAGGACATAAAACTGACCTGGGACCACTCCATAGCAACCCACTGTGGACAGGCGAAGGCGTTGCAGATCTGCCGCGTGGTTGGCCGAAGGACGTGGCCACACCTCCAGTCCTCGAGCGGATACATCTGCCCCCTGGTGTCCTCCTCCACACACTGCACGCTGCGGTCCTGCCAGCCCCCTGACTCTCCACAGGACACGGAGCAGCGTGTCCACGGCCCAGGCTCCCAACTGAGGTCAACAAGGTTAACAGGATCACCCACACACGTTTCTCTGCATGATCATTCATGAAAACCTGAACAAATTTTTCGCATTTTGAGGCGAAGCAACACCCTCAGTACCCTCAGTCACTGCCGATGGGATGCTAACAAATTCATGGCACGATAATCTCAAATTGAGTAATACTGTAGCAGAAAATCCCCTTGGGTCCCGAAAAGATGTTTGCCAGAGCACACCTTGTGAAGACAAACTGTTTGTGTTCAATGGACAGGGCGCCGCCACCTACAAAGGTCGGTTTTTGTGGTGAAAGGTAGCTATTTTGGGATTTTCTTTCTCCCTTCGAAATGCTCGTATTCCTAAATAATAACTTTAAAGACCTAGCCCAGCTCTGCTCCAGTACCCGCTCTCTAGCTTTCCGCCTCGCAGGTTGATTAGATTCGATCATGTGGTGGATCAGTGGCGCGCATGCATATGTTTTCTTGCACGAGGACAACACTGCGCTCCTTGGGCTGAGTAACGCGGAAACATGTTACGTAACATGGAAGGAAAAAGTAGGAAGCAGAAATACTACTCCAGGCATGTTTTTAATGGTGGAGCAACGTTTAAGTATGGGCGGCACCGTGGCGCAGCGGTTAGCGCCCGTGCTGGACGGGGCCTTTCTGTGTGGAATGTGCATGTTCCATCCACGTCTGCGTAGGTTTCCTCCGGTTTCCCTACCACTAAAAACATGCACAATGGGCCTTGATGTTTGAGAGTGCAAGTGTGGTACAACGGACGGAAATTAGCTCATGGCTACAATCCAGTGTGGCGTGTTCATTAACATGCACTGTCCCAACCAAATAAACCAATAAACTAAGGATTTTTCCCCAAAAGTCAATTTTACATAATATGTTCTCTATAGACCCGACTTAATGTGGAAGAATATCATTCAAAATGGTGATTTTTAAGGAATATGCTAAATCTAACCTATTTCATATGGAAAACAGCATGGCAAAACCCACAGACAGTAATTTTCACCTGCGGAAAAGCTTAAAAAGCCTCACAATTATACAGGATTACCACAGACATGGCAACTGTGCCCATATGGCATTTTTTCTAAGTAGAATATTAGCCACCAGCAAAAACAGATGGAAAAAAATACATGATCGAGTATAAGGTTTTTTTTCTATTGAGTTCCCTCACCGAGGCAGTGGCTGAAAGTGGTCATATGGCATCACCTCTTTGAATCCATCGCTACGGGAGACAAGAACAATACAAAAGGTAAAAGATACATAAGGTTTATCGCACACAGCAGGGGGTAAATAACAGCTGCTCTGGGACTGGGCCGCTGACAGGGCACTATTCCAACCTCTACGCTCATAATGTATCACCGCTTTGATTTAAAATGCAAATGAAGCATTTCAGACTGCCATCTTTAGCCTATTGATCAGGCTCTCTATTGATCCAGGTCCAAGAGTTAATAAACTGGTCACGTTTTGTTTTTCCATGAAAGTCAAAGGAAAAGCTGCGGATTTGGACCGTCAGCAGCGAGAGCCCGGGGCAGTCAGACAGGCTCGGGGTTAAGTCCCGGTCAGAGGTGAGATCGACCAATCACAGCCCATTATAGAGATTGAATCGACCAGCTAGGAGCCTACTTTAGACTTAATAGGGTTCATTGTTGTAGACGGTGAGTGTAAAATAGTTGTTTTTTACTCAAATAGAAAAAAACATTTACCTGTCAGCACAGGGGTCCATGTTGCACTCCCTCAGTTTGGGTGTCGGTTTGGTGTTTTCAGGAAAGCTGCTGCAGTGGTGCTCTGGGAAGGTCTGATTTGAGCGGATGTCGATGCACTCGGCTGAATTCAATTGGTAACCTGCACGGCACAGTAAGGTAAATGGTTCTGCAAAATTAATACCTATTAAGTGATAAAATGTTAATGTGGGTTTAGAAATAATAGCTTTATTTAGAATATTAGGTGAAATGGCTTGCCCTCCAAGTTCTAGGGGTTGAATTCAAGGCTAACTACTCAGAAAAGTGTTCGCTGCCTCACAGCAGAGATGGGGACTCGCGAGTCGGACTCGGACTCGAGTCGGACTTAAGTCGCTATTTTTAGAGACTTGCGACTCGACTCGGACTCGTCCCCTAAAGACTCGAGACTTGACTCGGACTCGTCCCCTAAAGACTCGAGACTTGACTCGGACTCGTGGTCTGAGACTCGTGAACATTACGAGTCCCTCGCGCACTTATTAAACACGCTGTTTGGACGCTTGATTCTGGCTTTTTTTCTCGGCCGCTCCCTTGTCTCGGTCTCCTCTGTGTGCGCTCTCTCTCTCTCACCCAGCACCGCGCTGCTCATCGGCTCCTCTGCCGTATGCCCCCCCTCCCTGCGTGCGCACGCTGCCCGGTCGTGGGTTTGTTGACATCGTGAGCGCGCTATTCGGACTGTACTTTTAGCGATCACGGCGAGACACAACAGTTTCTCTCATTATTAATGTAAAGCCTTCATTGGTGCTTAATAAGCGCCACAGCGAGAGTGAAGGAAAAAGGCGGAGGTAAGAGGAGTTTGAGCTGCTGCATAAGTTGTAGCTACTACTCAGTAAAGTGATTAGTGATCAAATCATTACCTTTACGAGGCTACCGTTTATTTAGGGAATATTTTGTCAAAGACCAAAAGCTGGCAGTGGATATAGCAGGTTCTGTAGCTACAGGCTGAAGATAGAACACTCATGTCAACAGTCTGTAAGCCTTCAAGGTAAGACTGGAAGTATTATTATCCACAGTGGAGTTTTACTGTATGATAAAGGGCACTTCAGTAACATTCTGAAGCTTCTGCAGACATGTTTGTGACAGAGTACAGCTGTGATAACTATACTGATGTTACTTTTACACAACTGAAGTAGTAGTGTGGGAGGGCTAGTTGAATGAACGACACAGGGCCTGCCTTTGGCCACAGAAATAGTTCATATTTTTTTTTTCCTAAATTACTATTACATAGAAACCATGGGACTTGGACTTGACTTGGACTTGCGGTCAGAGACTTGGACTTGACTTGGACTTGTGGGGTCACAGACTCGGACTTGACTTGGACTTGTGGGTCAGGGACTTGGACTTGACTTGGACTTGACTTGGACTTGTGGGTCAGGGACTTGGACTTGACTTGGACTTGCAGGTGAGAGACTTATGTGCATCTCTGCCTCACAGTGATATAACGGGAAGAAAGTTAAGCACGTTTTGTCCCAGGGCATAATGTGGCCAAAGAGAGATTCCTAGCATCCTTACACTCAAAGTTGCTTGACATGGAATTATTCACTCGCTCTTCATACTGTCTGTTTTTATGAGACACATGACAAAAACGCCATAATGTTGTTAATGCAAATAATGTCAAACTAAACCCAAATTGAACTAACAAAGAATAGTGTTAGTATTTTGGCTGTAAATGGTACAACTGTGATTAGCTTAGAGGTGTAACATAATGCAGTACAAAAGGTTTTCTAAAGCCTGAAAGATAGTATGTAAATGTTTGAAACCTTACGTGCGTATGGACGTAGTGCTTGGTTTAATGATTTCATTTAGAACTTTTAGATAGATTTCTGCCAACTTTAAGACCATAAAAAGCTGTCTACTATATCCAGGCAGAGCAACTTTATTTATACCGCACATTTAGTACACAAGGCAACTCAGTGCGTCAATAAAGATTTGATCCTAACGTATGCGGACGGCAAGTATGCTGGTCCGGAAGACTTTACAGAATCCATTAGCCTGCTCAATTTATTTTTCCTTATTCATCTTTTTCCGGAAGGGCACGTGGGTGCTGCCAGGAATTGTGCCCGCCAGAGGTGGGAGACTCGAGTCACATGACTTGACTTTTGACTTGAGACCTACTTGACCAATGCTCCAGAAAGACTTGACTTAGGACTTGCCTTTTGTGACTTGAGACTTCATCTGAGACTTGAGGCCAATGACTTGTAATGACTTGCTGTAGTATTATGTATATTTAATATTGAGTCTAGTTTAACTGATGAAAGACAACAGGATTCAGTACATAACACTGACACACTGGAAACCTAACCTGCAGTTAGAATGTGCGATGCAAATCCTCTTTCTCTCCCATCTGAGCACAAACACACACGCAGGCGTCACACAAAGGTGTGTACAGCATTTAGTGGCTGTTTTACGCAGCCACACAGAGCCCAGTGACAGCAGGACTGTAGGCTGTGTGGAATCTACTGAGCAGGGGCGAATCCGAGCATGCAGGGGCTGGGGCACTGTAGGTGGACCCCTGACTCAGAAAGTGTCAGAATAAGCAAAAATGAAAAAAAATATGATTTTATATTTTTATCTTTCAGATTGCATGTAAAAGCTGCTTATGTTTAAAAGACTTTATTTACATTTTTGTGAAGAAGGCCCCCCGTCTTAAAATACATTCCTAGTATTTCAGTAACTTTGGTATACAGACTGGATCCTTCAAAAATATACAGTACATGTTTTTGTTTTATTATTATTATTTGTGACAATTCAACATTGATTAGACTTTAAAATGTATTCAAATCCATTAAGTTTTTTAAAATGTTCCTGCAGATTGGCATATTTTGAAGTATTATTAATATTTTGAAAATAAGTTCAAAATTTAGGCCCAACTCCAACGTGTGCGACTTGAGGTGGCTTGCCGACAATAGCGCGACTTGCCTTGACTTGACAAAAGCTATGACTTGACTTGCCCCCGTGACCAATTGACTTAGACTTCCTTGGGACTGGGACCTTCACGACTTGGACTTGACTCGAGACTTGCATTTAGTGACTTACTCCCACCTCTGGACTGCCCGCCCTTTCACTAGTATTAGTTTACATAGGATTGCAGATGTCAAGAGAAAATCAGTTACTACACAGACACAAAAGCCATTTTCCGTCCGCTCAGAGAAACGGTGCAGTGTTTCTCTTGTTTTACACAAATCAATCTACTAAACATCAGATTTGAGCAGGAAACATTTTCCCTCCTTCTCCACTCAGTGAATGGACTTCGCGCTCTATCGGAAGTTTAATAAGCGGCGATTCTTGGCAAAAAGAGGCAACAGTGGATGGGGCTGAATAAAGTGAATAGTCGTTAGCATCAGCCACCATGAACGATCTGGATGTTTTCAGCTGCTGTCAACCCATCGACCGCATAAGGGTGCGGAGCTTAGTTAGAAATCATTAATGAATGCAGACTTTTTGAGAGTTTACTTTAGATAAAAAATAGTGCATAAAAGTGTCCTCTAAATGCTAACTCAAATTCAGTTAATTTTCTGCTTTGTGTGGGGTCGGCTACAGATCCAGTGGCCACTAAACATCATCTGGTCATCAAACCACAGAAATTATATATAATGCCATGAAAAGGACAGACCATATTGTGCCAAAAGTTAGTATAGTGCCTGTTTTCCCTATTCATTTGTATGGGGATGAGATGTTCACTTTAAATCAGGGCAGGAATTCGAGCGCTTACAAAATGTGCACATTTGTAAGAGCAAGCTCAGATAGCTAAAGGTAATTCTGTGGTTTCTATGATACTGACCCTCTACAACCCCCACCACATGCATACAGAAGCAAAGCAGCCCAAGCACACAACAATAATAATATGCACTGGCCAGAGTGCAGCCTCGCCAACCCTCCTGTCATGAGACGATCATGCCACTTGCGCCGCGATCAACCACGCACTGACCTCCTCCGCAGCTGACGGAGCAGGGGAAGAAGTCCGTCTCTCTCCACTGGAATCGGATGGGCTGATAAAACAAGAACTGCACCACCGTGTCCTTTGGGCCGGCGTACTTCATCTGAAATAAAGCAGGGCCGAGAGTGAAAGAAATGCAGGGGCGCAGAGATTCAACAACAACGCCGGTTGACTTGACAACTGAAGGTTTGGGCACGTACAGTGGGCTAGTGGATATATGGATAAAGGATGCCAAAGTTGGAGCTGGCAAGAAACGCCACCAAGGAGGAGATTTATGGATGTAGTGAAAGAGAACTTCTCCTTAAGTAATTTGATTTTTTTTTGTGATGAGGTTTTTTCTTCTTTGTGACCTAGTGAACTTGTAGTTTAATAAGTTGTGGCCTAGTAGTGATCCGCCCGTCAACATGAAAAAATACATCTTAATTTGCCGCATGAGCCTCTCTGCTGCTGGCTGTCACGCAAACAGGAGCGTGTGACGGGACCACGGGTTTACAGGAGAAAAAGCACTTGTACCGCTGATGAACCTTTGAAATCGCTTATGGACTTATCAGGAAATGAGAGACTTTCCCGAGGCTTTACTTACGCCACTTCATGGACAACGCTTGTGAAACAAAACAAAGTTCGGAACTAAAGTGGAGCAGCCTACTGACCTGACCCCACGAGGCTGCTCTCCTCAGGTTAGCAGATGCTGTCGTCTTGTTATTTAACTGCGCCTTGCTTTTTGCTGCCGCATTATTGGGGGTCAGCCCTATGTTCCCCGGTACCTATGTTCCCCCACTTCTATTGATTAAGTTTAGGCAACAGCCCACTATCCTTAAGGTTAGTGGCTAGGGCAGGGTCAGGGTTAAGCTGATTGATATATGTATGACATTTCACTCTCATGACTACGGAAAAAAAAACATCGCACCCGGGGAACATAGGACCCGGGGAACATAGGTACGCACCCCTTCACATGCTACATACATCTAAACTCGAGAAAACAAAACATGCTACGTTTACCCCTGAAAACTGGACATTCAACACACATCACCTACTCTGAGTGGCATTTATGGATAAGAATGAACTTTATGTTGTAAGACAACAATGTAAGTAAAAAAATAGGGCCCTTTCAAACCCGACCCGCCCGTAACCGAAGTTTGCCGTATATTTGAGGTACCCGATAAGAGTATTATAGAATTAAAATGATAATTCTAGGGACATTTAGAATAGATAAAAATGTACAATTAATTTGCGATTAATCGTGAGTTAACTATGACATTTTATGAGATTAATCGCAATTACATATTTTAATCGATTGGCAGCACTAACTAAAACATTTTCTTTTTCACTTGTCAAACCTCCCTCAGTGCAAACATACTTTTTTTTTTACTCTTACTTGAGTAGTTATTTGTTACTTCTACCCAAGCACAATTATTTTAAAGTAACATCGCTCTCTCTTATGAGTGATGCATTACAATAATACTGTATTACCCACAGTGAGACAGTACATGCTTTTCGTCTTACTGTGGACCCCAATTTCTCATTTCAAATTCATCCTTAGTCTTTACAAAAGTCCCGATCAAATAATCCTTTAAAATTGATGCATTAGTCCTAATTTGAATAAAGCCTATTGTCTCAAAAACTATGACAAATACTGTCAAAGTGTATGAACAGACAATGCCTGTAGAGCAGCTGCGGAGCTTCTGGCGTAATGTAACCCTCATTTAAAATACATGTTTCGGTGCTTATTCGGAGCTCGCTTTCTGTTTAATTCATAATAAATGGCGAACACGGAGAGATGAACGGCCCGGGGCTGTTTTTGCCGGCGTTGTGCGTTCGACAGCTCACCCTAATATTATAGCCGGCGCCGAGAGGAGAGAGAGCCTTCAGCGTCTGCCTGTCCGGCTCTCGTTGGAAGTCCAGCGAAGTGTTTCCTAAAATGAAGGAGCCCGAGGACACGAGGGCCGTCTCCTCCCTCCGACCCGGGCCCGACGCCACCTCGACCACTGCAGAGGCACACGGAAGAGAACACACAGAGATTTTTTAAATAAAAAAACGATCTATTGTGGGGAGGAAATATTGCAACTTCAAAAGGGTTTTCAATATTGAATTTGCGATATACATTAAAATAAGGATTCAGAGTAGATTAATATATGAACTCCTCATCGCAAAATCCCTGCATTTTAGAACATAATTAAAAAGGGGGTATTATGTTTTTCGAAGGTACTTGGTGATCATCTCAAACACATCACGATTTGACACTTTGTTGGTTAGAAAAATTCAATATTGATTTAAAACAGCGGAAACAAAATATCCAGTATAGTTTCACTTCCTGATTTTCATGCAAAATTTGACCGTAAGCCCCTCCCCCCGTCCCTGCTCTCGCTCCCCTTCGCTGTGCGGCTCGCGTGGCTAGTGTGGAGCTATGGTGAGTGTTTTTTTACTTCGCTTTAGAAACATTTCCTGGATACGTAGGGAACTCTTTTATTTGGATCATATTCACTTTGGCTCGTTTGAAAAATAAAAGCCATGTACAAATAAAGGCTTTTTTAAGGCAAGGCAACTTTATTTATACGGCGCATTTTGCACACAAAGCAACTTAATGCACCTAACGCAACAGTCAAGAGTGCCTCGGAGTGTGCTGGTCAGCTTTTTCCATCTGGCTGGCTGTCTTTTTGCTTGTTTCAAGTATAAAATGTACCCATTTGTACTTCCAATGAACACCTGAAAGGATATAATGAGTATATATAGTATAGTAAAACCTAAACAAATAATAATAACTGATCCTTGAGAGTCCTACCAGACATTAGGATCTTTAAGTCCGCCGGGTCACTGAAAGGTCAAATGTGTTTTAATATCATTATTTACATTAAGAAGTTACATAGTGCACCTTTAACCTTATATTTATATATATCAATGAAGTGCAACCCATCTCTCGCTTTTCTAGTTTACCATTGGATTATGTTTGATGAAATAGCAGAAAGTCAGAGTTCTTGTCTCAGAACAATGTAGAAAATCCTTCCAACGATTGCACTATGACACGTCGCTTTATTCCAGTTTGGAGAAGTACTTTCTAAACAGTTTGAAAATGTGTCTAGTGTAAAAAAAAAGAAAGAAAGAAAGACAGAGCCATCCCACTTCTAGTTGTAAGCACTTCTAGTTGCTGTTGGCCTCGGGGGCACAACAACAACAAAACTAGTGCAGAAAGAGTTTGTGACGGAAACAGAAATGAATTTGAACAACAAACATGTGCCCTGTTTTATTTTCACTTCAGATCATTTGGCCTACGAACTGCCAGAACAAATAGCTTTGATTATTTGCATTGCCCTGAAGCCATAATCGGTCTCCCTTGTCAAAGTCGTTTGTTATTTTTAGAAGTCTTTTGGTAAAAGGAAGGAAAAGTACTTTTTGTTGTGCCGTTCGTGCTCGTTTTGTCACAGACAGTGGAAAAGCTTGGGAGTATGAGACGCAAAGTGATGGATGATTTGCCAATGCTGCGACGGCGCCAGATACATATGAATAAGGAAACCTGGGCGCAGAAATATTAAATTACTTTTGGGGAAATAAGTTTAGTAAAATGTTTGGAAGTGACTTCAAGTGAGACACTGCAGGTGAAGAGGGGATACAATACATTTAGAGGTAATACAGTACATGCTGCTGGACCTGTTTGAAATGTGCCCTGTGAACTAAATCCATTATACAAAAACAAGCAAAATTCCCAAATAGAGGTTTCCGAGACCATTCAACTCCATTGCTTTGTTTAATCATTAACGGGTTGTTCTGGATATGCCAAAAAGCTGCACTGTTGCCTGAAGGGTGACTCTGATCTCGCGTGTATGCTCCCGGCTTTTCCTGATCACTGATGAAAGCACATTTTGTTTAGTCTGAAGTGGATTTAGTTCCACTTGTTCATACTCCTGAGCTAATGATCTTTCCTCTGGTCCGTCCGTGAACCTGCGAGGCCAAACAGACGTGTGTGCCCCACATTTACAACTGAATGTCAGACACAAAGGGAAAAGCCGCAGAAAAGTCCGCTTTCCGGTACAGATTCATTGTGCAACCTATTCATTTTCTTTTTCTTTTCTTTTGGGAAAATCACTCGAACATGAAATACCTACAATAGCAGCAAACATTGGCATGGCGACGGAAGAAAGTACTGTAATTTTCGGACTATTGTGCGCCTGAATAAAAGCCCCACTAACTACATTTCTAAAGAAAAAGCATTTTGTGCATTCAGATGCTACGTCATATAATTGACGAGAAAAAATTGACGAGCAAAAATGTGAGACTAATATATGATATAGACTCATTATATGCAAAGTGACATAATTATGTCAAGAT
This sequence comes from Proterorhinus semilunaris, assembly GCA_021464625.1. NCBI lineage: Eukaryota > Metazoa > Chordata > Actinopteri > Gobiiformes > Gobiidae > Proterorhinus > Proterorhinus semilunaris. The sequence goes on from CM038346.1 coordinate 33,812,857, forward strand.
TTTGTTTGTTATAATTTTTATGATTATGGCGTACAGTCCATTTTCAAAATATTAAAATTTTATGAGATTTGGTGGTTTTTACAAGCTGAGCCATAATCATCAAAATTATAACAAATAAAGGCTATATATTTCTCACTTTGCATTTGATAAATGAATGCACTTTTTCATGATATTCTAATTATATGACGAGCACTTGTATATAGGCCGCACTGGTCACATTTGAAGCGCCATCAGTGCTGGAAATACTGGACTTTTCTCTTTGTGCGCGGTCAAATATTTCAAGAGAACGGTGGAGTACAGGTACATTTACTTTTATAAACGTGTGTTAAGAACTTAAAGCTGCCCTAAGTCTTTTTGAATGTTTTTCATCAGTAGGTGGAGTAGTGAACCCTGCTCTGCTCCACCACAACCCCCCTCCCCTCTCCTGGCTTTCCCCCGTCACCTACGCCCCTCACGCCCCTCACTCCCCTTACACCCCTCACGCCCCTCACTCCCCTCCACACCATACACCACACGGTGCTCTGATTGCGTTCAATGAGATACGGAAATCTCAATAATCTTGTGTGAGACTCACATTTATCAGCATAAATAAGATCTGTAGCAAAGTAAATATTTTGACACTTACATTTATTTGCTAAATTGCAACTTTCATGAAAGTCTCTCTTTTTTGGCATTTAGAACAAAATACTTCCATTTAGAACTAGGTTTACAGTGCAGAACTTTTTTTCTGTCTGCGGCACAAAGTCCGCTGCTGTTTGCGAGAGTGGCGCATCTAGCGGCGCATCTAGCGGCGCATAATGGGAATGCAACGTTGCCGGACCGGCAAAACGGGATCGCGTAGAGTAGCTTTAAAAGTTTATACATTTGATAATATTATTCTTTAAACCCGCGTGTGTTCAGCTAAACTGAAATGCTGCCAAGTTTCCCGGTAGTTGGGTCTATGTCTATGATGAATCGCTCGAGGCCGGCTCTTGATTAATTTAACCCGCACTTAGCTTTGTCCCCCCATAACATTTCAGCGGTGAGAGAATTTAACATATTTATTTTGCACCCGAAGCCACGTTACATCCTACAGACCCGCTCCAGCGTGCCTTATACAGCGCGGGCAGAGGTAGAACACGACAGTGACAGAGTATGCCACTCTGAATGATCATGCTGATGTCTGCGTGAGCTCTCCATCATCTCCACGCCACAACTTTATGTTTGGATTTGTGATTACGCCTTTGTCACGTCAGAGTTCTTTCATCAGAAATAGCCGAGTGTTTTTGGACCCACTCGTATTAAATGTAGTTGTGTTATTGATAACAGGACAATATTCAGTATCACCATAAAAATCTATAAATTAACCGCATCGTTGTATAAGGTTCAAAGCGTGTGAAAAAAGTAGCGGTAATTTAGTTTTCATTTTACAAGACTGAATAATGTGTTATTGAAAGAATAAAGCAAAGACTGTAAGGACTGAAACACTGGGCTGGACATGTTTTTAAGCGACCTCTGCTGGCGGCAGTGGGAATCACATGATCTAAAACAGTCACAAAGCAGAGCAACCTTACCCTTTCAACAGCTTGCTAGCAAATTGCTGGCGTCGCGAAGAACCCACTTTGGGCAGCGAATTCAGGGATGGATTATGGCTTTTTGGGCAAAAGAAGAAACAACCGAAGTGAAGCTGACGACTCAAAACTGTGTGAATGAAGCAACATACTACTCCAGTGTTTGATAAGGGAATGCTATAATAGGGTTACATGCTGTTTATTTGTGCATGACACGTTTCTACTTTCTGTGTATATAATATCACAGCTCAGATAGACAGAGAGGGGTGAAGCAGGCTGCAAAGTGAACGAACAAAATCCGTGGGTGAACTGATATGGCGGCAGACTGGGGCATAATCTGTCTCTCTTGTACCATGGTCGCCTCAGATCTAGATCACAGAAACAGCGTGGCGATGTAAATGAGGTGTAAGCGATCCAACAGAGCAGAAATCACTGTTAGGATAATGAGTGAAACACGCTTCATACCTACAACAACATACTTCTATGCCCTAATAGTCTTTAAATGGAAAAGCTTCACAGTTGTGTTTGGGGAAATGTCTGTTATGTCCGGTTTTACTCTCTTGGACAGGCTGCATCTCTGAATCATTCTAGGCTGTAAAGAAATTAAAATGTGGCAAAAATGGATTTTAGTACTTTATTTTCTCTGACTTCAATTTGTAAGTACCAAAGAATGTTGAGCGGTGCAGCCACAAACAGGGAAAAGCGTTACACACCCCTTGAGCTATCATTTGCCTGTATTTTACTAATACAATGTGAAATATTTAGAGAGTTTTTTTTATTGAAATCCCCAGTTCAGTCACCAGCAGCTCTCACTTTGGGAATCCCTGCTCTACATACTATTAACAGAGATGCAAATGGATGTAATTGATTAGAAAGTTCCGTCCACCTACATAAAGTTCAAGAAAAGAAACATGAATTATTTAAAATTCTAACATCTATAGGAGACAAACAAGCTGTCACTTTAAGCAAAGTGTAACAACGTGAAATAAATGATTCAAAGAAAGCTTTCTGAATGACAGCCTGAAAAGGGCAGTAATTTCCCAAAAAGAAAATGTGTATTTTAAAATTATGCCATGGCATCTTTAAACTTTCATCTTGCTTTCATACTTGTTTACTTGGTTTTAATTATGAAAAACTGAAGGGTGTCATAATAATCTGAAAGAGTCTCCTCGTCTCCTACACTTTTGTTTTTGTGCTCAGGCGATAACGTGATGGTGCACTTTAATGAAGGATTACTCACTCATGATGTCCGGTCCTTTGGCGCTGATGCGGAGGAAACGACTCCCCACCGGCACCTCCAGCACAGTCTTCACCGCTGAAACACACACAGACCAGGCAGTTAGTGCCATACGAACACTAGTCCCCTACACAGAACAAACAGACCAAGTTTACATCCAAGGCCTACACAACATTCAGGAACAGCTGCTCTCAATGGGCCCGGTGGGCTAAGCCCCTCCTGTCATTTTTGAAGAACAACATTTATTTTTCATTTTTCAAGTTAATTTTATATAATAAGTAATCACCTAATGTCATTGTATAATTATGTAATTTTATACATCACAATTTTTACCACAAGAAAAAAACAAAAAAAGGACTTCCTGATTCGTCTCGAGAACACACATGAATATGACAGTGATTGATAGATGGCAACGCTGCAAGTCCTCCAGCACATAATACACACACATACACTTGGCTCAAGGACTGAGCAGCTGTCTAAATGATGTTATGTAGCTGTTTACAGTTTGTAGAGTTCACTTTTGTCTTGTCGTGTCTGTGGTCATATGTCTGATGCTCTGAGCTCTGGGAATAAGAGTCGTCTGTTCCATAGGTATTTGCTGATATGCGGTTACATGCTTCTTTTTAGTCTCACAAGCAGCAGTAAATGCGTTGAAGTAGATCAGATTTTTTAGTTTTTAATTTTTTTACCTTACACGAACACGGTGTACAACAGCCCCGCCTAGAGTTTACATCACCAGCCGCCACTGACAATATTGGTCTTTGTACAGGATTTGTACAAAATCTATCAGTGACCCAGCCACCCCCAAACAAAACATAGTTTTACAGAGGTTCGGGCATCACATTGACAATACCAAAATCAATCAAAACAATTGTGTTTCCCCAACTGTAGTTCTAACCATCCCCATTCACACTCTTCGACTACATGGTCGAGGTTAGAACTGTGGCAGTGCCCTCTTTTCTGTAAAAAAAAGAAGAAAAAAAAAAGAAAAAAAAGAAGAAAAAGATACAAGCTGCAGAAATTCCCAAACATTCCAGGTCAGCTACCAGCTAGAGAAAGACACACTTGTGGAACTTTTTTGGTTCATAAAATATGCACTATAAAAGGAAATTGGAGTGGTGAAAACCTAAGGGAGTCACTATCTAAAGAAAGATTCCAGTGGGTATATGGACCTTAATCATGAGAGACAAGGTGGACTTTATTGGCCTCAAGCATAGGCGCCGATCCCGTGGGTGCTGCGGGGCTGGAGCACCCACTCAAATCTTTGGGCACCCAGGCGAATTTGCCCTGATTACAAAATGATTCAATAAATAATGCCTAACCTGTAAAGCCGCAGACCCGGGTTGCTTATAAAATTGATATACGTGCGTTTGCGGACGTTTGTTCCGCTCATTTAGCTCCATAGGTAGAGCGCATGGCTCATATGGCCGGGGTCCCAACCACGAGAGTGCTGGTTCGATCTCGACCACGACTTTTTTTTTTTTTTTTTTTGACTGGGCACCCACTGGGAAGAACATAAATCGGCGCCTATGGCCTCAAGGGATTTTGTCCTCGGCCTCTACCTGTCAGAAACAGCGGGAAATCACAGAGCAGCACCCGGTGCTTTTTCTGCAGATGAGCAAAGTTCAGGGTCAAAGGCACTGATCTGGAGTCATGTTTGGTCGAGGGGAGGAACCGGTTTATGCAAAGAATTCAACTTAATTGAAAATCTGCATATTTACTTAAAAGACTTAATACAAAAGTGCCTGGACAGCACAATTCTCCATACGGCTGGTCCATTATGGGCGGTAGGGCACCGCCCCTCCTGTCAACCAACTAATTTGTGTGTGAAAAGGAAAGGATATTGATTATCTAATTCAGTAATATTAATTTATAGTCAATGCATGAATGTTAGTTATTATAAGTTGTATAAAAGTTGGCTATAAGCTGTATAAAACTTGAGATAATAGTTTACTTTGTGTAAAGGGCGGTGGGGAGAAGCGCCCTTCGAAAATCCACCAATCCATGAGTGCAAAGAAGTCATGTCTAATTTTGACTTCTTTGCTGGAGGTAGCATTACGATGCTAGCTAGCTCGTCTGCTTTAGCTACTGCTTGTTTCGTTAAAACTTTTTGACAACCCTCGCAGCCTTGGACAGACAGTTCTGTCCCAGGACTTGGACATTTGATGGAGGATGCGAGGGGAATGCCATTCATTCACTGAGAGAAACAGAAGAGGAGCTGCAGACCGGGGAGGACTCATCAAAACGTAAGCTGCGCTGTTATTTCTGACCGGATCATTTGTCTAACAGTTTGTAGGTTTAAACCTGTGGTTCTGAGGCACATACTGTAGCAGGTCAGGGTCTAATACTGTACATTAAATCAAAGAGGAAACGTCCTGCCTTTGTTCTGGTTCTGTTGGTACAAAACACAAATCATTTCATACTAAGTGGTGCAAACCAAAAATATGTGTAGTGATTATCTTTGCACTTTTATTCCATTGTCAGAAAAAATATTTTCCAAAAGCACAATTTCCTTTCATGATTCTTTATTGTTAAGTTGTGTCTTTTGATAATATTCTCCTTAAAATAATAAAGTAGAATGCCCCAAAGATAACCCACTTTCCTTTTGAGGTTAAAAACAATGTTTATAAGTATCTTTTAAGTAAGTAAGTGCTTTATTGTCATTGTACAAGTGTACAACAAAATAGTGTTCAGGTGTTAGTCCTGAGCTGCTGCGGCTGAGCCGCGCTCCCACCGTGTGCCAACCTGACCCGCATGACCTTGGAGGTCGGGGAAATCGTAGCACTCGGAAGAAACCTGGCTGCCTGCCCTGTGTCTCCTCTGATCCTCTGAATTGGTGCCGCGCCTCCTGGGTTTGTCCCTGTTTCAGAGCGTGGTGTCCTGCACTGGTTAGCTCCAACTCCTCCTTCCTCTTCCTCCCTCAGCTCCCTCCACTTCACAACAGTCTTTCACCATCTCTCGTTTGTCCTTTTTTGTTTTCTGTAGATCCTCTTGTGACGCCTCCACTGTGCTGCAGCTGTGGGGGCTCTTGGTGCCTCTTCAGTGTCTCAGAAGAAGAAATGTGTAGGTCTCTAATGGGTTTAGCTGATAAGCTAGCATTTTGTTTACCTTTTAAAAAGCTGCTTTTCAGGACCATTTTTTTTAATATGTAATTGAAAGGCGGTATAGGCAACAGACCTCCCTGGTCTTCACATCACCAGCTGCCACTGCTGTGACTGAACCTCTATCATGTGTACATGTACACAAATCTTATATTTGTCCATATCCTGATTTATTATTACAGTCCTTTTTATTCATCTTAGCATTTAAGACTGTTTTATAGAGTTGCAGTGACAACACATTTTCCCTTGTGGATCTATAAAGAATGTCTAATTATAAGTCTCCCCTAATGGAACCGCCACCTTATCGTGGTGGAGGGGTTTGAGCGCCCGAATGATCCCGTTTGTTCAGGGGCTTCGTGCCCCTGGTAGGGTCTCCCATGGCAAACAGGTCCTAGGTGACGGGTCAGACAAAGAGCGCTTCAGAAGCCCCTTATGAGAGACCAACAGGCCCGGTTAGAACCATGAGGCCGTCCTTCTGTGGACCCACCACCTGCAGGAGGAGCCATAAGGGCTGGTGCTATGTGATTTGGGCTCCAACAGCTGCCTCCACGACCCAGCAACGGACAAGTGGAAGAAGATGGATGGATGGATAATTATAAGTCTTAAAAATATAATTTCTTACTTAGAAACAACAGTTCCAAAGCTACTCTCTCCCCTCACACACTTATAACCCAGTCTTCATACTCCACCTTTCGCATTATAAATTCACCCATAGTCTCCCCTCCCCTGGGATCTTCCTACACTCAAAAAAATGAAACCTTACATTTACCTAACAATGTTGTTTCAAGTGGTTACAAACAACGGCCTTCAGTAATTGCTAAGATATGCAACTAAATAAAACCTACATAATCAATACAAGTAAGCCTTAATAAATGTGACTGCATACAAACTACTCAACTTTCTTAAGTCCATATTAAGTAAAGACTTCTCTTAAGAATTACCGAATAGAGTTGAGTAATTCCTATTGAATACTTTTACATAAAAAGTACTCAACCAGATTATGTAAAAATTAAGAAACAGCTCCTCTTAAGAATTACTTAATCAAGTTCACTAATGCCTACAGAATAGAACTATTTAAAAATAGCTTCACTAAATAAACTAGATATTAAGAGACTACATATACTAATATTTAGTTAACATGGTTGTGTGTAACCACTTGAAATAACATTGTCAAGTTTTTCCTAAGTAACATGGCTTATTTATTCTAGAACAGACACAGAACAGTACCAGAAACATTTTATAACAGAACATACTGCATTTATTAGTTTCAGAATATCAAGATTTAACAATACAAAGTTAGTTGTAGGTTCTGTAAAGCATGTTGTAAAGTTCCATTTCAAAATGTCTTGCCATCAGTGTTTGGGTAACAAACAGGGCAAACTGCTTATGCAAGTAAAATTAATGCATTTCAGTGTTAGAATTTTGAGAGTTTATCAAGTTTTATCAGAACCTTCAAAGAAAGTTCAAAAGTAGATCATAAGTTATTTAAACAAGATGAACCTTACAGGGTGTTCTAAAGACCGGTGCAAGTACAAAACTTAACCATTAAAAAAAAAAATCTTTACCTCGACTGTGGACAGCCATTATGTCCCTTTACAGCTTTTTTTGTAAAGTTATTTCTCTTTTAAATGGACATAATGTTGAAGTGTCTAAAAACGGATCATGGCCATCTCAGTCTTATTTTTTGAACAGAATTATCCTAAAGGTTTTCCAAAGAATGGTAACAGGAACCAATTTACCAATGTCAAGTTTAGAGGCACATACTGTTCGTACTGAAACTACGTTTCTTGAAGATATTGATTAAATAAATGAATAGCAAAAGATTTGGAAATATGCATTATTAATAGGCAAAAAAAGTGACGTCATATGAATGCCCCCTCTCCAGATTTCCATAAACAGTTTTGAATATAAAATATATGTATGAGAGAGAGAGAGAGTCGCTGACATGTTAACATTTTCAGGGAAAATTTGTAGTTATAGCAATTTTGTAGTTGTGACAGTCCAACATTGTATTAGTTCAAGCAGACAGTCTCACACTAACAATGTTATGATCTTATTGTTTGAACCAAGACAGACTCTTAAAATGCTATGCAACTTTTTTTTCCCTTGAAGTGTTTAAATGCAAAAGTTTTGGAAAAAAATGTTGCCAATTATTTTTCAAAGTAGATGTAAACAACCTACAGTCATAAGGCAAACAACAGCATCTGTAAACTACATTTTTAAAAACAAAAATACTCAAACACGTATAGTATGGTTCATGTGTTACTGTAATTGGAACACAATCAAATTTCAGGACAAATGTTCACATAGCCATAAGCCAGCTCAAAAGGTAATCTCGTTCAAAAGTCCCTCACCATCAGAAAGTTCCATTAGGACCTCCAGAGAAAATTCAAAGGTTTACTTGAGATCAGATGGGTAGTTGAAGTTGAGCACGTTGAGACCAAACAGCAGAGATAGAATGGAGTAACCGCTCAGAGGTCCTTCATCACAGTGCCACCTCATCATGACATTGATCATGATGTCCACATCCTTTGGTGCTTCCTGTTCACCATCAACTTCATGCATGATGACACAGATGCCGATGGCTGTCTTCTCCATCTGGCTCTGGGTATCACGGAAGTCCTGATACTAAAACAAGGACACACAAAGAAAAAAGATGTATGGAGGATATAAAGGTTTTGCAATTTCCACTTATAGCATCCTTGTTTAAAGATTCAGGACTGTAAACAAATGTATAACAAAAGTAAGGAAAGAAGTCAACCACTTACTTACAAGAAACAATAAAAGTCATAAAATCATCATGCATATTAAATGCATCTTTAAGAGTCAACATCTTTATGTTCTAAATGTATCTGCAGTTGTAAAAAATGTTCTATTTGTGAAAGTCAATATTAACAGTTGAAACTTACCACATAGTGGGTAAGAGATTGCCTGGATCCTCATTTAATTACACCACGAGTGCTTTCAGGATGCAAGACTTCCATCTGTGGACAATACAAACAAATGAGCATAAATGAATGCAAAATGTGTAATGTAGCTCCAGTGAAGCCTGGTTCTAAGAAACAATTAACAATTTTGGGTATTAAATTCCCTGCCCAAATAAAATAAATTATCAAAAGTATATTAACTGCATAATAGAATTTCAACCCATCACTACCACCCCTAAATAAATAGTATAATAGTTCAGTATTAGGCTCCTTTTGGCATGTAAAGTTTTATGTATGTTCTACAAAACTATTTGATTATCAAATTAGTTAAAAATTAGCATAATTATAAATGTGTATAAATGTGCTTGCCATCGTCTCCACGCACAGAACTTTATGTCTGGATTTGGAGCTGTTACAGCTTCTTTCTGAGTTCTTTCATTAGAAATAGCTACGTTTTTTTTGGACCCTGGCGTGTGAAAAAAGTAGAGGCTTATAGTTCGGAAATTATGGCAAATTATTTCAGTCCCCCTACACTTAAAATACCATAACCAAACATTCATGTAAAATCTAGGAAACAATTACTAACCTCATCCATGGCTGCCATGATCTTTCTGAAGATGTTCACTAGTTTAGAGGCGTGCTGGTCCAGTTGTGACATGAACTGTGAAGTCGGTGCATCCTGGAGATCCATTTAGATTCAGCATCTATGTACAAAATAAAAATGAGACAATGCATTTAAGTAATCATTGTAATCATTACATTTAGTAGGTTTACATTTTGCAAGGTTAGCTCTTGTAATTTATGACATACCTCCCGGTCCCCCTTATAAAAGAGAATGAAGGGCATGTCTTTTATCACTTCCATCCTCCCGTTTGGAAAGGTGTGATCCATGTCCTTTGAATTACTTGCTTGTCGTTTCTTTTCTGGACATCATTGAGTAGGGCCACTCACACTTCCTCCTGACTTTCACAGCTCCAGCAGGATAATCAGGGCAGCAACCCTTAAATATACAATCCACAGACTCATTACTTATCAGATAGAGAAAAATATTTTTTGTTCTGGCCATCAGAGTAGGATTGTCTTAAACCATAAACTAACCTCGAGTGCCTCATTTTAAGCTCTGAATGACATATCTACTTGTCAGGTAAACATGATAAAAGTATTTACTTTTGCATGTGGATACCAAACATAATTTACACCTTCAATTTCAGCTTTTCAAAAACATTTTACCATGCAGAGAACCACCATGACATAGGGGAGGGGACGGCTAACTCGAACAACATGCTGGTTGTAGCCATTAGCTTAACGTTTTGCTCTCTGTAAAAAAAAAAAATCTAGCTACATTTAGACCGTGGATATCAAAGCAAACAATGAAACGCGTAATGTTTTTTCTGCCTTCTGCACCTGTCTCCTCCCGGGTCTCCGCTTTGACGCTCTCCCCCTTTGAACGCGCTCCCTTTCACTGTTTTTAGACTCGTGCTCATGGCCGTGGATGGCAACAAACAACCCACGTGTAAGTCGCCCCTCATAAAGTCAATCGTTTGGCCTACGTTTGTACCGTTTTGTGCCATAAACAATGTGATGTAAAAAAAAACGTTTTACATCACAAATCAGCTCAAATGACGCAATGTTTGCCTCTGTGCATTTTACAAGCCAGTAAAACCTACACTGTATGCTGTATCGTAAATAAAAATAATAATAAGACACCCGCGGATGAGCAGGGTTAGTGAAATCACTCGATTTCTCACGTCCCATTTACATTATCTGCACGGTTGCAGTGCGTTGAAAATTCATCACGCCAACTGAAAAGGAACAATATAATTTGACGGTGCTGAAAATAACAAAAAAACATTACCTGTTTTGTGGATGAAGACGAGTGAAGAGGCTCGGAGATTCAAATCAAATGCAAAGGGTTTGAATTCCTGCGCATGCGTGTTGAGACCACTTTGAGAGCGCGCAGCTACAGTGGAAGCTACGGCATCTTCGGAGGGACAAAATTAATGTCGTCTATGCAACCGTCCAAAGTAAATCCTAAGCAATGGCCTTGAGTAAATGTAATACTTAACAGTATTACATAAAAATTAGAACAAGTGATTGGGTAATGAGTAAAAAAGCAACGTTGATGCATAAATATTGCAAATTTCACCTATTTAAAAGCTGCAGTAGTGAAAGTTCCTTTTTTTGATATGCTTTTTATCTCCCCTTAACACAGCTCCTGCTTTACAATTTTTCATCAAATTTTTCTCGTTTCACCCCCTACCCCTCAACAAGCCACAAGGTCAATGCGCACCGCGTGAACTGCATTTTGCCCAGCGTGAGGTGGTTAAACTGTCACTTCTGATAAAAGCTTTCGACACATTGGTTCTGTCAGCCGCACATCACTTTGGGGAATATATCAAAATGCAAATGAATGTGCCACGACTTGAGTAGTAACATATTGATGCTGGGATAGGGATGCCTGTTGTGGGATGACCAGGGTCATGGATTGTTATTGCGACATAGACCAGATGAATTACTTGAAGAATGTTCTGCGTGGGTTTCATGCTAATCTGTGGAAGCAAGATGTAAACAAATATATCAACGTTATGACAACTGCAACGAGAATCTGTATGCAGCCAGTATTAGAGATTGTAAACATTTCGAGAAAGGAAGAGTGTCCATTGGCTGTAAAACAACAAATGAGTAGAATTTACTAATTTTAAATCAGAGAAAGTTTAATTAGCATGTGGGATCACTGCCTTCATTGGTATTATCATTATATGGAATAGACTAATTCAATAAATCAATCAGAAACCAATCAGAAAGGTTTCTGATTGGCGGCTGTGGCCAAGCCGAACCAATCGCAGCAGTATAGGTAGATTTGTCTTGCAGCATTTGGGTTTGGCATCAGGACATACATATCAAAAATACAGGTACACAGGCATGCACTCTCGCGTGACCAAAACATTTGAGACAGTCCCAAAATTGAGGCTCAGAAGTGACTTCAAGTGAAATTGTCCGGAATCCCGAAACTAGCCCCAAACTGTCCCAAAAATGATCCCAAAAGACCCAGATCAGCAGCAGTAACTGTCTGATTAAAGACAGACACGCACCAAACGTCTTGGGACTGGTTAGGATGCTAGAGTGCTAGAGCTCCACACCGCACCTCAGGCTGCAAAGGCCACCAACGCGGCAGCACATTTCATTTCAACAGATAATACATCAATCTGGAATTGTGACTGACACAGAGGTCGTTGTAAATTTTGAGGACAAAGACACGAGCTGCAGTAAAGAGGCAAGAACGAACTCCAAATGTGCCAGTTTTGGAACCTTTATCTGTCTTTCTCTCACTTCTAAAAAGGCCACACTGCCTCATTTTTATCCTGTATTGCATTACTCACTCATCACTGGGCTAAATTAAATTGGTGATCTGCGGAAATAAAACACTCCTCTGCTTGTGCTAAAGCCTTAATGAGCCGTGACGCGGCTGGTCCTGTAGACGCAACAAGGGGCGTACACGTATCGGTGCAGCCGTGCACTCCCCAGACCACGGCTCAAATTTCAGACCATGTCATGTGGCCGCCCTAATGCACACAGACAAACATTAGCCTATTGGCTCAGCCGGATACATGATACGAAAATCTATTTCAGTGTCACTGTATCAAAAATAGTGAATAATAATGAACTGGACAGGACTGTAGCCTCATAAAAACTACTTACATATGTACTGCACTTTACAAGCCTGTGTCACAAGTTTCTGCTACACTGTAGTCATTATTTATTCACTACATACTACTATTGGTAAGCTATTGTAGCTGCCACAGCCGCCCTGAAGGAGACTGTCCATTTACCACATGGCTATAATGTGTTGTTTATATCCTGATCCCCATCTCTTATTATGTCCATCAGACGTGCGGAATTCATTCCTTTTTAATTTAAGCTGCCCCCCAGTGGCTGGAGTGAGCATTCTGGTTATTTATTTTAAAAATCATAACTCCGCACAGGAATGGGCTAGAGACTTACTTTTTCAATCTGGCCCACAAGTCGTGGGCCAGATTGAATCACCTCGCCTGTTGCAGACCCCTGGCCTATAGTGTCCTGTTCCACAGCTGGGCACCTGAAAGCTACGCTCCGGTGAGAGCTGCCTAAACTCCTTGGACCACAGATTTGGTCCAGGTCCTGGACTCTTATTTGTTTTTATGCATCAATATGCGTTTGTGGTAGGATGCCGGCACTGCAACCTGCCATAGGAGCCTCCAGCGCATATATAGCGAGAGCAGCAAGGTCGTCATTACTCTCAATTTTACTCCATGCACCCACCTCAGGATGCTCACCGAAGCGCTGATAATAATGTAACATTTCTGGTAGCTACAGCAAAACTCCTCCAACAAGGCAGACAAAAGACCCTTAATTGACGAGAATTGGAAATTACCAACTTGACAAGTACAACAACAACAACAAAATCACAAAATGAGCCCCATTCAGAACATTCTAGAGTGCACGCAGGACATGAGCATTTTTAAAAGAAAATGTATCAAATGCGAGGCAGATAACTGTTAAGCTTAAAACCAGCTGTAAAAATTCAACCACACACAGGTACCCATCTCAAGCCTGGTTGAATGGAAAGGATACTGTTACAAAGGGAAATAGCCAATTACATGTGTGAAAATCACAGCACACCAAAGGCCGTTAGCAACTCTCTGACAAGCAAAAAACTGCTACTTACACGGCGTTTTGAGAAGATGGATTTAGAAATACATTTGCGTGTTCTTGGCACATCAGCCGAGTAAAACTTTCTCCCAGAGCTATTTGAATTTGTCAGATGTCCTAATGTGTTGTTAGCCCTGTTTTACACAGACCGAAGTTCTAAACTCCAGCACGACCGAGCGCTGCTTCACTGCTATTATGTGAACGATCTAACCTTTTTCTATGGGACGCTTCTGTAAGAATGACAGCTTTCACAAACATCTATGAGCCACAGCACCGAACAACTAAACACATCATATAGCTCATAGTAATGCAGATTATATATATTATTGTCTATTTCTTTTATTTCTCACATTACTGGATCTAAAATGTCGACCGTTTATGCCTGAACTTGTTAACTTCCTCCATAAGAAACTAAGGACTTGGCAACGGCAGCAAACGTCTGTGGGGTAATTTGGAAAAAAGAAGGAAAAAGAGCCAATTTTACAGAGCCACTGCTAACAAGCCAATTAAAATTCACAGAAAGGGGATTGCTGTTCTGCATGCATGAAACATTCTCAAAACCAAAGCCCAAAACAACTTTGTGGAATTACAAAGTTTGTTTGACCTGAGCTGAAGTGTGGCTACCTCCGTTCACCTTCAGCCTAATGAGAAAATCCATTATAAATAAACACTCATCAAAGTCTTAATTGTGGGGATGCTTGAGCAGAGCAAATTTGGGACCACTTCAATAGATCAACAGAGGAATTAATTGTCCATTTGTTTAAACCACTGCCTCAGTTTTAGACGGTGATCAGTGTCAGTTTAGAAGTCTATTAAATAACTGAAGGAAATAGGACAATAACATTTTGACCATGAACCACTGCCTGTGTCCAGTGGTCATTCAGAATAGATTAAGGTAGACATCATCCCCATCCGAAACTTTGCCCTCTACATTCATTTATTGGTCACTTCGATGGCAGTGTGGCTTTGGTTCAACATCACAACTCACAAGAATTACAAAAGGACAAAAAGATAAACGGGCACTCCCCGACGCCCCCAAAAGGTTGGTTTGGACCGCCTTTAGCTTTGATTACAGCACACATTCCACTGTGGCATTGTTGCACTTGCATTGTGCACTGAATAAACGTCTGTGAAGTAAAAAAATAAAACATAAAACAAGTGACGCATTAATATTTCTCTAAGATCTTGATGATGGGAGAGTGTGACCTCTGTGCAAAGCCCTCTTCAGCACATCCCACAGATTCTCAACGGGGTTAAGATCTGCACTCTATATATGAAAATGATTGTCTGCTGCTCCCTGAACCGCTCTTTCACAATGTGAGCCTAATGAATCCTGGCATTGTCATCTTGGATTATGCCAGTGCCATCAGGGAAGAGGAAATCCATTGATGGAATAACCTGGTCGTTCAGGATGTTAAGGTCGTCTGATCCTATTCTTAGGGGACATTATTACTGCAGCAACTCAGACTTTTTTTTCACAGCAATATGTTAGCTGACAGTTGGATATAGTGCGGGTCGTCTCATGATCAGAAGGTCGGGGGTTGGAATCCCAGCTCCCGAACGTGCCCACTGTCGTTGTGTCCTTGGACAAGACACTTCACCCACCTGTCTGCTTACATTAGTGTATAAATGAGTGTGACTGGTTCCTTGCTGTAAAGTGCTTTGGGCCTAATGCAGGCAGAAAAGCGCTATATATAAATTGAGACCATTTATCAGGTCAAACCCATGATGCTCAACAGCACTGATTATTTGGTGCACAGCTGTGTAGTATCTACCTTTTGGAAAAGGTCAGCACGCCAAAATAATATTTTATGTTGGACCTCAGACGACTGATTGAGATATTTGCATATTGGACTGCATAGTTATCAACAACGCATACAAGATTTGGAGAGGTCCAGTATTAGAGTTAGAGAAGGCTGCATTCCCATTATCTCTTTATGGACCAATCTCTGTGCAAAATGCAATAGATTAGCTCACCGGCACGAAGAAACCAAGACACAAATTGAGGGGGAAAGAATCAACAGTCTACAGTTTGCAGACGACACTACTCAATGTTTGTACTGGAAAGAAAGGATGGACATGATTCGCCGTGACTGAAAGTGAGAGGACTGTGCTTCACCGCAGCGTTGGCAATATCATAGTGTTGCATAATATGAAAACTTACTGTATGTGGCTTCTTCGATGGTCACAAATGTCATGCATGTGGCAGATCTGCATTATTATCAATTTCTAACCATGGAGCACCTACCTACCTATGCACCTACCTTTCTGTCTGTGCTGTTGGCTTGGCAAAGAAGTAACATTCTTTGTCCAACAGCTGTTGGACAAGCAATACAGTATTTAGCCCCTTCCTTCAGGCTATGTTCCATTAAACCAAGCTTTGCCTTTGGCCAGTATCAGTCCAATAACCACTATGTATTCAGAATCAATCCCCCCCAAAAAGTCACAAATCAGGCCAAAATAAACCAAGCATTTTTAAGCATATGATAATTACACAAACTCACTGCTTTTTATTATTTTGTTTGTTGCTAACTCTATGCAAGTACTCAAATGACTATTACTCCATTAATAAAACATGATGTAACTTTCTTTCAGTTATGCCAAAATGAACAATGCATGAATTCTCAAATAAATTGTAAAGGATAATATGTACAGTATCGCCCACATGCCTTCTTCCTTTTAGATGAGTTTTGAAGGCCGTGACACATTTACAAATACATTTTGGCGTGGTACAATATTGATTGAATTTTATTTCTTGGGCAAGAAATTGGTGAATCTCCGTGAGCTGGCAATAAGTGCTGTGTCCAGATGGCACTTTAATAGCCCAGGCTCTGATGAATAAACACTGGAGGAGACAGAGGAGGCACCGAACTGAGAGGACGTGAGAGAGATGGGGATGCGCTCAGTGCAGTAGAAGTGTAGCTACGTCCGTGTGCGTCACAACATAAGAGGCGTATTGTTGCAAGAGCTCCTTGTTTGATTTGTTTGTTTCTTTGGTGGGGACCGTGCATGATAATGAACAAACATGCAAAAAAAAAAAAATGTAGGGGCTAATTCCCATCTGTTGTCCTACACTCACAATCTCATTCACAGACATAGACGGCATCTTTGGAATTGCCCGTATACAGTATGGTCATGTTCAAAGCAGCCAGAGGGAAAACAAAGAAGATTAAAAAAGAGACATGCAGAGGAGTAAGACAGAAGGTTTGTTTACCTGCTTTACTAGTTTCGATCACTTCCTGTGATGTTCCTCAGAAGCCTCATCTGGTGGTGGAGGTGACGTGTGGTCGGCAGCTTATATGGATTTTCGAGTCAGTAGGGAGAGCTTAAGCACCCTATTGACTGGCGCCTTCTCCAGGACGCCATCCCAGGTGTGGGATAAGGTGTATGCTCCGTCGTCCTGGTTCATAGATGCACGTTTCCTGATATTGATGATCCAGCGGTGATACTTGTTACTTTCAGGCGCCAGTCAGTAGAGGGCGTAAGCTCTCCCTACTGACTGAAAAGTCCATATAAGCTGCCGACGACACGTCACCTCCACCAACAGGTGAGGCTCCTGAGGAAGATCACAGGAAGTGATCGAAACTAGTAAATCAGGTTAAAAACTTCTGTCTGACTGAAAGAACAAACCATAATAGTCTAATCGAAGAAGACAGTATGAACCTTTTACAAAGTCTAAAAAAAAATACTTTCAGATTTGTTTCATCCGCGTTTTGTTAATTTTGCCTATTCACTGCCCACGCTCTGGTGAGCGTTACAGGGAGATTTTATTGTCACCTTGACTGATCTTTTCTGATTTTTCTCTTCTCTTCCCTGCGCTGATTAGCATATTTGTGAGAACATATCTTTTGTATTATTAGTTTTTGTTTTGCTGCTCTGATCACAGAGCACACACAGGGCTATTTTCTAGACATTTTATATACTACAAAAAAAATACATTACTAAGGTGTCTCACGCAGCTGTCAAAGCCTTACAGTGCACATGATAGGTTTTAATGATTTTGAAAATATAATAGACTGATAACATCTATTGTAAGTAATAATCATAATTTATTTTCAGTGAAGCAGCAATTTAATGACAAAATGTTGGGAAGAAAAGTTATTTTCAAAGTTTTAAGCTACCAGCAGGAAGCGACAGAGCACACAATAATGGCAAGGCAAGGAAACTTTATTTATACTGCGCATTTTGTACACAAGGCAATTTAATGCGCCTAATAAGCTACTTCCGGGTCCACTGTTGACAGTTCCATAGACAACACAGCAAAAAAATGCAACTTTATCTGAATCTCCTGCTGAAATAATAGCAGATAAAAGGCCAAAATCAGTTTGACACCTAATTAGAATAATTAATCTCACCATTTGTTCAGGTAAAACAGAAATGTTT
This sequence comes from Proterorhinus semilunaris, assembly GCA_021464625.1. Lineage (NCBI taxonomy): Eukaryota > Metazoa > Chordata > Actinopteri > Gobiiformes > Gobiidae > Proterorhinus > Proterorhinus semilunaris. The sequence goes on from CM038346.1 coordinate 33,830,744, forward strand.
TAAAATTTAAAATAAGCCTTCATTGTGTATGGGAAAAAATATTATTTGCCTATTAAAGAGAATTATTTTATTTTTTTCTAGTAATGGAACAACATTTGCTTTGTCGTCCTTTAGTACACTGTAAAGGCTGAAGACATTTGTGAGAAATGTTAGCTGGGCGTTAGTAGGGCTGGGCGATATATCAATATATATCGATATATTTTTAAAAGAGATATGGAATTAGACCATATCGTATATATCGATATAGTCCAAATTTGCGCTGTAATACTTGCTCCCAGCGCCCCGGCCCCGCCCCTCGTCTTTCATGCACAGAGGGGAGAGGGGGGAGAGAGGGGGGAGAGAGGGGAGAGAGGGGAGGGGCAGGAACAGACACTCCGCCGGCACTCTTCAACAAACATGAAGAAAGCAACAATGTCTGTGAAGCGTGCGGAGGAGAGCCCCTTGGTTGGTAAAACAAAAACCAGTGGCTCAATCATTTGGAGATGGTTTGGATAGAAGTGAATGTAGCGGCGAGATATGGTGGCGCCATGTGCTTTTGTTTACGTGCGCTGCGCCATGTGCTTGTGTTTACTTCTCAGTCTAATTAAGGTTTGCGGTAGATCGTGGATGTACTGTGAAAATATCAGCGTTTGTAATGCTGCCACCGCGAAGGACTATTGCTTTTTCCTCGTTAGCATTGCGTTAGCCGCAACGCTAATCACTCCAGTCCCTCGCTGATACCCGCTCTGATGCACTGATCATAAACTCAGTCAACTCCGGATTCACACGTCTGTGTCTTCAGTCCACTGAGATGGTGAGCCTGTGCTGCTTGTAAAGAGTAAAGAGTCGTTTGTGGCTCAGTTTAGGAGCTCATGTTTGGGAATGCTTTGGATAAAGATAAGAACTTATCTCAAAACCAAACTAAACCAGAATAAAACACAGGTAAATCAAGAGGAAATATCAAGAAATTATTTGGGCTATTTATTTATTTATTATATTTCATGATTATTAAGGACTAAAAAGTAAGAAATACTTTAATAAGTCATATTTCGTTGTCTCAGTTTAGGCTTTAGTTTAGTTATATGCGACATATAGTTATTAACAGCAAATGGGGTAGAAGAAAAATAAATAAATAAAATAAAAATCGCAATATTAAATATTAAAACACTACTATTTGGCAGTGACTTTGACTTAACATTTCATGTCACAGCTCTCACTTTGTGGAAAAAATATCAAGATATATATCGTATATCGATATTCAACCTAAATATATTGGGATATGACTTTTGGTCCATATCGCCCAGCCCTTGGCGTTAGCTGTATTTTTATTGTTTTTATGGATTGTCCCAAAGTCAACTCTCTGATTGTGTATGATCGCCAAACGCTTGTGAATCTCCATCCTTCACTTGATAATGTGGTAAAGTTTGAGCGCATTGGCCAGAAGACTTTCTCTGCTCCACTCCTTTCTGGCATACCGGCTTACCTGCGCCACGGGCCAGCTCTTCCTCCGCGCAGAGCACGCAGACACCGGGGGAAACGGAGCGGTCGTTTGGTGAAACTGAGAGCGATGTCCCGCACCCCGTTGCGTCTTTTGGAGAATATTGAACCGGATTATCATCGTTTCATCCCGTGGCGCACCCTGGATCCCCCTTCTCCTTGCCTGATTCAGCTGAGTTCGGGTGCGTTCTCCCCGACTCGCCCTCTGCCCTTTCGTGTTCCTGAGCGGCGTGGAGTAAACGCCCGTAACCTGCGTTCGTTGTGCCTGGCTCCTCCTGCGGCTACTGCCCCAGCCCGGGCTACAGCCAAGATAGCATTGGTGAATGCTAGGTCGTTGGCCAACAAAACGTTCATTCTGAAGGATTTCTTCCTAAACCTCAAGCTGGATTTCTTGTGCGTCACAGAGACTTGGATGGCTGTTGGTGAGTCTGCTGCTTTTGCTGAACTTATTCCCCCCCGAGTGCGCTTATTTCAATTCCCCGAGGATAACTGTCGTCGTGTAATTAACCCTTGCACTGCTGCGCAGTTCTCCACCGTCTTCCTCCAAAACCAGGTTATGGCTTATTTGGGGTCTAGGCACAGAGATGTAGATCTAGAGACACTTTGTTCTCACTTTAATTCACTATGTCAAAGCTCTTTGGATGTAGTTGCCCCACTCAAGACAAAGCTCCCCAAGCTCAAAAGTGAACCTTGGATGTCACTCAATTTTCTCCATTTAAATGACAAAAAGACTGAGGTCTTGCTGCTCGGCCCAAAAGATGCCCCCGTCCTCTTTTGTGGATTTGGGTCTCTTAGGAGAACACTTAAAACCAACTGTGACAAACCTTGGTGTGAAGCTGGACAGTGCTCTGAAGCTTGACGCTCAGATCAGCTCTGTTGTAAAGTCCAGCTTTTATCAGCTCAGGCCAAACCAAGGCAAAACCGTTTGTTCCCCAGTATTTATTTGAGATTTTAATTCATGCTTTTATCACAAATCGTTTAGACTACTGTAATGCACTTTATTTTTCGGACTCAATCAGTCGTTTCTCGCTCGACTTCAACTTGTACAAAATGCTGCTGCTCAGCTTTTAACTAGCACCAAAAAGCGAGAGCACATTTCACCTATTTTGAGGTCATTGCACTGGCTCCCCATTTCATATCGTGTTGAGTTTAAGATTCTTTTATTTGTTTTTAAATGTCTTCATGGTGTTGCTCCTCAGTATCTGTCTGACCTGCTACAGCCCTATACCCCTGCACGCTCCCTGAGGTCAGCAGATCTGTCTTTGCTGGTTGTTCCCAAAACAAAAAGAAAAATCAGAGGCGACCGCTCTTTCGCTGTTGCTGGTCCTAAACTGTGGAACGCACTGCCCCTGCACCTTAGACAGACAGAGTCTCTTGTTCCTTTTAAATCCTCTCTTAAAACAGACCTTTTTTCCTTGGCTTTTAACACAACCTGAAAAGTTCGACTTTCGAATGTTTTGTACTTGTTTTTTTTTTACTGTTCATTTGTTTATTAATGTAATCCTTATTGCTGTGTTCAGCACTTTGGTCGACGCTGTTGTTTTTAAAGTGCTTTTTAAATAAAGTTGGATTGGATTGGAAAAACACTGTGCACCATTATAAAGCATTTAGAACAATTTTATGAACTCGCAGGCTATTTTTCAAGCATTTCTGTGAAAGTGACCCTGAAAAGTGACCCTTAGAGTTGTAAAATGTGCCTATAAACTCGTAACTGTGAAGAATTGGGATGCTACAAATATCTTAAGAAAGTTAGGAGTGACAACTAACATTGTCATCTTGTGGATTCCTCTTTCCTTGTTTGTTATAAAAATGTAAAAAAAAAAAAAATTAGGTATAGGCCTTTAATGTCAGAAAAGTATCAGAGGAAATCCACAGTAAATGTGATGTTTCTGTGTAATCAGATGTTTAGAAAGAGTCGTGTACTCGGCTTTAAACCAGGTTAAAATCAGCAAAATCCCATTATAGTGAATAGGACTAAAGTTCAGAAGTAGAGCGATGACATCATCACTTAACAAACGTATAGCACTTTGACTCATGGACATATCGTTGGCAAGGCGATAGTTTAACATTGTTTGTCTCTATATATGTCACTTCCTGTCAGTGTCAGTAAGGAAGTGAAACTATAAACATCACAAAACATGTCACACTAAAGAAAGCTGGGTAATGTTTTTTAAGCCATATCCCAAAAACAGCATGGCACTCAATGTGTTTATAAAGCAAAGGACACTGAAGTAGTTCTAAACAAGTAATAAGTCAAAGAGGGACAGACATGTTCCACAACGGCTGTTTATATGCTGCTGGGCTGTTATTATGTGTCAGGCTTTATGAAATGAAACGAGGACATAACCTTGCGGGTACTCACGTTGATCAGGGGTGAGATGGGGCGAAGTCTGTCCTCGGACCAAGCGGCAGGTGGATCCATCTCCTCCACAAACCCCACAGTTGTCCTCTTTTGTTCGACTCCCCAGCTGACGGTCGCAGCCCACCTCCTGCGCACAAAAACAGAGAAGAGAGCAGATCAGGTGGGTAAGTAAAAATGTATTCTCCTAACAAAACAGATTCATCTCGATTTAGTCATGATTTACGTTTTTACCGCAAGTCATGTAAAAATTAAGAAAAAATAAGGACAATTAAAAAAAACTTGGCTTTACGGTAAAAAGTCTGTTCTTGAACAATACTTACATTTAGTTTCATGTTATGTACCTGATGTTTTCTCATCACCAAAACAACTAACAATATTTAGCTTGAGCATGAATACAAAACAACAAGAAACAAGAAAATCCTGAATCAAAACAAGTTCCAGTAAATTATATATCTCAAGTGTTGTAATATTTCCCGCTCATTAAATAAAGTGCACTCATTTATGATATAGAGCAAAAGACGATGTGAATTAACTGAACTTATGCATCACAATTAATAAATAAAACACACTTCAGTTGTCAAGTGTTAATTTCGGATAAACGGTCAATTACAACGGAGGATTTCCAAATATTCTCTGTCAAAAGTGTCAATAATTGTGATAATCAAAGAGGCTTTTCACACAGCTTTGATGCTGGGATGTCCCTAATTCATCGCTGCTCTCCTCCATTACTTCTGTATTTGCTTCTGCCTGTGTAGTGTGTACCGAGCTGCTGTATCCACTGTATGTATTATTAAGCCATACACAGCTGCAGGAAGGGCTGGCCTCATTCTATCAGCCCCGAACTTCAGGGCTCATGGTTCCTCCGCGGGACAGCACCCCTCGCTGGGATAGGGGTCCGCCACTGATGCTGACAATGCAGCGGCTTCCAGAGCAATTGCTACCACAACTTAATGGGGTTAAGGTGTACTTTATTGTCCCTGTAGGGAAATGTATACATCATCATGGACAATGCATTTTCAGTTTTTTTTTTTTTTTACAACTAGCTTCTCCAGTCTACACGGAGCAGGGGAAGAGCGTGACTCCTCCGAAAGATATCCAGGAAGAACCAAAACATACATGTTCCAGCTAGCCCCTGAGCAGACCCCCAAACGAAGACTGGAAGAGATAGGAATCTGAGTCGTATCAGATTGAGGGAGTATAGCTGACTGCGACGAGATGTGTGACAGGGACGGTAATGAAACACATGTATGTTTCTAAACAGACACGCTACAACTGTCAGCGATGTGTGTCCCATTACACATGAAATGGAAGAAAATGCATCACAGCAACAAAAAGTCAACGAAATTGGTCAGAGAATACCTGAAAACACTTAAAATAAACACAAAATAAAATCTTTACGTTTAGGGTTGTAAACATGACAAACTGTGAAAAAGTTCAAGGTGTATTAGTACTTTCGAGAGGCACTGTATTTTGTTTTGTGCATCTCTATTTGTTATTTTTCTTACATTCTTTATATTTAAAAAGTGTATTTTATATATATATATATATATATATATATATATATATATATATATATATATATATAAAATACCCCCCCCCCCCCCCCCCCCCGAGTTCTCTGTCAGAGAGGATTTTAACCCAATTGGCTGTAGTATAAGGATTTCTATCTATTTTTTCATTCCCACGCCACTGCCTGCTGTATCTTGGCTGGTTTTGCCATAAGAGTTTTAGAAACCTACCTTTCTGTCTCTCTTTGGACCTTCTGTGTTGGTCCATCTGAGCCACTTGTGTGAAATTACAAATCTTGAGGAAGGCCTCTTCGGTTACGCAAGACTCTAATCTCTGTTGGATGGCTAAGGCTTCAGAATTTCACACTTCAGAAAGACACCAACTCCTCCCTGTTGGTCTATATCTAAGCTGCGGGCTGAGCGAGACTTTGTCCGCTGACTAAGCCTTTTGGATGAGAGGCGAAACGTTCGAAGACTTCAACTACCGAGTACAGAAGATGACTCAAGTACCTTCATTGAAGAAAACCAAGGTTGTTAATTTGCCAATTAAAGTGATTGTCTGGAAGTGTAAATGTTTTATCAATGCATTTTGAAGTAAGTGGCCATACTGCCTTTGCTCTGCCCAATCCCGTCAGACCTTGGAAGCTAAGCACTTGGATGGGAGACCGTTTGGTAACACCATGAAGCCTGAGGTGAATGTAGTGAGTGTGAGTGGTTGGTGGTGATCAGAGGGGCCGATGGCGCAGACTGGTTGCCTCGCTTCTGTCAGTCTACCGCCGGACAGCTGTGGCTACAATAGTAGCTTACTACCACCGAGTATGGAATGAATGAATAATGCAATGTAAAGCGTCTTTGAGTGTCCAGAAAAGCGCTATATAAAACCGATGCATTATTATTATTATTATTAATAATTAGTGGTGGGCCGAGATACAAATCCCACGAGACGAGACGAGACACGAGATTGAGTTCACGAGAACGAGACGAGATTTTTACATAATTTGCAATAATAAATAATATTTTGCAATTATGTTTCCTTTGTATGGCGCCATTGTATTGTATTGTTTGTAACAAAATGAACAAACTAATAAGGATGGGAAGAGAGGAGGCAGAGTGCTCACTGCATCAACGCGTAGTAGAAAAGTAAATTTGCTAAATGAAAATAGCAAAACAAACTTACAAATCAGGTGCTCTTCAAACTCGTGGGGCAAAGCATACTTAAGGAAAAAGAATGAGCCTCGGCTTTTACCAATATGATCAGGCTCTATTTGTGTGCATACAGTTTAATATTAGAACAAAGCTTAAAAGTTGATTTCAGGTGGAGGAGAAGGAGACAGGTTTAGATTTGGTATCTAAACAGTCTGTGCCAGACACTGACGCACAGGAGGTTTTAAACATTAAACAGAGAGTGATTCTACTGTAGTTAGACTGACCTCTGACCTTAAATGGCCCGCTGTAATGAGCCCTTCATATTCTCCCTCGTTGTCCGCGCGCGCATGTCACATTCGCGTTGTTTTGCTTTTCCGTGCGCGGTAGATGCGCGTTTACAATCACAAAATAGACGACGGATCCACCCGGACTCGCCGCGGCGTGCAGCGGTAAAACGTAGCTTCCAACAGCAGAGCCTTTAGTTCGTAAATGAAGAGAAAATAATGAGGTGCGAGTGTGGATCTCTAGGCGTGAATCTGCAGCGGCTCCAGTCTGCAGGTTTGAACACAGAGGCAGTGGTTCCAAGAGACTGACCTTAAAAACGTAAAAGTTCCTAAATATTCCCATGAGTCCGAAAAAATTTCAGCCTATAAAAAAAAAAGTAAATTACGACATCATTTTACACTGACGAGAAATCCCGTGGCAATTTGATCTCGGCCCATCCCTATTAATAATAATAATTATATATATTTATAAATTCCCAGATCTCAGCAACTGATCAGTCCACTATCCTCCTGCGTTGACCAAAGAGAAACTTTTTTCTGTGAACCCGCCGGTCAGGTCCAATCAAAAGGAGGGGGAGGAGCTTGATCGTTTACTTTTGAAAATTCCTGCTCTTCTCATTTTGCAAGCTAAGAAGGGCTTTCTGGTTAAAGAGGGAAGGAATTTGACTGTTTACTTTCAGATTTCAGTCTCTCTCTCCTCACTTTACAAACTTACAGACTATCACCAATAAAAAAATGAAAGTAGAGACTTAGATCTTTGTTTCAGTACACAGCATGTGGTTATCAGAGTTGTACAACATTTTCTGTGGGACAGCGAAGATAGTTGAAAACAAGAACAAATTCTTTCAGACGGGGGAGTTGATTTTAAAAAAAAGGTCTGGCAGGCAAAGAATGAAGCCGTCATCTTGGTAGTGTTGGATGTTGCACCGTCAGCACTAATAATCTTTGTCTGGCGAGCAGGTAACTAACTTTTTTTCGATCGGTCCAAGTGGGCCTTCCTTTGTGCCAAGGCCCTTGCACCTGTGCTCTACCCTCGATCCATCATCACACTTCCATTACCACAGTTCAAATCCCCCTCTCAACACCGGTGGAGTCCGCAGGCTGAATGCTGCCACTTGAAAATTGCACGCTGTCCCGCAGGCCTTGGAGCTTAGTCAAATTCATATCCAATCGCAGCGTGCCAAAGAGTTTCGTGTCGAGTGGAGCCGTGGAGCAACATATTTTAGCCTGCAGGATCCAGAACCCAGTGGAGATTTCGAATATTTTTGTACCACTTACTTCCTGGGTGCATGCCAAACCGAAAATAGCCACCCGTCTTAATATTGGATAAGATGAAGATAAGGTGGGAAATGAGTCTTTTTTTTGGGGGGGGGAGATTCTTTCGGAACATTTTGAGAGGAGACAGCCCCCTGCCAGGAGCACAGCAGGCGACTGTTAGAAGCTTGAGCCAATTAATTAAAGTGTAGTTTGACTTTGAAAAAGGTAGAAATGCATTTTTTCCCCCCTCTTACATAAAACCATTCCTCATTTTTATAGCGCATCTGATTTAGCGGGTTGGTGTCGTGAAAGTCAAAGTCAGCTTCATTGTCAATTCCACCACCTGGCCGTATAATAGAGACGAGAGAGATTATGTTAACCATCAAACTATTAGCGCAAACAATTTGAAGCAAAAATCTAGAATCGAACAATAGCCTATACAACACAAACACAAATGCACCGGCTTACGCACATTAGACCATCAGTACCAAATTATTCTACGTCAAGGCATTTAACCTCTTAACCCCCGCCTCAACCGAGCACATTTTCTCCAGTTCAGCATTACCCAAATCGAAAAGCCTATAGGCCAGGGTAACGCCTCATTTGAAAGCTAAGACCTGCAAAACTCATCTAAATGGAGCTTTATCCTCACGGTGTCGTCACTTTTTTGACATTTTTTTCCCCCCAGTGCGTTTTTTGATCACTTTTTGGCACTTTTTTCTTGCACTTTCGTCACCCTTTTTTGGCACTTTTTCATCACGTTTCTATTGTTCTTTTGTGGCTTTTTAGTCACGTTTTTTTGTCGCGCTTTAGTTGCATTTCCCCCCTCGTTTTCGTCTCATTTTTGTCGCTATTTTGACACTTTTTTTCAAGAAGCCTTTAGATTTGGGTAAAGCCAAACATGGGTTCAGGCGGGGGTTAAGAGGTTAAGCCACGGGGTAACAAAATATCATTTCGGGGTAAAAAAGTGTGACATATACAATTTTCACCAAACTCCAACAAGAAAATACATCTAAAATGGAATAAAATAAGCTACGATAAACACACACAAATACAAGTGTCCAGTTTTTCAAACCACCGCTCAGCCAACTCAGATTAGAAACCTCAGCTCTATAAAGCACTCTGGAACCTTAATATGCCGACCACTAATGTGCAGTATACGTGATATGCTATTAGCTAATATAAATATTCCTTTCTAAACATCAAGTTAAAGGAATCTGAAAGCATATAGCCTGCTCGTTTGTTATTGTCTCTGCAAACGCCGCAGAAAAGCTTATTTTATTAGGATCTTTGACAGAAATGGATGTAAACTAATGGAGGCTATATTTGTGCACTGGCTGACTGTGTGTATTTGTAATTTCAACAGAGCCTCTCAGATCTATTACCGCATATTCAAAGCTATTTATGTAAGATGAAAAGATTGTTTCGCCATGTTCAGCATAAGTCCTATCAGCAGAGAATTGAGAAGTATTCTATTACGGCGTGATATGGATCTTTGGCAATGTTGTTCAGCTCTTCCTATTAAAATCAGCCAAATTATTGTGACTTGAGAAAGCTATGGGGACAAAAAGTTTAAGTCAGCTGTACACAACTGTTTTAGGAATGAATAAGACATGAAACTATGCCAATTACTATAAATAACTCAAAACATTGTCAAATTTTAGCTTTTTATTCTCCGGTCAGTGTCCTAAGAAAGTGCATTGGCTTAAACTTAAAGTAATAAGAGCAACTAAACTGCTGTAAAAACAAACCCATAATCACAGTGCAAACAATCTAGGATCCCCACTGTAAGAACTCATTAGTGTCATAGATCATATCAAGCAATATAACATTTAAAATGGGCTTAGTTATATGCTCAATTGTATGCACAATTACCCCCCACCTTAACCCAGCACATTTTCTCCAGTTCAGCATTACCCAAATCTAAAAGCTTCTTGACCAGAGCTTATCAGCCGCGTTTGAAAGCTAAGATCTACAAAACTGATCTAAACTTTTTTGGTTGTATTGTCACCGCTTTTTTCCAGGTTTTATTTGACCAATATTTTTGGCGTTATTTGTTACTTTTTCACAGTTTTTCTGCTGCTTTTTTGTCACTATTTTGTCGTGTTTTTGTTGCCTTTTAAACTGCTTCGTTGGTTTTTTGACGCTTTTATGTTGTGTTTTTGTCACATTTTTGCCATGTTTTTTTTTTTTTTTTTACACCTAGCGCGGAAACAGTTAAATAATAAATCACGTTCTATATCACTCCACTGCAGCTGTTTCCATAGTAACAGCAAACATTTGAGCTGGAACTAGTTTCAGGTAAAACTGATTAAAAAGTTAAATAACTCCTGCCCCGCAAACAGGCCCCAATGAACAGTGTCAGTTTGTCGGACCATGATATAAGCGGGATAATGCACGACGAGGTGTTCATTATCATTTGACGCATTTTAATCGCAATTGTTTTTACAACGCGGAACGTTTCTCACTGGATGAGTTTAGGCGGACCGATTATACTGGAGCACCAACTAGCGTTCAGACAACAACAAACCACAGTGAACATGGACAAAGAAGCTGATGAGACCTCTTTGGTTGGCCTTGTGGATGGGATTTTTTTAAATAAAAAACAAATGGATGGAAGCATTGATAAGAACATGGTTGTGTGCAAGCTATGCAACAAGGAATTCGCATATCACCGAAGCACATCGAGCCTCAAGTATCACCTCAATGCTAAACATACTGTGGACGTTAGCCCGACTCCGACTACAAGGACCCACACTCTACCAGATGGCTAGTTTAAGGACCAAGGTTATTAAGAGTTGGACTGATTTTTTTTTGTTTTTTTTAAACCAGCTGTTGCTTTGTGACCATGTCTGTGAAAGGCGCTATATAAATAAAGATCTTCTTCTTCTTCTAAATCAACAAAGTCTGTTATGGCCTCTGAAGCAACAATAAACTATATTTTGTTGCTTAAGCTTATGTATTCAGTCATTATTCAATGGTATACTAAAAATCTCAGGTCAAATATTTATATGCAATTAATTTCGATTAATCGATTACAAAACCTATTTTTTTTTAATCGAGTCCCGGCCCTTTGAAGCTTAGTGCTCAGTGCTCTCGACCCCTGGGGAGGTCCAGAGCCCAACTTTGGGAACCACGGAACTATGAGCACTGACAGATGTGGTAGACAGACACTTTGTGGATTTGTATGTTTTTTTAATATCTTTTTATTCCTCTAAGCAGCTGCAGCAAACATAATTGCCCTCCTGGGATAAATGAAGTTTTCTGAATCTGAATCGCCTTTAGCTTTCTGAGCCTGATCCTACATATGCCTACATTTTGTAGAAGCCACAAAAGAGCAACAGAAACCTACTGGAAAAAAATAACACAACGGTAAGGCGACTAAAAACATGACTAAAAAGTGATGAAAACATGACAACGGAAAAGCACCAAAGAGCAAGGAACAAAACCAAAGAAGAAAGGAACAAAACAATGACAAAAACACACACACAAAAATAAGTTGACAAAAACGCTTTCGAATGAGGCGTCACACTGGCCTAGAGGCTGAAAACCTTTAGATTTGGGTAAAGCTGAACTGGGAAAAATGCACTTGGTTAACGCGAGGTTAAATCTGTGTGCTACCTGTAATCGAAGTAATATAAGCAGTAGTCAGGTCTGAGGAAAGCCCTCACACCAACAAAACATAGTAATGAATTTAATCATTGTATCTTATATAATATCAAGCAAAATGATGCGGAAATGCTTTAATTGTTTTGTTTTTTGTCATCATTATTCCAGGCTTACAACTCGGATGATTATATTATGAACTGTTTATAAAGCTATAACTAATATTAAATGATCTTATCTTACTACCACCACCATTGAAACAACACCATTTAACAAACTCACTGTGTAATGTTTCTTCACCTGGTAAAGGCCTATTTCAAATCAGACACTGCTGCTCCTCAAACACCTCGTATGACCTTGCTGCTTAATATTAAACACCAAACAGATTCATCTTGACATTCATAAACTAGAAAGGTACTTTAGCTCACCGCACGTGCCTCTCCTTCCAAAAACGACATGTGTAAAATTGAAAATATTCAAATCCGGCTCGCTTCAAAGTTCGATGTTGACATCTGGAAATGAGAAAAGGTGTAATCCTCCCAGCGCCCATGTAAATTTGTTATTAAAGTCTGGGTTTAATTTGTCTGTCAGGTTAGTAATTCCCCTGAGAGCCACATCCAGATCTGTTTCGATGCATTAGCGAAGGCGTGTGGCAGTTACACAGTGGAGAAGTTACCAGTCATGCTCTTGTGGTTTTTGACTTGTCATTCCACTCGTCTTTTTTCTTTTCTTTTTTCTCTCTCTGTCCTTATTTGCCGAAGCAGACGCCCCGCGGCCCGACTCTTCAAAAGCTTTCTGTCTCGCTGACTGTCCGGAAAATTGTCCGTCAGATTGTTTAACACAGCATGTCCACAATTGCTCTGACGCAACCGCCGCTTGTCGCGTCATGCTCAGGATTCTGTGGCAAATACATAAGCAAATGAAGTAATACAAAAAAAAAAGGTGATGAAATGAAACTTGGCTTTTTTTTTCCCACCCTGCGTTGGCTGCGTAATGGCTGAGTGGTTAGCCCCTCACATCATAACGAGAAGGCCCTGAGTTTGATTCCCCGGACTGTTTGAGGCCTTTGCTTGTGGAGTTTCCATGTTCTCCTCGCGCCTAGATGGATTTCCTCTGGTACTTTGGTTCCCCCCAACCCAAGACAGGCACAGAACCCAGTGTACGGGTCCGCTTGCACTGCGACCGCCCACTGCTTCTGACAGGAATGGTGGAATGATGTGTCAAAATTTAATGTGCAGGACAAATTCTCCTGCGGGGACAATAAAGTCTGTGTGGTTGAGACTTACGCATGCACGAAACCTCTACTTACACTTTATGCATATTTATGCCAATGTATCTGGCAAAACGTGCTAAGAGTTAAGCCAGCACTCACAAACCATGCAAATGTCCACTCCATTTTTTTTCTCAGAGAAGGGTCGCTCAATTTGAACCTGAAAACACGATGGTTCTCGCTCCGCTGCAACGAACAGTTCTAAGAGACAGAGGTGTTGCCTTAAACTTTTGGAAGAGGGCTTAGAGATGAAAAAGCCAGCCTCGCTTGCACAGCCTTATGTTACCTCCGTTAATAACAAACAAAGCATTTTTCAGTTTGCCCCAAAGCCGGGACAATCCAGTATTTGTTGAAGAGCAGACAGAAGCGTATCTGACCTGACAGACTCCGCTGATGCACATGTCCAGAGCGTTGTCTCGACAGCGCGTCCCGTCCAGGACTTTGGGGGCCAGCTCCACAGTGAGGGTCCCTCCTTTGGCCTGGCAGCGGAGGGTGCAGGGGGC